>OX352774.1:247651534-248992486 GCA_947095535.1 Poecilobothrus nobilitatus | reverse complement strand
ATTTTTAAGGGTAATAACTCTTTTGCTCAAATAAAATTCTGTTATAAAAAAAAAAAAAAAATCTTGACACGTCTACAAACAAATAGTTTTGCCAACCCTATTTTTCCAGCTCCATTTTGAGAAAAAAACACTTCTATTTAAAAAAGAAAAAAACGTAAAATAATTCTATTTACCAATAGGAAATTCATTTTTTTTTTTTTTAATTTAAGATCAAAGGATTCACGTTCAATTCCTAAAATAACACACTTATACTCAAATTCATACAAAGATTTGCAAAAAAAAAAACGTAGTGAAAAAAAAAAGGCCAGAACCTTTAAAAATTTTAAATTATTTTTGTTCGAGTCCCTTATTATAAAACATTAAAATGATTTTTATCCGATTTTTTATTCCATACATTGAAAATTTAAATGTACTCCAATAATTTGGATGTTCATCGGAAACATAATAGGATATTGGTAGGTAAGGTATTTTTACTATTTTTAAAAAATTATTCTGATCTGAGAATTTCCTTTAAAAAAAAAAAAGAAAAAGAATCAAAATGTTTTATTTGCTACACAATTGTATTAAAGAAAAAAAAAAAAGATCGGTTAAATTATTTTGGTTTCATTTTTATACCCGTATGAACTATGTTCAAGGGTATAATAAATTTGCCATTACGTTTGTGACACCTTAAAGGAGTCGAGCTAGATATAGTGTCAAAGGTATGGATCGGCTCAGAATCGAATTCTGAGTCGATTAAGCCATGTACGTCCGTCCGTCCGTCCGTCCGCACGATAACTCAAAAAATAAAAGAGCTAGGAGGCTGAAATTTTTTTTACGTCACTTTTGCAAAATTGTTAGTTTTGCTATTTAAATCCAACATTTTCGGTCGGCGGGTTCGAGTAGCTGCCATACAACTTCTATCTTTATATAGAAATAACTCAGTATCTATTCAATTTAGGTATCTGAAATTTTGCAAATGATGATCGAGTTTTATGGCAACAACTTCTGTAAAATTTGGTTGTGATGATATCACAAGTTCGGATAGTTGCCATACAACTTCTCTTTTTAAATGAAAATAACTCAGTGTCTATTGAAGCTAGCTATCTGAAATTTAGTGAAAAAGTGTCGAGTTGCATGCCAAAAACTTTTGTAAAATTTGATTTGTCTAAAGCAGCCGGTTCAGGCTTTTTGCATTTCTTGGAACTTAATGAAGCTAGGCGCAATAGATTCGGGTAGCTAACATACAACTCCACAATTTACATAAATATATCTCTGTAGTTCGGTACAAAACATCTGAATGTTTTTAAAAGATGATCAAGTTTTATAGAAACAGGATATATTACGTTCATACGGGTATCCCAGAGTTGACACAGTCTACTCTACTGCACTCTTCCTCGTTTTTTCAATAATTTCGGAAACTTCAAATTTTTTTTTTATTTTTATTTAAATCCAAAAGTATTTCCTTTTTCTCATTTATTTCCTTTCTTTTCGATTTTATAAATGTATTCAAATTTCCTTGAAGGTAGCCATTTATGCTCCATTTATAAAAATCAATGTTCAATTTTAAATTTCCCATATTTAGATCATCTTTTTTAGATAATTTTTTTTTTTTAAAACAAAATTATTTTAATAGTTCTAAGAAGATCGTTCTTCTGAAATGATTTTGTATTTAATTAAAATATATTAGGATATAATATATAGAAACATATTAAAAGTAATTTAAAACTGGATTAGATTTAAAACCCGTTATGATTTTTCATATAAAGTTTTTATTGATCGTAAAATATATTTATAAGATCAAAATTGGATATAGAATTAGTGAGAATCAGGTCAGGTCAATTATTGAGCTTAAATTATATCAAAAATTTAAAATTTTTTCTTGTACCAAAATAATTTGTCTTAACAATAAATGTCAAATCAAACAATAAATGTTCACATTTTACAAAAGTTTTTGTAATGTTGCAATTGATTTAATATCGCATTTATTTAAAACATATTTAAATAAACATAATAAAATAAAAATGTCCAAATATAGTAGCATATACAAAATCAAATAATATTTTTTCTTAAAATGACCTTTTACTAAATAGTTTTACTATATTACTATAATAGTTACTAATAGTTTTACTATTTAGTACTTAAGTACTTTAGTACTTTTTTCCTTTATTTTAACAGAAAAAGTGTTGAAAATAATTTTCTGACATGCAATAAATTTTTATTTAAATTTAATGCATATAAAAAACATGGGATAAACTTCTTAACAGCTTTTTTCTGGTAGAATTAAAATAAAAGTTTCTATTATTTAAAGAATTTTATACATATTTAAATTAAAAATAAAATTTAACGATAATATAAAAATTTATCTTAAAATAAAAAATTCTAAAAAATAATTATTTATAGTTAAACTTAAAGATATTTCAGTTTTATCTTTATCTTTATCGTTATCTTCGAACGTTTATTTTTCTTTGATTTTCTCGTCCTCATGTTTACGAAAACCTTTTTAAAACATTCTGTAAAATATAGTAAAGTATATTAAACCTTTGGCTGCTCGATAATAAATAAGTAGGTCTTCTGATTTAAAAAATAACTTTAAATTTCATGTGTATGATGTATTAAAGTTTAAAACTTTATTACTTTGTATTTAAAAAGTAATGAACATAATAATTTTTTTTTATGATATAAAACAATATTAAACAATCTTAATGGATTCTATAATCAAAATTCTCCATGATTCATTCTAATTTTATTTTTTGAATTTCCACATTTGATTGCCGATAAGCTGCCCTAAAATTTAATGAAAAATCAAATTTTTAATTAGAAATAATTTTACCGAATTTTATGCAATTACAAAATAATCTGTAGTATTTCTAAAATCCCTGTCACTTCATTGTAAATGAACAATATAAGTTATGATTCATATAAAAAAAATTTCAAGAACTTCTAAAAATTGTCAAGTAGAAATTTTAATTAATTAGTTACTTTTTTTTTGAAACAACAAAAATTTATTTAAAAATTGATTTCTAACATTTCGACAAAAAAAAATTTATGCACAACATAACATGCTTTAACGGCTTAATAAAATGAATGCTGAGTAACAACTAAAATTCTCAAATTAAATTTATTTTTCATTTTCCTATTGAGTATTGCTATTGCATATATTATTATTATGTCGCTCTCTTTTCTTACACACTACCGTCTACAACTACAGTACACAATCAAAATCAAATCTCGTTATTTTATTTAATGAAATTTTTTGAGATAATATTAAGTTCAATAAGTAAAGAGAAAATGCAATTGCAGAGAATTTATATTTTAGAAATATTAAATTATGATTTGTACTCAAATTGTTTTCAAATTGCATTGCAGCATGTGACAAAGTAAAAAAATTGAGGCAAGTTTCCGTCTTCTCTTCTCTTAAATAGATTTATTCTTCTTTATTAAGTGGATACACATTATTAGATACATGATAAAATGAATTTATTAAAAATTACTTTATAAATCAATCTATTATTTTAATTATTTACATTTTTTTATACATATACATATATGTATGTATAAGTTTTAAGTTAGAATTAAAATTGTGATATTAAGGTGAACTTAATCCGTATGTAAAGGATTTGATTTTTCCTTGAAAAGTTTCTTCAAGTTTTGAATTTTTTATTTTGAAATACACAAATAAAAAACTTATCGCGAAAAAAAATAAAATACCTTTTAATAGAAGGTAATTTTGGTGTTTTAAAATTGCAATATTTAATTTACATAATATAAAGTATGAAACTTAAATTAAGAGTGAATAACTTTAAAAAAATTGTGTAATGATTACATGAAAAATGGTGATTAATTCAAAAAATATTTACATAACGTATATCGAGGAATAACTGTGCTCAGCAATAATGTTATGTTTGTAATCTATTTAAGCATATTATAAGATCTAGCATATAAAAAATATTTATCCTCCAAAATTTTAATATAAGTGTAAATTTATTATGATAACGTTCATCGGTTCCCAAAATATCATTCCAGTTATTCTGAATTTCAAGATGATTTTTTGCCTCGGCCTGATAGCCTAACCATTTTATGAATGGTTACAATACAAATCAATCAAAATTTCTTGTGGAATGAGTAGATTTTCAATGTTGCTAAAAGAGACCCAAGGTGGAATACAATTCTCAAATTTAGATGGCCGCACTTATAATTGCATTGTAATTAGCTTAATATTGTTCAGATACTTTTGCTGTTCGACGAAATATTTGAGCACTCTTACGTTTTTATAAAAATTTTGTGGATGACCAGGATATTTATTATACTCAAATAAAATCCCTTTTTCGCTGTTTAAAAACTTTTGTCAGAAGCACAAAAAGGTAGTACACCCTTATATATATGCATGTTTAAAATTCCTTAAAAGGAAACTTGTACAAGACTTTCAGATTCGTTAATAATATGAATCCCAGATATATGACTGATGTGCAATTTATTACACACCTCTACATATTCCTATTTAAAAGAGATTGATTTGTACACAATATGAAAATGTTTAAAGAATTTTTTACAAAGTTACTGTCATAATTTTTCTGATCCCCTCAACTTCTCTTGTAGATCAAATAGTTAGGTTTTTTTGTTTTACACAAAATACAAATGCCAGCTAATTGTTTCAGTTAAGCATGAAACAAAAACAAAATTGAGTATAATTATTTGAGCCACTATAATGAGACTGTCAAAGGCATTTGCAACAAGAATAGTGTAGCTTTTATTTTTGATATTTTATCTTTTATCTTCTTTTAACTACAGTCTTACTACAGTTACACCATAGTTGGTGTAATTTTGACATCAATCAGATAGTATAAACTTTTCTCAATATAATCGTATTTAGAAACTATTTCAATTCTTATGTTTTTAATAAATTGATTTCTTAAATAACGTGTCATTAAATTATTCTTTTTCAAAAGAGAGAAACTAAAAAAAAAAGAAACTTAATAAAAAACGAAATATTTTTTTTTTTTTATTTCAAATTCAAAAGTTCTTTTGATATTAACAGATGTATAATTTAATCTTCGTTTATATAACGAATTCATATAAAATCGCAACTTTTATCTTAAGTTTTATAAAAAAAATTTAAATACACATAACTTCAAACGCATTAACGCTTTTTTAACGCTTGAAAAAAAAACAAAAAAGCGCATTATAGCCTTGACTCATAAACACTTGAAAAAATTACAATGCGTTCTTTGATGCGTTCAATTATTTTTATTAATTTTCTTTCAACAAAAATTGACATCAAAAATATAGAACATTATCTCAAATTTATATCAGAATCATGTAATTCAAATAAACTACCATAAATTCTTTGTAGACTTTATAAGAATCTTTTAAAAAATAAAAAAAAAGATACAAACAAAAGACATCGTATGACATTTAAAGTTTTTTTTTTCTTATTGAAATTCTTTTTAGAGAAACTGAAGCATATGTAAAAAAATATGTCACAAAATATAATGAATATCATGACCGGCCATAATAATACCAGTATATACATATATATATATATATAATATAAATCCAAATATATATTAAGAATATATAATGTATTCCATTATGGAAACATTTTTTGTAAATTAAAATGGCACTTTTCTTTTTTTTTAACCATACTGTATTTAAGGTTAAAATTGAACTTTTAATATGTTCCATAATTTATATATAAAGTTCCTGTGCTTTTTGTTATTGGCCAAATTCATAAAAGTGTCAAAATCATAATTAGATTTTATATCGTTGTATTAAATAAGCAGTCTCTACTACCTATAAGAAAATTACTTTTGACATATTATATAATAGTCGTAACGGGTACGGTACACTTGGCAACTTGCATTTGGAAACTGGATGTTTGATCAGTGGACATTTCGCAAAAGAGACACATAAACAAAAAACATTTAGCAAAATGGACAGTTAGCAAAAGGACATTTAGAAACTGGACACTTAACATTTGGACATTTGGCAACTTTTACTTATGTAACCGCCTATATTCAAATAAAAGTTGTCAAATGTCCAAATGTTAAGAGAATTAAAAATAATAACAATTTTTTCTACAATTTTTTTTCATTTTTTTCACACATTTATTTTAAACTTCAAAAATGAAACTATTGTAAACTAAATAATTCTTTGACATATAGATATATAACATTGTTATAGATATATAAATACTCTGGAAAAAGCCAATACCCTGATCAAACTGTAAAATCCATCCCAATTCAGAATCCATCAATTTAATAAAATCAAAAAGTTTTATAGGTAGATTATGTGCAACCCATATGTAATATAACTTAAGAGTTCGTTATAGTTGAAATCCACTGTTGAAAATTATATTGTTGATTGCTAAGAACTTCAAAATATTCCCTTATAAAAGTTGTTAAGAGTCCAAGTTGCGTAATATCCAGTTGTAAAATTGTTAAATGTCCAAGTTGCAAAGTACCTAGTTGTTAAATGTTCTTTTGCTAACTGTCCATTTTGCTAAATGTCTTTTTGTTAAGTGTCTTTTTTGCGAAATGTCTTTTGTTAACTGTCCAGTTGCCAAATGAAAGTACCCAACTGGCCGGTTCCCAGCCGTAACTCTTAAGATAAGTTTTAATCTGATTTATTATTAAATAATTCAAAACGGGAGCGGGTCACAATCGTAAATCTACCTAGGACAAAATCTAACTTTTTTTTTTTCTTGCATTACACAATCTTTAACAATGTATGTATATAAACAAATAGTTACGTAGTATTTTAGCTTTGGTTTTAAAATCAGAGTTATACACTTTTTCCAGAATATTTATATACATATATGTATATATGAGATTCCAAATTAGGAGGGATTTTAGAGTTGCTTTCAAAATCAGGATTACCGTATTTTCCAGAATATTTATATAACTACTGTTGTAAAAAAAAAAATTTAATTAACATAAAAATAAATTAAATTTTTTCTCATACTTTTCTAGAATATTTAAAAAAAAAATGTTGTTTTTGATTAACACTGATGTAAATTTAACAAAATCGGTATCACAGACTGTTTTTTCAAAGTTTTCAGAAAATAATTTCTATAAATTATTATGTAACGTAAATTATGTGTGTAAGAAAAAATAATTAGGAGAGATTTTACAGTTAGTTTTAAAATAAGGATTTTAATAATTTGTTTAGCAAGCAAGATTTTGTCATATAAGATTTTGACGTATAAGATTTATGACACAAAACCATGTTATATAGTAAAATTGTAATTCGATATAAAATTAATCAATTTAGTATTGTAATATATCCTAACACTTCTATTCTACTTTAATTAATATCAATACTAACTAAGTAACGCCAGGTTATCAATTTAAGAAGATTATCATGCCGTTTTGTGGCTTCAGATTATATTTTTATTTATAGATGCAAAATTAACACGTTATAAAAAAAAAAAATAAAAACAATTTTCTAAACCCGAAAACGAAACTGCTGATCATATTTCAAGATATTAATTTCAAATATTAAACAATATTGTTAAAAACAAATAAATAAATTTTGAAAAAAAAAAAAAACAAAACATGTTTTTTTGTATATTCAAGTCGATTTTTTTCTCGCTATTAGAATTGCCAATAAAACTTCAATTTATATATAATATGTCCAATATTAGAATATAAAAATTTCTTCTGTCAAAATAAAGAAACTTTAAAGGGTTTAAGAATTTTAAGATTTCACTTATAATTAGTACAACTATACACAGTCCCCAAATCAAAAATTTCTATACATACTTTTTATATTTGCATATTTGCCTGCCAATTGGATCTCCTCATGAAAAGACAAACAAAGTCTTTAATTTTTTAAATTATGCAATAAAATTATTTAATCTTTTATTATTTCCTAAATAACTTATAGTGATTATTCCGCTACCCGTAATTTTTTGATCTAATTTTTAGTATATTTTAATTATAATGAACTTCTTTAAAAAGTACGAACATAAAAATAATATTTCAATTTGAATATTATATTAACCTACACATAATTTGATTCATTAGTTGCGAAAGTTTCAAAACTAAAAAATAGTTCTATGCAGTAGAATTTAACAGTTAGATAAACTTTGCAGCTTTGCAAATAAAAATTATCTAGAGAGTAGAGACATAAAAAAACAAGAACTTTTTTAATTCTTTTTGGAATATAGAAAATACGGAAGGGGCAACTTTGCCAAAAGAAAAACAAAAACATAGCCAAATAATCGGAATTGCAATAATATTTTGTTTTTCGTTAAAAAAAAAATAAAGCTATAATTAAAAAAAAGCATTAGTTTTTTATTAATCTTAAATATTATTATTATTTTATATGTGTATATATACAATAGATGAATTTTTATTTAAAATGCCACAAAGTATTTTCTTTTTTTTAAGAAACCCTTTTATAGAATATATCTTTATATCATATTATATACATACGTCGTATACATTCACATAAACATATGAGCATATTATTTCATATTTTTTTTTTTCTTGAAATAATAACTTTCAAGCTTTTTTCTTAAGAATATTACATCACAAAAATGCATGTGTTACAGTATAATGAAAAACTAAAGTACTTTTAAAAAACGTTTACTTTTAGTTACAGATTTTGGCAAATCGTTAATATCATTTAAAGTACTTTTATATTACTGTTTTCTATCTTTTTTACAATACCCTAGATTATCATCAAGATAAAACACTAAGCCAGTGCAAACTATTTCAGAATTTGAATATTAATTTATATGAACTAAATCCCTAATAATATTTTTGGCGGTTAGTTAATTTTTTTTGAGAATTTCTTTATTTTTTTGGGAGGTTTAGTGTATTTTCTTCAATTAATATACTTAATAGAGCGCGCGTTACTTACCGCAGCCGCTTTTTTTTTATGTAAGACTACTTTCTAATGTTAAACAAATAATATTAGAAGGTGTTTCATAGTTCGAAAGGGAATCATTGTTTCAATAATTTTTTTAACGGAAGTTTCGACTGCCTGACTATCTTTAGTTTTAAAATATGTGCGTAAAAAAATTAATTAAGAGAAATTATAGAAATGGATTCTGATAAAAGTGTATAATCTTGATTTTGTACCAACTTTAAAGTCCTTCATAATTATTTTTATATACACAACATCAACATCGAATCCATTATTTCTTCCGAACGAGTCCCAGAGCAAATGAGATTATCTCCAAAACCAACAAAGATGAACCTTTAAATTTGGTACAATGGTGTTCTGGCACGTTTTCTTTTTGTCCATGAGATGAATTTGATGAATTTGAGTGGCAATTCGGGTACCTGGCACATACCTTCCAAGGGCTAACAAGCATATCTTCGAAATAAATTAAGATGGAAACTTGAAATTTTCAGGGTGTCAAGCAAGAGGGTGATACCTATATACTATCGGGGATACCTATATCCCAAGAGGGTGCCTCTTTTACGTTCCTGAAATTCAAGTTGAATAAGACAGAAAAGGCAAGAATTTCAAGCAGCTGCCAAAAAACTTATGGATTTTTAATTTAATTCGAATTATTCAGGTGTAGGGTATTAATAAGTCGGTTGCATTGCACATTTACTTATTTTTAGTGAAGTTAGCTCATTTTTTACGGAGTTATTTAATTTATCTTTAAGGGGGGGGAGGGGGGATTACTTCATTTTGACGAATAAATTTTTATGAAATAAACCCCAAAAATTCAAAATATATTTTTACGGATTAATTCATTTTTTTTTGGTTAGTTCATATTATTGAACTAGCACCCATAAATAGTGCGGATTATTTCATTTTTGCTTTTCGTTAATGACTTAAACGGTAGTTCATAACGCCGTAGGATAACGTAGGATATATGTATATATAAGTTCATAAATATATTTGAAAAATTTCTGGGCAATATGAGCTTATTTTTATTAATCTGTTTATTTCAAATAAATTTTTTTATACGATCCCATTCTTGGTTACCCTCTCGCTAGGTTACATAGTTATAGTTTAATACAAATTAATCAATATTTTTTTCAATATGAAACAACTTCAAACTATAAAATTGTATTTATTTTATAATTTAGCATATTTTAAATTTGTCGTTATTTGATACAGAAATGTTGGAAAATGTCGTATCTTTTAAACGCCTATAACAGTGGAAATTTAAAATATTGAGTAAAATAAGATCTTAAATAATCATATGTTACCCTCACAACAATTACATATTATATATTAGCTTTTGGCAATTGCTTGAAATAAGAGTTTGATGAAAAAATTTTAAGGACATTAAGCGCTTATTTGAAAATTCTAAAATTTTTATACCCGTATGAACTATGTTCAAGGGTATAATAAATTTGCCATTACGTTTGTGACACCTTAAAGGAGTCGAGCTAGATATAGTGTCAAAGGTATGGATCGGCTCAGAATCGAATTCTGAGTCGATTAAGCCATGTACGTCCGTCCGTCCGTCCGTCCGTCCGTCCGTCCGCACGATAACTCAAAAAATAAAGGAGCTAGGGGGCTGAAATTTTTTTTACGTCACTTTTGCAAAATTGTTAGTTTTGCTATTTAAATCCAACATTTTCGGTCGGCGGGTTCGAGTAGCTGCCATACAACTTCTATCTTTATGTAGAAATAACTCAGTATCTATTCAAGCTAGGTTTCTGAAATTTTGCAAATGATGATCAAGTTTTATGGCAACAACTTCTGTAAAATTTGGTTGTGCTGGTGCAGCGGGTTCGGGTAGCTGCCATACAACTTCTCCGTTTAAATGAGAATAACTCAGTGTTTATTGAAGCTAGGAATCTGAAATTTAGTAAAGAGGTGTCGAGTTACATGCCAACAACTTTTGTAAAATTTGGTTGGTCTAGAGCAGCCGGTTCAGACTTCTTGCACCTCTTGGAACCTAATGAAGCTAGGCGTCTGAAATTTTGCAAATGATGATCAAGTTTTATGGCAACAACTTTTGTAAAATTTGGTTGTGGTGGTGCGGCGGGTTCGGGTAGCTGCCATACAACTTATCCGGTTAAATGAGAATAACTCAGTGTTTATTGAAGCTAGGAATCTGAAATTTAGTAAAGAAGTGTCGAGTTATATGCCAACAACTTTTGTAAAATTTGTTTGGCCTAGAACAGCCGGTTCAGGCTTCTTGCACCTCTTGGAAGTTAATAAAGCTAGGCGTCTGAAATCTTGCAAATGATGATCAAGTTTTATGGCAACAACTTCTACAAAATTTGGTTGTGGTGGTGCGACGGGTTCGGGTAGCTGCCATACAAAATCTCTTTTTAAATGAAAAGAACTCAGTGTCCGTCCGCACGATAACTCAAAAAATAGAGGAGCTAGGAGGCTGAAGATTTTTTTACGTCACTTTTGTAAAATTGTTAGTTTTGCTATTTAACTCCAGCATTTTCTGTCCCCGGGTTCGGGTAGCTGCCATACAACTTCTTTCTTTAAATAGAAATAACCCAGTGTCTGTTCAATCTAGGTATCTGAAATTTTGCGAATGATGATCAAGTTTTATGGCAACAACTTCTACAAAATTTGGTTGTGCTGGTGCGACGGGTTCGCGTAGCTGCCATACAAAATCTCTTTTTAAATGAAAAGAACTCAGTGTCCGTCCGCACGATAACTCAAAAAATAGAGGAGCTAGGAGGCTGAAAATTTTTTTACGTCACTTTTGTAAAATTGTTAGTTTTGCTATTTAACTCCAGCATTTTCTGCCCCCGGGTTCGGGTAGCTGCCATACAACTTCTTTCTTTAAATGGAAATAACCCAGTGTCTGTTCAATCTAGGTATCTGAAATTTTGCGAATGATGATCAAGTTTTATGGCAACAACTTCTACAAAATTTGGTTGTGGTGGTGCGACGGGTTCGGGTAGCTGCCATACAAAATCTCTTTTTAAATGCAAAGAACTCAGTGTCCGTCCGCACGATAACTCAAAAAATAAAGGAGCTAGGAGGCTGAAATTTTTTTTACGTCACTCTTGCAAAATTGTTAGTTTTGCTATTTAACTCCAGCATTTTCGGCCGCCGGGTTCGAGTAGCTGCCATACAACTTCTTTCTTTAAATGGAAATAACCCAGTGTCTGTTCAATCTAGGTATCTGAAATTTTGCAAATGATGATCAAGTTTTATGGCAACAACTTCTATAAAATTTGGTTGTGCTGGTGCGACGGGTTCGGGTAGCTGCCATACAAAATCTCTTTTTAAATGAAAAGAACTCAGTGTCCGTCCGCACGATAACTCAAAAAATAAAGGAGCTAGGAAGCTGAAATTTTTTTTACGTCACTCTTGCAAAATTGTTAGTTTTGCTATTTAACTCCAGCATTTTCGGCCGCCGGGTTCGAGTAGCTGCCATACAACTTCTTTCTTTAAATAGAAATAACCCAGTGTCTGTTCAATCTAGGTATCTGAAATTTTGCGAATGATGATCAAGTTTTATGGCAACAACTTCTGCAAAATTTGGTTGTGGTGGTGTGACGGGTTCGGGTAGCTGCCATACAAAATCTCTTTTTAAATGAAAAGAACTCAGTGTCCGTCCGCACGATAACTCAAAAAATAAAGGAGTTAGGAGGCTGCAATTTTTTTTACGTCACTTTTACAAAATTGTTAGTTTTGCTATTTAACTCCAGCATTTTCGGCCGCCGGGTTCGAGTAGCTGCCATACAACTTCTTTCTTTAAATGGAAATAACCCAGTGTCTATTCAATCTAGGTATCTGAAATTTTGCAAATGATGATCGAGTTTTATGGCAACAACTTCTGTAAAATTTTGTTGTGATGATATGACAGGTTCGGATAGTTGCCATACAACTTCTCTTTTTAAATGAAAATAACTCAGTGTCTATTGAAGCTAGCTATCTGAAATTTAGTGAAAAAGTGTCGAGTTGCATGCCAAAAACTTTTGTAAAATTTGAATGGTCTAAAGCAGCCGGTTCAGGCTTTTTGCATTTCTTGGAACTTAATGAAGCTAGGCGCAATAGATTCGGGTAGCTATCATACAACTCCACAATTTACATAAATATATCTCTGTAGTTCGGTACTAAAACTCTGAATGTTTTTAAAAGATGATCAAGTTTTATAGAAACAGGATATATTACGTTCATACGGGTATCCCAGAGTTGACACAGTCTACTCTACTGCACTCTTCCTCGTTTGTATTGGCTTAAAAGGATTTATCTTAAAATTAAAGGGGTCTTTTGATTTTTAAGAATTTTTTTTTTTTTTTTTTTTTAAATATCTTTTATGATTGATTGAATAAATTATTTAATATAATTAATACTAATCGCATTTTTTTTTATTTCAAAATCAATTCTAACTGCTTTAGTTACAGAATGTCTTGAAAGTTTTGCTAAATTAGTCATTTTTCAAATTTCAATTAATTTAATTTATAAATTTCATGGGGTGACTTTAATTCTAACCTATACTGTTTGTGTTGTACATATATCAGTAATATAATTATATCTATAATATATATATATATAGAATATATATATCTATAAACATATAATATATAAAGTAAATATGTTTATAAAAAAAATAAAAAAATGTGCAATTAAATTAAGAGCTTTTTGGGTTAAGATGAATTTAGTATCATATTGACTTTAATTTTAGTTGTAAAATACAACATTTTTGCTTTTTCTATAAGCTGGCTGCTAACTATACCATATGAAAAAATTTTAAGGACATTAAGCGCTTATTTGAAAATTCTAAAATTTTTATACCCGTATGAACTATGTTCAAGGGTATAATAAATTTGCCATTACGTTTGTGACACCTTAAAGGAGTCGAGCTAGATATAGTGTCAAAGGTATGGATCGGCTCAGAATCGAATTCTGAGTCGATTAAGCCATGTACGTCCGTCCGTCCGTCCGTCCGTCCGTCCGTCCGTCCGTCCGTCCGTCCGTCCGCACGATAACTCAAAAAATAAAGGAGCTAGGGGGCTGAAATTTTTTTTACGTCACTTTTGCAAAATTGTTAGTTTTGCTATTTAAATCCAACATTTTCGGTCGGCGGGTTCGAGTAGCTGCCATACAACTTCTATCTTTATGTAGAAATAACTCAGTATCTATTCAAGCTAGGTTTCTGAAATTTTGCAAATGATGATCAAGTTTTATGGCAACAACTTCTGTAAAATTTGGTTGTGCTGGTGCAGCGGGTTCGGGTAGCTGCCATACAACTTCTCCGTTTAAATGAGAATAACTCAGTGTTTATTGAAGCTAGGAATCTGAAATTTAGTAAAGAGGTGTCGAGTTACATGCCAACAACTTTTGTAAAATTTGGTTGGTCTAGAGCAGCCGGTTCAGACTTCTTGCACCTCTTGGAACCTAATGAAGCTAGGCGTCTGAAATTTTGCAAATGATGATCAAGTTTTATGGCAACAACTTTTGTAAAATTTGGTTGTGGTGGTGCGGCGGGTTCGGGTAGCTGCCATACAACTTATCCGGTTAAATGAGAATAACTCAGTGTTTATTGAAGCTAGGAATCTGAAATTTAGTAAAGAAGTGTCGAGTTATATGCCAACAACTTTTGTAAAATTTGTTTGGCCTAGAACAGCCGGTTCAGGCTTCTTGCACCTCTTGGAAGTTAATAAAGCTAGGCGTCTGAAATCTTGCAAATGATGATCAAGTTTTATGGCAACAACTTCTACAAAATTTGGTTGTGGTGGTGCGACGGGTTCGGGTAGCTGCCATACAAAATCTCTTTTTAAATGAAAAGAACTCAGTGTCCGTCCGCACGATAACTCAAAAAATAGAGGAGCTAGGAGGCTGAAGATTTTTTTACGTCACTTTTGTAAAATTGTTAGTTTTGCTATTTAACTCCAGCATTTTCTGTCCCCGGGTTCGGGTAGCTGCCATACAACTTCTTTCTTTAAATAGAAATAACCCAGTGTCTGTTCAATCTAGGTATCTGAAATTTTGCGAATGATGATCAAGTTTTATGGCAACAACTTCTACAAAATTTGGTTGTGCTGGTGCGACGGGTTCGCGTAGCTGCCATACAAAATCTCTTTTTAAATGAAAAGAACTCAGTGTCCGTCCGCACGATAACTCAAAAAATAGAGGAGCTAGGAGGCTGAAAATTTTTTTACGTCACTTTTGTAAAATTGTTAGTTTTGCTATTTAACTCCAGCATTTTCTGCCCCCGGGTTCGGGTAGCTGCCATACAACTTCTTTCTTTAAATGGAAATAACCCAGTGTCTGTTCAATCTAGGTATCTGAAATTTTGCGAATGATGATCAAGTTTTATGGCAACAACTTCTACAAAATTTGGTTGTGGTGGTGCGACGGGTTCGGGTAGCTGCCATACAAAATCTCTTTTTAAATGCAAAGAACTCAGTGTCCGTCCGCACGATAACTCAAAAAATAAAGGAGCTAGGAGGCTGAAATTTTTTTTACGTCACTCTTGCAAAATTGTTAGTTTTGCTATTTAACTCCAGCATTTTCGGCCGCCGGGTTCGAGTAGCTGCCATACAACTTCTTTCTTTAAATGGAAATAACCCAGTGTCTGTTCAATCTAGGTATCTGAAATTTTGCAAATGATGATCAAGTTTTATGGCAACAACTTCTATAAAATTTGGTTGTGCTGGTGCGACGGGTTCGGGTAGCTGCCATACAAAATCTCTTTTTAAATGAAAAGAACTCAGTGTCCGTCCGCACGATAACTCAAAAAATAAAGGAGCTAGGAAGCTGAAATTTTTTTTACGTCACTCTTGCAAAATTGTTAGTTTTGCTATTTAACTCCAGCATTTTCGGCCGCCGGGTTCGAGTAGCTGCCATACAACTTCTTTCTTTAAATAGAAATAACCCAGTGTCTGTTCAATCTAGGTATCTGAAATTTTGCGAATGATGATCAAGTTTTATGGCAACAACTTCTGCAAAATTTGGTTGTGGTGGTGTGACGGGTTCGGGTAGCTGCCATACAAAATCTCTTTTTAAATGAAAAGAACTCAGTGTCCGTCCGCACGATAACTCAAAAAATAAAGGAGTTAGGAGGCTGCAATTTTTTTTACGTCACTTTTACAAAATTGTTAGTTTTGCTATTTAACTCCAGCATTTTCGGCCGCCGGGTTCGAGTAGCTGCCATACAACTTCTTTCTTTAAATGGAAATAACCCAGTGTCTATTCAATCTAGGTATCTGAAATTTTGCAAATGATGATCGAGTTTTATGGCAACAACTTCTGTAAAATTTTGTTGTGATGATATGACAGGTTCGGATAGTTGCCATACAACTTCTCTTTTTAAATGAAAATAACTCAGTGTCTATTGAAGCTAGCTATCTGAAATTTAGTGAAAAAGTGTCGAGTTGCATGCCAAAAACTTTTGTAAAATTTGAATGGTCTAAAGCAGCCGGTTCAGGCTTTTTGCATTTCTTGGAACTTAATGAAGCTAGGCGCAATAGATTCGGGTAGCTATCATACAACTCCACAATTTACATAAATATATCTCTGTAGTTCGGTACTAAAACTCTGAATGTTTTTAAAAGATGATCAAGTTTTATAGAAACAGGATATATTACGTTCATACGGGTATCCCAGAGTTGACACAGTCTACTCTACTGCACTCTTCCTCGTTTGTATTGGCTTAAAAGGATTTATCTTAAAATTAAAGGGGTCTTTTGATTTTTAAGAATTTTTTTTTTTTTTTTTTTTTAAATATCTTTTATGATTGATTGAATAAATTATTTAATATAATTAATACTAATCGCATTTTTTTTTATTTCAAAATCAATTCTAACTGCTTTAGTTACAGAATGTCTTGAAAGTTTTGCTAAATTAGTCATTTTTCAAATTTCAATTAATTTAATTTATAAATTTCATGGGGTGACTTTAATTCTAACCTATACTGTTTGTGTTGTACATATATCAGTAATATAATTATATCTATAATATATATATATATAGAATATATATATCTATAAACATATAATATATAAAGTAAATATGTTTATAAAAAAAATAAAAAAATGTGCAATTAAATTAAGAGCTTTTTGGGTTAAGATGAATTTAGTATCATATTGACTTTAATTTTAGTTGTAAAATACAACATTTTTGCTTTTTCTATAAGCTGGCTGCTAACTATACCATATAATTTAAAAAAAAAAAAAAAAGTGCAGAACAAATTAAATTATGACTACAAAAACTATAAACATTAATATTGGAAAATATTCATCAAAACAAAAAAAAGTAAGTGAAAAATAAATATTAAAAAAAAATCGAAATTAAAAAAAAAAACAAAAAAAAAAAAAACATATTAATATTTTATGGAGCTTTTTTTTTGTTTTTGGTTTTTTTTTTAAGCAAAAAAAAAAAATATTTAAAATGAATTAGAAAAAAACTTATTGTATTTCAAAAATCAATTTTTTAGTTTAGTTTTCAATTATACTTTCAAAAGAAACTTAGAAAAAACGTTTTTTAAACTTTTTCTTTTTTTTTTTTTTTTTATTAATTAATATAGTTTTAAAATATTTTTAAAAATGTGTGATAAATATTGTTTTAAATTAAAACAAACGTTTTTATCATGGTGTTGTCCTGTAAGAATAATTTTTATTATTGCTTTTATTTTTTTTTCTTTAATTTAAAGTTAAGTTTTGAGTTATTCTAAAAAAAATCAATATAAAATTTTGGAAAATATTTTGGATTTAAAAAAATATTTTAACTGATATTAGAAAAATAACAGATGGTTCTATGAATATACTATATAAAATACTCATGAAAAAAAGAATAGATATCGAACTGAAAAGTTCCAGTTTACCAAAGGCGAAACAGTGCATTCTTTTTTCGTTTGTACATTATACATGTTGTTGTTATGGTTTCTCAGGGGGGGGCATGAAATAGCCCTTACACCTAGGCTCTGCAACCCGTTGTGCTCTCCTGCTCCACGATTCGCTAGCCTTCTACAGCGTCTCGTCGAGCCATTCAATTCCCTTCATGAAACGCACTATGTCTCCTATATTGAGCATTCTCACCTCGGAGAAGTTTCCCCATTGATCCTCTCCCAAGGTTCTTCGCCTTAGGTACATTATACATACTATATACAAATAACAATAAGTGTTTTAAATAACATACCAAAAATCTCCAAGATTACCGTTAAATATAGATGCAATCCATTACTATAATGTTAGGATTAGACCAATTTTTCAAAAAGGGGGGGGGGGGCTATTCTAGTACAAATTTAGACATAAAAATGGTTAGAAATTTTCTTATAAACAAATTACATTCGAAATATTTATATTTTAAATTTTAATATTTAAAAGAGAAAATTATTGTTTTTAAATTTTACTGATCGGTTTTAATTTTTTGTAATACTTAAATGGTAATTTTTTCAAGTAAATTTTTTATTTAATTGATTATGGAACTGAATGAAAAAAATTGAAGTTTGATTTTTCAGAAAAAACCAAACCCCAAAATATTCAATATGAAATTTTACTAACGGCTTTTAAAAAAAAAACAATTTTTTTTTTTTCGTACCACAATTTAAATTTGTAGCCCATCTACCACTGTATGTCAAAAGGCTAGGACTTCTGTTATATGATTTTTGAAAAAGCTGCAAATATAAAGAGGATGCGAGATGCGAGAAGGAATCAATCGTTCACTTATTTTATAAATTTCTGCGGCTCTTACTTTGAAAAGAGAAATGTTTCCTGAGAAATCCTTCTTAAAAAACTTTTTAGATTTGTCCGAGGTGAACTTAATAAATTTATAGCGTAAGATGCCCCTTATTTGTAAGAAGCTCCGAGTGATTTAATTAGAAGAAATACTGATCCAAGGTATCAAAAGGGGTCAAAACCTGCCTACCTACCCCAATTTACGTATGGTGGTTTATGGCTAACTTCTAACTTAGATGGAGAAAAAAGAGCATACTTATATTTATAGTTTTCCAATCATAATGTAAACAATTTAATGTATTTATATCGTCAAAAACATAAAATCATATTATTGCGTTAATTAGCGTACATATCGCCTAACTTTAAGAATTTTTTTTTTTTAAATAACTAATTTTCATACATAAAATACAGAAAATTTTTATTGTATTTAATTTTAAAAATAATTTCTTTTAATCGCAGTTACTGTGATTAATTGCTATTAAATTTTTAAGGTATTTTTTATTTTTTATTTGGAACTAATTTCGTTTAATAATTTAATTTTTTTTTTTTTTTTATTCTACAGTCAAATTTAAGATTTAAAAAAAAAATTTTTTTTAACTATAATATTAAATTTATTACATATAGCTTTTATTTTTGTTTTCCCTTTTTTTGTTTTTGTTTTTATAGAAATGAAATTTTGTTTAAAATAACAATAAAATCTTATATCTGTGAATATTTAAAAAATGGCATTATTTTTTTTTTTTTTTGGAGATCACGTAAAAGGAATAGAAATTGTTGTTATACAAAACTAAAAATATTTTATTATCTTTATCTTTTTAATATTGGTTAGAAATTTTCCCCTTTTTTCTAGAACATAAATTTTCGACAATAAAATATGGTTTGATTTAAAAAAATTTTTTGTCTTGTATTGTAATTGCATTAAAACATTCATTAAGTACATTTTGTATTATTTTTAATTTTTTATCATTTTCTTGGGATCCAATTTTCTACTTTTTTTTTTTTTTGTTTCCTAATTTATTTTAATAAATATTTTTGCTTTTTTAAATTACACAAAAATAAATTCATTAACACATTTTCTTTAATTTTGTACTTAAAACATAAATGAAAAATAATTTTTAAAAAAAATAATACGTAATTTAATATAAAAAAAAAAAAAACTCGTGGAAAAAATCCTTCAAAATTGTTTTTAAAACTTAAACCATTTTAAATGAAAACAAATGTAATAATAAAACTTTCCAATATAAATAACCGCCTTCAAAACTTTTTTTTTTCTTGTTTTTTTTTTTTTTTTTTTTGTTTTTTTTTGGGGTTTAAATGAATAAAAGAAAGACCCAAAAAATCAAATTTCAACATATTTTGTTGCCTTTCAACTTGTTTAAAACTTTTTTGTTTTTTCGAAAATTTTATCTTATAGATAAAAATTTTCCAAATTTTCAATTTTTCTTTTTTCCCAAAAAAAAAAATTTCATTAAATATTTAAAGGAGACAATTTAATGATTGTATGGTTCCAATCAAACCCATAGAATAGAAATTTTTTTTCAAATTTTATGAACAATTTTAAAAATAAATGAATTCTTTTTTTTTTTTTGTTTATAACTATCGTAAGGTATCCGCACTGTCAGGTATTATATTATATTATATTGCATAACTACTTTCTATAAAACAAAAACAAAAAAAGAACATAAAATGAACTTTAAAATATTTAAAAATAAAAAAAAAAAATTAAAATTATAAAAAAGAAAAAAAAATAATATAACAGGTAATATGTAAAGATTCATTCAACCAAAGGTATCAGTTTCACTTTCAAAACATTGCATATAATATACGTATGTTGATTCTAAAAAGAAAATTCATAAGGGGAGGTTTTTTGTTTTATTGTTTTTTTTCTTTTTTTTTGTTTGATTTAGTTGTGTGCTCTCTGCCAAAGTGAGGTGGTGATTTTACTAGTAAGTTGCTCAAACCTAAATTATTATAAGACTATTGATTTTTTTTTTTTTTTTTTTTTTTCGGACTATAACATTATAAAAATATATAAGAAGTTAGTTATCCTTAAAAAAAAATATACCAGAAACTTTTTCAATTTAAAAATTAAAAAAAAAAAAAAAAAAAAAATGAAAAAAGTACCGAAAGAACAATAAAAGAACTTTAAAAGAATTTCATCTTTATTCAGTATAAGATAAATTTTATATATATGTATGTATGTATGTTTGTATGTATATAATTTTCATGGGATTTTTTTTTTTATATACTTGCATTAGTTTAAATAAATAAAACTGGATAATTAAATAAAAACATTTAAAAAAAAAAAATAAAGTTACCGTTGTATACAAAAAGCTATTAACTATTTTTTTTTTTTTAAATTTTTAATGAAAATATAAAGAGCTCACTTACGATTTTTATTTATTTACTTCTTTTTTTTTTTTATTTTGTTTTATTTTTATAGCCATATCAAATGTATCAATGGGCACATCGAGAACCAGTAACAACATCAAATCCAGTAACACCAGGACGTTTAGATGCTGAAATAATATGGCCACATGCTACAACACCAACATCATCATTAAAAATACCAAGATCAATACAAGTTGATATACCAACAACTGAACAATTAAATAATTACAACAACAATAATAATAATTCAATAAGTAATAATAATAATAATAATAATAATAATAATAATAATAGTAATAATGTTAATACTAATAATAATAATATTTTATTAAAAGACTTAAAATTATTATCTAATGGTAATAATAGTAATGGTACTACTATAAATCATGTTAATACCAATAATTGCTCTAATAATTTATTAGATAATAATTATAGTAAAAATAATTATTTATGTGGTGATCGTAAAGTATTTGAATTAAAAAAATCATTATTAAATTGTAATACATTAAGTGAAGTATATGAAGTTGTTGAAACATTATTACCAGATCGTAAACCATCAACTAGTATTATTGTTAATTATCAATCACCACATTTATCACCAACAGCAATTTTAAATGATAGTGAAATAACATTATATGATAATGATAATTTAGATAATAAAATTTTAAATCAATCTCAATCATTAAAATCATCATCACCAACATTAAATAATTATGAAATAAATACAAGTTCTATAATAACAAATTTAATAAATGAAAATTCACATGAAACAATTGAAGAAAATACACCATCATTATATTATTGTTGTAAATGTGGTGAAAAAATTAAAATATCATCAGAAGATTATTGTAGTAGTAATGATATTAATAATGATGCAATTAATTGTAAAAGAACAACAACAACAACAATTGATCAAATATTACAAACTAGTTTTGATGATAAAGCATTGGCAATACAAATTGAAAATAATGAAATAAAAAAAACTAATACAGATGATACATCAGTTATTGATTCAGGTCCAGTGACACCAACCAATCAATCAACAATAATTGAAGCTATTAATGAACAATGTATTAAAACATCAACACCAACTGAAACTGATGAACAACCAGTAACTACAACCGAACCGGAAATAAAAATTTCACCAGTAATTGAATGTGTTATACAAGCTCCACCGCCACCACCACCACCGGTACCACCACCAGCTCCACCATTTCCACCACTTTTACTACCACCACATCCGCCAAAAATACCACCACCACCACCACCAGCTTTGCCTAATTTTAATAATCATCGTTCAACAACAGGCAGTTCATCAAATGGTAATCATCCTGCATTGAATTCATCTGGTGCCTTTCGATCCCCATCTAATTTACAAAAATCAATATCAACTGGTTCATCAACATCACCACCATCACCGGCACCATTTCCAATGCCACCATCAAGTGGTTCATGGTTTCAAACTAATAATAGTAAGTTTAATTTACATATATTTAGATTTAATTTAAAATTAAATTAATTTTTTTCTTTAGCTCTTCGTAAAAATGCTGTAAATCCACCGAAACCTATGAAACCATTATATTGGACAAGAATAGTAACATCAAAACCATTATTTCCAAGTCAATCATCAGAAGAAAAAACTGATTCATCACCAGAGGAAGAAATTAAAGAAGAAAAACCTCAAGAATTATGGCAAGAAATTGATGAAACAAGTTTAGATAATTTTGTAATTGATGAATTCACTGATCTATTTTCACGTCAAGCTATTCTTCCACAAAATAAACCGACACGTGTCAAATCGAATTTAGCAAAAACTATTAAAATTTTAGATAGTAAAAGATCTCAAACTGTTGGTATTTTTTATAGAAGTTTACATTTTGACTTAGAAGAAATTGAACATGCTATTTATCACTGTGAGACTTCAGTTGTTAGTTTAGAAATTCTTCATCATATAATGGATATCAAAGCAACAGCTGAAGAATTAGCAATGATTAAAGAAGCTGCCATTGGTGATACACCATTAGATGCCCCCGAACAATTTTTATTAAGAATATCACAAATTTCATCATCATCTGAAAGAATTTCATGTCTCGTTTTTCAAGCTGAGTTTGATGAAGGTAAATAATTAACATGTGATTAATTTTAAATATAATTAATCTCATATATATACAAATTTTGAATTTAATTTCAGGTTCAACATTAGTTGCACGTAAATTAGAAGTTGTTAAACGTTTATCAGAATTTCTAACTGATAGTGATGATTTAAAATTACTTTTTTCAATAATATTAACACTTGGAAATTATATGAATGGTGGTAATCGTGCTCGAGGTCAAGCTGATGGTTTTGGATTAGAAATTTTGGGAAAATTAAAAGATGTTAAATCAAAAGATTCAAAAGTTACATTATTACATTTTATTGTTAAAACATATATTGGTAGAAAACGTAAAAGTGGTACACCATTAGTTGAAATTGGATTGCCAATACCAGAACCAAGTGATGTTGAACGTGCAGCTGCTGTTGATTTTGATGAAGTAACATTACAAATAAATGATCTTCAAAAGAAATTACGAAGTATGTTCTGTATATATATATATATATATATATATATAATATATATGTATATAATTTTAAAATCATAACTAACTTTATTAATTATTTCTTTTTTGCTTTTTTTATTTCTTATTTTTTGATAGTTTGTCAGAGTACTACAGAAAAAGTGATGTTGTCATCAAATGAAGAAAATATTCAACCATTTAAAAAGAAAATGGAAGATTTTATTGAAATGGGTGATAAAAAAATTGAAAAACAATTATGTAAATTGGATGAATGTCAAGAAAGTTTTTTAAAAACAATGAAATTTTATCATTTTATACCAAAGTCCGGAGACTTATCACAGTGTACACCAGCCCAATTCTTTGAATATTGGACCAATTTTTCAAATGATTTTAAAGATATTTGGAAAAAAGAAATAACAATGTTAACAAATGAATTGTAAGTGTAAATTTTTTTTTTTTTTTTTTGAGTTAAAATCTTCGTTATAAGTATTAATAATAATTTTATGATTTTGTGAGTATTCAATAGTCATTTAATAAAGTTTATATTTATTCCCTCACCTTTGAATGCTCTTTGCTCTTTGAATGCTCAAAATTAGTTCTTGTTATTACTTTGTTTTTTTTTTTAATACCTATGACCATATGTGTTCTAAGGTTAAATAATATCTATATACTGTTATTTACTAAGAAATAAAATGTCCTATTCAAATTTAATTATTGATTTAGTACTTGATACTGGATAGTAACATAAGTGTCAGTATTTTGTTTCTAATTAGGTGGATCGAAGAAAGGAGAAAATATCCAGATAATTACAGTATTGAAAGAAACTATAAAACTTCGAGAACAATAACTTCAAAATTAGAAGAGGTGGAAAAAAAGGAATCCCTAAATTAAGAATTTGTTTTTTCTTATTAATAAAAGGATTTGCTTGTTTCAGTTCACGTTGGTTTACATTTCTGTATTTTCTGAATGTGATTACTTTTTTTGATGGAAACAAAAAATATGATTGTATCTAATAATTAATTTAATTTATAACATATTTTTAAAACATTAATTCAAATAATTATAACCTATTATATTTTTATATGAACCGATTACTTGAAAAAAAAAAAATGTTTAAATTATATAATTCAATTTGAAATATATTTTTAAATACAGGGTGGTCTGTAATTAATTATTATAAACTAGTTTGTAATAGACAGTACATGTATATTATTTTTTTTAGAGGTTATAAAAAAAAATATTAATTAATTAACTGCACCTGATAAAAAGTTTGGAACGCATTTTACAGAATTTTCATATCTATGGAAATGATATAGCATAAAATTAAAATACGAAGTTAGATGCCAATTTATTAAAACTAAAAAAAAAATATGTAAATCTTAATACAAGTCTCCATATTATCTAAGTTTCAACTTAGCTCACATACAAAAAAATTACCCAATATGAGTATATGGAGCACATGACAACTGATAATGTATAGTTAATTTTGGAGCACCCTGTATATTATTTTTATTGTATATCTGGTTATAGGTGGTACATAAGAATATTATATTTGCGGGGTATATTTAAATAATTAAGAATATAATATATTTTTTTTTTATTTTAAAATTTTTAATTTAATGCAATAACCAACTAAATAATTACATAATTTTTTAAAAATTATTTATTTATTTTCTATTAGTTTAACCCTAATATAATGGTAATTTTTTTTTTTTTTATTTAATTTCAAATTATTTTAATTACTACAATGTGCGGTTTTTTCATTGTTTTATTTATTTTTTTTTTATTAATTAATAATTTAATCTATTTTAATTTTATTTTAAATATTTTTTTTTTTTTTTGCGTTAAATAATATGGTTTTCAATCCTTTTATTTGTTAATTTTTTTTTTTTTTTAATTGTTAGAATAATAATAATATATATATTCGATAACATGTAATAATCCTATTTTCTAAAATTATAATATCCATTATTTAACAAATTATTATATAATGATACCATCTATTAATAAGAATGATATTTAAAAAAAACAAAAAAAAAAAAAAAACAATTGAAAGACTTATCATCAACATAAAAATAATTATTTATATTTTATTAAATTAAAAATATTATCATTTATTATATTAATAATAATTAGTATATAATTATTTTTTTTTTTGTTTTAATATATATTTAATTAATAAATATGATATTTTTTGCAATATTATTAATGTAATAATAATGTTATTCTATTTTTTCCTTAAATCTATCTTTAAATCCTTTCAACCAACAAAATTTTTTTAACCCCTAAAAGTATGCAAATTCGAAGTAAATAATTTAATATTTTATGCTGCCACTATTTTTATTACACTACTTTTAACTATTTTTATTTATTATAGGGCTTCCACAAATCATCTGTAATTATCTATGTCTTTCTCTATTTTCATATTCTATCCAAAACTTTCTAATTTTTTCTATTCATCTCATTATGAACGTTTCTTCTTCAAATCACTTTAGATTTTTCCACATTTCTACTGTTTTAGGAATTCCAGACCAAATCCTGACGTACTACTGATGTCGTTGAGTGTCTGCGGTTATGCACGACATTTTGCTGCGGTTAAACATATTGACAAATGTAATTTGTCCCTTGTAATGTAAAAGACTTAACAAAAGGGACACTTTGCAAAAATTTATTTTCCAAATTGTTTAATTTTAAAAAAAATTTAATTTATTCGTAAATGCCTAAAAGAGATCTAAAAAAAATCCATTAGATATGTTTTATTGAAATTTTATAAAAAGTATCTACAATTTCTTTAAAATATCTTTTTGTTAGAAATTCTTTTGTTTTTCAATGAGACATCTTAGTGTATTGAATTTTAATTCATATTTTCCATAATTTATGGAACTTATTACCATCCAATGTATTCTCAAAATTAGACGATTTTTCGATTTACAATCTGCTCATTTTCAAGAAGAATCTTAATAGATTCAAATACATTTATATTCCAATTTCTCTTTATCCATATTTCTCTCATTCTTATTCCATCTCACATATTTGTATAAGGAAGGAAATTCTAGATTATGGAGTGTGACTGGAGTGTGAAAAGAATGTTTTTGGATCTTTAACAAAATACAAAATGACACCAAATTTCATAAATTTTATATGTAAAATTTCGAAGATCATTTTAATTAAATTTTAAATTTTTATTTTTTGTTTTTACAGAATCAAGAAAGTCAAATCCCAACAAAAGGTTCAAAGTACACAGAGTTCAACAAATTCTTCGAGACCTAAATTAAAACCAGGCGGCCTTAAAGATAGATTACAGCGGATGGCTAAAAAATAAGCAAAACTTTTAAAAACAATTTTTTTTGTTTTTAATTTTTTATTAATAATTTATTTTGTTTTTTTTTTTTTTTAATATAAAAATAAACATATACATATATAAATTTATATACAAAAAAAAAAGGCCTTTTTGGAAAAACAAAAAAAAAAAATTCCTCAATTTTTTTAGTATTTTTTTTTTTTTTTCAATTTTACATATATAGAATAGATCTTAAGATGTAGAATTAGTAGCTAAATATTAATAATTAGTTATTTTTTATAATAATTTTTTTCTCTTGTGTCCTATTTAAAAAAAAAAAACAAAAAAGTTCTTAGATTATTAGGCTGAAGTAGTAATTTATTTATTTAGAAATTTTTTTCGTCAAAATTAAGAAAAAAAATTAATGAAAAGAAACAGGAATAAGAAAATTTTTGAGGTTAATATTATAGTTTAAAAATTAAAAAAATTAAATAAAACAAAAAACTATTAAAAAATTTAAAATATAAATTGTGTTATTTGCATTTTTTAGTTCAAAACTAATAATAAAAATCAAAAACGAGCAACTAATTAAAAAAAATTATTTATTGATTAAAAAATTACATAATAAAAATTAAAATAAAATACTTACAAACTCCTAAAAAAGTTATTTAAATTTTGTTTTTAATTTATTTTTTTTTTTTTAGAGAAATTTTCCTGTCCAAAGTTTTAAAATTTTTGTTTTAGCCCGTCCGTTCGTCGATCTCTCTGCCTGCTAAAAAAATTCTATAAACTTTGATATAAACTTTAGATGGTGATTTAGATATCAGAAAAAAAAATACCAATACAACTTATTGGAAATACCAAGCTACCAAGCTACAGCATCACAAAGTTTGAAAAAGCTCTATATTTAAATTGTTGTAACTCAAGTTTTACTAAAATTTTTTTTTAATTTAAAAATGGAAAACAATAGGAATCTTCATAAGCCAAAAATTATATAGATTTTTGCATTTAAACATCTAAATTTACCGTTATGTAAATTTTTTTTTAAAAAATCTCTATTAATCCTTCTTACTTCCTAAATACGTGCCAATAATAATAATAGCTGCTGCAGTAAAGCTATCTTTGGTTATATCATGCAGGAAAATGTTATATATGTACTACTGCACGTCGTTAACCATTGATAACCCTGACTCTGTACTAAATAATAATAACATTAATAAGTAATACTAATAACAATAATAATAGCTGCTAGAGTGACAGTGGGGTTACCTTCAATTATTACCTCATACAGGAAAGTGTTATATACTATTGCATGTTGCAACTGTTAACGACTAAACTATAGTCACTATTAATAAAATAATAATTATAATAATAGATGGATTCATTTTCCAATTTAATGTTTTCGCATTGTTGTCCTATCCTTTCCTATCCCTACTCCCTATATCCAATATACTGCTCTAGCAGATAAGAGTTTCATTTTCCACTATATTGGCTGAAGAGGAAGGTGGGTTTAGTCAGTAAGAATCAAAGGTGTTTGAGGAAGGTTCTCTCCACCTTCAGAGAGAAAAAAAGAAGTTGAAAAAGCTATAAAGATTTAAAAATTAATAAATTATTAAATTTTAGAAACTTACTGAAAACATGAACACTTATGCATATTCGAAACTGAAATGATAAAATTGAATCTCAAACACTATCCCTGCTTTCGATAATGTCATTTGCGCTGTCACCTTCAAAAACTCAACTGTTATCGAAGTTTCGGAACGAAACAATGAAAATGAATACTATTAGTTAGAAGAATTATACAATTTTTTAAAACGAAATAAAAATTTTCGAAATTTTATTTTTAAATTTAAGCCTAATTTTTTCCTAACAAATAAAAAAGTCTTTATTAGGTAATAATTTACATATTAGATAATAATGAAATATAACATTATTTTGTTATCCAAGACACTTTGTTGTAAAAATTATTTAGGTAATCAGGTTAAACAAAAAACAAAAATATATATAAAACCTACCAAAATTATTTGAGGGATTTACATTTTAATTGCATACTTATGATGACTTATAATATTATAGAGCCAACCAAAAGAAATCATACACAGTTTGCTCTATAAAACATAAAATATTTATTTTTAATTTTTTTCCATCAAATTTTTCATTGTAAATAAAATAAAAATAAATTTAAAAATTGTTGGCGAATATTCCAGAATTTAAATTATTGCTTTATTATAAGATACTTCATTGTTAGTTTTTTATTATTTTTTTTTTTTTATTTCATAGGTCATATTTTAGTGCAACTGTCACATTATATTTAAATAAAATTAATCTAAAAAAAAAAAAAAATTAAAAAAGTTATAAAATATAAAAATTACATTTTATTTGAACACTAAGTGTATACATTTTTTTTTAACTCCCAACACAAAAATATCTCTATATAAAAAAAAAAAAAGGAAAATTTACTCTTAATCAAAAGGATTATTGTAAAATTATTGGATCCCAGCATTGCCAAATTCTTTTATTTTCTTTATTTGGGACTTGGTTTTCTTTTTTTTATTTTTTTTTTTTTTTTTGTTGTGTTGTTTTGTATGCATTTCTTTATTTCTTTTTATCAAATTACAGAGACAATAACTTTGTTCGCTTCGCAGTAATCCTTTTTCTTTTTAATATTGGTTTTTTTTTTTTTTTTTTGTTTTTACACTGCATAAAACTATAAAAATTTAATATGGATGAGTCTTTTATTCGAAAAGTAGGGGCGAACTTGATTGCTCTTTGAAATTAAGGTAAGGATATTAACAAAGAGTTTTATTGGTATAGTGACAAATTTCGTTGTTTCAGCTAAACTTCAATCAGTGAAGAGTTTTTTTTTTTATTTTCATTGTAATGCTTATAATAAAATTATTTGGAAAATACGAGATGTAAATATTGGAAAACTCAAATTAAAATCGCTTTGTAAAAATTAGAAAATCATTTTGATAATTTTCATTTCTCTGATGTCAACTAAAATAGGGATATAATAATAGTCGACACAATTTAAACATGATTTTGTAAGTCGTCCTTCACAATAATATTTTTTGACTTTTTTTTTTCATATGTTTAATAATATGTATTAAAGTAATATCAACTCGAGGAAAAGTATAGAAAATAGATACACTCTAGCGTCGTTTCGGATTTCTATCGTCCCTTTGTGCTTCTTATTGTATCAGAATTATTTAAATACATATAGCTACTCTACTTAAAAGTCAAAGAAATGTGCGAGATGACGTCAGCTTTGAGTGCCTTCCTTAATGATATCATATCATAGTCACCTAATGGCTTTGATCTAAACTTGGCCAGTGCTAAAATCGATGGTAATTGAATAGTTGATCTAGGATTATTATAATACTGCCCTTAATTAATTTCATATAAATATCCCATATTAATTTCCGCTAATTTCTTATATTTCTAATTCGAGTAATATCAAAAAAAAAATCATATATGTATATAGATACAAAATTAAATAGCCCATCTATAAAATACAATATTTTTTTTTTTAATGAAAATGGCATTCAACCAAAAAATACATTACGCTTTGGCAGGAACAAAGAAAAACAGTACACCATTTTTTTTTTTCGTTTTTTTTTTCGAATTAAAAATTTTGGATCCCAAATGTATCGGATTCAAAAATAATTTCTTTTGTAAATTGGTATATTGTTTTTATATTTTATTTGTTTAAAAACTAAAAACAAAAAAAAAAACAATGCAATTATAAGTTTTAATGATAAGATCCTGAGGAATACAATTGAAAATTATATAAATTTTGAATTCAAAAAAAATAAATACTGTCGGGATGCTTTTATGTTTTTAATATATTTTAATTAAGGTACACTTTAATAGATTTTATATGGATTTGTATATGATATTTTGTATATATTTCAAATATTTTGACACAAGTTAACTAAAGCTAACGAAGAAAACATGTTGCATTAAATTAAAAGTATTCATAAATATTAAAGTAAAATGATAATATTTTACCTTTTGAATCCTTTGTATCTTTTCCAAAAAAAAATTTTAAAAATTTGCTAATTAATTTCACTTTATCCGTTCATTTCTTTATAAAATTTTTACACGGTTTAACAATAGAAAAAGTTCCTTTTATAAATGTTGTATAATATGGTTTTTATCTAGCTGCGACTCATTATGAAGCTGTATCTCCACAAAATTGCAAAAAACCTCGATTTATAAATGTGCATATTTCAGGTTCTGCTTTTTTTCAATTTTAAAACAACCAAATGACAGAATATTTTTTTTTACCTTTATAAATAAATATCGAAATTATACAGTTTTTTTGCAATTTAATATTTAAATTTACCGTTATATGAAAACAAAATTTTATTTTAGAAATTTTTTTTCTACCTTCTCTAACCTATTTTAGTATAATTAGTCTCAAAATAGACATTTGTCAATTTTTTACCGTTATTAGGGTTAGTGGTTAAATTTACTCTTTTAAAATACATGTAACTATAGGCACCTGTACTTTTTATTTCAAAATAAAATGCAAAAATTAAATCTTCAACATTATAAATTTACATATTGTGTTAACAGCTGCTTATTATATGAAAATAGATTTCCTTTAAATTGAAGAAAATGTCTTTTGATTGTTTATAATCTTTTTTCTTTAATATAAGAAAATTTGAAAGTTTTAATGCAAGTCATAAGCATTCTAAGCAGTTTTATTGTCTTTTGAAAAATGTGCACCTTTAAATACCTTTTGTTTTATATCCCGCCTTGACTATTTTCTACATATAACATTTAAATATAACGTTAAGTTATATAATATAATAAAATTTATTTGGACATGTTTTTGGAACAGAGTGGTAAAATTATTGAAAGATGCACAAATAAAATTTAATTTGAAGTAAAATGGAAAGAACTTTATAGGAAGAAGAAGGAAAAAGAAAATTTAGAAAGAATATTTAATACAGTTTTAGTCCTTCTTTAATCTTATGATACTAAATCTAAGTGTAAAAAATTAATTAAGTGTTAGTATTAATATTTCCTTTAACTTATTCCAATATTCCTTCACTATTTTTTTTGGTTTAATTAATTTTTAAGAAGCGAGTGATATGTTAAATATTCATTGTCTATCATTGTCTTTTACAGGTAATTTTAGTGAGTTAAAATTTAAATTAAAAAAAAAAAAACAGAAAACTTAAATAATATTTTGATCCAATTTTATAGTTAACAATAATTTATATATCATTATAATAATATCATATCAAGTTATTCAAAACTATATAAGATAAAACAGATTACTTTTAAACACCTGTAATATTATTTTTAATATCGCAAAACATGAACTCTTATAACTGATATCAAGTCGCTATATATATATATATATATATACATGCTATCCAACCATGTAATAAAATATAAATGAAATGATTTTGTAAGAGAATATGAAGTACCTAACTATACATGTACAAATTACAAGCATACTCCTTAAGACATTTTTACACTTTCTTGTTTTATTGATGTTCTTTTCTTTTAAGTTTTTAAGTCTTAATTTTATTTACTGATAAAAACTACTACTAAACCTTAGTTGTAGTTTTCTCGCTATCTTTAAGTTAGTTAAAAATCAAAAAAAAAAAAAAAAAAGCAGTTATAAGTGTTATAATATAATAAAATATAAATATGTGTACATATATATAATTATGACACTATTTATTAAGTGCATATATGTATGTGTCATATCATTTACTATTATAACCATTATATAATATATACCTATTACCTATATAACATGAACATGTACATAGTATACGCTATTCAGTTGCTCCTTAAATAATACTTCGGTACATTTATACTTTAATTTTGTAACCGTTTTATTATCATATATACTTATCTCATTTGTATTATACAATATATTCAGATAATAGCAAGGACTTTTCAGTTTATATTATATATATACAGTATCCATATAAACATACACACGTATATAGAATATGAAGTATAAGTGTCGATTTAAAGTATTGTAATTTTCAGTGTAAAGTCGTTGTGTAAATTTTTTTATTTCGCTTCTTATAAGAGGATTTTTTTTTTTTTTTTTTTTGGTTTTTAATGCCAATCACTATAAGATATTCAAAATTGCTAATAAGCGTTTTTGAAACTGTTTGAAAGTGGAAATCAAGTATATGTGTTTTTGTTTTTAGTATAGAAAAAGTGACAGTCAGCCTAATATACGAGTGCTGGAAAGAAAAATTTCTGGGTTGCGACAGATATTTTGATATACATATATAAATGATAAGTAAATAAGTTTTGTATTAAGGATATCCTATCAGCAACTACATTTAACATTGTTTTGTTTTAGGAATTTAAAATTTAGAAAGTTAACCCTTCAAAAACTAGAAATAACTGCCCTTATAACTAAAACATTATAGATATAACTCATAAGTGTAAGGATTTTATAACATCGTCATTATAATTTATACAAATCTATTGGCCTTCTGGTATTTACAAAATCAAATGTTTTTAAGGGGTTTGTTTTTTGAACTCATGATTAATTGTTAAAAAAAATCATAAGTTACCTTTATAAAACAACGGGTAGCAATGTTTAGGTGTATAGCCGGTAAAAAGCTTCCCATTTCGGAACAACGCATAACAGGATTAAAAATTTTTATTAAATTTACACTTCGCAAAAAATTACATATCGTTTAACGGTCAAAGGATATGGTATAAATATACCTATTATAAGAAAATGACAATTTTAAAGTGTATCAAAAATGTTAAAAATTTTTGATTAAAAAGTAAACCTGGAAAAACAAAAGTATATTTTGAAGTCAAATGAAGATGTAGAGCTAGAAAATTTAAAAAACTTGGAGCAAAAATAGGAATTTAATAATATTTTTCATATTAATTTTAATTTGATATAATATTTTTTTTTATAAGGATATTTAAATTGATCACGAAAGTTGTTTTAGAATTATAATAGCAGCACATTCATGATAAAAACAAAACATAAGTACTGTAGAATGTATACACTTCGTATTTAAATATGTTTGTGTGTGTGTATTTTTATGCATCCATATAATATGATATTCACATAGATATTTATGTATTTAAAATGTAAAAAAAAAAAACAAAAAAAAAAAATTGTTTTAAAAAAAATTGAAAGTAGTACTAAAGTGTTCTAAAATAATGCAAATATCCTTTGATGTTACCTTTTATGAGATAAAATTAAGTGGTAGCTCTTAAATTTACTTTTAGCTTCAGGATGATATTTAACAGATTCATGTGTTAGAAAAAAAACAAAAAAAACAGTACAGTACAGTAAGAGAACAGTAATACAAACAAAAACAATAATTTCAATCATTATGGGTGAAAAACAAACACCCACCAATCTTCTTTTTACTTTTTGTTTTTTTTTGTATTATAACCCACGATATATACACACGTTTTTGTTTGTTGTTTCTCGTTTTCTACTCTTTTTAGCTTAAAATTTTCCTTTTTTTTGTTAACAATGACTTATCAATTCTTGAAATCTTTCAATTTCGGATCCTTTTTTTTTTTAACGTTTTTTTTTTTCGCGAGAAAAACAATTTTCCTGAACTGATAGAGAAAAACACTTGACTTATACTTTACTTTAAACGATTACAGTTCTTTTTTGTGTTTGATTTTTTTTTTTTATCTGTTATGTATGTGATTTTTGTTTTTGTTTTTGTTTTCTTTTGTAAGAATTTTCCACTGATATTTAATATTCCCTTTATTTTATTTTTACTTTGATATTAAAAGTAGCTTTAGTTTATTTTATCTTTTTGTTTGAAATTTTCTGATTTCGAATAAATTTGAATTTTATTTTTTGGTTTTTTGGTTCTATCTTTTTTTTTCTATTGTATTCGTTTGCAGTTATTGTTGTTTTTATCTTTTTTTTGTTTTTGTTTTTTACAATTGATTCAAAGCGTTCTCTTGTTCTGAAGTGAAAGTTATAATGACTTTTCATTTGAAATTTTTATGTTTCAATTAAGAACTTCGACTTTGAGTCAATCATTCTTCTGCTTATTTTTTTTTTTTTTTTTTGATTAGTAATTTTTTATGTTCTTTTCCTTTTGTTATGGCCATATGAAATACTGATGAACAAAAGATTAAAATCAGTAGCTACATCATAGCACAAGATACATACCTAGTACATTTTAGACTTTATTTTATATATTTTTTTTTTTGAATTATAGTCAAAATGTAATTTTCATCAGTACCCTCAGATTCTTTATGCATTTAATTAAATATTTTCAATACGAAAAATTCTGAGTCAATATATTCTTAAAAAAAAAAACATTATTGTTATAAGTATTTCGATCCAACATTGCTTCAATATGGCCTTTACTTGTTAGTATAAATGAAAATATCAAAAATATCAAATTTTTTTGAAACTTTTTATTATTTTTGAAATTTTTGTTTTAATATTTTGTACCTATATTTTAAGTTATACTCAGTTATTTTTTACCATAACTTATAGAATTTAATTAAATTAATTTTAACAAATTTGTACACAATTTGGCACAGGCATCACAATCCCTAAAATCGGTATAGGATCCAAAATATTATTAAAATTCGTTTGAAAAATAAGGTAATTGTAGCCGAATTTCTAAAGTAACTAGAGACTGTGTGTTTATTTGTTAAGTGTCAATTATTTCCGATTTATTAGCATATAACAGCTCCACATACCTTTAAAAAGTATATATTTCAATGGTCTTAAATCAAACAATCTTGGAGTTCAATAATTTTACAATTTCTTGAAACATCATACTCTATCATATCACCAGAATATATTTCATCACAAAACCCGGATTTTGAAAATAAGTTTCCACAATTGACACACGTTGTTGCGATGTAAGTCTTTACATGTTAATTTAGTTTTCAAATTATAATAAATGAAAATGTCAAACAGAATTATAACTGTCAAAAAACATCTGTCTGAATCGAGACTCAATATTAAATATAATATATATCAACATAACCTAAAAAAAAATTTATCTTTATAAAATTTTTTATTTATTTAACACTTTAAAATAAAAAAAAAAAAATTTAAAAAAAAAAAACTTTACATATACTTTTTTCTAGGAGATTTCCAATTTCTGTAGTAAAATTAAAAGTCAGATTTCAGTTAAATATTCAAATAGATCGAACTTATTAGATATTTAAAAAATAAGTTTTTTGTGCAAGGGAGAGTAGGAATCATTGAATCATAGGAGAGTAGGAATCATAGGAATCATCAGAGGAATTGTTGAGTAATATTACGATCCCAAGAACTTTATCCTACGCTGATACTTTAACCCACTAAACAACACCTCGCTTTTTTCACCACTTTATAAATTAAAAGATCATTTTATACAAATATAATATACTGTTTGGTTGGACAAAAAAATGGGTAGGGAGGGATAGATAAAATAAATAATAATTGAAAAAAACTGACCCAATAAAATTTGTAGATGATTTTTACTTTTAAATCAATTACCCCTTGTTTCACAGTAAAAATTTCCCTTTTTATATAAAATACGTCATCTATATTGTTTTCACAGTTTTGCTTATCACTGTACTAAGTATATCATACAATGTAAATTATATGGTATATATAAAATATAGAATTTTGTAGATATTTGTATTTAAATTAAATGTTTAAAAGAAAATGTAAAAGAAAAAGAAATTTTTTGAAATATGTTTGAAATAAAATATTTAACACCATAATATTAATAAAAAAAAACAAAATACGAAAAAGAAATTTAAAAAAAAAAAGGAGAAATATGGAAAAGAATGACGGGTATAAAAATTTTCTTTTTTTGTTTTAAATTTTATATGCTAAAAATGTTTTACCAAAAAAATTAAATTTTAAGAAAAAAAAAATGTTCATTTAATATTATTTATATATTGCAATTAATTAAAATATATTTAATTAAATTTGAAATATTTTTTTGTTATATTAAAATAATTCGGTTGTTCGTTACATGTAAAGGAATAAAAGTAAAGAAAATATTTTTAAAAAATTAAATTTAAGATTTAGTATGTAAGGAAAACAGTATATTTTGCAGAGTATCTCGATGTATGGTCAGACTTATTAACTGAGAAGGTGCAAGTTCAAAGACCGTAAGCATTCTTCTACTTATCGATAACCTCAGCCTCCATCAACTAAAAAAAAGTTACTTGGTAAAATAATAACGGATTGAAAATATTTTACTTACTTTCTTAATTTTTCATTAGTTTTTTTCAATGTAGTTAAAAATACCTCTGACATTATCTTTACTTTTATAAAACATTTAAAAATAAATAAATCGTATTTTGTTTTTCTGTCATTATACTTTTTATTACTAATTTAAAACAAATGGTAATTTAATTTTTAAACAATATTTTATTTGGAATCAAAATGCTTTTTTTTTAAAAAAAAGAATTTTTTACGAGGGACTGTGGAAACTGTGAGGGACTGTGTCACTTAAAGAAACTGAGTCCGACACTTACCCTTTGATCAATCAAAACCATCTCTTTTAAATCGAAACTTTAGGATGGATCCTGTAGTATAAAGTTACAAAATGTACAGTTTGGTTTAATAATTAATAAATTTAGCTATTTATATAATAGTATGCAGTTATTTAAAAAAAACCTACATAGGAAAATGTTATACGTGTTGTTATTTAATTTAGGTAAAAAAAAAATTATAACAATCCGTAAAAACTATAAACATAAAATTGGTAAATTATATAAATTAAAAACATTAATGAAATCTTATTTAAAATATTATATTTTATTTAATCTAAACTATAATGTAATACACTAAATTTATTTCGTAAAATTCGATTTAATTTAAATTTCACGAAACACTTATTAAATTAAAAAAAAATTAATCATAATCTAGTACCATAATTATTCGTAATCATAAGTACCTAATTTATAATATTGCAAAATTTTCATAACACCACCTTCAAAAAACAACTCAAGTACAACAACCTTTTTTTGCACTCTTAAATAATTTTTATACCCGTACGATAGGATCGGGTATAATAAAATTACTCCTCCGTTTGTAACACCTCGAAATAAGCGAGCTAGATATACCTTCAAAGGTATGGATCGGATCAGAAAAAAATTCTAAGACTTTTGAGCCATGTCCGTCCGTCCGTCCGTCCGTCCGTCAGCACGCTAACTCAAAAACTAAGATAGCTAGAATCTTGAAATTTACACAAAATATTCTGGGAGTAATTTGTAGGTTCCCTATTTTTTTGGTTGAGTTTGGACCAAACCTTAAGGTAGCTCTCGAACACCTAACTTTTAGATCCCCACATTTTTTTTGAAATAGAGCTATGAAATTTTATCTGCTGATAGATCTCACAAAAATATTAATTTTATTTTTAATACTTTTTTTTTGTATCCCGACCCGTTACGGAGCTACAGCTCCCCTAAGGTTCAAAAAAGCTCTATATTTAAATTGTTATAGCACAAGTTGTATAAGGTATATCTTCATTTTGAAAACGCCAAACGATTACTACTTTTATTAGCTTTAAAAGTATATATACAATAAATATATATTTGTGGCATACGGTGTCTTAATTTACCTTTATGCGAAACTAAAATTTTGCAAAATCCTTTAATCTTCTATCTTCTAAACGGTTTAAGTTGGAAACTTGAAATTTTGACAGAAGTTAGATCTTTGAAAATAATTTTTTTTTGTATCACTCCCCGTTTAGGAGCTGTAAGGGGTCAAAAACTGAAAATTTCCTATTTTTAAACACCTGTTAAATTTTTTTTGAAGTAATATACAAAAATTAAAGCTTCAACATTATATTCTTATTTCTGTTAACAACTTTTTTAATAATATAGGGTTACTTTATAATTGACGAAAGTGTTACTTGATTTTTTCAAATTTTCTAACAAATTTCTTTAACAAATTTTTTCCATTTTGTTTTACTCGATAATTTGAAATTGTTGAGGATATAATGCGTAGTACAAAAAAATGTAAATAAATAAACAACATAACGGTTGCTTGAAGAATTTTTATTTATATGATATTGATATACATACATACTTATATAATATCATGTTTATTTACATATCGTATATGTCACTGATGAATGAATAATAAGAGTATAGATGTATATTATATAGCGCCGTATTTACTTACATATATGTATTTTATTGTACTTATAAGAAATTATTCTGTCAATGGAATATTTAAATATAATATAATATTTAAAATTATATTTACTATTTTGTACTAAGTAAATTTAATATACATTTACCGCTTAGTATTAAATGGTACTATATAGAATATTTGAAAAAGTTTTGGATTGATAATCGTTATGTGAAAGGTTAGAATCTGCTTTTGAAGAATGTACATATAAACATATAGTTTAAATATATGTACAACCCATAGTTCTAGAAATCATAAAATTCACCCAAATTATTTTAAAATACTAAAATATTAAAAAAATAATATTGTAAGCAGAGTGACAGGCTGTGAACATACTAACGGTTCGTACGGGTATCTAAGAGTTGACAAAGGCAACTGTATTCTTCCTCGTTTTCTTTTAAAATACATATTTTAAAAAATTTTTTTTTTGTTTTTCAAAAGTCTTCAAACAAAAAACAGAACTTATTTAATATTAATGTTCATATATTATATATGCGATTGTAAATATAAGTAGGTACATACAATCACTTATAAACTTTCAAAATTTTTTCAATTTTTTTTTTTGTTTTGTCCAAAATGACATACTATATTAAACCTTAATAAATTGTTTTTAATTTTACACCCCTTAACCATATTTAAATTTAATTCATATATTCAACATATTCACGTAACATACAAGAAATAAAAATATAACTCTTGAGTTTTTCATCATCAATTTTATTCGCAATTTAAAAAGACTTCATAATTTTCATGGTAGCAACAATAACAAGAAAAACAATAAAAACAAAATTACTCTACCACTGGCACCCCCAATTAATGTTAAATGATGTTATTACAAACATAAATTCTCACCTTTATTGCCATTTAACTAGTAAAAAAAAAACTTTAAATAAGACCTTCTATATATATATATATATATATGTATGTATGTATGTATAGATTTTATAAAAATTAAATTAGAGTGACCAGATTTTAAAAATAGCTAAACAAGAAAAAATTATATTTTGTAAATAATTTTTCCAATGCGAATTAAATTAATTTTTAACTTTTTCCGCCAAACTGCAACACTTTCCGCCAGTTTGACATTTACATTGAAAAAAATATCATTTCATTATTCTAACAAATTTTGAATTAAAAAAAAAAAAAAAAAAATTGTAAAAATCGTGTTTTAAATGATAAACTAAAACTCTTTAAATAAATGTTGACTACACCTTTGTAAAACTCTTTGTAATTTTTTGACAATCAATTTTGACAACCAAAAACAAGACCCAAACTTTGAATATGGAAATCAATAGGATTTCTCACAAATTATTTTTGAAAGTGTTTTATTTGCGACAAGTCTAGCAATTTAGTAAGTTTTTATAGTAATTTGTAATGTGCAGTTAAACGATGACAAATTAAATTGTTTAAATAGGGATATGCAATTTAATGTTTCTCCAAAGAATATAACAGCTTTGCTCAATTTATTCCAACGCAGCCTGAAACACATAAAAAGCACTTATTTTTAATTTTTTTTTGTAATATAGACAATCAAGGAACAAATCATGAATTAAACAAAATTAGATTAACTTAATCGGTGGCTATAAGTAATTAGTGCTACACTTCTACTATATTAAGTTATTTAACATTTAATTATGATCTTGAAATACTTAATTTAATTTTAATACTTTAACATTTAATTATGATCTTAAATTTTAAAATATAAATAGGGCATAAATATACGATATGGTATTTCTGGAACATTTAAACATCTTAAAGGCTAATTTTCATGCAAAAAATTTCATCCGATATCGGATATTTAGAAAGAGTAAAATATACTTAATACTAGCAATAGGAAAGAGGGAGAAAAATAATGAATTCAAATGTCATGTATCCATAAGAATGTTAGTAGTGTGCCCAGTTTTTTTGTGTACACAAACATTTTTTACGTATGTGTTAAAAATATCGGAGATAATTATAGAAAATTTAGCTTCAGCGAGCTAAATTTCATCCGATATTTTGGTATATCTCCGATATTTTCTAAACGCTTGTACCGATATTTTTGTGTTTTTTCTCTGTCACACAAGTAGTGTTTTTGTATCTTCTGCCTATGCTTTAACAAATATCGCCGATATTTTTCTTCATCAAAATTAGCCTTTAATACTTTCTTTTTTGTTTTACCTTATGGCAATCATATTATACTACATTTTGTTTGGTCACCAAAAACAAAATAAGTAATTCGAATTAAATACTAGATATATGTAACTACTATATAGTTTACAGTATCGTATAGGATTTACTGCTATTTATTTAATGTCACTTTTTATTATTTTCATCAAAGGTATACATAAAACATTAATTTTATATTCTGTTCTTTTTACTTTTTCTATATCACTTTTCTTCCTTTATTTTAAGTGAATTTTTAATAAATATTATATTAAGTTAATAAAATAAAATTTAATTTAATTTAATTTATAAAAAATAAAATAAAATATATAAAAGGAATATTAAAAAGTTGACATATTTACATTAACACTAGAATAAAGTTTTTTTTTTCATTTTTTATTTTTTTTGTATTTTAATTAAAATATTAAACAGAATGAGAAAATGAAAAAATTTTGGAATTGATTAAAAAAAATGCTGAAAAATTAAAAAAAAAATAAATAAATAAAATCTGCTAAAAGAAAATTTAATTTTTATTAATTAAATTTTAGTTGTTTTGTTGTTAAAACAATTTTTGTCATATTTTAAATGTCAGATTTCTATCTGAAACAATCATTTTATTAATTTCTTCTGAAAATCTGAAAAAATGTTTTATTTATTGCAATGATATATGAATTTATTGATTGATATGCCACAATTAAAAAGATTTTTCATAATCAAATTTCTTTTTTTCGATATTATCATAAAAATGGAGTTTATTTTATAAGGATTTCAATAAAGAAATAAGAAAACGAAAATTTTTTATTTATGAAAATATGATTCATAAAAAACAACAGACACGTTTAATTAATAAAAATTAATAAATAAGAATTAATTTAAAATTTAGTAATTAAAAAATAAAAAAAAATAGAGATTAACTGGTAGGTAAGTAAAGGCAATGGTTCAGTGCTTAAGACAATGGTTTTTCAGTCTAAAGATCGGTCAAATAATTGCCAAAAAAATTATGCCATAACATATAAAAAATTAACAATAATAAAGCTATTGTTCACAAGAATAAATGGCAAATGTTCCAGATATTATAAATCTATTTATTTTGATTGTAGATTGGCTGACACAAAATAAATAATAACCACAAACATCCATAACCTTAAATTGAATTAAAAAAATGATATATTTTTGATCTGAATTTCATAAAAATTATTTTCCGGTAAGTAAACACATAATTAATGCTATAGAGAGAGTGGAGAATGTTTTCTGTGTATGTTCCAGCCTGTCAAGAAAAATGCCAAAATATCTCAGTATATATATACATAGTTGCTTTTTCCAAGATATAGGTAAACTCATTAACATGTATTTAGGAAGCTTTCAAAGCGTTTTGCCTCAGATAGGTATTATAGTACCACAAATCTACAGAAACTTAACACCAACTCTGGTCAAATAAGTTTTCCTAAACTTAAACTTAATCTTAATCTCTTTCTTTAAATTTAGGGATCTAGATCCTACGGAAAACTACGAATTTAGAGTGATTACTATCGCGTTAGCTCAGCCTTCATATCAATAAAAAAATATAAAAATATTTAAACTTAATTACTACAATATGTAGAAATGTCCAAATATGATAATAATTTTTTTATGTTTTTTTTCACAGAAATAATAAAATCTTAATAAAATAGCTTTTCACTAAATAAAACGTTCTACTTATTATAAAATAAAAGCAAATATTTGTTACAATTAATTCCAATCACTTAAGTTAAAAAAAAACGCTTTAAATTTTTTTTCTTGATAAAATTAAGCTTTCTTTCAAAGAAAACAGAAGCGAATTAAATTTGCATTGCCAAAAACATTTAAAAGCTTTTTACAACAAGTTTTCACAAAATTTATTATAAAAAATTATGTAAAAAAAAAGTAAATAGACTTTTTTTACGACATTTCTCAAAATTTTTTGTAAAAATTTTCTTCATTAATTTCACTGTGTTCTTCTGTCTGCCTGTTGATTTACACCATATAAAAATTTATTGCAAAATTACAGCCCCTCAAAGTTGAAAAAAGGTGTATTTTTAAATACTTATACCTTAATTCTGCAATATATAAAATCTATAAAAAATATACTTTACAAATCAATATAAAAATTGTATTATGTACAACTAAAATTTTGAAAAATTGTGACTCCTCCGGATCCCTTTCAGTCCGAATTTTTGAAAATTTAAAAGTACTTTGAAAATTAGCATAAGTTACCGACGAAAAACTGTTTGTAGTTCTTCTCGTTTTAGATCTATTAGGGCTGAAAAATTTAAAATTTTCTATTGTGAGACAACTGTGTAGTACATTTGTCGTAAGTAAGACATACAAATTAAAGCTTCAATATTATCTATATTTTTACATCTGTTATCGGCTTATCTTAATGATATATAGGATTTTCCTGAAAAGGATCTTAGATTTTTCAAAAGGAAAATTCTAATATATATATATACCATTTTTACTTTAACTGAAGACTTTTTTACTTTTATTGAAGACTTTTTTATTTCAAATGAAGACTTTGTTTTTTCAATTACGACATTTTACTTTAAGTGAAGACATTTTTTTATAATGAAGTTTTTTTATTTTTGTAATTTAGTTAATATACATATATAATATATATATAAATGAATAAATAATATCTTATATATTATATACTATATACACATATGCATATATATATATATATATATATTAATATGTATACAGATTATACACGTAAATTATATATATTAACTAAATTACTGAAATAAAGAATTTTCATTGAAAAAAATGTCTTCACTTAAAGTAAAAAGTCTTCATTGAAAAAAAAAATTTCTTCAGTTAAAGTAAAAAGTCTTCATTTGAAAATAAAATGTTTTCACTTAAAATAAAATGTGTTCGCTTAACAAAAAAAGGTCTTCAGTTAAAGTAAAAATGGTATATATACATATGTTTTTATTGCCTTTTTGAAAATGTGCTCCTTAAAAAACCTTTGGTTTTATATACAACTTTTTTTTATTATTTAAATTTTAAATATTTAATAATTGTTTAATGCATTCAATATTTGAGTAAAAAGCAAAAAAAAAAACTTAAACAGAAAATAAACAAATCTTAATTCCTTCCCTAAATTATTTTTCCATTAAACATTATTTGAGAGTTTTTTTTTTGCCCAAACATAAAAAAAATATATGTAAACAAAATTTTTTATTCATTGCCATCCACAACAACTAAAAGGAAAGACTAAAAAAATTAACAGTTTATTTTTTGTCTCACTTTTTTTTTTTTTTTTTTTTTTGTAAAAGAAAACTTTAAAATCTGCTTTATACAATCATAAATTTCATAAAATATTCGACATTTTTAAAGTAACAACAATAAAAAAAAAAACTACAAGACTTGTCAATGTTTTAAAAATTCATGAAAGTAACCTCAAATGTTTATTAAAATATTCTTAAAAGACTTACTTTTGCATTTTCTTCTTTATTGATGGGGGACAAGAACAAAAAAAAAAAAAACAAAGTTGTACCAGAATTCAAAGAAGATCAAAACAAAATAAAGAGGTTCTGAAGAAAAAAACTAAAAAAAAAAAAAAACCGAACCAAACTAAATTCCAAAACAGAATTGCACCCACAAATGTTGGTTAATATATATATCATGTAATGTATATAATTATATTTATATATAGAAAGGTTACCAGACGTATAGATTTTATACAAAATATCTCAATATGTAATTTAATTTATGTGGTTGTATTATATAAATTACATTATAATCTAAATAGAAGTAACTCTAAGAAAAACAATCCGATCCAACTCAAGATGAAAACAAATGACAATGACATTTAGGTATTTTATGAGTCACTACTAATTATTTTCAGCCATCAACCATTAATATTTATATAAAAATCTTAGAATTTAAACTTTTTCTTGCACTTAACAGAAATAGATTTGCTGGCATCTAATATTAAGATGTCAGTAAAGTTTTCGATTGCAATAAATCAACTTAAAAACAGTATAGTTTTTTATTCAAGTTATATTTTATATAAGAGATGGAATTGATTGTCAGACCTGATCAAACTTCAAAAAAAAAAATTATGACTGAAAGATAATTCATAATTACAATCCTATATATTATGAAAGATTTATGAAATTTTTTGAATTTAGAATACCATATCATTTTTGCAGGTTCTTGATACATACTAAAATATTAATCGATTTTAGGTAATTATCTATTCATTTTAGATAATACTCAGTTTTATAATTATAAAAAAAAATTAAACAAAACAGAGTTTTTGTTTTTAACGAAACGTAATCTTTTTAGATTTATACGGATATTTGGAAAAATACGTCATTCGATATTGTAAACGATACTCCAATATTATAAATAAAATCTATACTTTATAAACATTTACAAAATATCGTATTTGAACTGTCAATTCGTCATCACTCCAATTCATTCTAGATACAAATATTAATGGATAACTTAATTATCAAAGCCAAATTCTATTGAGGTTGAGGAATAATAGAAAATTTTAAAAATAATTTTTACATAATTTTTAAATATATTTAAAATCTGGCAGCTCTACTACAAAATCTAACCAAAGTAATTGTAGGGTTACCATACAATGTTAAGAAATATTCTAATATCTTGTTATATTTTAAATATATATAGTAGATTTATTATGCATGACAGGTTCACCATTCATGATGATAGAAAAGTTTTTCTTATTTATTATTTTTTCTGTTTTTTTTTGTTTTTATTCTATTCGTTTCTCTTTTATTTTCTTCTTTTGTTTTTTTTTTTTTTTTTTTACACAAAATATCTTTTCAAAATTCATCTTCATCTGCATCGTTTCTTTATATTTCATATTTTTTCTTAGTCATCCTTTTGATGAAAAGTTTCCAGAGAAAAAAAAAAGTGTATAAAAATCTTTTTATCCAAGAAATATTGGTAAAATGCGGGCTTCTGCAAAAATATAATTTTATTTTTTATTTTTATAGTTTTTACTATTGTTGTTCTTTTTTCCTGTACTATAACTACTTTCTTGTTATTATTTAATTTTTTTTTTATAAAAAATTTTTGTTACTCCTGTTAAAGTTTTTCTTTAAATTGCATTACCTTTTTTTTTTTGTGAAAAATGAATTTTCGAACACTACTCAACATTATTTTGTTATCAGTTCTTTTCAAAATTTTAATTTTTCCTTCTGATTCTATTTTTCAGCCCAATGTACATTAGGATTCTATTTTTAATATTTGTACTTATCTTTGTAGTGCATATAATATATACATATGACATACTTAATCTGAATACACTAAGTGACAAAAAAGTAGATATTATATAAATTTCAAGTCATTATTTGTACATCATTGTATTAAAGATAAGCCTAGAACTGCAGTCGATTTAAAAAAAAAATTTAAAAAATTCAATTTTTTGCGTTTATGATAATACTTTTGATGCTGCAGTAAGGTCAGAAAAAAAGGAAGTTAATATAGTCATCCATATAAAAAATATAAAAAAATTAATTGTCGATTAATCCGATTCGACCATAGAATTTCAAATATTCTAGACCGAATTTGTCCAAGTGTCCAATAAACGTATTATGTTACCACATATATGAAGCTCTAAATTGGCTATAGTTAATATTACCAGTCTAAATAAGTTTATGAATATATCGATTCATCAATTGACAATTTCCAACTATTTACATAATTCCTCAGTTTTTACTCTCGTCATGTAAATGCCATCATAGGATCTGAAAGAATCTATAGGATTAAGTTCTAATACGTAAGCTAAATTTTTATTTATTAAGCATTAGCATTAATTATACAATTTTTAAATATTAAGCATTATACTCGTATCTTAAAATATCATGAAGTGCATAGACTACAATAATTTTTTCTTGTGTTCATTGATGAATCAATGAATGCCAAAAAAAAGTTATTTTGATAGCCAATAGGTTATCAAAAACCAAATATATTTTGGCAGATCATAAATATTAGCTGTTCGAAGTAGCTTTAGTTATATATAAACATTTTTACATTTTGAGTAATAACTAGAACTATAAATAGTACATACTTTAATATTGCAAACTATAACCATTAGAGAATCTATATTATATTTCGTTCACTAGTACGATTTTAAATATAGGCGTAGTTTATTGCACGTGATATAGGATGGTATACCTGTGAATTAAAAAAACTTGTTTTGAAATATTTTCATCAGAAATGCCTGAAAGAATTTTTTTTTTTTTTTTTTTTAATAATACATTATATCCTTCATATAAGTGATATTCTTCAGGACATTCAGTATACATGCATTGATGTTGAAAATATTGAAAGATATGAATTCATGTGCATGTTGCAAGATAAAATCTAATTAAATTGTTTTTTTGGTTTTTTTTTGTTCTATAAAAGTTGTTGAAAAAATATATAAAATTGAAGTTCTATTAACTTTTAAACTTTCAGATCAGGTAGGGGTTAAAAATAAAATTTAATATTTCCGTGATAAAATAACACACAAAAAAAAATTTTTAAAAGGTTTTTTTTTTATGTATAGATGATAAATTTTTTTCTTTTAGCGAATGATGACTTTTTTGTTTTTAGTAAGAGAAATTGTGCGTTTTTATAATTGAAAAGTTTAAGAATGTCAATGTAGGTATATGCATATACTAGCATTAGTGTCTAGTATAAAAAGAAATTTTAGGAATATTTTTTTTTGAAAAATGTATTTTATTTTTAAAAGCTCACATAAAGTAAACAAGGCATATTGTAAACCAACGGTTTTTAAAAGCGCACATTTTCAAAAGATAATATTTGTACAAAATGTTTAGAATTGTGACTTGCACCAAAATTTTAAATTTCATATAATAACAAAATATGTGTGAAAATATAAGACTTTTCTGGAATTTTGAGTAGCTGTAAGTTCGGAACTCTATATAATTAAAAAAAATAGTTAGCACACGTAAAAATATATTACTGAAGCTTTAATTTTTATGTTTTTTCGAAGAAAAAAGTGTACGAGTGCCTAAATGACAGATGTCTAAAAATAGCAAATTTTTTGAATTTTTTAGCCCTAATTGTTCATAAACAGGGTGTGATCCACAAAATTTTCTGAGGACACTTGTACTGATTCTAAAAGTTCTATCTTCCCTCAAAATTTCCAATCTCTATCTAAACGCGTGCCCGAGTTGTGAAGGTAGAAAAATCATGCAAAATTTTGTTTTCACATAACGGTAAAAAAAATTCTACAATTTTATTATTGATTTATAAAGGTAAAACAAATTCCCATCGAATGGCATTTTCAGATTGAAAAAATGTAAACCGAACAAAAGATATATGCATTTAAAAATAGGGTTTTTCCAAAGTTTGTGGGACTGCACCTCCGTAATGGAGGGATTTACACGAGAAAGTTGTTCTACAACATTAATTTTTTTTATGAGACCTACCCATGGTTAAAATTGTTTTTTTCTATTTTTAACGGTGTAGAAGTTTTGTAAACAGACGGACTGAGAAAGTGAAACTAATAGACACATTTTTTCAAATTATTTTTGGAAATGTGCTAAAAATATACAATGAATGCAATAAAACTTAATTAAAAATCTAGAGTAACTTTATAGACATAAAATCATGTTCAATTTGTTTTTTTTTTAAGGGAATTCTAAGAAATTATTAAAATCATGAACTTTAAATAATAATTTTATGAAATAAAGTTATATAAATCCATAATTAAAAACATTTCAAGAAGCAAAAATTCTTATACACAGAATTTTTAAGATAAAAAGTTTTCGTAATTAGGTAACCAAAAAAACAAAAATTGAAAATATTATTAATATTTTTTGTTTTAAGAAATGTTTCGAAACGGTTTTCCTTTTTATTAAGGTTCGAAAAACCAAAATAACATAATTTTAAAATACTTTATATTAATAATTTATTAAATTATATTTTCAAATATAAGAATTACATAATTGGTGTAACAGAAAATATTACACCAATTATGTAATCCTTGATCAAAAAATGTGTTCTAATTATAGGTAACAAATAGCCCAAAATTATAAATTTTGAAGATCCGATCCGATAATAAATCCTTTACAAAAAGCTTCTTCCAAAATAATTCGATTGCAAAAGTGTACAGTTAACAGCGTTATTTCTAAGACTTCCATAGGAACTTACTCTTAACCAGTTACCCTGTTACCATACCTGTAATAAATTAAGCCGTTACCATAAAATTTAATAATCATCTTTTACAAAATTTTATATAAACTTTGGAGTTTTATGACAGCTTCTCGAACCAGTTTAGCTGAAGTAAACAAATTTTTACATTAATTGTTGGCACATGAAACTTGACATTTTTCCCAAAATTTCAGACACCTAGCTTCAAAAGGCACTGAATTATAAAATTGTATTGCTCTAGCCCAATAGGTTCGATACAACCATACAATCTCCTTTTTTTATATGAAATGTTAGTATAAAACTTGACATTTTTCACTACATTTCAAATTCAAACGAATGGACGAAAATATTTTGCTAAATCGATTAAGAATTCGATTCTGAACAGGAATATTATATATATACTTTGTCGTATATTATCTATCTTGTTTCCTTCAAGGCCTCATAAATATAATGATAAAATTTTTACACCCTGAAAATCACTTTTGTACGCGATATAAAAATTAAATATTCATTTTTCGGATTATTTTTATCTTTTCCATAAAACAATTTAAACTGTTAGATACGAGGTTTTTTCCTTCTTTTTCATAATTCGATATTCTGCATTGTTTTTTTTTATGATCCAATTTTGATAAAATTGGATAAAATTATATAAGAAAATTGTCCTGTTAGTAATAAATCAAATATTTAAGTGCAAACTAAATACGTATATACTTAAGGGCATGTGTTTTTTTTTTTAATCCCACACACGTCGTAAGAGTTATTACCCCTTACGATATTTACAGTCACGCTTGAACAGGTAAGGCTATGTAATTTCCTATCCACATTTATATGGCAGAGAAATGCATTAAAAAACAAAAATTTAATTTTCCCCTAAAACTGTTATATAAAAATTAATTATTTATATATAAAAATGATTTGATAGATTGTATTAAATATAAAGTAGATAATAATTTAAAAGGTGTTTAGGTAACTGATGTCAAAATTTGAGTAAAAAAAAAAACTTTTTTGCAATAAATTTTTTTCGTTTGAAAAAATTATTTCATTCAAACTATATAACTATTCAAAAAAAACTACAAAAAATTTCATTCATAATCCTTGTAATCTGTAAAGAAATTCTGTACAACAAAGAAACAGAAAATAAACTTATTTAAAACTACAATTTATTTAAAATATGGTTGTGTGTGTTTTCTTTTTTTTTTTTAATATAAAAATTTAAATAAAAAATGTAGTGGTAACATAAATTTATATTGTTAGAGGAAAAGGAAATTTTCTATTTAACAGTTTGGAGAGTTACAATTGAATTTTGTGGTCATGCCATCATTTTAAATTTAAAAAATGAACAAAGTTTCATAATTAAAGTTTAGTGAATAATACAACTTCTATTGTTGCAAACTCATCACTCAATAAACATTAAATTTTTTTTTTTAATTAATAAAACTAATAAATTGATTTAATATAAACCAAAATTTTTTGAAAAAAAAAGGGAATAATATTTAATTCTTAAAATTTATTTCATTTAATAATTCAACTAATTGTATTATGGTTGATACAATTATAATGGTTAATAATCAAAATGATCGTTTTTTTGTCACATCAGCTTAACAATATCTAAACTTATTTAAAGAGAAACTCAATTCATTTATCAATTCTGCAACAGGTTACCATTAACCATTGTCCATTGCACATATCTTATCTAAAAGCACGACTCTTTTTCAAAATCATTGTTAAACCGCACCTCAGAACTTTTAACTTTTCCTTCGGATAAAAAAGGACTAATATATCTGAAATCACTATTCCAAATAATTCGCGATTTCCTCAATAAATCTAAATTACACGAATTATGAAATATAAAACAAAAATTAAATTAAATAAATATTATATAATGTAAAAATTAATGTAATTCAATCCCAATATCCTTGGTAGCTGATAGTGTATTGAAAGATAATTTGAATAATATTATTTTCTTTTGGGGACTTCGACCACTTTAAAAATATTAAAAATATATATCTGAGTGAACTCACTTTATTAGTTTTAAACGTAAATATGCTGCCTAAAAGATTAGATATACATGTGAATCTTCAATGCAGATTTTGCTGAAGAATTAACACTATAGAAAGTTTAGAGCACCTTTTCTGCACCTGTCCCTCTGCAGTCTGTCAGGAAAAAGACAGAAATATCTCGGTATTCCCTTTTTTCAAAATTTATATCAACTCTCGGATATGGATCTGAGAAGCTTTCAATACTTTTTCTGTCAGAATGGTATCAATTTTAGACTGAAATATTAGATTGATAATTTAGAAAAAATATAAACTTATACCTATAAAACTTAAAGCTACTAAAACTAGATTTAAATTTTTAAATATTTAAGCCCCAAATATATGAAATACTAAATAGAAGAGAAAGGTAATGAATAAAAAATTATTTCTAGGTTAAAATCTTTAAAAAAATTCATCACAATTCATTTTTAAACAAAAAAAAAAAAGAAAAAAAACTAAAAGAAAATTTAAATTTGTTCTTATTGTTTTGTTTTACAAAAGTAAATTTGCCTTTTACACCATAAAAAAGAAAAAATTATAAAGGCCTACCTTTTTTCCACCTATTATCTAACATTATTTTATTTTAAATAATGATTTTAGCGAATCTTTAAAAATTCTAATTTAAATTAAAAGTTTATTAATTTTTTTTTTTTTTTTTTTTTATTATTACTTTTATCGCCAACCAAGTTAATAACAACCTAACAACAACACAATAACTTTTAAAAAAAAACGGATAGTTACAAAGAATAAGAAAATGTTTTTTTTTCCACTTCTCTTCATGATAATCGTTGCTGATGGTGGCCGCCTAGAAGTTTTAAATTAGTCAAATACAAATAAGTATAATACTATTTAAAATTTTACTTCTTCTTTACTTTTTTTTTTAGCTATTCTTGACATGATTCACTTAACATCTGGATAGAATTTATGGCTTATCCGCCAGTCCAAAATTATACAAAATTCAGAAATATGTGCTTATTATCATAAATATAGAATAATTAAAAGAAAGAAGTTAATATATTTTTTAATACTTAGTAAAAATTCAGAAAATAAAATGAACTCATATTTAAATTTATCTCCTATTACTTTTTTTTTTAATTGGTTGAAAAGCTTATTTTTAAGTTAGAATTTAATCCAAAATAAAAACACTCAAATAATCCTCAAGTAATAAGAGGTTATATATCGTTACAATCACAAGACTTTCGATAGGATTACTATCATAAAACTGCAAGTATGTCACTTATCTGTATTTTTATTTGCCCGTATTATCATTTAACTGTATTTTATTTTACTGTATTTCAACAGCAAAACACATAAAAAAATACACATATTTCAATAACAAGTAGGGCCGGTAGTGTCCAAACCCAAACCCCTACTAAATAAATTATTAAAACTCTGATTTGGAATCAACTCTAAAATACCCCCTAATTATATATTTTACATATATATTTCGATAATAAAATATTTAAAAGAGTGGAAGTTGGCGACCCAAACCTCTTAAAACAAACTATTGAAACTCTGATTTGAAACCAACTCTAAAATCCTTCCTAATTATATGTTATAAATGTTTTGCTATTCAAATAAAGTTAGATAAAATACATTCAAATGAAATAAAATCAAATGACACTAAAAGCATATAAAATATAGGTATATAACATACTCTCGAGATTATAAATTGGCTTAGTGAAACTTAAGATATTGAAACTGAAATAAATTGTTAAGCTTAATGAGGATAGGAAAAACTTATCAGATTGGATTACGACACGATAACTATAAAATAAAGTTATCATATTTTCTTTTTGGTTGCGAGGGTAGGCCAAAAGACTTCAATTAGATCTAAGTGCGAATTCTCTTTGAAAGTAATTGGACTTAAACGACATCTTCCTTTTAAACTAAACATTATGTTAGAGTTTATGATACAATGTATTGTTTAATTTGGGGAATAAAGGAATAACAACAAAATATTGAAAATTACTGGATGTTAGAAAGAATACGAAATTTTAAAACTATTTACTTATAATATTAAACTATATGATAAGGGTACTTAAATTAGTAACGAAACCATATTAGTATTTCGAAAATTAAGAAATTTTAATTAAAACTAAAAACTTTCTTATCATTATTTTCAATATTTCGTATTAAATTGGACAACATATTTATGAAGTTAACATAATTTTACATATAATATATGTATGACATTATGACCACATTAAAAATTTTCTTATAGCAAATTTATTTATTTTTTACAAATACATTCACCTAATGCTAATAAAAATAAAAAAATTGCAAAGAAAATTAATACAATTTGTTATTTTCTTGCAGTCGATTTATCGTCCTTGAACCATTTCAGTAACAAACAATTTAAGCTATATATAATAGATTTCTAAGTGAGTATCAAAAAATAAAAAAAATAAAGGATAATGAAAAGTTGTTAAATTGTTGAACGCAATTTAATATCTAAACCTTTTCGCTTTTTTTTTTTCTTCACAGTAATTTTCTTTAATTTTAATTTTTGTAAATTTTCACGATTCCTACTACGCACGTTTCCTTATAAAATTTTTGTCTTTATTTAAATTTTTATAGAAACAAAAAAAAAAAAAGAATCCATGCTTCCGCCTAATCAACCAAGTTAAAAAAAAATATGTATAGCGGTATTATATAATTTAAATAAAAAAGGATTAAAAAACAACAGTTATTCGTTAATAATTTTTTTTTTTTAGAACTAAGAGTTCTAAATAAAAAGTTGAAGTATAAGTATATTAAAACTTAAGAGGACTTGCAATTTTAATAAATATTCATGTGTATATACAAGTATTATTGTATAATGGTTTTTAAGGGTTGCCAAACTAATAAAATTGCCAACTAATCAATTTTAAATCACTATCGTTAAAAACGTTTAAGGGTTGAAACAAACCTTTAGTTACGAAAAATTTAATGAAAACAAAATTTAAGGTGACCTTTGACATTTGTAAATTTTTTTTTTTTGCTTGTATTCCAGAAATTAAAGCTTAATTATTTAGACCCTTTGTGATATCCCTGATCTTGTTTTTCTGTAAGTTTCTTTTTTTTAAAGACATAGAATCTCTAACAAATCATAAATGTTATTTACAGCAAAAGCAAAACATTTACACAAATAATGAACGATTGATTTTTTATCCTTTTATCATTGCAACTTTTGCAAATATCATAATATGAGAGAAGTCTGTCAGATCTGCCTAATATTCTTAGGTAAGTAGTCAGATTCTATTCTAAACCACATTCTTTAAATTATTCTGTGCTACTTAAACTCTTGCAACTCCATCATAAAATTCACCAAAAAAAAAATACAAAATGTTGATTTAAAATGAGCCAGAAATATTGAAATAATTTAATGTATACCGGCAACTCTTGAATGTAATAAAAAGGAACTAAATATATTAAGATAAGCGGTATGTAATTGTCTTCATTTTTTTTTTTTTTTTTTAAGAATGAATTTCAGTTTTACAATCATTAGAAACATTGTTGTTGTAGTTGTAATAAGATTTAGGAAAAGATAATCAAAGGTTCTTACAAAAAAATAAAAAAAATTTTTTATTTAAATTTTAAAAGGTTAAAATGTTTTTCCCCGTTTTGAGTTTTCTTTTTATTTTTCGTAAGCGAATAAAAAAAATAACATTATTTTAAATTTTCATTCATTTTTCGCGTACTCACTATGGATTTTTTTAACATAAAATAAAAGTAAAGTAAAATAATACACAAAAAAAAACAGAGGTTGATGAAGGCTTTAGTAAAAGGTCATACCTCCTTTTTATTTTATTTTTTTTCGTTTAATTTAAATTGTCTCTATTCCTTTCACTCTTCTGTTTTTCCGTTTTACTTAAAAAAAAAAAATTTTCCGGATAATTCTTATAATACTTTTAAGATTAGTAAAATTAATTTTGTTTTTTTTTTCACATTTTCTCTTTTTCTTTAATACATAAAAAAGGCACCCAAAAAGCTACAAACAATATAAAAAACGAAGGATTTTCAATAATTTTTTCTGTATGCAAAATTGTGAAAATTCAAAAAACATTGTTTTTTAAGGACTTCCTATCTAATTAAAAATAGCAGTTCATACATGTACAAAATTTAATTTATTTATATTTTTAAATAATTTATTTTTAATAAAATAAAATATTTCATCTTATCCTTAAATTGACGCGTAGGTCTGGTAAATTTTTTTAAATTTTTAACCTTTAATAACTCGTAAACGGAAATAAATTGAAAAAATTTCTAAATCTTCATTGTCATATAACACGACGCTAACGTTGCTGAAACAAAATTGTTGATAAAATTGGCATTGAGGATGTCAGATAACGTTTGTATCAACATTAATTAAGAATTTTAAAATATCAATTTAAAAATTTTATTGAAACGAAGAGTGTATAAATATACATTGATTTGCAATATTTTAGAATTTTAAAAAATGAGCAGAAAAAGTGAGGGTTTCGCTCATTATTAATCCTTTTCCAGTCAGAATACAAAACAAACTAGAAACAAAGTAAGAAAATTGGACATTTTCGCTTTTAAAATTTTAAAGCAACAAAATACAAGCGTCAAATGGCAATAAAAAATTTGAAACTTTGAGAAATATTCAATTTATGACAATAAAGAATTTGCCCTTATTCTCATTTAAAGCTATTTTCAAATCAAAAGAACTCTAGTTATAACCAGAGTCTCAAAAGAACTTTAGTTATAACCATTCATATGTATGATTATGTTATTGTATGGATTTGCAATGTATGGGTCTACAAAAAAAAATATTATCTATAAAACATAAACATTAATCTATCTACATACATACATTTCTAGCTTTATCTTGAAATATGTAGGGCTAAAATTTGATTGCTTTATTTTTTAAATTGATTGCACACATTTTTAAAATGTCTGTAAAATAAGCTAAAAATATAATAGGAAAGAAAAGAAAGAAAAAAAAACACAAAATAAGAAAGAAAATAAGAACAAGTATTTGATAAAAAGAAAAGTGTTATTATAAAGTAACTGTTAATTTCTTATTAAAAACAAAAAAAAATATAATAAAATAATACTAAATCTAAAGTGAAATCATACTTAAATTAAATGAAAATTGTTATGATAGGATTCGAATCAAATACAGTAATGGTAAAATCTAAAATGTTACGATACGACATTTCTATATAAAATTAAAGTGACCAGACATCCCAGATTATGCGGGACTTTCCCGGATTTAAATCGTATGTCCTGCATTGAAAATTGTCCCGGAAAGTGTCCCGTATTGTACATCTTACCTTATTATTGCTATCTATTTGTAAACTAACTTTTCCAATTAAATAACACTGCTTTGATTTAACTGGCAACAATTATTTAAATTCAAAAATTCAACTGTTTCAAATTCAAGTATGTCATGAGTTTTTAACGAATTCACATTGCTATTTAAAAAAATATATTTCTATAATAATTGCTATTTCAGTTTAAAAAGTTGAAGTGTACAAAACAAAAGTGAAAAGTTTAAATTTATGCAATATTATTATTAATTTATTTTTATAAAGTTTATTTCTTGTAATAAAAAATAAAAAGAATAATAATTTTATTTTTTTCCTAATTTTTTTTTTATTTTTGATATTAATTAAATTAATAAAATGAAAAATCAATATTATTTTAATTTGGAACAATTAATTAAATAATAAGAAAATTATGTCCTGAGGAATGCGTTAAGTTTTTTTTTATATTTATTTGAACTGGTCCCGGATTTCAGCATAAAATACATGGCCACTTTATATAAAATCATTTTGTTAATTTTTAAAAAGTAAAATAAATTAAAACTGTTAATTTGTTAAAATAAAAATAAAGGTGAGCGACAAAGAAAAATATAGAATTAAATATAAAGTAGTCACTTACATTTAATATCTAATTAAAAATTTACAGTTTTATATAACGTTATATTATGGTATTTTTTTTTTTCTTTTTTTGTTTTAAAAATACAGATTTAATTGATTAATTAGATTAATGATAGATAAAGTAAATTGAATTGTATGTATATAAATAAATTTGAAGGATTAGATTTGATCTTTTTTGAGGTAAATTGATAATACGCTTTATATATCCAATTCTTGAGGTTAAAAATTATTATTAAAAACTTTTAAAATCAACAAAACTTTTAATATCGTGTGGAAGTATTAGATTTTTACGAGACACTTTTATCTCACTTACTTTTTTGCTGAAGTTTTTTCATAATAAGTATGTTAAATTCAAATATAACGGAACGTCTACGCATTTTGCTTAATACCGTTTTATAAAACGTACTGGATTCCATTTCAAGATGAATGGCGACTTTTTTTTACAATTTCACTTTAATCATTCTACCCATTCATTAAAAAGAGTACCTATATGCACATTATCTAAATCTAAATGTTCTAATTGTCGGATTAAAGTTAATGTGATGCCTCGTTTTTTTTGGAAGAGCTTCACGGTTAAGGTTGATTTAAAATAATTGTGGTTGTAAAACAACGCCAGTATAGTATTGCTTTAGAAATATTTCACTCATGATTCTATTACGAAATACGGCCACCATTAGGTACACACATCTTTTGTTGTTTGAAAAATAAAGGTGAAGTTACCATTCCTTATCCCTAAAATCTGTACATACAATCTCTGTGACAGATTCATTTGATTAAAGTACGTGCTTTAATTAAAACACCGCAAGTCTCCTGCATTTATTGAGGTTATGTTATTTCATCAATATGCATAATTACTGTTTCTCCTTTAGCAAATTCCAAGGTTTAAATAAATTACTGTTTTCATTATAACTGATTAAAATATTTTTTTAATATTGTTTTAATTGTTTTATTAATAATTTGTTCTATGAATTTTTTAAAATATAAACGTTACACCTCATAATTAAAATGTCTTTTAAACGTGACACGTAATTTTTTATTAAAACAATAAAAAGTATATGGGAGCTAACAAGTGTTTAATTATAATATGGAGTCGGAATATATTTATTTAAAGTACTATAACTGGTACTACAATAATTAAAACTATATTTATATTACATTGTATAGTGTTAAATTATTATGATTTTATTACATTTGTTTTCTCAAAGTAATGAATTTATTTACATATGTTTCACATGTATACAATAAAAATAGAATTAAAATTAAAATAAAAAAATTATTTATTAGGTAATGGATTGCCAATTAATAAGAATTTGCTGCATAAATTATATTTAGTCAGTTCTCCTTTTGTATAATTTAAGTAGCAGAATATTTTTTTGTCTTTTTTTTTTAATGCCTCTGCCACATAAATGTGGACAGGAAATTACACAGGGACGGTTTAGGGGAGACTTTTTTCTTACTCGTTTTAATTATGTATGTATTAAAATTTTTATAATGAACTTCACATAGTCCTTTAGAATTTATATTGATAAATAAAATATCAATTAGTCATTTTAATCTAAAATAACCATTTACTTGACGTACATCGATTGAGAAGCGATTACTTAGATATTTTAATAGTAATTTTTAATTATTTTTTTTGTTTATTCCATTAACAGATGTCATTAACAGTTATTTAGTTCCATGATCTGAGGCGCAGTCATTAAACCTTATTATTGTTTTAATAATTTAACATAAAAATTTAAAACAAGTAAAATAACAGGGATAGAAATTTTAATCGGAATAAATAGGAATAATTCGAATAAGTAATAAATTTGAATGACAGGAGTTAACTTATCTTTAACGAATGTTCTCCAGTCAATTGAATCTAATAATTAGATAAAACAATTATAAAAACTAAATTTAAAAAAGATTAAGAAAAACTCAAGAGAAATGAAAAATGAGTATAAAAAAAAATTTTACAACTCTAATTTAAAATTGAAATTAAAAGGATTTTAAAAATTAGTTGAAACGAGGAAGAATACAGTTGCCTTTGTCAACTCTTAGATACCCGTACGAACCGTTAGTATGTTCACAGCCTGTCGTTCTGCTTACAATATTATTATACCCGTACGATAGGATCGGGTATAATAAAATTACTCCTCCGTTTGTAACACCTCGTAATAAGCGAGCTAGATATACCTTCAAAGGTATGGATCGGATCAGAAAAAAATTCTAAGACTTTTGAGCCATGTCTGTCCGTCCGTCCGTCAGCACGCTAACTCAAAAACTAAGAAAGCTAGAATCTTGAAATTTACACAAAATATTCTGGGAATAATTTGTAGGTTCCCTATTTTTTTTGGTTGAGTTTGGACCAAAACTTAGGGTAGCTCTCGAACACCTAACTTTTAGATCCTCACATTTTTTTTGAAATAGAGCTATGAAATTTTAACTGCTAATAGATGTTACAAAAATATTAATTTTATTTTTAATAACTTTTTTTTGTACCCCCACCCGTTACGGAGCTACAGCTCCACAAAGGTTCAAAAAAGCTCTATATTTAAATTGTTACAAGTTGTATTCATTTTGAAAACGGCAAACGATTACTACTTTTATTAGCTTTAAAAGTAAATATACAATAAATATATTTTTGTGGCATACGGTGTCTTAATTTACCGTTATGCGAAACATTTTCCTTCCTTTAACATTTTATTCCTTTAACATTTTCTAAATTATGTAGCGACTTTTTATTGACGTTTATGTCTTCACATTTAATGTCAAAAATTTTTGTTTACAAAATTTTGTGAGAATTTTTGTATTTCAAGCATTTTTTTAAAAATTGATAAATTGAGAGATAAAAAATATAAAATTTAAAAAACAAAAATAGAATTTAAATAAAATAAAAATATACGAAATGTCACACAACATTAAATGTCATTTAATTTTGCTGCAAATTGTTCAGTACAAACATTCAGCGCTAAATGCTACACCGCTGCAATTCAGTATAGCGCTAGATTCTTCTGAATGAGCCCAATGTTCTTACAAAATAACGGAGTAGAGTACTTCATGAGACGTCACGAATAGCGTTACAAAGATAATTTTATTAATGCTACTCGTACTTAAAAGTAGAGTTAAGGAGTGTTAAAATTTCAAATTCAATATTATTTTTTTATTTCAAAATTTAATTATTTTATTATTATAAAATTACATATTCAAAAACAAATTATTGTAAACGAAAATATTTTAAAATAATATAAATTTATAATACTGATTAAAATTATAATTTTTCTTGAATTCTTCATTGTTTTTTTGAAATAAATTTATAAATTTTCCCATCTGATTTTGACAGTTCAAATTCATATTTAACTCTATATGAAAAGCACTCTTGGCATATTATATGTAATCGCCTTTCTTCAATATATAATCAATAGAAATACATTTATAATTTTCTATATTTCGCTAATATTTGTCGTTCTTATATCGATTATCGTATCGATAATCGTATTATCGTAAAATAATTAATTGAAACGCATTAAAAATTATGTAAATCTGTAAAAAAATTGGTTTATTTTTTTATTTTTTTTCAAAATAGAATAAAAAAAATACGATTTATAAATAAATTTTTTTATTAGTAATATAAATAATTTATATTCTTATATATATGTATATTTTTATATTTATTCATAAAAATTCTTATTAATAAAATAATTCTTAATAAATTTAAGAAAGAAAAAAAAAACAACATTTTTTTTTATGATTTTATATGTAAAAAATATCTACAAAATGTCAAATAGGGAAAACATCACAAATCTTATATGAATATATATTTTTATATATGAATGAAAGTATAAATAAATATACATTGCATTTACATTACGAAAAAGAAATATATGTATATAAAAATAAAAATAAAGCTTAATGATCGTATTATACAACATTGATATTTTAAATCCTTTTTGTATTTTAAGAAATTCATTCGAAGGATTTAAATTTCATATATGATTTTTTGTTATTGTCTTTTTTTTTTTAATACTACAAACATATAATTTTGATTTTCATTTTTTTTTTTATATATAATATCATATTTAAATAACAGAGGAACATATAAATTCTTAATAATAATAATAATTATAATAAAAAAAAAAAAAATTGCAATCATTGATTACAACATTTTCAACAAACAAAAAAAAAAAAAACTAAAATGAAAAAAAAAAAATTTTTTTTTTTGTTTTTATCTCGAAAAAATTAAATACTTGGATCATATATTGAACCATAAAAAATTGGTAATTTTGTTTTTTCATGTCTAATCAAAAATAAAAATGGTCCATTAATTGTAAATTCATCATCAAAATCATTACGTGATAAATGTGTTATGGTTGTTGCAGCACCTTCAATACCTTGTTCATTAATTTTTAAATTTATTTTATGTACAATATTATCAACAAATAATTTTTTATTATTATTTTCTTCTTTTTTTTCTTCTTCTCCTTCTTCTTCTTCAGTTTTTAATTTATAATTTTGATTTGTTTTAAAATCATGATCAATTTTAATTTGATCACCTTTTTTATCCATAAAATTATAATTATCATAAAACATTGATGACATTTTATCAATATTATGTTTATGATTTTCTTTATTTTCATACCAATAATTATAATTTGATTTATTAATTTGAATTTTTGGTTTTTGATGATATTGATGATTTGACGATGATGATGATGATTTAAAAATATTAGAATATTCATTATATCGATTATTATTTAAAATTAAATCATCTTCAAATAAAATTGGTTGATTATTACGTTGATTTTTAATTTTTTTTTTTATATCAATTATTGGTTTATTTTTTTCAAAATTATTTTGTTGTAATAAAGAAGATTTTATATTTTGAATATTTTTTAATAAAATTGATTCATCTTTTTTATTACTAGTTCTTATTGATATAAATCTATTATTTTCTAATGGTAATAATGATGATGATGATGTTGTTGATTCAATTGATTTATATTTTTTTGTTATAATACCACTTAAATCACTTTCTTTACTATTAAAAAGTGTTTTAATACCCATTTGTAATAAAATTTCTTTTAAATTTATTGAACTTTCTAAATTCATTCTTGGTAAATTCAATAAAATTTGTCTTTTTTGCATACGATTTGATATAATATTGTCAATACGTTCAGAAGTCAATAATTCTTGAATCTTATGTAATTTTTCTTTATTTGAATTATATGGCATTATAATGTACATTATTGATAGATTATCTTTGAATGGAAGTCCTAGAAAATGACATTCTGAAAATAAAAAAAATATAAAATACTATTTAAATATTGCATTGAATTTGTGTGTGTGTGTGTGTCAGTATGTATAAGAACTAAAAAAAAATTGATATGATAGTTGAAGTGTAAAAAGAAAAACTTAAAAAAATGAATAATAAAGAAATTTAGAAAAAAGATTATTTCAAAGTTAAAAAATTTGTTGAAAATTTAAACTAAAAATTAAATTTTTTTTTGTTTTTTTTGTTTTGTTATTTCTACAAACAATTGGATATTAATTGCTAAAGGCAATCATTTATTTTGATTCAATAAAAATTATTAAAAAATATTCTTTGAAACTTTTTAAATTTCCTTTTCGTTTTTATTCAAAAAAAATAAAAAAAAAGAAAGGATTATGAAGGATATTGAAAATTATTCAAAACTCACCATATTCAATAGCATTATAATATAAAAATTCACCACCATTTGTCATCATATCAACAATAACAAATTTTTCATTTTTTCCATTCGGATAAAATTTTTTTTTTATTGTATAATTTTCAATAAATGATTGTTGCCATATTGAACGATAATATAATGCACTTGTTATTATCATATTTGTTTTTTCATCAAAATTATCTTGTATTAAATTTTTTATTTTACCATGAGTTTTTAATTTACCCCATTCATTAATATATTGTAGTGCTGTTTCTGAATCATTTACAAAATCTAACATTTTAATATCAGTATTATATGAATAAATATTTTTAATATTATTTTCATAATCAGATTTTAATTTATAATCATTTTGTATAAAAATTCCATTAGCAATATCAATTTTATGATCATTTAATTTTATTTTTGAAGATAATATATAATCATTTTCATCATTTTTATCATTTTCATTATATTGATATAAATTCTGTTGATAATTATTATTTAAATTTATTTGTTGATTTTTTAATGGTATTTTATTTAATTTATCATAATTTATTTTATTACGATAAAATTCAAATGAATCTGTATTTTTTGGAAATTTTATTGTTCCAATTTTAATTGGTTCTGATTTTATTGTTGATCTTCGAAATATATGATATTTTTTTAAATTTTTATATGAATTTGGTATTGATGATAAAAATGAATCAATTTTTGTTAATTCTTTTGAATATAATCGTTTTTTTGATTTGATTAATGATGATCTTTTCATTTTATTTAATTGTAATTGTGATCTATTATCAATATTTAATTTTTTAATTAATTTACCAAATTTTTCATGTATTTTTAATGGATTTATATAAAATTCTGGTATTTGATTAAAACCTAATACACAATTTAATTCATGTTCAGTGATTTTTTTTGCACCTAATGCTAACAATGATAAAACATTTACAATACCAATTGGTGAAAAAATTTGATATTTAATATTTGAATTAATATTATTATATTGAGTTGATAAAGTTAATAATTTTCTTGCAATTTCTAAAACATTTTTTGATAGAATTTCATCAATTTTAGGTGAAATATATGTATTAGTTACATCTGTATTTTGTTCAATTATATCCAATTTCTTATATAGTTGTTTAGTTTCTCTATTATTCCTGTTAAATTAAATAAAAAAAAAAAATTGAATTAAATAAATTTTTTTAATTAATAATTTAATTTTTAATTAAATTCATATATATAATATCTGATAATATGTATGTGTATACCTTAAGGAATCATCACGATAAATAAATCCTGATATATTAATGATACATATTAAAAATATTATTATTAGATTTTTAAACATTTTTGATAAATTCGATTTTTTTTTTTGCTTAAATTATAATCTTTTCACTTTAATTGTTCACTTTTAAATGAATTCTAAAACTTATAATACTTCTCTATTTATATTATGATTCAAGTCTCAGTATTTTGAACTCTTTTGGAACATAAAGAACAGAAAAAAACAAAACAACAAAATCAAATAACGTAATACAACGTTTATATGATAAAAAAAAAACATCTCCCATATAAACAATCATATAGTACGGGGAATCCCTTTGTTTTGAAAAAAATTATTGACTTAAACGCCACATATGCAACAAATCAGGATAAACCAATTGAATTAGGAATCCCTAAGATTTTAAAATGTTAAATATATAAAAAAAAAAAAAAAAGGATAGGTATAAAATCAATATATATATATATATATACATACAAATATTATTATCTTTTACTTTAATAAAAAATAAAAAGTCCTATGGGATATTTCCCACAATAAGAACGTTCTTTCTTTTAATATATACCCACAAATGATCCTTACTGCACTACCTGATATTGAAATTAAGTTTGTATCGTTTGTATACATATATATATTATAGCCTGTTATATACTTTATGTATATGGGCCGCGGTCATTAAAATTATAATTTATATGGCACGAGAGATTTTTACCTAATATTTAAATGAAATTAAATAAAATAGAATTAATGTGTATAATGTGTAAATTTATATTATATATAAAGGATTTCCGTAACAATAAAACATAACAAGGAAAGAAAACAAAATAAAAATAAAAACAAAAAATTTAAAAACGTTGTTGTTGTTCTGTTTTTTATTTTTTTTTTTTCTTTTTGATGTTTGAGAAAAGATTATTGCATATAATTAGTATAGCTTATACCTCTTATTCTATATAATATATATATATATATATATATATAATAATGTTTACGGAAGAGTTTAGCGCACTTAATTGCCCATCTTAAAATTTGTTTTGGGTTTTCTTAAAATAAAATTTTCCCAAAGTCCTTTTATTATTGTTTATATTATTTTTTTTTTTTTTTGTTATTTCAGTCATCATTTGATAATAATATCACAAAAAAAAAAAAATAAAAGAACAAAAAAGGACAAATTTGTTTTTTTAATGTTTTAAAAATTTTTTTTTTTGTTTTTAACAAAATCTATAAAATTATTTAATTTTTAATAATTGCTTATAATAAATATTTTAAAGTTTTAAAAGCGGAAATTCTTAAAGAAAAAACATTTGTTTTTTTTTTTTTTTTTTTTTTGTTTTTACACTTTTAATAAGAATTTTATAAATTATTTGTGATTACATGAATTGAATTATGAACAATAGAATTTTAAATTTTATAATATTCATTTAAAATTGCGTAATTATCAATTTTTTTTTTTTTCGTTTTCTTATAATAATTGTTATTGAATAGGAAGTTGATTGGTATAATTTAAATGTATATTTGATGAACCAAAAATCCTTAATGGATCATTTATTTATTTTAATATAATTTTTTTTTTTTTTTTGAAAAATATAATTCTTTTTGTAATATTTAATTAAATTCGCATTATTTATTGATTTTTAATATTTAATTTTAACCAATAAAACATTATTGATTTTTTTTTTTTTTTTTGTCCTACTAATTTAAATTTATTTTCTGTTTCTTCAATTGAAAAAAAAAATTCTGTGATTCATTGAAATACGGAAAATTTTAAATGTATATAAGTTATATATTCAATTTCAAAAATAACTATATGTACAATAAGATTTTCTGAGGGATGATTTAGGAAGAGAAACTGTAAAATATATAGGGGTACATACATACAATACAATACAATATAAAATGAGATCAAAATGGTTTTATTTCGTATTTAATACTAGCATATTAAAGCATTTCACTTGGAAAATCTATTTTAAGCGTCTGACTTTATTTTAAGAATTAAATTTCATATAGTAGAGTCAAAATAAAGTCATATACTTTTCTTAAAGTTTATATTTTAAATAAAAAAGTACGAAAATCTCCAAAAGAAATTCATTTTTAAAAAAAGAATAATAATTATTATTAATAAAAATAATTAGAAGAAATTTTAGAGTTCATTACAAAATTAATTTTTCAATAATTTGATTAGCGAGAAACTAATCTATAGATAACTTTTGTCAAAGTATATAGATTGGTATATTGAATAAAGTAATATAGGTTGGTGCACTGAATCAATTTGAAAGAAAAGAAATTTAATTTGAAATTTAAAATAAATTTATTAATTACGTATCAATGCTATGGTTAAAGGTATCAACTATCAAAAATTTGTAAAATATTTAATGAGATTGCTACGAATGCTCCTTTCTCATAACATGCATTCTTTCATAAATCTCGTTTCTTTTTAAATTTTTTTTTTTTTTTTCAAATCTCGTATTTTTCAAAATCTCAAAATAAAAAACAAAAATTAAAAAAAACTTTTCAGTAAAATTATATAAAGCCACGATTTTAATAATTTAATTTATCGACTATTTGCTCATAAATCTCCACTGAGTATAAATCGAAATTGTGGCTAAAAATAATATGTTAGGAAAATGTTAGTTAATTTTTGTTAGTTTTTAATTAGTTTCTAATCATAACAATTAGTTTTTAAAAATAAAAAAGTTGCTTTTGACACGGCCATATGCGCTTTTTAGATTGGATCTATATGACATTAACAGACTTTATACTTTTTTATGTTATACAATCAATTCTATTTTTTTTTAATGTATATTCAATTTTATACAATTGCATAATTTTAATCAAGGTAATGTATTTTGCATCAATTAATATATTATTAGCATTAACAAATATGTAATAAAATGATCAATTTAATATTGACTTTATATAATTATTTAGATTTTAGAATACAATCGTAACTTGTAGTATTATAAATTAGTATTATAAATGAATAAATATTATTATAAATTAAGCGAAATATTTATGCTGTCGACATTATCGCTGTAAGACCTTCTTTTCCTATTTAGATTTGCTAACTATCTATAAATTATTAATCAAGCCTAGAATGGAGTACAATGCACACATTTAGGTAGCAATTCCACAAATAGCATTGCGATACATTGACAAAGTTAAAAACATTGTAACTCAAATGAGTCCAAATGAGAATAAACAATCTCCATGATACTTTAACTCTGACTACACTAGATCATTGCCGTGTTTTTGGATCACTCACTCTATTTTATAGATATTTTGTTAGTATAAGAATCTATTTAAAATAAATAAAAAGCGTAATGCCTAAAAACTTTAACCGAGATACAAACCCCTATACCTTGAAAATCTATATTTATAATGTTTATATCACGAATATGGAAGCTTGCCCGCCGGAAGTATTTCAACCATCACGTTTATAATATTGTTAAATTCAATAAGGACATCAAAATCTTTGTTCTAAACAATTCTTTCAATATCCAGTAACTTCTTTTATTTCTCAATTATTCCTATATTCCTGTATTTCCAATCCACAAACTAAACAGTACGTCGTACCATAGGTTATAATCTAATGTTTAATTTAAAAGGGAGATAGCGTTTGCTTGGTTAGAATCCAGCACTACGAAAAATTATTCGAGCACTGATCTCATTGATGACTTTCGATTCCTCAAAGAAAAAAGAATTAAATACTGCTGCTATATGTCCATTTGAATTTTTTTTTTAAATTATCAAAAATTTATCAAATATTAGGATTTATTACAGGCTTAACTCCTTCCTCCTTCATTTTTGGAGTTTTTTTAAATTTTGTGAATTTTGTAAGGGAAATTTTTCTTCAAAAATAATATATGTATTTACCGTTATCTATTTCTCACATTTTCGGTTTTTTCCAAGATGTTTTTATTACAATTATTGAATTTATTTATTTTTTTGGTCCAAATTTATATAGAATTTAATAATTCTCTAGAATAATATATTTTGGTTATATTTCAGTATTATAGTTTACATACACATACACATACTGCACATACCAGAAAAAAAAAATAAAAAAACTTGAAAATTTATAGGGTTAGGTATGTAAATTCAAAATCCCGAAAATAAAATACCGAAATTACGAAATCCCGAAAAATCAATATTCCGAAAGTCAAAATTCCGAAAATTAAAATCCTGAAATTTCAAAATCTCGCATAGACATACTATATAGATATAAATATTCCGAAAAAGGGGAATACTCTGATTTTGAATCAAACTATTAATACTTACCCACACACACTATTAATAAATCAAACTATTAATACTTAATGAACACACATATATATTACCAATATAAATAATATCTACATTTTTACGTTTATTTAAATTTATTGTAATTCTTATTGTAAAAAGTTAAGTATTCTTATACTGATGAAGAGAACATATTTCTCAAAAAAGGTTTTTAAGATAAATAAAAACTATATCAGAACAGAAGCATATTTATTTCATTAAAAAATTACGTGACAAAAACCAATATTATTTCTAGATTACCAGACTGGCGTATGCTACTTCGGGTTTATCTAGTTTTTCTAATTTTAAATGGATCAAATAAATAAACATTAATGCTTTTGTAATTTTTATTGGATCAACTTTGTACAAAAATTAGAAATAAGATGTTTGAATCTTTTCAAAACACAAAAAATTGGAATAGAACTTCAATATTCTCTTCAATTATTCGACAATATCTATTAATAATCAATCTATATTTAATTTGGCATTCCGTATACGTTCTGTTAAGTGTTGCAGTATCATGAATAGGACTCCTATTATAGTGCTTTAAAGTTGTAGTAAACCCTTTATACTTACAGTAATAATTAGATTTGTTATGTATGACATTTTTAATATTTTTACTTTATTCAAACTATTTGATCCAACAATAATTTTAAATATTTAAACTTTTCGCAAAATTTCAAATGTAGCTATTGTAAATAAATAACTTTCACAAAAAAACAAATAAAAACGAATAAATTTCAAACAAATTATTAATACATAATTAGGTATAATTTTTTTTTGCTGCAAAGTAGATGTAAACTTTGACTTGCGCTACCTAAAATAAACATTCAAGAAATTACTTAAAATGCTACAGTTATTTTGTATGTGCTCGAAGGGTCGAAAACGTCTCGTTTACTTTTTGCAGCAAGGAGGAGATGTTGAAGAAGAGATAAGCTGTTATTGCTATGGGTTGGAATTTTATTTCTTCCTCCTATGTTGTCTGAAGATTCTGATCATATCGATTCATTTATACCAGGAACAAAGCTGTATTTATTATGATAATTTTGTTGAAAAGTATGGACTTGGAAGATTTGTTGTCATTAGATTTATTTCCATCCTTGAAAAATATTTCGCTGAACTTGCGTTTAATTTATTCTTCGACAATTTTTTTTACAAGTGCCAAATTAATTAGCGAGCTCAGGTTAAAAAACGTACAAGCAACTGGGACTGCACGTGAAAATAGAACGGCCTAATATGAAATTATGTCAAAAAATGATATGAAAACGAAAAATAATAAATGCATACATAAAATAAAATTCAATAAAATATTTAAAAATAAAAATTGATTTTGAATGATCATAAAAATGAACAAATGAGTTATGAATGCAACAGAGAGCGTTAAATATTCTTGTGTTCATGTGTTTAAACGGGTTGATAGTCCTGACAAAAAAGAAATTAATATAGAGCTAAATAATTAATGATTTGAAAGATTTGTTAGTAGTTAGTGGTTTTTATAATACGATTTCTAATATAAAAACAAAACGTTTAGTCTGATAATGCATGCTTTTTTCTGTAACGCAAAATGAAGCTACCTCATTATATGACAGTTAAAGATATTTTATTATATTTTCAATATAAAAAAAAAAATTTTTATCACATAATCTAATCATGTATGACAACAATTTATTTTTATTCTTAATATTTAAGAAATTTTTAGATTCTAAAAATTTGAAATGTCTTTATAAATTACCTAATGCTTTACTTTAATATTAAAACTAAACATTCATATCTATATATAATTTAAATAACAAAATTATACCAATCAGAATTAACTCAAATGAATAGATAATTAATTAAACAATTTGATTAACATTATTATTTATATATTCATTTGTTTTTAATTATAGTTAATTTCTATTTATTTTGATGTCCATAAGGGTTTTTCTATATTTGATTCTTGATTCAAGCTGTTAATTTTATTTTTAAATAATACTTCAGAATATTTTTATTTTAGCTTTTTTTAATTAACCTCTAAGCACTAATGGTTTAAAAAAAATAATAAATAAATCGGTTTCTCCTTAATATAAATATAATCATTGAATGTGACAAATTCATTTTCTAATTTTCTCATACAAACATCTTGATAATATAATTCATGTTTTCCCATATTTTAGAACTACATATTATATATTTAGACATATAGAATCCATGATATCATATAAAAAATACATACTATATAAGTATATTTTTTATTACTATTTATTATATTTATTTAATATGGCTATTATTAATATATTAACAGACAAAAAAAAAAAAAAAATTATTGCCTCATAGAAAAAAAAAACAACAAAATAATTCCCAAATTTTTCCCAGGAAATTCCTACATATGTGACCAATAAGGATAACAATTTATTATACATTATGTACATACACATATATATGTATATATTAAATAATTCACGGGAATAAAAGAAAAAATTTAAAAACTATATGTATCTATAATTATATGTACATATGTACATATGTATGTATACATATGTATATCCAAATTAATTCTAAAATTATTCGATGGTGTAATATTTATGCATATAAACTTACATGAATTGGTATAAAAAAGAAAAATCAAAAAAAAATATTAACCAAAATCTGAAAATTTTGTAAATTTCATATTATAAATTTTAGAAAAAAGAAGAAAAAGGAAAACAAAATTATTATATATCAGGTAAATTAAGTGTTATACAATCTATACATATACTAATAAATACAAAATAATGCATTCATATGCATAGTTACATGCATATGTGGTATTGTGATGGTCTAATATGCACAATGAATATTTAAAAAAAAAAAAAAAGGATTCATAAACGGCCAGAACTTCTTACTTAAAATATGCATTTATTAAATGTTCACATTATTTAAAAGTCAATTGGTTCTCAGCATCCCGGTTTTTAAAAATTTTATTTTATTTATATAATATAATATGTACATATATATACAGAAAAAAAAAATTTTTTTCTTTTTTTGGGTTTTGTTGTTGGTTGACAATTTTACAAATTGCTCAATTTGTTTTTAAGTTTAGTCGTACCGTAAAATATTTTTAGAATTGTTATATTTTTTTCTAATATAATATATGTATAAATGTTACAATATTTCTAAATACTAGTAGGTACGACAGTTTGTCTACCAAAAAACGAAAGAATTATAAAACAAGAATAACAAACTGAATACGGCAAAAAGTGTGTGTGGTTTTTATGGTTGGTTTTTTTTTTTTTTTTGTTTTATTTTTCTTTTGTATTTCTGTACACAATTTATTTCTGAATCCCAAAGTAAATACTGACAAATATAAAACAAATTTCTCGAAAAATATCATTATTTTCTATTTTAAAATTACAACTATTTAATACATATATAAGCAGATTATACTTTAATTAGGGTTACCAGATTTAAAAAAAAGTTAACCTTTAAAATGTAGGTATAACAGTTCAAAAAAAGATTTCGATATCAAGTGATTAATCAAACATATGTATGTATATGAAACAATCAATTTAGGTTTTAAAATTTGAACAAATTGCGAAAATTTTTTAAAAGGTCCAATTTATTACCAAAATATTACAAATGTAACTGTTACATAATTTTAAATGCAAATTTAGCCAATCTTAAATTAATAAAATAAAATAATTTTTTTTTTTTAATCAAAATTTTGTTGTACAATATATAAACAAAAAACCGAAAGCAATTTTATTTTCAACTCTTTAACTACACCCTATATTTTAAAAATTAACTATAAATTAATAAATTTTATTTTAATCAAAAAAGTAATTTATTTGATGTGTTAACATATTCCTAAATTGGAATATTCAAAAAGTTTATAAAATGCTTCCTTGAACATTTTGAGGTTGTGATTGTAAATGATTTGTATCACCTAATGTTGTTGTTGATTCGTAAGTAACGGTATCCGTTTTTGTTTTTTTGGTGAAAAAATCTTTCAAACACTGTTTCCTTTTCATTTTCTTAACTTGGATGGTCAGTGCAAAAATAAATACAAAAATGATAATGGCACACAAATAAAATTACAAATTATTACTTATGTACGTTTAAGTAAAGCTTAACAAATGCGAATTTACAAACTAAATATATATATAGTCAACTTATGATGACTACTAAATTATTATTTTTAAGTGTTGTTTAAAAAAAATTGTATTATACAAAAACCAAACACAAATTATACAACTGCTGTAAATAGACAAACTAAACTCATAGATAATAGATGACAGACTAAACCAAATGGGCATAAATTGTTTCACATTCAAATCTCTAACAATTTGCTTGGCCTACTCATGAAGTAATAATTTTTTTTAATTTTTTATTTTTTATAGTTAAATTTTTTATGTATAGAACAAAATATTGTTGATAGAATATAACTACTTTATTATGAAAATAATAAACGTAAATTTATAATATATTGTTATTATATTGACTGTATGGGCATTTATTTCAAAATAATATAAAAATTTTATGAAATAAGACATAAAATACGACATAAAATACGATTTAAAGTACAATTTTTAACAACGGTTCGCCGAACTTCAAAACTTTTAGGAAACGGTTCTACCGAACCGGTGCGAACTGGCTGAATCCCACCACTGGCTATATGTCCATTTGAATTTTTTTTTTAAATTATCAAAAATTTATCAAATATTAGGATTTATTAGAGGCTTAACTCCTTCCTCCTTCATTTTTGGAGTTTTTTTTAATTTTTTGAATTTTGTAAGGGAAAATTTTTTTCAAAAATAACATATGTATTTACCGTTATCTATTTCTCACATTTTCGGTTTTTTCCAAGATGCTTTTAATCTAATAATAATTTTTTTTCCAAATTTTATTTTAATCAAAAAAGTAATTTATTTGATGTGTTAACATATTCCTAAATTGGAATATTCAAAAAGTTTATAAATTTACAAGTTTTCTAAAATAAAAAATTAACCTTATAGAACTTCTTTAAATTACACACTATTACATATAAAGTACAAAATCATGAAAATAGAAGTTCCTTAAAAACTCTCCATCCAAATAGATTAAATATATACAGATTGCTTAAAAAATTCCGAAAAATATTATTACAAGACAGGTTCATCAGCAGTTACATAGCAAGATCAGGATATAATTTGGGTCCAATTATTTTACAATTTCCCTAAGTTGAAAAGTACAATTATACCCCAGAATTCAGCTAAAATTAAAACATTGATAAATTTTGTAAGTAGAGATAACTACTATCTGGTAACCCTAATAAATATTTACAACTTATACGTATATCTTTAAAAAAAACCTTGTTTTTTTGTTTTTACTTGACTGAGTATCGATTGAATAGACCTTTTATGAATTATTAGTATCAATGTCGTTTCATATGTTCTGTGTTGTGTCATGTGGCGCCAACGAATTTCGGGATATCCTTAAAAGATTTATTACATATACCTATTTTCCATATTTACATACATATTAATAAAGAAAAAAAAAAGATAATTAGGTGTAATTCTCAATGGATTGTAATTGAGTTGTATTAATACAAAAAAAAATTATCTCCTATTTTAAATAGATTTATAACCATTATTATTATATAATGTATGAACTTAAAAATAAATAGTCATATTTCAATACTAAATATAACTTCTGTTAAAAAAAAATTTCTAAATTGTTTTTTTCAGATATGTTTTTAAATAATTTTACCTTTTATTGGTTGTTGTTGCTTTTTAAAGAAGAAATAAATGAGAAACTGAAATATTTTTAATTTTTAAAATTGTTTGAATTGCTATAATAATTAAATTGTTTCATATAAACGGCGAATAGTTTCATTAGTCGTGTCTGATTTGCGGGATAATATACGAATAGTTGCTTATTTTTATATGCTTTTATACTAACTCGTCGGTGTCGGTTTATTTATTTATTTATTTATTTGTCATTCTGTCACGCTTTTTATTATCTTCGTAATCTGGTAGCAACATTTATAGGTGTTGTATGGTGCAAAGGAAAGTGTACAGGTTTCATAAGTGGGGGTCATGTTGTTCGAATCCAGTTCACATGCAAATTTTTTTTTTTTTTAACTTTCTATACATCAACATTTTTTGAATAAAATATGTATATAATTTGTATATATGAATTCAAAATTTACATTTTTATCTCTTATTCATGCATACAAACATACACATTATATTTTTGATCTTTCCTGGTGTTTTGTATTAGCATAATTAGCAAAACATAATCCATACATAAAATATTTTTATGTATGTTGCTAAGTTATTTTGTTTACAACATTTGTTTAGTATTTAAATCAAAATATTTGCTGTCAACATTCTTTAATGCATATTGAATATGCATGGTTAAAAATTAAGATTTTATGTTCGTAATATGTTCATTAAATTTTTAAGTGTTGTATAGTGCAGAAGAGAGTGTACAGGTTTTGAAAGTAAGAGTAATTTGGTTCGAATCCAATTCGTGTACGTACATTTTTTGTTAACTGTATTCATCAACATTTTTTTAATAAAATTTTATGTATAATAATAATATACACATATTATTTGATCTTTCCTCCTATAATAGTTTAGTTCAATCAATCTTGATGTGCACATGTATTTTGTATTACGATTTAGCAAAATACAAAATATATAGGTACAATATTTTTATGTTGCTAAATTATTTTGTTTTAAAACATTTGTTTAGGATTTAAATCAGAATATTTGTTGTCAACATTCTTTATTGCATATTAAATATGCATGTCGTTAAAAATTAATGTTTTGTGTGTTTTATTTATGAACATTTATTATGTATATTGTGTATATAGATACACAAATAAAATTTTATTCAAAATAATTCCAATTGCCAAATTCAAACTACATACATACATAATATTATTTTTGTACATAGTAAAGAATATAAAAAGTAAAGATCATTACAAAATTATGCTTTTGCGCATTACGCATTATGATTTACAAACAAAATTTTGTCAACACAAAAAATTAAAACTACGTATGTAAATAGTACGTATACGTATGTATGTACGTATGTACGTATATACATAATATTTATTTATTTATTTATATTCAGGTACCGTGGTACATAAATGTGCCAGGTAGCTATAACTCCTATTTCCTGGTAGGAATGTGTGGTGTACGTGATATAATGATATATAAAGTATTTACATATTGCGATATATGAATATTTTTTTTTTATATTATAATTATTGTACCCAGCCGGGAATCGAACCCGAGACCTCTCATTCCCTTATGAATGAGAAGCGGTGCGTCAACCACTGCACCAATGGCTGGATACACATAATATTATGTTAAACTAATTTCCTAAATTATTTTGTTCCGTTCCATTTGTTTATAATTTAAATCAAGATATTTTTCAACAAATTTTACTGCATGATCTTATTAAGCCATTAGGTAGGTACTAGGTAGGTGTTCAAGGTTTGATGTTTGTTTGGATATACGATATACTACAATAACTATACTATAAAAATATACAGTAAAATACATTTATGTATATCATTTTCATACCTGTTAGAAATGTTGCTTCAACTAAAATTGGATTATAATATTTATAATCACAGAATTTTCGTACATATTTTACCCTTAGAGGTACTTTCATTATTTATGAATTACATACTGGAATAAAAAATTTTTACTCTTGCTGTAATGGAATCGATTTAACATCTCTTAATTTACTTAAACATTTGGTATAAAATTGTAAAACGTATTCAGATACAATATCAGAAACAATAATTATTGTATGTCATTAATCAATTTTATTTTCTACTTTTTAGGGGGTGAATTCGGTTTTGCTAAAAGCAAATTTTAAAAAATTTTTTTTCACATATTATTTTTTTCATAATATTTAAAGTCTGATTTACGCATTAATAATAAATTTAATATACTAATAATAAGGTTATTCACGAGTTGGTGCAAAAGTGCAAATTTTTTTTGCACCGTAGCACATATTTGCACCAACTCGTGAACAACCCTAGCATGAATTTTTATTGAACTGTCAAATATCGTTGATGTGCTTGTTTTGTTCATATAAAAATTTAATATGCTTACCAAAAATTTCAGATATTTGTATGGTTGACTTCATATGCTTGACTTAATAAATAATCAGAAATAAGTTTTTTTTTCACTTTTTTTAGGCATTTTTTAAATTTTTATCTAATATAGCGCTTACAAAAAATATATAAATAAACTTTGTAATGGTTTTGCACAAAAATGCAATAGAGTTTAGGTCTTGCAAAATTTTGCACTTTTTTATACATGAAAACAACAACAAATTGTGCACTTTAACTGTCAAAAAATTGAAATATGCTACGGTGCAAAATTTTGCACTTGTGCAAGACCACTTTGCACCAACTCGTGAATACCCTTAATATATCACTTTTGTGTTCTCATGTTGATTACTAATTTTAATTATTTAATTTAAAACAAAAATAAAAAATCGAAAACATGGCTGGTGTGCTCTTTGTATTTTAGCGGTTTACATAAATAGAAATATTTTGTTTTCTCTTTCTTTTTAATGATTTCTAAACAGTTCATTTTCATATAAATTAAACAATAATGTTTGCGTTCCTTTTACACGAAAAGACTAGTTGAGCCGTGAGCGTAGTTGGGAATAGTTGGTAAATGAAACGCTAACTTAATAATAATCGTATTTACTCCTATCTACTGTTTCTCAAAGATTGTTGTAGTTGGGAGTAGTTGGGAGTAGAAAAGAGTAGTTATAGTTTACTCTGTAAAAGGTACGCAAACAATGTTGACACTTAAAAATTATTAACCCCTTAAAAATAAACAATAGTTAAGAACTAAAATATAACTACATATGTATGTACTAATACTTTAAAAAATAATCTTTAAAAGTTTTCAAACGCATATCTAATTTCCATCTATTAATTTTGATTTGGTTAAAAAATTGTATTTAGTGAAAAATTTATTTATTGTTGTAAATAACATAAATGATACTGACAGAATACTATTCCAACAATAAATAACCAGGGCTTCTCAAGTTTGGTATGTAAAATTTCATTAATATATCAGAACTTCGGACAAAATTAAAATTTTCTTATTTTTGTTTCTTTGAAAATTTTTGATTCTAAATTTATTTATTTGAAAATATAAAAAAAATAATAAAAATAATAAATAATAATATTTTATACAATAATAAACATTCAATACAATAACAATAATAGAACTTTGGACATAATTAATTTTTTAATCCTAAATTTAATTTATTTCAAATACCAAATAACTATAATAATTATAAAAATAGAAATTAATATATATTTAAATTAATATATTAAGAAATAAAATAAAATTTATAATAATATAAATTCGTATAAATTTTCGATATAAGTGTTGTATCTATAAAACAAACACTGGTTTGGTTCGAACAAAGTATAATAGAAATATTTTGTTTGTATAAATCCTTCAGTATATCATGAACATGAACGAAACGAATTTTAATAAACACGGGACTATAATTGAAGAGATATAATTATTAAGAACTTATGACTTTAATAAATTTTTCTTTCAAGTATAGTTTGTATTAACAGCTAGGAAATGAATAATTTTAAACTTAATAAAAAAATGTTTTTACTTTATTAACACTTTTATTATACATATGGCTATTACATATCATTTTAATTAATATTAACATAATTTTGCTATAAAAACATTTCAATCACGTCTTTATTTTCATTAAATGATGCAATGAAGCAAATAGTGTACTATCTATTTCTCATAGTCTTAGCTTTTTAATTAATACTTAAACAACATCTTTGCGTCCATTCTTCACTGCTATCTATAGTGATAATCTATAGTTGTACAAGAAATATCTATACGTTTTTTTGTTTTATTAATAATACAACAACATATTTGTGTCCATTCTGTGATACTAAATGCAATGTTATAACTGCTTTCTCATTTTTGCAATTAACATCCGCTTTTTTCTTTAACAATATTTCAACAATGTTTCAATTTCCATTCTCTGAAGTGAAATACAATGGTGTACTCTTTTATATAGTTGTACAATTAATATCTACATCTTTTTATTTTATTAATAATTCAACAACATCTTCGTGTCCATTCAGTGATGCTAAATGCAATGGCGTACGGTTTTCTTTAGTTGCACAATTAATATCTACATCTTTTAGTTTTATTAATAATTCAACAACATCTTCGTGTCCATTCAGTGATGCTAAATGCAATGGTGTAATTGCTTTCTCATTTTTGCAATTAAAATCTGCTCTTTTCATTAACAAGTTTTCAACAATATCTTTATGTCCATTCTGTGAAGCGGAATGCAATGGTGTACTACTCTTTTGTATAGTTGTACAATTAATATCTACATCTTTTTGTTTTATTAATAATTCAACAACATTTTTGTGTCCATTCAGTGATGCTAAATGCAATGGTGTAACTGCTTTCTCATTTTTGCAATTAAAATCTGCTCTTTTCTTTAACAAGATTTCAACAATGTCTTTATATCCATTATATGAAGCGAAATGCAATGGTGTACTTTTTTGTATAGTTGTACAATTAATATTTACGTTTTTTTGTTTTATTAATAATTCAACAACATCTTTGTGTCCATTCAGTGATGCTAAATGCAATGGTGTAACTGCTTTCTCATTTTTGCTATTAACATCCGCTTTTTTCTTTAACAAGATTTCAACAATATCGTTATGTCCATTCTCTGAAGCAAAATGCAATGGTGTACTCTTTTGTATAGTTGTACAATTAATATCTACATCTTTGTGTTTTATTAATAATTCAACAACATCTTTGTGCCCATCCATTGATGCTAAATGCAATGGTGTAGCTGCTTCCTCTTTTTTGCAATTAACATCCGCTTTTTTCTTTAACAAGATTTCAACAATATCGTTATGTCCATTCTGTGAAGCGAAATGCAATGGTGTACTCTTTTGTATAGTTGTACAATTAATATCTACGTCTTTTTGTTTTATTAATAATTCAACAACATCTTCGTGTCCATTCAGTGATGCTAAATGCAATGGTGTACGGTTTTCTTTAGTTGCACAATTAATATCTACATCTTTTAGTTTTATTAATAATTCAACAACATCTTCGTGTCCATTCAGCGATGCTAAATGCAATGGTGTAACTACTTTCTTATTTTTGCAATTAAAATCTGCTCTTTTCTTTAACAAGATTTCAACAATGTCTTTATGTCCATTCTGTGAAGCGAAATGCAATGGTATACTATTTTGTATAGTTGTTCAATTAATATCTACATCTTTTTGTTTTATTTATAATTCAACAACATCTTTGTGTCCATTCAGTGATGCTAAATGCAATGGTGTAACTGCTTTCTCATTTTTGCAATTAAAATCTGCTCTTTTCATTAACAAGTTTTCAACAATATCTTTATGTCCATTCTGTGAAGCGGAATGCAATGGTGTACTACTCTTTTGTATAGTTGTACAATTAATATCTACATCTTTTTGTTTTATTAATAATTCAACAACATTTTTGTGTCCATTCAGTGATGCTAAATGCAATGGTGTAACTGCTTTCTCATTTTTGCAATTAAAATCTGCTCTTTTCTTTAACAAGATTTCAACAATGTCTTTATATCCATTATATGAAGCGAAATGCAATGGTGTACTTTTTTGTATAGTTGTACAATTAATATTTACGTTTTTTTGTTTTATTAATAATTCAACAACATCTTTGTGTCCATTCAGTGATGCTAAATGCAATGGTGTAACTACTTTCTCATTTTTGCTATTAACATCCGCTTTTTTCTTTAACAAGATTTCAACAATATCGTTATGTCCATTCTCTGAAGCAAAATGCAATGGTGTACTCTTTTGTATAGTTGTACAATTAATATCTACATCTTTTTGTTTTATTAATAATTCAACAACATCTCTGTGTCCATTCAGTGATGCTAAATGCAATGATGTAAATCCTTTCTCACTTTTGCAATTAACATCTACTTTTTTTTTTAACAAGATCTCAACAATGTGTTTATGTCCATTCTCTGAAGCGAAATGCAATGGTGTACCGTTTTCTATAGTTGTACAATTAATATCTACATATTTTTGTTTTATTAGAAATTCAACAACATCTTTGTGTCCATTCTGTGATGCTAAATGCAATGGTGTACGGTTTTCTTTAGTTGTACAATTAATATCTACATCTTTGTGTTTTATTAATAATTCAACAACATCTTTGTGCCCATCCATTGATGCTAAATGCAATGGTGTAGCTGCTTCCTCTTTTTTGCAATTAACATCCGCTTTTTTCTTTAACAAGATTTCAACAATATCGTTATGTCCATTCTGTGAAGCGAAATGCAATGGTGTACTCTTTTGTATAGTTGTACAATTAATATCTACGTCTTTTTGTTTTATTAATAATTCAACAACATCTTTGTGCCCATTTAGTGATGCTAAATGCAATGGTGCAATTGCTTTTTCATTTTTGCAATTATCATCCGCTTTTTTTTTTAATAAGATTTCAACAATGTCTTTATGTCCATTCTCTGAAGCGAAATGCAATGGTGTATTCTTTTGTATATTTGTACAATTAATATCTACATCTTTTTGTTTTATTAATAATTCAACAACATCTTTGTGTCCATTCAGTGATGCTGAATGCAATGGTGTAACTGCTTCCCCATTTTTGCAATTAACATGCGCTTTTTTCTTTAACAAGATTTCAACAACTTCTTTATGTCCATTCTGTGAAGCGAAATACAATGGTGTACCGTTTTCTATAGTTGTACAATTAATATTTACGTCTTTGTGTTTTACTAAAACTTCAACAACATGTTTGTGTCCTTTATGTGATGCATAATGCAATGGTGTTTCTTTATTTATATTTGTGCAATTAATATCTACATCTTTTTGTTTTATTAATAATTCAACTACTTCTTTGTGTCCATTCTTTGATGCTAAATGCAATGGTGTAAAACCTTTCTCATTTTTGCAATTAAAATCTGCTTTTTTCTTTAACAATATTTCAACAATGTCTTTGTGTCCATTCTCTGAAGCGTAATGCAATGGTATACTCTTTTGTTTAGTTGTGCAATTAATATCTACATCTTTTTGTTTTATTAATAATTCAACAACGTCTGTGTGTCCGTTAATTGAAGCGAAATGCAATGGTGTGTATACTTCCTTGTCTTTGCAATCAACATTTGCTTGTTGCTTTAACAAGATTTCAACAACATCTTTACAACCGTAATATGATGCATAGTGCAATGGTGTCTTCTCTTCGTAATTTTTATAATTTACATCTAATTTTTTGCAATTATGCAAGTTATTTATATTTAACAGCATTTTTATTATATCTATCTGATCACACTCTGCAGCAAAATGCAGCAATGAGTTACCAAATTCATTTTGATAGTTAATATCTACACCTTTTTTATTTAGCAATATTTCAACAATTTCCTTTTGTCCTAACGCAATTGCTAAGCACAATGGTTTTAGCATAGATAGACTGCAATTAATATCAATATTATCTGATTTTATTAGACACTCAACAGCTTCTTGACTACAATTATATATTGCTGAATGTAAAGGAGTGAAACCATTGTCGGCCCTAGCATTAACATTAATATTTGGAATTTTTAATAAGTATTCAATAATATCTGTACTATTGTATTCTGCTGCAATGTGGAGTGGTGTGAAGTTAGAAATACCCTGTTCATTAACATTAACACCCATTTCAATGAGATGAATTACCATTTGTTTGTGTTGCATACGTACTGCCATATGTAAACTAGCTAAGAGCGGATAGTTATGTATCTTTAGGGTTTCAATTTGCGAAGAGACTGTTTCTTCTTTGTTTTTATGGTTGCATTTTTTTAATAAGAATTGTTCAAGACTTTCGTTGTTATTACAATTTTTAAATAAAATTTCAAAAGCGTCTATTTGTTTGTAAAGAATAACGTAATCGAATAAAGTTAACTTTTTACAATCGAAATATTTCCAAACATCTATAATGTTATTTTCTAAGCACAGAGTAAGAATTTTAACACTACCTTCTCTTGCTGCTATGTGAAGTGGCTTAGCTCCTCTCATATCATCATCATTAATTAAATTCTTATTTAAGATCGAAACCATTTTAAAGATATCTAATTTGTCATTTTTAGCTGCGTTATGTAATATATTATTATTGTTAATGTCCCTTGCATTAATATCAGCACCTTGACTTATATAATATTTGACTTTGTTTAGATCATTTTGTTCCATCGCAGCAAACATTTCCATTTGATTTTGAATTAAGTTTACATTCATATCATATTTTTTTTTGAGAAATTCGATTTCATGTGCTGGTTGGTCAACTGTAAAATATAATTTGTTTCTATTATTCTCATCAAACATTTCACTACTTTTTGTAATTAGTTCTAGGTGATTAACAATTGTTTCGAATGTGATGGGATCCAATATGTCAATTAAGGCTCCACCATGCGCTAAGTAATTGCGTAATTGCTTGCCAGTGAGTAAAGGAATATATTTTTTAATACAAAAATGTGTTCCATATACATGTAAATTAAGGCAGTTCAATCTTTCTCCTAAATATGCAAAAGCATCTAACAGAAGTATTTCATATACTGCAATCAATTTTTCGTTGTTTTCAAACTTTTTGACTAACTCAAATTCTAGTGCTTTTTTTAATAATTTTAAAGTTTCAACGTAATGATTTTTCAATTTTTTATTTTCATTCTCTAATATTTCTTTTAAAACTACTTCTAGTTTGTTTTTTGAAGCTTCATTGAAATTTTCACAAAGTTTTTTGATACACTCAAGAGTAGTTTCAAATTTTCCGTCTTCTAGAAAAGTTTTGATAGCTTTTTTGAATTCACAATATTTTTTTAAATAAATTTGCAATTCTTTATGAAGTTCATTCCATTGAGAGCTTTTAAAATAATCGTCGAGCTTGATTTCTAATGCAGGCTTCGCTCTAAGAGTTTTCAATAAAGATTTATATCTACTGAATTCAATTATGCTTTTTCGTTTTTTCAATTCATTAAGAAAATATTCAAGTTCTTTATAAGCCTCAATAGTTTCACTCACTTTATCGTTTTCATCATTCAGTTTTTCGTCAATTTCCATGATAATTGCAAAAGTACTATCTTCAATTTCTTCTTTGTTCATATTTTTTCCAAGCCTTTTTTTAAATTCTTCAATAGTTTCAATGTTACTTTGTTTAAAATTTGCATTGACGACTGTCTCATAAAGAAGACTGTCAGTTTTATCATTTCTTTCCTTTTCAATAGTATCGCAGAATTTGCCTACAAGCATTGAAATTTTATCAAATCTGTTAGATAATTCTGGATTAGTATACCTTAAACCAAGTTTAGCTAAAGCATGTAATTTTTCAATATTTTGTTGTTTACTAATTGTGGATATAATTTGCATTAAAGATAAAATATTTTCCGTACAGTTGCTTTTAATTTCATAATGTTGATTAGTTTCTATTTGTATGGCATCGTCAAATTCGCCAAAAATTTTCTGCATTTCTTTTGTTGGTTGTTTTATTTCTTTTTTTAACTCTGCTATATTTTTTTGAATATTATCAATTTCTTTAATGTATGCAACTGGATAATCTTCATTTAGTTCAAAATTATTAAACAAATTACTTAATTCTCTAGCTTGTTCTATATTCTTACATTCCAAAATTTTTTTCAATATTTCATGAATCATTTCATTTTGAATGTAATAAAAAATAGCATCAATTGTTCGTTTCACTTTCTTTAAATCATTTAAAATATCCTGTTCACATCTCACAGTGTAATCGTCTATTATATGGAAATGTGATAAATTATCACGTAATTTCTTAATAATTTTTGATACGTCTGATCGAAATGATTTAAATAATTTATTACTGATATCAGAAGAAAGATTTGGTGATTCAATTGTATTTTTTAAATATTCTCCTGTTACTTGAATAGCTCTTTTGATTACCAAAAAATCGAAACTTTTTTCTGAAGTTTCGGATAATGCTAAATTAATATAATATCTGATTCGATTTAATGAATACGCATTTTTAATTTGTCTAAAGTCTTCAAACAATGGTTTAAATTTTGCATTATGTTTAATTACATTTTCAATAAGCAGTTCACGTTGTGACATGTTATGCATATTGCCTATGTCTTCATCTTTAATCACTATTTTACTTAAAGTTTTATGAAATTCATTCAAATAGTTTAATAATTTGTTTCTGTCTAAAACAGCACTGTAAATCCAATTAATATGTTGGCATTCGTTTTGAAGGGACACAAAAGCACTCAAACAAAATTCCATTTCTTCCCAAGGTAATTTACCATAAGTTATTTTTAATTGTTTTTTTAAAATATGAAGATTTTGAGCAATTATTGTGCACAGATAATAAAATTTAATATCTAGAATTCGATTTTTTGAAGAATATTCATCTATTAAAGTTGTAGAAATTTCAGCTAAAATTTTAATATGTTTTCTAATTTCGGTTGATTTAATATTTGACTCTTCACCTTTACCATAAAAAACTCTAATACCCTTTAATGACTCTTGAACATACAGCTCCATGATATCCAATAAACCCACATTTAATAATTTCAACTCCTCATAAGCGATAGAAATCAAACCAATTAAGTTTTGTTTCGTGTTCTGGTTTTCATTAGTTTTTGCCCAAAAATCAACAACTAGTTTGAAAAGATCAATATTATTTGAGCGTATAGCATAATAGAACATGTTATGTTTATCTAAGTCTTTAGTAATTTCTTTTAAAATGTTTTTTTGAAATTTGCTTGAATTTTTCCATAAATAATCGACAACTTCAATTAGATCATACTTGCAAGCTGCAGTTATTAGGGGAATTTTTTGACTTATGGAATTTATTTCATTTGTTGTTAAAAGATTGAAATCTTTTCCTTTAAAAAGTGATAAAAATTCTCTTTCATTGCTTGAAATTATTTTGATATCTTGCCATGCATCAAACTGATTTTGGTTTTGATTAGAATTCCTATTTTCATCCCTTAACGTTATTTCATCTGTTGAATTCATAATTTTAATTATAAGATATATTTATTCGATATTTTATAATGCTGGTGAAAATTTCAAATCCCAAAAATTTCTGACAAATTTGTTAATTGTAAAAAACCAAATACTTCTGCTTGAGTTCACTATAAACAAAAAATACACTATATTATTATTAATGCTAAAGAAAATACTAAAATAAATATAGGTACATACTTATAATTAAAACAAGTAAATGTAACAAAAAGTGAATGCACCCTACATCTGAAAAATTCAAACTAAATTAAAAATCCATAAGAAAATCTGAAAATCCATTTAGAGCAGAAAAAGTAAAAACTAATTATTAAATATTTGTATTTTTAGAAAAGAAAACTGGTTAAGAAACCTAGACAGATTGAACTTAGGTTAGGTTAGGTTAGGTTAAAGTGGCTGCTGTAAAGGCACACCTATTGTATTTGGTCCATTGTGATACCACATAGAAACTTTTCTATCCTACTCGTTAAAACCAATTTGAGCTTCTTGCAAAGCGAAGATTCCTCTTCTCATTTTTACCTGCTAGATCAGGATGTTGAAAAGATATTGTCCCAAATAGGTGTTTCGGTTTTTGGCCATATCAGTCTAGTGATGTTGCACGTGGTCAAGTTTGATCATTTGTTATTTACAAGATCCGTTATTTCCTTTCAGAGTAACTTTTTGCTTGTGGATAGAGGTTCACCTAGTTTTTCTCTATTCGACAGGACCTGTAAGATTGTACCAATTCTTGCAAGTTCATCAGCTTTTCCATTTTCCGTAATGCCTCGATGACCTGGTACCCAGCAAAGCTGGATGCTAAAATGCTTGGCCATCTCGTTAAAAAGTTTGCGGCAGTTTATTACAGTTTTCGAGAATTACAGTGTATATACAGATTGAACTTACGAAAATTTCTAAAGGTTGCCGTGACCAAAATATTATTATCAGAAGAAGTTCCCGATATATTTTTTTAAATCTTCTAAATAAATTTTCAACTATTATACTTTATTTAAATTTATTGCTAGCAACAAATTTGTATTCATATTTTTTAAATACCAATTACTGATTATTCCAGTAAAGAGCTGATTTTTTTAAAATTAAGTTGCAAATGGAAAAAAAAAAATAATTTGATGGCTGAAAAATTGAATTACATAATTGAATTAAAAACAAGTAAAAGTAACAGTAAGTCGATGCAACCGACTTATTTATACCCTACACCTAAAAAATTCAAATTAAATTGAAAATTCATAAGATAGTTTAGTTAGCTATTTAATATAATATATTTAATATATAAAAAAATGATTTTACAACCTTTGTACAAAATTTCAGGTTTCTATCTTTATTAAATTCAAAGATATGCTTGTTAGGTCTTGGAAAGTGTGTGAAGGCACCCGAACCACCACCCCAATTCATCTCAAATTTTAGAGACTTCATCAGAATAGGCTAGAACACTCTTATATCAAATTTCAAGTATTTATAATTATTAATTTCGAAGGTATACTTGTTCGGTTTTGGGAGTTGTGTGGGAGGTACCCGAACAACTCCTCCAATTCATCTCAAATTTTGTACAAATCAGGGATTCTGGAAACAATACCCTAGTACCAAATTTTAAGTTTCTATCTTTATTAATTTCGAAGATATGCTTATTCGGTTTTGGGAGTTGTATGGGAGGTACCCGAACAACCACTCCAATTCATCTCAAATTTTAAGCAAATCAGGGATTTAGGAAACAGCATTTTCGTATCAAATTCGAAGTTCCTATCTTTATTAATTTCGAAGATATGCTTGTTCGGTTTTGGGAGTTGTATGGGAGGTACCCGAACAGTTCCTCCAATTCATCTCAAATTTTCGACAAATAAGGGATTCAGGAAACAACACCCTAGTACGAAATTTGAAGTTTCTATCTTTATTAATTTCGAATATATGCTTGTTCGGTTTTAGGATTTGTATGGGAGGTACCCGAACAACCACTCCAATTCATCTCAAATTTTAGGGATATCAGCGATTCAGGAAAACACACCCTCGTACAAAATTTTAAGTTTCTATCTTTATTAATTTCGAAGATATGCGTATTCTGTTTTGGGAGTTGTATGAGGGTACTCGAACGCATGGTCCGATTTCGTCCATTTACAATCCCCGCCTTACCTTAGTCATTGTTAACCTACAGTATAAATTTCATCAAGATAGCATCATTATTTTTTGAGTTATCGTGCGTACGGACGGACGGACGGACGTACATCGCTAAATCGACTCAGGAGGTGATCCTGATTCAGAATATATATACATGTCTATACCTAATTCGCTTCCTTTTGGTGGTTACAAACACCATACCAAAGTTAATATACCCTATACTTAATGTGTAGGGTATAATAACATAATGCATTAATGACATTTATAAATTTTTATTACATATATACCCTTTCTCTTCACACCAATGAAAATTTGACACTATCTCGCTTCTGTTACATTGCAAATGCATTAAAAATGAAAAGAAAAGAGGTGCCACAATAGCTTTAGTAACAATATCAAATTATATTTTTCTTTGTATTCATTTTATAAATTAGCAATAATACCTATATACAATTTAAAAGTTTTTTTTTTTTTTTTATAATATATTATAATTTTAAGTAATTCTATTATTATTATTATTAGAAAATACTAAAAAAACTATATCAAAACTATATCTAAACTAAATAAAAAGAATTAACTTAGCCTTACTTAAATTTGTTTAAAATGAGAAGAATCCGAAAAAAAAATTCTAGCGATATTTTAATCTTAAATAAAATAATTCACACTTAACTTTAATTCATTTTTATTTATTATAAAATTCAATTTTTAAATAATTAAAAAAAAAAAAAAAATTTACTAAATAATAAACTACATGCACTTATTGTTAAACATAATATGCTAAAAAATTCTGTTATTTAATATTAATATTTTACAATTTTTTTTTTGAATAAATTGATAAGCAGAGCTTATCATTATATTGATAAGAAACAGTTATGATTGCCATTGTACAACATATTATATATTTACAGTTCTTAGAAATAAAAGTTGTGTAATTTTCTGCATATAACACTTAATCTGATTGGATCAGATCGTTCAATCGAAGTTATAATATTTTAATATTTGGGGGAATTTATCTCGTTTTACAAACGAAAAAGTCTAAAGAGCAGACTCTGGGATACTCCCACTGACATAATATATAAGATTTTTTCCACAAAATTTAATGGTACAGTGACAGAACGCCCGAGGAAATAAAGGCCGCGGACTCTAATTCCTTTTGAAATGGAATTAAGACCCGCACTATTTTTGTTATTAAAAGAAAAGAATATGTAGAGCAAACGCACTAGGAGGGGTTTTAGAGTTTTAGATAAAAATTGGGGTATTCCCTTTTTCCAGAATATTTACTAAGATGTATTTATGCGCGATTCTGAATTGGGAGGAATTTTAGAGTTGGTTAGAAAATCAGCGTTATATGCTTTTCCTAAAATATGTATATAAGTAATACTCCTATTCTCAGGCATTTTGGGAGGGATTTAGAATTGAATTCAAAATCAGGATTATACGCCTATAATGCATATGCGAGTTTTGAATTAGGAGGATTATATACATATTCTGACAAAAGCGTATAATCCTGATTTTGAATTCAATTCTAAATCCCTCCCAAAATCCCTGCGAATAGAACTCTAAAATCTCTCCTAAATATTCTGTAAAAGGTGTCTTGATTTTGACCTCAATTATATAACCCCTCACAAAATCTCTGAGGCCTTAAGAATGAGACAAAAGTCCCATGAAGTGAGTCTAAAATCCCAATGGGACTTCACTAAATAAAATCGAGTCAAATGAAATACAGACTCATGATAGTAACCTGGGTCCCCATCGATGTCCTGAAAAAAAAAAATGGCACAAAAAAAATCTTAAAAAAAAAATCTTGAAGAATAAAAACCTGAAAAAAAAATTCTTGAGCAAACAAAATCTTGAAAATAAAATCTTGAATTAAAAATTGTTGAATTAAAGTTTTTTTTTTCAGTATTTTCTTTTTCAAGATTTGTTTTTTCAAGATTTTTTTTAGTCAAGATGTTTTTTTTTTCAAGAAAACGGTGTGCTCCCTAGTAACCTTTGTGCTACTCAGTGCGCTTTAATTCTTTTTTCGAAATGGACATAAAGCCCACCGTTTAGTGAAATTAAGTGAACCCATGGTCTTTAATATTTTTTTCAAATGGATTTGAAGCCCACGGGCGCTAATCCCAAATTTTTTAGAAATAAAGCCCGTGGGATTTATTTCCTGGAGCGTTCTGTCACTGCACCAAATTTAATCCACTTTTAGAAAATTTCAAATGTTTAGCTTAATTAAGTGCGAAGAGACCAGTATAATGAAAATATAAAATTTAATTAGGAAGTAATTGTGCCATATAAATATACGCTTAGAATTATAAAAACAATAATCACGGTCGTTTTTTAAAGTAATTAAAGCATGAAAAAAATTATAAACAATTCGGTTAGAATATTATTTTTAAAGTTTGAAATATTAACGAACCATAACCGAAGAAAAAAAACGAACTGATCTGTATTTTTCAAAGAGTTTCAACTCAATTGGTTGAACCATATAGAGACATGATAATGCAAAAACAAAAGATTCAAATTTAAATTTTCTTAGTCCCGTAATTAGTCAATATAATTTTACATAACATCGTTAAAATTAATATCTAAACAGCCATTAAAGCAGCTTGCATATTTGGACACGTTTCAGTTAGAAAATGTTTTTTAACAGGTCGAACGTCGAAAAAGTTAACGAATCGTAACTAAATTAATCCAGGAAAACTCTTTGGTAAAGAACCACTATGTCCATTTTTACAAAAATTTACCTCATTTGGTCAAACTATAAGAACATTGTAATGAAAAAACGAAGCTACATTCTTCTAGTGAGAAAACGAATTTTACACAAAATCTTTTTATTTACACAAAATCATCACAATTGTTATTTTATGTCATTATAATGTCCTTAAAAACTGAAAACCTTCCTTCCTACCCTTAAAACAGTTAGATTTTTTTTTTTTTATTTCAAAATAACTAAACTAAGATCTAAGTAAATTTAAGTAACTAAATTATTTTCCAGAAAATCATTTAAATTTAATCGGTCGAATCTTATAGACATGAGCATGTAAAGAATGGTTTAACAGAACTTCTGAAAAATGTATCTAACTTGTTCTTTAAAACTATTAAAGCACCTGAAATATTGAGCAATATTCAGATAAAAATTTATTTGACGTAACGTGAAGTTTTTTATAGTTTGAATCGATGGAATCGTATCAATGAGTTAACTTTTCTATAAAATTTGATCATAATCAGTATACTCGTAGAAACGCATAAGTAACAGACCAGCAAATTTTCTGTTTTATACATATAATTTCTATGTATAAGCGGGATTATGAATTATAGGTAGGTATTTAAAAATTGGATTCAAAATCAGGATATACCGTTTTCTCAAAATATTTATATATATGTATATAGCAGATTGTGAATTAAGAAGGATGTCGGTTACGAAATAAAGTGAGTAAAATTTAAAAAAAAGTACATATTTTAATATTTGTTCTTTCAAAATTTTTATTTTGGCATCCAACATTTGTTTTTTTTTTTAAACAAATTGACCGATATTCATTTATCTTATCTTTACTTTATTCTATTTTATCATAAATTAGGCTATACAATATGAAAATAATTTATTAACGGTTTTTATCTTATATAAATCACAAAAAAAAACAAAAAATACAATATTCAATACTTAAATCTAAATTTCAATATTAATTTACTTAAATTACTTAAACTCTAGCTTAAAAATTTAAAATAAAAACTAAAATTATGTATGTATGTAGGATTTGTATGTACAATTAAAAATTCATTAAATATATAAAAAAAATATAAAAATAAAAACGAATACAAAAAAAAAAAAATATCTCCTATTTTAAATAGATTTATAACCATTTTTATTATTAGCACATTTCCAAAAAATTTTTGAAAAAATGTGCTTATTAGTTTCACTCTGTCCGTCCGTCCGTCCGTCTGTTTACAAAACTTCTACACCGTTAAAGATAGAGAAAAAAAATTTTAACCATAGGTAGGTCTCATAAAAAAAATAATTTTGTGGAACAAATTTTTCATGTAGCCCCCCCCATTACGGAGCTACAACCCCTCAAACTTTGAAAAAGCCCTATTTTTAAATGCATATATCTTATGTTCTGCTTAAGATTTTTTCAATCTGAAAACGTCATTCGACAGGTATTTCTTTTATCTTTGTAAATTAATATCAAAATTATACAATGTTTTTAAATTTAGTATTTAAATTTACCGTTATGTGAAAACCAAATTTTGCATGATTTTTCTACTTTCATAACTCCGGCACGCTTCTAGATAGAAGATTGAAATTTTGAGGCAAGAAAGAACTTTTAGAATTAGTATAAGTTTGCTCAGAAAATTTTTTCGGACCACCCCCTGTTTATGAGCTATTAGGGCTTAAAAATTGAAAATTTGCTATTTTTAAACACCTGTAACTTAGGAACCTGTACACATTTTACTTCTGCAAGATATAAAAATTAAAGCTACAATAATATATTTTTACGTGTGTTAAAGGTTTATTTTAATTGTAAAGGGTTCCAAAGTTGCCGCTCTTCAAAATTGCGAAAAAGCCCCATTTTCAGATGTATATATCTCGGGCTCTGCGTAATAATTTTGCAATCTAAAACCGACAGAAGATCGAAAATTTTATTATCTATATAAAACAATATCAAAATTATGTGATATTTTGTAATTTACTATTTAAATTTACCGTTATGTGAAAACCACATTTTGCATGAAATTTCTTTTTTCATAACTCCGGCACCCCTTTAGATAGGAACCTGAAATTTTGAGACAAGAAAGAACTTTTAGAATTAGTATAAGTTTCCTCAGAAAATTTTTTGGTAACACCCTCTCTTTAAGAGTTATTACGCCTCAAAAATTGAAAATTTGCTATTTTTAGACACCTGTAACTTAGGCACCTGTACAAATTTTTCTTCGGCAAGACATGAAAATTAAAGATTCAATAATATATTTTTATGTGTGTTAACGGCTTTTCTTAGTTATATAGGATTCCGGACTTATAGCCCCTCAAAATTTCAAAAATTTCCTATTTTCACATTTTTTCTTATTACATGAAATTTTCAAATTTTTGTGTAAGTCACACTTCTAAACAGTTTGTATTGAGTTTTGGAAATGTGCGCTTTTAAAAACCGTTGGTTTACATTCTACCTTGTTATATAATGTATGAACTTAAAAATAAATAGTCATATTTCAATACTAAATATAACTTCTGTTAAAAAAAATTACTAAATTGTTTTTTTCAGATATGTTTATACCCGTACGATAGGATCGGGTATAATAAAATTACTCCTCCGTTTGTAACACCTCGAAATAAGCGAGCTAGATATACCTTCAAAGGTATGGATCGGATCAGAAAAAAATTCTAAGACTTTTGAGCCATGTCCGTCCGTCCGTCCGTCCGTCCGTCAGCACGCTAACTCAAAAACTAAGAAAGCTAGAATCTTGAAATTTACACAAAATATTTTGGGAGTAATTTGTAGGTTCCCTATTTTTTTTGGTTGAGTTTGGACCAAGCCTTAGGGTAGCTCTCGAACACCTAACTTTTAGATCCCCACATTTTTTTTGCAATAGAGCTATGAAATTTTAACTGCTGATAGATCTTACAAAAATATTAATTTTATTTTTAACAACTTTTTTTTGTAGCCCCACCCGTTACGGAGCTGTAAGGAGTCAAAAACTGAAAATTTCCTATTTTTAAACACCTGTAACTTGAACACCTGTTAGAATTTTTTTGAAGTAATACACAAAAATTAAAGCTTCAACATCATATTCTTATTTCTGTTAACAACTTTTTTTAATAATATAGGGTTACTTTATAATTGACGAAAGTGTTACTTGATTTTTTCCAATTTTCTAACAAATTTCTTCAACAAATTTTTTGCATTTGTTTTATTCGATAATTTGAAATTGTTGAGGATATAATGCGTAGTACATAAAAATGTAAATAAATATACAACATAACGGTTGCTTGAAGAATTTTTATTTATATGATATTGATATACATACATACTTATATAATATCATGTTTATTTACATATCGTATATGTCACTAGTGAATGAATGATAAGAGTATATATGTATATTATATAGCGCCGTATTTACATACATATATGTATTTTATTGTACTTATAAGAAATTATTCTGTCAATGGAATATTTAAATATAATATAATATAATATTTAAAATTATATTTACTATTTTGTACTAAGTAAATTTAATATACATTTACCGCTTATAGTATTAAATGGTACTATAGAATATTTGAAAAAGTTTTGGATTGATAATCGTTATGTGAAAGGTTAGAATCTGCTTTCGAAGAATGCACATATAAACATATAGTTTGAATATATGTACAACCCATAGTTCTAGAAATTATAAAATTCACCCAAATTATTTTAAAATACTAAAATATTAAAAAAATAATATTGTAAGCAGAGTGACACGCTGTTAACATACTAACGGTTCGTACGGGTATCTAAGAGTTGACAAAGTCAACTGTATTCTTCCTCGTTTTAAATAATTTTACCTTTTATTGGTTGTTGTTGCTTTTTAAAGAAGAAATAAATGACAGAAATTGAAATATTTTTAATTTTTAAAATTGTTTGAATTGCTATAATAATTAAATTGTTTCATATAAACGGCGAATAGTTTCCTTAGTTGTGTCTGATTTGCGGGATAATATAGTTACTTATTTTTTTCACAATAATTAAAGTCTGATTTGGGTAAATAATTTTAATATACTAATAACTAGAAAATCCCCTGTGCAATTGCACAATTTCTATAGATTCAAAAACATTTACGTTATCATACTGACTCCCTTAATAATAAACTATCTAAAAATTTAATTTTTACATCAGCACCATTAAAAAAACGTTGAAATCACTTACTTACTTGTAATAGAAAAAAACGAGGAAAAATACAGTTGACTTTGTCAACTCTTAGATACCCGTACGAACCGTTAGTATGTTCACAGCCTGTCACTTTGCTTACAATATTATTTTTTTAATATTTTAGTATTTTAAAATAATTTGGGTGAATTTTATAATTTCTAGAATTATGGGTTGTACATATATTCAAACTATATGTTTATACATTCTTCAAAAGCAGATTTTAACATAACGATTATCAATCCAAAACTTTTTCAAATATTCTATAGTACCATTTAATACTAAGCGGTAAATGTATATTAAATTTACTTAGTACAAAATAGTAAATATAATTTTAAATATTATATTATATTATATTTAAATATTCCATTGACAGAATAATTTCTTATAAGTACAATAAAATACATATATGTATGTAAATACGGCGCTATATAATATACATATATACTCTTATCATTCATTCCCTAGTGACATATACGATATGTAAATAAACATGATATTATATAAGTATGTGTATTTATCAATATCATATAAATAAAAATTCTTCAAGCAACCGTTATGTTGTTTATTTATTTACATTTTTTTGTACTACGCATTATATCCTCAACAATTTCAAATTATCGAGTAAAACAAAATGGAAAAAATTCGTTAAAGAAATTTGTTAGAAAATTGGAAAAAATCAAGTAACACTTTCGTCAATTATAAAGTAACTCTATATTATTAAAAAAAGTTGTTAACAGAAATAAGAGTATAATATTGAAGCTTTAATTTTTGTGTATTACTTCAAAAAAATTTTAACAGGTGTTCAAGTTACAGGTGTTTAAAAATTGGAAATTTTCAGTTTTTGACCCCTTCCAGCTCCTAAACGGAGAGTGATACAAAAAAAATTTCTGAAATGACTCATACTAATTTTCAAAGATCTAACTTCTGTCAATTTTCCAACAATTTTCCAATTTCAAGTTTCCAACTTTAACCGTTTAGAAGATAGAAGGGTTAAAGAATTTTGCAAAATTTGAGTTTCGCATAACGGTAAATTAAGACACCGTATGCCACAAATATATATTTATTGTATATATACTTTTAAAGCTAATAAAAGTAGTAATCGTTTGGCGTTTTCAAAATGAAGATATACCTTATACAACTTGTGCTATAACAATTTAAATATAGAGCTTTTTTGAACCTTTGGGGAGCTGCAGCTCCGTAACGGGTGGGGCTACAAAAAAAAGTTATTAAAAATAAAATTAATATTTTTGTGAAATCTATCAGCAGTTAAAATTTCATAGTTCTATTTCAAAAAAAATGTGGGGATCTAAAAGTTAGGTGTTCGAGAGCTACCCTAAGGTTTGGTCCAAACTCAACCAAAAAAAATAGGGAACCTGCAAATTACTCCAAGAATATTTTGTGTAAATTTCAAGATTCTAGCTTTCTTAGTTTTTGAGTTAGCGTGCTGACGGACGGAAGGACATGGCTCAAAAGTCTTAGAATTTTTTTCTGATCCGATCCACACCTTTGAAGGTATATCTAGCTTGCTTATTTCGAGGTGTTACAAACGGAGGAGTAATCCTATCGTACGGGTATAAACATAAAACAAATCTAAACACATAAAATTAAAAATGTTAGATACAGTTTATTAATTTTTTCTCGCCGTTTTTTCGTGGCGGTAATTTTTGACAGTTTTTTAATCATTGAGAAAAAATGGTCCAAGTTAAAAACACATTCAGGGTAAAAGTGCGTGCCGATATCGCAAAAATTGTTTGAAACACATGTATAAAGTGCACAATAAAAACCGGCGAAAAACCAACCAACTGCTACGACATTTTTTTTTTTTTTGTTACATTTAAAACAATCCCAATAATCGAAATAATTTTAATATTTGTTAAAATTTTACTCTCTATTTTCTTAAGTTTTAAAAGAAAATTTTTATGTCGATGAAAAACAGTTGTTTTCGCCGCGAAATTACTTTAATTACGAAAACTACTTTCAAGTCTTTTGCGTTTATTTTTCTTTTGCTTGAAAAAAATTTGCTGAATTTATGTACTTTAGAAGAGATCTTTGGTATATTTAATAAAAGATTCATGTCTCTGATAATGAAATTTCATAAATTTTCGGGGGCTTTTTTTTGTGACGGTCGTTTTCGACAGCTTTTTAATTTAATGGTCTAATAATAAATTAGTACAAAATTATGAATCTATTATGAGAGAAGGCTTCTAAAATGATATTTTCTATGTTAGTTTCATTTTTTTTTAAAGAAAAATATCCATTTCTATAATATTTGGTAAGTTCCAGACTTCTGTTATGAAATATAATTATTTAAGTCTGCCGAATTTTATATTAATAAAAAAATTTCGAATATTTTATGTTATATACCAGTTATACCGAGAATTTAGCTTAAAAGTCTAAATTTCAACCTAAATAAACAAAACTACTTTAAAGTCTGTTACGAAGCTTTTACCAGCTTTTATACTAATGAAAACAAAATCAAGAATAAAATCGGCCTATTATTTTTTTCTTATAAATATGAGGCTTACTATAAACTTTGCTCTTTTCACTTTAAGGTGTTTTAATTTTATTAAGAGTACCTATTTTTATTTTTTTTTTCAAAACAAAGATTGAAAACGCCAACAGAAGATTAATAATTTATTTTTAATTTACCGCTGCGACCAGTTCATAATGGATGTGGCGGGCAAATTTAAAAATTTAAAATTTGCTGAATTTATTTTTATTGAAAATGTGTGTTTTTTAAGTATGTACTTTTCCTTTTTTGACTGTACTCACTTTTAATGAACGGTTTGTGTCTCTGATAATACTTCTAGTGGAAAATTTGGTCTCGGGTAATAATATTTACTAAATATATTTATATTTTTAATGAACGGTTTGTATCTCTTGATAATACTATGAGTCAAAGATTTGTGTCTCTGGTAATAAAATTTTAACTTATTAAATAAATATACAGAAATATCATCATTGCCAGTTTAGCTTACATTCAGTGTGAGTTTTTTATTATAGATATAAAACATATTTTTTTACATGTTGGCAAGGTCTCGCCAACATCTTGTGTATTATATTATAGACTAGAAAATCCCCTGTGCAATTGCACAAATTCTATAGATTCAAAAACATTTACGTTATCATACTGACTCCCTTAATAAACTACCTAAAAATTTCATTTTTACATCAGCACCATTAAAAAAAACGTTGAAATCACTTACTTACTTGTAATAGAAAAAAAACATAAAACACATCTAAACACATAAAATTAAAAATGTTAGGTACAGTTTATTAATTTATTCTCGCCGTTTTTTCGTGGCGATATTTTTGACAGTTTTTATAATTATTGAGAAAAAATGGTCCAAGCTAAAAACACATTCAGGGTAAAAGTTCGTGCCGATATCTCAAAAATTGTTTGAAACACATGTATAAAGTGCACAATAAAAACCGGCGAAAAACCAACCAACACCAACCGCTACGACATTTATTTTTTGTTACATTTAAAACCAAGACCTAACTAAACAGGCCAAGAACTGACAACACATGAATGTAGTTGTGAGAGAATTGCAATCGATTCTCACGTATTGCGCGTATGAATAATTTAATAATTGATGTGAGTCTCGATTATAGCCATATAAGCGTGTACGAATTTTTCAAGTATGAAAGTAGTCTCGACGTATACTATTACGATATTGAGGCAATTTATCTTAAGAAGCTTTTAAAATAAAAAATTTAACGCAAGACAATTTTTTAAATGCATATTTATGAATGAAAATATTATATTTTAAAATATTTTTCTTTAATGAATTATGTAAAAAAGATGCGACTTTAATTTTCTCTTTGGACCAAATTGAATAAAGTAAATGGTTTTTGTATTATTTCAAGATTTATAGCCGGCCCCCTATTTTTTTCCATAAGACTACGTGTAAATTTGTTAAAAGCTGGCCCCTTATTAAGCTTTTACTCTCTGCACTTCATGGCCTGATAATTGATGTGAGTCTCGTTTAAAACACTCCCAATAATCGAAATAATTTTAATACTTGTTAAAATTTTACTCTCTATTTTTCTTTAGTTTTAAAAAAAAAATTTTATGTCGATGAAAAGTTGTTTTCGCCGCGAAATTACTTCAATTACCAAAACTACTTTCAAGTCTTTTGCGTTTATTTTTTTTTTGCTTGAAAAAAATTAGCTGAATTTATTTTATTTAAATGTACTTTGGAAGAGGTCTTTGGTATATTTAATAAAAGATTCATGTCTCTGATAATGTATTTTCATAAATTTTCGGGGTCTTTTTTTTTTGTGACGGTCGTTTTCGACAGCTTTTTAATTTAATGGTCTAATAATAAATTAGTACAAAATTATGAATCTATTGTGAGGGAAGGCTTTTAAAATGATATTTTATATGTTATTTTTTCTTTTTTTTTTAAGAAAAATTTCCATTTCTATAATATTTAGTAAGTTTCCGATTTCTGTTATGAAATATAATTAGCTAAGTCTGCCGAATTTTATATTAATAAAAAAAATTCAAATATTTTATGTTATATCAAAAATTCAGCTTAAAAAATCAAAATTCTAACCAAAATAAACAAAACTACTATAAAGTCTGTTGCGAAGCTTTTACCAGCTTTTATAATAGACAATAGTGAAAACAAAATCAAGAATTAAATCGGCCTATTATTTTTTTCTTATAAATATAAGGCTTACTATAAACTTTGCTCTTTTCACTTTCAGGTCTTTTAATTTTAATAAGAGTATTTTTATTTTTTTCAAAACAAAGAGTCATTTGAAAACTGCCAACAGAAGAATAATAATTTATTTTTAATTTACCGCTGCGACCAGTTCATAATGGACGTAGCGGTCAAATTTAAAAATTAAAAATTTGCTGAATTTATTTTGATTGAAAATGTGTTTTTAAGTATGTACTTTTCCTTTTTTGACTGTACTCACTTTTAATGAAGTGTTTGTGTCTCTGATAATACTTCTAGCGGAAAATTTGGTCACTAATAATATTTACTAAATTTATTTATATATTTAATGAACGGTTTGTGTCTCTTGATAATACTTTGAGTCAAAAATTTGTGTCTCTGGTAATAAAATTTTAAATTATTAAATAAATATACAAAAATATCATCATTGCCAGTTTAGTTTACATTCAGTGTGAATGTTTTATTATAGATATAAAATATATTTTTTTACATGTTGGCAAGGTCTCGCCAACATCTTGTGTATTATATTATAGATATATCACTTTTGTGTTTTCATGTTGATTACTTTTCATTAATTTTAATTAATTAATTTAAAAAAAAAACGAGGAAGAGTGCAGTACATGTCAACTCTCGGATACCGGTATGAACGTAATATATCCTGTTTCTATATAGCTTGATCATCTTTTAAACAATTTCAGATGTTTTAGTACCGCCGTTATAACTACCGAGATATACTAATGTAAATTATGGAGTTGTATGACAGCTACACAAATCTATTGCACCAGTACAAACAAATGTTACTGAAGTTATTGCCATAAAACTTGATCATCATTTGCAAGATTTCAGACCAGCTGCTCTAGTTCAACCAAATTTTACAAAAATTGTTCACATGTAACTCGACACCACTTCACAAAATTTCATATACCTAGCTTCAATAGACCCTGAGTTATTTACATTTAAACAGTGAAGTTGTATGGCAGCTACCCGAACCAGTCGCACGGGCACTGAAAACAAATACGAGTGATGCTAACATTGATAATGTTAATGCTAATAAACAAGAACAAGTGGTCAAGAAAACTGTTCCAAATTCTGAAACAACTGCTAGACCAATTGAAAATAGTAGCTCAAATCTCGACATTAATTCAAATAAACCATATCCATTATCTGGTGATGTGATTGATCAAGGAAACTGTGTAATGGTAAAAAATAGCAGTATTTCTTTGAAATTTAATTGCAAGTGACTCTATAAATTTAATCAATAATTTGCGACTGTCATTAACTTTCTATCATAAATAAATAAAAAGAAATTCAGATGTTTTAGCATTAAAATATATCAATTTTAAAGTTGGGATTCCTCGTCAACTGCTATCTGAAGCTTTAGATCCATCTAACTGGCCTCTTGGTGTTCGGCTAAGGCTATTTAAACAGCTATCAAAAAACGATTTACCTCCGATTCCAACACAGTTGGGATTGGTACAGAATTAAACATTCATCACAATATAGAATTTCAAAACGCTCCAATAAATCGTACTAGTCTACAAATATATTATCAAAATGTCGGAGGAATGCGATCAAAAACTTCAGAGTTTCTTCTAGCTTTATATCAATATAATTATAATGTTATAGCTTTGACAGAAACATGGCTTCAAAACGAATGTTTCCTTTTCCAAATTTTTCACTTCTAATTATTCTGTATTCAGATGTAATCGTAGCCTTATTGCTACTGGCTGTTGCAGAGTTGTTGAGGTACTGTTAACAGAGGAATCTTCACTCTCTTCATCTGAGATTAAATTAGCAAATAATGATCCACTAATTGAAAAAAATTGCTATTAAGATCACGTTTGGAAATGGCGTCAACGCTCAATTTCTTATAGTTACAAATAATTATATTCCACCAAATAGTTCATCAGTTATTTGAACAAGCACATTATCAAGCACATAAAAAATATTGAAGACATAGCTTAAGGGTACGGCAAGCATTCTTTATGTGTTCTTGGCGATTACAACTTGCCGGATGTTAGCTGGATATGGCTGAACGAAGAAGATTTCATGCTTCCATTCAATGTTTCTTCAACTTGTGCCCACATCCTAATAGATTCATTATTAAGTATTGGTTTAATTCAAATAAATAAATATTATAATACTTTAGGTAGATTATTAGATTTAGTATTCTTAAGTGATGATAACTTATATAAAATTTTTGAAATAAATAATCCTCTTTTAAAGTGCGATATGCATCACATAACGCTTGAAATCGAAATTAAGAATACAAATTATTGTTCTAGGCTAATAATGGTACTGTTTCACAATATGATTTTAAAGGTGCTAATTATGATTTATTAAATTCATTTTTTGATAATGTAAATTGGGTGAGCATTTTGCAACCAGTTTGTTTGTTTGTTTTTTGTTTTCCTCAATGTATGTATGTAGTTGATAATAGTGTATCTAATGACATGGAATAATTATTTAAATTCGCATTAGCTAGAAAACTTTCTGTTATTGTGTTGTAATCAAAGTTGGAAAAAGATCTATTTTCTATTATCAAAATATTTTGTATTATCAGAAAAATCTCAAGTTCTGAAACATTGACATAATTGTGCTTTAAAAGCATTTCGATCTCGGCTTTATCTTCAATAAATGATACATAGTGTTTATTTGATGACTCTTGCTATCTTAATTTTTGAGTTATCGTGCTGACGGACGGACAAACGGGATGAATGGGTAAAGCTTAATTATATAATTTACACAAATTGAATCTATATGAATACATTTGAATCTATATCTATCGAACTTATTTCGATATGTTACCAACGAAATGAATTTTAATAAACACGCGACTATAATTGTAGAGATATAATTCTTAAGGACTTATGTTCATCTAGGAAATGAATAATTTTAAACTTAATAATAAATTGTTTATACTTTATTAACATTTTTATCATCCATATGGCTATTACAGAATATTTTAATTAATATTAACATCATTTTGCTTTAAAAACATTTCCATCACGTTTTTATCTTCATTAAATGACGCATAGTGCAAAAGGTGTACTATATCTCATAGTCCTATTTTTTTCATTAATACTTTAACAACATCCTTGCGACCATTGTCCACTGCTAAATTCAATGGTGTTCTATGATCTATAGTTGTACAATTAATATCTACGTTTTTTTGTTTTATTAATAATTCAACAACATCTTTGTGTCCATTCTGTGAAGCGAAATGTAATGGTGTAACTTTTGCTATAGTTTTACAATTAATCTCTACATCTTTTTGTTTTATTAATAATTCAACAATATCTTTATGCCCGTACTCTGATGCTGAATGTAATGGTGTTCTGCCTTCTGTACTTTTACAGTTAGCATCTGCTTGGTGCTTTAGTAAAATTTCAACAATATCTTTCCGTCCACCCAATGAAGCTAAATGCAATGGTGTACAATTTCCCATACTTGTACAATTAATATCTACGTCTTTGTGTTTTATTAATAATTCAACAACATCTTTGTGTCCTTTCACTGATGCGAAATGCAATGGTGTGACTCCTTTCTCACTTTTGCAATTAACACCTGCTTTTTTCTTTAACAAGATTTCAACAATATCTGTATGTCCATTATCTGATGCGAAATGTAATGGTGTTCTGCCTTCTGTACTTTTACAGTTAGCATCTGCTTGGCGCTTTAGCAAGATTTCAACAATATCTTTATGTCCATTCTGTGAAGCGAAATGCAATGGTGTATAGTTTTTTATACTTATACAATTAATATCTACGTCTTTGCGTTTTAATAATAATCCAACAACATGTTTGTGTCCATTCTGTGAAGCGAAATGCAATGGTGTAAATTTTTCTATAGTTTTACAATTAATATCTACATCTTTTTGTTTTATTAATAATTCAACGATATCTTTATGTCCGTTCTCTGATGCGAAATGTAATGGTTTAATGCCTTCTGTACTTTTACAGTTAGCATCTGCTAGGTGCTTTAGCAAGATTTCAACAATATCTTTATGTCCATTCTCTGATGCGGAATGTAATAGTGTTCTGCCGTCTGTAATTTTACAATTAGCATCTGCTTGGTGCTTTATCAAGATTTCAACAATATCTTTATGTCCATTCTCTGATGCGAAATATAATGGTGTTACTCCTTCTGTACTTTTACAGTTAGCATCTGCTTGCTGCTTTAGCAAGATTTCAACAATATCTTTCTGTCCACTATATGAAGCCAAATGCAATGGTGTATAGTTTTTTATACGTGTACAATTAATATCTACGCCTTTTTGTTTTATTAATAATTCAACAACATCTGTGTGTCCATTCAGTGATGCTATATGCAATGGTGTAACTGCTTTCTCAGTTTTGCAATTAACATCTGCTTTTTTCTTTAGCAAGATTTCAACAATATCTTTATGTCCATTATGTGAAGCTAAATGCAATGGTGTACAGTTTTCCAAACTTGTACAATTAATATCTACGTCTTTGTGTTTTATTAATAATTCAACAACATCTTTGTGTCCATTCTGTGATGCTAAATGCAATGGTGTAAATCCTTTTTCACTTTTGCAATTAACACCTACTTTTTTTTTTAACAAGATCTCAACAATGTCTTTATGTCCATATTCTGAAGCGAAATGCAATGGTGTATTGTTTTCTATAGTTGTACAATTAATATCTACACCTTTTTGTTTTATTAATACTTCAACAACATCTTTGTGCCCATTCAGTGATGCTAAATGCAATGGTGTATCGTTTTCTACAGCTGTACAATTTATATCTACGCCTTTGTGTTTTATTAATAATTCAACAACGTCTTTGTGTCCATTATGTGATGCTAAATGCAATGGTGTAAATCCTTTCATAATTTTGCAATTAACAGCTGCTTTTTTCTTTAACAAGATTTCAACAATGTCTTTATGTCCATACTCTGAAGCGATATGCAATGGTGTTTTGTTTTCTATAGTTGTACAATTAATATCTACACCTTTTCCATTTAACAATATTTCAACAATTTTCTTTTGAGCAGACGCAATTGCTAAGTATAATGGTGTTAGCATATATAAACTGCATTTAATATCAATATTATCCGCCCTTATTAGACACTTAACAGCTTCTTCACTGAAAGTATATATTGCTAAATGTAAAGGAGTGAAACCATTGCTGTCTTTGGCATTAACATTAATATTTGGAATTTTTAATAAGCATTCAATAATATCTGTACAATTATATTGCGCTGCAATATGGAGTGGTGTGAAGTTATTAATTCCGCCCTGTTCATTAACATTAGCACCCATTTCAATGAGATGAATTACCATTTGTTTGTGTTGCATGCGTACTGCCGTATGTAAACTAGCTAAGCGCGGATAGTTATGTATCTTTAGGGTTTCAATTTGCGAAGAGACTGTCTCTTCTTTGTTTTTATGGTTGCATTTTTTTAATAAGAATTGTTCAAGATTTTCGTCGTTATTACAATTTTTAAATAAAAGTTCAAAAGCGTCTACTTGTTTATTGAGAATCACGTAATCAAATAAAGTAAACTTTTTACAATCGAGATATTTCGAAACATCTACAATGCTATTTTCTAAGCACATAGTAAGAATTTTAAGACTGCCTTCTCTTGCTGCTATATGAAATGGCTTAGCTCCTTCCATATCATCATCATTAATTAAATTCTTATTTAAGATCGAAACTATTTTAAAGATATCTAATTTGTCATTTTTAGCTGCGTTATGTAATATATTATTATTGTTAATGTCCCTTGCATTAATATCAGCACCTTGACTTATATAATATTTTATTTTGCTTAGATCATTTTCTTCTATCGCAGCAAACATTTCCATTTGATTTTGAATTAAGTTTACATTCATATCATATTTTTGTTTGAGAAATTCGATTTCATGTGCTGGTTGGTCAACTGTAAAATATAATTTGTTTTTATTATTCCCATCAAACATTTCACTACTCTCAGTAATTAGTTCTAGGCAATTAACAATAATTGCTACGAATGGCAAGGGACTCAATATATCAATTAAGGCTCCACCATGTGCTAAGTAATTGCGTATTTGCTTGCCAGTGAGTAAAGGCATATATTTTTGAACACAAAAATATGTTCCATATACATGTAAATTAAGGCAGTTCAATCTTTCTCCTACATATGTAAAGGCATCTAACAGAAGTGTTTCATATGCTGCAATCAATTTTTCGATGTTTTCAAACTTTTCGAATGTCTCAAATTCTAGTGCTTTTTTTAATAATTTTAAAGTTTCAACGTAATGATTTTTCAATTTTTTATTTTCATTCTCTAATATTTCTTTTAAAACTACTTCTAGTTTGTTTTTTGAAGCTTCATTGAAATTTTCACAAAGTTTTTTGATACACTCAAGAGTAGTTTCAAATTTTCCGTCTTCTAGAAAAGTTTTGATAGCTTTTTTGAATTCACAATATTTTTTTAAATAAATTTGCAATTCTTTATGAAGTTCATTCCATTGAGAGCTTTTAAAATAATCGTCCAGCTTGATTTCTAATGCAGGCTTCGCTCTAAGAGTTTTCAATAAAGATTTATATCTACTGAATTCAATCACGCTTCTTCGTTTTTTCAATTTATTAAGAAAATATTCAAGTTCTGTATAAGCCTCAATAGTTTTACTCACTTTATCATCTTCATCATCGAGTTTTCTGTCAATTACCATGATAATTGCAAAAATACTATCTTCAATTTCTTTATTATTCACATTTTTTTTAAGCCTTTTTTTAAATTTTTCAATAGTTTCGATGTTGTTTTGTTTAAAATATGCCATGGCTTTTGTCTGATAAAGAAGACTAACAGTTTTATTATTTCCTTCATTTTCAATAGTATCCCCGAATTTGTCTACAAGTAATGACATTTGATCAAATCTGTTGGATAATTCTTGATTAGAAAGGCCTAAACCTAATTTAGCAAAAGAATGTAACATTTCAATATTTTGTTCTTTACTAATTGTGTATATAATTAGCCTTAAATATTCAATTTTTGTCGTACAGTTCTTTTTAATTTCATGCTGTTGATTAGTTTCTATTTGTATGGCATCGTCAAATTCGCCAAAAATTTTCTGCATTTCTTTTGTTGGTTGTTTTATTTCTTTTTTTAACTCTGCTATATTTTTTTGAATATTATCAATTTCTTTAATGTATGCAACTGGATAATCTTCATTTAGTTCAAAATTATTAAACAAATTACTTAATTCTCTAGCTTGTTCTATATTCTTACATTCCAAAATTTTTTTCAATATTTCATGAATCATTTCATTTTGAATGTAATAAAAAATAGCATCAATTGTTCGTTTCACTTTCTTTAAATCATTTAAAATATCCTGTTCACATCTCACAGTGTAATCGTCTATTATATGGAAATGTGATAAATTATCACGTAATTTCTTAATAATTTTTGACACGTCTGATCGAAATGATTTAAATAATTTATTACTGATATCAGAAGAAAGATTTGGTGATTCAATTGTATTTTTTAAATATTCTCCTGTTACTTGAATAGCTCTTTTGATTACCAAAAAATCGAAACTTTTTTCTGAAGTTTCGGATAATGCTAAATTAATATAATATCTGATTCGATTTAATGAATACGCATTTTTAATTTGTCTAAAGTCTTCAAACAATGGTTTAAATTTTGCATTATGTTTAATTACATTTTCAATAAGCAGTTCACGTTGTGACATGTTATGCATATTGCCTATGTCTTCATCTTTAATCACTATTTTACTTAAAGTTTTATGAAATTCATTCAAATAGTTTAATAATTTGTTTCTGTCTAAAACAGCACTGTAAATCCAATTAATATGTTGGCATTCGTTTTGAAGGGACACAAAAGCACTCAAACAAAATTCCATTTCTTCCCAAGGTAATTTACCATAAGTTATTTTTAATTGTTTTTTTAAAATATGAAGATTTTGAGCAATTATTGTGCACAGATAATAAAATTTAATATCTAGAATTCGATTTTTTGAAGAATATTCATCTATTAAAGTTGTAGAAATTTCAGCTAAAATTTTAATATGTTTTCTAATTTCGGTTGATTTAATATTTGACTCTTCACCTTTACCATAAAAAACTCTAATACCCTTTAATGACTCTTGAACATACAGCTCCATGATATCCAATAAACCCACATTTAATAATTTCAACTCCTCATAAGCGATAGAAATCAAACCAATTAAGTTTTGTTTCGTGTTCTGGTTTTCATTAGTTTTTGCCCAAAAATCAACAACTAGTTTGAAAAGATCAATATTATTTGAGCGTATAGCATAATAGAACATGTTATGTTTATCTAAGTCTTTAGTAATTTCTTTTAAAATGTTTTTTTGAAATTTGCTTGAATTTTTCCATAAATAATCGACAACTTCAATTAGATCATACTTGCAAGCTGCAGTTATTAGGGGAATTTTTTGACTTATGGAATTTATTTCATTTGTTGTTAAAAGATTGAAATCTTTTCCTTTAAAAAGTGATAAAAATTCTCTTTCATTGCTTGAAATTATTTTGATATCTTGCCATGCATCAAACTGATTTTGGTTTTGATTAGAATTCCTATTTTCATCCCTTAACGTTATTTCATCTGTTGAATTCATAATTTTAATTATAAGATATATTTATTCGATATTTTATAATGCTGGTGAAAATTTCAAATCCCAAAAATTTCCGACAAATTTGTTAATTGTAAAGAACCAAATACTTCTGCTGGAGCTCACTATAAACAAAAAATACGTATATTATTATTAATGCTGAATAAAATGCTAAAATAAATATAGGTAGACATACTTATAATTATAACAAATAAATGTAAAAATAAGTCGATGCACCCTATGCCTGAAAAATTCAAATTAAATTAAAAACCCATAAGTTATTTTAGACAGGTATTTAATATAAACTAAAAACATAAACGCTTTTACTAGCTTTGCATAGAGCATTCTTGCATAAAATTGCAATGAATCTTTATTAATTCAGAGGGTCTTTATTAATTAATATGCTTGCAAAGCTTTAACAGGCGTGGGGCACCTACTTGAACTACTTCCCTTTTCTTTCTTTCTTCCCTTTTATTCAACGCGAATTTTAGAAACGTAAGAGAGACATGATTTAACACCCTTGTACAAAATTTCAAGTTTCTATTTTTATTAATTTTGAAGGTATGCTTGTTAGACCTTGTAAGCCTTGTGTCAGCTACCTGAACCTCTCAAATTTTTGTGACATAAAAGAAACATGGCAGAACAACCTTGAACCAAATTTAAAGGTTCCATCTTTATTGTTTTTGGAGATATGCTCGTTTGCTTTTGAGCTCGTCTGGAACCTTCCATAATGCGAACCCATGGACGATTTTCTTCATGTGCAATCGCCGCCTTTCTTTCGTAATTAGTGATCTACTATATAAATTTCATCAAAATAGCTTTATTAGTTTTTGAATTATCGTACGAACGGACGGACGGACATCGTTAAATCGACTCAAAAGTTGACACTGGTTTAGAATATATATACATGGCCATATCTAACTTGTTTCTTTTTGGTGGTAACAAACACCATACCAAAGCTAATACACCCTATACTTTAGGTGTAGAGTATAAAAATAAACTTTTGTTGAATATACAAAATTAAGAAGAATTAAAATTTTATATTAATATCAAGGGGTTTTTAACATTATAGGTTTGTTTTTATCAGACGGTCTAGTGTTTTAATTTCATATATTACAATTTTAAATTTTATAATAACAAACATTTAGCCCAAACTCATAGTAACTCAAAGACTATCAGTTAAAACAAGCAAAACACTATAATTTAAGTATGTTTGTATGCCTGTTATAGTAAAAATAAGCTATACTAAAAAATTTAAAAATTTATTTTTGCAATAGGCAAAAATACACAAAAATATAATACAAGAAGATGGGGCACAAGAAGATGGGACACTATCTTGTACATATTTTAATGCAATGTTGTACATATTTTATTGCAATGTATAACGTAACGCAAATTGTTTGAAAATAAATAGTGGTACTGGGAAAACATTTTTTAAAGTGTTGCGGCTGCTGCTTTGCTACTGAATGAAGGAATTCTAAAAGAATACTTCATACTTTACCTTTAGATCAGAAAAATTAAGTACTAATTATTAAATATTTGTATTTTTATAAAAGAAAGATGGTTAAGAAATCTAGACAGATTAAACTTAGGTTAGGTTAGGTTAAAGTGGCTGCTGTAAAGGCACACCTAGAAAATATTTGGTCCATTATGATACCACATAGAAACTTTTCTATCCCAATCGTTAAAACCAATTTGAGCTTCCTGCAAAGCGAAGATTCTTCTTCTCATTTTTATCTGCTAGATCAGGATGTTGAAAAGATATTGTCCCTAATGGGTGTTTCGGTTTTTGACCATATCAGTCTAGTGATGTTGCACGTGGTCAATTTTGGTCATTTGTTATTTACAAGATCCGTTATTTCCTTTCGGAGTAAGTTTTTGCTTGTGGATAGAGGTTCACCTAGTTTTTCTCTATTCGACAGGACCTGTAAGATTGTACCAATTCTTGCAAGTTCATCAGCTTTTCCATTTTCCGCAATGCCTCGATAACCTGGTACCCAGCAAAGCTGAATGCTAAAATGCTTGGCCATCTCGTTAAAAAGTTTGCGGCAGTTTATTACAGTTTTCGAGAATTACAGTGTATATACAGACTGAACTTACGAAAATTTCTAAAGGTTGCCGTGACCAAAATATTATTATCAGAAGAAGTTCTCGATATATTTTTTTAAATCTTCTAAATAAATTTTCAACTATTATACTTTATTTAAATTTATTGCTAGCAACAAATTTGTATCCATATTTTTTAAATACCAATTACTGATTATTCCAGTAAAGAGCTGATTTTTTTAAAAATAAGTTGCAAATGGAAAAAAAAAAATAATTTGATGGCTGAAAAATTGAATTACATAATTGAATTAAAAATAACATTAATGCATTAAACATGACATTTATAAATTTTTATTACATATATACCCTTTCTCTTCACACCAATGAAAATTTGACACTATCTCGCTTCTGTTACATTACAAATGCATTAAAAATGAAAAGAAAAGAGGTGCCACAATAGCTTTAGTAACAATATCAAATTATATTTTTCTTTGTATTCATTTTATAAATTAGCAACAATACTTATATACAACTTAAAAGTTTTTTTTTTTTTTTTATAATATATTATAATTTTAAGTAATTCTATTATTATTATTATTAGAAAATACTAAAAAAACTATATCAAAACTATATCTAAACTAAATAAAAAGAATTAACTTAGCCTTACTTAAATTTGTTTAAAATGAGAAGAATCCGAAAAAAAAATTCTAGCGATATTTTAATCTTAAATAAAATAATTCACACTTAACTTTAATTCATTTTTATTTATTATAAAATTCAATTTTTAAATAATTAAAAAAAAAAAAAAAATTTACTAAATAATAAACTACATGCACTTATTGTTAATAATAATATGCTAAAAAATTCTGTTATTTACTATTAATATTTTACAATTTTTTTTTTGAATAAATTGATAAGCAGAGCTTATCATTATATTGATAAGAAACAGTTATGATTGTCATTGTACAACATTTTATATATTTACAGTTCTTAGAAATAAAAGTTGTGTAATTTTCTGCATATAACACTTAATCTGATTGGATCAGATCGTTCAATCGAAGTTATAATATTTTAATTTTTGATCGGAGGATCGGGTATAATAAAATTACTCCTCCGTTTGTAACACCTCGAAATAAGCGAGCTAGATATACCTTCAAAGGTATGGATCGGATCAGAAAAAAATTCTAAAACTTTTGAGCCATGTCCGTCCGTACGTCCGTCAGCACGCTAACTCAAAAACTAAGAAAGCTAGAATCTTGAAATTTACACAAAATATTTTGGGAGTAATTTGTAGGTTCCCTATTTTTTTTGGTTGAGTTTGGACCAAGTCTTAGGGTAGCTCTCGAACACCTAACTTTTAGATCCCCACATTTTTTTTGCAATAGAGCTATGAAATTTTAACTACTGATAGATCTTACAAAAATATTAATTTTATTTTTAATAACTTTTTTTTGTGGCCCCACCCGTTACGGAGCTACAGCTCCCCAAAGGTTCAAAAAAGCTCTATATTTAAATTGTTATAGCACAAGTTGTATAAGGTATATCTTCATTTTAAAAACGCCAAACGATTACTACTTTCATTAGCTTTAAAAATGTATATACAATAAATATATATTTTTGGCATACGGTATCTCAATTTACCGTTATGCAAAACTCAAATTTTGCAAAATACTTTAACCCTTCCATCTTCTAAACGGTTAAAGTTGGAAACTTGAAATTTTGACAGAAGTTAGATCTGAAAATTATTAAGAGATTTGAAAATTAGTATGAGTCATTTCAGAAATTTTTTTTGTATCATCCTCCGTTTAGGAGCTGTAAGGGGTCAAAAACTGAAAATTTCCTATTTTTAAACACCTGTAACTTGAACACCTGTTAAAATTTTTTTGAAGTAATACACAAAAATTAAAGCTCCAACATTATACTTTTATTTCTGTTAACAACTTTTTTTAATAATATAGGGTTACTTTATAATTGACGAAAGTGTTACTTGATTTTTTCAAATTTTCTAACAAATTTCTTTAACGAATTTTTTCCATTTTGTTTTACTCGATAATTTGAAATTGTTGAGGATATAATGCGTAGTAGAAAAAAATGTAATTAAATAAACAACATAACGGTTGCTTGAAGAATTTTTATTTATATGATATTGATATATATACATACTTATATAATATCATGTTTATTTACATATCGTATATGTCACTAGTGAATGAATGATAAGAGTATAGATGTATATTATATAGCGCCGTATTTACATACATATATGTATTTTATTGTACTTATAAGAAATTATTCTGTCAATGGAATATTTAAATATAATATAATATAATATTTAAAATTATATTTACTGTTTTGTACTTAGTAAATTTAATATACATTTACCGCTTAGTATGAAATGGTACTATAGAATATTTGAAAAAGTTTTGGATTGATAATCGTTATGTGGAAGGTTAGAATCTGCTTTTGAAGAATGTACATATAAACATATAGTTTGAATATATGTACAACCCATAGTTCTAGAAATTATAAAATTTACCCAAATTATTTTAAAATACTAAAATATTAAAAAAATAATATTGTAAGCAGAGTGACAGGCTGTGAACATACTAACGGTTCGTACGGGTATCTAAGAGTTGACAAAGTCAACTGTATTCTTCCTCGTATTTAAAATTATATTTACTGTTTTGTAGTTAGTAAATTTAATATACATTTACCGCTTAGTATTAAATGGTACTATAGAATATTTGAAAAAGTTTTGGATTGATAATCGTTATGTGAAAGGTTAAAATCTGCTTTCGAAGAATGTACATATAAACATATAGTTTGAATATATGTACAACCCATAGTTCTAGAAATTATAAAATTCACCCAAATTATTTTAAAATACTAAAATATTTAAAAAATAATATTGTGAGCAGAGTGACAGGCTGTTAACATACTAACGGTTCGTACGGGTATCTAAGAGTTGACAAAGGCAACTGTATTCTTCCTCGTTTATAAATATAATTTCTATATATAAACGAGATTATGAATTATGGGTAGATATTTAAAAATTGGATTTAAAATCGGGATATACCGTTTTCTCAAAATATTTATATATATGTATGTATATAGCAGATTGTGAATTAAGAAGGATGTCGGCTACGAAATAAAGTCAGTAAAATTTAAAAAAAGTAAAAAGTATATACATATGTATGTATGTATTTTGATATTTTTTCTTTCGAAATTTTTATTTTGGCATCCAACATTTATTTTTTTGTTTTAAACAAATTGACCGATACCCATTTTATCTTACCTTTACTTTACTTTATTTTATCTTTACTTTTTATTCTATCTTATCATATTAAACATTGGAACAAACTATAGTGAATATCTATGTCAATATTAAAAGTAGATCTAAGACGCCAGTTATAGCTATCATTGAAATGCTTACGGAAAATGTTTATTTTCAATTTTTTTGTAGCAAAGACATATAAAATTTAACAAAAGTGTTGATTTAATGATTAAATATTTTCTAAAGAATAAATTATGCTACTTTAGGTTAAATATTAAAAAAAATAATCAATTTTATGATTTTCCGGATTAGTAATTATTTTCCTGAACAACTGATTAGTAATTTTGCTAATGAAACCAAATTGATCCAATGACATATGTTCCATTTCTTCCATTTCATTTCAGTTTGTCATTGAAAAACATTCTGATGCAATTCTTGATATATTTCATTATGATTTTGTATTTTAATGAGTTTACACTTAAACTTTGTTTTTTTATTATTTTGTTTAAGTTTAGTTTTAAAATTTTTTGTTTTAAAATTGAAAATTTCAAAAAATGTAAAAAAAAAAATTAATTCTAGAAAATTTTTACTTTTTCTTTTCAATTCAGCCAATGTCATTATTAAATAAAAAAATCTTTTTTTATTCTTTATTAGTACCATTTTCTACCAATAATAATTAAATAAATTAAAATAATAAAACTTTATTTTGCAAACATCGAAATAATGCTAACAACAATTTAAAGTTAAATTACATTTTTATTTTGCCTTCATTATTGTCATTTGCCATTTGACAGATAATTTACCTGACAGTTTTCTCTGATTGCTATAATCGCCTATATGGAAAAAAGTATAAGTTTTCAATGAAACATTTTTTCCGGAAGCATTTCAATGATAGCTATAACTGGCGCCTAAGAAATCTCAACCTAAATTGAAATCTTTTAACGTTTTATTAGTATTACCGCTTTAGGTATAAAGGAATATTTGAGACTTGGCAACATATAAAATATAATATTTATTTATTTCAAATTAAGATGCCTATTGAGCTTGCGCTCATAATATAGTCTATACAATATGAAAATAATTAATTAATGTTTTTTATCTTATATAAATCACAAAAAAAAAAACAAAAAATACAATATTCAATACTTAAACCTAAATTTCAATATTCATTTACTTAAACACTAGGTTAGAATTTTAAAATAAAAACTAAAATTATGTATGTATTATTATAGGATTTGTTTTGTACGTTATTGGGCGTACGGAATAAAACGAACGAGTAGTGTCCTCTTTCGCTATTTTTTATTTTTACCTTCGTTTCATCCCGTCTTGCCTATAAACTAAATTTGTGGTGAGGATTTTTAGGAGTAATTTTTTAAACCAAAATTTTAGAGTTTAAAGATTTAGTCCACTAACACAAACAAAATCTCAAAAAAAAAATTTTTTAGGATCAAAAAAATTACATGTGTACAATTGTACATACATTTCATTCTCGTATTTATTATCTACCTCTCATAACAAATTTTGTTTTAAAATGAAATATTTACACACATAAAAGTAACGACAATCGAGAGGAACAGTGTGGAAATAAAAAAAAGAGGAAAGTAGTCACGAAACGAAAGAGTACACTATTCGTATGGAATGGCTCAATTTGAGCAAGAAAAATTTTATTCACTAGCCTTCTATTTGTTTAATTTTGCTCATAACTATTTGTTTACACCTTTTTATTATTAAAAATGAAACTGGAATAAAAGAAAATGAATTAACAGGCAACAAAGTTTGAATTTTATTTAAAAATTGTTGCCGACAAACTTTTTGTTTCTTCATTGTATCTATTCTTATTTATTTTCATAGTCTCGAATTTTGTTTCTTCCCCATAAAAATTTTTTGTCAAAAAATATAGTATTGTTTTTTCTTTTCTCTTATATGTGCCTTTATCCTATACACAGTGGATGTAAAACAAAGAAAAATTTATTGTACCTAATTTTTCAAATAGAATATTTTGTTGTAAAAAAATATATTAGTAAAAAAATAGTGGAACTACTTATTATATATAATATGTATATATATGTATGTATTTTCGTAATTAGAAAAATGAAGCTCTTTAAATTTTCTTACATAATTCTTTGTCATGTGAGTTCATACACATTTGTAATTTGAAAGGATGAGGCTGTACGAATTTTTTTTCTTATTATTTTATTTTTTTTTATAATAAATTTCTCTTTACTACTTTTAGAATTACAGCTTTTGGCTGTATGTCAAAATGATAAATTTCCATTCAATTATTAAATACTACAGTTAGTTTCAGTTTAACATTTCTTCAATCAATATCAATTCATCAACAGGTTGTAAAACTAAAAGTTTATTGAATTAATAAATTATCAAATCTACAGTTTTCTTCTAACAAATTCAAGATATTTATTATCATTTAATTTTAATGTTTTTTAAATGAAATTTCAAAATAAATAATAAATAATAAGTAAGTTTATTCTTTAATTTCTGCAACAATTTTAAATAGGTATAATATTTCTTTTTAATTCAAAAACAAAATTTTTTACTCTCTTTTATATAACGTCATATAATTATAATTATTATCTATTTTAAAATATTTATATAATTTCCATACATTTAATTCATTGTCAATATTTTCTTCTAAATCGAAAGGTCCAGGTTCTGTATACACTTTTAAATTTTTATTTGTTTGTATTTGTGTTGTTATTCTTGTATCTGGTCCAATAATCATTAAATATTTTCCATTAAATGCATTCAAATATTTTCGAAATATTTTAAAAGAATTAAAATAACAAAATAATAATATAAATTCTTCATTATCTTCTTTTTCATTTTTTGGTATACAATTTTTTAAAAAATCTAATGTTATTTCTTTATCATCCACGTAATTTAATTGAATAAATTTCATTGGAGAATGTTTACTATTCCACCATTTTGTATCGATTTCTACACCATATACATGAATCCCTAAAATAAGTAAAAAAAAAATTTTTTTTTTATTACAATTAAAAATACACATTAAAGGAATTTAATTTAATTGAATATTAAAATATACAATATAATATATACATATACAACAGTTAACATACGAAATACATACATATATACATATATATAGGTACAATAAAAAATATATTTAAAAAAAATTGTAAACAATAAATGTTATTTTAACTTAAATAAATATATATATTTTTTTTTAATTAATTACCTTACCTGTACTCTCTTGTATAATCCATTCTAAAAGACCCGAACCACATCCAATACTAAGTATCGTTTTTAATTGAATTTCATCTAAACAAATTTTTTTAATGAAATAAAAAAAATTTTCATCTGGCCATACCCAAATAAAACGACATTTTTCATCATGTGACATTTGTTTACTAATTCTGATTATATCTTTCCATTTTTTTTCGTCTACGAGAGATTTCATTTGATTTTCCAAACAAACAGTGTCGGGAGACATATTAAATGTACTTCTTTTTTTATTAGGTATTTGTCTAGTTTTTTCTTTTATGCAATTTTATATTTACTTTACAAATTCGAATTTATACTGTTGTAAAGTCATTTTGAAATCTTTTCGTTTTCAAATTTTATTTTATTTGTGTTTGTTTTTTTTTTTTTTTTTGTTTTATATTTTTTTATTATTTTATACTTTATATTTTTGCAATGTTTTTTATAATTTTGACCGTTGTCATAATAATAGCATCTGATAGATAATAAAAATTATATCAAAAACTGTAAATATAAATTAACATTATATTATCTAACTAGTAAAGCCTGTACAAATTTATTTGCAATGGTCAAATTTTTAAATATATGTAAATGCCCGGATCAGTTTCTTTATATTGATTTTGTGTTTTTCTTCGCTTTATTTGTATAATACATTTTTTTCCAACATTTTTTTTTTTGCAATAAATTGGTATTTACCCATGTAGAGTGAAATCATTCTAAAATAAAATAGTTAATTTGAAACGAAAATTCGGTATACAAAAGTTCCCGCAATTTACCTATTGGGCTATTATTAATTTAGATTAGCTGTGTCTGTCCTTTTTTTTTTGCAATTTTGCACAAACGAAATTGTATAAAAATATTAAAGTTCTGTGATGGTCTCCATTGGCTTCTATTAAGGCGCTAATATTGTCGTTTGAAAATATTGATACCAATCTTATATTACTGTAAATATCTATTAAACTGCTAAGACTTATCATATATCAATTTATATAGCTAGCTAGTAAGGTTTTATAATACTCTTATTTCTTAACGTGACAGAATTACAGGTGTCTCAAAATAAAAGATACTTGACAGGTATACTTGACAGGACAGGATACTGTGACAGGTGTCTCAAATAAAAGATACTTTAATTATTTAGATTATTTAGATTATTCATTACAGACAAAATCTGTAAGTCATCGTAAGAAAATGCAATTAATTTTTATAAATTTCTTTCTAACTCTATCTAAATTTTTTGGGATTATTACTGTGTTTTTTTTTAAATCTTGTTTAAATCTTGCTCTACTGAGTATATGAGTATTTTTTATACCGGTATCAACTATGTTCAAGAGTATAATAAATTTGCCATTACGTTTGTGACACCTTAAAGGAGTCGAGCTAGATATAGTTTCAAAGGTATGGATCGCCTCAGAATCTAATTGGATCTCCTCAGAAGTAGCTGCAATACAACTTCTTTTTTTATATATGGTAATAACTCAGTATATATTGAAGATAGGTGTCTCAAATTTTTCAAAATTGTGTCGAGTTTCAGGCCAACAACACCTGTGAAATTTAGTTGTGCTATTGAAACTAGGTATTTATGCTTAGGTATCTGAAATTTTGTGAAGAGGTGTCGAGTTACATGCCAACAATTTTTGTAAATTTTTGTAAATTTTTGTTGATCTTGAGCAGCTGGTTCAGGCTTCTTGCACCTCTTGGAGCTTAATGAAGCTAGGCGTCTGCAATCTTACAAATGAAGATCAAGTTTTATGGCAACAACTTCTGTAAAATTTGGTTGTGCTGGTACAATAGGTTTTGGTAGATGTCATCCAACTCCACAATTTACATAAATATGTCTCGGTAGTTATAACGTCGGTACTAAAACATCTCAAATTGTTAAAAAGATGATCAAGTTGTATAGAAACGGGATATATTACGTTCATACGGGTATCCCAGAGTTGACACAGTCTACTCTACTGCACTCTTCCTCGTTTTACTTAAGTATCAGAGAATGATACCATTATTTTAGGCTTTGCTTTTCAGTTCATTTCTATGAATTTTCAGTTCATTTCTATGTTTTTTTGTTTTGGATTTGAATGCCAATACGAATTAAAAAATGAAATAGAAACTAGAACTAATCTATTTCTATTCTATAAATGGAATAGAATAAAAATGAAGTAGAAAATTTGCATGAAGTTTTAATCATTAGTTATATATAAAATGAAGCAACCCCTTGAATTTTATCGTATATCTGGTCTAACACAAAAGAAAAAAAAATTGTAAACTACCAAGAAATGCATCCCACTCAACCCAACGAGAATTGGGAATATTACTTTTGCCAGTCAAAAATTATTTCTATCATTTTGCTTTTGTTTTTGTTAAAATAAAATATCTTTTCATTTTTTCGATTTAACTTTTTTAAACTAGCTTTAAATTTATCAACATTCATTTTTTTTTTTCATTTTTCAATCAAACACTTTCAATTTAGTCACAATCTCTTGTATTCATATGTAAAAATCGGAATCGGACGGACAAAAATACTCCCATAATTTCAAGTGAAAATAATTTTATGTGAAATAAAAATAAAATCTGGCAACCGAACAATATGTGTTGCGAACAAACAAAAAAAAAAATATTATTGTATATATACCTATATAATGGGGAAAAAGAGACATTATTATGAGAATAAGGAGGTGGTGGTGTTGGGCAAAAGTAAAAAGAAACTAAAATGCCAATAGACATTAAAGAATTGTACAAAAATTTAAGGGAAATAAAAAGCCAAAAGAAATTTTTTATATTTAAAATTTATTTCAAGTTCAATGCAAAATAAATTTTTATGAATTAGATTAGATAACCTTTAAATAAAATTCAATATCATTTAAAATATTTTCACCGTATTTAAAGTGATCTATGAAAAAATTTTTTTTGTTTGTTTGTTTATTTGTTTTTAAGTGTAAGAATATAAGTACCCAAAAACAAACAATTGAGCCAATAATTTGTTTTTAAATATATTTTATCTATAATATATTAAGGGTGTTACACTATCAGCTGTAAAATGAAGTTGTAGCATTGTACTATAATTGGGTATAGATGCGTATAAAAATATGAAATTTTTATATCAAAAAAATATTCTACTAGAGATGTACAATTTTACAAGACCCAACCCTATTTGATTTTCAGTATTGTATATCAGTTTGTATATAGTACTTTGTTTTTATTGTACTTTGAGTTTTGTAAATAAAATTTTAAAATACAAACTCAAATCAAAATATTAAAATTATTTTGACAAAAAAAAAATAATAGTGGGACATTTTTCATAAATCGGAATAAAACATTAAAGCTACAAGAGTGCTTTCAATATCATAATTTCTGATCGTAATTTTATATATAAAATAGGTTAGATATTTTTCTGAAAGGTTAATTTATTTTAAGCACAAATTTAAGTAGTGCTTTAATAAACAATGTATTTTAATATGAATTAAATATTTAGAATAATTTTATTTTAATCATAACCGTTCCGAAATATCAATATATTATGTACCCAGTTTGACACATATCTAAAAATAAAAAATTCTTAAATCATAACATCTTTTTACGTGATACAATACAAATTTATGCATTATTTAAACAATAAGTAATTAAAAATCTATAATGAATTATGTTTCAACAATAAATTAAACCCATTTGTTTCGTGCCCCTTTCATTACTTCTTTCAATTTTTAATTAAATTAAAAATAATAAATAAGATCTCAACTTCCAAAAAAATTGAATCATTTTTTTTTTTTTTATACGTATAATTAGAATTTAATTACATCTTGTAACTTGAAATGTTCGTTTATTTTCCGGAAATCTTTTAAATCACGTTTTAAATGTTTTATAATACACAAAAAAAAAAAAATAGGTAGGAATAAATTTCCACTTTTAAAACCTTTATCAAATTACAAAACAATTTACGGACCTGTCAGTTTTCTTTTAAAGGAAAAGTCAAAAACTTAAAAAAAAAAATAAAAAACAAAAAAATGAAAAATAATTATTAAATCAATTCCAATAACTATAGGATAAAATAAATTGTTTATAAACTTTACATAATTATTAGTTCCAAAATTGTTAAATATTTTAGGTCTAATAGGAAGAATGTTTCTAGTTAATACATATATACAAATATATTCAATAATTTGAGTAAAATATGCGGTAATGTCAAATTCTTACTGACTTAACCCATCTCTTTCTTTAACTAATACAATGGGATGAAACCCCGTTAACTGCCAATGCTGTATATTAGCTGCGAAGTAAGAATAAGAAAATGTAAACCAGAGATCAGGAAATTTTGAAATTTTGGAAAGTGAGACTTTAAGAGAATAATGAATTCGCCTATTATTATTAATATTTTGTTAACAGAGGCGAAGCCATTACTAATTACAACATGCAGTAGTACATAAAAAGAGGTTTTATAATTGAAGACAGCTTCACTGCAACAGTTATTATTATTATTTTTAGTTTTATTACTATTTGCTACAGAGACAAGGTCAGTACAACATGCCTTTAGTCAATTACAATATGCTGTAGTATATAGCACTTTTCTGCATAAAGTAACCAAATACAACTCCAACAGCTATTATTAGTAGTATTCGTATTATTTTTAGTATATATTTATATTATTATTAAAGACAGAAGTACATGACAACAAAAAATTTTTTTTAATTAATTTTAGTAAATTAATTTAGTCAACTATTTTACTCAATTTTATTTGTTCAAATTTGCTTAAATATATGGGATCCTTTAAATATTATATGAATATAAGTAATAATAATAAAAATATTTCTAATTAATTATTTAGAAATGCATTAATTAAAAATAATGAAACTCAATTAAACACGTATAAATGGTGCCTTATTAAACACTAGTGTAATAAAAATGTTTTATTCACATAAAATTTCTTAAAAGAATAATTAGAACGAATGAAATAATCTGAAGGCCTTCAAAATCTAAAATCTACATGAATTATATTAAAATAAAACTTCCATGGATTTGATTTGAAGACACACAGGACCATGGACTTCCATGGATTTGATTTGAAGACACAAATTATAAATAAAATATTGGTATTAATTTTAGGTTAGAAATGTTTTGGTAATAAAATAATTTTATGAATAATCTGTAAAGAGATTTACGAAACGAATTATAAATGTTAAATGAAAAATCAAATAAAAACATTTTAAATATTTTAAACAACAAAAATTAAAAGAAAATGTTGTATTTACTATTAAGAGTTGAACGACGGGACAGGATTCAATATACGAATAGATACGTGCTCCTTTTATAAGTTCATTGAAGAATAAAACAAAAATAAACGTTTAAACAATTTTCTCAAACTAAGAATTCTTTTCAGTTTTTTTTTTTTTTTTTTTTAGTAACAAATAACTGTACAATAATGACATGACTTAAAATATATCATGATAGTAAATGACGATATAAAGTTTTTTTTTTATTTTTCAAAATAAAGAAGAAAACGTACTAAAACTACTCTTCAATTTGAATTTGATCTAAAAAAAAAAAACAACTCAATATAGTTCTGAAATTTTCAAAATCAAGTGGTACATACATATATAAAATAAAAGTACATGTACATTTAAAATCATTAGTTGAAAAGTTTCTTCTTTAACGGTTCTTATTATATTTTAACAATTTCCTTTTACGTTTATTTTTTTTCCTTTTTCTTTTATTTTTCGCTTTTTGCTTTTTCTAAATTTAAAAATGACTGCTTAGAATGCATGTAGAATATCATCAAAAGAAATTTTCTACAATGAGAATTGAATTATTGTATGGTAACTTTCTTAATTCAATGATGAACTTAAGAAAATAAAATGATGCACTCAAGGAAATATGAAACGAGAATAAATTTTTTTTATTATTTTAAAGAAAATTTAATTAAAAAAATTTTCTTGACATAACCGACATTTTTAACTTAATTATATTAAAACTGAAATCAAAATTAATGATTTTAATTAATTATAAACTAAAAAAACAATGAAGTATGTAAAATCAAAATGGTTTTTAAAGGTGCACATACACATTTTTTGTAAAAAACAATAAAAAAAACTTTTTGAAAGAAACCGTAACCCATCAATACAATATGTATAATATGTAAAAATATAATATCGGAACTTTAATTTTTATGTTTTACTTATGATAAATTTGGACAGGTTCTCAAGTTATGGGTCTCTAGAAATGTATAGCTTTTAAACAGGAGGAAGTACAAACAATTTTTCCGAAATAACTTATGCTAATTTTACAGATATATTTCCACTCAAAATTTCAAAATTCTGACTGAAAGAGTTTCGGAAATCGATTTTTATATATAGGGTGTTTTTTTTAGTGACAACTATAGGATGTTCTGTGAAAACTCATTTTACATTTTTTTTTTTTTATAAACCAGATAAATCGATAACCGATAAACCAGAAATAATTGAGCACATGGAAGACTACATTTCCAGAATAGTTGCAAAAATTCAGCCTGCTTTACTGAGAAGATGTGTGAAAATTGGACCTCGAGATAATGCCATGTACGCACCAACCGCGGTGGCCACATGCCCGAAATCATGTTCAAAAATTAATGCCATAGAAAATTAGATGTCAAATAAAGCCAATTTATTTGATATTAAAAACATTTTTCTGTGTTCTACTTCAACTTAAAGTTCTCTGCATCTAAAAAAAAACAACACAAAATTCCTGTTGTTTTATGTTTTTTTCATAGATTGAAAAAATATTCGGAAGAACTTAAGATATAAATATTTGAAAATAGAGCTTTTTCCAACTTGAAGGAACTGTAGTTTTGTAATTGGTGGGAGTTAATTAAAAAGTTTTTTCACAACATTCATTTGAATATTTGAGTTGTCATGAAACGTATCCATGGTTAGAATTTTATTTGCTCTATTTTAAATGTTGTAGACGTTTTCTAAATAGATGGACGAACATATATATAGACAGACAGGTTAGTGGAATCATCAAAATCATTTTTCAAAAAATTTTTAGAAACTGAAAAGAAAATTTTAAAAACTGATACGAAAAAATGATTAAAGAAATATTTTAGAGATTTCATATTATGTTGCTATATATATATTTATACAGAAGAAGAATTTAATTTTTTTTTTGAAAAATATCAATGATAACTGCAATAAAAAATGTTTTATTGTGACAAGGTTAATTTAAAATCTGTTAGAGTAAATCTGTTAGTTATGTTGTATAAAATCTGTTATATGAACTTCTAATGATTATAATATAATAAACTTCTTTTTTAATCTATCATCATTTTTGCATAAAATATTTTTCTTCATTTATTTTTATTAAATTGTTAGAATCTAGTTAAATCTATCTTATTTTTTTTTTTAATATAATTTTGGTCATATTTTAAAAAAATTTGCAAAATTTCTTGCAACATGGTTTTTCTTTAATTTTTGTCTTACAATGAGGAAAATACGAGTTGTTTTATAAAAAATTTGAATACAAAATATCTTAAGTATAATTATTCTAGAAACCGTTCTAAACAAAATTTCGCCCTTATATCATTAATTCTATGCTTTTTTCAATCTGATTCCAATTTTATAATAATTTCCCCCATTTTATATTATTAAAAAACTCAATATTTTATTTACTTGATATCATATAATTTACCAAATATTATCTGATGTAAAATTTTAACTATTTTTAAAATTAAACCAACATTATTAATTATAAAAATAATTTCCTAATCAATTTCTAATTTTGTAAATGTCCCATGAATTCCAAAATTATGATTCGCATCATTATTATAATCTAAAAACATACGTATAGCACCAACAGCTCCAATTCTTGCAGCTCTTGGATATAATTCCTCACATAATTCCATTTTATCATTCAACAAAAGTCTAGGTTGCATATTTTTCAATTCAACTTTCCAAACATCTATATACAAACAAAATGATAAATTAAACATACATTGTATTAAATTTACATAAATTTCCTTATACCTATCATATCTTTCATAGTTCTTTTTCCTCCGTATTCCTTCGGGAAAACATTTTTAGGTATATTTTTAATACTTGCCACTGAATTATGAAAGAATATTCGTTTTTTATATTTTTCTGGTGTCCAATATAATGCAAAATCTACAGCAAATTTTAAATTTTTATTTATATTAAAAGCATGTATTGCTTTATGTCGCATTGGTAGAAATGCCTAAAAGCAAACACTATATAGTTAAATCTTTTTCATTTTACGAAAAATAAAAAAGGTTTTATTTAAAAAAAAAAAAAAAAACCAACCTCTGCATTTAATCCAATTCGTAATGCTTCTTTTGGTGTATACAATGTAAGGTATGATAAATTAATTCCAGTTGCATCAACCATATGAACAACACCTTTGATTTGATCTTCTTCATTTTCCATTATAGTTTCATATGTTATACCATGTATTTTAAGCATATCATATTTATTAAATTTTGAAATATCGAATACACCTTAATTCATAGAGTTTATAAATAAAAAATTTTATTATATTTTAAAGTTTTTAAATTACCTGGTCTACAGAAAATTATTCGTCTACCATTTGGATCACGTTCTGGCAAAGGAAAAATGTATCTAAAAAACAATTAATTAAAAAAAAAAAACATACTCTTTAATTCGATTAAAGAAATAGTATTTCACCCCATGTTAATTAATGTTGCTAAACTAGATTCTTTCATATTTAAATTTTGAAATAATTGGCCTTCATAAGATTTTCGAAGAAGAAGATATCTTTCAACACAATTTCGAATATCAATCTTACGAAATTTTTTCGTTCGAATGAATCGTAATAAAAATGGATCATCTAAAAACAGGAACATAGAAAACTGAAATAATTGAATATTAAATTTAAAATTATTTTTAAAATTTCTAACCTATCCTAATAGTTTTAATTTTTTGATTAATTTCAATCCATATTCTTAACTCTGATAAATGATGCTGCCTTAATGTAATTGTTTCACCCAATTCCTTTAAAGCAATATTTTGCAATACTTCTGACAAATCGGTTTTAAAATCATTAATGGTTGTTAATTGTTTTTCAGTCATGATGCACTCATCTGAAATTGTTTAAAATTTAATTTAATTTTTATTGGTTTAGTTACGAATTTTAATAAAAAATTACAAAATGACACAAACATTTAAATTTGCCTAACGATTTAAAATAAAAAAAATATTATGTACCTTAAAAATTAAACGTTTTAATTAATTTTACGATATACTTTTGAAACTGAAAGAAAATGCTTGTATTTAAACTTAAACTGAAAGACTGACTGTCCTGATCAACTAAATGTACATTAATTAATTTGTTAACAAATTCTGCATTAATTAATTTGTTTTCTAATAAATTTGTACCCATCCCAAACAATCATCTACTGAAGATATAGAAACTTTGAATTTCATCTACACTAAGGATTAAAAAGTTTGAAAAAACCTTTTTCCTACATTTAAAACTACTTTTTTTAATTTCTTGTAAAACGGCCTCTTTTTAACTGTGATTCATTCATTTTAGCAATTATATTTTATTTATTTATTTATTAATATCTAATTACTATTATATAATAAATTAAGAAACATCAGTATTTACCCTCGGCTACCAAGGCGATTATAGACTCACTTAAGTTTAATTCCGTATTAATGGACAAATCATTGCATACTTATAGGAACCAACATTTATCATTGTTTGCGTTCTTTGGAGAGTAGTTGAAGTAGTTAGGTAAATGGAAGCCTAATTTAACATAACCGTATTTACTTCTGTCTACCGTTTCTCAAAGACTGGTGTAATTGGAAGTAGATAGTTTACTCTGTCAAAATAACGTAAACATTAAAAATTGCATATTACAAAGTAATACATTTTATATACAGATGATAAAGAGTCAAGCTAAGAAGAGGAAGGTAAGACGAATTTTGAAATAAAAGGCAAGACTAATACATAGAACCAACCAGTTTTCAATTAAAACAAAACTTAATACTTTCAATTTCGATCATACTTGCGTCACAATTGAATTAAAAAGAATAGAAATAAACTTAGTAAATTTAAGTGAAAAATAGCATTACATAAAGATTAGGAGAAACATAATGCATAAAAAAAAATTTAAATAAACATCAAATTCTATAGTATGAAATAGAAAACAACAGTTTTAATTCACAAAAATAGAATCAAGAAATCAGAAAATATCATTTATCAAAATTTTGAATAAATTTTATTAATGACATTTCACAAAAAATTTCTGTTGAGAAAAGAATCTTTACCCAATACGCCAAATTAAAATTCTATATGTCAAAAGTTTTTCTATACAAAATATTACTTTTTTTTTTTAATAGAATATATATTTGAAAAGTAATAAATACATTCATACGGCGTCTCGGTCGTCCAATGGATAAGATCGTATAAAATATGCTGTAAACAACGAGAGAGTGTGGTTTCAAATCTCACACATGTTCACCTACACCTGAAAAATCTGTTTAATTTCCTTGTCACATTTATGTTCCAGGGGAATAAACTAAAACAAAACAAACATTTATACGGAATGTATTCTCTAATCTACTCTAAAAATATATACATAGACCCAGAACCATAATGCACTCTTATTTCCCAATATGATATTGCTAAATAAATATATATTTTTTAGTGCGTTATTTTCTCTGCCACATAAATGTGAACAGGAAATTACACAGCCTTTCCTTTTCAGGCGTAGCTGTAAATGTCGTAAGGGGAACTGATTTCTACGACATATGTGAGATTCTACAGCGTATTTTATACGATCTTACCCACTAGGCCATCGAGGGCTCTGAAATTAAGATATGTCCATATAAAATATCCCGATTCATTAATTAAAATCTTATACGTGAAAGTCTAAAATGTACAGGTAATCTTTGAAACGATATGAATTTTAAATTTTATTTAGTTGAACAAAAACTTATTTAAATAAAAAAAAAAATTGTAATCCAACAAGAAAATTTCTTTTTAAACCATAACTCATTAATGGTGGTCATTTTCATTTTAATAATTTCAAGTAAATCTTTCTAAAGCATAATAATTGAATAATTTCAGTTCCTTCAAAAGATTTTAATTTTATAAAATTCCATAATTCGAATATAGTTATAAACCACGAACTTAATAACTTTTTGCTGGTTTTCTACTCCCCCTCTCCGCCTCACCCTTTTTTTTTTTGTCATCAATTCAAATACCTATTTAGACGATTATTCTCAAAATTCTATTAAATATGAAAGAAAACCAAACGATCATTATCATTATTGCAATCATCACTATATTAATATAAATCATTGTGTTTTAACTATATTTCAACACTTACCTAGACCTACATTAAAAAAAAATATAATAATTACTATTTTTCCAGTGAAGAGATTCATTTTCAACATTGATAATGATTAAATAATGGAATATTTCATAATATGAACTTTTGAGCTCAACTCAACTTCAATTCAAGTTAATTCAACTTTTAAAATATAAAATGAACTACTACCGGCTACATACAAAATCTCCCAAAGTGAAAACTGTTAAAAATCAAAAATGAATAATAAGTCAAATATTTTGTCTAATTTTCGTTTATAACCGTTTATTAAAATTTTCAATAAAAAAACCAAAAAAAAATCAAAATCACTCAAAATTAAACGAAAAAAAAAATGCAAAAGCAACAATTGAAATAACGCCTAGAAATACTAGATTGTTTTCGAATATAAAAGAAAAAAATACAGATTAGAAAACAGAATTATAACTGTATAAGATGATTGTATTATACACGAACCTTTAAATTATATCGAAATTATATGATTATTTACATTATTCCGCTTGCATCCTGATTCTACAAATAAACTTTCACTATAATCATTTTATTGATATCCTGATCGATTGAACTCTAATATGCACACACCGGAACATAACGTGTAAGTATTATGTATTATCAATGTAGAAGTATAATAAAAAAAAAACTGGGACGTGCGTGTTGTTCTTCATGTTTGGACGGAGTACCTGTACAAGAATATTTTTTTAACCATTAATTTTAATTAGGTTCCCAATTTCTGGTAAAAATTTCCACCATTTTTTTTTGTTATATTTTAAAAAATAATTTTCTGCACTAAAAATGTAAAAAAAATTTAAGATACACAAAATATTTTTTTTGTTTCATCTTTAATATTTTGGGTTTTATTCTGATAATGAAAATTAGAAAAGAAAAAAGTCCATAATTTTTTTTTTGCGAGGGTAGGTGGGAATCATCAAAAGACACTATATAGAGGAGTAAAATGAGCACGAGTCCTCTATGAGTGTGTGGGATTTAACTCACTAAATATCTCGTGCCATTTTTGACCAAACAATAGGTTATATGACCTTTATTATTCATGGTCAAAAGATGTTGAGTTATGGTGACAAGAGAATAAAAATTTATTTCAAATTACCAGGCATAAAATTTTGAAACCAAAATGAAAAATTACCCATAATTTTTGTTTCGTCGAATTGTTAATTTTTAGTTTTGGGGTATTTTGGTTTTTGGGCGATTAGCTGTAAATGAATAGTCAAGTCAAATAAAATATATGATATCATCATTATCTTTTATTTTTTTGTTGACTTTTCCTTAATTTTTCAAAATTCTAAAATTTATTCTGTCTCTATATCTGTTATATGTGTCTGTCTTACCGTGGAATGTAAATAGACTTTGTTTGAAGAAGTTTTAACATAATTCATCTTTATTCATTCAATTAGTAATAAATGAATGAATTTTTCTTTTTCCTTTTTTGGTTGAATTACAGAATTGTTAATCACACAAAATAATGTTTATTATGATGATGAGGATGATCATGATTGTAACGATAATGATAACGATAAAGGTTATTGATAAATACAATTTTGCATATAAGTACATATATATATTATGTAAAAGTAAATATGTATGGTATTGAAAAAAAATAAGAAGTTAAAGTTGATAATTTATTACGAAACTTTAACATTAATTAAAATTTATATATACAAGGTAAACATGATAATTGGTTATTAAATCACATCTGACATAATATTTTAAAAACTTTTTAAACAGAAAGTACCTACTATAGGTTACTAGTACACATTAAATATGTACATAAAAGTGTAAGTGAATAATTTTTATTTCAATTATTGTTACAAGTTTTGGTATTAGATTACAAGAGAATGGTATAAACAGAATAACAGATATAGAAGAAGAAAAAAATTCGTTAAATATTTATCTGAAGGTACAAAATTCAAAAATACAAAATTCGAATTTAATTTGTTAATCAATAAACAAAAATGATTAATAGTTTGTTAATTAATAAAGAACAGTAAAAAAACAATAATATTTTTTGTTTTTTATTCAATTAGAACTTTTGAGACATGCTAAATATATAGTCACCATTTTTTTTAATATAAATATTGACTATATTTACAAATTACAATCATAAACAAAAACAGAGAAAACAAAAACTGTAGTAATAACATTTGGAATGAAAAATGACCCATTATATCCATAATACCGGAAATATAATAAAATTAACATTTTTAAAAGTCAATAAAAAAAGATTTTATTATAGGGGCCTTGGTGGCCTAGTATAAAATACGCTGTAAATACGGAGGAAGTGTGGGTTCGAATCCCACACGCGTCGTAAGAGTTATTCCCCCTTACAACATTTACTGCCACGCATGAAAAGAAAAGGATGTTTAATTGCTTCCTCACATTTATGTGGCAGAGAAATGCACTAACAAAAAAAAAATTTATTATATAGCTAGTCCCGTATCCCGTACCGTAATAAATACCGCTGAAAGTAAACAAAAAATCAAACCACTTTAATAAAAAATTGTTCTTTATAACTGTTTCATTTAATAATTTATGATATTTTACTTTAAACCATGTCCCATACGTTTTATGTACCTATATATGTGCAATGGGTCTACACCGAAATCTTTTATTTTTAATCTTATTTTTTTTTAAATCTTATTTGTCAAAATTTTTGTTAATTTTTTTTTCTTTCACTCTGTTTTTTTTTCTTGAAATTTATCCTAAACCACATACATATATACTTATATACACATAAATTTACATATTGTGAACCAAATATACAATCGTCAGTAACCAACTAAAAAATGTTTCCTAATTATTTTTATAAACTAACGCATATTTCAACGTTTAAGCATTTAAATAATTGTGTCAGCCGCCTTGATTGGAACTCTGATTTTGTATCCGCCTATACAAAATCCATTATAATTATTTTTTTTACATACATATTACAATATACAAGAATTTGAAATAAGGAACGGCAACAAGAAAATAAGACATATTTTTTTTTACGGGGATAGGTAGGAATCATCGATCCTACCTATCAAGACACTAAAGAGGAGTGGTGCGAGCATATTTTTGATCAAACAATAAGTTATGAGACCTTTAGTAATATTTTACTGTTTGGGCAAGAGAAAAAATAAATTATTGAAATATAAAAAATAAGACTAAAAGAAATTAAGATTTCGGTACGCTCCGGTATGTTTCGATATGTGCAATCTATACACTTTCCAATAATACTGTTTAATAACTTATACTGAGAACACATCTTATTATGTTGGAAGACTATCTATAGTTAAGATCTTCATACTATAAATTACTATAAATTCGAAAACTGCATTAAAATATCTTTATTTAATTTAATTTAAAACCTAGTTTTGAAAAGCGATCAAAATGATTTAGATTAGATTAGATTATTATTTAAGGAATATAAGTAATATTGCGATCGTTTTATATAGATCTATTGAACTCCACCTATTACTACATTGTTGAGGATTTTGCCTCCACTTATAATACTTCGATCTCTTCGTCAATACTACTAATCTCTAAGAATTTGTAGAATGTTAATTAATGGCAGTTCATCTTCGATGAAGTAATATGGTCCTTACTCGGAGTAAATTTCCGCAGTTTTTAAGTATGTGTCTTAGAGATTCTTCTTTTTTTTGACAGAATTTGCATGTACCGTCAACCTCTATTCCAATTTTCTAAAAGTGCCCTTTTATGCGGCAATGTCCCGGCCAAAAGTCTGTAAAAATTCTCAGTTTAGTTTTACTCTATTCTATGATTTTTTCAGTACTTTTTCAATTATAATTGCAAGAAGCTTCTCTACAGTTTTTGAATTGTTTTCTCTACAGAAGTTTGCTCTTACAGTTTTCCTCTTCTATTTTACTTCTTCTCTTATTTTGTATCTACCAATGCAACATATAACGATGTGATTCCTTGGTTAAAAGATTTTTTTTTAAAGATATCATTCATATAAAAAATTTTTCATTTACCATCATTGGTAAAATCATTTTATTTACATTTGATTTTCCTTTTATATGGTCAATTTATATACGATATTAATTTTATATTGTCCGAAAAGTTTTAAAATTCTGTTAAAAATAATTTTGTTTTGTGAAACACTACATTCTTTTTTTTTTCAAATTTTTTGATGCCATTTTGTTTACGACTTTATTTCCCAAATATTTCTACCATATAAAAATTATATTTTAGGTGTAACAAATTTATTGTTTTATATATTTTTATGATTTTTTACTATTATTTAGTATAAATGATTAGTTTTTATAGGTTTCAATGATAATTATTGATTATAAATATGAAAATTTCGATATAAAATTGAAATATTATAACAAAATAAATATAGCAATACTAGGGGCCCCAGTTAATATGTAGTCAAATTCTAGGTTGAATCCCAATTCATATAATAAACAGTTGCAGTTTCGAAAAATAGAATTTATGGAAAAGTACAATGCGTAAAGAAATTCATCAAAACACTAATTGAAATTATTTTTAAAATAACGCCAAAACAGAATTAAATTGTATAAAGAGTCTGTAGTTGGTGTACGTATATTTAGATTATTTGGTATTGTGAATGAGGACTATTTTGTCTATTTATTTATCGAGTTCGAAATAAATGTTTTAAAGGTACGTGAAGAAAACAGATGTTTAGATATCCGTAAAATATTCGTAAAATGCACAAACAAAGTTTGGAGCAAAATTCAGTTAAATTTTTTTATAAGCCACGTTGTCTATAACAATATTGCCGTTGTTCGTTTTACCTTGCCCTAATGTAAAAAATTTAAAATCTGAAAAATACCGTATATTTGACGTACAATACTTGATTAAGATTGTACATGTAACAGAGGGCGAGAAAACCGTAAAAATATTATCACAATTATACAAATGGTAACCCTGCATAAAATTGACATACAAAATATCTAATTTAATTTTGGTTGTAAGAACTGTTGTATACTAAAATGTAAATACTTATATGAGAAGAAATTTAATTCAAAAACAAATACAATTAGAAAAGTTTTCTACTCGCTTCAAATAATATACAAATATTCAATATAAATGCAACAATTTAATAGAAAAGGACAAAACCAAGACAATTATATATTTGAATTTTAAAGAGATTCCGCCCGATGGTCAAACATAAGTACATATTATTAATATCAGATCAATATCATTCATCATTATTTAAAATTTCAATACATATTGTGATAAATGATGATTTTTATCAATTTTTTAATTTTTTCTTTATACATGCATAAGTTAAAGTACAGTACATACACAATAACCAAAGAATAGTTGAGCCGTTGAGGTCGAGTCGAGAGAAGAAAAAAAAAACACAATTTTAAAGAGAGTAATTGAGAATGTCTCTTATAATTTTGTTTTTTTTTGTTATTCTGTTGTGTACGTTTTATTACTACTACTTACTAGTCTACTACCAACTATCGTGTAGGTATCATACTATTGTAATGTAAATATGAAATGTGTTGTTTATGTTTTATTATTAATATTATGTATAGGTTTTATAGTAGAAAAATCGTAAAAAATATGTAGTTACTGATGTTCAAAGCTTGAAACGGAATTCATAATACATATAGTGTGTGGCTGAAAACTACTAAATTATAATTATAGATATTTGGTCTAATGATTTTAAATTACATATTTTATATATACCAAAAAACTTTTATAATTATATAATATTCAAATAGTTTTGATATTTTATTTTTAATTATATTAGAACTATACAAGATGTAAGTTTATTTTTTATAAAATACATATGTAAATATAGTGAACTTTTTTATTAAGAGTAAATTTAAAGTCTATATAGATTTGAAATTTGTTTTAACTTCTTAAAGTGAAAAAAATTGATTAATTGTAAATGTTAGTAATATAATATTAAGAGCTTCACCTAAATAAAAGCGTAAGGAGTATACTTTCTGTCAAAATATTTTTTAAATACATGTAGATATTTAAATGAGAGCAACCAAAATACGCGTAACGTGGCTTACTGCACGTAAAGTTTTTAAAATTTTAAAATTGACAGAACGTATAAATATTTTTTTGTTATTTTTTGTTATATTGTCAAAGGCATATATTTTTTAAAAATAAAAAATAAATGAAACAATTTAAAAACGAAAATACAAATGGAAAATTCGAGCATATCAATTTCGGGATACGTCGACATATCGATGCACCGTCGTATAAAAATTGTACGTTGTACGCTTTTATTTATTTTTGCGAGCCCTAAACCTGTACATATAAGTATATATTAATAAAATATACCATTTTTACTTTAACTGGAGATTTTTTTTACTTTAAGTGAATATTTTCTACTTTAAGTCAAAACATTTTTACTTTAAATGAATAATTTTTATTTTAAGTGAAGACATTTTTATTTTAAATGAAGAATTTTTATTGCAGTAATTAATGTTATATAAATATTTAACATATAGATTTAATTTGTATATAATTCATATATATTTGAACAAGATATTTACATAATATATTTATTTAATATTAATATTTATGTATATATGCATATTTGTATATATATATGTATAGTATATGTAATTTTTTACTTTAATTTTTATTACAAATGTCTTTACTTAAAGTAAAAAATCATCATTTAAAGTAAAAATTTCTTCATTTGAAATTAAAAATATTCACCTAAAATAAAAATGTCTTGATTTATAGTAAAAATGTCTTCAGTTAAAATAAAAAAGGTATATTTTAAATCTAATATATTATTAATTAAATTTGATTACACTTACCTGAATCTTTAAAACAATATTATTGTAAATGGGTTTTATTTTTAAAGCACGATTTTAACTGATTTAATTTTAAATTTATACTATACAATGTAATAACTTAAAATTAAAATTAAACTGTAGGTTTTTAAAAAGTTTTATTAAACCTTTAGTAAGTTTAAATTAAAAAAAAAACCTGTATGGAAGGGATATCTGTACAATCTAATATATATATGTAAATTACTTACCAATACAATTTTATATTTAAAACTTGCAGTTGAAATTTTAAATAATTTGCATGGTAATTATATAGAAAACAAAATATAATATAGTAGGAAGATTATGTATTTTATTTCAAAGATTCATTTAAATTGTAAAACAAATAAATGTTGAGTGATTTTAGTTGAGCAGTATATTTTAATGTTAAGATTTCCTTATTTAATTTTGTCAACAAAAGCATAAAACCAATTTACATTAAAGTTTAGTATAAGTTAAATACTTACTAAAAAAAATCTTTTTTTTAAATACCTACCTATAATACGTATATATATACATATGTACTAAAATGATAAAAAGATTCCAGAAATAATCTTAGTTTTATTTTATACCAAAAACAAAAAAAATACGAAGAAGAATATAGAGTGAACCTTGTCAACTCTAGGATACCTGTGTAAACCTAAAATATGCCCTTTCGATAAAACTTTATCATCTTTAACAAACTTTCAAATGTTTTGTACAAATCTAATAATTTTGTGATTAGGTTGCATGTTTCATCATTCCGTTGCTTTTGATCTATGGTTTTGACCAGACCATCTTCCACGAACATTGTAACAGGATATCTACTAAGTGTATCTATCAACATGTCCCATTGCTGAACCTGATTAATGAATTGTACCTTGCAATCGAATTCTTGAATTTTCAAGGCCCAATTTGGTATCCTATTGTTTAAATGTTTCTTTTCAGTATGATTACACAAATGGATTTTCAATTCTAAATAAGCTGCCTGCTGATCTCTACCAAATTCGAAGTTAACATCATTCTTTGTCAAATCTGATAGAGGTTTGGCTATTAAAGAGTACATTGCTATAAACTTCTGTAAAAACCCTGTTAATTTTAAGAAGGATATAACGTCTTTTACATTTTTAGGTGTTGGAAAATTTTTCACCTCTTTCTAGCTCTTGTAGCTATTTCATCATATAATGTGTCCCAAAAACGCGACACTTTTCGTCAAAAAATCACATTTTTCCAATTTATTATCATACAATACGTAATGGCAAATTTATTATACCCTTATACATAAGTTGATATACAGAGTGTCCCGCGTTAACTTGAACATAGAGCAGGAGGTGATGGGGATCATCACAACGAACAAAAAATTATATGTTAAACATTTTTAGCGATTTTTCAAAAAAAAATCTATAACTTTTGAACGGCTTGTTATAGAGAGATAAAAAAAATAGATCATAAAAAAACATCTTTTCAAGCCCTATAATTAGTATGTTCATTGTGATGCTCCCATCACCTCCTGCTCTATGTGCAAGTTAACGCGGGACACCCTGTATACGGGTATAATAAATAAATAATAACGATTACTTTTACAAATTTATGAATTTTTGTTTTCGAATGAATTCCTAAAAAAAATAACAAAACAAAAATCAAATTTTAATTTTTATATAATTGTTCTAAAAAATATATTAAAATATAATAAAATAACCATTGACCATTACTCTATATATTATTTTTAAATCTATTTTTTTCTATCAGTATTATATTATATACATATTATCTATATACATTTTATATTGTGTAGTAACATCACCTTTAAAACCTAATATAATACATATTACATTTTTAAAATGAAACTTCGAAACAATAACGATATATAAAATTTTTTTACCGTAAAATTAAAAATAAAGGAAAATCACTAAATGCCTACTTTTTATTTACATAAAAACAGAAAACAAATTATTATTTTTATTATTTCCACAAACAAAGGTATGTATATAATATAAGTACATAAAGTATAAAGTATATATGTAGCTATTTCATGACAATTAAGTAATCCTATGGATTTTTAATTTTCAATATAGGCATTTCATCATTTCTGACTACAATCAATAATAAACTTATTATTATTTAGATTTAGATTTTTAATATTATTTTTTTTTTTGTATATCATTACTTGATGATAAAAACGAATTCATCATCATCATCATATTATCATTATTATTATTATTTGTTTGTTCATTATTATTTTCAATATTATCTTCTGTATTTAATTCATCTTTTGGTGTTTGTTCTGTTTCTATTTCTTTTTCTATTTCTTTTTCTATTTCTAGTGATGGTTTTGGTTCTGATCCTTGTTGTCCTAATTGATAAGGATATTGTTGATTTGCTAATATGGATGTTGTTAATGATGGTGATGATGGATTTTGTTGATTTGGTGATATTGATGTTGTTGTTGTTGTTGATAATGATGAATGTATTTTAGATAATTGTTGTTCTGTATTTGATATTGCACCATTCAATTGATCAAATTGAGCACGAAGTAATTGAAGTTGTTGTTCTTGCTGATTAATAAGTTCTAAAAATACTTGCCTCTGAAAATAAAAATCATAAAGTAATTCTCTCAAATATTCAGAATATTGTTGAACATAATAATAGTTCAAATAATAATTATTATTATTATTATTGTTGTTTTCATTTGGTAAAATTGATTGCATATTTAACGAATATGGTTTCATATTATTTCGATGATACCAAAATTTGTGTACATTATCAGGTGAATCAAAATGATTTGGTATATCTGAAATATATAATAAAATAAAAATTTATATTTACAAAGGATATTTATAATAAAATAATATTATTTAAATTTTTTGAATAAACAAAATATATATATTTTTTTTTTTTTGTTTTTTAATGCATTTCACTATACCACATAAATGTGGACAGGAAATTACACAGCCTTTCCTGTTAAGGCGTGGCTGTAAATCTTGTAAGGAGGAATAACTTTTACGACGCGTGTGGGATTCGAACCCACATTCCCTCGGTGTATACAGCGTATTTTATACGCTCTTACCCACTAGGTCACCGAGGTTCCAAACAAAATATATTAGTAGCTATATATGGAAAATTTGAAATTTGTGAAAAGAAAAAAATGAATAATTCTTTCATCTTTTTTTCAAAAAAATCTTCTGGTTAAAAAACCAACCAACCACCAAACAAACCAAACCGAAATTAAGATTATATTTTTTTTTTTTTTTTTTCTTAATAAATATTAAAGTTATTAAGAGATTTGATACATAGACATGATAACATGCCAACAATGTATCTTTTGATCCTTATACTTCGCAGATGATTTTAATAAAATTTCATATAAGTAGGAATTTTGAAAATTTTGAATTTTTTTTTCGAAAAAATCTAATCTTTATATAATTAAAGTTTTCTAATTGAATAATTTTATAGGATATCTGATAAATTATATATGTATGTATTTTTGTTATTATTAAAAAAAATTTTTGACCATCAAAATAGCAATATGACTAAATTATACCATATATGAATAGACTATTTGAATAATTTTAATAAACAATTAATTATTGACGTAAATTTTATTCGAAAAAAAAAAATTTATAAAAATTACTCAAAAATTAAAATATCAATTAATCTCGGGTTCGATTCCCGGCTGGGTACAATAATTATAATACAAAAAAAATTAAAAAAATATTCATATATCGAAATATATAAATACTTAATATATCACATAATATCTCGTACACCCCACATTCCTACCAGGAAACAGGGGTTATAGCTACCTGGCACATTTATGTACCACGGTACCTGTATATAAATAAATAAATAAATAAATATCAATTAATTAGAGTCAAAATTATAATTATGCTAAATTTATTCTTAATTTTCTATATAAAAAATATACATATGCTAGAATTAACTAGTTTTTTACTTATTTTTTTGGGTCTGTTTATCAATTTCAAGTTATTTTTTTACCTAAGATTCTAATTTTATTTAAAAAAAATTTTAAACTTGTTTAATGTATTAGCATTAAGTTTTGATTTTTAAGCATTATAAAAAACAATTTAATTAATTTTAAATTAAATTTTTTGAAATACCGTCTTTGAATTTTTCTTATATAATTGTTTAATTTGTTGTTTTTTTCTTAGCTTTCACTTTTTTTTTATAAAAGTTAAAAATTTAAAACGTAATTTAGATTTTTTTTTTCTTTTTCCTTTTCACTTTTAAGAACATAGGACAACCACTAAGTTATATATTATTCATATTTGACTAAGCCGCAGTTTTTCAAATCATTAATTTCACTAAGCCATTGATTACTCGGCTGTAGCTAATGTACAAGACTGTGATACGTAATTATTTCTTTATTTTTACACCATTTATTTATCTTATACAAGATTTATTTTATTATTATTTTATTATATAATATTTATATTTCAATATTTCAATATTATATTAACTACATAAGATATATATATATATATACTTATTTTTCATTTAATTATATAATATAAAAAAATCTATATTATTGCTTTATTAATATATATGACCCATCTGGAGTTTAAACCGGAAACCTTTCAGAACAAAGGCCAAAATCTTAAGTACTACACCATTGACTGGGAGTTTAAATTTCTTTTAACTTTAACTTTTTTATACCGTTTTATCATAATTTTAGGCGAAAATTGTTTTTCTTTGTTACTAAAATTTGTTAAAATATGAGAATATGTATATTTTTTTGCGCTAATGAACACAAAGCTAAGTATGTAGACAAATAGTACATATTGTTATATAGATAACTTCAGTAAGTAACCTATGAAAGATCTAAAATTAAAACTCAAAAAAAAAAGAATGCTTTTGACAGAAAAGAATAATCCAAAAACATTTCTACGAGTACATTGTACTTTAATAAATTATACTCTAATATAATCTCTTAAAGATTATCTCCCTTTCATAATTAAGTAACTCAAAATAAAGATAGAATTAAAAACTTTAATAAAGTTAGTAGATATAGAGTGAAAATATTTTAAGTTAAAAATTCTTGCCTATTTAGCGACCTTATTGTTAAGATTTCCTTTATTCTTTTTAAGCTTTCTCATACTTGTCGAAATATTGACATATTATCTCTCTTTTAAAGATATCTTGTCGGTAATGAGACTAGGCTGTTCAATTGAAGTAAAATCAATAATACCTCCCTTAAAATAATTTCAACAAAACACGCTGAGAGGGACCAAGTGCCCATTTTTACATGTTGGAAATTCCTATAGGGTCAAAACTGGTTATGGAAACTCATTTATTGCGAGAACCGCTAAAATGTGAAACATGCTTCCATCCAATATCTTGTGTATAAAGGAATCCTTGCCTACGATGACTTATCATATGGGAAAAATTATTAGTATTTTTTGTTTTAATGTTCTCCATAATTATAAAAAGATAAAAAGAATTTTTCCATTCTCAGCTTGATAGATAGATATTTTATTATAAGGAAATTATATTACACTGTATTCACTTGGGCATATTATATATATAGAAACTTTATTAAAAATTCGATATTAATATTTCCCATAATTACTTTCTTTGAATCTTGTCAAACTTAAAACAATAAGTTATGAAGCTAAATTTATTAAAATCCATGGATTTTTAATTAATTATTCATATACATATGCATATCTACATATATATTAAAATATAAATATAATAATTCTTGTATAAGATAATAGATGGCGCACAAGTATTTATTTGTCTTAAATAGTCTACATAGTCTAGCTACAACCAAATAAATAAAAGCTTAGGCTGAAACTAATCACTCCAAAAACTGAAGCTTAGTCAAATATGAATAATAATTGATTTATAGTCTATAGGTGTGAAACAAAAAATTTTAATTTACATAACAAATAATAATTATATGATATGACTATATATAATTGCATAATCATATGTAATTATAATACTTGAATAAGAAAATGTATATACCCCTTATATATGACCATGAAAAACATCGCATCTTTCATAAATAAATTCTACAATCAATAAATTCAATACAATACGAAATTTGCCATAAAAAAAGATGATTGTCATAAAAAAAAGGTGATTAAAATATGACAAAAAAAAAAATTAAAAAATTGTTAACTTAAAACTTCTTACTTTCCCTATTTTCATTTGAAATCCTTTTAAATGATTCATTTTGTAATTCAGCATTTCTAGCTGCTAAAATTTCTTCATCTTCCGGTAAAATCTAAACAAAATACAGCATAAAAAAAAAAAATTAAAATAAAAATTATAAAATTATATGTATGTATAACAGTACCTCTTCATAATATATTTGTGCTCCATATGGATTATCAATTAATGTTCTTGATGGATCAATACGAATCGGTTGTTGATTCTCTTCAAGTGCTCTTAATTGTTCATCACTATATCTGATATGAATCGGTTGAACATATCCTAAACTTTTCTGTAAAACTAAATTATATTTTTTTTTTTTTTTTTTTTTTTAATTATACTTTAATTACGGTTCTTAACTAAAATTAAATATAAATAATTTATGAAAAAAAAAATACCATAATAATAATATTAAAAAATTTCAACAACAATATTATTTTATTATTTTTTTTTTGTTTTTGTTACCTAAGAATAAAGTAAAAATCAATGTCTGATGAAAACGTTGAATCATTATAATGTTTTTTTATTCTTTATTTTTTTTTTTATTTCCGTATACAATTTTAATTCCGTTCAGAACAATATTTCGAATGTTACTATTTAAAAACATAAATAAAAAAAAAGTTTTTTCTGATCGAAATATCGTAATATTGTTAAAATTATATATATAAAAAAAAAAAAAAAAAAAAAAATCAATGATAATAATATAATATGTAAATATCTATAGTATAAAATAAAAGCATATAAATACAAAATATAAATAATTAGAACCCAACAATGACGTGAGATCACTTTTAAGTTCTTGCTTTTATTTTTTTTTTTGTTTTTTTTATTTTTTTACTTTTTTTTTTTTTTTTTTACCTAATTAGAATACAAGCTATACATACGGTAAAAGTTCACTACTAAAATGATATTGTGGTTATTCAAGTATCTATAAATAATATTATCTAAAGATATTTAAATCACATAATTATATACATATAACATTGTATATCTTAATTAAGATGAAAAAATATTAAAAATAAAAATAATAAAATATAGATAGTAATTTTTTGAATGAGCTTTTGGAAAATTTCATAAATAGATAATAGTGTATATACATACAACGTTACGCTATATACGATTTTTATTTATTAAACTTCTAAATTAATTTTCGAAGAAAACCAAAATTATCCATATTTTTATTTTTTGTTTTTTGTTTTTGTTTTTTATTTTTTTTTTTTTGATTTTCTGCCATAATAATAAAAAATGAGTAATATCTAAATTTAAAAATATATATTATTCTAAATAAGTGCAAGTCAAAAATTTAATATAGACAAATTGATAGGATTCAATTAATAAACAAGATAACTACACTTTTTAAAGTTTTAGAAAAAAAAACTTTGAAAAAATGGTTTAAAATATGACACACGTTTACCTATACAATATAAACAATTTAACATTTTCTTATTTTCTTACTTTTTACAATGGTTCGAATGCATATAACTGTGTTTGAACTGTTAATGTTCGTTTGAAATTTGAAATCAAGCTCAGTTCTATGCGCATTCGACCGAATATCTGATTGACTATGAAGTAAATCAGTTAGGTACCTAAATGATAGAGAACATTTTTTTTAGTTTATTTTCAAAATTTTTTTTGGAAAAATTCGGTTCACTCTGATCGTTTATATTTCGGTCTTCTGTACGTCTGTCTATTTACAAAAAATTTGTGAAACATAGCTGAATCTCACTAAAAATTTAATATTATAAGAGAAATTTTTTTATGTAGCCACATACGGTTAGGTACTCATTTGAAGATTATACCCCACATTCAAAAAAATTATTAAGTATAGGTATAGGTATAATGCCAAATGGAAGTCTAATGCTCCTTCGCGGAGTGAAATGGACAAAAAAAAAAAAATAGGCATAACTTAATTTTGATTGAATATTTTCTCAATCTTAATGCAACAATAAATTTTAAATTTATGAAAATAAATGAATTCCGAAAATCGATATTTTTACTAAATCAAAGACCTCGTAGTATAAAAAAAATAATATACAATAGTTCAAGATAGTAAAAATGATATAAAATTTATATTATAAAAAGATTGAAAAAAATAATATTTGAATAAAAAGAAAAATTTTGAACCATTATTATTGCACTGAAAAAATAGATTTTACGAGTTTAAATTATATATTTAAATATATTTAAGAGTGTGATAATGATTAAACCAAATGCATTCTAAAGGCAGAATTCAAAATAAGGTTTTTAAATACGATCATTTTCCAAAAGACAATAAAAACAGTTTAGAAAACTATGACTTGCATCAATATCATCATACAGTATTAATAAATTTGAAAAACTTTCTTAGAATTTTATATGTAAGAAAGAATTGTGAAAAATGAGAGACACTTCTTTCAATTTTAAGGAAATTCTATATAATTTAGAAAAGGTGTTGTAAAATATGTAAGTAAAAAGTTGTAAAAAGCGTATAATATGTAAAATTATAACTTTGAAGCTTTAATTTTTGCGTTTTATTTTGAAAAAATTTGTACAGTTCAGTTACCCACGCTCATTGAAATAGCAAATTTTAAATTTTTAATTCCTAATAGTTCTTAAATAGAGGGTTTTTTTTTTTTTTTTTCCTAAGGGAGGTGGGAATCTTTCTAAGACACCAAGAATTTCCCCTTGGTAGTGTCAGATTCTTATTGACTGAACCCACCTCCCCCTTTTAGCCAATATAGTGGGATGAAACCCTTACCTGCGGACGCAGTATATTGGCTAGGGAGTAGGGATAGGAAAGGATAGGAAAATGGATACGGAAACATAGAATTGGGAGTGGGACTGTAAGGAAACAATGAATCCGCCTATTATTATTTTGCTAACAGTGACTAAAGCCGTCACAACAGTTACAACATGTAGTAGTAATATATATATTATTACTACATGAGGTAACTATTGAAGGCAACCCCCACTGTCACTGTAGCGGCTGTTATTATTGGTATTAATATTCTTATTAATATTATTATTATTTTACTACAGAGTCAGCGCCATCAGTAGATTACAACGTGCAGTAGTATATAACACCTTACTTGCATGATATAACCAAAGATAGCCCCACTGTAGTAGCTATTATTATTATTACTATTATTATTATTATTATTATTATTATTATTATTATTATTATTATTATTATTATTATTATTATTATTATTATTATTATAATTATTGTTATATTATTATTGTACTATTTATTATACTATTTAATTATTGTACTATTATTATTATTATTATTATTACTATTACTATTATTATTATTATTACTATTATTATTATTTTACCACAGAGTCAGCGCCATCAGTGGATTACAACGTGCAGCAGTATATAACATCTTACTTGCATGATATAACCAAAAATTGTCTCCACTGTAGCAGCTATTATTATTACTATTATTATTATAATTATTGTTTTTTATTACTATTACTATTATTATTATTATTACTATTATTATTATTGTTATTATTTTACTACAGAGTCAGCGCCATCCGTGAATTACAACATGCAGCAGTATATAACACCTTATTTGCATGATATAACCAAAGATGGCTCCACTTGTAGCAGCTATTATTATTATTATTATTATTATTGTTATTATTATTACTATTATTATTATTATTATTATTAATATTATTATTTTATAATATTAAAATTATATTATTATTTTAATATTATTATTGTTATTATTACTACTATTGATTATACGATATACATTATTACGATATAAAAGTACTACATATTTTTTTATTTATGACCTGACCGGGGTTTGAACCCAAGACCCTTCGATTGAAAGGTTGGCGACTTAAGCACTGCGCCATGAGTCAGATAAGTACGGGTAAGGGTAGGGGTAGTACAATTTCTAAGAAAATTAAATTATGTTATAAGTTCTTGCTAGTTCCAAAAAATCTTTCGTCTTAAAAATTTCAAGATTCTAACTAAAAGTGTTTCGAAGATATGAAATCAATTTTTTTTTCCCATAACGGTAAATTTCAGTTGTATAATATAGTATAATTATATAAATTTTCTTTAGGTACTAAATAGAATTTTGTTCAGAAAATGCTTAGATTTGATAATTTCTACATATTTCTTCTACGAACATGTTAACCAATTCTTATTCTTCTATTGATGATTTTTCCGTTTCATCTTTCATGATTGAAAATCTGCTCTGATTTTACGTTTAATATAAAGTTTTAAAATTTAATTACAGTATCTAAGTATTTAAAACTTATATTTATTTTAAATGATTTTAAATTTTGATCATTTTCATAGAATTTTACCTTAGCCACCATTTTCTTTTCATATTTAAACAAATTTTTTTTTTTTTTTTGTTTATTCTAAATAATGAAAACTTTAATTTTTTATATTTAAAGTAAAAAAAATAATGAACATATTTTCATTTATTTATATTTTAACTTTTAAAATGATAAATATTTTTATAATCATTTTTTTTTTCTCTCTCTCTCTCTTTGGTTCAAATTAAAAGACAAATTTTAATAAAAAAACTTAATAAAAAATTCAATCAAACACTTTTAAAAGCAATTTTAAATGAAAAAAAAACAGCAATTTCCTACACCTTAAAACAAAGACACCTTAAATGTTTTAATAATATTTTAAAAATAAGAAAAAAAAAACAATTAAGAAAAACGTCTTTCTTAATTAAACAAACTGACCAAAACTTAAATATAAACATTTTTTTTTTTTCTATTAAAAAACCACATATGTACATATATATACAATCACACTTCTAAATAAATATATGTATACATATATCTATGTTTAAAAACAAAAGTCCTTTTTTCCCATATTTTATTACAGTATAAATTTAAAAATACATACAATGGTGTTCATAAGTATAGAAACATATCAACAATTTTTATATATAGCATTTTCGGATTAAATGAAACCTTTTTTCAATTAAATGAAACAATTTTTCAATTAAATTAAAACTTTTTTCAGTTAAATGAAACTATTTTTCAATTTAATGAAACCTTTTTTCAATAAAATGAAACTTTTTTTCAATTGAATGAAACCTTTTTCAAAATAAATGAAACCTTTTTTAAAGTAAATGAAACTTTTTTCAAAATAAATGAAACTAAAAAAATTACAAATAAATTTTATTTAAAAAACTGAAATTAAATAATTCAGAAAATTCAAATTGAACTAAACAAAATGGATAAGGCAAAAATTCAGAAAATAGATTGCTCCAATGGACATTATCTTTAAGATTCTACAAGGTGCGGCGGATCAACCATTCAGATCAAATCATTCAGATCATCAAATCAGACCTTGCAAAGCTTACACAATTGAAAATACCATTTCAATTTCATAATTAGAGCAATCGTTTGATATCAGTTCATTAACACTTTGGTTAATTACATGTGGCAGATTATGCTCGATCTCAGTATCGCATAATATTAACCAAGCATATGTTTTTATTTTCGAAAATAACATTTTCATTGTTGAGCATTGTTGATTGAGCATTGTTGAATAGAGTGGTCAAAATTTTGAAATGCTACCATTGCCCGTAATTATTTTTTAAATTGCTCGTCTTTTCTGAATTTTTGGCTTATCCATAACCAAAAAGCAATTTTGCAAGTTAGTAGTAACAAGTTTCAATAGTTGCAAGTTTCATTTATTTCATTTTTGTAAATGAATTAAATTATACTTTTTTAAATAAATTTTATTTGTAATTTTGTTCAGTTCCATTTGAATTTTTTGAACTTCATTTCTGTTTTTAAAATAAATTTAATTTGTAATTGTTTTTAGTTTCATTTATTTGGAAAAAGGTTTCATTTTCTTTAAAAAAGGTTTCATTTATTTTGAAAAACATTTCGTTCAATTGAAAAATAGTTTCATTTAATTTAAAAAAGGTTTCATTTAATCGTAAAATGCTATATATGTGTATATATATATATAATATCTAATAGAAATGTCTCTTCTCTTTTTGTTTTCATTATTCAGGAATGATCAGCCCAACTAAAGCTATCGTGTTGATCTTTTACTTAAGATAATTTTTTTAAAACAGTTTTAAGATTACAGTTAAAGTCTACAGTTTGAGTCAACACCATATTATTTTAAATTATTAAATCAATATTTCAAATTTATCGACATGATCCTCTCTTTATTTTTTAGTACAAATTGCTTTTTTTCTAATTTTCTAAAATAAGTTACTGCAAATCCAAATGTTTTATTTTTTCATTACACTGTACTCAATTCAAAACACAAGACAAGTAAAAAAAAGACAAATCATCTAAATAAAGAAAACACAAAAAAAAACTTTTTGGCTCAAAAATTTTAACTTTACGTTTTTTGGAATTTGTTTTAAAAAAATAACCATAATGTTAAAAGGAAAAAACAAGCGTCGAACAATAAAAATTGGTATAGGAAAAAAAAAATAATTTTTAATTTATCTAAAGAACAAATTCCTATAGTCAAAAACATTCCAAAAAATTATGTTGTAGAAAATAAATAAAATTTTTGTAATATTATGTACATACCTACCTTATAAAGGTTAAATTCCTTTTAAAATACTATAAAACAAGTATAGTTAATTTTAACCTTCAAAACTTAAGTTTCACAGTTATTTTAAGACTCCAAATTAAGGAATATTACTTCTAAACGCATAAAAAACTTCGGAAAAACATGTTCTTGAAAGGTATGTCTGTATGGAGATGCGGTCAGAAATTCTGTAACACTTAATGAAATTAGTTGCAGTTTAATATATTGATTGTACTTAATGATTACCAGATCTGATAAATATGCTGTAGGTTCGACAGCAACAAGAAAGAAGCTCTCTTGTTTATTTTATAATATATAATAGATAAAGGATTAAATTTGGGATTGGAGGAAGACAAAATTTATAGGTTTTTGAAACAATTATTTTATTGTCTTTTTGTTTCAATGACATTTTGACATTCAATGAAGGGAATCTAAATAAATACTTCTTCTAGAAAATCTGTTAAAAGGATAATAAGAAACAAACAGAGTAGATTTTATATTTTTGTATTCATCGACAAGAATTGGGCCCGAATACTTTGATTGCAAATTAATTATACATACGGAAGTTTAAAATTTTTTAGTTATTTACATAGTAAAAAACCGGTGCGGATAACTTCTTTAAATTAATTGTGGTTATAAAGCCACAGTTCTATAAAAAAAATGTTTGTGTCATAAAGCCATAATTAATTTTTAAAACCACCCGCATAGTGCAATCGTGTTGAAATATGTATGTTAAAATAATAATTGAGAACGATTTTAAAGTTACACAATCAGCGTTTCAAGAATTTATTTAGCGTGGGTTTAGAGATGGCAGCCCCTACCAGAGAAGTAATTAGGAGGGATTTTATAGTTGGTTACAAATACAGGATATGAAGTTTTTTACAAAATCAGCTTTAATTTTTGAGAATACGGAATTGGCATACAAAATCATAGGGTTCCAATAATTAGTTTAGTGGGTGTTTCGCGGTAATAGCCTCCACAATATTAAATTCTTTGTTGTTATAATATTTATAAAAAAAATAATTAAATACTATTATTTTTTAGAGTTGGTTAATTAAGTTTAATAGGTTTTCTTTTAAAGTAGTTTTAATCGAATGAGACATAACGCCATATTTCCAATATGGTAAGTTTTATGACACCCCCACCATAAAACCTTTATAAGTATACATATTAAAAAAATATTTACAATCAAATACTTTTAGTATCTGGACCTATATCATTTCACTTTTTTTCACATTTTTTTTCTTATTTTTATTTTGCACATTGTAGTTCAGACATAAATAAAACATAAATATGAATATACAGTATGTGTAGGCATTCATTATTTACCCTTTTGTTTTTTAAGGTATATAAATGTATAAAAAATTATAAAAAATAAATTAAAAAATATAAAAAATTTTTTTAGTAACAATCATAAGATTTTAAATTTATTATAGTTTGACCCTTTTGAAATTTTATGATTCAAGATTAATTTTTATCCGAAATGGATTCAAATCAAATTAATCTATTTGAGTAAATTTAAATTTAAATTTTAGTTTTTTTTTTTAATTTCTATTATTAGATTTTATTTATTCTCGATTGAGTTTGATCTAAGTATATCTGATATTCAAGCTTCAATAAACTGAGAAACGAAAATTTAACATAAATGTATATCTGTTTTAATTTATAGAAACTCTTTGATATATTTATTAGACTCAACATCATAAAAAAGACAAATTATTTTAGAATCGTTAAACATTATAAACGTTTAAAAAATATAATTAACTGTCGTTCATTTAATTTATACGAATTTCTTAAAATTTTTATGTAAAATAAAAATTCAGAAAAGAGATGAATAACTGATGGAGTACTTTATTTTTAACCAAATCACATATGAGATAGCCTCTCGAGATCATCAATAACCAATATAAAGAATTCTATCTATTTATTATTTTATTCTATTTGTTTTATTATTGTTATTATTCTTCTTATATGTTTTTGTCCTTTGGGGTCCTTCAAATTTATTTATTTATTTTTGTTTTTTGTTTGTTTAGTTTTTATTGTTTTGGTTTGCCCTCATATTGTTTCTTGTCCCATACAATGGATTTCGGGGAAAATCCCAATTTCCCTTTAATAGAAATTTTTTATTTATTTTTTTTCTTTTTTAATAAAACAAATGATAACAAATTATCTATAAAGCTCCCTTATGTTTTTTGTTTTTTTTATAAAAAAAATGTATTATGCATGTATACAGTATGTGTATACAGTGTTAGACTAAATAATGGTGTAGGAAAATTTTTTCATTGGACATTTTATGTAAGAACGATATTATTTCAATTCTTATATTCCTCTAACTAACCCTTATATAAAATAATCTAGATTCAAGTATTTATAATGTAATGTTCAAGTAAGTAGTCTAATGTCTTAGAAAGTATTTTGTCTAAAATGAGGCATGCCAATAAGCTATTAAAAAATCAATGGTAAAGATTTAGAAGGAATATAATATTACTTTTTAGTACGATGACCAATAAAGTGGAATCGAATTGAATAATAGTTACTATTCGTAATATAAATTCTATTATCTACATTCTACAGTATAGAAAAGTGATCTTATAATATTATACAATAAAGAATATGCGGGACTTTGTTGAACAAGGGTTATTACTTTATAATATAATTTTTTACTATTATTTTATACATACATACAATTTTGTACAATACTGTGCATGCATGTCGATTTATAGAAAAATATAAAACTTTTTTCTTATTCTTTCAGTATACATCAGAAGAAATGTCTTATCGTTTTTTATTTCCAATTTCCTATGGATTTTTCCAAGGTTCAGTTTTTTTTAATGTTCGTATAATATATTTCTACTGTTTTCTGTTATCAATAAAAATTTTTTAACCCACTTTTCAAATAAAAAACAAAATATATACAACTAATATATAAAAAAAAAAAGTATTATATTATATATTCATAAGTAGTTCTTTTAAAATATATCGTTTTTTATCCTATGCCAAAAAATCTGAACGATTTTACAATCAAAATATTGATAACATTAAAAAATATTTTGTCTTTTGAATTTTTTTTTCTTAAGTTTTAATTTTTTTTTAAATTTAAATCGACATGATTTTAAATGAAGTTTTCCAAATTACTTTGAAACTTGTTAAAAAACACTAATACACACTCAAACTAAATTTAATTAAAGGCTGAAGAACCACACCCGCGGGGACAGGTTCAAAAATAAATAATAATAATAATAATTTAATTAAAGATTTCTAATTTTATACATATACCGTATATATTATATTAATATTAGGTTTGAGATTAAACCTGGATTTCTTCATGTGTTGTTTTTCCGGGGCGGCCGTTTTTAACATCCAATTAATCAGAAAAACACGTCGCGACGATATATCAACTTTATCTTTTCCATGACGGAATGCTCAGATACAGATGCCATTATGCAGTTTTATTTTTGAAAAAAGGTTAAAAAAAAATATACAAAATAAATAAAAAACAAACAATCAAAAATGAAATTTTAAAAAGTATCAATTAAAGGTGCGTATAGAGAAATTTTCTTTAGTATGCATGACTTAAATTTGTCGTATAGGAAATTTATACCCAAGACACCTTCACGAATCACGGAAATAAGCAATCGTCACAGAAAAATTGCGCATAAATAAATTCAGCTTCATTATTAATTTATAAAGGAATCACATCACATCATTATTAATTTATAAAGGAAAAATCTTATTCTCTGTATATATACAAGCAAAATAGTCAAAGAAAACAATGTTGACAAGATATTAGAAAATTATAATATATTAATAGTAAAAAATTTCTTAAATATGAATATTTATACAATCATGTCCTTATAATTTCTAAAAATTCAAAGAAATCAATCAGAAAAACTTCTTAGAAGCATAGATTAATTTATAACATAACTACAACATTACATAATCAAAAAGAAAATTGTCTATTATCAATACTACATATTTCAACTCTACATATATACTAATATATGTTCAACACCTATATACATTACATATGTATGTAATATGTATCTGTGTATACATTGGTTAAATAAAAAACCATCAAAATAAAGTTGGGTTATAATGTTAAATTGTCACACTAATTGGGTTCATTTATATTAAAAATGGTTAAAGAAAAAGAATGAAAAGCTTTCATTGTCCTTAAAAAATAAATAAAATAAATAAATAAAAATAGAAAAAAACTAAATAAAAAAATCATTATCATTTATTTTGATAACATAAAAAAAAGAAAAACGAATTGGTCAGCAAAAAAAAATAAATAAAATATAAACACCTTAAAAGGTTCATTATTGGGTAGGTTATAACCCCAACACTTTTAAATATTGATCTATTTATCATTCTTTTATTTGTTTTTGTATTGTTTTTCTCAAATACATATAAAATAAAACAAAAATAAAATAAAATATAACAATATTATTTATTTAGAATTATATCGTATATTTTATATAGAAACACATTTTATATAGTAAAAATGAATTTTCCAGATGACAAAATGATAGTTTTTAAATTTTATCAAACTAAATTTAAATTAACTTTTACAAAATTTATTTAATTATAGCAGATCGGTCATATTTTTTATTTGTATTCAATCTTAGATCGAATTTAATTAATAAATAATTAATTTAATAAAAATCATTTATATTTCTTCAAAACTTTTGGTTCTCTAGATATTTTAAAGTTTTTGTTTTTTTTTTCATTTAAAAAAAGTTTTTCAAATTTTCCTTTTCAAAAATCTGAAAATGAGAAAGGACTAATATAGAATTTTCTTAGCAAAGTAATTTTTAAAAAAAAAATTGGATATCACAAAAATATGACTGCAAAATATAAAAAATTAAGGATAATGTCAAAATTGGCTCCTCAAAAAAAATTTCCCCAAAACCAGCAAAAAGTATCCAAAATAAACGAAAAAAGTACCCGAAATTTTGAATTTCGTACACAACCCCGGAAATTACAGACTTTTTTCTATAATTTTATTTTAAATTTTTTGGAGACTTTTTACTTATGCAATAAATCTCCAATATATAATTTTTGTAAAAGTCTCCAAAATAAACATTACATATGTAAAAAGTCCTCAAGGTTTCATAAAAATGTTCGGGACTTTTTTCATGGAGCCGTCAAAAATATGCAATTTTTTATAATGTATTTGTTTTCCAACTTAAAAATGGAGCCTCGATGGCCAAGTGGGCAAGAGCGTATGAAATACGTAGTAAAGACCGCGGGAGTGTGGGTTCGATTCGGTAAGAATGATTCCTCCTTACAGCCACAGCCACACTTGAAAATCTGTGTAATTTCCTTGTCACATTTATGTATTTATGGGAATACAGTAAAATAAAAAAACTTTCATTTTGTACTTAACTGAAAATGTAATTCTAACTCTAATGGAAAATTTGAACAAAATAATTACATTTTTTAGGACAAAAAATAAATATAGTCCTGTTCTCTTCAAGTAAACATATTTCATTTTTAATTCGTAGTTCATCAACAATATTATTGGAATAGAAAAATTAGAAGATAAATCATTGAGATTGTAGTTTATCAGTATGTCTTAATTTGGAATGGAAAGAATTTAATTAATATAAGACATTTTGAGATTTTTGATTAAATGTTTCTTTTTCTTGCTGATGTAATTTAATTTCTGTGAGAAGGCAAATCATTAAACTATTACAAATTTCCTTAAAATCAACGAAAGAAAAATTTATTAATGGGTCAATCATCAAAATCGGATTTTATGATTGACCCATTGGAATGGATAAATCATCAAAGTCTATTTTAGAACTTACATATTTCCTTTTTTTTTTTGGAAAAAGTCAACTCCTTTTATTATACTTATTATGAATTTTTATTGGTTTGGCATACATCAGTATTTTAGAATTTTAAAATCGAATTTATTTATAAAGGTGTTAAAAGGACTTTAAATAATAAATATTAGTATAAAAATATAAGTATATATAGACTTTTATCGATAAGATCTGCGTATTGATTTATTAAGTAAATTGAATGCGAATTAATTGAGATAAATTCCATTGATAAGAATATATTAACATATTTCCATAACATATTCTCACTTCACTTATCTATTAGTAAGAGATATCTTAATATCCGAATTTTCTAAGTTTAGCTTTACTTCTTGTCGCCACATGTCTTGACAGGGTTATTTAAATAAGAAAATTTACTTTGAAAGACAGTGGGTAAAAAATCATCGCTTTCTAATTGTCTGGAAATTTATATGCATTCTGTTTGTATACATATAATAACAACCAGTTCTAGTAAATGTCAGTAGATTTTGATGATTGACCCATATAGGTTTATTTTTATTTTGTTTTTGTAATAAATTAATTTGATTACACCTTTAGGTATTTAGAAAATTTTCTAGAATTTTTTTTTGAACTTAGAAGAAACGATTTATTTATTTTGTTGCAAAATCAGCACAATTTACTATTTATTTATATTTATTTAATGAAAGTTATATAAATTTTATTACAGTTCGATGATCTCATATTATGAAAATGAATAGATTATATGGCATCATGAAATAAGTCCACAACCCAAAAATGAAATAATTCCTCAAAAATATTTGTTGTGTTTTTGATGCAGACTGCAGAGTTATGTCATTTTGTGTGAATTTTTTTCATTCCCATTTGGCGGATTTATGTCAGTTTTTGATTATGAAATAAGTCCGTTAATTAAAATATGAAATAAATTCTGAAATTGATTTTTTGGCAAATTTTTTCCTTTATTTCTTTTCGTAACTTACATATGTATATATATACACGTTATTCAGAATTGTGTGGGATTTTAGAGTTGGGTTCAAAACCAGGATATTCGCTTTTTCCAGAATATTTATATATAGATGTATATAGGAGATTCTGAATTAGAAGCGATTTTTTAATAGGTTACAAAATGAATGATTTTGGATCCTTCCAAATTCAAAATATCGCATATGCATATGTACATAAATATATAAATATTCTGAAAAAAGGTAATACACTTAATTTGAATCCAACTCTAAAGTAATTTATAAAAATAAAAAAAAAAATAAAAATGATGAAATAACTCCGCAATTTGATTATGGAATTATTTGATTTCTTTGTACGGAGTTATTTCTCGTGGGTTTATTGCATGATGTCAGGTTTTATATTGCACATACATATATGTACATATTATAATTATATAACAGCTTTACTATTTATTTTATAATTACTATCACTATTTAGTAAGCATATATTATAATCTTTAATAAAACACCTCTAATAAATTACCTCTACTCATTATATTAACAAAAAAGTTATTATAGAATATTTAAGACATTTTAAATGAACTCACCCAATTAATTCAATGACATTATAAATTTACATCTTAAAATAAAGACATCTTACATCTTAAAATAGAATGATTTCATCGAATTGATATAATTTCAAAATAATATTCCAATAATCACACTATATGCAATCACTTCACATGTAAATCACATAATAATAAAAAATTTGTCAACTCTAAGGTCGTAAAAATTTCAAGACAAAAAATAAATAAAAAATTTTAGTTTTTGGCAAAAGAAAAAGAAATTATTTAAGGTTTCTGTTTTTGATGACTTCAACGTAAAAAAATCAGCTGTCTCCACCACAGGACTGACCGCCAATACACGAAAAGTACAATGCCAAAATTTATAGATTTTTTACATAATAATTTATATCAAAGCAAAATAACTTCTAATAATTTAACAACATTTTGTTTTATTCAATAACAATAATAAGCAATGAAATTGTAATGAGTATTCATTCATACATCCATTTACATTATTATGTAGGTACATGATTTTTTTTTCATTCAAAAATATTAGAAGTAAAAAATAATAAAAACTGTAAACAAATACAAAACAAACATAAGATTAATATTGAATCTGCTAACAAAAATTTTACCGTTTTAATTTTATGTCATCAACAAAAGAATAATATGCATAGATATAAGTATGTATGTACATATATAAATTTTTAGAAATATAAAAAAAAAAACAAAAAAAATTGTTTATAGGTATAAATTCATATGGAGTTGTTATGTATGAAATTTGGACTTGGAAAAAAAATTAAATAAAAGTTAAAGTTAGTTATATCAAAAAATGTTCTATGGCATAGTTGTTGCTCTTTACTTGTGCAACAACTTTTTCTTAATAATTTTTCTCATAAAATTTTTCTGTTACGAAATATACGTAAAAAGCTTAAAAATTACACTAGTAAACTACAACTTGCGGTTGTCCGATTTGCTCCAAAAGGTTATCAATTCGAGATATTTACGTCAAAACCTTAAATATGAAATTGCAAAAAATTCCGCTCAGTCGTTTAAGCTGTACACGTGCCCACAGACATACCCACACACGCACACACACACACAGACATCATGCTAAATAAAATATTTACAGTCTTCTCCACACCCGAGTAGTGCATATTTGCCAAAATCTCGGGTACAAATTTTTGGTATGAAAACAATACCTATCTTACATATACATATATATATTAATGTATGCGGTCGGTAAAAAATACGACAAATCTTATTATAATCGGTATATAATCTTACAATCGGTAAAAAATAAATTATAGTTTGCCGATTGTAAGACGTAAGATTTTAAAGCTAGCAAAAAAAAAATCTAAAAATCGAGTTTTTAAAATTTAATTTTTTTGACAACCCGGATTTTTGAACCTCACAGTCGTTTAAATTTTCAAAATGATATGCAGAATTAATTTGCTTTAAACTTTGATTTTTTGATTTTGCGATTTTTTTTTTTTGTAAATTTTAAAACAGTTGCATATTCTATTTATATTTCTTTCTATTATATTTATATTATTTTAGAATATTTTTTTAATACAAAAGGAAATTTTTATAGAAAATTTTATTTTATAATATACAGATTAATAATTAATAAATTAATTATTGTATTTTTTGTTTATTTATCATAAAATTTATCATATCATTAAAAGAAATATTTAAAAGAAAAAAATTTTTTTAATCCTTCAATACTGTTTTTAAATAACAGAAACATATACATAAAATTATAATGTTAATATAACTAAAAATGACACATACACATACATGTAACTAAAATTCGATTTTATTAGAAAATTTTCAATATTATTGATATTTTTATTTAATTTTTTTGTTATTACTATTCCTTTTCATTTTACTTGTGTTTTTTCGTTTTTTTTTTTTTTTTTTTTTTGGAATATTCAAAAATGAAGTGCAATTTTACTTTTATACTAAATATTTGATATATATAATAATATATATTATAATAGTATTATATATAATAGTATTATTATAGTATTATTATATATAGTATATATAATAGTATTATAAATTGTATATATTATATTATAATAATAAGTATATATTTGTCAGTTTTAAAAATTAAAAAAAAGGATTTCAATATATAAGTTTGGTTTATAAAAGGATATTCGACATACTCATAATAACAGCTAATAAAAAAAATGAAAAATTTTAATGTTATTGACAAGGGTTGTCTTGTCCTTGTCTTGTCCCATTGTATATAATTATAAACATAAAGCCTCGTTCTCTGTTTTATTTTATTTTTATTGTTATGTAGTTTGTATAGTATAAAAATATGGTAATATATATATGTGTATATAATATTTTTAAATTCATATGTATATACATATTAAGAAAATTTAAAATAATATTGTAATAAATTTACTTATGAAAAACTTTAATATTATTTATAAATAAATGAAAAAAAAAAAATTTATTTAAAATTAATCCTTTTAGACTTAAGATCATAATTTGATTTATAAAAATAGTGTAACTTATTTATTTTTCATCTTATTTCCTTACTTATCTACTTTACTTACTTACTTACTTATCCACAGATTTATTTACTTGCTCACTCAATTATTTACTTACTTACTTAATTACTTAAATCTTTATTAATAATAGATTTAGAAAGTTTTTTATTAATAATATAATTATTACAAATAAAAGCTATGGCTCTTTTCCTCTCGAATGTGGGACATTATTAATAATATAATTATTATGAATAGACCCGTTTTCCTTTCGGATATGAGCAATGAATACTCTAAAATGAGCATAACTTTATTTAAATCGCAGAAAAATAAACAAAAACTTATAGAATTTATTCAAACAAAAAACAAAAAGTACTTCATTTGAAAAATTAATAATTTTGTTATACTTTAGATTAGCTGCCATGCCATTCGCAATTTTTTTGCAATTTTGAATAAATGAAATTCAATAAAAATAGTTAGCTCTTATGATGACCCCGATTGGGGTCTGAGCCATTATGATGTTAATATCATGTTACTGTAAATATCTTTAAACAACCAAGACAATAATATCGATTAACATCGTAATATAAAGAGCGACCTTTAAATGATGTATTAAACTTCATTATGTGCATATCTATTAAAAGAATACTGTCATACTGAATCATTTTAAACAAAAGAAAATTATTAATTTTTTGGTACATTTTAGTTTATTTATTTGTCCTTTTCTACCTTTATCTTTGTTTTTTTTTTTCCTACTTTATATTTCTGAGTTATAGCAAAGATTTAATTATGAATTTTAGTATTTTTACTTTTAATTCATATAGCGATGCAATAAAGATATTATATATATATGTATATATTAATTTCTGCATATATATGTATAACAAATTATGAATATAATACAAACAAAATATCAATAGAATTAATAATGTGGTACAAATAATTTTCAATTACGCCTTTTGATATGCAATGTTTATAAAACGATGAACGATTATAAAATTCTAGGAATATCATGATTGGTTGTAATAATTAACAGTATTATCATACTTATTTAAATTCCTTTCGAAAAAAAAGGATAATCAAAATATATTTGTATAATCAACAAAATTTTAGATTTATAGTAGGTATATTTAAATGTCCGTATGTGTCTTATTAAAGAAATACAATTTTAAAAGTTTTATTGAATAAAATGTTTTAATCATAATTTCATGCATGTAAATAAAATGTATATAGGGACAGAAACTGAAACTGAAAAAAAAAAAACATTTATAAAAGGATTAACTAAAGCAAAAACAAAATATTATAAATGAATTTCTATATGTTAAGGACATCATACATAATATTTTGTAAATAATAAAAATATGATCAAACGATTTTATTTTTGATTACCTCATACTGAATATGAAAACTACTTGTAATTTAAAATACATTTGAAATATAATTATAATTTTATATTTTTTTTTTAATAAAAGGTAAAAAAACAAAATTATTGAATAGACTAAAACTATTTATAGAAAATCTTTTTTATTTTTTTGATTGAGTATTTAATTGAAAATTTTTGATTACTTCTTACCTAGATTTCTTATGAAATAAATAATTTGATTTAAAATATTTTGATATGAAAGATTTTTTTTTTTAATTTAGAAAACTCTGTTAAGAAAATTTTAGATTTTTATATAAAATTTTAAATTATATTTGTCAAAAACTATTAAAAATTTTCTTTTTATTATGGTTCCCTCATCACACCACATACAATGTGATGACGAAATAATTCAAGCCCTTCCTTTTCAGGTGGGTACAAGTATTAAATTATACATAATTATATTTTATTTATATTATTTTTATATAATATATTGATCTGACCAGGCCAAGAAAACTGGTTACTTTTACAATGCATTATTGTATTGGATTAAAACGACCTGTAATTGTATTTTAGACAATACTTCAAACTTAAAATTTTAATTTTAAATTTAATTATAGCACATTACATTAATTGATTTTTTAAAACCTTTAACCAATTGATTTTTTTTTGACTGGACCTTTAGAGCAAAATATTATCCTTTTTAAAAATTTATTTATTAATCCAATTTTGAAAAATTTACTTATTAATTTGATTCTTTCCGTTCGTCAATCGGTCTGTTTCCACTACATCGTTTAAGATATATCTTACATATGTTCTAACAATGAAATCATGGATAAATCTCTAAAAAAAAATGTTATATTGTAAAACAGTTTTTTTTATGTAGCCCCAGTCATTATGAAGATATAATCCCTCAAAGTTGCAAAAATTCCTATTTTTAAATGTGTATACCTCAGGTGCTGCTAAAACTATTGTTTTATTCTTTTTAAGGCATTACTTCAATGTGAGTTTGGTTTTGTGAATTTGGAAAAATCCTTTATGAAGTTGTTGTAATATTGTAAAAATCCTAAAATGGCTTTTATATCCTTTTGGGTCTTCTTTAATTGCCCTAATTTTCGAGGGGTTTGGGTTTTATGCCTTCAGTTGTTACGATATACTCTAGAAACTCAATTTATTTGTGCAGAAATTATGATTTATCCATCTGTACTTCTAAGTTTACCTTTTTCTAAGCACTAAATACTTTTTTCAGATTTATGTATCCATATGTCCATATGTTTTTATGTTCATTCAGCTTGCGGTAGTTAATAAGGAGCCTGCATTTTTGCTTACCGCTAGCATCGGCCTAATGCTAGCGGTAATGCCACCGGTTCGCAACCACAAAACCGGTAAACTCCAGGAAGAATAACTGAGTCTTATGATACCTAGTATACAAGCATCTCATTAATTTTCCTTTTTAATTCGTGGTTATGCACTAATGGATTCCTATACGATTTTGTATACGTTCGTGAAGGATAAGTTTTTTCCGTCTCTAAAGTATATTTCATCCTATTCTTTGCATACTTTAAATAATTCTTTTTTTTCCTCTATGTTTAAATGGTTTATTCTTATAAGTTACATAATGTCACTTATAAGTTCGTAATTTTCTGTTAGTATGACAAAGATTGAAATTTTAGAACTAATAGGATTAAGATTTATTGAATTATTATCTGGATTTATTGGATTACTAACTCGATTAGATTCAAAGTTAATATCTAATGGGCAAATATCTAATGGTGAAAAAAGATTATTTTCAAAATTATTTCTAAAATTATTATCATATTGTTATTATCAATATTTTCTAATTAAGTTTCTTATTTATAAAAATTTTGAATAAGGGTTTTGTTTATGCATTTAATTTTAACAAAATGAAAACACTATACAAAAATAATAAAAAAAATTTGACTCGCACTTTGTAATTATTATGAACATAAAAATCTTTAACATTTCCTTTGAGATTTACTAATTCAGGATACCAGAGATGATTTTAACTCTTAAAACTGATGTATGATTAAGCACTTTCAAATTTCTTTGCACTCTAACACTTCAATATTTATTTTATGAATAGACCAATTTTAGCACTTTAAAATTTTAAGTTTATAGTTAATTTCTTTTTTAATCTAATTAGACAATTAGATCGAATAAAACACTGTGTAAGATTATAAAATTTATTTATTTAATTAACAATAATTTTACAAGGTAATTTAAGACAATTGGTCAAACTAAACACTTTGTTATAAAATTTTAGATTTATTTAGAATTTATAAAAATTTTACGCTAATACCACCAGGATCGTCATCTGACGTCACCAATTGCGTCAATAACGTATTTTATACAATTTTTTTGTTAATATTAAAGCATAAATTTATCCTTTATTCAAACCAACTAAATATGTATAATGATTGATTAATTACGAATCCCACAGACGTCGTAGGAATATTTCCCTCTTACGACATTTACAGCCATGCCTGAAAAGGAAAGATTGTGTAATTTCCTTGTTACATTTATGTGGCAAAAAATTGAAAATTCAATTTCTTGCACGTTTAATGAAAATTGTACTAATTAAGGTGTTTTAACAATAATGAAATTTAATATAATTTAAATGAAAAAACTGTACAATATTAAGCAATTTGTATACATAATTTGTTTACAATGATCCTCATAAGCAAATATATGCTATACTTTCAGTTGACTTATAATATGGGCACATGTTATAATAAGCATATGTATAATATATGCAACATATATCACTCGTGCCATAGAAACCAGGCGAAAAAAGACATATAAATCTTAAAAATTAGAAAATTTTGTTCAAATTTTATTTTAGGTTAACTTAAATTGTTATGTATTGGTACATATTTTATCTTATGCAAAAACTTATAGATTGTTTAACATGTAAATACATATGATAAGTATATTTTAGTATAACAGAAGAAATGCCACTTAAATTTATATATTCAGCCCAAATTATTTTTATATTTCCAAAAATTTCAACTTTCTTATGAATGATGTTTCTTCTTCTTCTATCTTTTATTTTAGAACTAAAAAAAAATACAGCAACAAAATGAGAATTTTAGAAAAATTAAAACTTCATACATATTTTTTAATTCTTATGTCAACTTTATCTTTTCATGTTCATGCTCAAAAACTTTGTAGGTAAAATACATATTTATCACAATATTATTACTTTGTTTACTAAAAAATAAAACTTAAAAAATATTTTAGCCATAACGGACATTGCATAATTTTTCCAGACCAATTAGAAAAACTGAAACAGAAACAATATGAAACAAAAGAAAAACTACCACAAGCAAATCGTGAATTTGTATTAAACCAACAACAACGAGAACAGCAACGAGCTCAACAATTAGCCCAACAACAAGCTAAAAAACAACCTGTTGAACAGGCGCAACGAAAATCCCAACAACAAGCTCTACTTCAAACACAACAGCAAGTTCAAAATCAAACTAAAAAAATCTCACAACAATTACAAAATTATAATCCATCAGTTGCAACAAGTGTTTCTTTGAATATATTAAATCTGGCTAAAAAATTGAGTCAAAAATTGCAAAGTGAAAAATTAGATGGCCAAAAAATATTTTCACCAATATCAATTTTTTCTGTACTACAATTACTATTGACTGGTGCTAATGGAGAAACTTTTAATGAACTTAATCGTTTATTGTCATATCGGTCTAATATGGGTTCTTCTGTTTCACAAGACGAGTTTGGTAAATTAATTGAAGATTTAGTAAGTGATGAAATGAATCCAAAAAGATTAAGACCAGATGCTGAATGGAAATTTTCTTCTATTCATGAAAATGATGTAATAAATAAACCTAAACCCCAAAAAATAAGATTAGCAAATGGAGTTTTCATACAAAAAGGTATCAGTATACGACCATCTTATAGAAGTATTATTGAAAATATATATAAAAGTCAAGTAGAAAATCTAGATTTTCGCCAAAAGGATTATGTTGAACAATATATTAATGGTTGGGTAAATGAAAAAACTTATGGTAAAATTCCAACAATTATTGATAAAGGTTCATTTGATCCTTCAACATCTATGATAATGGCTTGTGCTGTGTATTTCAAAGGATTTTGGAAAAGACCATTTATTAGTGGTGCAACTATGGTGTAAAGAAAAAATGTTATAAAAATAAAAATAGAAATAATAAAAAAAACTAATCATTTTAGAAAAGATTTTTACCCGGATGGAACAGATAATCCTAGTACTAGTATTAAAGTTAATATGATGGCAAATGGTGGTTATTTCCCATATTATGAAGATCCAAATTATAGTAAGTTGTATAATTATTCTAATATTTATTTTAATATCTTAATAATCAATCTTATTTATTTTTTTTTAGAAATAAAAGTAATTGGATTTCCATATAGTAAAGGTACCAGTACAATGTATATTTTCCAACCATATAATTCAACAAGAGAACGTTTACAACAAATGCAAAAAATATTAACACCAGAAGTTATTGAATATATGATTTCACAGATGAAGAAAAAAAATTCCGTTCTCATTTTTCCTCGTTTACATATAATTAACTCATTTGATTTAAGAGATGTTTTAAAAAGTTTAGGCTTAGAATCTATATTTTTTCTTAATAAAAGTGATTTATCATTAATTATGGAACCAAATTCAAGTTATACTAATGTCAAACAATCACCTACTGGCTACTTACGATATACAAATTCAATAAGAAATAGTCCAGATTTAATTAAACCAAATTTATATGTTGATAGTATTTTACATAAAATCGATTTAGTTATTAATGAAGAAGGCACTGAAGGTGCTGCAGTAACCGCAGTAATTTTAAATAAATCTGGACCTGATGTTATTTTTAGAGCTGAAACACCATTTTTAATACTTCTAAGACATGATACAACAAAAATTCCAATATTTTATGGAGCTATTTTTGAGCCAACTTTAAATTAATGTCAATAACCCTTTGTTTTTTTTAATAATATTACAATATTACAAAAATAACATAAAAAAAATTTTTTAGTTCAATTTTGTTTTTTTTTTTAACCTATTGTATGGTTTAAAAAACTTTAGATATTAAGACAAAATGAAATGACAGTATAAAGTTATAGAAAGAAAAATCAACTTATGAAATATGGTTATTTATTTTCTATCGACATAAATAACTGCACGTAAAATAATTTCTGAAACACAAAAGACAAGAAATTAAGCGGAAAAAAAATAGAAATACAATCCTCCCGCAGCTAAAAATCTATTTTTTGAAAATATGAAAATAAGGGGACAGTGTCATTATTCCAAAAAAAAAATTCCAAAGTTACAAAATTCCAAACAACGAAAAAAAAAATTTTAAAAACAAAAACACCAAATAAAAAAATTCCATAACGAAAATTCGTAGATTTTAGAGTTTGTTACAAAATCAAGATTATACGCTTTTTCCAGAATATTATATTATTATGATAAGTTTCAGAGTTGGTTATAAAATCAGGCTTTCAATAATTATTTTGCTGGCGTTTGGGGCGGCCCACACTATTTTAAAAACTTTGTAGCAAAAATATTTATATAAGAAAAATAATTAGGAGGAATTTTACAGTTGGTTTCAAAATCAGGGTTTCAATAATTTGTTTAGCGAGGTTTACTTTGTATCTAAAATATTGGGTCTATGACACTTTACTGAAAAAAAAAATTACGAATGAAAAAACTCCGAATTTTAATTCTGTAAAAAAAATTCCGAATATTCCAAAATCCCGAAAAGAAATTACTGAATATCAAAAATACCGAACTTAAATTTAGCGAAAAAAATTCGGAATTTTACAAAATACTAAAAAATACTTAAAAAAAATTTATGACAAAAAATAAATACATTCGGGATTTTTTAATTTGTATTTATTAATGAACAAAGTTTTAAACAACATATTATGCACCAATAGCAAAACACAAAAAATTATCAATACACGTATACTTTAAAATTAATAAAGCAATGTTTGAGGGATGAATTAGGAGGGATTTTTAAATTGGATTCAAAATCAGGGTTTTCCCTTTTTCCAGAGTATTTATATATATATATATATGTGAGATTGTGAATTAGGAAGGATTTTAGAGTTGGATTCAAAAGTAGGGTTATATGCTTTTTCCAGAATATTTATATATATCTACGATATTTTGATTTAAGAGAGATTTTAGAGTTGGTTACAAAATCAGGATTTCAATAATTTGCTTAGCGGAGGTTTGTGGGCGGCAGCCCCCACTATTTTAAGTTAATAGTTGTTAAAATATATAAATAAAAAAAATAATTAATAAGGATATTAGAGTTGGTTACAAAATCAGGATTATACGCTTTTTACGGAATATTTATATATATGTATAAGCGAGATTCTAAATTAGGAGGGATGTTAGAGTTGGATTCAAAATCACGATTATGCGCTTTTTCCAGAATATTTTTATTTATGTAAATGTAAGATTCTGAATTAGGAGGGATTTTACAGTTGAATGCAAAATCAGGATTGCCGCCTTTTCCCGAATCTTTAAATATTTATTGTTTTTTATTATGTTTTCTTATAAAAATGCAGTTTTTTTAATATTTTGCGCATAATTGTGATTGTGCATAAATAGTTTGCCATTAAATTTAGAATTTTTAGAATTTTTTTTTAGGAATTTTTTTTTTGGAATTTTTTATTTTGGGATTTTTGTTTTTGGAATTTTTTTTTTGGAATTATGTAAATGGCATTTCGAAAATGGAATTATTTTTTTGGAATATTATACCCAACCCATTGTTTGTCATTAATTTGAACCCAATGACAAATAGTAACTGTATAACTGTGAAAACTATATATATATATTCATATCACTATTAATATTAATTAGATTTTTTTACACTGGAAGATTTTAAAAGTTTCGGGAAGATTTTCAGGTGGCCGCGTATCTGCACTAACACATAGACAAAATTCTTTTTCATATTCAAATATGAAAATTGTACAAGAGGGAAAGAGAAACACCATACTGTCTTTATCTCATGAAAAACTGATTAAAACGTACTTATTTTGTTACTTTTTTTACGTTAAAAAGTAATGAAAGAGTTTGTCATTGTTTTTAATGATGAAAGTGGACTTATTTTCAAGAGTTTTGTCAGTATCCACTTAAGCGCCTATTTTAAAATACAACAACTCAAAATTTTTAACTTTATTATATGAAAATATTTATTCAGATTTTAAGTAAAAAAATTAAAATACATATTATAAATTAAAAAAAATGGTCCAAATATTATTAACAAAAAAAATAATGAATCGAAATTCTAATAAAATATCTCCCTATTTGATAAAATCGGTTGTGGGGCTTGTGCACACATTTTCTTACTTGCCCTTCAAACTCCGGCATTTTCTCACCACATGCAATTATATTATAACTAGCAGAATACCCGGCTTTGCCCGGAGTATTTTATTGGTTTTATGAAATAAAAATTATTAACTTTTGTAATAATTGTAATTAATATAATTTAATTAATATAGTTAACTTATTACTATTCATTTATAGACGCTGGTAGTTAATATTCTATTTTTATTACATTTAGTTAAATTGAATAAACAGAGCGAAGAATTAGAGACAATTCGTCTACAAAAAATCTTTAAAGGAATCAATAATCTATTGAGTACACAATTACGGCGAAATGAGTTTTCACAATATATTCGTTAATACCGAAACATAAAATCGCATTTCAATTATAAAAGGGCATAATGTAATCAATTTTTTTTTGTAAGTAATGTCACTTCAAGTTTTGGTGAATTTAAGCACATTTTGAAAACTTTGTTATTAGGTTCGCTTTGTCCCTCCGTCTGTTAAAACTTATATACTGTTTAATAAAGAGCAATGAAATATTAACTACGCATAGGTCTCTTAAAAGAGTAATGTTGTAGAACAACTCCTTTATGTACTCTCACTGTTGGAGATCCTAGAGCACCGACAGCTCTTCAAATTTTGAAAAAACTTCTTTATAAATATGCGTACATTTCAGGTTCTGTTTAACATATTTTCAATATAAAAAATACATGATTGTTTTTTACCTTTATAAATCAACCAGAATTTTTTTACGTTTACTTTTTCTAATTATGTTTGCAAATTGATATGCCAAAAATATGTGTAAAAATTGTGTGTGGATAAGAATGTAAGGTTTTCAGTTCTTTAAAAATATGTATGCACTAATTTTTGATTAAATACTGTACAGAAATGTGAATATGTTTTCGAATTTAATTGATTATATTTATAGTATTTTTAAATATACGCACATTATACATACTATATGTACATATTTCAATAATATTTTATGGGAAATATGTTATACACATCCATCTTATATAGGTAGACCACATGTAAGTAATGCATTTCTGAATGATGACATCTTGTAAGTAGGAGATTGTTTCTGTTTTTTAACAACGGCCGAAAATATTAAGATGTTAAGACTTAAACACAGTATTCTTAAGATACTTAATAAGGTTCTTTTAATTACTGTTATATATTAGAAATTTGCATTGAAAGGTTTTTATGGAATATTAGAAACAGTATAGATAAAAGTAAAGAGTTTTGAAAATATCTTTTTAATAATAATAACAATACAAAAACTTAGGCAGAATATTTTTAATAGGTGCTCATGCCGAAATGGGTTAACAAACGTTAACAAACCTTTTGTAACAGGCTTTATTTATAACCATAAATTCATCCTGCTAAATTAAACCCCAATTAGAAACAAACATTTTTTTTAACAGTCTATCATGCCGAAATGTGTTAATGTATCACGACAAAATTTATTGAATGTGTTTGTGTGCCAATTTATTGAAAGTTCAATACAAATTTTGTAAATTTTCAATTGGCCAAATCGTTTAAGCACAACAAAAAACAAGGTAGAATGTAAACCAACGTTTTTTAAAAGTGCACATTTCCAAAACACAATACAAACTGTTTAGAATTGCACAAAAATTTGAAAATTTAAAAAATAAAATTTAAGAAATTTTTTATAATAAGAAAATATGTTAAAATAACACTTTTCTGGAATTTTGAGGGGCTGTAAGTCCAGAACCCTTTATAACTAAGAAAAACCGTTAACACACATATTACAACCGTACAAACATTATTATTATATTACAACCGTACATATTACAACCGTAAAAACATATTACCGCAGCTTTAATTTTTATGTGTTACCAAAGAAAAATGTGTACAGGTGCTTAAGTTGCAGGTGCCTAAAAATAGCATTTTTCAGCCTTAATACCTCTTAAACAGGGAGTGGTGCAAAAAACATTTCTAAGAAAACTTATACTAATTCTAAAAGTTGTCTCTTGTCTCAAAATTTCAGGTTCCTATCTAAAGGCGTGCCAGAGTTATGAAAAAAGAAATTTTATGGAAAATGTGGTTTTCACATAACTGTAAATTTAAATAGTAAATTACAAAATATTACATAATTTTGATATTGTTTTATGTAGATATTAAAATAGATTATAAAACTATTACGGAGAGCCTGAGATATATATCTGAAAATGGAGCTTTTTCGTAATTTTGAAGAGATGTAACTTTGGAACCCTATACAACTAAAATAAACCTTTAACGCACGTAAAAATATATTACTGTAGCTTTAATTTTTTTATCTTTCCGAAATAAAATGTGTACAGGTTCCTAAGTTACAGGTGTTTAAAAATAGGTGTTTTTCAATTTTTGAGAATCATAAACAGGGAGTGATCCAAAAAGTTTTCTGAGCAAACTTATACTAATTCTAAAAGTTCTTTCTTGCCTCAAAATTTCAAGCCTCTATCTAAAAGCGTGCCGGAGTTATGAAGATAGGAAAATCATGTAAAATTTGGTTTTCACCTAACGGTAAATTTAAATACTAAACTTAAAAAAAATTATATAATTTTGATAATAATTTACAAATTTAAAAAAAAAACCAAATACCAAAGTTAAATATAATACTTAAAATTGAAAAAATCTTAAGCAGAACATAAGATATATGCATTTAAAAATGGGGCTTTTTCAAAGTTTGAGGGGCTGTAGCTCCGTAATGGATGGGGCTACATAAAAAAGTTGTTCCACAAAATTATTTTTTTTATGAGACCTACCCATGGTTAAAATTTTTTTTCTCTATCTTTAACGGTGTAGAAGTTTTATAAATAGACGGACAGACGGATGGACAGAGTGAAACTAATAAGCACTATTTTCAAAATATTTTTGGAAATGTGCTAAAAATGAGAAACTTAATGGCCTGAAGCCTGATGCTGAAACGGGTTAATGTATCGTAACCAAATCAACTCAGAAAGCTTTTGTTATAAAGGCCTTCACTTTTAAAAATTTTCAACTCAATTGGTCAAACTGTTTAAGCAGGACAACAGAAAAATTTAATGAACTTCGTCCGCCTCTTCTGCCCAAACGGGTGAACGGAACTTCATAAAAACTTGTCACAGGTTTTTTTTCGGACCATAAAACCACCATACAAAATTGAAAATTCCTGCAAAATTTGGTTGCAATCGGACTGGTTGTTTTTACGTGAAAAGGGCACAAACAAACAAAATTTCTGCTTTATATATTAGAAGAAGATAAAAATATATTTTTTTTACATTTTAATTAATTTACCATAAATTTATATAATATACAATATTAAATAGTATTTATACGAATATTTATGTATTGTAGATTTATAATAAAAAAAAAAATTTAAAACAATACACATATACCTACATAAGTATATAGTATTGATTTTGTGTAAGAATTAGAAAAACTTACGCGATTCCGCGTACAGACAGTATAGGTATGTACATATGTAATATATAATATCTACAAACAAAATAAATAATATTATTGTATAAACTTAATAACTGTATTCAATCTATAATGATCTTTATTCTTTAGTAACCGATTGTTTTATAATATTGCAATATCCTATATGATTTATATTATTTATACAAATAAATAAATAAAACTAGGAATATCATGATTAATTGTTATAATTAACTTACTTAAACTCCTTTCGAGAAAAAGGATAATCAAAATACGAGTATTTGTATGATCAACAAAATTTTGGATTTATAGAAGGTACTTATATTTAAATATGCGTATGTGTCTTATCAAAAAAATACAATATTAAAAGTTTTATTGAATAAAATATTTTAATCATAATTCCCATGCATGTAAATAAAATGTACGAGACAGGGACAGAAACTGAAACTGAAAAAAATAACATTTATAAAAGGATTAACTAAAACAAAAACAAAATATTATAAATGAATTTCTATATGTTAAGGACATCATACATAATATTTTGTAAATAATAAAAATATGATCAAACGATTTTATTTTTGATTACCTCATACTGAATATGAAAACTACTTGTAATTTAAAATACATTTGAAATATAATTATAATTTTATATTTTTTTTCCTTTTTAATAAAAAGTAAAAAAAAACAAAATTATTCAATAGACTAAAACTATTTATAGAAAATCTTTTTTATTTTTTTGATTGAGTATTTAATTGAAAATTTTTGATTACTTCTTACCTAGATTTCTTATGAAATAAATTATTTGATTTAAAATATTTTGATATGAAAGATTTTTTTTTTTAATTTAGAAAACTCTGTTAAGAAAATTTTAGATTTTTATATAAAATTTTAAATTATATTTGTCAAAAAATATTAAAAATTTTCTTTTTATTATGGTTCCCTCATCACACCACATACAATGTGATGTGATGACGAAATAATTCAAGCTCTTCCTTTTCAGGTGGGTACAAGTATTAAATTATACATAATTATATTTTATTTATATTATTTTTATATAATATATTGATCTGACCAGGCTAAGAAAACTGGTTACTTTTATCATGCATTGTTGTATTGGATTAAAACGACCTGTAATTGTATTTTAGACAATACTTCAAACTTAAAATTTTAAATTTAATTATAGCACATTACATTAAGTGCTTTTCTAAAACCTTTAACCAACTGTTTTTTTGTTTTTTTTTAACTCGACCTTTAGAGCAAAATTTTATCCTCTTTAGCACATTTTTCAAAAAAATTTCTGAAAAATTTACTTATTAGTTTGATTTTTTCCGTTCGTCAATAGGTCTGTTATACAAACCTTACTATACATCGTTTAAGATCTATTTTTATCACACGTTCTAACAATGAAACCATCATGGATAGATGTCTTAAAAAATTTAATATTGTAGAACAACTTTTTTATGTAGCCCCCATATCCATTATAAAATTACAATCTGTCAAAGCTGGGAAAACTCCTGTTTTTAAATATGCATATTTAAAGATGCTGCTTAAAATTTACGCAATCTAAAAACGTCAAAAGACAGGACATTTTTTTCATTCAATATATCAATATTAAAGTTATACAATTTTTTTTTTTTTTTTGTAATTTATTATTTTAATTTACCGTTATTTGAAAAGAAAATTTTACAAAATTTTGTTTCATTCATAACTAGAGGCACGCTTTTAATTAGAATCAGAGCTGTTTAATAGCCATTAGAAATGAAAAATTGAGAATTTGCTATTTTTAAATATCTGTGTAATTTAAGCACCTGTGCAAAATTTTCGCAAAAATTAAATTTTCAACATTATAAATATATATGTGTTAAAGGTTTTTTTTTTTTGATTATGTAGCGATTTGGATTTCAAATTGAAAAAGTGTATTTTGAATTTTCACTTTTTCTTCAAATCTAAAGAAAAAATATTATACACAATCTATTAAACAGCTTTTATTGTATTTTATAAAATGTACCGCTTTACAAAACCTATGATTTTACATTTTTTTTTTTTTCAATTTTTTCAAACTTTTCTAAGTAAGTATTCTAAGTACATATGTATATTAAAACGGTTCCATTTAAAGTAAAAATAATTATTTTATATTGCAACAAGACTATTTATAAATTTAGTTTCTATAATTTCGTTTAATGATAAATACTTTAAGTAAAAAAAATTTTGCAACTTCACAAATTATTAATTAACTGTCATTTTTATTTTAAAACAAAATAAAATAAAAAAAAAAATTAATTTTCTATATATTTTATATATTATATAGGTATTGTATTTAGGATATAGCTACATATTATATCTATAAATATAGGTATTATATTGTATGTATTATGAAAAATTTTAATAATTAAATTAAAAAGAATTTATTGAATCAAAGAATATTGAAATTCGCTTGAGTTTTAAAGCGAAAATAAATAGTGGTTTTACTGGTTGTATGTTTTGCTAAAAAAAAAAAAAGATTTTTTTTATAAATAATTTTTTTACACCTAGTCGATTAAATAGTTATTCTATCAAAGACAACAACCAATGAAAAGTATTAAAAAATAGGTACCATATTTTGAGTGAATTTATATTTAACTCAATATTAAAAGAAATGTTATTATTTATTTTATAGATATCAGAGATTATGTGATAGAACTGTAACTAACTGTTCAAGTTCAAGAAAATAATATTAGATTGTTAACCATTATAATTTATAAGCTTAGTCTGGTTTTGGAAAAAAATATTTCATTATTGAAAAACAAATCATTATATTAGCTGTCATATTATTTTATATTTCGTACATATAACATATGTATGTAATTATTTAAGTTTCAATTTATATTCTAAAATTGCATATGTTTTTTTAAATTATGTTACAAATCAATATAATATTCTTTATTTATTTATTTTTTTTTTTTCTCAATTATTCATATTAGTGTAAAAGTGCAATATTCATTGTTTAATTAAATAATTAAATTTATTTCCAATGTTAGTAATGCAATAAAATTGTTAACATTAATAGAGTAAAATAAAATGTTCAAAAAAAATTCTTAATTTATAGATTTTTCAAAAATTTCTTATTGTCTTAACTCACCATTCTTTTCTTTTTTATTTATCATTATTTTTTGTATCAACTATATATAACTATTAGGTTAATGTCGAAAAATTTATCAATTTATTGATTTGATTTTAAGTTAAGGATTTTTTATTTTTTTATAAATTTAATTTATAACTTAACTGGGGCCTCGGTGGCCTAGTGGCTAAGAGCGTATAAAATACGCTGTAAACATTGAAAATGCTGAGTGTGGGTTTGAATCCCACATACATCGTAAGAGTTTTTCCATTTTCACACGACATTTACAGTCACGCCTGAACAGGAAAGGCTGTATAATTTCCTGTCAGCATTTATGTATAATGCATAAAAAAACTTAACTTTAACAAAATATTTCATAATTTAATTTAAATAAGAAAAGAATAAAAAGAATACAAAATAAAAGAAAAATTAAAAAAATATTAAATAAAAAAAAATTTTAATTTTGAGAAGCATTGCAATCAAAACAATATTTAGCAAAGCAAAGCAACGTAGTTGACATCGTTTAACTCCCCTAAAATCCTAATTGTCTCCACGAAACTATAAATATATATTTTTAGTAGGATATATAACACTTGTAGGAGACATAGCGGTTTAAACTGAAAATTGTTACTTTTGTACCAAGGGTTTGACATTTTAAATTATTATAATCTATTTCATAAATTAAAAGCTAAAATAACAAAATTAAGTATTATCTTTGATTTAATAAAAAAAATTTTAACATATTTTTTTAAAAGTTTTTTTAACAGTTTTTTTTTTTTTTTTTGTATTTTTTAATGTAACTTACAATTTTAAATTGCACAGTGATAATTTTCTTCGTTATTTTCTTTGAAAACGCACAGAAAACCTCGAACGGATTATTCACCGTCACTCTATGTGGGTATGGTATGATTGTAAAAGCGTACTTAAATTTTATTTCGAAATTTTTCAAAATTAAATGATAGTGTTGTCATACACAATTTTTAGCATGTATGTATTATAATATAAACATCAAGTAATAAAGAAGGTAAACTTTAATGCTTTTATACAACTTAAAATTTTAGAATTGGTTTTTAAGAATTAAAAATAAAAATAAAGTTTTTTTTTATAAAAAATAGTAATAAAAAAATTGTATTTGTTTGATTTTAAAGATAAAAAATTTATAGTTAGAAAATTTTTTCAATTGCAATTGGTTTTTTTAGTCTCTTCCCAAAAACGAAATTTCACCTGAATTGTTAAAAGTAAAATTTCTTACCAAATTATTTTCTTTTACTCTTCGTACCAATTCAGAGTATTTGTCCTGTTTTGTTATTTTTCTTCTAATCACAAAAGGTAAAAACATTAGAAAAGTTAAATTAAAAAACTAAATTTTTTTTTGTTTACTTTGAAAATTTAATGTTTTTTTTTAATTTTTTTAAAACGCGAATATACATATAAATTATAATATCGAGAAAAAAACGTTTTCCACGCGTTTTCAATCATATGATAATATTTAAATTGACATTTCGGTAGCATTTACGTTTTTCGTACGTTTTCAATCGTATCAATTAAAAAAATTAACTATGTATACTACATATAAGCATAATAATATGTTGATGGTTTGTTTCCTAATGTTTTTTTAACATTTGTGTTTTGTATATTATGTTATGCCATTTCTTCCAAAATGCTCTGAGTTTTGATTGTAATACTACATTACCTTAGTTAAAATCTTAATTTCATATGGGGGACCTGATAAAAACTAAATCATATACAGTCAAATAAATTTCCTATTTAATTTTTCTAAATTTTATTTAAAATTTATAAAAATTCTAGTATACTTTTTCATAAATTTTACAAAAATCGAATTTGTTATAAAATATATCTTAGTTTTTCTATACACTTTTTCCTATAGAGTAAAGAGTGTAAAGCACCTGACCAAACATAGGTTCGCGTCCCCGGCCATATAATAATTTCCATATATTATAGAACAAGAGTTTTTAATAAAGTTTTTATTTTGACCGGTTTTTTGACAGGATTTTACATCAAAAACTTTTTGACTGGATTTTTTGACCAGAATTGCACTGCTAATTTGCATACATCATTTTATTAAATTTTCATGATATCATTATGATATAATAGATTTTGTAGTGGTTTATTTTGTAAAGAAATATTTTGAATATAAGATTTTGTAATGGAAAATTTCGTGGGCCGCGCTAAGTACCAAAAAAAATGTTAATTTATGAATTAATATGAAAATTTTAAAATTCTTTTTCAAAAAGATAATATGATTAAAATCTCAAAATACGCGAATTAATTCATTTCGCTTTATTCCAGCTTACATAATTTCATTACTGTGGCGGTCGGGATATGAAAGAACTCATACAAATCATACGATATGTATGTATTGAACGATAATCTTTATATAAAAGTTTAAAATCAATTTTATATGTTTCTTTTTAATAAAAGTTTTATTTACAGAACTGTGACAGATTCATTTAATTGAAAACCGCAAAATTCATTTAAATTTAACTATTAATTAAATAAATTATGATTTTCTGAAATTGCAATGACATAAAATATAGAAGAGGAAATATTATAAAAAGATAAATTAGAAGAAAACTAACCACAACTATAAAAAAAAAAAAAAACCCAAATTTTAAGAATAATCAATCAGGATTGGCATCAATTAAATTTTCTTAACTCTTAATATTCTAAAAAATTTCTTCTACATTATAAATGTATTAAATTGAATCAATCCATGAATCATTCATTATTATTTTTAACAGTTTTTTTATTTTAAAGTTTTGATACGATGCAAAAATGTATCTATACGTATGATGTATCCAGAATATACTATAAAATAACACTTTTCCACAAACAATTATCATAAATTTGTTATATTTATTTCAGAGTTACTTGCGTAGGTAATTTAATGCTCTTTCGGACCGGTTTATCATTTTTTTCTTTTAATCTATTCAATAAGTGTTGCCATTTTATTATAATTATAGTAACTTTTTTTCAATTTTTAAAATCAAAACCTAAAATAAATATCAAAACAATTCATTTAGATATTTGAGAAGGTACATATTATATTAAAGAATTATAGGTACTAAAGTAAAATTGAAGAGCCCTCATTACAGTTTTTGATAATTGTACATTTTTAAATTTTTTTTTAATTGATATTTGTAAAGTTTTGAATAGTCTTAAGCCTTAAAAGATCTTAAACCATTTCAAGCGTTTTCAAAATTCGCCGGTTTTAAATTTAAGTTGAATTGCAATAATATTTTTCCAGGTTATAGTTTACGTTATTGAGTTTTTTGGTGTGATGAACACTACCACTTGAAAGAAAATTTTGGTATAAATTGAAAACTGAAATTGAATACCTTATCCTATACTTTAGAACATTAATATGATACTTTGGTTGTACGTTAATGTCACAACCAGTGTTCCGGTCAAATTTGACCAGAAAAATAATTCTTTGACCTGAAAAAATGCTCGAAATCTTTTGACCGGTTTTTTGACCGAATTTTGACCGAAATAAAATGTCAATTTTGAAAGCTGTTTGAGCCGTTCATTTTTGTAATTTTGAAAATAGATTAGATTATAGTATAGTTATTTGCGAAAAAAAAAACAAAGTAAACAAAAACAACTACATCAAAATGAACATAAATACTATTTGCTGTATTTTAAAATTGGTATAATTGGTACAATTTTAAAATACCGCAAGAAGTTATACAAAAAATTGGTAAAATAAATACCTATGTATGTATGAAAATAATAATGATGAAAATTTTGATTTTCCCTTTGTAGATGAGCTTTTTTAAGAATTTTATGTTTTTAATAATTTTTTTGTTTATTTTATGAAATATTTAATTTGTTCTATTTATGAAATAATTTTTTTGTATGATATACATATATTATATATATATAGTTAAGTTACCAAGCCAAATTCAATTTGCAATGCCCAAAGTGCAATTACATATATATTTATGAAATAAGGTTTTTGTTTAATTTATGAAGTATTTTTTTTTTGTTTAATTTATAAAATAAATATATCACATAAATGCAGCAACAAAATGCTAGGCCGTTTTCTTAATAAAGTTTTTATTTTGACCGGTTTTTTGACTGGGTTTTACACCACAAACCTTTTGACTGAATTATTATTTGACCGAATTTTTTTAAAATTTTTTCCAGTCAAATGGTCAATATTGCCGGATTGAAAATTTTGAAGAGGTAACACCAGTCATAACATTGTGTTGGAATTCAATTTTTAAAAAAATCTGCTGTATCCACCACAGAACCGGCCTCTGTTGACTATTACACTAATAAAAGCATAATACAAAATTTTATAAATTTTTTACACAATAATTCATACCTATCCAAATAAAATAAGTTCTATTATTTAACAACATTTTTTTTATTCAATAACAATAATAGGCAATGAATTTAATCGTAAAAATAAATATGTATTTACATTCATACATACATACATACATCCGTATATGATCATTTTTTTCCATTCAAAAATATTAGAAGTAAAAAATAATAAAAAGTGTAAATAAATTTATTTATTATATTTATGTACTGTACCGTACTGTACTGTAGGTACAAAACGCAAACATAAATTTTTATATGTATATGTATACGTATACACTATTAACACTAATATTGAATCAGCTAACTAAAATTTTACAGTTTGAATTTTGCGTCATCAACGTCGCGAAATATATGAATTTTGCGTCGTCAGATATATGAAATTTGGACTGAGAAAAAAAATATGTTATTTATATTTAATTCAATAAAGTTAATCGTATCAAAAAATCTTCTATTGCTTTTTATTTGTAAAACAACTTTTTCTTAATAATTTTTTTCATAATATTTTTCTATTACGAAATATTAGAAGTAAACTACCACTTACAGTTATCCGATTTGCTCCAAAAGCTTATGAATCCGAGATATTTACGTCATAATTTTAAATATGAAATTTAAAAAAAATTCTGCTTTGTGCTCACAAAATCGAATTTTACAAAATCGACAACACAATTTTTTTTTTAAACAATTCAAAAATAAAGAATCTCTTTATTCTAAAAAAAAAAAAGAAAAGCTTATTGAAAAGAAATGAGTAATGAGGCAGTTGAATCCAATATAATCAAAAAATAAAACTTATAAAATCAAAATTTTAATCACAGACAGGTTTAAGAAATTAAAATATAAAAATATTTTTGTTTACTGAAACAAATAAATATTTGTCATCATCTGAATAAATTTGAATAATTTTTTTTTTTAATTTAATTCAATATATTTTTATAGTAACTGATTAATTAAATAACATTCTTTGTCTCTTTTATTTAAAAATCTTTGTGTTTTAATTAATCTAAAATAAAGCGATTATATTAAAAATTTATATCCAAAACCATTCATTCATTATTATTATCAGATAGTCTGGCTAGATTATAGCACCATAGTTTCGGATATATTAAAACTGCTACTCCGTTTGTAATACCTCAAAATAACCAAACTAGATATCAACTCAAGTGTATGGATTTGATCAGAATCCAAAAAATAATCTTTTAAGATTTGTCCGTTCGTCTGTCCGTCCGGGCTGTAACTCTGGAACCCTATACAACTAAAAGAAACCGTTAACACACGTAAAAATATATTACTGGAGATTTAATTTTTATGTCTTGCCGAAGTGAAATGTGTATAGGTGCCTAAGTTACAGGTGTTAAAAAATAGCAAATTAACAATTTTTGACCCCTCATTGAGCTCATAAACAGGGGGTGGTCCAAAAAAAATTTCTGAGCAAAATTATACTAATTCTAAAAATTCTTTCTGCCCCTCAAAATTTCAAGTTCCTATCTAAAAGTGTTCCGGAGTTATGAGGGTAGAAAAATCATGCAAAATTTGGTTTTCACATAACGGTATATTTAAATACTTATTTTAAAAACTTTGTATAATTTTGATATTAATTTACAAAGGTAACAAAAATACCTGTCAAATGGCGTTTTCAGATTGAAAAAATATTAACCAGAACATGAAATATGGCTTTTTCAAAATTTGAGGCGGTGTAGCTCCGTAATGGATGGGGCTATATGAAAAAGTTGTTCTATAACATTAATTTTTTTTTTTTGAGACCTACCCATGGTTAAAATTTTTTTTCTCTATCTTTAAACGTTTAAGAAGTTTTGTAAACAGACGGACAGAGTGATACTAATAGGCACCTTTTTTTCAAAATTATTTTGGAAATGTGTTAAAAACGTAGCAAAAGAAAAGAGTAACATAGAAAATAACTGTTGTAAGAAAAACTGTTAAAATAAATGCAAATATAGGTACATAATATGTATTTGACATTTATTATAAGTTTAAAAGATATAATAAACGATGAGAAAAAAAATTAACAACAAAGAAAATAATGTGAAATGTACTATGTCAATTCCATTCTGATCAAACTAACATAAGAAGAACTATTTTTAACGAAACTTAACTAATCTAACACATACCTATTATGGGCAATTACATTAAGTTTCCATAAACGGAACTGAACTTGTCGCTAAAGTGAATTTTACACATGTCAAACTATGTAGTAATTTTATTTACCGCTTAAGAAAAATTCAGTGCATGGCAATATGTTCATAATAATACATACATAAATAATAATATTTAATATTTTCTTACTTTGTAGTAAGAATAAAATTAACATTTGCCGCTTATTATTAATTCTTTGATTCGAATTTGCGTTGGAAATTTGTTTATATAATTTGTTTATTATAATTTTTTATTTCTAATAAATGTTAAATATATATTTAATTAGGTATATATCTAAGTCTTATTTATAAAAATAAATTGTATGATATTTAAATTTAGCACATAACACATATAGATACCTAATTATGTATGTATGTATTAATTTGTGTTCCCTCAATTTATAAAATACAATTTAAATATGTATAATTTATAAGAATAATAATAAGATAAAGCTTGAAATTACTGGACTAAGGTCTGAGGTAACTAAATACAAAGCAAATTTTTATATTTATATTCAAAAAAATTATACTATAAGCAGAATAATACTTACATATATTGTATTTTGAACACAATAAAGGGTTCGTACGGTTATTTAACTGCTGACAAGGGCAACTATATACATATGCTTCTTAATTTTTAATAAAATAGTACAATAGTAAACTTTCATGTATTAAAGATTGTAGGCAAATAAGATATTCTAGTTTTTATCTATACAAAGCAAAAGTACACTGAACTCTTACCTTACCCCCACTACGTGCTAACTAACACTACTTTTACAAGCTACAAAACGCTTCTCTTTTTGTTATAATTTTTCTGTTTACATAAAGATAAAACTCTCTAAAACAAAACAAAAACAAAAAAAGAATTACTTAAAAAATAAGTTTGTATCTGTATTTATTTTAAAAAGTTTTAGCATTCAGTAAAATTTATTTAATAGTTACTATTCATTGTCATTTCCTATATTACTCACAATACGGAGAACAATGATAAAAAAAAAAAAAACCAAAAAAGAGTAGGGTAATATGTATTTACTAGATAGAACTGATGTTTTTTTTTATACATAAGCCTATATATAAAATTAGTTTAGATAAAACAAAAAAAGCTCGGAAATTTTTAATAGTTTTTATAAAATTTACTTTTTTTTTAAATATTTTAAAACGTATATCATGATGATAAAAAAGTAATATCTGACATAGATACATTCTTAATTTTTTAAAATTGCAATCTGTTTACATTTTCATATTAGGTATAGGTAGGTAAAAATTAAATAATTTTAAATTTTATCTAAAGATTGATGAGTAATATATTTCACAATATTAAGATTCAATATACCTATAGACTGACAGATGTTTACATGTAAATTGACAAAAGATTGATAATATGTACATATATACAATATATAAATATATATATAAAAGCATAAGAATTATTAGTATGTACATACTATACATATGTATGTTTTATTTTATCAAATCTTTAATTTTAGTTAACAGTTACTTTTTGCTAATTTAAGTAATTATGTAAAGAAAATATAATGTTTTCTTTACACCATATAATTTTGTTGTCCATAAAACTAATAAATTCAAAATAAATTAAGAAATGATGGAGATTTTACTTCTTTTATGAACTTAATGATCTTTCGATCTTCTTTCTTGTTAAATATTGATAGGTACATTATTATCCTTAAGTGCATTATAATAAATAATGAAAGCGGCTTCGGTTGACTAGTGGGTAAGAGCGTATAAAATACGCTGTAATCACCGAAACAGTGTGAGTTCGAATCCCACACACTTCGTAGGAATTATTTCCCCTTATGACATTTACAGCTGGCACCTGAACAGGAAAGACTGTGTAATTTCCTGTCCACATTTATGTGGCAGAGAATAATGAAAAATTAAAGTTTAATTAGTATAGGAGAAATATACATTTTGATAAAATCTGTAATTATTAATCATATATATGTTAGATAGTTATTTTCAACTTTAAAAATAAAACTAAAATTAACCAAAAAAAAAACTATCAGTTTTTACTTATCACAACTTAATCATAAAAATTTTAAATAATTTATAATATTTTTTCAAAAATTTAATTTATAAGAGGTAATCATTCAACATGGTCTCTAAATTCTTAACAATTTTTAAAATTATCGAAAGTGATAATATTTAAAATAGACATTAAATTGCATATGTATATAATAACATTTACACATATTAACAAAAATACATCAAAAATTGCGGTTCATTCTTTTCAAAATACCAAAAACAAAAAAAAAAAGCGCTCGTGGTGAGAAATTGATTTTTGTTGTAAAGAAAAATAGAAATGGTAAATTGAATTAGTAACTGTTTAACCGCGAAACTTAACGATTGAAATAGTGTAAGTAGTGTGGAATTTTATACGTAATGAAATTGAAGTGTTGTTTTTGTTTTTAGTTTTTTAATAGAAAAAACAAATAATAATTGAATTTTTACTGTTTTTTTAAGTGTAAATTTTTGTTTTGTTCATCATTTTTTTTTTTTTTTTTTAGCTTTTGCCAATAACTTAACAAAAACAAAGATATTTCTGACTCTCTCTTTCTTAATATACAAAATAATATATGTATGTATCTATGTAAATAATTTAAAAGTTTTTTTTTTTTTTTTTTCTTAATTAAAATCACTTATCATTTTATTATTTTATATTTACATAAATATGTATGTATATAATATTTGCTATTATATTTTATTAAATCATATTTTAACTTATAATGTATATAAATATAAAACTTCTTTATTTATTTAAATGAGTTATTTTTAAATTTTTACTCTTTTAAAATAAGTGTTAATTATTTTAATAGTGACAAAAGAAGATTCAAAACCAAAAATGAAAAATGTTCAAATTTTAATTACAGATCTGAATTTGAATACTGAAAACAAAAAAAAAAAAAAAAAATTCAATGGACAATTTCTTATACAATTCTGAAAATATAAAAGTTTCTTATATACACAAAAATTAATTAAATATTATTTTGTATATTACACAAATTTTAAGTCAAATTTTTTACTTGAATTATTTAAAATAAATTAATTGTACAAATATTATTTAGATTTTTAATAAAATTTTAAAATTTTGAAGAGAAAAGCTCAACAAACAACTACAACATTAAATAAACGTCATAAATAATTTATAAAAAGCATTAAAGTCTTTCTATTTGTAAAATGATATCCTTAATAAATTTTTTTTTAATATAATATTTATTTACAACATCATAATAAGTTGATGATTCAAATTTAAAGATACCTAACATCTTGAAACAAATAAAGTATCAGAAATTCTAATCATAACATTAAATATATAATATACTAAAGGTTAAAAACAGGAAATATAAAATTACTGACTCATAAATAAATATAGGGCTCTTAATTAAGTTTTCTTTTAATAAAAATTTAATTTATGTATTTTATGGTCTTTTGAACAATTGTTAAAAAATTATTTGTAAGTTATATTTATTTTTAAATAAATTTACATAACCTTAAATTGATTTTAATAAACTTAAATCAATTTTTTTTGTTTTGCATATAGCTCGTTAATTTTTATTTATTTAAATCATTTTTAGGAAACTTTTAAAATTTTGAGAACTATATATTTAATTGATGATCCTTCAGCTAGTTTAGTCAGTTTTTTTTTTTTAACTGATTGCATCTGAAGAATTTGGAACAAAACCAACCAAAAAATAAAATAAAAAAAATATATATATATATTATGCTTTTTTGTAATTTAAAAAATCTGATAAATTTAACTGAAGAATATTATCACTCAAAACAAAATAAATTTAAAAAGTTTATATAAAAATTTTTTTTTTGATAAAATCCGAAAGTATACCTTTCTAATTTTATTATAATAAAATTTAATTCATATGCAAAAAATTATAATCTAATTTAAATAACTGAAAAAAAAAAAAAAAATTTTTAATGACGAAAAGTTTTCATTATTTAAAAAAAATATTCTGTGGTAATATGACAAAATATTTTATGTCAAAAATGTTTATTTTGTAAAATTAACGATTTTTGATCTAAATTTCGATTTTTGATCCAGGCAAAAAAAAAAAATATTAAAAATTGGAATAATTGGAATAATTTGTTGAAATACTAATATAGATAAGCTAATTTTGTTTTAGATAAACTTAAATTGTTATGCATTAGCACATATTTTATCGTATGCAAAAATTTATAGGTTGTTTAACATATAAATACATATGAAAATATAACAGTATATTTAAATATAACAGAAAAAAATGCCACTTAAATTTATATACTCAGCCCAAATTATTTTTATATTTCCAAAAAATCCAACTTTCTTATGAATGATGTTTCTTCTTCTTCTATCTTTTATTTTAGAACTAAAAAAAAATACAGCAACAAAATGAGAATTTTAGAAAAATTAAAACTTCATACATATTTTTTAATTCTTATGTCAACTTTATCTTTTCATATTCATGCTCAAAAACTTTGTAGGTAAAGTATATATTTATCTCAATATTATTACTTTATTTACTAAAAAATAAAACTTAAAAATATTTTAGCCATAACGGACCTTGTACAATTTTCGCAGACCAAAGAGAAGAACTGATACAGCAACAATATGAAACAAAAGAAAAAATAACACAGCCAAATCGTGAATTTGTATTAAACCAACAACAACAAGATCAACAACCAGCTCAACAATTAGCACTACAACAATCCAAACTACAAGCCCAACAGCAAGCCCAACTACAAGCTCAACAACAAGCCCAACTACAAGCCCAACTACAAGCTCAACAACAAGTTCAACTACAAGCCCAACAACAAGCCCAACGACAAGCCGAAAAACAAGCTCTTCAACAGGCTCAACGAAAATCCCAACAGCAAGCTCTACTTGAAGCACAACTTCAAGCCCAACAACAAGCTCAACAGCAAATTCAAAATCAAGCTCAAAAAATCCCTCAACAATTACAAAATTATGATTCACCAGTAGCAAGAAATGTTTCCTTGAATGTATTGAATCTGGCTAAAAGATTGAGTCAACAATTGCAAAGTGAATCATTATATGGCCAACAAATATTTTCACCAATATCAATTTTTTCTGTACTACAATTACTATTGACTGGTGCTAATGGAGAAACTTTTAATGAACTTAATCGTTTATTGTCATATCGGTCTAATATGGGTTCTCCTGTTTCACAAGACGAATTTGGTAAATTAATTGAAGATTTAGTAAGTGATGAAATAAATCCAAAAAGATTAAGACCAGATGCTGAATGGAAATTTTCTTCTATTCATGAAAATGATGTAATAAGTAAACCAAAACCCCAAAAAATAAGATTAGCAAATGGAGTTTTCATACAAAAAGGTATCAGTATACGACCATCTTATAGGAATATTATTGAAAATATATATAAAAGTCAAGTAGAAAATCTAGATTTTCGCCAAAAGGATTATGTTGAACAATATATTAATGGTTGGGTAAATGAAAAAACTTATGGTAAAATTTCAAAAATTATTGATAAAGGTTCATTTGATACTTCAACATCTATGATTATGGCGTGTGCTGTTTATTTTAAAGCATTTTGGGACATACCATTTATTAATGGTGCAACTATGGTGTAAAGAAAAAATGTTATGAAAATAAAAATAGAAATAATAAAAAAACTAATCATTTTAGAAAAGATTTTTACCCGGATGGAACAGATAATCCTAGTACTAGTGTTAAAGTTAATATGATGGCAAATGGTGGTTATTTCCCATATTATGAAGATCCAAATTATAGTAAGTTTATAATTAAAAAAAAATCAAATTCAATTAATTCTAATATTTATTTTAATATCTTAATAATAAATCTTATTTAAATTTTTTTAGAAATAAAAGTAATTGGATTTCCATATAGTAAAGGTACCAGTACAATGTATATTTTCCAACCATATGATTCAACAAAAGAACGTTTACGACAAATGCAAAAAATATTAACACCAGAAGTTATTGAATATATGATTTCACAAATGAAGAAAAAAAATTCCGTTCTCATTTTTCCTCGTTTACATATAATTAACTCATTTGATTTAAGAGATGTTTTAAAAAGTTTAGGCTTAGAATCTATATTTTTTCTTAATAAAAGTGATTTATCATTAATTATGGAACCAAAACCAAGTTATTCTAAAGTTCATTCATCATATGAACAAACCAAAAATAATCAACCAGCATCATCACCTATTTTATATCCAACAAATGATGAGCAATCAACATCTCGACCAATGACTATTATATATCCAACAAATAATAATTTACAACCGTTATATGGATCTACATCAAATGAAAATCCTATATCTAATACAATAACAACAAAGAAATATTCTGATTTTGTTTTTAAAGTTGTTAGTAGAATAACTGAAAACGATTCTGATACTGATAACCGTACAACAATTTTATCTAGAGTTTATGAAAAAGAAAATAGTAGAAGAATACGTGAAACACCTAATGGCTACTTACAATATTTACAATCAATAAGAAATAGTCCAGATTTAATTAAATCAGATTTATATGTTGATAGTATTTTACATAAAATCGATTTAGTTATTAATGAAGAAGGCACTGAAGGTGCTGCAGTAACATCAACAATTTTAAAAAAATCCGGACCTGATGTTATTTTTAGAGCTGAAACACCCTTTTTAATACTTCTAAGACATGATACAACAAAAATTCCAATATTTTATGGAGCTATTTTTGAGCCAACTTTAAATTAATGTTATAATAACCTTTTTTTTTTAATAATATTACAATATTACAAAAATAACACTAAAAAATCATTTTTAATTTTTCAAGTTAAATTTTTTTTTTTTAAACCCTTTTTACGGTTTAAAAAAGTTTAAATATTAAGAGAGAAAAATGAAATGAAAGTATAAAGTTATTGATAGAAAAATCAACTTATGAAATATGGTTATTTATTTTCTTTCGACATAAATAACGGCATGTAAAATAATTTCTGAAACAATTTTGGCTGGAATGTTCTATCTAAAAACTATATATACAACACAAAAGATAAGAAATTAAGCAGAAAAAAAATAGGAATACAATCTTCTCCAACTAAAAATCTAGTTTTTGAAAATATGAAAATAAGTTATATATGGTAAATGAAAATGTTTATATTATATTTGAATATTTGTTTGTGTTACATTAGAATATTTTCTATCTATGAGTTATAAAGTATAAATTAAAATTGTTTGATTATACATATTTGACATTTGCTTTAATTATTGTTTGTCATTAAATTGAATCCAATGACAAATAGTAACTGTATAACTGTATAACTGTGAAAACTATATATATATATATTCATATCACTATTAATACTAATTTGATTTTATACACTTATTCCGTATTTGTTATTTGGTTGTAATGCGTTTTCTTAAAAAGAAAATATACCATGTATGTGCTGAGTTAATCAAAGAACTATACATAAACAAAAACAGAAATTATTTTTATTTTTTTTTTAAATCTTTAGTTTTGATCTGTTTTACGTCTATTTCTTAGAAATTCTATAAGTTCTATTCTTAAAAAGTTTATATTTATTTAATACAAATATTTATAAAATAAAAAGTTGAATTTTTTAAACAAAATAAAATCTATAGACTCCTTCCATAACCTTCAATTTTTAATTTATTAAATCGATTTATTATCGAAACTAATTATTAAAAAAAAAAAAAAATATATCGAAAGTGATAATAAATAAAATAAATACCCATTAAATTGCATATATTTCATTTACACATTTTTTTTTTTTTAACACAAATACACATTAAAATTATTTACTCTTTTCTCTTTAAATAAAAACAAAAACTAATCAAATCACTCGTGAGAAACTGAAATGCTAAATTGAATTATGATTATTGGTTAATGGTTAGTCAATGTTTAACCGCGAAACTTAACGATTCAATCGAAAAATAAAATAAATTAAAAAAGTCTTGTGTACTTCTTGAGATATTATACCTGACGGGATTTAAAATTTTTTTTTATAGAAAAAATAAAATAATTAATATCGAAATTAAAAACAAAAAATAATAATAATCTATAATTCATTAGAGGTAATTAAAAATAAAATAAAAATAAGAAAAAAAACAAAATTTGCAAGTAAAACTAAAATAGAAAAAAAAAAAAGGAAATACAGAATAATAAAATTAAAAAAAAAAAAAACTTGTTATATTTATATATAAATGTAGATTCTGGTTAAACAGCTTTGAATGAAACAAAAAAAAAAAAAAAAAGAAATAATTAAACGAGAAATTAGAAGATTTTGTCAAAAAGAATTTAAAATAATACATTAATAAATGACAAGAACAATAACAACATTTGAAAAAAAAAGGTTTTAATTAAAATTTAATATTAATAATATTAGAAAAATAAATCTAACAAAAAAAAAAAAAACAAAAACAACAATAATAAAATATATTTAATCAATTAATTTGTAATCTAACTGTGATGACCTTTAAATTTAATTTTGCAACAATCATATAAATATTTAAATAAAAAAATAATATGTTTCTCTCTTGAGTATCTTGCTTGTTTTTTTCTATCTCTTTATTTTTTTTTATATAAGTACGTATATTATATTGTATATTTATTTTATTATATTTAAACTTCTTAAGGTATGTTTTAATAAAAATCTCGATGAATTAATAACTATTTTTCGTAAACATTTTTTTTGTTTTTATATATAGTTCTGGCTATAGGATACTTCAAATAGTTGTATAATTATTAAAACAAACAAAAAAATATACATACATATATAATTATGTACATAAATATGTTTTTAATTCATTTTACTCATTAATAGATATACATATAAATATACATATATATGTATATATACTTAAAAACTGTCAGAAAATAAATCAAATCAAATAAAATTTATTATTATATTGAAATATTTTTATATTTTTACCGCAAAATTGAATTTATTAATTTATTTGAAATGATTAAATTACATATACCTATATATTGTTATTTATAGAATTTATTTTAAAAAATAATTTAAAAATTAATCATAATAATATGTTTAACAATACATTAAAATTATCGTAAATACTATTTATATAGACATATCCCATAAAAGCATATTTGTATTACATTTTATGATATTCTACTGTGAGTTATAAAATTTAAATTAAATTTTTTATTAAAATTATAGACAATTTTTATTATAATTTATACATTTATATATTATACAAATTATTTATTTTTTTTCTTTTTTTAAATGCTAACTATATTTTTATATCCATTTTATAGACTGCTAACTTTTTTTTATAGGCATTAATTTGAATTTAATAATTAAAAGTTTAGAATAAAATTGAAAATCAATTAAAAATGTTTAATTTTTTTTTTTGAAAACAGACCTTATAAATTACAGTTGTTGTTTATTATGTCTTTTTATAGCAATAGTATACCTAAATGTAAATATTTTTTTTTTTTTAATGAAAACAAAATTTACTTAATTTGACCAATAAGCGCATAGTTCTTCAATCGTCGGTCTGTAGTTCAAACCCTTGTTAAGTCACATATGTAAATAAATTTTAAATAAATATTATAATTACGTCATGAAAGTTATATTGTAACCAGATGCTAGTGGAACAGATGCCGAAATTTCAGTTAAGTTATTTATAACAGGGGATAATAAAAAATCACAGTAATAATACTTCCAATTTATTCTATGAATGAAGTTTTCTACAGTACCTATAATGTTTCAATATTGATTCTTTCCTTTTTTGATTGTTAACAAATTGTCTGTTTTCAAAATTGTTTTTTTTTTTTACTGTGTAAACTTAAGAAGAAGAGACTTCAGGACACATATACTGAAAAACTGCCGAGCTTTACTCCGAGTAAAATATGTGCATCTAGGAGCATCCAGCCAATGGTGTAGACACCAGTCTTTCATACGAAAGGTCTCGGGTTCAAACCCCGGCTAGGTCATATCAATTAATAAAAAATAGTATAATAAAATGTCTATTTTCTTAAATTAAATTAAATTAAAAATAAGTATGTATATATGTATGTCCTATAAATTATAATTAATATCATATTGTATAATAGCTATATAATAAAATAATAAATTATAATTTTTGTATAAGATAATAGAAGGCTTATAAAATAAAAGAAACGTCTTACAGTTTTGCTTAGTGAAATTAATGATTCCAGAAACTGAAACATAGACAAATATCAATAATAAATGACTTAGTGGATGCCGTATGCTCCTTATGGGAGTGGTAAGAAAAATAAAATCTAGGAGCATATTGCTTTGTTGCAAAATTCGCAACACATACAGGCTCAGTACCATTCATTAAAAGGACTCAGTGCAACATATACCCTTTAAATAACAATAATCTAGTAATCTACAATAAACTTATAATTAAGGCACTTATGAAGAATTGGTGTTAATTCCTAATAATAAAGATCCAATGACTCTCACTTTATAATCTGTTATTTATTACCGTTTATTTATTTTTAATAATAGTTCTGACACTTATATAATATTCGTTGACATTTGGATATTTCTAATAATTAAAAAGATAAAATCAATCGAAAAGTAAAAATCAAATAGAGTTATAATATAGAAATTAATTTAAGTAGAGCCTTTACAGATAGTTTAAGCCTTAGTAGAGCCTTTAAAGATATGAAAGTTCTTGTCAATTCTTGTCAAATTTTAAAAATTTCAAGATAATTAACAAAGAAAAAACAAACAATTTAACACAGGTTTCAATATTTAGAAACCTTCTAATTAAAAATATGAAACTTCATGATCTAATTCTAAATGAAATAACTGCACAAAAATTTATTAATGACCGAAATTTTTTATACCACAAAAAAAAAAAAGCTAAAAAATGTTTATTGTTTTTCTTTTATCATGTGGCAATTTAAAAAACTAACGAACATGCATTATTAGTATTTTTTTTTTTCCTAAAATTTATTAATAATTTTTAATGATAAAATATTAACTGCAATTAATCATTCTATTGATACATTCTATTAGTTAATTTACAATATAATTACATATTTATTCATTTCCTACATATACTTATACCTATTAATACCTATATATTACTAGACAATGAAATATTTAATTAATTTTTATAGGTAGCTACATTTTTTTTTTCAATTTTATTTTAAAACTGGAATTTTATCTAATACCAAATGTCTAAACCGAGTGTCAAAAAATTAACGAATTCGTTGATTTTGTCATAATTACACCTCTATTTGAACATCACTTTTGGATGAATGACACAGTGTTAAACACTAAATCATATACAGTGATTAAATTCTTGAACTCCCATTCGTGGAGTTCAGTTTCGAATCTTAGTAAAAAAAAACAATAATTTCTCGTGTATTATTCGACTCGATTAAAATACCATTTGTCAGTGGATTCAAATTAATGATGGACAATAATATTATTATTAATTAACACAGTAGAACAATTTTAATAGAACTTATAACTAATTAAATTTTATAATAAATTATCTTCATATAAAACTTTTTTTTTTAATTTAAACTTTATTTATACCTTTTGTTTCAATCTTTATCTTACATTAGTTGGTTAGCCTAGAAAAGTTTAACAAAAACAGCTTTGTATTATTGTTTTATTTTAACTAAAATTTAAATTAATTTTTAAAATTTTTATATTAGTTAATTAAGGTTATTAAGGTTATTAAAAAATCAATAGTGCATTCGATTATTTAAGATAAAAACTTAACTTATCCTAAACTACTTAAAACAACTTACACTAGTTAAAACAATTAACCAATCCAATTGTATATATGTATATATTATTTAATTCTGATTCTGACTATTCTCCAACCACCAAAAATCTTTATTTATAAATTCATCTCTGAGAGATATTGACATGTCATATTTCAAGTTTATTCCGTTTATATCGCCCGGGTTATATTCTATGGCTTTCCATGTTGCCCGTCTATTATAGTGATATAATAGAGGGACATGATTATGGCCTTGAGTATATATGTCCATTTTATCTAAAAAAAAAATGAAGTGCTCAGGGGCTATAAAGCACGTGAGCAAAGTCTTTCCAATGTACTCCTCATTGTGGTAAAATATATGAGATATTAAACCATTTTCTGGAGTGTTTTATCGAATCAATTTTATCAGAAAATTGTCGATTATGTTTGCTTCCTTGTACAAGTATTTATTGGAATAGTAAATCTTGTAGTCGGATTCGGACTTTCTGCAAATATTCGTACAGACTCTTATGCACTTTCTTTCGAACTTTCGTAGCTTTTCCATTAAACTTGCTGTTATGTTGTACCATATGGGTGTAGCATATGTAAGTGTTGGCCTAATTAATATTTGATAGCATATTATTTTAACTCTCTTACTCATGTTATTGTTGTAAAATATTTTTTTTGCCATCATGATAGCCGTTGTTGCTTTTAGAGATTGTATATTTTATATGCTCAGAGTAGTTCAAATTACGATGTAGAAAAACTCCGAGATATTTAACAATTTTTTTGTTTGCTAGAGGTGCATTAGTTGGAGATTTAATAGAAAAACTTTTCCAATTTTTTTTTATATCTGAACTTGTTTTGTTAACGGTATTGCGAAATAGTACGGTTTCACATTTGTTAAAGTTCACTTTTAGTATCCAGATTTTACAATAGTCCAGAATGATATTAAATATTTTTTGAACTTTTGCTTGCATGCTACTTACTGTATTATCCGCGCAATAGACTATTATGTCATTTGCGAAGGCTAGAGAATAAGTATTACCTTTTACATAATCTAATAATTTTAGCAGACCGCTAATATAAATTGAAAATAGTATCGGTAAATTGATGTTTTCTTGTTGCAATCTATTTTCGATTACAAAAATTTTACTTCGTTCATTTTGGGAACTCTGAATTAAGAATTTGTTGTTATGTAGCATACTGAATAACAGCGCAGTAAGATGGTAAGGAAATTTATACTCATAAAGCAACTTATATATTAGACCATCTAGCCAGACCGAGTCTTAGATTGTTTAATTTTAACCAACTACATGGATTGGTTAATTTTGCGTGCATGTCACCAAAAAGACTTTTTAATCTGATAGTAATTTTGTTAAAAATTCTAAAGATTTATTCTATGAATATCAATCGACTAAATTAATTTCTAAAATCTGATAAAATTTGGTTTTTATATAGTTTTGTTATAAAACAAAATATTTGGAAAAACCCCTTCATATTTTTAATTGCCGAAATTAATTAGTAATTACGTAAATTCACACATTATCTATAGAAATCAATCAAAATCATCTAAAATAAACAATAAATTAAAAATGTGCACGAAAATTTATTTTTTGTTTATTATCTAGAGATTCTAGATACATTCAATGGTCTCTGCGAAATAACGTCTAATGAAATAAGAAGTAAAAGTAAAAAATGAAATATAACATCTAATTATGAATGAAATAACATATAATATTGAAATGAAATTAGATCTAAAAATCAAAAAAAAAAACAAAACAAAATGAAAGAAGATCAAAAAAAAAATATCTTTCAAAAATCAAAACAAAATCATTTACATAATATTTATAATAAGTTTTATATAAATAGACAAAGTTTATTATATAGTAATTATATAGAAATTTTATACAAAGTTTCTTGCACAATGGCCCGGCAGGGGTAGATCATAAAATTCACAAACTAAAATCCCCAAGAAGAAATCTCCAAAAATTAAATCCTCAAAGACAAAATCTTTATATTAAATCTAAAAGAAAATATACATATATATTTATTTTTAATAAGGTAGTGATTTTAGAGTTAGTTACAAAATTAGAGGTATTATACGCCATTTACAGAATATTTATATATTATATATAATATTATGTATATATGCGATATTCAGGATACAAAATCAAAAAGATAAATTCAGGAGAAACATCAGTAATTATCAACAATTATTATAAAAAATGTTTCTTTTCTCCATTTTATACCCATTTAAGGAAATGAAATAAGATCTAAAATTTATTTTTGGATTTTATTTCATTATTCACTTTTAGATCTTATTTCACGATGGAATAATATCTAAATCAAATAGAACCTAAAAACAATTGAAATAACATCCAAAAAATTGTTTGCATTTTTTAGATGTTATTTCATTTTTTACTTTTAGTTCTTATTTCATTAGACGCTATTTCGCAGAGTCCATTCAATGATCGATCATAATTTAATCCATAAATAAAATTAAGAAAACAAAAACCAATCATTTCTAAATAATTTTTAATTTGATAAGTCACGATGACAAAATGATATTGTACAGATTATTTTAAATTGACTGATTTTAACAAGTTCTATAACCTGGAGATCGATTGAAGAGGCAGTAATTAGCCAAAATTAGTCATTCTCGTTCTCACTCAGATTTATTTTTTACAGCCAAAACCGAGCCATTTGAAATCAATGCTAAAAATGTGTATTTGATGACTTTGAGTTTGACATAGAATAAATTCAATTTAAAGGCACCATCCAAAATAAGATCAATCAAAATATTTGAAATTTTGAATGCCAAAATATCAAATGTTTGGTCCAAATAACCCAGATTTAATTTTAAATTAAATTAGATTTATTTTTCCTTTAGATTTATGAATCCTTTTGGATTAGATTTATTGTAATACTAAATGTGTAAGTAAGAAAAATGTAAATTGATTAAAATTGTTGTAATATATATTAATTAAGTACATTATGTTGTGGTATTATAGAGCATAAGATTTTTTTAATCTTATTATATTACATATTAAATTTGTCTATCCGATTTAGATCTTCTGTTGATACTAAAATCTACAAAACTATAATTTCCACTAGTAATTGTTAGTTATTGCAACATGATCTCAATTTTGTTAATGAACAATTATCTCGAATTAACTGGTAGCCTAATTATATGATTTTTACAAGTTTACGAACCAACTCAACCGTTAATTATGAATATCTTCTTAACAATCAAGTCATTAAAAGAGTTGATCGCACTTCTGATTTGAATTCGGTCTTTGATAACATGTTGGACTTTGAAGAGTTACTATATAATTTCATAATTAGTAAAGCTAACTCAACTTTTAATTTTGTTATGTGTTGGTCAAAAGAGTTCTTTGATCCCTATACCACGAAACATTACTCCATTAATTATGTTAAACCTGTATTCTTAAATACTCAAGTCAAAGTACATCGTCTCCTTATCGTGATATAAACGATTCAATTTTTGAATCAGTTCAAAAAAAATTTCTTCATTTCGTTTTACGCAATCCTGCTTACGCTAATTCGATAAATCTTCCACCTTAACCTTGACTTTCTTTGATTAACTTGAGTATAACTGCAGGCAATTTCCTTTTTATTCGCAAACAAATGAGGTACAGGAAGAGTCCAAACAATCCTACAAACTACGGCAAAATATATTTCAGAAACCAACAGAGAACATTTACAGAGACGAATTCAAAGTCTGAGTTCTTTACTCAATAGGAAATTGCTTTTCTATTAGATAACTGTAATTTAGATTTTATTTACTAACAAACTAACCCAAGTAAATCATTACTAAATAAGTTAATGATAAAACTTGTACTATAAGCAATATGTCTGTCACTTCGAATGGGAAAAAAGTGTAGATCTTTATTTAATGTCGTTAAACTAAATACTTAATCGTAGTCTCAGTAGATTAACTTAAAGGGTCTTAAAACATTTTTACATGATTTTTAAATTTAATTGAACTGATCCTATACATCATTGTGTATCAATAGCAGAAAATTCAAAATTCAGGAGCATTAAATATAAATATTTAATATAAACAAAACAAATTCCTTATTAAATATACTTTTGTCCATCCCGTCTGTCAATCCGTTATCAGTCTGTTTACAAAATTTCTAGATCATTGTAGATAGAGTAAAGAAACTTTGGGCATCATTATATTATAATAAAATATGAGTTGTCAAACAACCTTTAAAAAACAAAACGTTTTGTAAAATTTAAATCTATCTGCCTACATACGTACAAATATTTATTTTTCTCCAACATGTCCAACATGTCCAATACAACAACATTATCATAAATTTGCAGTGATGTCTAAATGTGATTCGCCAACATCCAAGAGGATTGGCAGCTAAAGAAGAAGAAGAAGAGATGTCGAATATCTATTTTTAACACATTTCCAAAAAAATTTTGAAAAAATGAGTCTGATAGTTTCACTGTGTCCGTCCGTCCGTCTGTTTACAAAACTTCTACACCGTTAAAGATATAGAGAAAAACATTTAACCATGGGTAGGTTTCATAAAAAATTAATGTTGTAGAACATCCATTAGAGATGTACAGTCCCTCAAACATTCTGCTTAACATTTTTTCAATCTGAAAACGCCATTCGACAGGATTTTTTTTACCTTTGCAAATCAATATCAAAATTATATATTTTTTTTTAAATTTGGTATTTAAATTTACCATTATGAGAAATCAAATTTTGCATGATTTTTCTACCTTCATAACTCCGGCATACTTTTAAATAGTGACTTGAAACTTTTAAAATTAGTATAAGTTTCCTCAGAACATTTTTTTGTACCACCCCCTGTTTATGAACCATTAGGGCTCACAAATTAAAAATTTGTTATTTTTATACACCTGTACCTTAGGCACCTGTACACATTTTTCTTATGCAAGACATTAAAATTAAAGTTCTAATAATATATTTTTACGTGTGTTAATGGTTTTTCTTAGTTGTATAGGGTTTCAGACTTACAGCCCCTCAAAATTGCAAAAAAAAAAGTCCTATTTTCACATTTTTTCTTATATGAAATTTTAAAATTTTGGTGTAAGTCACAATTCTAAAACAGTTTGTATTATCTTTTGGAAATGTGCGCTTTTAAAAACCATTACCTTACATCCGGCCTTGTTAATAATAATTTTTAAGTGTCATTATAATATTATGGTTTTCAAACTTATTTCTATTCAATATAAAAAAAAAAAAATAGCCAGATAGGTACCTATTTACTATTCAAGAAACTGAAAAACAAATATTCTGTACATATTTTAAACATAAATATATTCTTTTATTTCCTATCTATACCAGCATTTATTTTAAAAAAGATAAAATAATAACTAAATATGTATGTATTATTAAAAGTTTCTACAATTTGTAAAAATTTAATTATTATTTATTTCAAAAAGCCAGCATTTATTTTTAAATAAAGGATAATCCATTATTTGACAACGGAATCCGTTATGTTGAATACTTAATATGTGTAGTTATATTTTGTTTTTACAATTTAATGACTATGAAATGACTATGAAATGACTCCCATATACCTAAAATAGTACCTGCATACATAAGTAAGTAATTAAAGTTTTTTATCTACACTATGACTAATGATGTATATAATATGTATGTAGATATGTATGTATGTATTAACAATTAAAAATTAGTTTACGTACTAACAGTTAATAAACAAAAAAAAATGTTTACTATTTTAAACGCCTGTATATGATTAATTCATTAATGCGTTATCAATATTAATGAATGGAATATACATATACCTTGACGGGTTATTCAACTTTAATTTTGAATAATTTTGCGCGTATTTTTGCAATAATAATGGAAAAAGATAAAGAAAAAACAAAATAATATAATAGCTAACAAAAGATTATAAATATTCTGGAATAATAATAAGGGCTAAGGGTAATTGTACGCTTAAATTACCTTCAATATGTAAAATGTTATTTACATACATACATATAATATATATTTTTTTTTAATTTATTAATTATTATTAATTTTATTTTAAGTTTAATGCTATTATATTAGTAATTCACGAATATTTAACATTTTTAATAAATTACAAACAACATTGAAAAGAAAAAGTTTTAAATATTATTAAAGATTGCTTGTATGGCATGTGCTGTGTACCATAAAGGCAGTTAAAAACAAAAAAGTTTTTAAAGACGGACATTTTTTAAAAGACTATAATAGGTATAAAAAAAAATTTAGAATATTCTGACTTCTATCAATTCCCAACCAAAATTTGTAAATCCAAGATTTCATATAGGTATGTAGGTATGCATAACAAAAAATTGTAGAAAATCAAGAGATATTTTTTTGAAAAATGCACTAAAATGAGAATTTTATGCATTCAATTATTTATGAATATTTGAATTTTATTAGAATTAGAGAAACATCATGTTTTAATTTTAAATGGTTTATTTTAAGTTGAGTAATAAATTTAATATTTAAGTACATATTTATTTATTTATTTATACACAGTTACCGTGGTACATAAATGTGCCATGTAGCTATAACTCCTGTTTCCTGGTAGGAATGTGGGGTGTACGAGATATTATGTGATATATTTAAGTATTTATATATTGCGATATATGAATATTTTTTTTTTTATGTTATAATTATTGTACCCAGCCGATTAATTAATGTAATTATAATATACTTTAATAATTATAATATACTATGTAATTATAATATACTGGACCGTATTGGACCTATGAAATATGTATATAATATCATAATATTTGAATTTAAAGAAAAGCTTTAAATATATTTTAAATTTTTGAAAAGAAAATTTAGATAATATATATTTTAAAAGTTAACAAATGATTACTCTTATAATATATATGTACATATAGTAATTATGTATACAGCAATAATAACATAAACCTTTATAAAACACTTAAAATATAATTAAACCACAGACTAAATATATTATACAGACGAACAGTTTCATATAAAAATTTTAAGTCTTTTTTAGGAGCCAGCAGGAACAATTTTTTCGAGCCCAGACTAAGTATTTTAGATATTTAAATAGCAAAAACAAAAATTTATTGTAATTTAAATATTGTAAAATACTTAGTCTAGCTCCATAAACTGCTTAGTCTGGCTCCAAGAAAAAACTAAAAATTTTTATATGAAACTGATCGTCTATATATAGTTTATTTAGTCTGTGATTAAACTCTAAACAAAAATTTTTAACTATAAATAAATTTTTTTTGTTTATATTATCAATAAATCTTGTTAATAAAATTAGTCAAATATTTGTTATTAAAGTCGTTAAAAGTTGTTTAGGTTAAATTATAAAATTCAAGGATAAATTCAAGGTCTTTTTTAATAATGTTTATTTAAATTGTTTTTTTTAGAGTAGATATTCAGCTACAAAATGCGAATTTCAGAAAAATTAAAATGTTACACATTTTTTTTGATGTTTATATCAATTTTATCCTATGTGCAAACTCAAAGACTTTGCAGGTACATTTTTTTTTTTTTTTTTTGTGTTTTTATGTTTTCTTTTATAACAATTATTAAAAATTTTTAGAAATAAAGAGCGTTGCACATTATTCTTAGATCAAAGAGAACAACAACAACAGCAGCTTCAAAGCACAATTCCAGTTTATAATCCCACTCCCACAATGCAATTAGTAAATCAAGAATATTCAATGAATTTAATGCCACAACCAAATCGTCAATTTTTATCAAATCAACAACAACAACAGCAACAACATTTTATATATCAACAACAAGGGCAACAGCATGATCAGCAAGCTACTCAACAATTAGAAAATTATTATAATTATGACTCACCAGTTGCAAAAAATATTTCTTTAAATATATTAAATTTAGCTCAAGCAATGAGTCGACAATTTCAACATGAATCATTACATGGCGAACAAATATTTTCACCAATATCAATTTTTTCTGTACTACAATTACTATTGACCGGTGCTAATGGTGAAACTTATAATGAACTTAATCGTTTATTGTCATATCGTTCTAATATGGGTTCTCCTGTTTCACAAGAAGAATTTGGTAATTTAATTGAAGATTTAATAAGTGATGAAATTAATCCAGAAAGATTAAGACCAGATGCTGAATGGAAATTTTCTTCTGTTCAAGAAAATGATGGTATAGATAGAAGAAATCCTAAAAAAGATGAGTAAGTTTTTAAAATAATGTTTTTTTAATAATATAAATGAGATTTTATATATATATTTTTTTTATATTAATTTTAAGAGAACGTTTACAAAAAATTAGATTAGCTAATGGAGTTTTTATACAAAAAGGTATCCATTTACGTCCATCTTATAAAAATGTTATTGAAAATATATATAAAAGTCAAGTGGAAAATCTAGATTTTCATCAAAAAGATTATGTTGAACAATATATTAATGGTTGGGTAAATGAAAAAACTTATGGTAAAATTCCAACAATTATTGATAAAAGTTCATTTGATCCTTCAACATCTATGATAATGGCTTGTGCTGTGTATTTCAAAGGATTTTGGGAAAGACCATTTATTAGTGGTGCAACTATGGTGTAAATTAAAAATGTTATAAAAATAAAAACAGAAATAATAAAAAAAACTAATCATTTTAGAAAAGATTTTTATCCGGATGGAATAGATAATCCTAGTACTAGTATTAAAGTTAATATGATGGGTAATGGAGGTTATTTTCCATATTATGATGATCCAAATTACAGTAAGTTTTCAAATTAAAGAAAACTATAAATTTATTAAATTATTAAATATGTACCTATATATATTTATATTTTATTATTGAAATGTTTAGAAATAAAAGTCATTGGATTTCCATATAGTAAAGGTTCAAGTACAATGTATATTTTTCAACCATATGATTCAACAAGAGAAAATTTACGACAAATGCAAAAAATATTAACCCCAGAAATGATTGAATATATGATTTCACAGATGAAGAAAAAAAATTCAATATTTCTTTTCCCTCGTTTACATATAACGAATTCATTTAGTTTAAGAGATGCTTTAAGAAGTTTAGGTTTAGAATCAGTATTTTTACTCAATCAAAGTGATTTTTCATTAATTACACAACCAAGATCAACTAATTCAAATTTAAGTTTATCAAAAAAGGAAACTGAATATAATCGACCAACGTATACACCAACAAGTCAATTTCAATCAGTATCACCATTATATAGACCAGCATCAATTGAAAATCCTACATCTAATATATCAACAGGAAATAGAAATTCAGATTTTGTTTTTAAAGTAAATAGTAGAGTAGATGATCCCGAATCAGATTTAGATAACAGTACCTCAACCTCAACAGTTAAAAAAGAAGAAAATGTTAGAAGAAAACGAGGTGTTACATATAAAGTAGAAAGTGAATATAAACGCAGTGAACAACCATTAAGATTTAAAGATTTAGTTATTAATAAAAGAATAACAAAATTAAATAAAGGCAAAAAATTGAATAGAAAAAAAAGGCAAACAACAACACCTAATGAATATTTAAATTATTTGCAATCAATAAGAAATAGTCCAGATTTAATAAAACCTGATTTATTTGCTGATGATATTTTACATAAAATTGATTTGGTTGTAAATGAAGAAGGTACAGAAGGTGCAGCAGTAACCACGTCATTTTTGAAAAGATCCGGTCCTGATGTTATTTTTAGAGCGGAAACACCGTTTTTAATACTGCTAAGACATGATACAACAAAAATTCCAATATTTTATGGAGCTATTTTTGATCCAACTTTAAATTAAACATATTTTGTTCTAAACAATTTTGAAATTATTCTAGAAAATTAAAAACAAGATTTTTTTTTTATTTTATTGTATATTTATTTATGTTTTATTTTTCTTATAAAGAATTTTACTTGATTTACTTGATTGCATAAAAAGTTAAGTTGAAAAAAATGAATTTTAAAAGTTTGAAAACGAAATAAATTCTGTAGATATTTATATAATTATACATATAAGTATACATATGTATTTAAAATTAAAGTAATTAACTAATTAGATATGGCCCTTGAATTTTTTTTAAGTGTGATTAATAGTTTTACTTGTTCATCAGTTCGTCCATCTACCTGCCTGTCTGACCATTTATAAAAGTCCGCACCTTTTGAAATAAAGTCATGCAATTGAATAAATTTATAAAGAAAAACAACGGCTTATGGTAACTTTCATAACAAAAAAATATTACAAATTTTGATTAAAAATGTGTCACAATTCTAAAATGTTGTTATTGTCTTTTTGAAAATCCCTTAAAAACCTTTGGTTATAGCGTATACAAATACATACAGTAATTTTTCAGCTATGGGAATATAAAAATAATTTTATGGTTAGTTCATAAAAGTATTATTTGCCCAGAAAACTGTTTTGGGTTATTAATTTTATAGGTAGGTAGGTAGATAAGATGGTGACCTTCACGATGCTGCGTGAAGTACTCAATCAGCATTAGGTTAATACGATATTTTAGGTTAGGTTGTTACGATATTTTAATCGCACTGCACTCATGTGACCTGTATTTTGTAGTTGTTATCGGTTTTATATCCAATCCATGTGATAGGACGATTTTCCGAAAGAAAGGATTCTTGCTCGAGCTAGGGTCGGACATCTGCAAAGAAAATACTCAAGGTTTTCACTTTCGTTTGCTTCTTTACATCTCCTGCAGAGGTATTATGAGAGGTATTCTCAGTTTGGCTGTATGCATGCCTACCTTAGAGTAGGCATGGCTAGAGGTAATGATTGCAACTAACCTGACGATATCCACGCGTGATTTGGATATTAATTCCTTTCCTTTTTTTATAAAGGCGGGCCGCAAAGTTCTAGATATAGTGCAATTATTTAGATTGCTTCACCTCTGTTGCGATTTCGCTATATACAAATAAAATATCCGTTCCTCTACGGAACTTATTGTACCATTGACTCTTTCATGAGAGTTGGTGTTCAGAGTGACTCCTTTCTTTGCTAGTTCATCTGCTTTTTCGTTGCCTTCAATATTGCTATGCACTGGCATCTGGTACCCACACAAAGATTATGCTTAGATTCTAACTTATTGAGGCAAGTTCCTCTTGACACTGCCTTACAAGCTTTTAGGTTGTAATATTCGCATTATTAGCCATTAATTTTACAGAAACTTCCTTTTTTTTTAAATATGGATAATACTGAATTAAGCTATCTATTATGAACATAAAAAATGACAACTTATTTGAAAACTTAAAAAATAAAAAAATTTTCAAAGTATGTCATACATTTATTTTTTGTTTTATAATCTGTTGAAAGCATCCATTAATATAAATCTATAAAAATATGTCTAATATAATGCAAGCCAATAATAGAAGAACACTCATAATAAACAATCTTTGCGAAGTAACAAGAGGTTCTGAAAATCCATAGTTAGTCTTATGAGATGAAAGATATAAAAATGTACAAATTGGTAAATTATATCACATAATGGTAAACATACATAATATATGTATGTATATAGGTTTGATATAAATAAAACTAATTTTTACAGCAGAAATAAGTACATATAAGCCAAGGTCGAAGTACAACTAAAAGTTTTAAAATGCAAACATTTTCAAAAGCAACAAAATAATTTTGTAACTTGTAATTTTTTGTAATTTTGTAAATTTGTAATTTTTTTTCACAATTTATCTAAGTAAAAATTGCGAAAAGTCAAAAGATAATTTCAAAAAAATATCCTACTATTTATTCCTACACATACATACATACATATGTAGTTATATAATTTAGAGAATGATATTCGTGCTTTATGTTAAAATAATTTGCAACGATATTCAAGTTGTAGGTCTCTAAAAAATAGCTGATTTTCAATTTTTGGCCATAGTAGGGGCATTAAAACAATGCACAGTAAAAAAATTATTTTCTGTGAAAGTTTATTCCCAAAGATTTTTCTTATTTCAAAATTTCAAGGTTTTAACAAATCGATACAGAGATACGTATAGAAACCAATTGCAAGATGTTGGTTTTACATAACGGTAAATTAAATTACTTAATATAATTTTTATGTACATTATTAATTTATAAAGGTTTAAAAAAATTCTTTTCGTTTGACATTTTTAGATTGAAAAAATATTAAGCAGAATTTGAAAGCAGAACTTAAGTATAAACTTTTTAAAATAGCCATTTTTTTAAATTTAGATGGGCTGTTGTTCCGTAACGGAGGATTCTGCAAATGAATTTTAATGACACCTATATATAAATATCTACATTTTGATATATCTGTGGTTAAAATTTCCTTGCTTTAAATAGACAGTGTATCATTTTTCTAAACAGGGACAAAGCAATAAAGTGAAACTAAGCAAAAAATTTGAATTTGATATTTGAACGAAAAATTTGAGCTCCCAAATATTTGTATGCATTTGTTAAGAGTGTATTAAATTTTACAAAAATTTTATTTCTTTAATTAAAAATTTAGAAAATTAGAAAAGGCCTTCTGATATAACCAGTACATAACACTTTGAAATAGTGCACTTATATTATTTTGATTGAAAATTACTAGATATCAAACTGTATTTGAAAGATAAAGATCTTATAAATTTTGTAAACAAAATTAGCACCCTTTTTAAAAAGTATCGACACTGACAACAATTTAAAATCAAATAATGTGTAACTAACTGTAAAGTGTTATTGTTACCATTTTATAATATTATATATTCAGTTTTTGTCTTTGATAAATAATGAAGTAAAAATCATTTAAAAAATTTTATTTTATATAATATAAAAAATAATAACATAACAAGAAAATGAATTGGATTCATTGTAATAAATGTTTTACAAAAAATTTAATTATAAATGAAATTTTATTTTTACAATGTGGTCATTTAATTTGTAAAAAATGTTTTTCTACGAATAAATGTCCAATTTGTTTTAAAATTGTAAAATATTCAAAATTACCTTCAATATTAAGGGATGAAATTAAACCAGATTTTACAGCATATTTTGAAAATCCAATTAAATACGGACAACGTTTATTACAAATTTTAAAATTTCAATTTGAACATCGTACAAATTTAGAAGTAAATGGTGTAAAATTATTTAAAAAAATTAAAAGAACACAAGAAAATATAAAAAAAATTGATGAAATGATACAAAAAATTCAGGAGGATGCAAAGAAAGAATATTTACGAATTAAAAAAATGAAAATGTATATAGATCAAGTTCAAATGTAATTTTAAATCTTGTATTTAAAACTTTTACATATATATATATATACATATATTATAATAAATACATTTTAAATACATAAAACTACATACAATATGCATGTTAATTTAAGGTACAAAACATCAAGAATATCAAAAGGACAAAATTACAGTAGTATGGATTCGGGTATTCATTTTTCAAATCCTTTAAACTCTTTTATGAAAAAATTTTCCTTATAATTTATTAATTTTACTCACAGAAGTGAAGAATTTAATTTTTAATTATCTTGAAAATAAAATTAAAATGTATTTCAGTTCTTTAAAATAAATAACCTATGAACAAAAAACAAAAAATATTTTAAATTTGTTCTATTACAGAAATCTAAATTTAATACGTTATAAATGATAAATATGTAATTATAAATTATTTAAATACATAAATTTATTGAAAATAAAGTTCGAATCAAAGATGAATGACATAATAAAACTACCATTCTAATAAAATGTATATCATATAATATAAAATAGCCAATTTGTTTTTAATTATAAAATTATTCTTCTCTTTTAACAATTAAAAAATTTAATTTAATTACGTCAATATTTATTTAGAATTTATAACATTTACATGCATTTTTAATAGTTTAATGGAATAGTATTAGCGACATTATAAATCAGTTTTAATTAAAGTTATTTTATTTCATTCTAATTACAAATTGATTTGTAATAATTATATAGTAAATATTACTTTTTGTGGGAAAAATACACTGTAAAATTCATATATCCAGAAATATGTTATTAATATAGAGTTAATATTTAAATAATTAATAATTTTACCACTAGAATTAATTACTAATTAGTGTTACAAATAAGTTTAGGTACAAATTATTTTTAAAATAATTATTTTAAGTTTTTTTTAATTATTACAGATGAAATACTATTTTTTTACGTTTGATGAATCTAAAAAAAAATTAAAGTTATTTCTCTATAAATAATAATATGTATATAAAAAATACATTCATATTTAATTTTTAAGTAAATTTTCACAATTTTCTAATACTTCAATTAACATATCTAATTTTTTACGATCTAACTCCATAAAAACTGATGATTCCTTTGTTTTATCATTTTCCTTATTTTCAATACAATTTAAAGAAAGTGTTCCAATTTCACGTCGTAATGATGGATTATTACTATCACCAAATATAAATCTAATATCCCAATCAAATGATTGTAATAATTTATATTCTTTTGAATTATGTTCTCTTAATAAAAATATTACAATTTCTGATTTACGTGTTTTTAAAACACCCAATATTGATTGTTGTAAATCTAAACTCATATGCGAGAATTGTGATAAAAATTCTGTTTCACTGACAACATTTAAAATATAAAGTTTAAATGCATTTGCAATAATATCAATTGTTTTTTCAAATTGTTCAACACTTGAAAAACCATATTTATGTGATGATGTTAATAAATTTTGCTCATCTTTGTATTCTGTTGAACCAATTAAATGATCAATTGAATGATGAAGAACCTAAAATTTTTTTTGTTTATTTGAGATTTATGTTTAATACAAAATGAAAATAATATTTACTAACTTCATTTAAAATTTCTTTATTGTCAATATTTAACATAAATTCATGCATTATTTATTTTTTTCGTGTTTTCCAATTAAACTTTAAATCGATGATTATTTGAGCAGCAAATGGAAATGTTTTTAATATTTAAAAAAATTCAATTCTATTCTTTGTCGCTTGTTTATTTTTGATAACCACTATTCTGTTTAGACTAGCAAACTTAGGGCCTAGAACAAATAGAATGTTTAAGATTGACCTTTCAATCCAATTTTTATTCAAAATACCTATATATCAAAACTCACAAAATCACAATCTGTCGGAATCTTGTCAGTTATCAGAACATTAAATTTTGTGAGAGGGTTTTTTTTTAAATTATGAGATTCTTTAGAAAAGTGTTTTAAAGAAAAATAATATTTTATTTGTGAGTAATTTTTTAAAAAAATAAGAATTTCATCAATAGTAAGAATCTGTTGAAAAATGCTAAATGCTTTGACATAAATTAGGGCTCAAAAATAACATTTAACTAGGTAACAAATTTGAAATGAAGAAAGCTAATGTAATATTTTAAAAAATATATCAATAATTTACATTATTTTTGCTGTATATGATTTTCATGAAGTGTGGTAATTAGTTAAAGACTATAGCTGCTAATGGTAAGGTAGTTGATAAATTAAAATTTGAAACATGTTTGACATTTGACAAAGAATGAAGAAAAAAATGACAAATTGAATACGACATTGATTATCTTGACATTTACAAATAATAAAAGCCTTGCTTGAGACATTTTTTTCTAGAATTTGGGAAAAATTCCATTTTTTAGATGCTTCTTGAGTGAATTTAAATTAAAATGGTGTTTAATCGAAATATCTGAAGAAAAAAGTAATTTATATTCAGTGAAAATTAAATTAAAAAACTTGAAAACATTTTGTATTTAATAAAACCATTCAAATACAGTAAAAATGGATAGCCAAACGAGAAGTCTTATGTGGAAACATTGGGAGAAAACTGGAAAAACTGACTTTTTAAAATTTATGAAATCAACAGTAAAAAATCAAAATTCTGATTTATTTTTTAAAAATGAAAATATCGTATCTGGAGTTACACGTGCTATTTATGAATTAATTTGGCAATGTCTCTTAGGTCGCTTAAAAAAAGAAGCTGTTTTAAATACATTGTCAGAAATATCACAATATCATTGGGATGTACCAACAATTATTTTAGATGTTGCAAATATAATTGATGCAGAAACATCAATTGTTGGAACTGATGGATTTCAAGATGAACGTGTTATATTTTGTGAAATAATTAAAGATATTGATAATTTTATATCAGAAAAATTGTTAAAAGAACGTCTGGAAATTGATACTTTACAAGATTCTGGTACTGTTAAACCGAAAGTATTTTATACCAAATTTATTAAAATTAAAACAAAATTATACTATAAACAACGTAGATTTAATTTATTTCGTGAAGAAAGTGAAGGTTATGCTAAATTAATAGCAGAATTAAATCAAGAATTTGACGACAAAACTTTTGGATCATCAAATGCAATGGATATGATAAAATCTTTAATTGGATGTTTTAACCTGGATCCTAATAGAGTGCTTGATATAATATTAGAATCATTTGAAACAAAATCTGAGAATCATTCATTCTTTATACCATTATTACAATCTTATATGCCTAGTGGATCAATTATATGTGAAGTTCTTGGATATAAATTGAGAAATTTTGCAAATTCAACTAATTTAACACCTAGTTCATTATTTGAAATAACAGCACTTCTATTAAAATATAATGTTATTAAATTAGATGATATATATATATGGCTGAGCCCTACTGATAATGAAATTAGTACAGACTGGGAAAAAGAAATGAACGATGCAAAAGAATATGTTCGAAAATTGAATATAATTTCTACAAATAAAGATAAAGAACCCATAGAAGTTGAACCAGAAGTTGCTGATAAAGAAGATAAATATATAAAAAATCAAAAATTTGGATTATTTGAAGCACTTATAAAAGTTGGAAATTGGAAAGATGGCGAAAAATTAATTTCTAAATTACCAGAACAATGTGTTGTTGTACATGAACCAATTGCAAAAGCATTATGTGAATTAATTCATAGATCAATAAATACTGTATATACAAAAAAGTGTTTCGAATTATTTGCAAGCTCTTCCTCTTCAAAAAAAGAAAAAAGCTTACTTGATATTTATTTCGATGTAGACATGCAAGCGAAATCTTTTAATGATTTAAGTAAACATGTTTTTCCAATGGTAACAACACTAGGGCCGTCATTACATTACGATCCTGTACTAATTCATAAATTACTAAGAATAACAAGAACAATGTTATCGGAAATGAATGTAGATAATTTAAATTTACCTGTAGCAAATACTTGCGAAGAAAAATTGTACTATGATATATTAAATTTAATTGACTCATCAATTTTACCAGCATTATCTTATTTGGATTGTAATTGTTGTATTGCTGAAGAAGTATGGACAGTTTTAAAATATTTTCCATATAATTTAAGATATGCGTTGTATTCAAAATGGAAAAATGAATCATATATGGCACAACCGGAATTAATAATACGACAAGGAAATACAAAGAAGAATATAAAAGCTCTAATGAAACGAGTCAGCAAGGAAAATGTGAAACCTGTTGGACGTTTAATTGGTAAACTTAGTCATTGTTCTCCTGGATTTTTATTTGATTATATCCTATTGCAAATACAGATTTACGATAACCTTATTGGACCAGTCGTCGATTCTCTGAAATATCTAACATCTCTTTCATATGACGTTCTAGGTTATTGTTTAATTGAATCCCTTGCTTTAGCTGATAGAGATCGTTTTAAGGACGATGGTACATCACTATCAATGTGGTTACAAAGTTTAGCTAGCTTTTGCGGATCCATTTATAAAAAATATAATATAGAATTAAGTGGCTTATTACAGTATGTTGCAAATCAATTAAAATCGCAACGGAGTTTAGATTTGCTCATACTTAAAGAAGTAGTTCAAAAAATGACTGGTAAGTTATTTAAATAAATTAATTTATCAAAAACATCGAAATAAAAATACTCCTTTAATAATAAAAATTAATATTTAATTTTAAAATTAAAAAAATTTAATTTTAGGTATCGAAGCTACTGAAGAAATGACAAATGAACAATTAAATGCAATGAGTGGAGGTGAACTATTACGAGGTGAAGCAGGATATTTTAGTCAAGTACGTAATACAAAAAAATCTTCACAAAGATTAAAAGAAGCATTAGCTAACAATGATTTAGCTGTTACGTTGTGTCTTTTAATGGCACAACAAAAACATTGTGTTATTTATCGTGAAACTGCAAGAAATCATTTAAAGTTAGTTGGTAAATTATACGATCAATGTCAAGACACTTTGGTTCAATTTGGAACATTTTTGGGATCAACATATTCAGTTGATGAATATGTTGAACGGTTACCATCTATTATTAAAATGTTACAAGAATATCATATTCATTCAGATGTGGCATTCTTTTTGGCAAGACCAATGTTTACCCATCAAATAAATCAAAAATATGATCAGTTAAGAAAATCAGATCCCAATGCAAAAAAACTAACGACAAGTCAAAAAATGTCTAAATATCTTGAAGCAACGTCAGCGATTATGGATCCTATAGTAGAATCAGTAAGACCTTTACATGGTCCAAAAGTGTGGGAAGATATTAGTCCTCAATTTTTGGTTACATTTTGGTCTTTAAGTATGTACGATCTTCAAATCCCTCATGAAAGTTATCAAAAAGAAATAGCAAAATTAAAACAATTATCTATCCAAGCTTTAGATACAAATTTTTCAAAAGGTAAAAAAGAACAAGAACGTTATATTGCACTAATGGAAAAATTACAAGATGAAAAAAGAAAACAGCAGGAACATGTTGATAAAATACATCAAAGACTTGCTCAAGAAAAAGACAATTGGTTTCTGTCGCGCTCAGCTAAAACAGCAAAGAATGAAACAATAACACAATTTTTACAACTATGTTTATTTCCACGTTGTACATTTACCGCCCTTGATGCTATATATTGTGCTAAATTCGTTCACACCATTCATACTTTAAAAGCTGCAAACTTTTCAACTTTATTATGTTATGATAGAATATTTTGTGATATAACTTATTCTGTAACATCTTGTACTGAAAATGAAGCAACCAGATATGGAAGGTTTTTATGCGCTATGTTGGACACTGTAATGAAATGGCACTCAGATCAAAATATTTTCAACAAAGAATGTGCCAGTTTTCCTGGTTTTGTTACAAAATTTCGGGTAAGCAATCAATTCTCGGAAGCAAACGATCATGTTGGATATGAAAATTATAGACATGTTTGCCATAAATGGCATTATAAAATAACAAAAGCAATTGTTGTATGTTTAGATTCTAAAGATTATATGCAAATTCGTAATGCTTTAATTATTTTAATGAGAATCCTACCTCACTTTCCAGTTTTGACAAAACTGTCCCAAATAATTGAAAGAAAAGTAGAAAAAGTAAGAGAAGAAGAAAAAAATCAACGTCCTGATTTATTTGTTTTAGCATCAAGTTATATTGGTCAGTTAAAAACAAGGGCGGCAAATATGATCAAGGAGAGTGATTTCCACCAAGTAAGTATACTTTTTTTTCTTTTATTAAAATTTATGCCTCAGATGAAATTTATGCCTCAAATTGTTTTAAATTCTTATAAAAATATTTTATATTCAAGGTATCTGAAAAACCACAACGAGAAACGATAACTTCACAAGACCCAAAACCAACTATTTCAATTGGTTCATTAAATGGCGATTTGAAATTAGAAAAGCGTGAAAAAGATAAATCGGATAAGAAGACAACTAAAAATTCTGTTAATAACGATAAAGAAGTAAAAGTAATCAATTTAACTGAAATACCTGATAAAGATATAAAAGTAATAAAAGAAATTAAAGAAATAAAAAGTGAAAAAATAAAAGATACCAAAATTAAGGATGATAAAGACGATGAAATACGTCGTAAAGAAAAAGAAAGAAGAAAGGAATACCGTTTAACTGATTCACCAATTTTTGTTGAATCAACACATACAAATGAATATTATTATATTGATAAAGATCATGAAGTACGTGCTGAAAGAGAACGAGATAGAGAAAAGGAAAAAGAAAGAGATAGAGAAAGAGAACGTGACAGAGATTTAAGTTCAGTGTCTAATTCAAGCAATGGTTCACTTCAAAGACGAAGTCAAGAGCATCAAGACTTTGAAAAAGAAACAAAACGTCGTAAAGTAGAAAATCAAGGTAATAGTAGTACAAGTTTAAAAAAATTACAACAACATCACCCATCCGAACAAGAAGTTTATGAAGTTAAAAAAGAAAGGAGTTCTAAAACAAAAGAACGTAAGGAAAAAAATCCTGATGATGAAAAAGAATTATTAAGAAAAGAAAGGAAACTTGGTCGGAAACGTGAAAGATTAGAAGAAAATTCTTCTAGTGAACATAAGAGAAGACGAGAAACTAATCCAAATGGTCCTGATGATGAATCATCAAGCATTAGTAGTAGAGTAGATAAATATCATTCAAGAGAAAAATCACCCCATAGTAGTAGTAGAGAAACAAAAGATAGATCATCCCATGATAAATTTGAAAGAGAGAAATCATATACTTTGACTAAATCAACTAGATCAAGAGTAGCCTATTAAAATCTTAAACAAATATTTTATTATATAAAACTTTTCTTAAAATAAAACAAAACAAAAAAAATTGATTTATATAAAAAAAAAAATTTTAATTTAGTTTTATTAAATATGAATAAAAAGGTTGTGTTCCATTTCTAGCATTTCCAAATTTGCTTTAAAATCTCTGACTTCAAAATTGTGGATATACTGTAGTACTACTACAAAGTACAATGTTCAAAAAGTTTATATGCACAGATATCTACAATGCATTCAATTTGTTATACGCAGATAATGTGTATTTTGTATAAAGTGGGTATTTTATGTGTGCAAAAATTTGTAGCTGCTTTAGTATACATTTCAAATCGTTTTGTATTTTGATCTTTGCTATCTATTTTGTTGGAGTTTATGAATTTGGATGTTTTAAAAAGTATAGTAAAATAGTTCTTGACAATTTTAAGCAGACGTTTACACTTCAAAAACTTTATACCTATGCAATGTAAATAAATGCATTGTATATTTGTGGTTTATATCTACATTGTAGTAAAAGTAGTATAATAATACTGTAGTCAGCCAATTATATTAACATCTTAACTAATTTGATTATTTGTTCTATAATCTATGTATATACGCCTTGACCCTTAACTAGTACTTTCGCAATTATAGAATAAAACTTCAATTTCTGTTGAATAACGGTTCTTGATTATTAACTTTTGTATGAATGTATGTATATAGTTATTCTCATAAAATACAAAATACTTACTAATTTCTTTGAAATTAGATAGTGCATAGTGTATTTATTACACAATTGTGCAATTCAATTTTATTGGATGGCAACATTTAGTCGATTACGTAGGTATCAAATAAATGAAAAATGTTGAGAGCTGAAAATATGTAGTTTTTATTTTTAAAAAAATGCTTAAAAAGAAAACATTAAACCAGATTTAAAAAAGTAATAAAAAAACAAGTAATGTTGTATTAAAGGCGTGTAATTTTAACAGTTTAGTATCTCACAAATTAATTGCATCAAAATATGTACATACATATGTATGTATTTATTCTCAAAATCTTACTACTCTCAATTTCAATTTTCAAGGTTCAAATTAATTATTTAGTTCAAATATTCAATTAGCAGAATTTCAAATATACAAACATACAAACATACATATGAATGTACTTAGAACTTTTTCAACTGTAGCTGAAAAACTGTTGGGGCAACATCAAAAAATTCTCTTACAAAATGAATTTTAACTTGTTATAATGTATCTATGGTTTAAATTTTATTGATGCTTAAACTATATAATATATATGTATGTATACGTTCAACGATGTAGAAGTTTTACAAAAAGATGGACGGATGTACAGAATAAAAAACTAAATCAAGCTAATCAATTATTTTTTGATTTGTAACGAAATTTTTTTAAATTCAGATATATTTTTTTATTGTTTAAAAAACAATATATTAAAAGAAAATATATAATAAAAACAATATATTTAAAAAGAAAAAAATTAATTAAATATTTAATTAATTAACTACAATTTGTAATTCAAAAATAAAAAAATAACTACATATGTATAAGAAAAAATTCTATGGATCTTTTATACAAAAAAAATATTCTCGCATCTGAAATTTGAATATTATTGATATTATTTGTTTAAACAATTTTAAGATTTTTTTTTATTCTGTATTCAGGCGCAGTACAAGATACAATTACTATTTAGTATTTACTTATAAATACATACATAGATACTTACATATATTATAATTGATTATATGTACTTAAGTATAATAAATATTTCGGGTATTCCCCATTTATTGAAATACTAATTTTGTTTTCATATAAAATACAGGAAAACGTTTCCTTAAAAAAAAAAGTTTTTTTAGTTTAGTTTGATACTTTGATAGAAGCTAAAGTATCTTAAAATATCACTTGTGAAAGTACGCGAAAGTGGCTAAACTTTTTTAATTTACACATACATACATATGTGCCTAATATAAAAAAAAATAAAAAATAAATAAAATAACCATTAACGAAACGTTAGTTTTATTAAGAAATATTATAATATAAATATATTGACTTTATATTTATTTTAAATACAATAATACACACATATGTATGTACATATGTATGTATGTAAAATATTAAAAAGATGTTAATATATTAAAAAAAAGAAAAATAATTTAAAAAAAAAAAATTAAAAAATTAATAAAAATTAAAAAAAAAGCCTAAAACGCACGTTTATTAAATATAATTTCATATAATATACATATGTATATGTATAATTAATAATTATGTATGTATGTATGTACATATTTATGTAAAATAAAAAAAAAGTATATGTATAGTGATGGGCAAAATAATAGCAATGATTAAATTATATTTTTAATTAATGGTGTTAACAAAAAAAAAAAATTAAAATTTAATGTACTAACCTATATTCAGATTTCCCACAATAGAAAGTACGGTAAAAAGAGCTAGGAAATGGTAAAGGAAAGGAATTTATCTTTATGTATACATTTTTTGAAATAAATAGATCACAACCATAGATATTATTACTAAAGCAATACATAAAAATGGTTCACTCAGTCAGCTGTTTCTCAAAATTGACTGAAAATAATCTTTCATTGCCTATCTATGATATTACGATCATTGATCACAACATTAATATGACGAATTTCATGTAAAATATTTTACCTCTAAAACCATTTTTATGTACAACGACAGAAAAAGTTTAACAACCATATTGCATATACATATGTGCATCATATATGTACATAATTAAGCTGAAATTATAAGCTGCAGTTTGTTGAATATAAGCCAGAATTATTAGTTACCATTTGATTATCTAAAATATGATAATAAGTATAGGTATTTCATTTAGTTAAAAATTGTGAAATTTTTCAAAAATTAGTTAAGAGTACTACTTAGGCACTAACCAGTACTACTAACTGTATGAAAACATTCTCAATCTCATAAATTTAATTCCAATATCAATTAAGCAAAAAACTAAAGGTCAAAATACTCAGACGCTGCACTTTTAAATTTTTAAGCTCTTTTTTAGCACATTTCCAAAAAAAATTTGAAAAAATGTGTTTATTAGTTTCACCCTGTGCGTCCGTTTGTTTACAAAACTTTTACACTGTTAAAGATAGAGAAAAAATTTTATTTTAAAAATTAAATTTTAACCATGGCTAGGTCTCATAGAAAAATTAATTTTGTGGAACAACTTTTTCATGTAGCCCCGTCCATTACGGAGCTACAGCCCCACAAACTTTGAAAAAGCCCCATTTTTAAATTCATATGTCTTATGTTCTGTTTAAGATTTTTTTAATCTGAAAACGTCATTCGACAGGTATTTTTTTTAACTTTGTAAATTAATATCAAAATTATTCAATTTTTTAAAATTTAGTATTTAAATTTACCGTTATGTAAAAACCAAATTTTGCATGATTTTTCTATCTTCATAACTTCGGAACGTTTTTAAATAGGGACTTGAAATTTTGAGAGCAGAAAGAACTTAACTTATACTAATTAGTATAACTTTGCTCAGAAAATATTTTTGGACCACCCCCTGTTTATGAGCTCTTAGGGCTCAAAAATTGAAAATTTGCTATTTTTAAACACCTGTAACTTAACTTAGGCACCTGTACACATTTTACTTCGGCAAGATATAAAAATTAAAGCTACAGTAATATATTTTTAAGTGTGTTAAAGGTTTCTTTTAGTTGTATAGGATTCCAAAGTTACAACCCCTTAAAATTGCAAAAAAGCCCCATTTATCTCAGGCTATGCGTAATAGTTTTACAATCTAAAACCGCCAGAAGACCGAACATTTTATTATCTCCGTAAAGCAATATCAAAATTATGCAATATTTTGTAATTTGCTATTTAAATTTACCGTTATGTGAAAACCACATTATGCATGAAATTTTTTTTTTTTTTTTTTATAACTCCGGCACGCCTTTAGATAGGAATCTGAAATTTTGAAACAAGAAAGAACTTTTAGAATTAGTATATGTTTCGTTACAAAAATTTTTTGCAGGCGATAGTTTAAGAGCTGTTAGGGCTGAAAAATTCAAAATATGCTATTTTTAGACACCTGTACTTAAGCACCTGTATAAACTTATCTTCGGCAAGATATACAAATTAAAGCTTCAGTAATATATTTACGTGTGTAATATATATTACATGTGTTAACGGTTTTTCTTAGTTATATAGGGTTTCGGATTCACAGCCCCTCAAAATTCCAGAAAAATCCTATTTTCACATTTTTTTCTTAGGATGACATTTTTGAAATTTTTGTGCAAGTCACAATTCTAAACAGTTTGTATTGTCTTTTAGAAATGTGTGCTTTTAAAAACCGTTGGTTTACACTTTACCTTGTTTTTATTTCTTCCCGCACTTGAATTTTTGTTATTATAATTTCGTCATGTACCTACCTATATTTTTTTATCAATTTAATAAAAACGAATGAATGTGGGACACACTGTATATATATCATAGACAATTTGTATAAAGAAATATAAAAGAAATAAATGTTTTCAATATAATGTATGTACATAAGTATGTAATTAATTATTATTTATTACATATTTATTTAAAATTTTGTAATAATTTTTAATGATTCATTATGTTCTGTTTTTTTTTTTTTTTTTTTTAATATTTTTCATTGCTATTATTTTGTTGCTACAATTATTTTGCTACAATTTTCATAATTTTACAAATTTTTATTTTAAAGAACAGATTAAAACGGAAAATAAAATATAATATAATAGACAGCAAATAAAAAAAAGAAAAACATTTTTTGTATACTTAGTTACCTAATAACAATAAAATTGATAACATTTAATATAAATATTTTTGACAATAACAAAAAAAAAAAAACAAAAAAAACAAAAAAAAAACATTAAAAAAGCTAAATTTTAAACTTTTAATAAAAGCTTTTAATAGTGTAAATTATTTTAATAAAATATAAAAAAAATCAAGATTTTTAATCAAAAAGCGAAAAAAATGCCTGGTACAAGAAATATTAATTATGAATCATCATCATCATCATCGTCATCATCATATTATAGTGGTAGTGATTCTGATTTAGAATATGTTCCTAAGAAATTTGATTTTAAAAAGCAGGAATTATTTAAAAACTCTAATAAACAATTAAACCAAAATAAAAATGAAACAAATGATATAAAAAAAATATTTTTAAATAATTCTGATGAATATATTAAAGGAAAATGGCAAAATGATAATATTAATATAATATTAAAAGAATTATATTCATTTAAATTTTTAAATCCAAATAGTGGAAAAATGATTTATTGTAGAAAACAAAAACCTGGTTATTTAATTACTATTGATGATGATGATTTTATTGCAAGAATAAAATTTAAAAATTTTAATGATATTCAATTTAAAAATATTGAAAATATTATAATTATTAAATATAAAATATTAGAAAAAATAATAAATTTTAATATTATAAGAGATCATTTATTAATAAAAAGAGATGATGCTTATGAAAAATTTAAAAATTTTTTAAATATAAATAGTTTTCAAACAATTGAAAATTTAAAAATTGCACAAGATTTTCTTCAAATGTCTATAAAATTACAAATAGAATGGAATGGAAAAACAAATATTGAAATATTAAATGATATAATTATTAATGAAAATTTTTCATTAGAATTTAAAAATGAATCAAAAAAATTATTAGAAAAAGAAAATGATTTAAAAATAAGAAATAAAGAATTTCCGAAAAAATTAAAATATTATTTAAATTCAATTGAATTAAAAGAATTTTTTATTAAAATAAATAAAAATGCATATAATAATCATATTAATATATTATATAATGATTATAATTCTATTAATATATTAATACCAGATATTATGATAAATAATTTAAATAATTTAAATGAAATAACAATTTTTTGTATTAATAGAAATGATATAAAATTATTTATTGATTTAATTTATATAATGAATGAAAAATATTTATTAAATTTTTTGAATGATTTATGGAATAATTTATTTAAAAAAATTGTATTAATACAATATGAATTTATTAACAATTCATTAAATGAATTTTTAAAAACAGAAAATAATATAATAACATTACAAAAATTTTTACCATTAATGAATCCAATTATTTTTTATCTTATTAAAAGTTTAAAAGATTTATTAAATGAAATTAGTTGTAAAACAAAATTATCTATTAATGAATTATTAATAAAAAATGATGATAATTTTGAATGGTGTATTTTAGAAAAAATTAATTCACAAATGAATTTTAATATTCAAGAGAAATCAATTGTAAGACAATGTAATTTTATATTAAAATTAATTAAACATTTTCAATTAAATAATACAGAAATATTTTCATATCAATTTAATATTTTAACAAAATTTTTTGATATTAATACAAATGAAAATAATTCTTTTTTAAAAATGATTAAAAATTTTTTTTATAATGTTAAACCATATCTATTAAATTTTAATCAATTAATATGGTTATATATACTTGATAATGGTATTAATGATTGTCAAATTTCTATAAATAATTTTAAAATTTTTTTACCACTTTTATGTTATTTAATCGATTCTGTCGATAAAACAGAAGAAAAATACATTGAATCAATACGAGTATTAATTCATAATACAATAAGATTTATAACTTTGACTATACCATATTTAATGGATGAACTATTAAAGGAGGATGAATGTATCATATCGCTACAAATGGAATCTTTTAAACAATTTAATATTCAATCAAATGAAAATTTTTTAAATTTTAAAGATTTAGTAGATTTATATAATGAATATTGGAGTAAAGAAAAAATTATTATAAATTCGATACCAGATAATTTTCCTTGTGAACAATTTCAAATTGATTTGGAGAGAATAAAAGGTGAATTATTACATATATTGAATTATATTTTAACTGCACAATTAGATGTACAAATATTAATTAAATGTCTTAGATCATTTCATGAATTTTTAGAAAATTTATATTCTATTGATTTTACTTGGTATATCAAAAGATGTTATACATTAAAATCGCATTTTCTGGCAACATCATTAATAGATAAGGATAAAGAATCATATAAAGTTGATAATCTAAAATTATTTCTTCGTTTTAATAAAAAAAATAAAATTCCTAAACATTTCATAATTGAAATTATTTTCAAATTATTAAAAATAATAAATAAATTATTTAATAAAAAAACTGATAAAGAAGTCTGGACAAAAATAACTAAATTTAATGCAATAACTGATTTACTTAATGCTATTAGTAAATCTTTTATTTATTTGAAAGAGCAACCAAATTATAAATCTTTTCAGTTATTTGAAGATCAAAGTGTAAAACCATTTGAAAATGTTATAGAAAATATTAATTCTTATAGTGATTTTAAGAATCGTATCGAAAATATTGGTGAATCATTTTGGTATTTGAGAAAACAAAATGAAATTGATATAAAAAAAGCTATAGAACTTTATAATGATATAAATACAGAAAATAATATAGAAATATTAGAGAAATCTTTCAAAATATATTCAGAAAAATTTGAACTTTACATTATCCAAACATTAAATCAAAAATATGAAAATAAAATTAAAATTATTACTGAAGAAATACAAAAGAATTTAAAAATTATTAATATTAAAAAATGGAATAAAGAATTTAAAACAAAAACTTTACCAGAACTACTTGCTGGGCTTGCTGCGGTATGGTCTATACAAAGATCGAAAGATATTGCAATTGTTAAAAGTGTTTTTAAGCCTCACTGCATTCAAATATTATGCATTTTAAGATTACTTAATGTTCATAATGACTCTAATGGTGTTGAAAAACATCTTGCACAAGTTTTAACCGGTCAAGGAAAATCACTTATATTAGGCTTATTATCTGCAATACTAGCATTAACTGGTCATACAATTCAAGCAGTTTGTTATAGTGAGTATTTAGCTAACCGAGATAAAGAAGATTTTTATGACTTTTTTAAAAATTTTGATATTGATAAGAGAATAATTTATGGCACTTTTAACGATATGGCTAACAATTTGATTAAATCTACTAATAATAAAATACCGTCGCTAAGAGATCTTATCTCAGATCGTATTAAAAATCAAATTTCTATATATAAAACAACAGAAGTAGAAAAAGTAAATTATGATAATATAATTTTACTTATTGATGAAGTGGATGTTTTTTTCACAAAAGAATTTTACGGAAATACTTACCTTCCGGTTGTTTTAATTAAATATCAAGCGTTAACTGTTATTCAAGAGTTAATTTGGGAATTAGCTCTGAAAAAATATGATAAAATTACAATTTTAAAAGAAATTTATGATATGATTAATAAAAAACAAGATGATGAAAATTTTAAAGAATTTTATAAAAATACAACTAGACATAAAAAATATTTTCTTTTAAAATGGGAAAACGACAATTATATTAAAACGGAATATACGAATTCATTACTTTTTAAAGAGCACTTTAATGAAATGATCGAAAATGCAATAGAAATTGTTAACGAAAATAAAAAACAATATAATGAAGATAATTTTAAAATCAATGATGATGGAATTATTTGCATTCGAAGTAATAACATTTTCAGTTCAAATTCATATTCGTCATATCGTAACATTTTTAATTATTTTAGATTAAAAAAAATTAATTTTGATTTTAAAAATTTTGAAAATTATGGTTATATAAAAATTGATTGTGGAAGTGTTTCATACGCAAAATTACCAGAAGAATATACTTATATATTAGGAGTAAGTGGAACTTTAACAGAATTGAATAAATATGAAGAAAATGTTATAAAGAATCATTATGAAATTTTTCAACGTTCCAATATGCCATCATATTTTGGTGGTAATAAATTAAAATTTAATTCTATATCTGATTTTATTATAAAAAATTCTGTGGATGATTGGTTACGTGAAATTATTAATAAAACAGAATTAATATTAAAATCTGAACGTTCAGTAATAATATTTTTTGAATCAGATAAATTATTTACAGAAAATTTTATATTAGAATTTAATAATAAATTTGATCGTTTACATATATTAACAGAAAATACTGAAAAACTTATGCGTAATAGATATATTGATGAAGCTGGAATAACAAAAACTGTAACAATATCAACAAGAAATATGGGTCGTGGTGTTGATTATAAAACTAGTGTTGCAGTTGAAAAAAATGGTGGAGTTCATATTATTCAAACATTTTTTTCATTTGATCAAAAAGAAGAAACACAAATTAAGGGTAGAACTGCCCGAAAAGATAATAATGGAAGCTATGAGCTAATTATTTGTAAAGAACATTTAATTAATTCTGAATTCATAAAAACAGATGACACTATACCAAATTATAATAAATTAAATTGTATTAGAAATGAAATGATTGTAAAAAAAGAAGAGATATTAAAAAAAGATATTGAAAAAATAAATGATTATCATAATAAAACTATAAATTTATATAGAGAATATATTAATACATTGTAATTATTAATTAATAATTTTTTTACATAATATTTTCAATTATCAAATAATTAATATAATTTTGTTTATATGTTAATAATGAATTTATTTTAATTAAAATCAATAAAATTTAAAATGATTTCTTTTTATTTACTATTTTATTTAGAATTATGAAAAAAAATTATAATGCCGAATTCGCCGTGTAAAAAAAATTGTATGTGAAAAATTGTATACATTTTAATATTTGCCATTATTTTATTTATTTGACTGTTGGTTGGTTATTCAATTTCAATAGAATTTATATGACCGATTTTTGTGAGATAACCCAACATTAGTTTTATTAGTCAAGGATTCTTCGATTTTAATTAAGAACAAGTTAGATTAAATATTTATATATATAATAAGGGTATTCACGAGTTAGTGCAAAATTTTTTTTGCATCGTAGCACATATTTGCACCAACTCGTGAACAACCCTAGCATGAATTTTTATTGAACTGTCAAATATCGTTGATGTGCTTGTTTTGTTTACATAAAAATTTAATATGCTTATCAAAAATTTCAGATATTTGTATGCTTGACTTCATATGCTTGACTTAATAAATAATTAGAAATAATTTTTTTTTCACTTTTTTTAGGCATTTTTTAAATTTTTATCACTTACAAAAAATATTATAGCACTTACAAAAAATATATAAACAAACTTTGCAATGGTCCTGCACAAATATGCAATAGGATTTAGTTCTTGCATAGTCTTGCAAAATTTTGCACTTTTTTATACATGAAAACAACAACAAATTGTGCACTTTAACTGTCAAAAAATTGAAATATGCTACGGTGTAAAATTTTGCACTTGTGCAAGATCACTTTGCATCAACTCGTGAATACACTTAATAAATAAAAGATTTTGGTTAATTTTCTATGTTTTTTATTTTTTACATAAATTTTTATTTCACTTTACGTTATACATAATCTTTTTATAATTCAGTTTTTTTATTTTCTTTTTTTTGTATTTATTTATATATATATATATAATTGAGTTTATTTTGTATTTTATTAATCTAGTAATTTTTTTTAATTTTTTATAAAGTATAATTTTAATATACATAATATTCTTAATATTTTTTTTTTTGCAATTTTTATAGTTTACTTAATAGAGGTACTTAAATGTAGTTTATAGTGTCTTGACGCAATATACAGGTTTTATAATAATATAATATAATACAATAATATAAATAATGAAATTAAATATTATAATGAAAATACATAAGTATATATATTTTTCATTTCAATACAATCGAATTAGTCCTTTTATGTAATGTAAAATGATATAGGGTGGTTGTATAAGAAAGGAAATACATATTTAAAAATTTGTGTTTTACTAAAGCATTTTTAATTTTTCTATCTTTCATCTCCTTTTTCATATTAATTTGATCACAAAAATCAAATGACTTTAAATAAACGATTTACTAACTAAGCGAAAAAAAAACAATAATAAATAAATAGAATCATTTACGTACATATTTTTTTTCTATGAAAATAAGATATACTTTGTAGATATTCTTTTTTAATATATTTATCCAAAGACGAAAATCTATCGAAAACGAACGAAAAATGGATCGCCCAGCAAAACAATGTTTACGTAAGTATATATATACATATATGTTTTGACTTTTTTAGCTATATGTCAAAACGTTTTGTTTTTTTAAATTATAAAAAGAAATATGTACATCCTCCACCTCCTGTAATGTGCTCAATAAAGGATTAAATTAAATTTCTTTCTGATTTTTCATCAAAAACAACAAATACATACAACTTTATTGAAAACTAAATAATATTTTTATTTCATAGAAGTATTCATTACATTATGTAATAGTGATGCTGATTATGCAGGTGATACAAAAACCAGAAGATGAACGTCTGGAGTAATATTCATGCTCAATGGTGAGCCTGTCAGATGGAAATCAACAAGACTGTTGCATTGTTAACAACCGAAGCAGAATATATTGCACCTACTGTAGCAGTAAAACAATTAATTTGGCTAAAAAGATTAATTGATGATCTGACCAAGGAACAGAAAATTTCAAAATTACTCTTAGATAACCAGAACGCAATTGGACTAATAAAAAATTCAGAGTTTCATAAACGAACAAAGCATATAAATGTACGATACCGCTTTATTCGAGAAAAGTTTGAAAAGAAGTTTTTTAATTTAATATACGTGGCAACAGAAGAACAACTTGGCGATATATTAACGAAGGTATTATCAAAGGGGCGTTACGAGATATACGCAACACGATGAAGGTGGATTAGGCGTTAGAATTAATCAATAAATAAATAGCTTGTACAATTTTTTAAAAATTTGGGAGTATTGAAAGAATGTTTCAGTAAATTGTATCTGGTAAAGTATAAATGCAATGTTACAACGATTATTTGAAATGTCAGTTTGATACGATATAATTATGTATGCACATGTAAAAAGAATTTTTTTTTTGGTATAAAATGTGAAATGTGCTTTTCACTTTTGAACAAACTTTAAAAGGAAGGAGACGTCTTTTTCTAATATTAATTTTGCAGTCAGTAACTGTACAAGGGATTTAAAGGAAATACAATGAAATATTTAATAAAATATTTAATGTGAAAAATTTACATGAAAATCTCCCATAATACATTGTATACTTATTGATTTTAACCAATTATGATTAACCCTGTTCAGTGCATACATACATACATATGTATGTATGTATATATTTCAATGTTATTAAAATTGAAATACTCAAATTCAAGTATGTATATAATATATACATAATTCATTTAAATTTTATTTAAAAATAAAAAAAAAAAAATAAAAAAAAACGAATTTATTTCGATTTCTAATTAAATTACATAATTCATTTCGAACAAACTTTTTCTTTTACTTCCTTCTTTAGAATTGAATTTTTGACAATACATAATTGAATTTTTGACATTGGTCACGTTTAGGAGAATCTAGCGCTGTACTGAATTGCAGCGGTGTAGAATTTAGCGCTGCACGTTTGTACTGAATGATTTGCAGCAAAATTAAAGAAATTTAATTTTGTGAGACATTTCGTATATTTTTATTTTATTTATATCGTATTTTTGTTTTTTAAATCTTATATTTTTGATCTCTTAATTTACCAATTTTTAAAAAAATGCTTGAAATCCATAAATTCTCACAAAATCTTGTAAACAAAAATTTTTGACATTAAATGTGAAGACATAAACGTCAATAAAAAGTCGCTACATAATTTAGCGTAAAATTTTCTTGCTGTAAAATTCATGTAGCGCTAGATAAAAAAATCATTCAGTAGAAAATTTTATCGAGCGCTGCAGTTTTTTTTGTAGCGCTAGATGCTACTGAACGCGACCAATAATTGAATTCGGGCTTGACAAGTATTCATTCCTGTTAGTTAGTTTATTCGAAAGTATCTTTTTAGAAAATTAATAAATTATAAAGTTTAATATTGTAGTTATAAAATATATCAGTGTATCAATTATCTATTTTAATTTATTTAATTTTCTTTTATCTATTAGTAGATATTACAGGAACACAGTAGATATTACAGTAGATATTAGTAGATATTACAGGAAGTAGATATTACAGGTTTTTCCTCAAGAACTTAATATTTTAAATCCTCTCAATTAGATTCGAGAAAACTGTTACAAAAAGGAGGATTATTATATCTAATAAAGTTTGTTATGCCTTTTTATAAGTCTATTATAACTTTAAAAAAATTAAAATAAAAAAGTGAAAATGTTTTTTTTCGCAAACATTAGTTTACACATTTTTTAAATTAAATTTTACGTGTGTTAAAAACATACGTAAGAAAATATATATTTAAAAATATTTTTAATTATTTTAATCAAAAAAAAAAAAAGACATTCAAAATAATCAAAATATATGATAATATTGGGGAACCGGCCCAGTGGGCAACTTTCACTTAATAACTGGCCATTTGATCAATGAACATTTCGCAAAAAAAGACACTTAACAAAAAGACATTTAGGAAAATGAACACTTAGTAAAAGAATATTTATCAAATTTAACAACTGGACATTTGTCAACTTGGACAATTAACAACTTGAACAATGTAACAACTTTTACAAGTGAACATTTTCGCAGCTTTTAACAATCAACAATTTAATTTGCAAACTTTATAATTTCATTATTTCTTTAATTGGCTGCATGAATCCGTGATAAAATAATTAATATTAAAAACGTAAAATTCGTTTTTGAAAAAAAAAAAAAATGTAGTTTAAAATAAATTTGTGAAAATAATGAAAAAAAATTATAGAATTGTTATTTTTATTTACTTTAATTGGAAGTAGCGCGGAACGCTAAGCTTCTACATAAAAAAAAATTACCAAATATCAAAATGTTAACTGTCAAATGTCTTTTTGGTAAGTCTCCATTTTGCTAAATATCTTTTTGTTAAGTGTTTTTTTTTGTCCGAAATGTCCAATGATCAAAACTTAAATATCCATTTTGCTAAATTAAAGTTGCCAAGAGTATCGTACCCTATTATTGATTTATCGGAAATACAAAACTATTACATATTCTTAAACTATATATCATTGTTAATTTTTTTTTTTTTTTTTGTTAAGACCATGTATTTGATTTTAATAAAATAAAAAACAAAAAAAAAAAATTTTTTTTTTAAATTTAAAGCTTAAAAATTTCATTTATATAATAATAACGTAAAATTATTTTATTTTATTTTTTTTTTTTTTGTTTTAAGATTGCACAAGTCTTTAGTCTTTTTTTAATACATACGTATATATATTTTTTTAATTTTTTTTAAAAATTAAAATTATGTATGTATATGTAATAATTAAATTGAGCAAAATGTCTTTAAATTTAGGATATTAAATAATTCTTAAACAAAATAACTAATATTAATATTGAATATTATTATATCGATAATTAAAATATACAAAAAATAATATTAAATTTTTTAACATGTTTAGAATTAAAATGGTGTTCCACACATGATGTTCCATAATGCAAAAAATGAAGAAAAAAATTAAAAAAAAAAAAAAAAAAAATACTCTCAACTAGAAAAAGATTTTTTTTTTTGTAGAAATTTATGTATTACTTTTTACTATCTGAATTTCTGAAGATATTTTTTTTTTATTTTTGTAAAATATCTTAGGCAATAAAATAATTTTTTAATGTTTCTTCCATACTATTATTGAATGAATTCTTTATCTCTTCTAATTTTAAAGAAGATTTTTTTTTTTTAGTTACTTATTAATATTATTAATAGTATTTGCCTATTTTTTCATTTTATAGTATTATTCTTAAGATGATAATCTAGGCATAATATATTATAATTTAATTTTGGTTATAATATGCATATTTGCCAATAATCAATTAGTTAAATTTATGGAATTAACCATTTTAATAAAGCAGATATTTTATTGGTATATACTGTTTAAATCAAATAAACTTTTTCTCTAAGCTTATTTAATATTTAAAAAAGCAAAGTAACAATTAACTGAGACGATATTCATATGAGTCCCAATTGTTAATTATTTCTGACGTAAAATATAATAATATTTAAACAAAAAAAAAAAATATTTATGAATATTATGTTTAATAAACAACCATAAAAATTTATTATATCAAATTATCAGATTTATAATGTTATAAATTTGATTTTTTACTTCTTAACTTTTTTTCTTCCTTTATTTTTGCAATATGGACTCTAGACCATTTCATATTCTTTTTTTTTTTTTTATTTGGTTAGTTAGTTTTTCTATATAAATAAAAAGTTTCAATATATTATATATATAGGAAAACATATACCATCGTAATAACAGCCAAGTTTTAAATAAAAAAAAAAAAAAAAAAAACATTTTTAATGTGTTATTATTATTAATTAATTTTTAATATGCGCATATATATACGTTTTTATTTTTATTTTACGTATATAATTTTTTTTTTTTTTTAAATTATTACTTATTATTTCATATTTAAATTTCAACGTAAAATTATTAAAAAAATATTTAGTACAAAATACCATTTATATTTCAATAAAAACTTTATAAAAAAAATAATTAAAAGTTTTTCAAAACCATACAAAAGTTTTTCCAACATTAACGAAAATTTTTTCAGAATTGATCAAATCATTTTATAAAATCAATCAAAATCTTTTGAATTTTAAATAAAACTTCTTTAATTACAAAAACCAACTGAAATAAAAAAGATAAGGGAACCGGAAAACTAGCAAGATATTATAATCTCATTCGTAAAATATAGAAATCACTTAATTTATTTAATAAAATATTATTCAAAAGAAAAAAAAAAAACGTTAGTGATTATTCTTTGTTCATGTAAACTATGGGATCGATTTAAAGTAAAAATTGAAAATTTATTTTTAAAAAAAAATTTAAAATAATACTGCCTATATAGGCCATAAACGTGTTGATTTTTATTGTACCAGTTACGGTAAGGAATTATTTTATTTTATTAATATATTCAACATCCCAAATTTTCAGAGTTAGGACATAACAGATCTCTTAAAGACCTAAATCGATAATCGGCAATAAAAACAATAAAAAAATTTTATTAAATTTCTTATGATATCATTTTATAATTGTCGATCTTTTATGAAAATTCGATGAAATTCTGAGTATATAAAGATTCCCGAAGCTAATAGGCTTTTCTTTCTGATGTTATTAATTAATTGAAATGATTTTGATTGATGTTAAAAAATAAGTTTTTTTTTTTGTTTTTTGTTGGTTATGAAAAAGTTTTTATTGAAGTATATAAAAAATGATAATGTCAATAATTACTATGTGTACTTAACTTAGAAAATTTTATATTAATTTCAAGTAATTCAATATTGTAATTTTAGAAAATTATATAAAAATTTACTTTCAATGGATAATTTTATTGAAAAACCCCTTTTAATTCATTAATAAAAGTTTTTTTTTTTTTATTAACTATACATACATATATTGTTATTTTTGTGAACACGGCAAAAAATGAAGAAAACTTATATAGCTAAATATTTTTAAAGTGAATTAAAAAAAAAACTTTAATAACTTTTATTGTGATGATTGAATTTTAAAATTAATTTTTAAATTTTTTTTTTTTTTGACTTCAAAAACATAAAAATTTTCTAAAAGCAAATGATAATTTTGAGATTATTATAAGAAAATTTGTATGGCCTATATTAACATTTTACGTTAATACAGTTGAGTTGTTATAACAAATTATATAAAAATGTGATCTTAGAATATTTATGTTCGATTAAATCGAAATTCATAAGAAATAAATACATTTTGTTGTTCATTGTTTGTTTAGACAGCCCTTACATGGGAAATTAATAACTGTAGCGTTTATTGAATTTATTGATTTCTTTTTTTTAAATTATTATTTCAAAATATTTTTCAGTGAATATTTTCTTTTTCTAACCGTTTTTTTTTTTTTTTTTTTTGAAATTCATTATATAAATTGTAACTTATAAAAAAAACATAATACATATGTATAACAAATAATTTTATCATTCAATTAAAATAATAAATTAATTAATTTTTTTATTCCTAAGGGAAAATAATTAATTCAAAAATATTTTGTCTTTTAAATATTTTAACCAAATTGAAATAAAATTTTTTCGAAGAAAATTGAAAAAAAAAAAAATTTAACAGTTTGGTGAAGGAGCATTGAATTCAAAAAGATTAAAAAAATTTTTTATTTTTAAAAATTTAAATATAATATGTGTGTGTGTAAAAATAAAAATTAATAATGATGTTTTTTTTTTTTTTTTTAAACTTAAAAAGTAATAAATAATTTTAAGATATAGGTATCACATTCCAAATTTTTGCATTTTAACAAATGTTTCATGAAAAAAAAAGTAGAAATTTTAAAATAAAAAAAGTGAAATCAATAGAAAACTATTTTTAATATTAAAAATTGTATATATAGTTAAAGGGGACGGTTTTTAGATTTCCTACAAAAAAGGATGAGATTTTCTTTATTATTAATTATTTAAAATCTTACGAAATTAAAAAAAAAATAATAAAGATTAAAAAATTTAAACCTAATTTTACTTATAACTAAAAAAAAAAAACTTATTGTATGCAAAATCATATGTGAAATATCATGAAATTATTTTTTAAATCCGTTGAATTCAATGCTCTTATAAAAAAAAAAAATGAATTTATAAATACATAATTCTTAAAAAAATATAAAATATAAATTTTTTACAGACCACCTAATTCAATAGCACCAGGTCCCATTCCATATAACTGTTGTTGCTGTTGTTGATTATTTGGTATACCTAATGATGGTAATGATAACATATTTGATGATTGCTGTTGTAAATGTGAACCTCTATGCTGTTGTTGCTGTTGTTGTTTATTAGTATGTCTTACTAATGGATATTGTCGTGGCAGAGTCATCAATGTTGAACCTAATGCTAATGTTACAGGAGCTTTATATTTACCTGGAAGACTAATTAAAACTGTACCAATCCAAGCTAAATTATCATTTGTTGGTTCAAAAGCAATAGGACGTACTAAATTTGAAGAATTGAATGATGCAGCTGATGCTGCTTGTGTTGTTGATTTTGAACGATGTCGTCCTTTTCTTGTTGTAACCGGTGTATATCCACCAATTTCAATTTGATGATATGGTGGTATTGTAATAAATATTGAAGAAAATGGTCTTTGCGCCATATGTAACATTTCCACAACATGTCTTTGTCGAGCCCTTCTCATATCAGCTGCCTGTTTTGCTTTCCATGCTACAACACATACCGCCAAAAATAAGAAAAAACATGAAAAGAATACCGAAAAAAATACAAATAAATCAATATGTAATTGATCTTGACGAAAAACTATTGATCCATAACTACCCTCTGCATTTGGATTAGAACGAAGCGCTATAAAAAATCTAGTGGCACTTAAATTATGAGCAGTTTGTGGTAAAGTCAATATTAAACGATTTTTTAAATTAAATAACCGTAATACTGTATTACATTGATGTAATGTTATATAGGTACTTAAATCTTTAGCACGTTTATCTTTAACATAAAAACCTTCACCATCTAATGATTTACAATCACGAATTGATGGTGTCCATAGTTTTTGACTCAAAATCATATTTGTTGTATTATCAAATTTTGGTTGAATAATATTTAATGGTTCTGTTTGATCGGAATTCTTTTCTGTTACCCAGCGATATTTACTATCTAAATATAATTCATGATAACCATTGCTTTGATTATTAAAAACAACAAATGAATCATCTTGTGGACTCATAAATACATCTAGTTCACCTTGAGTAACATCAATTATAATTCTTATATCAACATTCATAAAACGTGGCTGTATAACAAAAAATACGGTTTGTCCTGGTCGTAATGGAGATGGTTTCAATTTGCATTGCTCTATTGGTAAAGCATCAAAACACATTCGTACTTCTACACTTATTTGTTTGTAACACTGATGTCCATCAACTGGATTTCCTGCATATGAATCTTTGCATTTAGAACATTGAAAACTCCAGCACTGTTGTGCTGAATTTTTATTTCCACTCATACAAGATGAATCACTCTCTGTGTTATTACCACAATTACAGTTTTCTCCAGTAATTTGATGACAGATATCACCATGTCCATGGCATTCGCATGGTCGACATATTTCATTCATATTAGATGATCCTCTAAAATATCCAAGAATACAAGTTTCACAATGATCTCCTTCAGTTTTATTTCCACAGTTCAGACAAATAGCATTATCTTTGGGTCCTTCACTTAAATGCCTTCCAATTTGAATGCGACTCATATTACCGGCAAACATAATTTCATCCTTAGAAACACATATATCAGTATGGCCATGACAATATTCTTTGCATGGTATACAAGATGATTTATTTTTAGGATTACCGACAAATAAAGGCTTACATTTTTCACATTGTGCTCCCATTGTATTATTGTGGCAGAATAAACAATCACTTAAATGTTCTGGACCAGCACAATCAGAATGTCCATTACATTCACAAGCTATAGAACAGTTTAATCCAACATAACCAAAATTACATTTGCAAATATCTGGAGAAATGCAATCACCATTTTCACAACCCAGTTTACAAACTGGAATGCAAAAACCATTATCATCTTTGTATCCGTCAGCACAGATACATTTATATCCAATCGATGCATCAACACATTGCTGTGATATTGGATTACATGCGTGGTGCTTATTGATGCATTCATTTTCCAAAGGACATTTTATATAATGCCAACTAAATTTGTTATTTTCTGATTCATTAAATGTAATGTTTTTTTGGGATGCGTAATGAATGTTACAGTCAGTTATTGATTGATATGTCGAATAATTTTCAATTAAACCTTGTATACAAACTCCATCACCATTAAAACCATCTCTAGAACACCATCCACAATTTGCGTGTCTCAAACATGTTGAACATTGATTATGAGAATTACATGGTTCTGGACACTGAGGCAGATCTTTCATTGATTCTAAAACAAGACCGCAGACTCCACCAGCGCAATACAATGGTTGTATATTCGGATTAATGCACGCTTGCAACGTAGTAGACCATTTACATGGCAAATAATTCTCTGATTCTACTGTAAGACACGTAGAACAGCTCTTAAACTCTTCACATTTTCTAGGACATTTTGTTAAAACTTTAAAGTTACCAACATTTTTGTCTATCAATTCCTTTTTAATACATTCAGTAACACCAATATCTTTTACAACAGCCCATTGACAATATTCGCTGTGCATTGTACAAGTTTCACAGTCTAGATTTTGACATTCAGGTATACATTTACCTACCTTAGATATAGTTATTGATTTATTACATGCCGCAGCATTGGGGCAGTCAATGTTGGTAGATAGGCATTTACCTTCTATTCCGCAACCTTCACACCATTTACATACTGGACTGAAATGTGTATGAGCTGGCCAAAATGATAAACAAGCTGAACATGACTTATATGTAGCACAATCTCTGCGCGTAATCCACGTTTCATCGCATAATGTACCAATATTGTAAGATAATGTACCTTCGCGACCTTGGCAAACGTGATTGCGACCATTTCTAAAGCAAAAATGTGTTGATTCCATGGCATTGTTTGTAATATTGCAAAAACTACAACCAATATGATGCCTGCATATAGTTTTTGTGGAACTCCAAAGTTGACATAAATCTTCAGTCAATTGAATTTTTGTTACACGACTTTGTGAAGTACCGTCCCAACCACCAACTATATATAGAGACTTTGTTTCTTGATCGATAGTCATTCCTTCAGCATAAGTAAAAGATGGTAAATTTCCGATAACTTTCACTTGATCAGTTAGTTTTATCCAAATATTGCATTCATAAATATAAACATTAAGGATATCGTTCGAGCTATGTGGATATGTTCTCCCACCATATACTATCATGTAATGATCTGTAGTTATAGCTGAATGAAAATATCGGGACAATGGTAACACATTTTCAGTCATATATAATTCATTAAAAACTGGAAGTTCAGTCCATCGTAATTTTTTCAAATCCAATGCATAAAGTTTATTTTGGCTTTTATTTTCAGCATAACCACCGAAAACATAGACAATCATAGTTGAAGGATTAAAAACCGTACTGTGTCCAAATAAAGCTGGAATTTTTACTCCGGAAGACTTAATCCGTTGCCAACGGTTTGTTTCAATTTCAAATTCCCAAAGTTGTAATTGTATCATATCAAAATTACTTGAAATACCACCAATTAAAAAAAGCGATTCTTTTTCTTCAATTTTTAAATAAGTTAACGTATGTCCAGCCAATGCAGGTGGTTTATCGCCATTTATGATAGATTCGACTGTTGTTTCAATTTCATCCCATCTTTGATTTTGTATAGAAAATTGCCAGAAATCTTTTAAAATATGATTTGGTTTACCTTTTTCATAACTTGTTAAACCACCATAAACATAGATAATCTGTTTTGATAAAGAAATTTCGGAAGCATGAAAATATCTTCCTTGTGGCATTTTATCATTAGGTTCTGATTCAACTGTAACTTGCATCCAAGTTCCATTTTTTGTATCAAATTGTCTTATATCGTTTAAAGGACCGTTCGACAACGAATAACCACCAAACATCCAAAGTGATCCACGCTTGTCAGCATTTAATGAATGTCCAAATCTTGGAATTGTTTTACGAAGGTGCTCAAAATTAAAACTTAAATATAAAGTATTAAAAAGTTCAGTAACGACTAAGTTATCTGATTCAATTTTAATAGAACAATCTATACCACCGTATCCAAGATTACAAACACAAAGTCCATAATTTATATCACAATACCCATTTTGAGAATGATTGCAGTTGCCTGGGCATATTTCTTTTTCGCATTTAGATCCAACCCATCCGTTTGAGCAACCACAGTTTTTATTTTCATCACAACTTCTAACATTATAAATAGCTTTAAAGCCATTATCACGATCACCACCTTTATTATAATAAATGGTTAAATGTTTTGATTTTGTTTCGATTGTAGTAGGAACTGAATATGGGCTACAAATTATTGCAACTAATTGACCTTGTTGAATATTTCCAGATAGAATAGGTAAACTATCGTATATATAAATTGCATTACTGTCACACTTTACATTTAAATTTTCCCATTCAATATCGATTTGTATTAATGGTTCTTCTTTTATATTTTTTGGTGTTATTAGCCATAAACATTCTTCAACTTCTGGTTCGCCCCAAGGAGCTTTGTATGATTGATGCGATCCTAATCCCTGCACGCCTAGTTGGGAAAGAATTCCACGATTTTCACACTGATAATAACATTGACCACTTGTTGGATCGCCATAATATTGAGCATTACAAACTTCACATCGGAAACCACCGGTGTTGTCCTGGCAAAAACACTGTCCTGTTTTCCTATCGCATAAGCCTAAGTTTTTGTTGCCATGATTATTACAACTACAAGGAGAGCAACCTTCACTAGAAGTAGCGTTTCCATAACTTCCTGGTCTACAACGTTCGCAATGTTCTCCTTCAGTCCAATCTTCACATTGATCACAAATTCCAATAGCGCTATTGCATGTTGAATGATTATAACAACCACAATCTATACTACAATCGGCTCCTGTCCATCCTTTAAAACACTGGCATTGATAATTTGGTTCACCTGAACAAATTCCATTATGACATTTTTCAAAACAACTGCAAAATAAAATTAAAATATAGAAAGTATATAAAATTAAATTGATATTACTTACGTTCTTCTACATTCGGTTTTACCATTTCCAATAAAACCTTTACGGCATCTACATTCATAAGATCCATCAGTATTAATACACTCGGCATTCTCACTACAATTGTCAATTTTTAATGCACATTCATCAACGTCCGGACAGTGCGAATAAGCCCATTCGATTTTAGATATTTCGATATTAAGCACTGCACTACAATTTTCGTAAGATTGACTAAAATCACCTTTCATACAACTACCATCAATAGGTTTTTCTTTATTAAAACACCATCCACAACCTAAATTTTTTAGACAACTTACACAATTTTGATTCTGAGAACATGTTTTACATTTATTGGTTTGGGTGTTTGATTTATTTTGAAAATTGTCATTATTAGGTGTAGAAAAATTTTTATCTAACCATTCGCGACATAAACCAAATTGATACTCACTCGTATATATACTAAAACTAAAACATTGTTCTGTTGCTTCACACCAAACACATCTTCCCTGTTGATTTAAACAATCTGTACAATTTTTTCGAAGACGACATGGAGTGGGGCATTTATTTAAATCAAAGCGTACAGCATTTTGTGAACGTCCTATTCTGGAACATTTCGCTTCATCTGGCAACCATTCACATATTTCAGTTGAAATACATTCAGCACAGTTAATGTAATTAGTACAGTTAGGACATTGTGGCGGTTGAATAATTAAATAATGCCATGTCAATTCATTTTTACATACATTTGTTTCTGTAATATTTCTAGGTAAACATTTACTAATTAGATCGCACCAACCACAAGCCATATCAGTTAAACAATGAAGGCAGTTATGATAAATACTACATTTACCATATGAATACGGTTCCAAATATTCAAATGTTAAGGCTTTTGAAGTGCCATAATGTTGCAATTCCATATTAGTTTTTGTCACGGCACTTTCTTTGGGTTTTGTTTGAAAATCTACGAAAAATGTTTCAGTAAGGGCCCATTCAACCGGTTTACAAGTTCTTTGATCTACATTTATCATTTGAGTAATTTTTGATTTGTGTTCCTTAACATTACCAACAGCAGTTTTTAATGTTGCGTTTGAAGCATAACTTACACACATATCTAAAGTTTCATTACCTTGTGGTCGGACATAACCAATTAAACGAGCAATCATTTTAGCTGAGTTTCTATCATAATTTGCTGGTAAAAAGTCCACCATTGTTGCATTAACGATTGCAACATAATCAGGCATTGTGAAATTTACTGGATAATTATATTTTATGTAAGTAAGACCGGGACGTCTATCTTGAAAAGTACAACGTCTTCGATTAACAACTTCTGTACCTCTTTTCCCCCACCAACCTGTTATCTGAGATTCTGGTTCCCCACAGACTCCAAAATTATTATCTTTTTGATGACAACGTGCATTTTGAACACACCAAGAGCATTGATTCAATCCTAATTTATTTGCTATTGAATACGAATCAGGAAAATTTTTTGCACGAATTGCACCATGTACAAGACAGGAATGACAATCTCCAAGAGCTGGACATATACCCGGACATCTAAAAATATATTTTTTCATTATGTTTAAAATATCACTATTTACTTTTAATATACCTTGTAGTTTGTAGATTAGTTGTACAATTTGCTCCTATAGTTCTTCCATAGCAACTACTATCTGCCGAACACCAACCACATTCAGGATCTGACAAACAAGTGGTTTGAGTTAAATGATAATTACAAAATTTTTCTGGCATATATCTTGTCGGGTCTTTAACTCTTAAAATTTGTGGCAATTCATAAGCAAATAAATCAGCATTTACATTTCCATGATAACCACCAACAATTAAAAGTGTATTATTGAGCCTTACAGCAGCTGCATGAGCAAAAACTCCTTGTTTTTTAGGGTACTGATTTCCTGAAGTTGACGAAACCTCTTGATTGATCCATGTATGACATCCCAAATGATAAAAATACATTTGATTATCGTAACAAGTTTCTTCTTTATTATGACGATGTGTATAACCACCAAAAATAATCATGTAATTTCCTGCGATTGTAGCAGTATGAAATGCTCTTTCATGTGGTATATTAGTATCGCGCAAGGCTGTTCGAGGATAAAGTATTTCTGTCCAATGCAATTCATCTAATTGAAATACAAATATTCGATCTGATAATTTTGAAAATCTAGCTAAGTGTGTCATAATTCCACCATATACTATTAAGGAATTTGTATATTGATAATAGACAGTTGTATGTGCAGCTAATCTTAAATCTAAAGTTTTTCCACCTCTTGGAAAAATTTCTTCCCAGTATTCATCATTTGCATTTGAAGAAATTTTAATTCGAAAAATTTTTGAAGAATAATCACCTGTTTCTAAACTACCACCAAACACATACAAATATTTACCAACAGTAGTTAAAGTATGTCGGGTTAATGGTGGAGGAAGAAGTTTTGAATTTTTTGCTCTTAAAGTCCATTGACCACCATTTTCAGTAATATTATAAAACCATAATTCATTTGAAAAACTTCCATTTGATAATTTTCCACCAAATACTACAAATCCAGTTAAAATTTTAGCAGCTGCATGACCGTATCTTGAATCTGGACGATTATCGGTAACATCTTCTAAAATGTCATCAATTGCATTTACTAAATCTTCATCTGTTATATTATTTGTTGTAATATTTGATTCAGCCAATGTATAAAGTATATATTTAAAAAATGAAGCATCACTTTTAAGTCCCCATAATCTTGCTTCATCATTATTTTTATTTGACAATACAGCTCTTAAAACTGTACTATCAATTCTTGATGTATAATTATTGTAAAAACGATTTTGTAATGAAATTCCCCATTCATCTTCCCATCGACTTTTGCTAAAACTGTATACCTAAAATATTAAATTTTTTTTTGTGTTTAAAATCATTTAAAAATTAATAGCAAAAAATACTTCTAAAGAACTTAAAACATCATTAAGGTCATATCCACCAAACACATAAAGTGAGTCTTGTTCCTCTAAATATACAGAAGTATGTGATGCCCGTTTTGTAAAACCATCTGTTTCTTTAGCTAACCAATGCCAATTATTACCAGAAGGATAATTTTTAAGGCTACAAATTCGACCGCTAAAATTCTAAAAAAAATAATATAAATTTGATATTTTGAAGAAATATTAAAAGATATTTTACATCATTGCATTGACAAATTCCATTTAAGCATTTTCCACGTCCGTGTTCTTCACCGCATCGACCAGGGCATGCTTCATTTCCACAATCAGGCCCTAACCATTCACCATGACACACACATCTATGGCCGATACATTTTCCATTATTATTACAATTATTTAAGCAATTTGATATATAATAAGTTGCTTGAAATCCTTCAAGGACATAATTTGTGTCACTATACAATAGTATTAACATCTAAAATTGAAAATGTAAAAAGTATGAATTAGAAATGAATTTAGAAATTGTTGATTGAAAATTAATTTAGTATGCGAAATATTTGATAATTTATCTTACACTCCCAGAGGTAGCTACAAGTTTTTGTGGTTCGGTACGTCCACTAAAGCTTCCTAATAATTTTGAATTGAACGAATCACCATCGTATACAAAAATATAATCATAAGAGCATTCTGTCGCCATACTATGAAATTTTAAAGTAATAAATTGACTCTTATTATCTGCTCTTATCAACCATTCACAATGTGAATCTTGTGTATAATTAGCATTTGAACCATGAGATATTTCTCCAACATTTGATGTTAGAACTTTACGTGTTTTATCACAATTATCTGCACATACACTATATATAACTAATACTTTGTAAAAAATATATATAGCAATCACCCTAATAAGACATTGAGAAAATTTTAACATATTCATTTCTATTATTTTTTAATATCTTAACATTATATATTTGCAAATAGAAAATAAAGTAACTAAAATTAAAAAAATAATTTTCTATTTTAATTGTTTTTTGGAAAACACTGAATATTTTTTGTTCTTTTAAATAACCAAAGTATTACTTTAAATATCATTTTAACTATTTGTTTTTTAATTTTTTTTCTTTGTATTTCTGGGTATTTTACTGGAGGGAAGAAATTTAAAATTTAAGCATGTGCTAAACTCAATTATTAATTATTATTTGTATGATTGCGACAATAAAGATTGTCTTTATTATTAAATTTCTTAATATTTAGTACTTAATATATCGTTTTAATAAAACTTTAAATAAATTCTCTAATTAAAAATATAAATAAATGATTAAAATAAAAATTTATTCTTGCCACTCGAACTTTTCGTAAACAATAGAAAAAAATTTGGATTATTTTTTCTATCAATGATTATATGTCAAATGGACCACAACATTACCAACACATTCGAAGAAAAACTTAAAATTAAACGTCATTAAAAAAGTAAACATTGAAATATTTAAACAGATTTAAACTAACGAAACGAGGTGTGTTGTGTACGTTTTTTTGTTTTGTACTTTTTATTGACAAATGATTAGAATATACATATTTTGGAAATTGCTACAGATAACAAAATAAAAACCCTTTTTAAAAATTTATAAATGAAAAATGTCAGAATTTTCTAATATTTTAAGCAAAAATAAAAAAGTCACAATTTTCTTTTAATTTAAAATAAACATATTTAAGTACTGGAACCCTATAGATATATTACAAATAGATAGGAAGGTAGGTATAGTCGTCTCTTTTCCTCTTATGTATTTTTTTATCTTAAGTTATTCAGTCAAGTCACTTCACTATTTACTTCCATATTCCTTCATTATTTTTAAAAAAATGAAATAGAAATTTTTCTATTTTTTTCAATTTTCTTCCATATTTTTGACATTTTTTAAACTTCAAAATTTGTCAGATGTTCTGAATTATTTCAAATATTTATATTATATGAAAACATATTTATTCTTTGTAAAGGATATAAGTGTAACAACAAATAAGCATATCTATACATAATTATATTAAAACAACAAATGTGACAATTCGTAATTTTTTAAACAAAAATAACACTATGAAGCTATTTCTTGCATTTTTTAGAAATACGAAGAAGTGATGTCTAACCGCTAATCAAAAAATAAATAGGTATAAGTTTTATAATAATATGTAAACATTTCTCATAATATGTCAGTATTACTCAGCTGTTTATATTTATTAAAATAATGTAAAGCAGTTTTTCATAACCAGTTCCATTTAAGAGATTTTAAGTTTTTATATTACTTTATTTTTAAAATTAAAATTTAATTTAAATAAAGTTATTAAAAATTTTAACTACTTGTAACGTAACAAAATAAGTTAATTTTAACCCTTAAAAAAAGATTAGAAATAAAACTATTTTATTTTTAGGAAACAAATTTCTGAAGAAACTAAGCAATACATAAGCACAGTTTACTCAGCTGTTTTTCAAAAATTGACAGTCATGAAAATATTTTCTTCATTGCCTTAATGCCTATTCAGGAGTAATATATTTTTTATCTATTTGAACGGTTATTTCTTAAATTCATATTTGTTTTGACAGATATTCACATTTTAAAAGATGTCGCAGTTATCGTTAAAAATATAATTTTCTGAACTGATATTAATATCCGTTATTTTTTTGCCATTTCCATTGTGTTCCATATTCATTGCAAGGTAACTGTATTCCGATTTGAATAATTATTAATGAATAACAAATAAAAATAAAACATTACAAAACTTTTTTAAAAAAGAAAATCAAAAATATAATTTCATATTTTTTGTGTTTTTGTTCTGACAGGTAAAGCGACTGTAATTATTTTGTTCTACAATTTATGAAATATGTTATATGTATAGTATGAATTTTACTTTAAACAACATTAAAATATTTCCTTAATCTTTAAATGTTATTACAATAGTATGTATTATAAAGTTATAACCAAAAATAAAAATATCCTAAATAAACAAATCATAATTTTATATCATTTACCTGCAGAATTTAATTTGAAAAATGAAGAAAAATAAAACCTTTTGCAAAATTAATTTTAGAAATGCAACAATATATTATTATGCTGATTGCTGATATGCATTGTTTATTATTTTTTGTTTGGGTTAAGATATGTATACAATATGATCTTAATAGGATTTTGCAAAATGAAACGGGATTGCCTTTGTATATGTATGAGGTTATCACAATGGACCAAATACACGTTCTAAGTGTGCCTTTTTGGCAGCCACATTAACCTAACCTTGTATGTATATGTATATTTTATGTTTTATATAAATTTAAATATGTACACATTTTAAAAATTTTCGAAAAAATAGTTTTAAAAAAAAGAGTACATTAATACAAATATTCATATATCATTTGTACAATTTACCTATATAATATATGTACTTTTAAAATTAAAAAAAAAAAGATAACGATAGATACTAGAAATTTTTAAATTTATTTCGTTATAATTTTAAAATATTTGACTATTAATGCAAATGTTAGTGTAGAGATTAGAACAGCTTCCCATACATATTGCAGCAATATAATACATATATGTATTATAGTATGATGAATCCATGTCCGAATTCAAGTATTATGGTATTATGCACTTATTTTGAGTTAATTAAAATGGGAACAAAAATTTCAAAGTTACAAAATGCAACGGATGCAAAATGCAAAACAATGGAAAAAAATAATGGAAGTGTATCAAAATGTCACGAATTAAAATCTCCAGTTTCAAAATCTCATGCTTTTATAAATCTCATTTTATAAAATCTCACCCTCTGTCTTACGTGTCTCACGTGTCTCAAAATCTTGCGAAAAAGTAGAAATGAAAAAAATTCAAGAATTATTGGAAGCCAGAATTTTATTTATTCTTTTATTTAGTAAAATACATATTATATAAATGTAATAAATATCTAAAACAAAATGTATAAAAATAAAAACTTTGATTTCTGCAAAAGTTAATCTATTATTTGAATAACTAAGTGTTAAATTATTTTTAATTTTAAAAACAAAGAATAAATCATGAAAAATACCCATTTTCTTTTCGAGTTTTCCTAGGAGGGCTACGATAGTTTTTATTATATTACTATTTACTACTATTTAGCTTTCCTCTCAGTGTCTAGGCCTTTTAAAAATTAATGTAGGTTATGATGTACATCATGTCTAATAATGTATTAATTTACTGATGAAATGATGATAATAATTAATAATAGTCTTATGAGAGGAGATTCAGTTTTTTAATAAATCCCGAAAATGGTACTTAATTTAGTTATTTTATTTGCTTTAAGATATTAAGAAATTTTCACTGAAATCTTTTTATGCAACATAACAAAATTAAAGTGTTTAATAATAACAACATAGGAAATATTAGGTAGAATATTTTTAATTGACACTAAGTCTTTAGGTTAACGAACTGATTAAACCGTTTAAGCAGGAAAACAACTTCATTGAGTCCGTGTGTTCAAATGGGTTACTTAACAAAAAATTGTTTCAGGCTTTCTTTCAGATCAACGTAGAAAATTGAAAAAAAAACATGTTTTGGAAGCCCGCGGACCAAATTTGGTTATAATATATTGCAACCAAATTTATTCGGTAAGTCCCTAAAGCTAAGAAGAGAATTTTTAAACTCAATCGGTTGTACCTTTTAAGCAGGACAACGAAAAAACAGAAAAACTTTAACAAGTCCTCGGATATAATGGGTTGATGAACCGAAACGCAAAATAGTATACATATAAACACACTTTCTGCTTTATATATTAGAAAATAATATATACTTTATAATTTAAAATAAATTCCTAAATAAAATTTAATCATGTTTTAATTTTTAAGCACTTTGAATGGCATCTCCATTTACGGCATGAAAGTTTGTAATTTTTATTTTGGTTATTTACTTGTTACTTAAAATAATAAAAGAATATTACCTTTTAAAAAATAAGCTTATATATTTTATAATGTATACATATAAATTAATTTGTAAAAAATCCTTTTAATTAATATTAATTAATTTCACGGAAGAGTAGGCGAGTCTATAAAATTTTATAGAGTTTAGGAGATGAAAAAAATAATCATAAGGTATATAAATTTCATGAAGATGAAATAAATGTCAAGAATTTTTTACACTTATGTTATAAAAATAATTATTTAATATATCAATGGAAATAATAAGTTCAATTTCAGATTTCTTTTTTTTTGTTTTTTTGTAATATGAAATTCCTTAATACACTTATAATATTTTGTTGATTACAATTAAAATGAAAAGAAGGAGACATGAAATTTAGCTGATAAATTTACTTCTTCTTATTAAAATTATAATATGCTGTATTGGAGTATTGGAAAATTCTTTGCTTTTTCAAGCATCGACTATAACTTAGAAATATTGTCGAACAAAGTATAGAATTTTCTTAGATATCAGGTTTTGTCAGTAATTCACTTTAAGAATTTAATATTTTTGAAATTAAATTGGACTTATTTTAATGGATAATAGAGCGCTACAAAATTCCAAATTAACTATAAATCCTAAATTTCAAAATTCCAAAATCACAAAATACCAAAATATCATAATTCCAAAATTTCAAAAAGTAAAACAAATTTACAGATTTAAGAATTATCTACAAAATGAGAGAGTTCTTTAGTATAGTGGTTTCTGGCTGAAGCAATCAGGATTATTAAGAAAATAATTAATTTGATGCTTTGTTTCAGTCGCTTATATATGTATACGAGGTTCTGAATTTGAAACGATTTTTAATTGATTATAAAATCAAGGTTATACCAGGTTATACGCTTTTTCCAGAATACTTATAATAGCATATGTATACGAGATTCTGAATTAGGACGAACTTTAGTGGGTTTTTGTAATATATGTTTAAATATATGTAAAATAAATAATTAGAAGGGAGTTTCTATAGTTGGTTAGGAGTTTCTATATCAGAAATTTACGTTCTTTCCAAAATATTTAGAAAAATAAATATAATTATGTCTATGTAAGCATATTATATCCCTTTTTACATTTTTGTTTCCATTTTTGTTTTTTTTACATTTTCGACCCACATCTGAAATAAAAAAAAATTCAAAACAAATTATGTTAATAAAAGTGCTTTGAGATTTTGATATTTTGAGATTTTAGAATTTGAAGTTTTAATATTTTGGATTTTGGGATTTTGTATTTGGAATTTCGTGGCCAATATAGAATATATGATGTAACTGCTTATTAGAAAGCTTTGAAATTGAAATTATTTTAGAGAATTTTATCCTATAAAAAGTGTTACTTATAGAATTCAGAATTAAATATTGGTTTACTTTATTTATATATTAATTATGTAATCGTCAAATTCTTGTCACTTCCTTCAGATTATGTTTGGTTTCAATTGAAACATGAAAACAATTTTCACATGAAGATCTAGAATATTCAAAATTAAGAAAAGATACTAAGAAAAGTTTTTGATTTAATATAAATGAATATATGTATATGCTATTGAGTTGTGATGAAGTAGATCCAACTTGATCAAATTTATTAAATTAATATAAGCATCAAAATGAAAATAACATACTTTAATATAAATTGAATACATTATTTTTGATTTTGCATCAAACTATAAGGATTAAAATTAAAGTTAACTTATTAGTGTTATATTTAGAAGTTTTTTTTTTTTTTATTAAATCATTGTTATTATTTCTTATCATTTTTATCATTATTATAAGTAATTATATATAATTAATAATTATATCGCATTATAGTAAGTTAACAATTTTATTTATATTTTTTTTTTAAATCAAAGTTTAATCTTAAGTTATTAAACATTTATACAGGGTGTTTCCGACTCGATGGTCTTCTTTGAAATGGGTGACCGGGCATACCGAGACGAACAAAAAATTGTATTGGAGAGGGGGGGGGCCTATTCTGGACCCTTTTCAAGATATGAAGGGTTAAAGATTTTTTAGAGACTTTTGATATAAAAATCTACAACTTTTGAACGGCTTACTATAGAGAGATAAAAAAAAATGTATTTTATAGAGTAAGTTGTTAGCTTTAATTTTTATGCCCTAATGATTCCATAACCCCAACAGTTACAAAGTTATTAAAATGATTTAAAATGAAAAAAATATGTTTCAAACACAATTTTCTTTTGAAATAGCCTATATTTGGGGTGCTTTTTATGATATATTTCGAAACAGCTTTTCGAGCCCTATAATTAGTATCTAATAACTTCTTCTCTATCTCCAATCGTTTTTTAGGTATAAAGAATAGAAAAGTGAATTTCATTTCAAGAAAGACCATCGAGTCGGAAACACCCTGTATATAGTTTTCTATTATTGAACCATATTGAACCTTTTTTTTTTTTTTTGTATATATATGTTTATTAAAAACAAAAGACAAAAATAAAATTGATAATATTTAAATTTGGAAATATTTTGTTTTAAGAAGCCAAAAATTTAATAATAAATATAGAATATATATACAAAATTTTTCAATATTAGCATTAATAAATTTAAATCAAAATAATACCCAATATTAGTAATTTAAAGAAACTCCATTATTATTTATTTTAATAAAACCCACAAAATAAAAGGATAATTAAAATCCTTCCTTTAATCTCTTTAAATTTTTAAAATTGAGGCATATTAAAATGCCTGTATTGTAATTTGTATATTGTTTAAACAAAATTAACTTAAATTTACCTGTTAGTATAGTGATCAAATTTTTTGGCTTCTGCTAATTGTTGCTATAATAAACGATAAATTCTATTCTCTTGTTATTGTAATTTTTCATTCAGATTTTCAAAAAAAAAAAGGGATTGTTTGTTTAAGAATGTTTATTTAGGCGATTTTATGGTTTTTGACTTTTATGAATTAAAATTTTTAAAGTCATTCAAAAAGCCACAAAAAAAAAAAAAAAGAACAGGTAATTTACCTTGTCATTACAATTCAAGTAATATTTATTACTTTAATTTTACCTTTGCGTATTAAAAACTATATGAACAATTCGCGATTTTCTTACGTTACAACTATTTACTATGATTGAAATATTAGAAATTTAAATTGTGTTTTTTTTTTTTTTTCTGTAAATGTGTATGTTTCTGGCGAAGGACATTTTTATGACAACATAATATAAATTTTTTTGGGATTTTTTGCTGGTTTAATTTTCGCGGATGTTGTATAAATGTACCATATTATATTTTTATCTCTTTCTATTCTTGAATGAAGTATTAAATACTGTATATGGTAGGATTAAATACAAGTTTTGTAATATTAATTTTTAATAAGTTACAAATTTTTACAATATTCTAATTTTAGTATAAAATGCAATAGAAATTTACAAAAATTATTTATTATTTGTTGAACTTCTAAAAGTGAAACTACTAAGCATTTAATTTTTATAAATAAATGTTTTAATACAAAATATTTTAAATTAAATATTATTAAAATTGCTATAATTATTAAGAAAAAAATAAACATTATTTTAATTTATGATTTGAATTTATAAATTATATAAAACAAAAACTTTGAAAGAAAATGGCACCGGGATTCAATTCTAATTTTTCAATTAGATCTATTTTAAGTTCATCAAATAATATAAATAGTAACAACAATTCAGATAATTTGCATCAAAATATTGCAACAACAGAGTTTTCAGAAAATATGGACATATCAACTAATGAAATGAATTTTAATCAAAATACACATAATAATGTGTTTATGAGTGACACAGAAATGGTAAGCAGTCGTACAGATAATAATGATACTCCAACATCATCACAAGGTTCATCATCTGTAACAACAAATGGTAGTAGTAATGGTAGTAGTACAGGATCTACAACTATTGGTGATGAGCAAAAGCCACCATATACATATAGTGCTTTAATTGTAATGGCAATACGTAGTAGCCATGAAAAACGCCTTACATTAAGTGGTATCTGTGAATGGATTGCTGATAATTTTCCATATTATCAAAAAAATAAAAATGTTTGGCAAAATTCTATACGTCATAATTTAAGTTTAAATTCATGTTTTATTCGTGTACCACGTGCATTAGATGATCCTGGACGTGGCCATTATTGGGCATTAGATCCAACAGCAGAAGATGTTACTATTGGTGAAACAACTGGTCGTTTACGTCGTTCAAATCCAATGAATGGACGTATTTATACAACTGGTGGTACAAAAACAAAATCAACAGCCCATTATAATAATGCTGTAGCTGGTTATCATCATGCTGCTGCTGCAGCTGCAGCTGCTGCCGCTACACAAATTGGTTATCATCATCAAAATGTACAACATAATCAATTTCATCATCATCATAATAATGGCAATGCTGTTTATTTTCCAACACCCGAAGAAATGATGGCATTGCAACAAATGAAATCCGAACAAGAAATGTGGAATCAATATCAGTATCATTTTCAACAGCAAATTATGATACAAGGTGGTGCATACAATGGTGAAGCATTGAATTGTTTCAGTTAAGATATTTACATATTAAACAAAATGAATCTTTTGATTTTTCGAAAAGAAAAGTGGATGGATGGTACTTCTTTTTTTTATTTAATTAATTAGTTTTAAGAATTCAATTGTAAATATAAATTCAATTGTACATATAAATACAAAAATTAAATTGTACATATAAAAATTTTAAAAAAAATTTTAGTTTTTAAGATATTATTAGTTTTGAATAAAATTTTTGTATATAAATGCATGAACAACCAAAAATACGATTTTTTTTTTATTTTAATTTTCAAATGTTGGAATATCCAAAAAGATTTCCAAAAGGTAATAATTTTATCTTATTTTTAGCAGATCAAATTAATTAATTTTTTAGTTTTTGTCAAATGCCAAATGTGTTTGCCAAATTTGCATATTTTTAGGACGCATTAAATATATTTATTTTTATTTATTTAATTTATAGAGCCAGCTTTTATTAGGGCCTAGAAAATTTAACTGAAACCACTTATTTACTGTATGTTTTTATAGCCGGCTTTCATCTAATTAAAAAAAAACTGATAATTTCTACTACCAAACGATTTTCAGTAATCTAAATAATGGCGAAATGCTTAAATCGCCAGTCTTTTAGTCTAAAGATTCGAGATCAAAATATTTTTAAAAATGGGCTTATTAGTTTTATATTCTTAGTCAATATTTTTATGGATTAACCATCGTTAAATGTCTTAAAAAATAACAGTTTCTTGAACAACTTTTTAATTCCATTTATATTTTATCTTTTTTTTTTAAATTTGAATTTTCGTTCATTTACGCGATGTACCCATTAAAAATATTACAAACAATTACCAAAGGCTGTATAACTTCAGTCTTATAATTGAAAAGTACAAGAATGCGAATAGAAATTTATGATTCTTTTTTCAAAGAATACACTGATACAGGTGTGAGTAGAGGTCTTAGTTTTTGTTTTATTCTCTAAGAGTATTTATTTTTCCTTACAACATAGCTATAAAACAGGGTCAGAAAATAATTTTATTTTAATCACTTATTCTTTTTCTTTAATTGCAAGAGGTATTTAAAACTTATTAAATTAAAAACCAAAAAAAAAATATTAAGCGAACTTTTATAAGACAAAGATCAAAATGCTAAAGAACTTAGTAAGCTTAAGTTGTATAATCCTAAATTTAAATTATTTCATATCTTGACTTTGTATAGTTATTAAAAAACAAGACAGAAAGAAAACCAATAGTTTTAAATGCGCATTTTTTTCGAAAGACAATAGAAACAGTTTTGAAAACTTTTCTAGAATTTTATATAAAAGAAAAAATTGTGAAAGTCAAGAGACACTTTCTTCAATTTTAAAGCTACCTTACATAATTAAGAAAAAATGCTAATACACGTATAAACATAATTTTGGAGCTTCAATTTTTATCTCTTATTTTGAAAAAAAATTTACAGGTATTTAAATATAGCAAATTTACAATTTTTGAACCTTAATAGCTCTTAAAAAGGAGGTGGTACATAAAAATGTTCTGAGGTATGATAATTTTAAAACTTCTTTCAAAATTTCAATATTCCATAAAAAGCTTTACGGAGATAAGAAAAAATCAAAATTTTCCAAAATTTTATTTTCACATAACGGTAAATTTAAATACTAAATTGCAAAAAATTGAATAATTTTAAAATTGATATAAAAAGGTAAAGAATTCTGCAGTTTGGTGTTTTTAGATTGAAAAAATGTTAAGCAGAACCTGAGATATACACATTAGGTTTGTTTATCAGTTTTCAGAAGAGATCAGAGTAGATCTGATTAGAACAGAATAGGACAGCAAACAAAAAAAAAACAAAAAAAAAAAAAGTTGTCGAAAACAGATCTGAAAAAAAAACTAGAACAGAAAAGTGTAACTTAGAACAACTTAATGAACACAAATCTAGAACACTTTCGAACAAAAGAAACACGTTTCTAAATCTAATGAACGCCAAAACATGAACTTGAGCTGACTATACACACCTATTAATAAATAGGATTTTTTCAAATTTAAAAGGTTAGCTGCGTAACAGGTGGACTACATAAAAAGATGTTCTACAGGAAGCGGTACGAAATCTGGTTTTTTTTTAATATTGTTTTGTAAAATTTTGTTTTTTGTTATCTTGTTTTCTACAATTTTGTTCTTAAAATCGTGTTTTTTTTTAATCTTGCGTTCTTAAAAATCTTGTTAAATCTATTGTTTTACAGATCAGTGTATAATATAAAATTGGTCATATGCATAAAGCTTAATAAGTTAGGACTTTAGAGTTGATAACAAAACCAGAGTTTTAATAATTATTTTAGCGGAGGTTTGAGGATAGCAGCCCCCACTACTTTAAATTATTTTTTGTTGAAATATGTATGTAAGAGTTGGTTGGTTGCAAATAAATCAAAAAATGAAGTAAAAGGAAAACAAAAACAAGATTTCAAAGATTATGAAAGACAAGATAAAGAACAAGATTAAAAAAAAAACAAAATTTCATATGTAATTCGTTCTGCAATACTAATTTTTTTTTACAAGACCTAATCCATTATTAAAACTTCATTATTCTATCTTGAACAGTATACATGTTTTATAAACAGATGGATGGACAAAGTGAAACTAATAGACAAATTTTTCAAAATTTTTTGAAAAAATGAGGTAAAAATAATATGAGTTATTAAATTCTTTATTCGATACCGAGTCAACTTTAGAATAACATTAAATGAAAAGGGAATTTTAAATTATTAAACAAATACATAAATTTTCAATATTCGGATCTTTTCATTTATAAATTTATCAAAAACAAAAACAAATCTGATTATCCTACTTTAAGTTTAGAAATATTGTGTATAAAGAAGCCAACAATTTAATAGTAAAAAAAAAAATAACAAAAATTTTTAATACCAACACTTATAATTCAATTCAAAATAATACCCAATATTGGTAATTCAAAGAAAACCCATTATTATTTGTTTTAATGAAACCACAAAGTCAAAAGGATAATTGCATCCTTCCTTTAATATAACAAACTGAGTATATATATTTAATTACCTGTATAATGGTTTGCACATTTTACTAAATAAACTTAAACTTAACTTAAATTTACCTGTTTATTATTCTTTTTTTTTTTTTTTGGCTTCTGCTGATTGTTGCTATAATAAACGATAATTCTATTACGATAGTTATTGTAATTTTTCATTCAGATTTTCGAAAAAAGGATTGTTTATTTAAGAATGTTTACTTAGGAGATTTTATGTTTTTAAAGCTTTTCTGAATTAAATATTTTAAAGAAATCCATTCAAAAAAAAAAAAAAAACAAATACAGGTAATTTGCATAGTTATAAGTATAACAAATGAAATAATATATTTATTATTCTAATTTTACCTTTGCATATAAAAGAACATGTAGATTAATCGCGAATTTCTTAAGATACAACTATTTTTAATAATTAGAAGAAATTCAGATAAAAAATATTGGAATTTTGGTTCTGTTATAATGTATCTTTGTCTGGAAAAGAATAATTTTATGACAAGTTAATAATTTCTTGGGATTTTATGTTGGTTTAATTTTCGCGGATATTGTATAAATGTACCATATTATATTTTTATCTCTTTCTTTTGTTGAATGAAGTATTAAATACAGTATATGGTAGATTTTAATACAAGTTTTGTAATATTAATTTTTAATAAGTTACAAATTTTTACAATATTCTAATTTTAGTATAAAATGCAATAGAAATTTACAAAAATTATTTATTATTTGTTGAACTTCTAAAAGTGAAACTACTAAGCATTTAATTTTTATAAATAAATGTTTTAATACAAAATATTTTAAATTAAATATTATTAAAATTGCTATAATTATTAAGAAAAAAACAAACATTATTTTAAGTTGATTTGAATCTATAAATTATATAAAACAAAAACTTTGAAAGAAAATGGCACCGGGATTCAATTCTAATTTTTCAATTAGATCTATTTTAAGTTCATCAAATAATATAAATAGTAACAATAATTCAGATAATTTGCATCAAAATATTGCAACAACAGAGTTTTCAGAAAATATGGACATATCAACTAATGAAATGAATTTTAATCAAAATACACATAATAATGTGTTTATGAGTGACACAGAAATGGTAAGCAGTCGTACAGATAATAATGATACTCCAACATCATCACAAGGTTCATCATCTGTAACAACAAATGGTAGTAGTACAGGATCTACAACTATTGGTGATGAGCAAAAGCCACCATATACATATAGTGCATTAATTGTAATGGCAATACGTAGTAGCCATGAAAAACGCCTTACATTAAGTGGTATCTGTGAATGGATTGCTGATAATTTTCCATATTATCAAAAAAATAAAAATGTTTGGCAAAATTCTATACGTCATAATTTAAGTTTAAATTCATGTTTTATTCGTGTACCACGTGCATTAGATGATCCTGGACGTGGCCATTATTGGGCATTAGATCCAACAGCAGAAGATGTTACTATTGGTGAAACAACTGGTCGTTTACGTCGTTCAAATCCAATGAATGGACGTATTTATACAACTGGTGGTACAAAAACAAAATCAACATCACATTATAATAATGCTGTAGCTGGTTATCATCATGCTGCTGCTGCAGTTGCAGCTGCTGCCGCTGCACAAATTGGTTATCATCATCAAAATGTACAACAGAATCAATTTCATCACCAACATAACACTGGCAATGCTGTTTATTTTCCAACACCAGAAGAAATGATGGCGTTACAACAAATGAAATCGGAACAAGAAATGTGGAATCAATATCAGTATCATTTTCAACAGCAAATTATGATTCAAGGTGGATCGTATAATAACGAAGCATTGAATTGTTTCAGTTAAAATTATATAGAGATACTGCCGAAAATCATTGAGATTTTGAACAAAAATAAAATTAATAAAGGCACAACTTTTTATTACATAATTAGTATTAAGAATTCAATTGTATATAAAAAAAAAAACAAAAATTCAATTGTACATATTTTAAAATTAAATATTTTTTTGTTTCAAAAATTTATTAATATTAAATAAAAAATTTTAATTTATAAATGCACAAAAACTCTAGTTATTATTTTTATTTTGATTTTCGATAGGTAAATTGGCTGGGTTTTATTGCTTTTATTTAAATTATTTATTTTTTTTTACAATAATTTTGGTTTTATTATAATTATTTAAAATTTTGTTTTTACTTTAGGCTTTGTAGGATTTTATCAGAAACATGTCGAATGTCAGGATGATGTTCTAAATATTTTAAATGGAAAACACAATATAAGTGAAACAATATTGAAAAAATTTTAATTAGAAAAAACTACTGTAATAAAATATAAATTAACACTGCAGCCTCATTATAGCTAGATTTTAAATAAAACAAATTCAATGCTCGATTTTATTAAAGGTTGAGCAAAAGGATTTGAAGACGCTTATGTTTTTAAGTCTCTTTTCACTTGCGCGATAAGACGTAATTTGGAATATGCAAGAGGTATGGGTAAGCATGAAATACATTTTACAGAGTCCATGTTAATAGGATTGAATCTTGTCAAAAAAAATTTCTTAGATTTGTTCTTGATCACCTCTCTTGCAAAGATCAGCATAATCTTTCAACTTATACGAACATCGATCAAATTTATTAAACGTCTACGCTTAAGAAACGTCGTCATGTTTCTGATAGGCGATATTATATTCTTTCACTCTTATGTTTTCTATTTTTAAAATATTAATTTTATATATGTATTAATTAAGTATATCCTTAAGTATAGTCCAAAATAGACCTGACGAGACGATACAAAAACACAAGAAATTTCGTAGGTTTTTTTTCGCGAAGCGTAAACGAGTAACTATAGCCAAAATGACGATAACATAATATGATTTTGTTCACAAGTTCTGTGTGGAATTTGTACAAATTTAATTTTAAAATATATCTGTATTTAATTGTTTTTAGAATATAATATAAAAAAGAATTTGAAATAAATATGTGCATCGTAACTTTAGTAACATTGAAATGTTTTAAAGTAATTAAATAAAAATAGAAAGTAAAAGACCTGAAATAAAGATGGATAGTTCATAATTAATATTATACATATATTTATTTGTATAATTTGCTATAATTTCAAAATTTCCGACTTCTCAAATACACAAATTTTACGAAATAAATTTTTAGGTTAAACTTATTGCCATCTTTTTACCGACATTTTATGGGACATTTTTCCTGTTTATATGACATATAATTTTTCGTGCAGTTTTTTTGACATTTTTATTGTGTTTTATTTTTTGAATATCTATATATTTACGTAATATTTACTTACATATATATGTATATATATTAAATATACATATTTATATTTTATATTGGTAAATGGTAGAGTTTTGACTTGTCCCGTTACGTTTATTTTCTGTTAGGGTTTAACTTTACTTATTTATTTAATTTAATTTAATTTTAGTTTAAATTTAACTTTCCTTCAAAAGAAAATTACAATTAAAATAACAATCTTTAAAGAAAGTTAGAAATATATGTATATTAATTAATTATAACAATCAATTTTATTTTGAAACTAATAATAATTGATGGCAAACAAAAAAAATTACAGAAATAAATTGATGGAAAATAAAATAAAAGGCCAATCAGATTTTTTTTTTATTTAATTGTATCTTTAAATCCTTCTTAATCACTAAAAATTATAATATTAAAAAGAAAAAAAATTAATTGTTAATGTCAACACCATAATCACCTATCTATAAATTCAACAAATAAATTCTTGTCAAATTAAATGTCAAACATAAATTTTAGGATGCCATCTACCAATTCATCCATATAAACGTTTTTTTTTTATAGAAAGGCAAAAAAACAAAAACTAAAATTAAAAACTAAAAGGAAAATTTAAAACAAAAAAAAAATAAAATAATAAAAAACATACATAAGCTATTAATAATGATTGAGAGTAATTTGAAATGAACCGACATAAACTTGTTGTTTTTATGATTCATTAACATATGTTTTCTCTTCCCTAAACTGTTTTTTTTTATGGGCTTTCAATTTTATTTTTAAATTTCTTTAATTTTTCTTTTACATTTAGGGAGAGAAAAAAAACGTTATTTATTTTATAGTTTTCAAAGTATTAGAAGTATGGTAAGACTGAAAATAAAATTTCAAATTAATAAAAGCATATTAATTTTAAAAAATAATTACATAACATAATTATAACACTATGGGCCTTTTGACCTTTAATACATATAAGTTTCCTTTTGTTGTTCACCTCTGGTTTCGATTGTTTTAGGCGGACAAGTAAAAACTCTTTCATTACATTTAAATATATGGACATAGCCAAAATATGAAAATATCAAAGAAACAGCAAATAATTATATTTCATATAAATGGGAGAAATATCATATAAAGTCTACGTAAAAAGATGCCATTGCGTTTTATTTACGTAAAAAGTTTTATTTGCAGTCGCTTTGAATAATAATTTTTTTTATATATTCTATATAAAAATTTTTGGAATCAAAGTTATTTTGCACATCTATTATTAGCCTTTCATGTTCCTCCATTTTAAAAATGAGCTAAATCTCATAAATAATGAAATTACTATTCAGACATTTAAACTAAATAATAAAAGTACTATTACAGAACTTGTAAACAAAAGCTAATGATTTTATCTCGTATTTACACTTCGCGAAAGAAACCATACGAAATTTTTTACGTTTTTTTATCGTCTCGTACGTCTATTTTTGTCACACTTACTTACAATACTTTTGATTTGGTGTAATGTTTTTTACAAATTATTCTGTCTTAGCAACATTGTTTGTCTTGCTAATTTTTCTTGGGTCTCTATGATAGATATATTACCCATGATTGGTAATGAAGAAAATATTTTCAGTCAATTTAGAGAAACATCTGAGCGAACTATGTTTTATTGCTTTAGTTTCTTCAAAAATAGTTCTCTAAAAGATGAAATAGTTTCATTTCTAATTTTTTTAAGAATTTTATCACTTATTTTGTTACTTTACAAGTAGATAAAATTTTGAATAACCTCAATTAAATTTTAATTTTAGAAACAAGATATATTAATTATAAAGTCCTAATATAACAACTTAAAGTTTTTTAAATGGAACTTGTTATGAGATTATGTGAAACTGCTTTACATTATTTTCATAAATATAAACGGCTGAGTAAACGAAATGTATACATATTATAAAATTTTTTAAACATATTTTTTGACTGAATACCTTAAAATAGGAAAACATATAAAAAGAAAAGAAACGACCATACCTTCCTTATGTAGTAATATAAGGAAGGTTATTACCATACCTTCCTTGTGTTAGTAATATATCTATGGTCTCTATACATATCGAAATTCTTAATATAAATTATTTTTTACAATATTTGGGGCTTTGAACTTTTGCTTTGGATTTATTTTATTTATGTATTAAATGTATAATTTAAGGTATTGTAATCTGACATTTACTAATAGCATATTTATACTATGTAATAAATAGATTCTCGAAAGTTTAAAGAACACTGACATAATTGACATTTCAAAAAAGCCTTAGATAATATATAACGTCATTAAGGTTATAAAAAATAGAAGTCTAAACTATGTTTTATTTAGGCTGCTATAAAACTTCAATGATTTTAAAATTTCTTCAGTTACAGTTAGTTTCTTTTTAATTGTTTTAATTATAGCTAATTGGTTAATTATTGACAGAAAATAATTGCTAATAGGTATCTTATTCTTGAGAATAAACTTTTTTTATTATAATTTTTTTTATGAGAAATAACTGCACATCATTTTCTTAGAATGACGGTATTGAAAATACTTCAAAATTCAAAAATTAAAGTTTTTTTATCTTTTAAACCGCGCGCAATTAAAAAAAGATAATTTTGTTTTATGAATGCGTACGCGTATATTCAAATTACCTATAAAAAACAATATATGAAGTTTTCATAATATACCAACTATGTACCGTTTTATTGTATTGTTGTAGGAGTTTATTTTTTTTTTTGGTTATCCCAGAGGTGTGATAATGATCCCTATTAAATGTAGTAAATTTACACTTAGATGAACCCGCAATATATATTGCAGTAACCGTTTCAATAAGGAATACATAGCAAATTTATTTTCCCCTTTGTCTTTTGGACATTTTAGAAAATTAAAATTCGTTCAGAAATTTTTTAGTTTTTTTTTCCGAAATTATTTTTTAGCATCTTTAAATTTATTTTTTATTTTGAATTATTTTTTTTGGTTTTCAAGAAGAAAAAAAATGATTACCACAGAAGATAGAAAAAAAAAAAAAGTAGTTAAAAAGGAGAAAAATAATAAAGGGAGAGAAATATTTTTTTTTTGTAACGGATGCATTATTGCTTTTTTTTTAAGGTGTAATATATTTACACGTGATCCTACAAATTAATTTTTCTCATATACAGTAGAACTCAAAAAATAATATATACATATATACAGTAGAACTCAAAAAATAATAATAAATAAAATACAGTTACTTCTCAATGAATATCTATAACAAACAAATAATATAAAATTTTTATTTATTTAAATTTAATTTAAAATTTTGAAACTTTGATACAAAATGATTTACAAACCTTTCGATTTAAATATAAAATTTAATCATTCATTTTAAAAGAAATGGAGATTGTTTTTTTGGAGGACTCTGTATTTCTTACTCGATTCAAAAGTTTACATCAAATCGCTTTGACTAAACTGAAACAAAACAAGTAAATCTATTAGCAAGTCGATGCAACCGACTTATTTATATCCTACACCTAAAAAATTCAAGTTAAATTAAAAATCCATAAGTTATTTTAGTTAGGTATTTAATATAAGCTAAAAAAATAAATGCTTTTACAACTTTTGTACAAAATTTCAGCTTTCTATCTTTATTAAATTTAAAGATATGCTTGTTAGGTCTTGGGAAGTGTGTGAAGGCATCCGGACCACCACCCCAATTCATCTCAAATGTTAGAGACATCATCAGAACAGGGTAGGTAATACTCTTATATCAAATTTCAAGTTTTTATATTTATTAATTTCGAAGATATACTTGTTCGGTCTTGGGAGTTGTGTGGGAGATACTCGAACAACCATTCCAATTCATCAGAAATTTTAGGCAAATCAGGGATCCAGGAAACAACACCCTCGTATAAAATTTGCAGTTTCTATCTTTATCAATTTCGAAGATATGCTTGTTCGGTTTTGGGAGTTGTATGGGAGGTACCCGAACCCATGGTCCGATTTCGCCCATTTGCAATTCCCACCTTACCTTAGTCATTGTTAACCTACAGTATAAATTTCATCAAGATAGCATAATCCTTTTTTGAGTTATCGTGCGTACGGACGGACATCGCTAAATCGACTCAGGAGGTGATCCTGATTCAGAATTTATATACATGTCCATATCTAACTCGCTTCCTTACCATACCAAAGTTAATATACCCTATATTTAAAGTGTAGGGTATAAAAAGTTCAATTTTTTAAATTCGACTGTACAATATACTTTATTTATTGAGAACAAAAAAATTTTTTTTTGTCATTTTTGTTTTGCTCGATTGACGAGTAAGTATAAGTTTTTTTTTTTTTTTTGTTTTTTAAGTTATAAATTATGTAGCATATTTTTTTTTTCTTTTAGTTAGGTATACATACATATTTTAAACAATTTAGGGGAAAATTATATGAATGATCACTTCATTAGTTTTTATTATAATGTTTTATGTTTTAAAAAGTGAAGAGGAAAAAAAGGGAAAATTATGACAGTGGAATGTTAATTTAATATGAAAGAATAAATTATTATTGAGTTAAAAATAAAAAGAAACATAAAATGTTTTGGCTTTACAAATTAGGAAAATTAATAAAACAATATAATTGGAACTTCTATAGTTTTTAGTTTTTTGTTAATTTTTTTTTTTGTTTGATTATTTATAATTTTTCTTGTCCTTGTTAAATAATTAAAAAAAGCGAAAAGATTATTTTGTTGAAAAATTATAGTGGTATAATATTTAAGTTTTACTTTCGTATAGGAATATTAATTTTTAAAATTAACGATTTCTGCTTTATTCGTTACATTTGTTTATGATTACTGATAGATTTAAATGCCATGCATTCATGTAGACTATGTTTGTCATACATTTGTTTTTTGTTATAATATTTCGAAACGATTTGTCTCTCTTTTTAATGATAATATAGACGAAAATAAAGTTTAATATTATTCTCATATTATTAAACTTTATTTTCATATTTTCAAAATTAAATACAGTATGTTACCATTATTTTATGTAGAAATTGAATTATTTATATAGAAATTTGCAGTACATGATATGATACAGAAGAGTAAAACACTTAAAGATTCGTTTATAAAGAAGAGTATATAGCTTTTATAATACAGAAGGACAATAATATATAAATATAATAATGTATACTTATTATAATTTAAGGGGCATAATTGAAACCATAATTAAAGCAACTCAGATTTGATTTCAGAAAATCAACCGTTGTTTCTATATTAATTCGTTATTAAGTTCAAAAATAATGTTTTATTGAATTCATTTTAATTTAGATTTATATGTCACAGAAAAATAAATGTAAATTATATTATTACAGCTCTTTAAAAATAGTTTGCAGTTGTTTAATGACGTACTTACCATCAGTCTGAAAGTTATTTCGTATTTAGATGGATTCAGAACGGCCAACTGGTTTTATTAAAGAACTAATCCGGGAGATATGTACAATTTTCATATGCAATATTAAAATTTGGTTTTTTTTTTTTTATTTTATTCCTTTCCAATTTGTTATTATCTTTTTTTTGAAATGTAATTTATTTTTCTGCAATTATTGTAATTTTTTAATATATTTTTTAATTAATTTTTTATTTTTCCTTAATAATATTTTAATATTATACTTTTTCTTAAAGGATATTTAATTGAATTTTTTTCTTTTTCCTTATCACACCAATGAGAAGTATAGGGCATCCACTAAGTCATTTATTATTCATATTCACTATTATTCTTCAGTTTTGTGAATCATTAATTTTACTAAGCCGTTGTTTAGTCGGCTGAAGCTATTAAATAAGACTAACACATTGCTTTTATTTCTACGCCATCTATTATCTATAATCTTATACAAGAATTTATAGTATATTATTATTTTATTGTATAGCTGTTATACAATATGATATTAATTATAATTTATAGAACATATAGGTATATACTTATTTTAATTTATTTATATTATAAGAAAAATCTATATTATTTTTTATTAATCTATATGTCCCAGCCGGGGTTTGAACCCGAGATCTTTCGTATGAAAAGTCAGTGTTTTAACAACTACGCCATTGGCTGGATTCACTAATTTTGTTAATTTTTAAATTTTTAAAGATTATAATATATTGTTACTAAAAAGCTAATATTATTTTAATTAAATTATTATTACCTACATGTTTATTTAGATAATTTAGGTATTCCAGGTCTTACGGTGTATTAATTCACAAATTTCGATATATCGTGAATGTATTTTCACTTCATAAGTTCAAAACAGTTTAATTTAATTATCAAATAGGAATTATTTCATTCAAATTAAGTATATTAAATCGATTATAATCGTTTTATGATCTTCTACCTTAATAAAACGTTTTTTACATATTAGATTTACTCAAGATTTGAATAATTTACAATTGAAAAAAAGACATTTTAACGATTTACTTTATACATAATTAATGATTTTAAAAAATTGGCACTCAATTACTACATAAAGTCAATCCTGAAAATATTATTTTTTTTATTAATATTTTTTTTTATAAAGAGGCGATAGATTTGAAAAGGAAAAAATATTCAGAAATTCTCTACCCCCCTTAAACATGTAATTATAATAATTTTTTTTTTTGTTGAAACAGAACCAGAGCTGCAACAGAAACCCGTAAAAAAGATGAATCATTGCAGAATGTTATATTTACTTAAACAGTTTTGTTAGCAACTTCAAACAAGGCAGAACGTAAAACCATACACAAAACCAAGTACACAAAAACACAAAAAAAGAAGATAGAATTATAACTTGCACCAAATTTGTAAATTTTCTTAGATTTTTTCTTAGATGTTAAGATATCTAAAACCATAATAATATTCAAGCTATAATTTTTACTATGAACATATGAATATAGTTTTGCTATGAACAATTTTTTACAGGTGTCTAAGTTACAGATTTCTAAAAATTTGATTAGGTAAGTTATCGTAACAATTCTGAATAATTTTTCTTCTCTAAACATTTCAGTTTTTCTATTTGAAAGCGTTTCGGAGATATATGAAGGAAGCAAAATGTTACAACATTTTATTCTCAAATAACGGTAAATTTAAATACTAAATTACAAAAAATTATGTAATTTTGATATGATAATTTTTAAATTAAAAAAAATGCTATATATATATATGTTATATAGTTTTAAACTGGAAAAAAATCGCGCAGAACCTGAGATACACATGGCTACATGAAAAAAGGCTATCTTAAAGTTTGAGAACGGTGTAGAAGTTTTGTAAGCAGACAGATAGTTGGATGGACAGTAAGAGAGAAATTAATAAGGTAAATTTTAAAAAATATGCTGAAAATGATTTTACTTACTTCCAATCAAATATAAAATGCAAAAAAAAAACAAAATTAAATCGGAATATAAGAATAGATATGGGGATGGTTATGGTAAAAGTAACCGGAAAAGAATATTGTTTTTTTTTTTAGTTTTTATTTCTTTTCCCTATAATAAAAATTTTAAGTTTTTAACTTCTAGAGTATCAATTTTTCAATGCAATTTTCAAAATGCCATTAAATACTACAAAATGAAAATAAATGTCAATAAAAACGATTTTTTTTATACAATATATACCGTTAATGTATTTAGTTGTATACGCAGTTTAAACATAAAGATATTCATCTTTTATTATAAAAATTTTAGTGTTTGACACGCTTCAACCGTTATAAACATTTTTGATTTTAAAAATTATGGTTTTGTTCTTCTTATAAAATAAAATAAAAATTAAATAACATCCGCTGTTAAAGTTCTTTTTAAGATCATGTTCAAGATAAAAGATCTTTTGTAGAATATTATACTGATTGAGAAATACAACAGTACTTGAAAATATAATCAATTTTTATTTACCTACCGCTTTGTATTATACGTTATACCTATAGATATTATCATTTACTTGTATCAATAAATTTTATAAATATTTCTGGATGCACTTCTTTTCTAGTTGTTTAAGTGAAACAAAGAAAAACAAAAAAAAAAAAACTTACCAAATTGTTTGCTATCAAATTTCTTTTAAAAAATCATAATCATTAATTTATTCATTTATTTTGAATTGTTTTTAATAGTGAATAAATCACTTCTCAACAATTTAATAATTTTATGATAATTTATCCTATATCTATAATATGGTGGTTCGATAAATATTTTGTGTACTCATTAAATCATTGTGGTATCATATTGAAGCGCCGTGTTTAAGTATTTAAAATTAAAATTTAACATGTTGTCACGATCGATTTTTCATCTCAAATTGATATCATTCTTAAAGATAAATTGTCTTTTTGAACATTTAAATCATTTGGTTATAAATAAAATATATGTAAGTAGATTTTAACAAGATTGTTTATATATTATTGATGGGTAATATATTATATTAAACATATATCTTTTATTTGGCTCAAACTGACTTTTTTAAATACTGAATTATGATACTATTTGCATGTAGGCGTTTTTTTTTGCATGTACGTAGGTTTAAAGTTATCAAAACAAATCTCAAGTTCAATATAGACTTTAGCATAGTACTGTTTTAAATTCTATAACATGGCACATAACATTGGGCAACAATTTATTTGAGAGAAATAATAATTTTAAGGGGGTCACACCCACGTTCATTTTCCATACAAAAAAAACGTTTTTTCGGTACCATTTCCTGGGAAACTACTGGACCGATTTCTGTGAAATTTTGTACACATGTTCTTACTGCCAAAAACAAAATTTTAAGTTGAGGAATTAGAAAAATATTGCTTGGTTTCAGAATTATGAAATGAAGAAAAAAAATGCACGTTTTTCGAAATTCTTTAACATCGTTAAAATACTCCCCCTTAACATATAGAAAAATTTTCAGTTTAGAATATAGCTGCCACTTTGAAAAGCGGGTTGATAGCTCTTATAGTTTTCCAGAAAGATGTACTGAAAGTTAAAAAAGTGAATTGTTCAGGAAAGCCAAAAAACTAAAAAGAAGTCGTTTTTGAAATAAAATTTTTTTATTTTTTGTTTTTCTAACTATTTCTGCGTCTTACTATTTCTGCGTTCAAGTTCTTTGGTATCGTAGCAAACTTACGTTGCAGTTCTCCCGGCCCCTCCCCCGGCCTCTTTCCCGGTCACTCGTTTGTTTATAAACTCCGACTAATTCTACTTAGAAAAATTTTGAACAAAATTTTATATATGTAAAATTGAGTACAATAGTTCTAGCTTTGCTTACAGTTTTGAACCCCTTCTGCTACTCGGATAAACTTGAAGTGAGATTTTTTATACGCAGAACTGAGTGTAGAATTAGAATCGGCAATAAAAACAATCGATTTTATTTTTAATTTTCGAGGGAGTAGTGACCCCCTTTAGAGAAATCAAATTTTAAATATTTCATTTTTGTGTAAAAAATCTATACTGGTACCAGACCATAAACCAGAAGCAATATTATTCATCAATAATATTAGTGTTATAGCTATAGTACATATATATATATAGTACCTATATATATATATAATGTACAATAATTGAATATTGCAGTGAAATTTAAATTATTAACAATTATGTAATGAAATTCAATTTTCGAAACATTCATATAATTAATTCAAAATGGATATAAGATAAGTGATAAAAAAAAATCAGCTATCTCCACCACAGTACCGACCGCTATTACACGAAAATCATAATGCGAAATTTCATAAATTTTTTACATAATAATTTATATAAAAGGAAAATAACTTCTAATAATTTAATAACATTTTTTTTTATTCAATAAATTTTGAAATAATCTTAAAAATATTATGTACATTCATACATACATAATATGTACATAATTTTTTTTTTGTCATTCAAAAATATTACAAATAAAGTGTAAAGAAAGTGTAAAGAAATTCATTTATTTATTATACAAAACAAACAAAATTTTTTATTTCTACATATACTATACATTAATATTGAATTTTGTAAGTAAAACTTAAAGTTAGTAGTTAATAAAAATTGTATGGATAAGTTGATGCTCTTTAATTTTATAACAACTTTTTCTTAATAATTTTTTTTCACAATATTTTTCTGTTACGAAATATTCGTAAAAAACCTAAAAATTACATTAATAAACTATACCATTTGCATCCGATAAACTTTCCATTGACTTTTCACCCGATTTCCTACAGAAACTTATCAATCCGAGATATTTACGTCAAAACCTTAAATAGGAAATTTAAAAAGTTCTGCTCAGTTATACGTTCACGTGCCGACAAATATACGTTCCTACACAAACACACACACATATGTTTGTGTCATCGCGCTAAAAATGTTTTGCAGGTTTCTATGCACTGGAATAATGCATTTTTGCAAAAATTTCGGGTACAAATTTTTGATATGAAACTAATACCTACCTTATATATATGTACATTTATGTATGCGGTCGGTAAAAATATTGCTTACCAATCTTATCCCAAATGATCGAAATCAATAAATTTTTTTAAAATTTTTTTTAAAGATTAGAATCAATCTACTTAAAAATTTTAATACAGAATAACACTTAGATGTCGTATTTAGAAATTTAAAAAAAAAAAAAAAACAAAAATTACATTAAAAGAAATATTTTTGGTCAGAGACGTGATAATTTTTAAATTTTTGTCTACATGATTTGTATGTTAAATGCTGAATATTTGTAAGTGTTATTTAAGTATTGATAAATTTTTGACCCTTTAAAATATTTTAAATTTAATACAAGGTGTATTATGATGTATTATAAAATGCAATACAAAAAGAAAATATACAAATAAAAATATTAACATTAACATTTTAATACATGCATTGTTTTAACAAGAAGGATTATATTATCCTTTTTCTGCTATTCTGTTTTCCTTATACATATTTTTAAAAACAGTGTGGAGAAAAAAGCAAAGCAGGGAAATTTATTATAATTTTTTCTTCTTCTTTAATATGTACAAAATATTGTAACAGTGACACGTGCTCTTTGTATATTATACATTGTTTTTATATTTTTCTTATTATTTTTTTTTGTGAAATAATTTTTATACTTTTTTATGTATATAACTATCCTATAAAAAGTATTGACACTTATTTTTATTTATACAATTATATTTTGTTTTTGTGCTATATTTCACATTTTCATTAAATTTAATTGAACTGATTATTCATTTACGTGTTCCTTATTATAACACATTAAAATTATTAAATGTACAGGAGGCCAACTCTAAATTGAGTTCAATATTATTAGCACACTTTTAATGATGTTAAAAAAAAAAATTGTAATATGTACTAGATATTTTTTTTCAGCTACATTAAAAGTGTGTTAAAATAAGAATATTAAAAGAATGATATTTTAATGTAACTTATAAGTCTGGTTTTCTATTCTTCAGTCTAGCTACTATTCAATATTTATATAAAAATGGAGAGTATTAATTTAAACATTTTTTTTTCCTTTTACTTAACACTTATGACTGTACTCTTTAAAACAAGACAAACTTAACTCAATCATTAATTAAAGAAATCTATAACTAAAAGATTTTAAAATTTCGTTCCTAAATATATGCAATAAAAAAGAGTATAATATGCAATATAAAAAAAAAGGGTATTTATTTGAAAATTGTAATAATTTACATATTTTTAGGAGTAAATGATTTTTTTTTTTTTTTTTGTAAAATATTTTTTGAAATTTAAAATAAATTTATTCAAATGCTTTTTAACTATATATCGAAAGAAAATTAATCTTAATATTTAGGAACCTATATAAGAAAAACGAGGAGTAGAAATATCTCGTAATGGTATGGTATATATGATATGGTATATATAAAGTGGTAGGTATAAATGAAAAATGTAATGTGCTGAAAAACAAAACTAATAAAATACGCATCAATTTTCATAGTCTATTGCAGAATAATGCTGATTATTCTAACTGAAAATGGATAAAAGAGTGAGACTGAATAGATGATTCAAAGGAAAGAAATTTTGCTTATTTATTGAATTTTTCTAAATTATACATATTTCGGGAGGACATAATATATACGGAAGTTATGTGGTTGTCAATTAAAAGTTTTGAGTTTTAAATTATTTCCTATTATACATAGTTTTGGTATAAATAACTTCTTTTTGTAAAGTTAAATTCGTTGCTTTTTTTTTGGAAATTTAAAAGTAATCTCTTTTATTATTAATACCATACCTTTTAGATTAATCAGATTTCTAAAGGGTGGTTTGGTATAAAACAAAAGTATAAATATTGTATTAAGTTTAAGGAAATGTCCTTTTACAAATCCTTTAATTTAATTATTAATTGATATTGTTCTGTATAAAATTATCTCTTATTGTTATAATATTTTTTTATATAATGAGAATAGTGATTGCACATCACAATTTTTATATGTTTTTGTTGCAACAAAAACATATTATTTATTATAAAAGAAATGTTTAATGTTTTTGGACAATTAAGATCAAACAGTGAATTTAACACCCAAAAAAACAAATTTTAGAGTTTTTATAAAAAATATATTATGTATCTATACAGTATAAAATATGTAATGTTTATAGTAAATTTTAATAAATTTTCTCATTATAGTATTGAATTTAATGAAGGGAACCCCCTAGTGTGAAACATACGTGTGTAACATTGCTTTTATTTTTGTTTTGATACAAAAATTTCATTTTCATGTTTTAAGTATAATACTTATTTATTTTTTAAATTTTTTGTTGTTTTTTTTTTTTTTTTTTATTGTTCTACAAATAAGACACAGATAATTGTTGTTTTTCTGTTCTGTTGTGGAGAGTTAAAGAATTGTGTAACGATTCATATGAAGTGTCAACGTTTATTATACTAATTTTACTTTTATAACACTAGATTTAAATAAATAAGTTGACTAAGGTGTTTTAAAATTATTAAATCGCTTAAAGCAATTTGTTACTGAACGATTTTTTTTCAAGCGCTAAAATAAATCGCTTTATATGTACATATTATGATTTATCAAATAACGACATTTAATTTGACAGAAAATACTCGTTTTTATTTTTATTTCTCAATTTTTTCTTGTTTTATTGTTAATAATTTATTATAATAATTAATTTTCTCAACCAACAAAATTGACATTTGACAACTAAAAAATGTTCAGTACAACGTTTGCAAAAGCACTTCAATTTCATCATTCGCTGCATCAAATTGAACGGGCACAAGGTTAAAATCATTTTAAAAATTTTTCAAAATAATTCTAAAAATCTTTAGTCCCCATGCATGTAATATACATGTAATTCTTCAAAGCTTGTCATATAACAATCATTTAATAATATCATTTTTATTTATTTAAATTTTAGCTTTTAAGTATATGGTGCGAAAAATTTCGCGTGATTTTTAGTATTTTACAAAGAACCATGGAATTATTATTTCAAAATTTTCCAAAAAAAAATTTTGTAAAAACTTTTAAATAAATTAAAATTTAAAAGATATTAAATGACATAAGATTATTGTTTTAAAATTTTACATATTATTATATCGATAATAATCTGATTCATCGGACATAGCTATGATAAAAAAGTGTTATGAACAGATCATTATTCCATTACGGTCTAATAAAATCTAACTAAGAAATTTTCCAATTAGATTTCACTATAAGTACTTTACATACATATTTTGTAATCAAAAACTTATATCTTATAGTTATCCAGATAAAATAACTTTAATTTATAAAATAATATGTTTGTTATATTTTAATGAATGTCAACACCTTTTTCATAATGAGGTTATGTAGTAATATTGAAAGATATGTATATAGTTTTTAAATTTTTCTCAGGTTTATTGAATGTAATCTAATCGAGTATCAAAATACCACATATTGTATGTAATACACAGCAAGTTCATACTAAACAATTTTTTTTGTTTGTTTGTTTGTTGATGAAGTGTGATATATTTTGTTTTGTCAATTAAAAACATCTCAAAAAAAAAAAATTTCTTATGAATATCTACATTAAATTATTTGCTAACTTTGTTTTAGAAGGATTAAACGTACTAAAAAGAAAAAAAAAAACATAAACGGTTAATCATGTGTTAAAAAACAAATTTTTTAGGTTCCCCATGGTTATTCGGAAATTAGAACCTTCAAAAAAAAAAAAAAAATTGTACAATTTAAGTATAAAAAAATTCGTGAGAAAAATAATATTTTGTCACCAGAGGGTGCATAAAAATATACATGTTATGAACAGGGTTAGGAAGGATTAATCAGTATTTATTATTTGTTTTTCATTTAGTTTTATTTTAACATAGTCATATAACTTGAAAAAACAAAACTGACCAATATTTTCACCAATATTTTTGTTTTAAAGGAAATAATTATTAAATCATCATTTAGAAATAGATTTGTATAGAATTAGTATAAAATAATGAACAACATTTGGACAATGGTCAATTTTTTAAATATTGGAATTATTGAATCGATATTATTTTTTTTTTTTTTTAAATATTGAAGTGTGCTAAATTTTATGCTTCAAAAAATATTTAAAAATCCTATTAAAATTTTCAATTTTTTTTTATATTCAATTTTAAACCTTTCTAATATTTAAAAAAAAAAAATAGGTAAGTCAACCAGTTTTATACTTGTTTGACTCCCTAAATATTTGACTAAAAATTGAACAGTATCTAATAACAATTACTGTACAGTTGTGAAAACAAATTCAATTAAATGAATGTTCGAGGTATAAAATAGAACAGTTAACAGCAACCAAAATAAGTAATTTCGGCTAAGGTGTCCCTGAGAAAGTATACGAGTATAATAGATTGGTATATAAATTTTTAATGCAGAGATTTTTAATTACATAAAGACCATTTTAAGACAATTTTAATTTAGAGCCTAAATTAAACTTTACTAATTATCGAAGATATTGCAATTAGATAATATTACTAAATATGTATATACCATACGAGTATCTATATGTGCGGCTATTGATTATTAACAAACTTTATTTTACATGCATGTATTCAGATTGGGTTCAAAATCTCGCGTTTCAAAATCTAGCGTTTTAAAATCTAACGTTTTAAAATCTCGCGTATTAAAATTTCTTGTCTCAAAAACTCACGTTTAAAACCAAATAATTTTTTTCACAACTGTACAGTAATTGTTATTAGATTTTAATAATTTATCTGAAATAAAGACGAAATACACTTCTTTGGTTTTATTTAAATTTCACATTTCAAATAAAGCCATGACCTTTTTGTTTTCGGCTTCATTTTTAAAAAATTAATAATTAAAAATAAAAAAATAAAAAAATTATTAAATCCTGATTTTATAACCAACAATAAAATATGCATCTCCTAATTATTTTTTTTTTGTTTTATTTCGCGGCATTTGTTTTTCGATATTTTTTTTTAACAAAAAGACTAATTTTTCCATTTCTATTTTTCGCGAGATTTTTTAATATCGCGAAAACGCCAAATTTTGAGATACGTGATTGTGAAACACGAGATTTAAAAACGCAAGATTTTAAAAATTGAAATTTATAAAAGTATGAAGATTTTCAGATACGAGATTTTAATACATGATATTACGCTCCCTATGTATTCAATTCAATATGTGCCTAATTTAGGCACGTCGGTGCCTTATATTATGTATTTCTCAACTCCCTTCTTATTTTAATCGTATAGTATCTTATATAATTCAAAATGAATGATCAATTAACTTGTTTTTTTGTCAAACTGATAGAAAAAGGGTTTAGTACAAATAAAAATGATTTGTGAAAAAATAAAACTTTATCAACAACAAATAGGAAACAAAATATTTTGAAGCCTTCGTTTTAGGGAAGTTTAATACTGATAACAATAGGAAAGAAAAATAAAAGTATGTAATTATAAACTTATAAAATCAATATGACTTTAATATTTATTTTTAAGTTGAATAAAAAGTGTAGATGCCAAAAGTAGATATTAAAACAGAAAAAAAGTATTATATATACCATTCCCAAGGTAAAAACCAAAAAAAAAATTAATTCGATCATTTTTTTAAGTTTTCTTTTCAAATGGCATCATGTTTGTCCAATATTTTCAGTTTTAAATTTCATTTATAGAAAAACATTTATGTAAATAAACCGATAACTATAAATATGGCTTCATTATTTTTGTATTTTTGTATATATTTTTATGTTTTTATTTTTATAACTCGTGATATTCAATAAATAATTTACATAATTGAAATTTTTTAATATTCTTATAATAATATGTAAATATTTCCTACTGTTCATCATTGTATCACATAATAATATTATTTATAAAATCCGATTAGAATTGAATTTCATTTGATTTGAATTTAATATTATTGGCATTATATGTTTCAATTACGAGGAGATATTATTGCCATACTATACATTTTATTTAAAATCATACATATATATATGCAATATTATACATCAAATTGAAAAAATTTGACATTTCAATGAGTAAAAAATTTTTTTTATAAAATTAAAAATATTAACCTTAGTTTTTTGTACTGAAAAGTTGAGTGCATTTTTTTACAAATTAGAATCTCCAATTACAATTTTAACAGATAAGAACCCCTACAAAATAATCGCGCTTTTAGTTACACTTACACTCAAACCGTGCGATCCATTGTGCTGCCCTATTCAGTTGTACGCTCGTTACTTAAAAGCCAATCTATACCTTTGATCATATACATACATACATATGGGAAAATGTTCTTTGTCTGGAAGAGGATTGTTTTTTTCAGTGTTTCATACTCAAGGTTTTCCTTTGTAGCAGGTTCGAGACTTGGCATTAACACAGAACATGAAGTACAGTTTCCGCCTTCTGTTCACATCCCCTGTATAGGATAGTCTCTGTCATATCTATTTTCTCGGTATGACGTATAACTTCTTAAAACAAGTGGCCTGTATTGATTCCAGTAAAAAGTATCAAATCGCTTCTGCTACATTTTAGACCTTTCTTTGTAATTTTAGACCTTTCTTTGTAATTTTAGACCTTTGTATGTATGTATGTACAATGTAGAAGCACACATTTCAAATCACATAGTATATATTAAATATAATAATTCCAAAATTATACGATTATTTTTACATCAAAATTCAGAATTAAATAGATTTATATTTTTTTAAAGAATGGTTTTGTCCTAAAATTTGGCTTTAATATTATGGAAGTTTTAATAAAGAAGAGTCATTCTTACACGTAGTACGACAATTTAAATTTAAATTTAAAAAATGTTGCTCATATGTTTCCCTGAATTTTTAGCACATTTCACATTTTTAGCGCATATTTAGCACTGCACACATTTTTCTTCGGCAAGACAGACAAAAAATTAAAGCTCCAGTAATATATTTTCACGTGTGATAACGGTTTCTTTAAGTTGTGTAGGGTTCCAGGGTTATAGTCCCTCAAAACTGCCAAAAAGCCCCATTTTCAGATGCATATTTCTGAATGGTAGTTTTACAATCTAAAAACGCTGAAAGACCGGAAATTTTCTTATCTATATAAAACAATATCAAAATTATGCAATATTTTGTAATTTAATATTTAAATTTACCGTTATGGGAAAACCAAATTTTGCATGATATTTTTTTTTTCATTTGAGACAGAAAGAACTTTTAGAATTAGTATGTTTCCTCAGAATTTTTTTTTACCACCTCTTGTTTAAAAGCTATTAGAACTTAAAAACTGAAAATATGTTATTTCACTTAGGCACCTGTATAAATTTTTCTTCGACAAGACATAAAAATTAAAGCTTTTATTTACGTGTGTTAACAGTTTTTCTTACTTATATAGGGTTCCGGACTTATAGCTCCTTAAAATTTCAAAAATGTCCTATTTTCACATTTTTTCAAGTAAAGAAAAGTAAATGAAATTTTTAAATTTTGGTACAAGTCACAATTCTTAACAGAGTGTATTTTTTGGAAATATGCGCTTTTAAAAACCGTTGGTTTGCATTGCGCCTTGTTTTTTTAAATATCTACAAAATTTTGCATATATTTAATTTTAAACATATTTTAAAGAGATTTTATTTAATTTAAAAAACCTAATGACGTTCGAATGACGTTTAATAAAAAAATTACAATATATAGTATGTATACCATTTAAAGTATATACAGTTAATCAAAACGAAAAATTCTGAGCTGTAAAATTATGGAACAATAAAATATAATTTATAATAAAAAATAAAAGAATGTCTCTTAAATAACCTTTTAAATGTCCCCCACTCTAAATTAATTAATTCTTAACTAAATTATAATCAAAATAAAAAAATTATTTAAATAGACGATTTGTTTAACAAACATCCCGCTTAATATTATTTTTAATACAAATTCTTTTAAACACTTTTCAAAAAAATTACTGAATTGCGTTGATGACCAGTGGTTTCAATTAAATTCGAAAAATTAAAAAAAAAACCATTTAATTGCAATATAAAACATACAAAATTTCTGCGGGTGTGATTAATTAACGCCTTTTTATTTTTTTGTTTTTTTTTTTTTTGTTTTGGAAAAATTAATTTTCAAAATATACGTAAATGAAAAAAAATAAAAATTATTATTTAATTTCAAAATATTTGACAGTTGCAAGCTAAACAAACCTCAAATATATGACAGGAGCATTTAAACAAGTCCATTTATTTATTTTTTTTTTAAATACAATAAGAATGCATTTTAAGAATTAAGAGGATGCGGGCTTTTAAAATTTCAAAAAAAAAAAAAATTCTTTTCAAAGAAAAAAAACACATAGGGGAAAATGAGTTTTTTTTTCCACTAATTCTAAAGAAATTTTAAAAGATTTTTTTTTCAAGTAATAATATGAACTAAATGTTATAATATGAACTAAAAATTAATAGAAAAAAAGCATTACAAATTTTGAGTATTACTTGTTTGATAATTATATAATTTTTAATTAATTATTCACAATAATAACACTTAAGTTATATTGTATTCTTCAATCTACAATCTATAAATTAATTCAATAATATCATGTTCAGAAATTTTAAGGGTCTGGGAGACCTACATTAAAAGAAGTACGATGATACGGTTAATTCAGGTTAGGCTTTGTAAACTATTTTTTTTTATAATACAAAATATTCATCAGAATGAATCATTGTTTATATCATCAGCCTTCAACGTATACCACCGAATATATGACAGTATTACTTCCTCCACTAGAAAATAGATGTCGCATCATATTATTCTCACATAATGTAAATAAGGTGCAGATTGTAAAGCCAAACTAACGATATATTCAGGTATGAAAGGAAACAGTTTCAATATTTTAATTTTAATAAATTGATTTTGTTTTTTAAACAATTTTTAGAAGTTTAACTTTTTTTACATTTTACTCTTTGACCTTATAACGGATCTTTGATAATATAAATATATGGTTAAAGTATGGTTAAAGCATTTTCTTAAGTTAAAATTCGTACTGAGTTGAAGTATTATAGTATTTTGGGTCTGATTAAAAATTAATAAAACATTTTGTAAATCCTTTTAAAATTTAAATGAAATCAAAACAAATTTTCTTAATTTATTTTGAAAATATTTTTAACTAAAAATATTTATTCTTTTGTTTTTATAAGAAGATCACATTTATGTGAATGTTAAACATTTAAAGTTTTAAGTTTAAAAATACAAATCGAATAAATAAAAACGATGTGACACTCTTACAAGTTTCTTTTACACTTGCCGATATACCGAAATCCGTTTTTTTTTTTTTTCTTTACTGCAAATCCCATCAAAGGATTAAAATTCAAATAAAACTTAGACTTTAGGAATAAATTTTTTTTTAATTAAATTTTTTTTTTTTTTTTTGAAAGACTTGATCTTATTTTGTATGAAACTGTAACCGTTTTTTGAATACTCAACTATTTAATCTTATACTATTTTTCATTCGTTTTATTATTGTTATTTGCATTTTTAAGATAAAGAAAGTGATCTTATTGTTTGACCTGAGGTTTTACATCAGAAAGAACAACATAATCCTAGATTTAAATTAAGAATTTAAAACAGAGAAAAAAAAAAAAGACAAAAAACGCTCAAGATTTCTTTTTGAAATTAAATAATCGTTTTAAAATCGGTTTCATATATTTTTGTATATCTGCATATATATATAAAAAAAAAAAAAAAAGGATTCAATAATATTATGATATAGAAAAGTGTTTTCTTTCTTTTATTTTTTTAATCCCTTCTTTACAATCAAGGATGTATTAATGAATTTCTTTAAATTTTAAGTATAACTTGCGATAAAGTGATAAAATTTGTTAAAAATATTTTGGATTAAATTAAAATAATCTGGATTAAAATTATATTTGTTTTATAAAATATTTAAATTATGCATATGTACCTATATACCTATCTATGTATTTATAAAATTTAAATTTTCGGTATTAAAGTTTAAAAAAAAAAATAAAAGTATTAAAAACTTAAAAAAAAAAAAATCGAAAAAGTTGTACAGGTGAATTTTTATCAGTAATTTGATGATTTTTTATTATAGATTTTGTGAATTTTCAAATGAAGAGAAAATCTTCAAACTACATTTTTAAAGTTGTATTAACACTTTAAAGCGAACAAAAAATTAACAATACATATTTTGTTTATACTTTTCTTTATTTTATCATACCTATAAAATACATAAATCTAGTCAGGACATGAACCATTTAAAATGTGTAAGCATCAGGTACAAATAACTAAAATATTTTCTAACTATTATTCGGCATAACTTAATATTATTTTTTGATAGACAGGAGATTTATACCTATTATCAATAATAAATTTTGTTTTAAAAAGAAGTATTTGTTAAAATTATTAGCGATTATCAAATCAATATATATATATATATATATTGTGATTGATATGATATGATATTGATTTTTAATGGTTTTAAACTTGTCTTGTTTTCTAATACTTAATTTTTTACAATTATTTTATTTTTTAAATCAAATTGGTTAGATTTAGGTTTAGAAAAGTTTTTGTATAAAATACTATATAATAATACAATATATTAAATATTATATAAACAAATGTTCTGTTATGACCCTTTTCTTCTATAGTATGTAGGTTTTGTTTATATTTGAAACCCATAGAATCTTTTTAAATTTTTAACCACGTGACTGTCCAGAGTTATCAATAAATATTAATTATTAAATTCTTTAAAAATAATATATTATTTTCGTAAAAATGAATATTGTAATATTAAGCTATGTATGCTGAAAGAACCAGTATATGAAGTTTGTCAACAAGAAAATTTTTTAAAATAATTTTATGGGTTTTTTTTTTTAAATGAATTAATGGACATTGCATATAGTCCATTTAATTAGTTCCCATTATTCTTAATAATATATGATGGATGCTTAAATACTCGTGTATTGTACTTATTGTTAATCATTATTGATTTTTATTTAAATATTAATTTTCTATTTTTGGAAATACATTATTTAATTTTAATGTTTATTATCTTATATATTTCTTCAAATGTATATAAATTCATAAATCTTAATTTCAATTTTCAACAATACAATAATATTAAATATTTTATTAAAGAGTTTAAATATCATGGTAGATAAATATATTTTACGCGCCTTTTCAAATTATTTTTGAAAATCTTTTAAATACCCAAATTATTGAAAAAAAGTATTTATTAATATATTAGATTTGATTTTAACCCTTTTATTTTTATTTTTGACTTCGTTCAATAACTATTAAATACAAATAATTGCAACATAAAATGTAAATAAGTTTTAATAAGAAGATTTTCAAAAAAAAAAAAAAAAAAAAAACATAACCATACTTTTTACACACATGAAAAATCTATATGTAAAAAAAATAATTCAACAACAATAATGACACGTGCATCTATTTAGGACAACAAACATATTTTATTTATTTTTACTTTTTTTTTTCTGACTTCATTACTCTTATAACAATGATGATTTCAAGTATTTACAAATTTTTAAATCATCATTATAATCAACATCATAAACATCATCATCATCATTATTATAGAAATTTTACTAGTGGATTGTCAAAGGATATAAGGACATAATACATACATATATTAACCAGTAAGTTATTCAACCATATATATTATCATTTTTTTTTGTTGTTGTTTGTTGGATTGTTCATTTTATGTTGCTCTTTGTTGTACATATATATTATATTATGTATAATATTATGTTTTGTTGCAAAAACTTGTTTTTCAACATTAAAATGAAAATCACATCATTAAACATTTCGTGTTTTTTTAAATTAAAGAGTGGCACGTGTTCCACCCAAAACAATGTAATGGCGATAATTTGTATGAAACGAGAAGTAAAATATAAAAAAGAAAAAATTAAAATTATATTTTTTTTTCAAAAGGATCAATTAGAATAGTAATGAAGTGTTAGAAAATGTTAAATTTATTAAGGAGTTAGTTATATAGTAATTAGAATATGTATTTTACTTTTCGAATTATGTTCTATAGTACAGTAAAATTATATAGTTTAACAAGTCAGTATGTAAAATGAAAGGATTTAAAGATGTACATTTTTTAAAAGACAATAAAACATATTAGAATTGTAACTTCTTTTGTCTCAAAATTTATTTTTTGCATTTGCAAACTATGCCTAAGTTACAGGTGTTGAGTTAAGAACTTCCTTTCTTTGTTTCTAAATTCGATTCATTAAGCCATGTTTCAGTTAGAGCTATAGGACATTAAAATTGCATGACTTAGCATCAATAGAAAGTTTTTTAAGCTTTCCTCTCATACCACTACAGTCATGATAAAAAATTTTAATATTATTTATCTGGTTAGTATTTCGAGAGGTTTCTATTTTATTTATCGAGTTAGATAAAGAGATGAGATTTGCATATTAATTTGGAGTTCGAACGAAAAAACTGGTTGTAGTTCTCACGAAATTGATTTAAGTGATTATAGTAGGTACTGTCGCAGTGACTACGATAAGTCTTAAGGTCCTCTTCAACCTCTTTTGTTGTGAAGCCTATATCTTTGTGGTATCTAAGGTAAAGATTATACAAATCTTTGAAGTTAGATGGTAGGTCCTTATTGTGGATGAGAACAGATAAATAAGGTCTTGTTTTACACCCTATAACGCGATTATATGAATCGTTATGTAAATAAGCAAGAAAAAGTCTTACATTATGAAGAAATTTCTCATCTCTAATTCTTGATCAAGCGTATTGGCAGTCCTCTGTTAGTGATTGTTTTGTCACTTACAGTCACTTTGTCACTAAATTGTCATTCTAACAATTTCCGCATAACGGTAAATTAAACTAAACTAAAATTGGAATTGCTAAATTGGAAAAAATCGTAACATATTGATATTGTTTTAAATAGTGTTAAAAATATGATCTGCGATTTGGTGTTTTCATATTGGAAAAATGTTAAACAGAACCTAAAATATGCATATAAGGCTTTACCAATTTTGAGGGGCTGTTTCTCCGTGGTAGGTGGAATTACCTCGTAAAATTGTTTCTCAACATTAATTTTTTTTAAAAAACATATCGATGGTTTAAATTTTATTGTTCTATTTTAAACGATGTAAAAGTTTTGTAAACAGATGCATGAACTGACGGACGGACGGACGGACGAGTAAATCTAATAAACAAATTTTGAAATTTTTTTTTAAAAATGTGTAAAAATTTGTTAAAGTTGTCTAAAAATTATGACTAATGTTCTTGTGATTTACTGATAACTAGTGGTTTCACAAGAAAAAAAACTTTAAAAGTTTACTGAACCATAAGTTAAAGGTTTAAGTTTAAAAAAAGGACAATTATTTTGCGGTTTGCAAAACATACATATAACTTTATTGTATATCTATAGTCCTTAAAAAGATTATATATCCAAAATAACTACACTATTTCCAGTACAGAAAAAAATTAAATAAAAATTAATTAATTTATATTAATATTTATTTTATTTTGATGAGTTTACTTAATTTTTTTAATTAAAATTAATATTTTTATTATTTAAAAATCATGGAAAAATTTTTGGTATTTAATTTTATGCAAATCACGCTTTTGAGTTGGTATTAGAATTAATACGAAAATTAAAATACGTTGATATTATATAATTATGCTGTATTATAACTAATGCATTCTTTAATTTTTATACCTATATGCTATTGACAGCTTTAACTTATCTAATCCTTCGGTTGAAACTTCTCTTATATTATACATATTTGTGAACTAGAATATTTGGCTTCTGTGGATAGTTGGATCCGCCTTGTTTTATTTATTTTAAATAATGTTAAGTATAATTTTATGTATAAGGGTTTCTTCTACATTAATGTTAAGCCAATAACTAAAAAATAAAAAATAATATTTTTAGTATTGTTATTTTGTATAAAAACAAATTTAATGTGTGGAAATTTTAATTAACTCTTAAATATATCATAATAAATTAACACATATGAATTTTTTTTGAAAACACTGATATGTTACATGGAAAAAATATAATACAAAATATTTAATGACATAGATTTGGGTTTGTTCATGAGTGAGAACCAAAGATTAAAATGGAAAGCTTCAATAAAATAAGATCATTAGGAAGTTGATCAAAAATAACTGCGGAAAGATTTCGGAGAGAAATGGTATAGTAAAACACATTGGAATCACTCATTTGATTACATTGCATTATATAAACATTTTGGATTAAAATTATTTGATTGAAAAGAGGTTTCTATAAGAAAAAACAATCGAAACATGATTAAGATTTTTAAAGAGCATATGAAGACAAAATATATTGATCATTTAAATTTAAAATTATAAAATTAATTATTTTAATATTAAACTCTTAATCATTTATATTTAGCTGCATTTTTAAAATATAAAGTTTAAATTTATAGGAATATCATATATAATATTACCCTAATTTAAAAATAACAAATTACGATTGATTCAACACTTATGATATTTTTATAATATTTCAAACAAATATTACACCATTAGGTCATATTCCAAAATAAAGAATAAATTATTGATTATTTTTGTTTCTTTTTTTTTCTCAGTACAAGGTTTTTTTTTTTTTCAATATATTAAATGGATATTCAACTATATATAAACCAACCGACAAAAGGATCAAATTGTAGTATATAACCTCATTAGTTTTGTTGTATTTAATTGTAATTTGAAGATCTTCATATTGTACAATATAACCATAACCATAAACATCATCAACATCAATATTGAGAAAAAAAAAAATTATAGATTATTTCCTTTAGACTTTCTCGTATATTTTGAAGTACATAGGTATGTATAATTATATATATATAGAATATTTAAATATTATTATTTAATTACCAATAAATTCAAATAACAATAAAAATATATAAACCTATACCCGAATTCCGACTGTCGCAAAAAAAAACTAAAGACCATATAAGAGATATAAAAGCATCTTTTTCACTTTCACTAACTGTGTGGAATTGATTTTAAGCACAATTATAACTATCTAGAAATCTTTTCCATATAAATGAATAAAATAAGGTTTTCAAAATAAGATATTGCTGAATATAATTAATGCTTCTTGATATGTTTACAATACTAATATTCATATAGGCATCTTAAAATCCCTTATATATCAGATAAAATTAAAAATAGAGAAATTAAGCATAAAATTCGTCTATTAATTGAAAAGCTAGACGATTAATTAACAATAAATATTTTATAAGGAGACAAAAACAGAAACTAAGTATGGTGATTTCACATATAACTCCTTAATTACATTCAAAAAATATTAGAAAATAACGTTTTTTTTATTAAGGACCTCACTCTTATACTAAAATAAATTATATAATTAAGGACCTCACTCTTATACTAATATAAACTTATATAATGATCAAAGCATTATATAAGTTATGCTGAAAAAAATCACAAATCACGCTGAAAGTTATCACAGTATATACTATTTAAAGGAGGCGACCCAAAGTTTTTTTTTAATGGTGATAATATTATAGTATTTATAGACACGATTACAATACTAATAAAATTTATAAGAAAAAGTGAAATTTATATAAGAAGAAAAAAAAAAAAATGAAATTCACAAGGGTTGTTAGCAATCTAAGAAATTTGAGTTTATTCATTGTATATCAGGAATCAGGAAAAATAACATAATAATCATTATAATTTATAACATATATACTACGTAAGCCATACGTAAGATAATATATTATATGTTTCTATGTAATATGAAATTTTCGTTTTTATAAATTAAATAATAAATTTATATTATACGTAAAAGAAAACACATAAAAAAAATTTTCTTCCTTCAGATTACCAATATCTTTTTTATGCATTAATTTTGGAATCAACATCGTATTATGATGGTCAGGATCAGATTTCAAAACAAACTTTCTATTTTCTTTCTCTCTTTTTCACTTTTAAAAGTTGACTATAAGAGTATAAGATATTTTTTGTTTTTATGAATTTAGTATTTGATTTATATTTTATTTGTTGAATTGAGAATTTGTGACTTATTGAATTGCAATATCAAATAAAGAAAAAAAAAAACAAAAAAAAAATTTGTGTGCCCATAATAATGTAAAATTGTAACAAAATATTTTGGTCCTAAAAGAGAAATAAAAAAAAACTATATGGGAAAAATTTTATGTTATTTTTTCACTTTAAATTAATCTTATTAAAATTTTTGACCATTATTTTAATTAAATTAAAAATTGTATGATGACGCAGCTGATTAAAAAAAAAAATTAAATCTTTTTTATTTATTTATTTATTTATACATGAAACGATTAGTCTTTATCTCTACAATATTGTATATGAAACTAAATTATTCTTAAGTAATATAAAAAAAAATGTTTTAAAAATATTTTTCGGTTAAACTTTTTAAATTCCAAAATACGGGTCTTGGTGCTCTAGTCTGTAAGAGCGTATGAAATACACTTAACCACCGAGGGAGTATGGGTTCGAATTTCACACACGTCGTAAAAATAATTCCCCCTTATGACATTTACAGCCACGCCTGAAAAGGAAAGATTATGTAATTTCCTTCTCACATTTATGTGACAGGGGAATAAACTAAAAAAAAAAATCCAAAATGTTTTATTAAACCAAACAAATTCAAAAACAAAATTTACAATATAGTAAACAATAACATCAACTTAAATTATAAGTAATATTTTGAATCAAGATTTTTACATGGAATACTTCTTGGAGAGATTAAAAAATTTGCATCGCGATAGTGCACAACTGATGCCACTTTGGTAACAAATTCCAAAGAACTACAACCTTAACAAAAAATTATAATACTTAGGCCTTCCATAATAACGTGGAATAATTAAATTTATATGTCTTGATAATTTGTAAATATCTAATTTGTCATATAGAAGGTACTTTTTTAGATGAATAACTGATCCTATCAAATCTACAGCGATTGCTTGGTAAAAAAAGTGAGTGTATGTAACAACATTCGATCTTGAAAATTCACTTACACTCATATTAGAATAAATCACATTGCAATACATACCCATATTCTTGAAGACTCATCACTTACGCGATGAAAATATGTATCACATCACGTTTATATAAATTTTTAATTCTCCAAGACTCATGTTGAAAATTTTTGTTATGTTGGTAGTAATTTACTGTCGAATGAAAATTTTTGCTATATTTAAACGTTCAGCTGAAATTTTTTAAAAAAAATGTTTGAATTTTAAATAGTAAATGAAAGTACATATTCATAAGTTGCAAAAAATCATCGTATCTTGCGAACCAGAAGTCGGACCTCGCAACTTATAACTATGTACATATGTATGTACTCCTAGCATTCAATATATAAAACAAAAAAAAATTTTTATTTTGTAAAATATACTAAACAAAACCAACATTCACTAAAATACTACTTTATTTTTAATTATACATATTTCCTTTCCAGTTTATCTATTCTTATATTTTTATTTAAACTTAAACTTAACTAAAAACTAAAAAAAAAATACTTAATTCCTAAGAATTGCTTAAAAGTGATATTTATCGTATCAGAATTTTGGTGTGATAGAAAATGGCTATCGCTGCGTAGGAAAAGTCTTCCAGAAACACCACAGACGATACTTTTGACATTTAATATCGCGTCAAATTAAAAACATCACTTTAGAGTCTTGCAGAATTACAAATCATCGCGTCAGTGATACTCTTCGTATGATAAGTCTTCAAGAATATGGGTGAAAAAAAAAAAAAAATATTTAAGGACAGTAAAAATTTCTGTTAAATGCTTTAATTTTGGATATAAGAAAACTTCAAAAACTCCCATATAAAGTAGAGAAACTTACGAAGTCGAGAAAAAGTCCGCTTAGAAATAAGATCAATGTGATCTTCCAAGTAAATATTTTATGAAAATGTTATTAAACCGTTAAGTGTTGTGATATTTGTTTGCTTCGTAAAGTTAATAATACTAGTACATTAAAATTCTAAGCTCTAGATTATTTCTAATTTGACTACACAAAGGTGTTATTTCATAAATAAATATGGCATAGTATAACAATCAATCAAGTTTTTAGAGGACACATTCTAACTATAGTTATTGTTACTGGTATTTGACTACATTTTTTTAAATTTTAAGAGAAATTTTTGCAGAAATATATCAACAAAATTTTCAATATCCAATTTTTACACTTTATAGCGTTCAAGCGCGGGACGGAAACAAAATATTTTTTTGAAGAAACTTTTCATTATACTTAAAGATCTTGCCCCCTCAGAATTATAAGTTTAAGTTTTTTAAGTTCTTTAAGGAGTTTTTAAAGGAGGAGGTAACATTTGGCGCACGCTATTGGTAATGATAAATTTAAATGTCAACTAGAAAAAAATTGCGCTATTTATGTTTTGATTAATTGAGAACTTTAGTTATATAACCATTTGAATATAGGGCGTTTTCCTAATTTTAGGCGGGCTTTTGCTCCCATATATAAAAAAGATTTATAATAAAATCTATTAAATTGAATGAAATAAAAAAAAAAAAATTTTATAAAATGTTTATGTACGCGTCTACGGTGTAGAGGTTTTATAAACAGATACACAGCCTAACGCACGGACAGATTGAAATTACTAAGAATTCTTGTTTATAAGCAAAGATTTTGTTTCGAAAAAGATTTTTCATTTTCAAACTTTAGGTTTCACTAAATAGTTGAGTAACTTTTTATTAACAATTTCAACTGAAGAAATGGAAAAATAATCAAAAATCATTTTTCACACTATTAAATTTTCGATTTTTAATAAAATAAAATCTCATATTTTTACAATTTTTTACTATACATAATCAAATTTTTATTTATTTGTTTTCTTTTCTTTTGGTCCCAAAATGTCTGTACAAAATTCTTATCATATAATTTTGTATGTATAGGTCTAATAAAATAAATCTTTTCAAATGGATTCAATTATCACCATCTATTTAAAATTATTTTTCCTTTTAATATAGCAATATTTTGAAATTAATTTTACGGGATTAACTTCTCAAATTCTAGCAAACAGATTACAGAAAATTTTCAAATTAAATTAAATATGTCATCATGGATTAGTTTTTGGTAATTAGAAAGAAAAATAGTAATTATTTTATCATTTAAGTGGTTTTAAATACAGATGTTATTTGTATTGAGAGCTCGTTTGCTACCGTATAGTAAATAGTATTATAGAATAGTGTAAGATTTTCATTTCAAGACATAAAATTTGGTATTTCTTTTAAAAATAATTTATAAAAAATCTAGCTAGGGATTATTTAAAAAAAATTATAGTTATGGACAGAAAATGAATTCATTAAATTATAAAATAGAAAAATTGAATTTTATTTTGAAATTTCTTTGTATAAATATTTCTTTTTTAGAATAAAAATTATTTTTATTATTTTTAGATTTTAGACTCTTCATTATTTTAAAATAAAGATTTAAATATTTATTTTGAAATTTATTTTGAAAAAAGAGATAAATATTTATTTTGAAAAAGTAATTATTCTATTTTTATACTCGTACGAATGTATAATAAATTTGTCATTACGTTTGTAACATTTTAAATGAGACGAGCTAGATATGACAAAGTATATAATATATTTTTGCTAAGAATCGAATTTTGAGTCGATTTAGCAATGCCCATCCATCCGTTCGTTCGTCCATCCGCACGATATTTCATAAAATAAAGAGAATTTCGAAATTTTTGCCATTTCAAATTTGTAAAATTGTTAGTTTCGATATTTAAATAGAGCAAGTTCGACCGGCACGTTTGAATAGCTGCCATGCAATTTTTATTTATTTTCTTTTTTTTTAACGCATTTCCCTGCCACATAAATGTGGACAGGAAATTACACATCCTTTCCTGTTCAGGCGTGGCTGCGTAAATGTCGTAAGGGGGAATAACTCTTATGATGTGGAGTTCGAACCCATGTTTACACCGTATTTTATACGTTTTTAGCCACTAGGCCACCGAGGCCCCTCCATGCAACTTTTTTTTTTTATATATCATATCAGCATAATTTAATTGGATATCTCGGTACTTAGTTAAATATCTGAAATGTGAAGTTTAGTTATTTTAGCGAAACACCTTCGTATCTGTCATATCTTCGCTCTTAATTAAGCAAATCATTTGAAATTTTATAAAAGATGATTGCATTTTATGGATGTATGGAGAGAATAGTTCGTGTAGGTATCTTAGAGTTGTTACAATCTACTCTACACTCTATTCTAAAAATTATTAATCAAAAGATAAATATATATTTGTTATATGTAGCGTATTTGTTATTAAATATATAATTAAATTCTTTAAATGTAAAATTTAATAAATATTATAACAAAGAAATATTTAAAAAATTTCTATATTATGTAAAAGTTTTATTTTTTAATACAGACAAATATGAACATACAACATTTATGGCGTAAGGTGTAAATTATTTTAGATTGTAATAAGTGTATGCATTTTTGGATAAAGTTTTTTGCAAAAACCAAATTTTGCAAATGCAAATTTTATGATAAACAATTTATAACTTTACCATAGAATCAAAGATGGTTTTAATATTATAGGGTTTAGTATTGAAATAAATGGAAAGTTGGAAAATTTGGTTGGTCTCACGAGAAGATTTCTTAATAAAAATATCAATACTTACAACTAAATTTTTTCGTCTCAAAGTAGATTTGGAATTTAACATAATTTTGAATCGATTTTTTTATGCTTTTCAGTTGTTTTTCAACGATTTAAACGATATTTTGATGTCATTTTCTGTTTTTGAGAAAAATAAAATATTTTTCTTAAAAATTCGCAATTTTAATCTAAAAAATGATTTTTTCGTTTAAAAGATCATATTTCTGTGTATATATACCGAATTTCAATACGTTCAACTACATTTTTCATCTTAAAGTCATTTTGGATTGTACAAAAACTTTCAATTGAGTTTTTTACCCTTTCTAGTAGTTTTTAACGATTTTTTGTATTTTGTCATTACTATATCCCACGTGATTCACGTTGTTTTAAATTTATTTCCTATATATCGTATATATCGAAAGCGAGTATAGTTCATCATATTATATAGAAAACTATTCATTTTAGAGAATATTGAATTTGATATCAGAATAAAAATCTGTTAAAAAATTTCTTTGTTAAACAAAAAATTAAAACAAAAATAGGAAGCAACTCTGTAGATTCACTTCGCTAACTAATTCTTCCGAAATCGAATAAATATTTTTTTGTTACTTTTTCAATAAAGACTTCTACAATTCAACTCATCTTAAGAATATTACGATTTTGTTTCCCTATATTCAAACAAAAAAAAATATATATGTACATATATATAAATAATGAATAACCAATCATTATGGACGGAAGTATTCACCTAAAAAAATTTTTAACTTTTATGAAGGTGAAATCTTGTTATATATTTTTTTTTTTAATGTTTTCTTTATATCATTATAAATTCATTGAAAAATATCGATTATTCTAAAAAGAAACAAGATCCATTACAATTATACAAATTGTCAAAATTTCATTTATGTATCAAAAAATTATAGTAGCTAATCGATCAAAACGATTTTATATACATATATGACATCTAAAACTGATGAAACAAAAAAAAAAAAATCAAGAATAAAAAATTTTACAAAAAAAAAAATATGGAACAAAATTTCTAACTTTTATTTTGTTTTTTCTTTTGATTTTTTAAATGGAAGCATGTGGTGACATCAAACATATTATTACATTTTAAATATAATAATTTCAACAATAGATCCTGAATTGAAAACCGATGATTTCTTTGAAATAACAAGACATATATACAAATATTATACTCTTTCAAATTTTCTATATTAATTCTTTTTTTTCCGTGTAAAATAAGAAAATCTTTTATTCAAACTTCTTTTGTTTGTTATGCATAAATGAAACACATGCCAATAAACCAAGATTTCTTAAATTCAAAGAACAATCTTCATCATTCAAATGGTATCCTTACGAATTAAACAAAAAATAAAATAAATAAATGTGTCAAAATTTGGATTCTTTTTTATCAACACTTAGACATTTTAAAAATCACCTTCATAACATCTTTATTGTATTTTAGTCTACAGATGAAGTCTAATTATGATCTTCACAATTCTTTAGTATAAAATAAAATAAAAGAACAAAACAAAAATAAAAATATTACCTTAATATCTCGTCTATTTGCAGACAGGATCGTTAACATTAACTTTAAATTTCATAAAAAACAAAATATGTAACCAATATTTCGGTTGACCTCAGGGGGCACTTTTCTGTATTTAAAATTAACATTCAGTTTAGTTTTTTTTCTCTCTTAATATAATAGAATTTTAGTAATTGATATTGTTAAATTGTATCTATTATACATATTTGTATGTATTATTATATATACATATGTATATACTTTTGTAATATGTGTATAGGTAGGGTGTTAAAGAATTGTATATATTTCTACCGATCGCATACATGAATGTATAAGGTAAGTATTGTTTTCATATTAAAAATTTGTAATTTTTTTGCAAAAATGCATTACTCCTGTACGTAGAAGCCTGTAAACATTTTATTTTAGCGAGAGATCTGTCTATGTGTGTGTGTGAACGTATGTGGATGGCCTGTGGGCACGTGTACAGCGTAAACGACCGAAAAAAATGTTATTAAATTATTAGAAGTTATTTTACTTTTATATAAATTATTATGTAAAAAATTTATTGAATTTTGCATTTTGCTTTGCGTGTATAATAGCAATCGGTACTGTGATGGAGACAGCTGATTTTTTTTTTATTTGGTTATTGTGTCAATATTTTTAAATAAAAATGTTTAAATACATAAGCGTTTTATCAGGTTTTATATTAAATATAAAGAAAAGAATTACATATTTTAGCACCTGCTTTAAAATCGGATTGAATTCATCCATGTATATATTGATTATAAATGAAGTATAGTACATGATCATACTACGATAGATTAGAATTATGATGAAAAGTATATTAGATAATATACAAGGTATAGTTATTATGATTTTACGAACTGTTTTTGAGCCTTTGCAAATTGAACGGATGCCAATTGTTTTGTTTTTATTATTGTATATAAGAAATTTTATTGTATAGAAGCTATACATGTTTATTAGGAAGGACATTATTTCTTAAAAAAAAAAAAAAACAAATAAATTAAGAATAACCTAATGTTTAATTTGGAAAAGGTGTGGTTTTTTGTTTTTTTTTCTTAAAGGCAGAAAATAAAAATAATTAAATTAAAAATGCCAAATATTTTATAACATTATTTTGTGTAAATTTATAAAAGTGTTTTTTTTTTGTGTTATTCCGAAAAAAAAAAATAAACAAAAATATACAAGAACAAACAAAAAATGTTCGAAACAAACGTATATTATAGAAAGTAATCAATATCTGACTGGATGTGAAATTAAGAAATTTTTAGAGGTGTCAATTTCCAAAAATGATATGAAAATTACTGTAGGTCTTTCAACACGAAAACGTTAATATTATAGGTAACAATAAGGGCCCGGAACAACGAAACGAAATAAAACTTAAAAGTTTGATACAGAGATATTTATTTCGAAACAAAGAAAATATCGTTCCGGAACTTTATCCATAAAAGTTACGTGCAAATAAAGTTTTTTGTAGATAAAGATCCACTAGAAATCTTATAAAAATTAATTTTGATTAAAGAGTTTTTTTTTTTTTTTAAATTGCTCTAAAAAGAAAATATAAATTTTGATATATTTCAATGGAAGTTAATGTCACCATTATAATCATCATCATCATCTTCGTTATCATCATCATCAAAACGAACATCCTCATTATCATTTCGAACATCTACAATATCTTCCAACAAACAAACAACTTAAACTGAATAAAATTATTTAAAGTCTAATAGTACTAAAATTTGTATTGCAGAACTTTATTTCAATTTTAACACAGAATTGTTTCGAAAAGTACTCCACAGAGAATAAAATATTGAAAAAATGATTGAATTTACTGTAATATAGTTTTGTTTCAGACCCCTAATAAATGATAACATATAAATTATAAAAAAAAAACGAGGAAGAGTGTAGTAGAGTAGACTGTGTCAACTCTGGTATACCCGTATGAACGTAATATATCCTATTATAAAACTTGATCATCTTTTAAAAACATTCAGATGTTTTAGTACCGAACTACAGAGATATATTTATGTAAATTGTGGAGTTGTATGACAGCTACCCGAATCTATTGCGCCTAGCTTCATTAAGTTCCAAGAAATGCAAGAAGGCTAAACCGGCTGCATTAGATCAATCAAATTTTACAAAAGTTGATGGCATGCAACTCGACACTTTTTCACTAAATTTTAGATAGCTAGATTTAATAGACACTGAGTTATTTTCATTTAAAAAGAGAAGTTGTATGGCAGCTACCCGAACCCGTCGCACCACCGCAACCAAATTTTGCAGAAGCTGTTGCCATAAAACTTGATCATCATTCACAAAATTTCAGATACCTAGATTGGATAGACACTGGGTTATTTAGATTTAAAGAAAGAAGTTATATGGCAGCTACTCGAACCCGGCGGCCGAAAATGCTGGAGTTAAATAGCAAAACTAACAATTTTGCAAAAGTGACGTGTACAAAATGTTAGCCTTCTAGCTCCTTTATTTTTTGAGTTATCGTGCGAACGGACACTGAGTTATTTTCATTTAAAAAGAGAAATTGTATGGCAGCTACCCGAACCCGTCGCACCACCACAACCAAATTTTGCAGAAGTTGTTGCCATAAAATTTGATCATCATTCGCAAAATTGCAGATACCTAGATTGAACAGACACTGGGTTATTTTCATTTAAAGAAAGGCGTTGTATGGCAGCTACTCGAATCCGGGGGCCGAAAATGCTGAAGTTAAATAGCAAAACTAACAATTTTACAAAAGTGACATAAAAAAAATTCAGCCTCCTAGCTCCTTTATTTTTTGAGTTATCGTGCGGACGGACGGACGGACGTACATGGCTTAATCGACTCAGAATTCGATTCTGAGCCGATCCATACCTTTGACACTATATCTAGCTTGGCTCCTTTAAGGTGTCACAAACGTAATGGGAAATTTATTATACCCTTGAACATAGTTCATACGGGTATAATAAGTTATGAAAAAGCGAACAAAATTATAAATTTCGAAACTGTTTTCGAAAATACGGTTAAAGTTAAATTTTTAATTAGTGAATTTTGAAACTTTATATATCAGGCATTACATGTGACAATAGGTTTAAGAAGAAGAACGTTTTTCGTCTCGAAAGGATTTCTATAGTGCAGTGACAGAACGTCCGCGGGCTTTAAATCCAAATCCTACTTGTGTTAATTCCTTTTTAAATTGAAATTGAAGCCCATAATTAAAAGGAATTAAAACTCGCGGGCTTTAATTCCTTTTGAATTGGAATTAAAAGCCACACTATTTTTTGTTATTAAAAGAAGAGAATAATATAATATGTTGAGCAAACGTATTAGGAGGAATTTTAGAGATTTAGACAAAATTTGGGGTATCCTCTTTTTCCGGAATATTTACTAACATGTATATGTGCGAGATTCTGAATTGGGAGGGATTTTAGAGTTGGTTACAAAATCAGGGTTACATGACTTTTTCAAAATATGTATATAAGTAATATTCCTATTATCAGGGTTTTTTTGTGAGTGATTTTAGAATTGAATTCAAAATATGAATTATACACCTTTTACAGAATATTTAGATACATGCATATGCGAGTTTTGAATTAGAAGGATTATATACATATACTGGAAAAAGTGTATAACCCTGATTTTGTAACCAACTCTAAAATCTCTCCGAAACTCGCATATGCATATATCTAAATATTCTGTAAAAGGCGTATAATCCTGATTTTGAATTCAATTCTAAAATCCCTCCTTAAATCCCTGAGGCCTTAACAATAAGACAAAAGACCCATGGGACTTCTGGCTCATTTAAGTGAATTAAAAGTTCTAATGGCACTTCTAACATGTCACTAAATACAGAAGAACACAGTCAAATGAAATACAGACTCATTATAGTCACCTTTGTGTTATACTCAGTGGGTTTTAATTCTTTTTCGAAATGGATTAAGCCCACGATTTAGTGGAATTAAGACCCGTGGGCTATAATTCTTTTTTGAAAAGGATTTACAGCCCACGGGCGTTATTTCCAAAAGTTTTGCAATTAAAGCCTGCGGTCTTAAATTCCTCGGGCGTTTTGTCACTGCACTCATTTCTATGTGTAGTACAGTTATTTGTATAATTATTTTTTCAAATAAAAGATTATTAATTCCATTCTATCATAATTTTGTGAAAAAAATCGGAATTTATTTAAAAGCAATCAAATTTAATAATTGACTTGTAAATTTAACTACAATTACAATTTTCAGTTCATAAATTCTATAATAATTTAATTTTATAATACTATGTATTAAGTATATAGGTATATAAAATAAAAACCACAGTTTGTAAATCAAAAAAACTAAACCTCTAACTATACAAACAATTTCATTGCCATCATAAAATTAATGAATATTTCTTATACAAAACCTTAAAAAAAAAAAAAAAACCGCACAGTAAATAAAATCGCGGTTCATAAGATTTTTAGAGACTTTAGAAATCATTATTTACAATACTATTAACTCTAAAACCATATCTCGTATGTCTTTGTTTAAAAATATTTTAAAAAATTGTTTTTAAATCAGATCGCTATAAAACAAAAATAAGAAAAATAAAAATATGGATTTTGCGCGAAAAACCAAAACGGCTACCCAACTAAACAACCAAAATTTTACAATTTGTTATTTTTTCTAAAATATTTTATATGACGGTTCCACCGCAGTTTTGCTACTTGTCAAATAAAATTTTATATGTATATTATTTTATGGATCCAAAATAATTTCTCTTTTTTATTTTTTAAAAATTTCTTTTTCAAGGATAACAAAAATAGGAAAAAAATATTTTTTTTTTATTTTTTTTTTTTTGTAACCAAACAGATTTTTAAAATTCTTGGCCATATAGCAGCAATGGTTAACCATTTAACGTGGTTTTTCTGTTTTCTTGAAGGTCGTTTCAAGCAAATTCGTTGTAAAATTTTCAAAAATTTTGCTTTACAAGGTCGCAAAAAATCTCTATGCAACATATCATAAAATATCCTTAAAGTTAAGATTTATTAATATAAATGAACTATATACAATATATACGTGTATGTAAGTACATAACTTATAAGTGCAGACATAAATTATTTTTAGTTAAAAATATTTTCTAAATGTAATAAGATTTAAAACAATAGTAAAACAATCCCATCAGGATATTGATCATAATAAAATCATTAAAGAAATTTCAAAAAAAAAAAAAAAAAATTTAAAATAGTAATAAACATTAGTACAATAAAAAATCAGCGAGAGGACAAAAAAGGACTCTCATCACAAAATATCTAAATAAAATACAAACAAAACATGAAAATCTGTCAACGCAATAACAACAGAATGAAATTCTTTTAATGATGAAAAATAAATTTTTCTTTAAAAACACTACAAGAGGTCACTGATGTTTTAAACTGAAATAACAAAAAAAGAATTTTTAATTAGCAGGAGTAAAAATAGGAACAATTAGCAAAAGTTTAAAGGATATTTAATAGATGTGTACATTGAAAATAATAATGGTATTGTTCACTTAGAAAACGAATACATATTATTTATAGATACTGAATGTACAAAACAGAAAATATTTAAAAATTAAAAAAAAAAAACAAGATTTTAGAATTTCTTCTCAGCAGGATTGATAAGAATTGAAAAGTAAGAAAAGAAAAATAAATAATTTTTTAGAAATAAAATTTCTCTTTGAATTTTTCAAAAGTACACTTCTAATTTAAATAAAAACTATTTTAATATTGAATTAATAAATTACATACAAAATAAAATTAATATAGATGTAGTACGGTTTACTACATTTTTAAAATAATAAAATATGTAACAGTAAACAGTTATAGTTTTTAAGATATTTTATCTTTAATACACATTTAAGGTTTGAATACTACTTTAAATTCCATCCATTGGTTACATAGTTGTTATTTTTTAATATCAGAAAAAGGTTATCTTATTGATCAAGCAGGTCCTATGTTTCATTAAATGAAGTTCTACTGTAGCTTTTAGTTTTAATTTTAATCCCGTGCTACATAAATGTTAAATTACATAGCCTTTCCTTTTTAGGTGTGGCTGTAAATGTCAATCATTGTTAATTATTGTCAATTGGTCAATTATTGTTATACTGTGAGTGGAATTCGAATCCATACTCCCTCGGTATTTACAACGTATTTTATACTCTCCTATACCTACTAAGCTACCGAGGTCTTCTTTAATTTTTTATACGTTCTTACCTACTAGGCCATCGAGATCCCCTGAAAGTTTTTCAATTCGACAGAAAAATTCTTAAGCTATAAGTAATTTTTAAAATGTGGTATTAAAATTTACTGTTATATAAACGGAAATTTTACAAATTTTTTAACTGGAGGATTTGGAGGAACTTTTAAAAGTTTAAATTTGTAGTTTCAAGAAGTGTAAGATCATTGAAAGCATAAGTTACATTTGAGAAAATTTATAAGTAAATTAGACTTTAAGAGCTGTGAGAGGTACTCAAATGAATATTTGTTATTTTTGGTCAACTGAATTTTTTGATATTTAAACAAATTTTTTTTTTAAGCCATGATATAAATATTAAAGTTCAAATAATACATTTTTACATATATGTATATAAACAACTTTTTTTTAATTAAATAGGGTTTTCTTAAAATTGCAAAATTATCTTTTTAACCTTCACAATTTTTCTCATACAAAAAATATGTTTGTTTTAGGCGTGTTATATATTATATATATGCTTTATAAATTGTCCTATTTTAATATAATTTGCAGCAGTTTCAACTATGTATTTAACTTTTTATGAGAACAGTTAGGTACTTTATACATCAAACGTTATATTGAAAGTTCGCAGTATCACTTACACTCCTTAAATAACAATAATCTAATCTACTTTATACATAATAAGAAAAACAAATTTTTGAAAAATCTGTCACAATAATTATTTTTACGTTTTTAAAATCAAAAAACGACAACACTAGCTTTATACAAAAAAAAAGAAAAAAAAAAAGAAAAAAAATTTTACATTAAACTATTTCATAGATTCTTTTCTGTTTTGTTAAAATATCGCGACTACATATTTTTGCACAGCATGGGCAAATGAACCATGTTTATTCGGGTTGTTTAGTATGGATATTTTCACTTAATTATTGCCCATAAACAACTACTATTTGGTATTTTTTTTACATTTTTTTTTTCATTTAATTTTTTTTTGAATCCCAAAGAAAAAATATCAATTTTTTTTTTTTTTTTTAGTTTTTACAACAATGTAAAAGAAATTGTGCATGATCTAAGGATATAAAGGATACGATAACTTATATTTTTGTGCATAAACAAAAAGAAAGAAATCACATGATATCAATTCCTTCAAAATTTACTATGTCGTTTTAATAAATTTTTTATTTTTATCAAATTTGAAGTAAAAATCATAGATACAATAATTATAAACACAAAATAAATTCGGCAGGATATTTTTTTTTTTTTTTTTGGATATAATTTTCACTTTGAATTATTCTTCTTCTTAATTTCTAAGTAATTTTTAAATAATGGAAATTACAAAAAAAAGAAAGAAAAATTATAAAAACAAATATTTAAAAATGTTCATATTAATCAGCATGATATTTAAACTATTGTTAAATAAAAGTAACTTCACATTTATATGAATTATCAAAGACACGCTTGTCATATCATTACAATGTGTCCTTCTAAAAAGAAAAAACAAAAAAAAAATAAGAAAAGAAAAATATATAAAGAAATGTTGCTGTTTTTCTTTAATAGATATAGATAGGTAATATTGTTACTACTAAAAGCTTACAGGTTTTCCAAAAAAAAAAAGCTACGAATTAAAATAAAATCAAAATAAATTTTCAAAAGTTCAGGATGAAAAACTTGTTATGTTGTTACTTGGTTAGGAACCCCATTAAATAATCAATGTTTAAATTAAACAAAGATAGACTGAATGAATTGGGCAGAGTTGCATGAAATGAATCATTTAAATTCTTTAGTATTTAAATTTACAGTAAGAAATTCCTCTTCTCATAAAAGATTTCCCTTTAAAAATCTGAAATGCTGAACGTCATAATAGTAGTATAGCATAAACATATAGGGTTTATAATAGTACTATAGCATAAACGAGGATTTCCAGTGCTCTAGGACATTGTCAGAAGTGAAACAACTTAATCCGTAACCAATTCAATTACTTTATCAGAATAATGATATGATAACTCGAAAAAAGTCTTTTTTACTTTGTTATCTGTTATATCTATATATCTACAAAACAAAAGCATTTTATTTTGTTTGTAGACGAATGATTCGAAATTATACAAGAACGCTTCCTGCAATACCAAAATAGGTAATTTAATTTCTATACTCATTTTTTATTTTCCTAATGGTTTTAATTTTATTATTTTAAGACTTAAATCAAAGTAAAAATGAATAATAATTTCTTTGTTTTGTTCTAAAGGAAGTGAAAATCGTTTGAAGATACCAAGAATATACCTTTGATAGTACCAAAGACTTACTGAATCTTACTGACTTAATACACTTCTCTCTATAGCTAAAGTAATGGGATGAAACCCCTAATTACTAACCCAGTATATCGTCTAGGCAATGGGGATAAGAAATGATAGAACAGCGATGATTACTTATGATCTTTTAAATCTAAATTGTAGGTTTAAGAAAATTTTAGTTTTCTTAATTTAATTTACTTCATAATTAGCCATCAGTTGCGGGTAAATATCAAAAAATTCAAATCATAGTTTATTAAAATATAAAAGAAAAAAATTAAATAATTTTGAGAAGGATATAAAATCAATAATTCAATGGCCCGTATTAAGTAAGGATTCAATGAAAGAACTAATATTAATAAGTTTTCTTATTATTAATCTAAAAAAATTTAAATTATTTTCATTAAATAATTTTAAAATGTATTGTATGAATTGTTATATATACCGAAATGCCTTATTTGAAAAAAAATTTCCTTTTCAAATTTTTATATAAATAAAAAAACGGTATTTAATAAATGCGTTCTTCCACAAATTAGAAATTTTATCTTATGACTTTATTTCTTGTTTCTTATTTTACGCAGGATCAAGGAAAAACTTCAAAAGTCAGTCAAAATAATTGCACGTGATTGTTTCGGAAAGTGTTGGACTTTAACCAACTAAAATCATGTCCTTTTAAACCAATTTTTAGCTTGGGACCTTTAATATAATTATGCAATTTCGTTTATGGCATATAAGGATATAGGAAGGATTTTTGGATTTAGAACAATTTTGGTTTAAGCAGAATGAGTAAAAAAAATTTTGGAGGGACATTTTGAAGAAAGATGTTAATGTTCTCATTAAAATTTTCTAAATCGTATATATATGAGTTACGAACTTTAGGGGCTATAATCGATGCATCTAATTTTATTTTAACAATAACGTAACCAGCACACATAACAAACAAAATTTTAAAAAGTTGGATTACGCGATCTTAGAGTTCAAATGAAGAATTACAAATAAAGAAAATTTAGTCTGACTAAAAACTTTATAATTTAGTATAAAGTATTCTGAAGTGATATTATGTCAAGTATATAGTCAAATACATATACAAAAATTACACTTCTCAATTACTTTATTACTCATTCTTAATCAGTTACTCAGTACATCTGGGCTAAAAATTCCAAATTTAATTGATTAAACTCAAATAATATAATATGTAATCTAAAAATACCAAGAAAAACTTAAGCATTGTTTTTAAATTCATTGTCTTTAAGATTACGAGTACCACATATTATTATATAAAAAAAAATTAAAAAAATCAATTACATTCTACAGGATAGTTTTAGTAACTGAAGATGAATTTTTATTTCAAAATCCCATTTCCAAAAATTTTTAAAATTGGCTTCTATAACCTTTTTGTATTCAATAAAATTAAAAGTTTCATCCTCTTTTCTTATTATTTTATACTTCTTTTAAAAAGTTTTTTTTTTTTGTTTTTATTTAAAATAAAACTATTGTAATATACATTATATATATATATATATGTTATACTTAATAACCCAATTAAAATATCTGAATTAAATTCATTTTATTAATAATTGATTTTATAATAAAATTTTAAGATTATAAAGAAAAGAAAAGAAAATGAGAGAATAAAAAAAGAACCCTTAGGGCGACATAATATACAATTATCATATCTTATAGATGAAATCTTAAATAGTTCACACATTAGTTATTGAAAACATCTTAAGATTGAATCAATTTCAATCTATTAAGAAAATATACATATATATATATATATAACTACAAACATAATATTATATTCATATGTATATAATATTGTTTTTATATTATTATTAAACTTAAAGTAATTTAATGTTTAACTTTAGTTTAATAACAACATACACACAGTGGTGGCAATTAAATTTTTAACATAATTCAAATTTTTTTTTAAATAATGTCATAAGTAAAGTAAAATAAAAATAAATGGATTAATTAATTTGAATTTTAAAATAAAATTTAATAAATAAATAAAAGAGAAAATTTTTTTTGTATATACATAAGCCAGAGGCCATGTTGTTAGTGCTTCGATTATTTCAAAAATAATATATATTTTTAAAATTATTTATATTTTATCTATAAAAAATTAGGTGTATATGTAAATGAATAAATAAATAAATTGAAATAAAATAACTTTTTTCAAAACTTTTTAATTAATTTAATTTTGTTTTTCTTCTTTTGTCCGTTTAATTCCTTTAAGCAGTATAGCCACTAATTTATTTTTTATTCATATTAGACTTAGCTTCAATTTCGTGAATCATTATTTTTATTATACAGTTAATTACTCGGCTATTTATAACTATTTTATAAGATTATTGGATACAAATAAGATTTTTGTGTGCCATCTGTTATCTTATACAAGAATTAATTATTTTATTATTTTGATATGGGCTATATTATAATATTTACTATTACGATATTAACTATACTACTATTAGACATAATCTAACCAGAGTTTGAAGTCAAGAGCTTTCTATTGAAAGATTATGACGTAAAAACTAATTCAGAGATCAGATCATTTTTTATACCGAATGTACATATTTTTTATTTGAGTGGAGTGTCTACTTACAACAAGATCAATTCCATAATTACTTATAGTTGTATTATTTATTCGGATATAATTTGACAGAAATTCGAACTCTAGAAATTTTGACTAAAAAGCGAGTGATTTAACCGCACTTTGCCATTATTCAGATTATAACGGAAATTATATTATATAACAATATGAAATATTTTTTTCAACTTTGCTATTTAAATTAACAGTTAAGAAAAATAACATTGTTTTTTTATTGGTAAACGGTATTATTAACTTACAAGTTATAATAAGACTTTAAGAATTTCTTGTTTTCTTTATTTTGTTCTGTACTGTAATGTTTAACTTATATGCAAATTTTGTAAATTGTTAAATTTTTTGAGTTTAAAGATTCATCTTGAATGTTTAAATATGATAATAAGATTGTTAATAAGTAATAAAAATGTTTCTTCTTCTATATATACTTATATTAATATACAAAATCTTCTAATATTCTTGATGTTGTTGCTGCTGTTGCTCTTATTTTGTTTTGTATTGCTCTTATGATTGTGTTTTTTTTTTTTTTTATATATGTGTAAAAAAGAAAATAATTATATGAAAATTTTGTTATCTTTTGCTCAAGACAAAATTTTTATATCCAAATCTGATGAGAAATTAGAATAGTAAAAGAAACCCATCTATTTAAAATTTATATGAGTTTTAAATACATATATCTATATACATATATACATATATGTATTTCTATCTTGTTAAGTATAATTAAGATGCTCTTATGAAGTGCCAACATCATTATGTTATTTATGGTTGAAAGTAAAAGATCTCTTTCTTTTTTTTGTTTTAATATTTTGTTATGTTATATACAGTATATATACAATGTTATATGTATATATATATATGTTAGAAACTAATTAACCAAACCAATGAAATAGTTTAGTTTATTGGTTTGTTAAAATATATTATTCTTTGTTTAGTATATCTTTAGATATATTTTTTTATGTTTATTTTTTTTTTAAGTTTTAAAAATACGTATGTATATATATATATATATATATATATATATTATATTTGTATATTAAATAATAAAAGTATAAATTTTGGTATATTCATTACTTAATATAGACTAATTTTGTGTGAAGAAAGAGGAAAAAAAAAACTATAACTTTTTAGAAGATTGAAGATTATGGTAATGTGAAGTAATTATTATATTTTAATGAATATGAGAAGTTCTTTTGCATTTGGGTATATATAAAAGTATTTCATATGTTAAAATGAAAAAATAGAATATATATACAATCTATACTGTATAGATATGTATGTATGTATATAAGCATGTAATGATAGTACAATGTAATAATTTACATATGAATTTTGTTTCTTTTTTATACGTATACATTTTAAATTTTTAAAAATTAATAATTTTTAAAGAAGGAGGAATATTAAAAAAAATGGATGAATATGACAATTAAGAAGAATATAATTTCTGTGTATATAACTTTTAATTTAAATATTTTTCTTTTCTATTTTTTTTTTGTTATATGTTAAATTAATCATTTTGTTAACTATATATGATAATTGGGGGGGAGGAATATATATTTATATCTATATATATATATATATATATATATATTTTTTTTTTTTTTTTGTATATACATATGTATATATATATATATATAAAGATAATTAAATTGGTTTTGATGACCCTATATATTTTTATTATGATCTATGGTTTGTCATATAATTTGTAGTAAAAATATGAATGCATTTCAACTGTATAAAACGAGAAATTAAAGTTGGATTTCAAAATATTTAAATTTTTAAATAACCAATTAGTTTGTTTATATATATATATTTTATATATTAAAAAAAATTTTATTCATATATAATTATAATTTTCTAACATTTTGCCTATTTTTTTTTTTTTCTAAGGGAGGTGGGAATCTTCCAAAGACACCAAGAATTTCCCCCTTGGTAGTGTCAGATTCTTAATGACTAAACCCACCTCCCCATTTACGCAATATAATGGTATGAAACTCTTACCTGAGAACACAGTATATTGGCTAGAGAGTAGGGATAGGAAAGGATAGGAAATGGATACGGAAACATTGAATTGGGATTGGGACTGTAAGGAAACAATGAATCCGCCTATTATTATTACTATTTGCTAACAGTGAATATAGCCGTTACAACAGTTACAACATGTAGTAGTATATAACTTACTTACTACATAAGGTAATTATTGAAGGCAACCCGCCTAATTGTCTAATAATTTGTGTAACAAATTTATCACTAATTGATATTGTAAGAATCTTAAAGTTAAAACATTTACTAATGTTAAACAAAAAAAAAAAAGCGCTAAATAACGAGTTTTTAGCACATTTAAAAAAAAATTTTTTTGACTTTGTTCGTCCGCCCACCCATTTACAAAAGTTCTATACCATTTAAAATAGAAAAATGAAATTTTTACTATGTATATGTATTTATAGATATCTTAAAAAAAATTATTATGTGAAAATAAAATATTTTAAATTTTGCTTCCTTCATATCCCCACAACGTTATTAGATAAAATCATGAAACTTTGTGAGATGAACGATCTTTTAGAATTAGCATAAACTAATATCTCTCTTAATAAATACTTGGAGAATATTTTTGAACCACCCTCTCATGTGTGGTTTTAAAGCGGCGTGGTTTAAGTTGGTTAAAGTCTAACACTACCCGACAAGGTGCTGTTTTTCTTTGTAATTTTAGATGTTTTTCACCAACTGTTTGTTTTCGAAAAACTAGCATAAAAAAAAGCATTAAGTGAAAGTAAAAAATTGATATTTAACATTATTGAAAAATTCTCTTTTTGACTCTATTCCGGCATCCCATTAAAGTATACTACAAAATTTTTAAAGTGATTATAACTGTAACTGTTAGAATACTCTATGGTTCTACTAAACAAAATATAAAGTAAAAATCACCAAGCTGTTGAAATCGCAAAAAAAAAAAAATTAAAAATCACAAAATAATGTAAATAAATTTTAACGTTTTGTCGTTAAACCTAAAGTCGTTAAAAAATTACAAAAACATCAATAATCCCAAAAATTTCACATTTTAAGTTTTTCTTGATTCCATGGATTTTTCATTATATGCTAAGATAAACTTTTTTAAATTTTTAATTTTGAGGGCACGGTTTTAACGACAACAATACAATGTGAAATAAAAATTCGAAAATTTTTTTCAAAATCTAAAATTATGAAATTATATGGGGGGCATGATAAAATTTGTATTTTCGATATTAGATATAAAAAATTTTTAATGTATGTTCAATCAAATCGTCACTACATATAATTATGCATTTATTTCCCTGTTTTAAGAACTGATTCAAATTTTAAAACTATATACAATTAAAAAGATTTTTGATAAGATTTCTTTTTTAATGAAAATCATATGATTGCGTAAATCGTCTATACAATTTACTTACAAGATACTTTTTACTTTTTGTTAATTTCATAATACATTTTGGTTTTGTATTGTTATGTCCTCTTAATTTGAAATTAAAAATTTTTTTAAAAGAACTATTTAATCAAAAGAACCGGATATTCTTTAAAATTTCAAAATAAATATGTAGAAAAGAAAAAAAAAAAAACAAAAAACTTTTGAAACATTGCCGCAAAAATTGAAAAATAATGAAAACCGAAAATATTCTTTTGAAATTTAAGCTTTTTTTTTTTTTTTATATTTGATTAAAACTTTGTATCTTAATTAATCAATTCTTTATGCTAATAAATTCTTTTTAATTTTTTTTTGTTTTTGAACAAAAAAAATTTTGATATTATTCACACCTTCAACAAAACAATTTGAAAAGAAAAGAAAATTAAAAGTTTGGCTAAATATTTACAAAAATAAAATGAAACTTTTCTTTAATAAAATTTTTCTTTGGATTCTAATAACTAAAAATGCCGTTATTTAAAATTTTCTTTTTTTTTTTTAATTTTAAATTTTTGATTGAAATTAAAATTTCAAATGATCAGATGTAAAATATCAAGTGTAAATAAATAAAATAGGAATAAAAGAAATTTTCACTTTAGAAGTGCTCATTTCCGTTTATTTTTCCTTTTATTTTTTTCTTTTCTAATGTTTGACCTTGGACTGGTGCTGACATAAACCCTTTGAAATATCAAAACAATTATATTTTAAAGAATTTTCTTACCTGTTTCTATGATTTATTTATAAAAAGTTTATTTTTCTTTGATCTTTATTTAAAATTCATCATTGTTTATTTTGGTAATTTTTTTTTAGTGTTTACAGTAAAGAAGTTGAAAAAAAAAAACAAAATTGCTTCAATATATATATAGGTAATAGTGGGGGCATGTGACATTTAATTTTAGTAATGCCATCGTTATTTTATTAAAATTAATTTGTGATCTATAAACTGAAAAAAGAAGAATGGCTTTCCGAAATTTTATGATTTAGCAAATTATATTCCCTCAATTACCTCAAGAAATTAGAAGACATTTAATTTTGTTAGTTAATTTAGAGAATTATGAATTCTTGAATTTTTGGATTCTCTTTCCATACACCTGCCCTGCTATTCAAATTTAACTAGATTTAATATTTGCATGTGTAAAGTAATTTGTCTACAAGCTTAATTCGTCAAAAATATTATATTCTTTAATTTCTCTTTAGATGGAAATGCGAAGCATATACACCTGCCTATAATACATACCTAATATATCTTAATAATGACATCAAATGTCTAAGGATATGATATAGTAATTATAGTTAAATATGTTTAAAAATGATAGAACCTATGTAAGATACATAAATATTCAAAAATACAAACCTATTGTCTTTTACCAAGACTTTGTTCATTGTAACTTGCATTTAGAAAAGTAAATGCAAACTAATTAGACAAATAATGAATGGAATCTTTAGAAACATAGTTAAATTTCCAAACAATAAGTCAATTTTGTGAAACATCCTTTCCGTATTCTTATCTCCAAAATCAATCTATACATTTATGTATTAAAGGATGTACATTAATGTATTAATCCTTAAGTTTGATTTTAATGGAGTTGGTATTGGTTGGTTAAAATTCAATTGTACTCAAAGGAACTACGTGCAGTTCCGCAGGATGAGTCTTAATTCTCGTAAAAACAAAAAACAATAAATTCTTTTCAAATATCATAGTATTACGTCAAAACGACAAAAGAACGATAGGCGGCATTTATTAAGGCATAAAGAAGAATTTTAACTTGAATCCTGAGAATTGTATGTGCCAAAATGGGAAATAGGAAATTTAAAAATTTTCTTGATTATTAAGAAGATCAGACTTTTTTTTTGATTATAGATATTTCCTATACCAAAAACATAAATCTATCCCATTCCTACTCTCCGGCTGCTGAACATCCATAGTTGTTAAAATATCATCCCATTATTTTAACTTCAAGATGAAGCTGGATTTATTGTATAAAAATCTCACAATACCATATGTGGTTTCTTGGTATCTATAAAAGATTTCCACCTTTCTAAACGAAAAAAAAAAAAAACATGTATGCAAGTTAATGTAACATTTTCATTTAATATGTTGTTAATGTAAAAAAAAAATTATAGAAATAATTATTCAAAAAAAAAAAAAGAAATAAAATAATTTTATTTTTTATATTTGATAATTTCCATAATATTTAAAAAACAATTTCGAGTATTAGGTACATACATATATGATTTGAAATCAATTTTTTCTTTTAAAATTTTAACCGCTTTTTAAATTAGTTTAAAATATAAAATCTAATAAGTGAATATCGTGTTGCGTGAGATCACTTTCAACATCAACATCAACATCAGCAATTGTTGTTGTTTTGTATTTTTTTTTTTTTTTTCATTAGAATCACAGATTTGTAATTTTTTTTGTTTTTTTGATTTACAAAAGAAAAATTTTGTATTGCCGTCTTTATTTGTTTGTTTTAAACACAACAAAAAAAAAAACATATTTTTATTCCAAACAGTGTTAAGGAAAACTTGTATTTTCATATGAAAGTAAAAAAAAACAAAAAAAAAAAAATAATTTTCCAATTTTCATTGATCTTTTTTCACTATTTTCTGATTGATTACTTTCTTGAAAAACAAAAGAAAGAAAAAATATTTTGTTTTGGTTTTTTTTTTTTTGTTTTTGTTTTTTGAGGATTTTTTGAAGATTTTTCAAGTGGTAACAGAAGTGTTATAACTCATAAAGATTTTCAAAAAGGGAAATTTTCCTGTCAATCAATTCATTTTTAATTGAAATGTTATATACGTATTAAAAAATACGTTTGTGATGTACTTTAACATTTTGAGATTACTTATGTCCGATTAATAATAACGGTTGGATCTTATCTGTAACGGTTGGGTCTTTTCAAAAGAATTTTCACGAGTATACTAAAATCAATTTTTTTTTTTGTTAATTGAAATGTATATACCGGATATTGTAATTATGATTTTTTTTTTTACAGGAAATGAAGCCTTTTAGAAAAGAATAATCAGAATAGAAAATTTTGTCACAATCTGTTTAAGTAACTGTTTAAATTTTAATTCTAAGATTTAATTTCTTGTGGAAAATGTTTAATACACAGTGTATAAAAGTACATATACAGTATTTAGAATATATCGCAATAGCAAAACAGTAATAGTATAATAATTTAAATGAAAAGTTATGTATGTAAACTAATTTGATTTTTAAGAGTGACATTAAAAATTAGGGATCATGACTATTAAGTATGTACTGTTTATAATCTATAATATGCTAAAATATGTAGTTTTGAAAATTGTTACATTTTAGTAATCAATCACAACTAAAATTAAGAAAATTTATCAATTGATAGTTGTTTTGCTGACGTAGACTTTAAAGCGTCTATAAAAAATCGTATATGTTTGATTAAAATTTTATTCTATTTTCATATTTTTGAAAACAGATACTTTAGATAATTTTTGTTGTTTTTATCTTTTCAAGTGTAGCTTCTGTTTTTAAAACATTTTTGTTTTTTTTTTTGTATTTAAATTTTTCGGTAAAATTCAAAAGAAAATGTTTGTATTCTATTTGTTTTTTGGTAAATTTAAACTCTTTAAAAAAAAAAAAAAAAAACATATAAATAAATAAAAGAAGTAGAAAATTTTAATAAACAAATTATATAAAATAAATAAATAATGATTGAAGTTTTTTGAAACGATGATTGAATGTAAACATTTTCCGACAATAAGATTTTTTTTTTTTTTTAACATTAAAAACCTTTTAAGAGTAAGGAAAATTATTTTTACTGTTAAAAAATATGTAAAAAAGGATTTAACATTTTTAATATCTATGATCGATATATTCAACTGATCGTTAAATAATTGTTAAATCGTTTTACAATAATTGCAGAGTTCTTAAACTTGTATCAATATATTTTTGATTTCTATAAACTTTAAAAAAAAAAATTTTATTCCTTAATAGAATCCCTAACAGAACAAGACCCTTCCCTAACAGAACAAGACTATTGTATATATCTTTAGTATACAGTAGTACTAAATGTTCATTAACTTTTGTTTGATAAAAATGATAGATGATGTTTGTTTAGTGGATTAAATTCTGACGTGTTTAGAGACCAATGTTTGTATCACTTCATTTTTTCATGATTACCCGCGCAAAAAAAAGAAAAAAATTAATTTGCCACGCAAGAATGTTAATGCCAATTTTATGATCTATTTTGTTTTTATTTAAAGCTAAGCTAACCCATTAATATTTACTATAGACTACAGATTCACTGCGCATTCAGACGTATGAAAGTAATATAAAAGACTAGTTGTTGTTCTAAATATTTCTAAAGTCAACGTTTGAAATTTGATGTCATCAACCATCTAAAGTCAACTTAATCTTGATGTCCTCTTAGGTTTAACCATCGAAAAATTTTTACATTTCTTTTATAATAAATGAACTAAAAGTAATTTTCTTAATAAACATGTGTAAGCTGTGTAAGCTTATAGACTAATATTTTTAACACTAAGAATAAATTGGTAATTATATCATTCAAAAAATTATGGATTTCTGAATAGTAATTTAAAAAAGTTATTCGGGAAGGAATTGGTTAAATTAAAAAATCTTAAACGTTAAGTCAATCTCTATCAATCTTTTTATATTATTGATGGAGGTAAGATCTAAAGTTTAATTGATTCGTATATCGCAATTACAATTAAAATAATATTTTTAACACATTAAAAAAAATATTTTTTACAGATTTCCAAAATATATTTCAAGTTTTTACTTAAATTTTAAGTATACAGGGGCATACTATAGTATAGTTACGAAAATAAAATAATTGGTTCTTTTTTTTTTTAGACTTTTCGAATTCCGTATTTAAGAAAAATGCTAATCTACTTTTTGTTTTTCATTGCTGTGTTTACTTTTAAAATTCACAATAGTAAAATGTAAACTCCAATCTATTTCACAAATAAGTAATTTATAGGAGAGTGACAGCAATATAACGTTACATATATGACAGGTAACTGACTGAATGAAGTTATATTTCAAAAATTTATTTTGAATATACCTACTCGTTGACGGATTATTTAAAATTGTAATATTACCAATAAAAAGTTTTATAGGTTGATATAACGTTGTGATTTAAGGGGGGTAAAAAATACCAAATACATATGAACTCTGTTACTTTATTCTGTTTCTAAAAAAATTTTTTAAAAACTTTGAGATAGCAGTCAAATAAAAATTTGCAGTACCTTAGCAGTTATTAACTCGAATAAAGCCTGAAGTTCTAGGAATACGGCACGACGTGAATATATGTGTTTACCACAAGATACGATATGAATACATGTGTTTAAATGTCATCATAACAAATAGTACGACACAGGAAAGTGGGCGAAGTTTAATCAAAATTTGTCGTTTGAAATTTCATTTTTGACAATTAATAAACGTTGAAAGTTCTATTTTTTCTTAAATTTTTATTTTTAATTTTCTCATTATTTTAAAAATTTTTTTTAAATATTAAAATTAATTTTAAATATAAACTGTCAATTCTCAAATGAAAATGTATCGACAGTCTACGACGACAATTTCATGTCGTACTCATTAGACTTCAGGCTTAAAAAAGAAATTGATATTTTCTTAATTACACTCGTTTCCAAATTGCAATTCAACTCTACTCAGTATTGAACTCAATTTTCACCATTTCTTATCTGTTAAAGAAAATTAATTTTCTCTTTGAATGTGTTTAATGTTATTTAATTTTGATTCAATTTATGTATGTGAATTGATTTTTCATTTTGGAGTAATTTTTGGGGGCAATCCAAAAGTATCAAAATATGATTTATAGCATTAAGTTTCAAATAAAAACAAAGAAAATAAATTTTTTTTTTGTTTTTTGTTTTCTCTTTGTTTTTGTTTTTTCTTTTTGAATTATGAAAGCAATTTCTTAGAATAATATTTGTTATATTATGTTATAAAATACATGAATTTTAAATAAATGGGTGTTATTATTTGTTTAATTGTTAGTTACACCCTCATCAAAAAAATATTAAAATTTGTTTTTTTGTTTTTATGCAATACGAACATCAATCATTTTTTTTTCTCCTTTATTTTCAAAGAATAAATAAATAAAAGAAAGAGAAAGAATACAAAAGACCAGAAATTGGAATAGAGCAGGAAGCGTGCTTATAATTGCTACAAAATAACAAAAAAAAAATTTTTTTATAATTTGGATAAATTCTAAAACAAAATTCTCTGATTAAGAGTTTTTTTTTGATTTCTGTGAAATTTTTGTAATTGTTTTTTTTTTTGTGTGTGGAATTTGTGAAACTTTTTGTTTTTTGTCAAGTGATTTTTTATGACACTTTAAATATTAACTTATGACACATATGTTGTGTTGTTTAGAAGAATTAAGAAATATTGTTGAAGATTTAATTTAAAAAAAAAAAAAAAATAAATAAACAATGTAAACATTATTATGTTCTTTCTAGATTACGTAAATATTTAAAATATTATTAAATTAAGGCTTAATTATGAAGAATTAAGTCTAATAGAGTCGAGGTTACCCTGAAATGTACAAGGAAAAGAAAATATGGATATTAAGTAATGATTTAAAAGAGGAATTGACACCACAGAAAGCATGGAAGACTTTCTTTATAGGGGTCTTTATACTGGTTTATCTAGAAAAGGACGAAAATATTATGGCTGCTTCGTTTTTTAATATTTAGGTGAAATTTAAATGAAAATAATAAACTAGACATGAACATAAGAAATTTTCAAAATTTCTTGTGGGCATAAATTTTAAAGAAAATCAGCAGCAATTCTTTTACATATTTGCTCCTACTTTTTAATATGTACTTTTAACCTACCTATAGAGCCAAATGATTACTGATGAATTAGCTCAACCTTCATCAATTCAAAACAAGATTAATATATGAATTCTTTTAAGTAAAAAGTTAGTATTTAAATTACTTTTAACAATCTTTTAATATAGTTAAAGTAATAGGTTCTGACCATTGGTACCGCTTCTGTGTTTAATTTAGGATAGTAAAGATTAAACACAAAAGTTGAAAAGCATATATATTTTAAACCTTATTTTTCAAAACAGACCTATAAAAATTAGGCATTTTTGAAGATATGGGTACGATTTAAAAGAAATTTATAAACCGTCGTTTATTGATGTTCTTAAAATCAGGCATTCAACTTTTTACAATTTTCTAAATCTTAATGTTCTTAACAGTGTGTAAAAATCATTACAAGTCAAATTTTATATTATGTAATGATCTCCGAAAATATTTAATTAGTTTGACTATAAAGAGGTTCCGTCTCAAGCACACTTGATTCTATATGAATCATTTTAATTAATTTTGTTTTTTTTTTTTAGAATACGCAGGTAATGCAATAATATTTAATTGAGTTCTTTAATATGACGTATATAGAGCCAGTTTCTTACTTAGACTTGAATAACAATTTGAAGTAAAAACTGAATAAAATCTATAACAAACTGAACGTAAAAAATTAGTAAGCAAAAACTTAGTCGATAATTGAAATATATTGTAAAATGTGAATCATATTAGTGACTAAAATGAAAAATTGAAGCCTTAATTGTTTATATATATTCTAGTCTTATAATAATATAAGATTCGAAATAACTATTTCCCAGCTCTATATCATCACTTGGCTTCACAAATTATAAGTTTGGCTTCACAAATTCAAAATATTACCTGAAAATTCTGATGACGCCCAATTATTTATGCATTTATTCAACCTATTAACCCTAACAACCCTATTTAAAAAAAACTTTACATATGTATATATTACAATATTATAGGTATTTACTAAAACTTATTTATTTATTTTATGTTTATTTACAGTTTGAATTGGTTTTTTATTAAATACCTAACGATATTTTTTAAAGCGTATACATACAATTACATTTCAGATCCTATTGTTTTTATTTTTGCACCCAACTTTAAATTTTATTAATTCAGTATAAAACGATCTCTTACGAATCATATTCCTGCCATATGTTCAAATATATGAATTCCTATAAAAATAAATTTTCTAAATACAGGATCAGGACTAAATTTAAAACGAAAAAAAAAAAATGTTTCATTCAATTAAGAAAATCGGAACACATAAGTAGTCATCATACACCAAAAGTTAATTCCTGTTGCTTTTTTTATTTATTTTTTTTGTAATTCTGCGGTGGAAACGGCCAAATGATTTGCTATAGAGATTCTATCATGTGGAAAATAATTTTCCAAAAAATGTAAAACACAAAGTATAAATTGAATTGATTTGTAAAAAAATGTTTGTAATATTTATAACAATTGAATTAAAGAACAACAAAAATTTGGAATTGAAATTATCGAAGGTATCAAAGGCTGCTGTGTTTGGTTTTTTATATTATGAATATTTTTCCGCAAACATACTGCTTTAAAAAAAAAAAAAGAAGGCAAATAATCGTTAAAATAAAAATAATAGCGGTGATCAAGAGCTTACAACAAAAGGTTCATTAAAGTGTGAAATAAAAACAAAAAGCCCAACTGGAAAAGAAAAATTTCAGAACAGAAATCAGTTTTTAACGTTCATCGAACTTTTATTTTGTTTTATTTATTGATTTAAAATTTATGTTGTTAATATTTAAATTATGTTTGACAGATATACACTTTGTCCGTTTGTTTTTACTGAAGCTTTCTCATGTGTTATTTGTTTGAAATTTTCTGATAGAACTATTATTCGCGTTCTTATATTGACTAGACATACAATTCGAGGTCTAGGATAGTTTATTTTGCACCCGTTGTGATACCCTCTGCTCTACGTTTTATTAACTAAACTATTGCTAATTTTTAACAAAGCCCTGTATCTCGATTATGTCTTCATCTGAAAAGTAGAGAAGATTGTTGAAAAAGAATACCTCCACAGAATTTTTTGCTTTGAATATAAAGGATATTAAGGTAAAAAATAAACTATTGATTTTTCATCATCTTTGCAAGTTTTTTCTAAACTCATTTGAGAGAAACTCTAACAGTCTGGTATCTTTGCTGATAGGGCAGCGTGCAGCGGGAAACCACAATTATACTGCCAATATTTTAGTGATTTAGAGATAAAAATAATTTTAAATAATATTACTATAACAATAATATAATAATATACATAAACAAATATATAATCATTTTAGATCGATTTTAGTTGTAGCGCAAGTGCTTTTAGAGGACTATCTACAGTTCATATTTGTAATGGCTTATTTTTAAGACAAATAGGGAGGCAGTTATGGGAAGCCCAATATTATATTTGCCTCGAAGTATTTAAAACTTTCTGCCTCATCTAGCAATTTTGTAAGCTCTTCATCATTTGCCTTCAATAAGTTCAAAAAACTTTTTACAATTTCATGAAAAATTGTACTAGAATTTTTCAAACATCTCGTTCAAATAATTTAGTTTACATTTCTCGTCCTTGATCTACAACACTTCAATGAGAAATCTTCAGATGACAATCAATAGAGCGGTATTATGGTTAACTATATATTTCTTTCAATCAACTGGTACACATCAATAAAAAAAAATAATTGAATAAAACAAATGACAAAAAAAAAAATGAACGGTTAAATAATTATTGCACCATAAGTTACCGTTAAAATCAAAGAAATACTTTATTTTTTGCAGTATATTAATGATGAAATATAATGGATAGTAACTCATTTGTAAGTAATAAGTATTAAAGTAAAAATTAACCTAATATGTAAGAGAAGGTAGATATAGTTAAATCCCCCATGGACAACAAATACGCCTATGGGTTGTGAAGGGTGGTTTTTTAGTCTCGCTAAAATTAAAATTTTTTTTTTTTCCCATTTTTCTGTATTTTTGTTTGTTTTTAATACAATTTGTTTAAAATAAGCGTTTTTTTTTTTTTTGAATGGGTAAGTTTTGTATTGTCCGAGTTATAACTATTGTTTTTTAGTTTATGTTTTTGTTTAATGTATTAATTATATTCGGAATGTTGTTTTGTTTTTATTTAATTGAATCATAAAAAAACAAAATCAGTTTTTCAAACTATTGTGTATTTAATTTTCAAAGTAAAATTTACATTTATTTTACAAGAGACCATGATGCATACGTAAATGCAGGTGATCGTTTTTAGTTTTATTTTTACATCTGAATAAAAAATTTTCTTAATTTCCAATTCAGATTTCTAAATATTTTTAAATAATATTTTATATTAATAGTTACTAAATGATAGTTACTAAATGGTAGTTATTATTAGTTTTTATTGATATCTTAATATTAAAACTAAATAAACAATAATTAATTAAAAAGGAAATCTAATAGGAAATTTAAAAAAATATAGAAAAATAAGGAAGAGGTAACATCTTTACCATATACTACCTTTTAGAGGTTACCCAAATGATTTTTATGATAGACTTCTAGCAATAAACCCAGACAATCTACACAGATCTTTAGTATCTTAGAGTCAGTAGAGCTGGCAGAAGTATAATAAGTGGAGACAGAATTCACAACACCTACTAATATAGGGGGAGCATAATAAATCTACATTAAAAGGTTGCAGTGTTGCTTTTTCAGTCATTAAATAATTAAAATCTAATGCTAATCTAATTTATTTAGTACTTAAACAGAAAATGAATAAAATTAATTATAATCTGATATAATAAAACTTAAAATTAATATTTGTTTAGTGAATCAGAGATACCTAAGAAATACATATATTAAATTTATAAAAAGTAACTTTTTTCTTATATATATATAGATTTTAATAAGAAGATAATTTGAACAGTTCACATTACTATTATGATATTTTATTTTAAAATGTACAATTGTGTACAATTTGATCTGATATTTATATATGAATACATTGATTCAATGATTTATTGTTTTAATTGTCACATTTAAAATAAATATCATAATTATCTTCAAATATTTCAAAATTTCTCATTACCATCAACATTTAACTAAATTCTTTATTTAAAAAAAAATTCTAACATTAACGATTCAATTATAGAAAATTCTGTTTTTTCTTTGAATTGTTACAAATTACACCACGTTACATTTAAAAAATTTCAGTTCTTAATTGTTGTGAGGTACATGATGAATTTACTAGGTACCTTATTATATACTCAATTCTGATTTGTTACAAATAACAAAAGAAATAGATTTAAAAAAAAAGCCAAAAAAAAGAATTTTTTTTTTTTCTAACCAGATTGGTGACATCTTTATGTTTAAACTATTCTTTTTAAAATCAACCTTACAGATACTAAATGAACAATGATTAACCATTGAATCTTCTGTAAGGTTTCACAGTATTACCATATTTTTAAAGTTATCATCCAAGAATAGAATATTCGAAATAAAAATAAAAATTGAAAATTTAATAAAAATTGCTTAATTAGTTACGCTGAAAATCTAATGGTTATCGTTTTAAGGATATATTTAGTTGAAAAGAAACCAGGAATATCCTTTTTTTTTTTTTTTAAATAAAAAAGAAAAGAAAAGTTGAAAAAGTATATGTATATATTTCTTAAAGATACTATTAAAATATATACCATATGATATTCTGATCACCAATGATCGATTTAATATGATTACCAACAGCGTAACCAAATAGGGTTCTATACACATTAATGTTATTTCAATTTTATTTATTATTTGATCATACAGAACGATGATGAATCAATTAAAATATCATAAAAGAAACATTTAGTGACATTTTTTTTTGTTTTTTTTTTTTTGTAAATAAATTGAAAGATTAACAAAAAATAATTTAACAAAAAAAAAAAGGAATTTTTGCATTACCAATATACACTGGGTACAAATAATTCGTAATAGATTTGCTGAGAAAAAAAAAATATTAAACCATAATTGTGAAAAAAATTTTAGTCCTGCGTGAAGAACTCTGGTTGTGAAAATTAAACACTTGCACTTAAAAACTACAGTACAATAATTTGACAAAAAAAATTTTTTGTTAAAAATTTTTACTATAATTTGTTGCCATTTCTTTTAAATCAGATTTTAGTTAAAAAAAAATTTCTTGGGAGGCGAAAAAATTTCCAATAGGTTGTTTTGTTTTTCTTTTTGTATTCCCATGTGACTAATTGTTAAGATTAAGAATGAATTGAAAAATAAATTATTAGCAATCATAAACAGTGATATATGATTTTTTATTTAATTTTTTCGTCTCTTAGAAGCAGTTTTGTTTTTTTTTTTTTAAATTTTCGGTAGAGCTTCTTGAAAATTGCAATTAGTTTTGTTCAAAATGTCGTCGTCGTTTTATATTTTGGTGTACACCCCCTTTTTGTTCTTTTTATAGTATATATTTAAGGAGATGTTTTTATTTTTTTTATTTAAAGGATTCCGAAAATATTGAGATGGTGAAAGACCACCCGGATTTTCATAAATTACGAAGTTATAATGAGTGATATTTTCGTTTGGTTTCCTTTTTACTGTTTTTTTTTCTTTTTGTTTTTTAACTTTTCATTTAAATTCTTGAAACAATGACATTTTTTTTTTTTATTGTAACGATTTTCCAATAAAGACATTGAAATTTTTTTATATGTATTTTTTAGATGTATCGACATATTGCATTAGAATGGTTTTTACTAAAAACGATAAAATTTTGTAGATGCGTATGCGTTGAAGTTCTTTGAAATCTCCAAAATTTTAATAGAAAAGGTTTTCGGTTGTTATTTTTAAAGATCAGAAATTCCAACTATATGAAATCCGAAAATGGTCATTTGAAAATAGAATCATCAGCTATCATATTTATTTTATTTTATTTATAAACATATTGGATCACAGTGAATGCTCCCAATGGCTTAAAACTTTGATTCCTTTTGGCAATATGAGCCTTATAGTTTTGATTATAGTTACATTTTCTTTATTCTGTTAGTTGATGTTTCATTTTGTATGTATGTATGTGTTTGCTTAATGTTTCTTTTTGATGTTTTCTTAATATTTCGCACCAGATTCTATGGGGCAAGAAGAGCTGTTTAAAATGCTGTTTTTTTAAGTCTGAGCCTAATATTAGTGCTTTAAAGCTGGAGTGTGTTTATAGTGGTTGTTAATGCTCCACTTTGTTCAGCATTCAGTTAGATCATACTTTATTTTTCTAGAAGGCAGTGTTTTCTTCGTTGCAGTGAAGGCAGGTTCTCCAAATTTTTTTGTTGAAAAACTTGAAACTTGAATTGATTCTTATTGGTATCGGTATACCGTTTTGTAAAATAACTAGATTTTTCCCATTTCTCCTTCATCTTGTTTTCAGTATGTTTTCACTACCCTTGACGGTGGAGTTTCGAATAATAAAGGATGTTTATGTGATTCTTTTGTTGCTTGGTCAGTTATTTCATTGCAATTTATACCAAAGTATTCTGGTAAAAAATATGGAACGCTTCACAATTTTGCGTATCATCCTTGTACAGGGGCCATGCTAAACTTCTCTGTATCGTTTCAATTTTAGTATATATTCTGCCATATACTATCATATTGATGATCTAATTTATTTACAAAAAAATTAACTCAAATCAATAATTTTTCGTTAAAGTATTAATTAAAAATATTTTTGAATCTAAATTTCCCCCGTAATTCGGTAATTTTCTCCTTTTAGACATAATTTTTTATTATTATTAAACTTTAAATAAATTTAAAATAATATATCTATAACTATTTATTCTAGTGCCTCCCAAAAACACAGATTAAATTAAAGTTATAGAATTTTTTTCTCACAGACCAGATCACAAAATTAAGATTCTATACAGATTTTATTTGAACGTTTCTAAAGTTTTATAAGATGTCACGGGTATTTTGCAAATTGGATATTATTTTTAAAAATTTTTTTTTGAAATAAAAAATTAAATTGGTAAGTATCTACATTTTTTCCAAATGTTATTTTTTACTTCAGTTTTAAAAAAAAATATATATACGCATATATATATATATGAATAAAAATAATAATATTCAATATTGTACTGGAACCGCCTTCATGGAATATAGCTAATTTTAAAAATATCATTTTCCTGTTGTGTTAAAGAAAACAAAAATAACAAGCATTGACAATATTCAGCTTCTTTATGGTCAATTGAAATTCTGTTTTTTGAAGTTTTGCCGGTTCAATTTAATCCGATCCGATTTACACTGTTACTGTCTTTGTCGGATCAACTGCAAAGAAAACAAAAAAAGAAAAAATAAAAAAGCATTTTAAGTGAATGCTGAAAAAATATTCAAAAAAAAATTTAATTTTGTCAAATAAATACAAGCAATCTTCAAATTTAATTATATTAACAATTCAGTGAAGTCAATCTACTTAGCTACTTACAGGATTAATAACAAAAGAGTTTTTCTTTTATTTTTATTATTTTTTTTTTCAAAATGTTATCCTATTAGTATTCATACGATTTCAATGTTAATAACCATGTATAAGATTTAAATCTGTACTAAATTTCTTATGGAATTAAAAAAAAAAAAAAAAAACAAAAATTTAAAATTTTAATTTTATTTTCTACTTTATGTCAACAGAAAGCAAAAAAAAAAATAAATAAAAAAACAAAACAACAAAAAAAAGGAATATGCAAACTATATTATCTATTATCTTAAAAAAAGGACATGTTTTTTTCTTTAAAAAAAATTAAACATTTATTTTTTTTTTTTAAAAAATAATTGAAAATGTTGAAAAAGGAAAAAAGGATATAAATATAAAAAAAAAACAAAAAACAGACTGAATTGATGTATGATTATGATTAAAATCAAAAATTCAAATGGATTAACAAAAACAAAACCGAAAAAAAAAATTATTATTCTAGATGATGTTTAGTCAATAGATCAGTCTTATAGATCAGTTTAACAAAAATATTTTCTATTCAATTTTAAAAATATTATCACCTTCTTTTCAAATATAAATCGTTTATATACAATATATATGTACTTATTATCAAGGATTTAGTAAAAAATATACATATATTTAATAAAAATGTTTTATTTATATGGGATATATATATGATAAAGGATGTTTATTCGACCGAATTGTAATATAGTATTTATAAATAAGTATTTGTGTTTGATTACAATAATTATACATATATTTAAAATAAAATAATTTTATTTAGAGAAAGGCTGCAATTTATTGGACCAGTAATTTTGATAGAAATAGCTCGGTAATTTTTTTTTTTAATAAATTGTGTGTAAAGGATAAGATATTTTATTAAATGATCAGTATATTTAGTTAATATATTGTAATATTTTGTTTTTTACCCAAAATTATATTTTCACAAAAGAAATAGAAACGATAGCTGCCATCTTTAATTGCTAGGTAATCAAATTTTTGAAATTTTAATTTTAGTGGCAACTTTTATATCCGTAAAAAGTTTCTATTTTTTCTATATTTTATATACTGAAAAATATTATATTGTAATTTTATTATTTTTGTTATTTAAAATACTAACAATTTATTAAAAATATTAATAGTTTATTATTCATACTCACAATTTATTATAAATATTGATCGTTTATATTTTCTACTGACTAAATTATTAATTTATTTACTAAAGATATTATGCTAAAAGTATACACGATCAAAATAATTTAAAAAAAATTATGGCCAAATATTTTGTTACGTATTATTATGTATTTGTAAGTATTATGTATTGGATTAGCTTATTTATCAGTTTAAATAATTGATTCCCATGTTGTACAGTTTTCAGGAGATTTTATTTTCAATTTGTGTGACAAAACAGAAAGTCGGTCTAAGGATTAAATTTTGGTTACGTCTTTTTACAATTTTCTTCATAATTAATATTGAACTTTTATACTTGATATTTCCTTATTACTATATTATAATTGTTACTGTAGCTTTTGCAACTTTGCACCAAATATTATTTAAATTTTTTTCTCGAAGAATTTTTCTGCGTCACATTCTGGAAATCCACACAGAATCACGCCTTTTCTTTCCACTATGTGATGTCACTGTAAATGTCATAAGGAAGAATTATCCTTAGGACGTGTTTGCGATTCGAAGCCACACTACCTCTGGGCTCGGTGTTTTCACAGTGTATTTTATACATTCTTACCCACTACGCCACCGAGGCCCACCTAAGTTGAATTGAATCTCCTTACCTATATTATGGTGTTTTAATAAATTATTATATATTTGAAGATATAGTATAATTCAGCAAAAAAGATCACAAATTATAAAGAGACTTAACGAAACAAGAAACTCACCTTTATGGAAACGCGCATTAACATTCAACAAATGAAAAGCATCATTATCACATTAATTATTAATTAGAACTTATACCTATTGTTGCATAGTTTTTAAATTTTAAAATTTCCTTCTTATTTTTCCGAAAAATCACTGTAAAATCGTCTCTTTAAAACAAAGTAATAAAAAATTACCACTAACAAAAAAAGAAACTAAAAAATAATACAAGGAATCAATAAAAAACAAAATTTATTTAAACAACCCCAAGATATTCAATTGTTTCTCCAAAAGGTGGTGTTCATATTGTCCTGACTTAAAAAAGAATAATAAAAAAAAAAAATTTGATGACAGAAAATATTTTTTTTATCTTTTTCTTTTTTTTTGTCATTATTTTCTCATTCTGTGCAATATTTTTCCACTTGACATAGAAGTGCCATTTTCCGGTGAATAAATAAACTTGCCACGAGACACACAATGTTTTAATATTAAAAAACATATGGGGGAAAAAGAAATTCGTTTCGAAAAAAAAAAAAAACTCGAAACTTGTTAAAAAAATTAAGTTGTTTGATTTTTTTTGTTTATATTGTATCAAATAAATTTTGAAGGGTTATCATAGGGAATAATGCTTTGCCCAATAAAATCCAAAAATTTAAAATTTAGTAATAATAATAGTTAAAATATCCCGGATAGCTAAATTTCAACAAAAATGTTAAGGAATCTTCCTTTTTTGAAATTTAGTCGTTGTGGCAGATAATAACAGGAAAATTTTCAGGATTTTTCACTAAAATTTTTTTTTATATATGAAATGTTCAGTTTTGTTCAAACTGTCTTTTGAACTGAACCGTATAGCTTCGAAATTTTTTTATAGAAAGTTCACAAAATTTTGATAGTTTTGTTAACTGTGAATTCCGTCTAACTTTAATTAAATTTAGTAAAACTATAGGTATGTCATTTCGATCCCTGCAATTTCAACCTCAAACAGCGCTAAAACACCATTCGATGAATAATCTGTTTTGCATATCTAAATTGCAATATTTACAATCATAATATTTTATTGTAATACAACTAGGCTAATTTTATACATTATCCCTTTAGAACTTCCGTAAAAAAATTAGTTTAAATTGATTACATAAAGTTATTATAGATATAATAAATTTACTTAACATTTTATTATAAGATAAATGGATTACCCATTATCGAAATCTATCTAATGTAAGGAAGAACTAAATTGTATTGCTCCGAGCCTTTTATTTTATTATTCTTTTTTTTTTTGTAATATTATTGTATTAAATAAAACAATATTTAATTCTTTTTTAAATATTTTTATAAATATCAAGTACAAATGTTTTGTGGGTTTGGAGTACTTTACCTGATCGGGATGAGGCATTCAATATAATTATTTATCTATGTTTGTAGTTCGCTAATGGTTATCCAATATGCATATATAATATATATATATATAAGGTTTATATTTAAAATGATAAGTTTAGAATATTAAAATGATTAGAATAGGGTGTTACACAGAGCCGCTTCTCCCTGCCTTTTTCCACCACTACTAATTTACAATATTTGTAGTAGCTCACTTTTGAATTGTGTCTGACAACACGACATCTCGTGGTATAATCGAAGAACTAGAACATAAATTTATAAAAAAGAGTACAATAACAAAAAAAAAAAAAAAAAAAAAATAGAGGAGATAAAGAGGGATAACATGATAAAAACGAGAACAGACGTGTAATAAGAGATGCTTTCAGAACTTGTATAGAGATTTTTTTGTTAAGTTGAGTAGCATCTTTTGTTTTAAGTCACGTCCATATTTTTACTGCATTGTGGTATTTTTTATTTTTTAATATTGTTGTTATTACTATGTACTGAATTTATTCTTTTTTAGCCCCTTAATGCAGTGGTACTTAAGGGAATTTTCAAGCACACTTTCTTTGTTGTAATATTTATTGTGTAAAAAATGAACTCATTCCAATGTTATTTTATTTTTTTGTTACTATATGTATAGAATGGAATAGAAAACAACATGCCTTATGTTTCATAAACATCAGAAGAATATCTATACATTTTATATTACATATATATACTCGTATACGTAATACAAATATATATATATATATACAAATTTAACAAATTACATATAAAATTTTTGTGGATGAATTAGCAAAAAAAAAAAAAGCAAACAAATAATTGCGATACTAAAGGCTTTTAAAAGCGAACATTTTCAATTTCTTACAAAATCATATAAATGGAGTTTATGCGCAAAAATGTTGTTGAAGCTCTAGATATGTAAAATTTAAAAATTTTAAATTTTTGATTTTTTCACAATGGAGAACTTAAGTTGTAACTGTTTGAGTTTAGGACGTGGAGCTATATATACAATAAAATGTTTACATAAAATTAATTTGTTAATTAGATACATGTATTGATAAAATTGTATGGTTTTATCTCAAAAAATGTAGAAATTTTGTAAACAGAAAATTGTATATGCTAAAAAAATTAAAAATTAATAAAGATATTTTCCATATATTTAAAAAAAAGTCATATTATATTATTATTTTTAATTTATATTTTATTAGTATAATTGCCACATTCAGTTTTTGTAAGACAAAACAAAATTTTATATAAAGTTAAAACATAAGTATAACATCATTGAAATTTTCTAATACATACATATAAATTTTTTTTACAAATTTTAAAAGTGATTTTTAATTCATAAAGTTATATTAGTTATATAGGTACAAATAAATAAATCAACAAATCATTTTTTTCTTATTAAGCGGAAGGAACGGAATTTAATTGGCTTTGGTCAGAAATGGGACTTGATTCGCTTTCGTTAGAAGTGGGGTTTGATTCGTTTTCGCCAGAAGTGGGATTTGATTCGCTTTCGCCAGAAGTGGGATTTGATGCACTACCATCAGAAGTGGGATTTGATGTACTATCGTCGGAAGACGGATTTGTTTCACTATCGTTAGAAGTGGAATTTGATGCACTATTGTCAGAAGTAGGATTTGATTCGGTTTCGTCAGAAGTGGGGTTTGGTCCGCTTTCGCCAGAAGTAGGATTTGATTCGCTTTCGCCAGAAGTGGGATTTGATTCGCTTTCACTAGAAGTGGAATTTGATGCACTATCATCAGAAGTGGGATTTGATTCGCTTTGATCAGAAGTTGGATTTGATGGATTTTCGGTAGAAGTAGGATTTGAGGCACTTTCGTCAGAAGTTGAATTTGTTGAGCTTCCGTCAGAAGTAGAATTTGTTGGGCTACCATCAGAAGTTGAGTTTGAAGAGTTTCCATCAGAAGTTGGATTTGATGCACTATCGTCAGAAGTAGGATTTGATGGATTTTCGGTAGAAGTAGGATTTGAGGCACTTTCGTCAGAAGTTGAATTTGTTGAGCTTCCGTCAGAAGTAGAATTTGTTGGGCTACCATCAGAAGTTGAGTTTGAAGAGTTTCCATCAGAAGTTGGATTTGATGCACTATCGTCAGAAGTGGGATTTGATGGATTTTCGTTTGAAGTAGGATTTGAGGCACTTTCGTCAGAAGTTGAATTTGTTGAACTTCCGTCAGAAGTGGAATTTGTTGAGCTACCGTCAGAAGTTGAGTTTGAAGAGTTTCCATCAGAAGTTGGATTTGATGCACTATCGTCAGAAGTGGGATTTGATGGATTTTCGGTAGAAGTAGGATTTGAGGCACTTTCGTCAGAAGTTGAATTTGTTGAGCTTCCGTCAGAAGTAGAATTTGTTGGGCTACCATCAGAAGTTGAGTTTGAAGAGTTTCCATCAGAAGTTGGATTTGATGCACTATCGTCAGAAGTGGGATTTGATGGATTTTCGGTAGAAGTAGGATTTGAGGCACTTTCGTCAGAAGTTGAATTTGTTGAGCTTCCGTCAGAAGTAGAATTTGTTGGGCTACCATCAGAAGTTGAGTTTGAAGAGTTTCCATCAGAAGTTGGATTTGATGCACTATCGTCAGAAGTGGGATTTGATGGATTTTCGGTAGAAGTAGGATTTGAGGCACTTTCGTCAGAAGTTGAATTTGTTGAGCTTCCGTCAGAAGTAGAATTTGTTGGGCTACCATCAGAAGTTGAGTTTGAAGAGTTTCCACCAGAAGTTGAATTGGTTGAATTACCGTTAGAAGTTGAATTTGTTGAGCTTCCGTCAGAAGTAGAATTTGTAGAGCTTCCGTTAGCAGCGTCATTTTTAAGAAGTTTATCAATTTCAGCCTCTAATTTTCTTTTTCCGTCAACAATAACCGAATTTAGACATGGTGAACGTAATATCTTGTCTAAAGTAGCACGATTTATTTGTCTTAATAAATCTGAATATTGTGCTCCAATTGGTTTCAATTGATTAGATTTTTCTCTAATTTCTTGAGAACATTTTGTAAGAGCAACTCTATCACGTTGGTTTAATTTTGCACATTCTTTAATTTTTTTAAGAACATCAGCTATAATTGGAATTGAAGTTTCAACAGCTTTAACTGCGTTATTATTTAAATCAACAACTTGTTTATTAAGTTCAACAACGCATTCATCAATTTTTGCACTTGTATTTTTATTATATTCTTTAATTAAATCTTGAATTTTTTTTTGTGTATCAACAGTTGCATTTGCAGCCTTTTTTCCTTGTTGAATACCATATTCTTTTAATGATTTTTTGATTTCTACTGCTTTAGCATTGACACCTTTTTTGATTTCATTTACTTTTCCCTTGGCAGTTTTTAATAATTTTTTACCACGTTCTTGTAATGGCTTTACTGTTCTATCAAATGATGTAGTTGCACTTTTAACAATACTACTAGTTAAAGTATTGATTGTATTTTGAATACCATCTTGAATGGCTTTTGATACATTATCTAAGGAATTGGCACTTTCAATAACAACACCAGATATACCACCTACAACTCCTTTAGCAATACCTGCACCAGCACCAACTACACCATTAATAGCACCATTTACAACATCAGCACCACCTTGTACAGCTCCAGATACACCATCAACAATGCCATTTGCTAGACCACCAAATTGCGAAGCAATATCACCCAATGCACCAAAAATAAATGGTTGAGGTACTGGATTAGCAATTGCCAATTGAACAGTTAAAAATACACATAAAATTACCGGAGTAAATTTCATTTTTCGAATTTTCTTTTTTTGTCAATTTATAGTATTGCAAAAAAAAATTTATTTAATTTTTCTCCACTTTCTGCAGTTGTTATAGGAACTGAATCGTTAGAATGAACGAATTGATTTGCTTTAATAATATTTACAACCTTTTATAGGAAAATTGAATTTGCTTGAGTTTAGCAGAACTGTTGTTGTTTTTTAAAATTACACTTGTGTCAATATTTATTAATATATAAGATTAAGTATTAGACTAATTAAATAATGATTAAACTGATAGTTAAATTTACACAATTGTATATACAAAAAAAAATACTAACGCTTTATTTTAAAAAACTTAATTAAGCAGTTGAAATGTTTATAAACGTCGAATTAGTATTTGAATTTAAATGATGTTGCTATAAATAGAACAACACAGAATTAAAGGTATATATATTATAAAAATAGCAGGTAAAAATAAAAGCTTTTTTGGGAAAATAAAAAAGGAAAATTTTATAAAAAGTATAGTTTTTTTTACTTTGTATATAAAATAAGTTCGTTCTCATCTAATAAATAAGGAAGAAATTCTGTTTGTTTGTTTGTTTGTTTGTTTGTTTGTTTGTTTGTGCCCTTTTCACGTAAAAACCACCAGTCCGATTGCAACCAAATTTTGCAGGAACGTTCTTACGGTCCCGGAAAGTGTTATAGGCTATATCGCGTTTCGGTTCATTAACCCATTGCGGCCCGAGAGCCATTTAAAGCCGTTTCGTTTTTTCGTTGTCCTGCCTAAACGGTTTGATCGATTGAGTTGAAAATTTGTACAAATGTTCTTCCCAGCATTGGACGGGTGCCTAAGAAATGTGGATTCAATATGTTACCCGGATTCGGCCCGGCGGGCTTCCAAAAAATTTTTTGTTTCCGATTTATGTCCAATTTTGTATGGTGGTTTTATGGTCTGAAAAAAAGCCTGTGGCAAATTTTTATGAAGATCCGGTAACCCGTTTGGGCACGAGAGCCGAAGAAAGTTCATTAAATTTTTCTGTTGTCCTGCTAAAACGGTTTGACCAATTGAGTTGAAATTTTACAATAGTGTAGCTCTTTACCACAGGAGCTCACTGAGTTGATTTGGTTTCGATCCATTAACCCGTTTCGGCACCAGGGGTCAGTGAAGTTTTGTAATTTACTTAGTTGTCGCACTTAAACTGTTTGGCCAATTGAGTTAAAAATTTATCAAAGTGTAGCTCTTTACCGCAGGAGCTCACTGAGTTGATTTGGTTACGATCCATTAACCCGTTTCGGCACCAGGACTCAATGAAGTTTTTCAATTTCTTTGTTGTCGCGCTTAAACGGTTTTGCCAATTGATTCGAAAATTTACAAAAGTGTAGCTCTTTACCACAGGAGCTCACTGAGGAGATTTGGTTACGATCCATTAACCCGTTTCGGCACCAGGGCTCAATAAAAATTTTTAATTTCTTTGTTGTCGCACTTAAACCGTTTTACCAATTGAGTTGAAAATTTACAAAAGTGTAGGTCTTTATAACAAAAGCTTTCTGAGTTGATTTGGTTACGATACATTAACCCATCAGGCTTCAGGCCATGAAGTGTCTCATTTTTTGTTGTTGTGCTTAAACGATTTGACCAATTGAAAATTTGCACAAGCATTGCATTTTGGCACACAAACTCATTCAATAAATTTTGTTGTGATACATTTCGACACGATAGACTGTCAAAAAAAAATTTTGTTTCTAATTTCGGTCTAATTTGGGATGATGAATTTATGGTTCTAAATAAAGCCTGTGACAAAATGTTTGTTAACGTTTATTAATCCATTTCCGCACGAGCACTTATTAATAATATTTTGCCTAATTTTGTGTATTGTTATTATTATTAAAAAGATATTTCCAACACTCTTTACTTTTATCTATACTGTTTCTAATATTCCATAAAAACCTTTCAGTGCAAATTTCTAATATAGAACAGTAATTAAAGTAACCTTATTAAGTATCTTAAGAATACACGATATTTTCTTTAGAAGCATTGGGCTTTCTCTAAAAATTATACACAATTTTTAACGTTTTGTCATCAGAAAATGAATTAGATTTGTAATAGCAATCACGTCTTTACTGCTGTTCTTATTACCAAGTCTTAACAACATAACATTTTCATGTTAAAAAACAGAAACAATCTCCTACATTAGACAATCATCATGTCATCATTCAGAAATGCATTACTTAAATGTGGTCTTTTCATGTGGTCTACCTATATAAGATGCATGTGTATAACATGTTTCCCATAAAATATCATTGAAATATGTACATATAGTATGTATAATATCCGTATATTTAAAAATACTATAAACTTAATCAATTAAATTACAAAACATATTCACATTTCTGTACATCATTTAATCAAAAATGAGTACATACATATTTAAAGAACAGAAAACCTTACATTTTTATCCATGTACAATTTTTACACATATTTTTAGCCAATCAATTAGGAAAAATAATTAGAAAAACTAAAGGTAAAAAAATTCTGGTTGATTTATAAAGGTAAAAAACAATCATGTATTTTTTATATTGAAAATATGTTAAACAGAACCTGAGATGTATGCATTTAAAAAAAAGTTTTTTCAAAATGTGAAGAGCTGTCGGTGCTGTAGGATCTCCAACAGTGAGGGTACATGAAAAAGTTGTTCTACAACATTATTCTTTTAAGAGACCTATGCATAGTTAATATTTCATTGCTCTTTATTAAACAGTATATGAGTTTTAACAGACGAAGGGACAGAGCGAACTTAATAATAAATTTTTCAAAATGTGCTTAAAAAGATAATTCACCAAAACATGAAGTGACATTACTTACAAAAAAAAATTGATTACATTATGGTCTTTTATAATTTAAATACGATTTTATGTTTCGGTATTAACGCATATTAACGAATATATAAGTTTGGAAAACAGACGGAGGGACAGAGCGAACCTAATAACAAATTTTTCAAAATGTGCTTAAAAGGATAATTCACAAAAACATGAAGTGACATTACTTACGAAAACAAATGTACTACATTATGGTCATAATTGAAATTCACTTCGCCGTCATTGTGTACTCAATAGATTATTGATTCCTTTACAAAATTTTTGTAGAAGAATTGTCTCTAATTCTTGGCTCTGTTTATTCAATTTAACTAAAACTAATAAAAAATAGAATATAAACTACCATAAATGCATAAATACAAATATAAATGCATATAAACTACCATAAATCTGTAAATGCATAGTAATATTAATTAAATTATATTAACGCAGAAACAAAAGTTAATAATTTTTATTTCATAAAGCCAATAAAGTACTCCGGGCAACGCCGGGTACTCTGCTAGTTTAATATATTATAGACTACATTATATTATAGATTCTATTGAGACTATATTATAGGCTCTATAATGATTATCTAAATAACTAAATAACAAAAGATTTTTTTTTAAATAGAGAATGACAAAAAACAAACTTTGGTTTTTAAAATTATTAATGCTAAAGATAAGACGTTATTAAATTTTAAAGCTTTGGTTTAAATTTTATTTATTATGCAATTTTGGGCTGATAGCCTGCAAATAAATATAAATTTAGAATAAGAATCGACAGTTAGCTCGAGATCAGATGTTAGCTCTAATCGAACAATTTTTCATAACAATTATGTAGAGTTAAAAAGAAAAGAACCGAATAACTCTAAAATAAAAAAAAAAATATTTAATTGAACTTCAGTTGTACATACATTTGAAAATATGTAGAGGAACACCTGTAAGCACCTGCTGTTAGGACTATTCAAAATTAAAAATTCAAAAAAGATTAAAATATTTTATTTCAAACAGTGAAGAAGTTTTATATGCAAATAGTTGAACTGAATGTAAATACAAAGCTCATTTTTTTCAAAAAAAAAAAAATAATTGAAAATGTGCTAAAAATGTGCTAAAAATGGTATGAGATATAAAAAAAGAAGTTTATTTCATAAATTTTTTTTTTTTTTTAATTTTTTTTTTTTTTTAATTTTTTTTTTTTTTTAATTTTTTTTTTTGAAGGAATACTTGATTGGTAGCCCAAAATGAGCATTAAAATCTATATCTGGAAGTTTACATAATATTTAAAATTTTTATATATAATACATAATATATGGAGGATAAAATAACAGAAAACGAAAAATAAAATGATAATAAATTTTTTTTTGCAAAATTATTATAGAAAATTATTGGAAAAGAAAACTTTTAATTGATAACATTTTTGTGTTTAGATTTTATTGCTGACATAATTAAATTTGCTTTTTTTTGTAGATTTAATTCGAAAATTGTTAAATAATCATTTCATAATTACACGTTTCTTACTTTAGTAATATTTAAAGATTGGGGTGATAAGCCTGTGTCTGCATTATAAATATCTTTTGGAACAAGGGCAAACGTATACTAATAAAAAAGGGATATGATGGATAATTTTTGGCCAAAGGGACATGGGACATGTACATGGATATTCACTTTGTGTTGCAAAATTCTTTTTAGAAATTATCCCAAGAACTTTGCACTTGACATGAAAGTTGTATATAATATATGGATTTTATATTAAAATTTTCTAATTCTTATCAGAATATAAAGAATTTATTATAAATTGCAATCGATATAATTCCATTTATTTTTGTTTTATTAAAATTTTATATTATCATAGTTATAACTATAAGGTATAAATTAAAATTTTTGTTGTTTTTTTTTTTTTTGTATTTGATGTTTGTTAATATTTTTCTGTTACTGATATTTTATAAGTATGAATTTATTACGAAAGCCTGAATCAGCTTAAAAAAAAAATAAGTTTACAACTTTATTTGATTTTTTAAATTTTAATGCTAATCAACCATCAGGGTTGATATTTTAAACACTGTGGCATACAGCCTTTTTATATATACATATTGGTTTATATCTTTTTTTATACTTCAATTGTGGTATTTTATTGTGCATTGGAGCTATATGATGTTTCTAATATAGGGAGAATTTAAAAATTTTAGTTTCTTGCATACTTGCATCAATTTTAACAAGATAGTTTTTGCAGCACTTTAATTATTTCATGGTAATTTATGTAGAAGTCGAAATTTGACTTAGATGTATTAACATAAGCGAGATACTTCCATATATAAAAAAGCAATTGTAAATTCAAAATCCTGAAAACTTTCTAATGAATTTAAAATTACCACTTCAATTAAGAGACAAGGATGGAGAAATTTTTTATTTATATTTTTGTAATAGTTATAGTTCAGGTATTTTTCCATCAAACTTGGAAAATCTAGTGCTTTATATTTATTTATAAAAAGATAAACCTTTAAAAGATAATTATAGCGGCATATAAATTTATTCAGTTGGCTATACCTATCTTTTATTTAAACTTTATAATATAACAATATAAGTCGTTCTACTACCATTAACCTATAATAGTGTTTATATCATATTTATATACTGTCTTTAATGGAAAAAGAATGACAAATCGATGCAATATATATACAGATTTTTGTAAGGTATTCTGACCTATTATAGAAGGCAAACTATGACTAGATACTAACTAGATCAGATATAACTGACCACTCCTGTGTTAAATTGATTAAAACCTTAACGAAAACTGAAGTAGATTTTGATAAAAAAAAAAACTGCTAGTTACTTTTATTTTTTCTAATATTATGATGACAATTCTTGATTTTTTTCTAATATTATGATGATAATTATGATGTTATTCTTATATAATATGTACGTGATTATTTTATCTCATCATTATTAAAAAAAAAAATACGAATTTTTTAAAACGTTTTATAATTTAAGTAAAAAAAAATCAAAGTTATTCAAAACTATTTAATTTTCCTCCTTTATATTATATATACATAATTAACTTTTCTTTTGTGAATATTTGTATTTGCAACCACAAATTCACTGTATTTTTTTTTTTTTTGTGCTTTGAATATAAAATTAAATAATTAGTTTCAAAATCTTGATCTTTATAAGTTTTTTATTATTCTTATCACAATAGAATTACATTTGTGGTTTTTTTCTACTTTGTTTTCAAAAGTTTTTCGAATTTTAAAGTAAAAATTATTAATAACTATATATTATCAATGAACTTCTGAATATAGAAGTTATTTTAAAATCAATATTGGGAGAATAACATATGAAAAAAATAAAACTTATATTTTAAAGATGTCTGAACAATTTGTCACGCATAAAAATGAAAAGTTTCGCCTTGAAGTAAAACATCAGACAATATATATTCCATATTAATAAAATTTCAATGGAATTTCATGTCAAAATAATAAAAACTTTATATAAAAGAAAAATAAAAAAAAGTTGTGAAAAATAATATTTTCAAAACAATACAGCTTTACGATTTTTTCAACTTCAATTGAAAATGAGAAAACATCGAAATCAATCACCATTACACCATTAAAATTGCGATCAACCATATGATATATATAGAACGCTACTTACCTAGAATAAAAATTTGATTTTCCAATGAAAAAAAAAAAAAAGAAATAAATTTTCAGCTTCAATGAAAATTGCTTTTTTTTTTTGTTTTTTTGTTTTTAAATAAATATTTTCTTTAAATGTTTTCATCAGTAAATACAACAATTTTGACGTCATTTTCACACAACCATGAAAAAGAAAACCCATCCCAACCAATAAAAATATAACATAACTATGTGTATTATGTGTGTATGTATATGTACATTCTGTACTAAAAATAAAACAATATTTTTAATTTGTTTCTTCAGATGATAATACATCCTTCCTTTTTTTTTTTTTTCTGGTTTTGAATAAATTAAAATCCTTGCGGAAAACTCAAATTAACCCCAGATATTTTTAGAATTTTCGTTAAGTTTTTGATGATTACTTTAATTTAATCAGATGACTTTCTATTTGTATAAATTGTTAAAATTATATTTTTATATTTACAATATTTGTTTACAGGGTGATTTGTGTAGTTAAAATTAAATTTTACAACAATTTTCTTTCTTTTCCTTTTAAAAATATTTGAGATCTGTAGAGATTTAAAATTTTAACTAACTCGGTTGATACCTTAAATGTATAAACGATAGATTACAATATTTTTTATAACTGTAAGTAGGGTTTCTGAAACGGTTTAAACCGAAACCGAAACCGCGGTTTATGGCATCAAAAACCGAAACCGAAAACCGCAGAATTATTTTTGCGGTTTTCGTTATTAATTTTCCTTTTCTTAGCAACAGTATAAAATTTACTTTTGAAAATATTTGAAATTATCGCAGCAATCCGTGACAAATTTATAAGTTGTGTTTGTGTTGCTAAGTTACGTAGGAAGACGAATTTGAAAATATTGTTAATTATCACAGCAATCCGTGTTTGTGTTGTTGTCGTGAATTAGTTTAGTTTATATTGTTTATCATAAGCACAATAAGAAGTAAATTAATAAATTTTTTATAATAACCACAATAAAGAGGTAAATAAATAACTTCAATACACTGAAACACCATATATTTATAATTCCCCCCAAAAACCTTCTTTACAGAGTATATAATGGCAGCAAAAGATATCCAATCACCCGTTTGGCAATATTTTAATAAGATGTCCACCGATTTGACTAAAACGCAGTGCACTATTTGTAATAAAAGTATTACATACTCACGTGGATCCACAGGTGCAATGATAACTCATCTCAAAACTATACATAGGATTGTATTGAAAAAGACTGTAACTTCAGAATCTGACCAAGCTTTTTTATGCCAAAAAAAGCCTAAAACTATGATGGATTTTGTAAAAAAAGATTCTTTAGAAGTAACAGTTTCCAAACTAGCTGCGATAGATGGCTTTTCAATTCGTGGTATAACACGATCAAGTTTTATTAGAGAATCAATGAATGTCCGTGGATTCAAGCTTCCAAAAAATGAAACAGATGTCATGAAGTTAATCCTCACAGATTTTGAAAATAAAAAAGGTGAGTTGAAAAAAAAATTGCACAATGCTAAATGTGTTGGAGAGAAATTCAGCCTTACGATGGATGAATGGACCAGCACCAAGATGAGGAGATATTTTAATATTAACATACATGATGCTAATGGAAAGTTTAATAATTTGGGATTGGCTCGCATAAATGGTTCTTGCAACGCAGAAAAAACTCAACAAATTGTTCGAAATCATTTGTTACAATTTGGTATTGCGTTTGATACAGACATCGTTGCTTGTACTACAGATGGTGCTGCTGTTAATGTAAAATTTGGAGCGGAAAGTCCTACAGAATTTCAACTATGTCTTGCTCATGGGGTTCATCTTGCCGTTATGGATGTAATTTGTGCTAAAAGTGATTCTGAACAAGAATTTTGTGAAGCTGATATTGATAGTGAAGAATCTGTAGAGGATGATGATGATTGTTTCGTCGAAGATGAGGAAAATAATAATATTTGTTCTGAAATAAGAAACCTTAATCCAAATCTTCATCGTAGTCTTGAGTCACTAAGAAAAGTTGTTAAATTTTTTCGTAATTCAACTGTTCGAAATAACATATTACAAGATCATATAAAGAAAATACATAATCACGAACTTGAATTACTCCTGGACTGTAATACTCGCTGGAATTCAATCGTTCCAATGATTGAAAGAGCTTTACTCCTAAAAGATAGCATTCATGATAGTACAAAAGATTTAGGTGCCTCACATTTATTTATACCTGTGAATTTTGAGTTATTGGAAAAATTAAAAGCAGCATTAGAACTAATAAAACTTACTGTGGATGCATTTTGTAGAAGTGATGCAAATATTATCCAGGCCGAAGGAGCCATTACTTTTCTTTACGCTAAACTGAAAAAATTGAATTCCGAAATTAGTCGAAAATTCTTAGTATCAATACAAAATCGAATTGAACAAAGAAGAAATAAAAATTTAATTAATTTGGCTAAATTCATCCTGACTCCAACTCTTCAATCATCGAAACAAATTTTAAGTTATGCAAGTGAGATGCTGAAAAGATTATATCCACTTGACTCTGAAAGTGCTGAAATTTCAATCGAAGATTTGGATGAAGATGATGATTGTATTGAAAATCCAATTCCAGATGAGCACTCATTAAAAAATGAGTTAAATATAGCAATTGAGAAAGCTTTATTGGAACCAGAACCAAAATGTGATTTTGATATCTTGAAGCAAGAGTTCGCTTTGTATAAAAGAACCAATAATAAAACCAAAAATATAACTCTTTTGTACAATGCAATAAAAACAATCAAACCTACGTCTACAGAAAGTGAAAGAGCTTTCTCAATAGCTGCAAACTTTTGTACAAAAATAAGATCTAGACTGTCCGATGCTTCTTTGAATGCGCTAACCTTTTTAAAATTTCATTACTTAAATAATAATAATTAAACTATTTTGATTCAATAAAACTCATTAAAAATTAATATTTAGTTATTTTTATTTATTATTCAATTATATTTTTTGGAAACAGCATAAACCGCAAAAACCGCGGTTATAAATTATCACAAAACCGAAAACCGCGGTTTCAAATAATGCGGTTTTTCAGAAACCCTAACTGTAAGTAATGTAAAACTGTAAATAATAAAGGTAGGAAAATAATGGCCTGAATAAAACTACTGAAAGTGTATTAAGGCAGTTTTAAAAAAAATTATATAAAGTTATATGTTATATATATTAGTCCCTGCTATACACTTAGACAAAAGAAAAGGTCTACTACGATAATATCAAATATTTCGTAAACATCAACCAATGCCGTAGGCAAAATTTTTTTTACACTGGATAATCGAGAATACCACTGCAAGGTTCTGTTTAAAAAAATAAATAGTCGGAGTATAGTCAATTTATAAATGCGAGTAAGTAAAGAATCATGAATGTAATGGAATATTATATGATATAGTCAATTTTCATCAAACTATAAATATGGACCGTAACAAATTTTTTCTTAAGGTATCAAAAGGTTAGCAACATAACTTGAAATAAATTCTTAAAATATAATATACAATTAAAACAAACAAGGACTCAAGCCTTAACTATAAATTAACTTAAAAATATATATAAAATATTAATTTTATCGTAGTTTTGTATATGTATATGTGTGTATGTATCTGCATATATATGAAAATACATGTTAAAATGTTATTTCACATAATATCAAATTACTGGTATGAAATCGTAGAAAAGAAACAAGTGCCGAAAAAAAAAAAAATATTTTCATAGAAATGTGAATTAAGAAAATTAAATCAAAATAAAAGAAGGAAAAATTAATAGAAAAAGAAACCGATCCTTATCGTATATCTCATATTATGATCATTCGCTGATGATCAAACGAAAAATTCAAGAAAAAATTAATTTTTTTTTTTTTAAGTTTTCTTTTCTTTTTTGTTGTTTCTAACAATTACACGATACGTGTTGGGTCGGGTCCCATTTGTTTTTATTTATGTCCTTTTTTATTTGAACCTTTTTCCATCTCTTTTTTTTGTTCTTTAGTATTTTTGCTTCTTTTTTTTTCTATATGTTGTAACTTAGTAATGACTTAATTTAGAGCGATAAATTATACAAACATTATACAATAGAAACACTAATATGAGAAAAAATTAAAAAGAAAAACAAAAGAAGAGAAATAAAATTTGATTCAATTCGATTACCCGAATTACGCAGAAGATCCTTTCGGCAATGAATAAAATAAAAATTATGATAAGAGAAAAAAAAAAATTAAAAATAGAGAACTACTGCTGTTTTCTTGTACATACTTTATTAAATTGTTATTGTCCTAGGTAAAATTATTGACAGGTTCAATTTTTATAAAGACGATGACGACACTTTATTCTATTAATTTATGCTATATATATATATATATATATATATATATATATATATATATAATATAGACATTCAAAAAAGGATCGTAATGATGTTGATCTAAAACATTAACGTAAAATTTATATAAGTCGGCTTATTTTCACTTCATAAAAGGACCTGTTCTGTTACTACAGTAAATTTCATTTGTTTTAATCGATTATTTATTACAAAAGATCATAATGTATAGTAGTTGAGTTCGGTTAGTATTGTAATTTTTCTTATGATGTTTTTTTTAATAAACATTTTTTAGTATTTATATTGTTTTATTTTGGTTTTTTTTTTTATTAAATTAATTTATTCTGAAAGGTTTTGTTTTGTACTTAATAGACATAAATTGTACATATAGAAATCATTTTATTGCTAATGTGAGCATTTAAGTGAAGAGAATGAGAAGTTGTACCTATAGTATAAATTATATAGTATAGGTTCACACAGACTCTCACTTATAGATTAAATTGTATTTTAATGTTTCAATGCCTTTCATGATCAAAATTACGCAGCTAAAATTATAATATGCCAAATAAAACTTGCAAGCTATTTTAAGCGTAGGCACATTTAAATAATTATGACCAGTACTATAGAATAATTGTAAGTACAAAACAGTAAAAAGAAATAGCATAGCCATCATTTCGGATCATCCATTTCCAAAGCAAACAAAATCGTAACTTTAACAAGCCTGAGTTCTTTAAAAAACAACAGAACTAGAAAACAGTTAAAAGATCAGTTAATATAGTTGTTAAAGTGGTATTTCCATAATAATAGGTACTGTTTAGATTATTTTGATTTTATAATACTAATGTCAGCCAGAGTATAATTAACCGTTTAGTGAAACTAATGATTCCTGAAGCTTTGTCAATTATGAATAATAAATAACTTAGTGTATACCCTATACTGCTTATACCAGTGGAAGGAGAAAAAAAAGTCAAAAAAAAATAAAATGATTCATAGAGCGCAAAAGTATGATATTCGTCTTTATTATATATAACTTTCATGTAAGGGTATACAACAACTATTTAGAATTTTTTTTTTTTTTTTAATGCATTTCTCTGCCACATAAATGTGGACAGGAAATTTACACAGCCTTTCCTGTTCAGGCGTGGCTGTAAATGTCGTAAGGGGGAATACCTCTTACGACGTGTGTGGGATTCGAACCCACACTCCCTCGGTTGTTTACAGCGAATTTTTTACGCTCTTATCCACTAGGACACCGAGGCCCCTTTAGAATTTTGTTTTTTATATATTTGATTTTTAATGATTGAAAAAAATATTATTATAACAGATCACATAAAAAAATATTCGAGAGTTTATGTGATCTGTTATAAACACTGAAACTGAATGTTTCTTTGTTTTGAGTAAAAAAATAAAACCGCTGGTTCTACAAAATCTAATTGTAGAAATATAAATACCATACAGATTTCTTTTAATTTCGTTCAAAGACAAGAGCAGCTACCAGAAAATATAGTTCTACTAATTTGAAACTGGCGCGCAGGTGTTTATCCTGATACCTTACTTGCCAATTTAAATTGGCCACCTCCTAATTCTATTAGTTTTTAAGAAATATAACCTGAATTGCAAAGTTTATATAACAACTTACCTGAAGGCTTAACCTAGTAACTTGAAACTTTACCGAAACTCGGTCTGGCGGGTGTTTTTACCACATAATTTAGTTTAAATCGGATGTATAGTTTTACAGACGTATGAGGTACCAAAATAAAGTAACTCTAAAATTAACAAAGGCTTTTAACATATATTTTCGAATCAGAAAATTCTTTTTCCGTTCCATTTTTTCATCATACCTAGTAAGTTAGTATGTTTCTGGATTAAACTAAATCTGTGAATAAAGTCAAAAAAATGTTAAGTAGAATAATACTATTTTGTATGTTTAATTATAGTTAAACTAAAATATTATAAACTGCGTTTTCGTTCAAACTATAAAATTTTTCAATTGCTTACCAAAAAAAACGAAGCTTATTTTTGCACACCATTTTGTAGTACTTACATTTCGGAAACTTCTAATTATTTAAGTGGCCTTCCGGTTATAATAATATATTATGTATAGCAAATTAAAAATAAAGTTTTACCACATCCAAGTAAAACACTTAATTTCTATCTTTAATTACAAAATAATTCATATGATTTTTAAAATAAAAATACCAAAATATAAAAGTATAAATAAGAGATAAGAGTTAAATGTTTAGATCTTTAATGTTTTGGTTTCAGTAAAAAAAAAAAAATTCTAAAGGTAAAAATTTTAAATAAAGCATTTATTTTGTCCCAATTATCAGTTTAACATAAATAACTTCTAATATGGTTTTAACTTATTTTCTGCAATCGAAAACTAAATAAATTTTTAATATTTTATTTTAAATCTTATTTTTAAAAAAACTTTCCTTATTGTTGAAAACGAGTAAAAATATTAATTTCGTCAATCGCTCTGTAAAATCATAACAAAAAACTACTAATACCTTTCGGTATCAAAATGAAAAAATTTCAAGCAAAAAATATTACATATATGTAAAAATGTCTTTTTTTCTTTTATAAATAAAAACATTTAGAAAACATAAAAAAAAATCAGATCTTACATCAGATACAAAATCGACCGACCATTATAAACAAAAACCAAAAAAAAAAAAAAGTCAAAATATAAAACAAAATGAGACTAAAAATTCCTCTTTTTTTTTATAGATAATTTATCAGGATTTCTTAAAATAAAAGAAGTTATCACCAATACCATCATTACTATCTTCAAACAAACATTAAAGAAATCAAAACATATCCAATTTTTAACAATATTTATTTAGTTTTTTTTTTATTTTTTGACATTCGGCATTCGTGTTTGGCAATCATCAGCGGTATTTTTTTTTTTCAATCTATATTTAAGCATAAAGTAAAATCATTATTTGCTAAAGTCCTTGTCTTTTATTGTACTAAAGAATATTAATTGAACGATATGTATATATATTGTATATATATATACATATATTAGTCGGATTTCATTATTATAAATTCGAATCTGTTTAAAAAAAAATCGAATCTGACAAAAGAATAAAGGTATCAATATAGTTGAATGCAACATCATCATCATCTGATGTTTTCTTTTCTTTTCTTTTTTTTTGTTAGGTATTCTTTAATTTTTTCTGTTTTTTACATTGAGTTAAAAAAAAGATTTTGCAACATTGTTTTTTTTTTTTAAATTGTTCGGAATATTTGTTATAAAAGAAGAACCATTCTTCGAACAAATGACAATTCCATTTAACTTTTGTGACTTTTTTGTTTAAGAAAGATCTTATGGTTTTCCTTTCAAATTAAATGATTTTAGGATTTTAAATTGAATTGTTGATTGGCTATGTTTTTCCAATTGTTATATGATCTAAATAATAAGTTAATTGTTTCCAATTGGCGGTAAAATTTTATAAAGTATATTTAAATAAGACATTTGGGAATTTCCGGTTTTTGTAACAGTAGTATATATAGTAGGTTTTTTTTTTATATATATAAGATAACTTTTTGTCATTTCATCACGTATACCTAGATTTGAATTTGCAAAATATTTGCCATTTAACAAAAAAAAAAAAAAAAACAGCTAACAAAACAGTTATCATATTTTAAATTGAGTAAAACATTGATTATAGCTACCGATAATTTAAGGCTGCGTTCAGAATAACAAGAAGAATATAATGATCTATGGAAATACTTGAGGTATTGATATCAACTATACGATTAAAATTTATGAAATCCTATAAATTTGAATTTTTGAAAACCTAACCTGATGTGTGCCAGATTTAATTAATTTGAAAAATTTTGTCGTTCCAGGCCTCTTGTGGTGACAAAAAACCTCTTGCTACGACACATATATAGCATATATATACGAACAACTTAAAATCGTATATTTTTTTGAAGATTTAAAAAAAAAAATAATTGGGTTATAAAATTTGGAAAAAAAAACAAAAGCATAGATAAATTTTGCTTTTAAATATGAAAACGATGGATTTTCATTATTTAGAAGGTTCATAATATTTGAAATTACAGTTTTCTTCAAATTTTCTTAGACTATATAGGATTTAGTAAATAAAAGGTGGTAAAAATGGTATGCTTTTTTTTCATAATCCGCAGTTATTAAAGCAAATCAGATAATTTTAAAGAAATCCGATTAATTTTGACATTTAGTATATATAATAATAAATACATTTGACATTTAATATATAATAAAGTTCCAAAACTGAATTACAAATTTTTTCTTTATTTAAAATGAATTTATTAACAGTTTTTAGGTATAGATATTTAACTTTTTATACCTTATATGTCATACCTACCAATTTCCTTCTTAGTATGTAGCTAAACTTTCTTAGTTCTGAGATTTTTGAAGAATGTAATTTCTTATACCGACTTTCTTCTTGAAGTTGCGGGAAAAGTATAATAAATTGAAGTATAATAAAATGAATAATATATTTTTTGAATTAAGCCACACTTTTCGGCTGTTGTAGTCGGGTAAAGTTTCGGTGTGTTTCGGTGTGTTTCGATTGTTGTATAGGGGCAACGTTTTGTTGATTATATAAACTGAATGTCAAAGAATGGACCGCACATAACTCAAAAAAAGGCATTATAAATTTAAATTGGTCAATAAAAGAAGATGCGAAAAGCAGATTAAAAATTCATTCAATTTTCAATGATGACTTTTATTAACAGCGAAGTACACTTGTATACGATTATTACTGTACCAATTTAACTTTTCTTTTATATAAATCGGCTTTAAACGAATTTCAAAATTTAATATAAAGAAAATAAATTAGCAAATATCAAAAAATTAAATAACAAAAGAAAAATAAATAATCTTCTAAGATCTAAAAATTAAATAAAAAAAAAAAACAGAAAACTGAAAATCGGCTAATGTATACATTGTGTTTTTTGACACGCTCAAAAAATTTCTAATAAAAAAAAAATCAATTAAATGTTTGTAAAATGTAATTTTTTTTTTTTTTATTGTAAAAACCGATTTCAAATCATTTGACACACATTTTTTTTTTAGCTATTTTTCCAAATCATATAATAACAGACCTGAAAAATTAAACATTTTCCAGGATTCAATGAATAAAAAAGGAAATGTACGACGTCGTCCTGAATTTTTAATCTATATGTAGGAAAGACAAAACAAAAAAAAGTATGCAAAGAAAAAATAAGAACACCATAATTTTGACATATTCGTTTCACTGTTAGGACACATTAGGATCAATCATTTTAAATAATTTCCAAATTTCAATACAATATGTATACATATATATATATTGTATGTATATATAGTTGTATTAATAGTCTTATTTAACGCAGAATTGCAGAGTGCGTGAACACATTAAAGCGGATCAATTTTGATCGTATACAGTACCACATATCAACTGTAATTTTAAGCTGCTGTAAGGTGTATTGATTTTTGGTTCTATTTTTGCTTCGGTTCTTTTTTTTTTTTTTTTTGTATGAAATGACAGTGTAATGAAATAGTGATGACTTTTAAAGGGTATATCAAATTGTATATATATAAATGTATATATATATATTAAAAGTTATAAGTTTTATTTGTTATTCTTTTGTTGTTTTACATTGCTTTGAAATAATGGAATTTAAAAAAATTAATTTTAGAATTAAAAGGATGATTTTTGTGGAATGGATAAAAAATATGAATAAATAATAATTAAAATTTAATAATATAATATGGTAACATTTTTTAAATAAAATTTATGAAATTTTTTTTATTATATATTCAAAAAAATTATAATTTATATATTCAAAATCATTATAAAAAGGCTCCATTAAGATTTTATTTAATTAATTTAATCAAGAAAAAGTTTTAGACAAAATTTATTAATTTAAATATTTTGATTGATAGATTGATTGTTTTGTTGTAATTCAAAAATAGTGTTTTTGACTAAATTAAAAATATTTTGTTTTAATAATTTTATGCAGCATGAAGTTTTAATAATTTTATGCAGCAACAAAACAAATTCAAAAAATTCAAAATCAAATAATAGATCTTTTTTTGATGCTTTTCTCACAGTTCTTTAATTTGTTGTATAAACTAGATAATTGGTCATTTAATTAAATGCATACTAATTTTAAAAAGGATCTAAATAACAAAGCTTATTATAGCCTAAAAAAATAAGCTTAAAAAAACATTTGAGCCAATAAAACATTTAACATCGGAAACAATTTTGATAATAATTAAAAGAAGTATTTGAAAAAAAATATTCTTCATCTTATGATTCGCCTATTCGAGTTGCATTTAAATGTTTTCTACATATACTCACATATTACACATTTTAGTTGTAACCATATGGAAATAAAAATATGATCATATCATACACTTTTTCTAATCGCCATTTTATTTAATATTTAAAATAAAAAAAAACACTAATTAGTCATTTAGCAATTTTTTAACCTGATTTTCGATTCGAATTTTAGGTTTTGAATGATGGAATTAGGTTTTGAATGATGGTTCTCTTAAACTGGGATAGAAAAAGTTTTTAATTATAGATAAGTATAAGTATATGCCTAAGAATCAATATGAAGATATAATTTTTCTTACGCGGTAAAATATTAATGCATTTTATATTCTTTGCATTTCAGGCTTCCTGGCACCAGAATTGAATAGCAGCACGAAAAGATAATAATTTGAAAAAAAATTTTTTGAAATTTTATATGAAAAAAAAAAAAATTATTTCAATTACATATAATGCGTCTTGTAAGTTGCAATCATATATCTAAATGGTTGCAACTCTATCTTAGATAGAGTTAGATATCTGCAATTCTATTTAGATGATATATCTAACCATATATATCATCTAAAATATTATATAATAAATAAATATAACAAAATAAAATAATAAAAACATTTAGATGGATCAAATTTATGCGGAATCAAAAGAATTCAACGTTTTTCTTGTATAGATTTAATTCTGCAGCAAAAATTAAAAAAAAAAAAATTTTTTTTGATATTAAATTAAATTAATAATAATGAACAATTTGAATTTATAAAAATTTTATATCCTAAAATTTACAATTTATAAAAAATTTATATACTAAAATATTAATAAGAAGGTTATTAAATATAAAAATATGTAAATATAACTTTCTTTGAATTGAATAAGCAAAAGTCTTATGTAAAGAACTGCTAACATAAGGTGATAATGATCAAGGGCCTATTAATGCCAATAATTATTTCAAAATAAATCTTAAATTTTATGTGTTAATAAGGAAAACAAAATATATCTTATTTTAGTCTTTAACAAAACATGTCTTTTTGTCTAAAAAGAAAAGAAAACATTTCATTTTTAATATCTAATTAGTAGGTACTTAGTATGTACTACTTATACTTACCTTTTTAAATTATACATTAAGTGTTAGAAATAATTGAAATTAATATATTAAGAATTAACAATGCTATATATATTTAGAAAGTATTGTAATTTATAACCATCATTAAGGTATAAAACTATATAAATGATTTTAATCTGAATATCTAATTTTCAACGCTTTTCAATTAATATGATACCATATACCTATAGTTATATATATACATACATATGTATATAGTTACATATTTCAATTTTATTTTTTTGTCAATTGTTCTGTCATTCATATTTCCTATTTATAATTTTTAATTAAGTAATAATAATTTATTTAAAAATCTACTTCCTAATTCTTTTAAAATTCTTTCAAAATAAATAAAAACTAAAACTAAAATCAAATAAACAATAATTTATAATAAAAATTGATAAATTGATTAAATCAAACCATGGTAAAATATCATAATAAAAATTATTTCCTATCAAAATGACAGAACCAAAAAAAAAAAAAAAAATTAAACAAACAAATCAATATATATGATTTCGTTTTTATAACTTTAGTTCCAATCGGCCCCCTAATCTACAACTAAAAAAAAAATAAGGTTTATATCCGTACAAAACTATATACCCTATCTATTATATCCATATTGGTTAGGTAGCATAGGATTTTCTGTTTCTGTTTCTTTTTGTTTTTATTTATTTTCTGTTTTTTGAATGTATCATTCAAGGATCATCAATCAATCTTATAAAAATAATATATACATATATAAGTAGGTTGATATCTGCATATACCCATTTTTAATTCCATGTAAAACAAATATTTTTTTTTTTTTTTTTTATTATAAATAGGTACCTAAACTATTCTGTTTGTTTTTGGTATAAAAAAACTAGTAGTAGTTATATACTATACATATGTATATATATTTAGAGATATATCCTACACATATGTACATAAATCCAAGAGAAAACAAATAAAAATATTGAGAAAACAAAAATCCCTTTTTTTTTTTTTTAATATTGTTTTGTTTTGTTTTGAACCAACCATCTGCAATGCCATCATTTTTTTTCCATCCATGATTCAAACAAATAAAAACAAAATCTTAAATATGCATCCAAAAAACGAAAAACAATAACAACTAATACTAATAATATACAAGATTACCAAGTATATGAATGTAAATAGACATATTATATACTATATAACATTTCATATACATATTTTCATATCCAATAATCTATTCTCAAACATTCATTTATTATATATTATGTATTCATATTATATATAAAATATACCAAACTGGTACTACCACTACTACCATTTCTATTATTGTTTCTGCTACTACTTAGATGTAGTCTCAAAAACAAAATTTAAATGAGAGATGCACAACACAACACAACTCATCATATTATTGTATTGAATCCTATAACAACAAAATTCTTCTAAATTGAATAGATGCACATTTTGTATCCAAAAATGCAAATATTGAGAAAACAAAAGCTAAAATATTTGGTAAAATATTATAAAACAATACCATTCAAGCATAAAAAATATTTAAAAAAAAAAATATGTATGTACCTAGGTACATATATAAAAAAAATAAATAAAAAAAAAGAATAATAATATTTCCAATGAAAATTCTTTAAAAAAAAAAAAAATCCTCATATTTTTTTTATACTCTTAAAACATGTCTTGCTTATACTTTTTATAACGTTAAAAATAGATAGAAATATAAAATATTTTCATTTATTTATATTTCTATCTCTTTTTATATTACTCTTTCTCACATTTTTTTCTTTTATAAATATATTTTCCAATGTTTCATTTTTTTCATCCATTTCATTTCATCTTATTTTGTTTCTAAATTTTTCATCTAACAACTAAACATTCATACAAACATGTATTCTATTCCTCTAGATCCAATTTAATCCAAATATTTTTTATCTCAATAATTTTTCAGAGTACCATTTGTCCATTTACCATTATAAATGTTTGTATGTATTTATATTTCTTTTATTGTTTATTTTTCTATCTCTTTCTTCCGTTTTCCTTTGTTTTATTATTTGTTACTGTTGTTTCCTATTGTTATTGATAATGTTTTCTTAATATTTACAGACAATTCTGGCAACAACCTATTTGACATTCCTTAACAATAATGTAAACATTTATGTATACACATATTTTTTTTTCCTAATTTTTTTTTTGTTTTTCTTATTTTTATTTTTTAATTTCTTTTATTTATTTTTAAATATTTCTTATTCATTCATACACTAATTTATATGAAATTTTGAATAATGTTGATGATATTGTTTGTTTCTTCATACTTTAAAAATATAAAATAAATGTTTTTATTCGAATATAAAAATGTTTATATAAATTTTAAGGCGGAGTTTAATAACAAAACTGGAATCCCTGTGGTGTTGTTGTATTATTTGATTTTAGTATAAATACTGGATTGAGGGGAGAATTTGAATCAGTTCGAGTTTGTACTTTGACTTGTTAATTTCTCTTTAGTTTTGAGATTTTGTTAAAAGTTAAATTTAAAAAAAAAAAAGCAATATAATAATAAAAAAATAAAAGAAATATTTTTATATATAAACATTTTTGAAGAACAATATTTAAATTAAATAATTATAAAAAAAAAAAAAATGATGATTAAGAATACAATGGATTTTAAAACAAATTTTTCAATTGATGCAATTTTATCAAATAACATTAATTGTACAAAAAGAATTAAAATTGAATATAATAATGATAATCATCATCACCATCATCATGAATCTGACGAAATAAGTAATACAAGTGAAGATCGTTGTTGTGATAGTTTACAATCAGCCGAAGCTGAAGATATTGAATCATCATCCGTTGATTTTGATGTACATCATCATAATCATCGACATCATCATCATCAACAACAATCTAGAACAAGTACACCATTAAGTGCTGTTGATGGTGCATCATCAAATGATGATGATGATTCTGAAAAAATTGATGAAGATGAAGATCAATCATCAACATTAAATGATCAAGATAATAAACAAAATGATGAACCAGAAGTTGATAGTGATGGAAATAAAAGACCAACATATAGTTATAATGCATTAATTATGATGGCAATACAAGATAGTCCAGATGGTCGTTTAACATTAAATGGAATTTACGAATATTTAATGAATCGTTTTCCATATTTTAAGAAAAATAAACGTGGATGGCAAAATTCAATTCGACATAATTTAAGTTTAAATAAATGTTTTACAAAAATTCCACGTAGTTATGATGATCCCGGTAAAGGTAACTATTGGATTTTAGATCCAAGTGCTGATGATGTATTTATTGGTGAAACAACTGGTAAATTACGTCGTAAAAATCCAGGTGCACATCGTTCCCGTTTAGCTGCATATCGTCAAGCAGCAATATTTTCACCAATGTTTCCAACTGGTTATCCAGGACATCCATATCATCCAGCTACGGCTGCTGCACAATTGTCAGCTGCTGCCGCTGTTGCTGCTGCAGGTTCACCGTATGCTAGTTTTTTAAATGCTGCTTCATTATATTCGAGAATGTCACCTTATCATCCAGTATTATCATCATCATCCGCAGCCCAGGGAAATGGATATCCTAGTTATGGTCCTACTGCTACTCTTTCACATCCAAATTATTCAACAATACCAAATCATCATCAAATGCAACCAACAACAATTACACCAGCCGATATGATTCAAAGAATGCAATTTTTGGGAAAATTCCCAAGCAGTTAAAAAATATTTTTTTTTATTTTTAAAGCTAAGCAATTAAAGCAAAATGCAATTTTACTCCAGGATTGATGGAGAATGGAATTGAAAGTTGATTTTAAAAATTCTTAAAAGAAAAAAAATAGTTTTTTTTTCTTTTTTTTTTGTGAAAATTGGTCCAAAAGAATCAAAATCAAAAAAGAACCAATTTTATTTTTGCAAATGTGAAAAGGAATGAATTATCAGCCAAGTAAAAGTTGCAACAAAGATTTTTATGAAGGATCTTGTTAAGGACAACATTGATTATGAAAGTGGCAATCACAGAGCAAATTCTTTTTATAAGAATAGTAGAATTAATAAAAAAAAATTAAAAAAAAAATTGTAATTTAAATTATAGAAAAAGATACACAATTAAAAGATTATAAATTTTCTAAAATAAAATTAAAATTAAATATAAAAACAAAGTAATTAAATTTTTTTATTTTAAGGTAAAAATGAATTACTTTTTAGGAATTTTTAGATGTTAACTTTTCTTTCTTAAGATAATTGTCCAACTGAAATAAGAATCTTAAAATTTCAAGAATCTTACAAGAATAAAAATTTTCCTTGCCTTTCTACTGCGTTAAAAATATATTTTAATCCATTAAATATAAAAAAGCGTTACCAAAACGGAACTTAGAAACTTCAACTTCAGATTTTTTTTTTAAATTATTCCATATTAAGTTTCTTTTGAGGATTTCAGAAATGTCAGTTAAAAGAGAAAATATTTACAATAAAAGGGGGTTTCTCTGTTTTTAAAAATATTTTTGAATCTGGTTTGTAAAACTTTTTTGAAATTTTTGCACCAAATTTTGTAAAATATAATGAGGAATTGAAAAAATATCTGCAAATTAATCCCTTTAACAATAAAACAAAGATGATAATTATCATTAGATAAACCATCATTAAATAAAAAAATGGACATGATTTACTCTTGTACTTTTCATATTTCTTTCGGATATAAAAGAAAGAAAAAACAAGGTTAAAATAAAATATTGAAAATAAGTATATAAAATTTCGACCTAAACACAGAAATTTCGGTAAAAAAAATTTGAGTAATGAACCCATTAAAAAAACTACAGGAAATACCGGAAATTAAGAACTAATTTAAATTCCAAAAACAGCTTTAATTATTCTACACAACAACCTAGCGGGAATGATTTATTCGGAACAGATCTGGTATCAATTTACTAATCAATATACTGTTTTACAGAGCCTTTGCCTATTCGATTTGATCCTATTCTAATTGATTAACATAATTACTTTTCTTAAATTTATGTATATACCTATATAGCTATATAATATTTATTTGGATATGATCACATTGTCACTGAGTAATCGATGACTTAAATAAAGTACATTTGTTCCGATTGAAGAAGTTGATTATTGAAATTATCCAAAAATTTTAGAAAAATAAATAAAGATAAAAATATTATTAATATAAAATTCAGTATTGGTTTCATTTAATCAAAATTTCTTATCTTTAAAGTTTACAAAAAATTGAATAAAATTTAAGATTTTAAAATACATGATGGCTGACTTTGGAAAAAAGTGTAAATAAAGTCTCTAATTTAATTTAATAACAAAACTTCTATAAAACTTATGGCCAAATCATAAGTTAAAAAGAATTTTCTAAAAAAATTAAAATATTAAAAATCATTTAATTCTTAAAATCAGGTAATTATTAGATATAGGTACATACACATATAAAATGACTTACCTGTATTATTATTATTTTTTGCACTTTTTTTAATTTTCAAAAATTCATAATAATATATTTTAAAAAAAATATTATTTGAATTGAATTTAAAATCAAAAATGAAATATAAATTCAAAAGTATTATTTTAAAAAGAAATGGCTATGCAAAGGATTCAAAAAAAGAAAGAAAAAAAATAAAAAATTAAAGGTAATACAACATAATTTACTATAATTTCATAGAAAATTTAATAGTAATATGAACACCCATCATAATAAATATAATAAAAGAACAAAAAGGGTTAAAACTTAACACTTTTTTTTTTCTTTCTTTAAAATTTAACAAGAACGTATAGATTTATACACATACTATATTATTGTTAGTGATAATATTTTAACCCTTTCATTTGATCCTGTGAAAATTTATAGTTTCTAATAACTATCATATATATATATATATATTTTTTTCTCTTAAGAACAATATATTAATATCATATTTAGAGACTATAGAGTGATATTTGACTGTTATAAATTTAAGAATACCTTTTTGACTTTTATTTTTTTGTTTTTTATTTTTTTTTTTAAAGGGATCTAATTAAGAAAAGGTGTGTTCTCGTTATCAGCAGGATTTCAAGTCAAAATTTTGCAATACAATTATTTATTTTTTTTTTCATTAGAAATTTTTTTTTTTTTTGGACTTCTATAAAATTTGATTATATGCAAAACAATTTATGTAAATATTATATATTCGTATATATATATATATATATATATATATATTAAAGAATGACTTTTTATATTGTTAACCCTTTAACATGTCATATACGGGTAATAAAATTTATCCAGTAGCTAAAAGCAATAAAACAATTCAAAACAAAAGGATTTGAAAAAAAGAACAAAAAAAAAAAAAATATTTGCAAAAAAAAAAGTTTAGGAATCAAAAATTAAGGAAAAAATAAAAACATTCTTTAATCTCAATAAAAACAAAAAATTTTTCTTTGTGTTAATTGGTGTGAAAAGGATTAAAATTGTAATGAATCTTTAAATATTGGAAACAAAAATTTTGTATTTAGAAAAAAAAAAAAAAAAAATTAAAGAAAATAAAATTTTAACCCTTTTATTTTAAAGGAAAGAAAATATTTTTGATGAAATTCAATTTTGAAATATTATAATAAAGTAAAAAACAGAGCGACAAGGAAAGAAAACATTGAAACTATTGTAGAACTATTAGAAGAAATTTTTTAAGAAAATGAAAAATTTTATAAAAGTAAATTAAAAAAACTTTTAAAATAACTGGATTTAAAACAAAAAAAACTTTTAATCTATCTATACGTATATATAATTTATTGATAAGAATGATTAGATGGATGAATATAATTTTGGTTTAATAATAAAAAATATAGGCCTGGGGCCTCGGTGGCCTAGTGGGTAAGAGCGTATAAAATACGCTGTAAGCACCGAGGAAGTATGGGTTCGAATCCCACACACGTCGTAAGAGTTATTCCCCCTTGCGACATGTACAGCCATGCCTGAACAGGAAAGGCTGTGTAATTTCCTGTCCACATTTATGTGGCAGAGAAATACATTAAAAAAAAAAAAAATAACTTTATCAAATACATAATTTAATGTTTTGTTTTAAATCTCATATGTATATAGTATAATTGTGTTTGTATTTGTTAAATTAGCGTGAGCTTACTTAATCTTGCACTGTTAAAAAAAATTAAGGATGGGTATACATTTTTTCATCTTAACAATTTCAAACGAAATCATTTGGCTTTGAGCACAACACAATGGTTTGAATGTTTAAAATTGAGCTTCAAATAAAATTTCACTTTTTCAAACAAAACTTTTGAGTTCAAGCGTATAGCTTTTGTTTGAAAAAGTGAGGTTTGATGTTAAGCTCAGTTTTATGCATTCGAACCTAATAGCTTGACTCTATACACAGAATCCACATGATTATATCCTATCAATATGTGTATATTATATAATATGTTGTGTTGTAATTCAATGTTGTGTTACAATTTTGTTGCAATTCAATTAATATTTTTAGAATTAAAATCTAGTTAAATTATTTTTAATTTCACTTACAGAAATATGTTTGTGGTAACATTGCGAATATCAACTTACATCTCCCACCTTATGTGCTTCGTAAAATTGGTGAGGATTGCATATACCAACATTCAAAGATTCATGGTGAATTTTAACAACTTTATATTCACAATATTCCCATCAATTTGAAATCAATTTTCATTTTCTAATATTTACTTCCCTTGATGACTAATCAGTACACTAATCGTAATGAACATAATAACCTATGTTTTTGGTAAGTAATGAGAGGTATTGTTTATTGAATTAAAGTTCCACACAAAAATTAAATTTTAAGATTGGTGCTTCGATAAATCAATGTGATTAATCTACCGATTTTAGTGTTATAAGTAAATAATGTAAAAAAAACTTCTTTAGATGTAACTTAACTTTTTTTCCTAAAATAAGTGGGAATATTCTAAAGACATCAAGAATACTCCCTTGGTAGTGTTAGATTTTTAATGACTAAACCGACCTTATCCTTGACACGATATAATAAAATGAAACCCCTAACTGTATATGCGTATATTATGGCTATAGGGAACTAATATTACGCAGGGTATTATTATGATTATGATTATGATAGGGTACAATATGATTAGGATACTAGAGACTGATAGTATACTATTTTATTTGTTTAAATTAGAGTGCCTATTTGGACAAGGATCCGAAAACGATCTGTAAGGGATAAGATAGGAAAAGGAAACGGATTCAATGCCAATTAAATTACTATATAGTTTATTTTACATGTATTCTTGGGCTCTAGGCCGCCCAGCGTATACAGTTTAAAGTCCAGATTCTTATTAGTTTAGTATATTAAAACAGTTAAAAGTTGTGTTCAAAGTCATTTTCAAGTAACTAATAGCATTCGTTTAAATAAATAATTAATTTAATTTAGAAAACAATAAAAAAATTATATTATAAATTACAAAATATTGATCAGGTGTTGCTTATTGCTCACAGATTGTCAATTTTATTTCGATCACCAAAATTTTTTCCTAAAATTGAAACAATTTCAAAGATTGTTAAAGATCATAAGATTATCGTAGAGATCATATAGAGATTATAACGATCTTAACGTTATTTTTAATATTATTTATATCGACATATATCGAGTATGTTAAAAACAGATTAAGGTAAAATTTATTTTGGTGTTGTTGACTCTATAAATTCTCTATAAGTTTCAATTAATTAAAACTTCAACTTCTTAAATTATAAAAAATCTACTGTTAAATTTAAAAATATTAATATTTTAAAATAGTAGTATGAATATTTAGTTAGTACATATATATATATAACAATCTATTTAACATTATATATATTTAATGTTAAATAGATTGTTATTTTAAATATAAAATATTTTGGATAGTATTCAAATTTAATCTCAAATTCTTCAAATCTAACTCTAATTTAAACAAATAAATCAAAAAGAGTAAAGATTAAATAATTTTAAGAATAGGATTGTTAAATATATATATATGTGAATTTAATTCTAAATGTTTCTAAGGAAATTTCAATTTACAAAAATTACATTTCTTCGATTTTTACTTCTTTCGGTATATGCACATAAATCTTTATTTTTGTTACATATAGATTTTCTTAATTTAAATCTTGGATTATTGAAATACGATTTTTATTTTATAGATTGTCGTTTGTTTATTTTAGTAAATCGTTTTGAAACAAAAAAAAATTTAAAACATTTAGGTCAATATTGAAAAAAGGATTATATATTATATTAAATACAATTCGTATCTATAGTATAGGTAAAATATTTTCTATTAAATAAACGATTAAGAAAACAAATTCGAGTCTCGAATTTATACTTGTATACATATATAATAAAAAAAGCGATTATAAAAGAATGATGAAACCAGAAGGTTTCAAAATATCTTCAATATATAATATTTTATAGAGCAGATACTGCGATCTCATTTTATCTCCTTAATAATTTAAAATTTATAGTTTAGATTAATTAGAAATGGATACAACAAAACAATAAACTTTAAATTATTTTTCTTCTTAATCAGTAATTACTGAAATTTAGTCCTTGTTAATCAAAAATATTTTTATATTTTAAAAGTCAAAGCTCTCATTAAAAAATAAAAAAAAAAAAAATTACAAATTATTTACTAAGCTATTTTGTTTTGTATACCCCCAACAAAATGAAAGAGCAGTTTTTTTATCCTTTACTTAAAATTGGTTCTACTTATGAGCAATTTAGCGAGATTTTTTTTTTTTTTCGTATTTAATTAAACGATTTTGTAATAAATAGAAGATCTCTCCTGCTCCGCCTTTCTATTTTTTTTTCGATGATTTGTTTAATTTTTGATGGACAACTAAATTTAAATTGCATTACAGCTCTTATGTTTTTTGTTTTTGTTTTAGTTTTTATGTCACATATAAATTGTATATTTTCTTCATTTCCGGTAACAATTGAAAAATATTTTATTGGAGTGTGAAAAACCTAAAAATCCTTTTTAATACTATAAAAAAAAAAAGGGGAAAAATAGATTTCCTCAAAAGTGAAATGAAAGAGTTATAAATTGTTCTTGCGAATAAAAATTATTTGTTGTATATTGAAACAGTGTTGGATAAAATATATTGAGTAATTAGTCAGAATTCTTTTTGACGTTTTATTTAAATTTTGAATTTGACTGTTTATCTATTATATGAAACCATAAAATTTGTTTAAAAAATCCTTATTAAACGGGAAAACTTAATGATTCGAAATCATTTTAAACAATATATGGTGTACTAGAAGAGGATAAAGTTATGTCACCGCTGCATATTATTCAAACGTTACAAATAAAAGTTTCTATATGTTTTGTATTTATTTTTGTAAATATTTAAATAGATTTACTTTTGTATCTGATTTAAAAAGTTTAGTAAATAATTTATAAATTTTCTTTTCAGACGAAACTTTAATCTTAATTGTTGTCCTAGAGCTTTGAATGGTGAAAAATGATATAGTCGAACTCTTTTTACACTTCGAATGCTACATTTAAAGGATTAAAAAACAAAAGTTAAACGGTTCAAAAAAATATTTTGTTTTTTTTTCATTTTTATTACCATTTACCTACTCTCTTGAAAACAGTTCTCCTAATTTTTAGTTGTCTTAATGCTGGCCATCAAAAATTGTCAATCTATCAGTCACAAAATAAAAAAGTCAAAAAATAAATAAAAAATTTAAATATTCATTTTTTTTTATCTAAAACTGTTCCAAGTATACATAATTGTCACATTTACCAAATTCGTGTTGACGAATGGATATTCAGAAAATTTTTTGGGGGTAAACAATTTTATGGTTATTATTAAAATAATATATACATATACAAAAAATATACAAATATTAATATATAACATTATGTCCTTTATATTATTTATATATATATATATTTTTTTATTTTGTGTAAAATTAAAAAAGAATGAGGGAAAATTTCATGTCCTTTCCCAGAAAATTGGTTTAATTTGTGAAAAAACATGAAAAATTTTTGTACAAATTTTTCAAATTTTATAAAAAAAAATATAAAAAAAATAAAAAAATGATTTATATTTATATTGTTATAATGATGGAAAATAAATACAACTAACAAATAATCAAAAAAAAAAAAAAATAACCAACAAAAATGAAAGAGAGTTAAAAATAAATAAAAGGAAAATGTTCTTTTCGAAAAAGAAAGGAGGAAAGAGAGGGTGTTAATGTGAAAACGATATTTTATTTATATAGAGCTTGTTTCGGTTGTTTTTTTCCCACAAATTAATGATTTCTACCTAATATATATACCAAAAGAAAAACCATTTTATTAATGTATAATATTTCTAAAATTTGTGTAATTCAGGAATTTTTATCTTTTAATTATAAAGAAACTATATATGAACTTCTTGAATTTGATTTTTTAAGAAATTTTCTTTTTTTAATTGAGTACAGGATCATAGAGTTGGTCGGTAAATGTACATGAGTTTTGTATCTGCGTTAAAGAGTATACCAATGTACTAAATATGAAAAGGTAATTTCCAAATCGAAACATAGAAAACTATACATAGAGCTTAATTACGTGAAATTATCATCAATTTATAAATCTTTTATAGATAATAAATGCTACAAATATGTATTTTATAATGAATGCAATTGAGTGAAGAAATTAAGAATAAAAACAGTGAATCTTAAGTCTTAACTTAAATTTCGTCAACAGATTTATCACTTAATCATGGAAATCTAATAAGATTTAATCCTTTTTTTTCTTAGTTTTGAAAAAAGTAAATTTTTTTTTATCAATGCATTTAAGTATACATCAACATTTTAAATTTTTCAAGTTAAAAATATTTTCGGTTGTAGATAGACTTTGAATAATAAACATCAAAAATGGATAATTAAATAAAAGAAACTAATTAAATACTTAAAATGGAGATATGCTTCTTAAAAATAACAAAGAATGTCAATTTAAAACATAAATTGACATTTAATTTTTGATATCGACAAATCAAATCTTATATTTTTGACATTAAATATTTTATATACAATGGCAATATTAGTAAATTCAATTAATTGCTTTAGTATATTCTAGAGGCAGATATTAGAGTCAATTCTGTTATATACTTTTTAGTATATTAAGCCTTTCATCATACCTAATGAGAATGTTTTTTAAAAACTTTTTTTATACCCGTACGATAGGATCGGGTATAATAAAATTACTCCTCCGTTTGTAGCACCTCGAAATAAGCGAGCTAGATATATCTTCAAAGGTATGGATCGGATCAGAAAAAAATTCTAAGACTTTTGAGCCATGTCCGTCCGTCCGTGCGTCCGTCCGTCGGCACGCTAACTCAAAAACTAAAAAAGCTAGAATCTTGACATTTGCACAAAATATTCTGGGAGTAATTTGTAGGTTCCCTATTTTTTTTGGTTGAGTTTGGACCAAAACTTAGGGTAGCTCTCGAACACCTAACTTTTAGATCCCCACATTTTTTTTTGAAATAGAGCTATGAAATTTTAACTGCTGATAGATCTCACAAAAATATTAATTTTATTTTTAATAACTTTTTTTTTGTAGCCCCACCCGTTACGGAGCTACAGCTCCCCAAAGGTTCAAAAAAGCTCTATATTTAAATTGTTATAGCACAAGTTGTATAAGATATATCTTCATTTTGAAAACGCCAAACGATTACTACTTTTATTAGCTTTAAAAGTATATATACAATAAATATATATTTGTGGCATACGGTGTCTTAATTTACCGTTATGCGAAACTCAAATTTTGCAAAATCCTTTAACCCTTCAATCTTCTAAACGGTTTAATTTGGAAACTTGAAATGACAGAAGTTAGATCTTTAAAAATAAGTATGAGTCATTTCAGAAATTTTTTTTGTATCACCCACCGTTTAGGAGCTGTAAGGGGTCAAAAACTGAAAATTTCCTATTTTTAAACAGCTGTAACTTGAACACCTGTTAAAATTTTTTTGAAGTAATACACAAAAATTAAAGCTTCAATATTATACTCTTATTTCTGTTAACAACTTTCTTTAATAATATAGGGTTACTTTTTTAATTGGCGAAAGTGTTACTTGATTTTTTCAAATTTTCTAACAAATTTCTTTAACAAATTTTTTTCATTTTGTTTTACTCGATAATTTGAAATTGTTGAGGATATAATGCGTAGTACATAAAAATGTAAATAAATAAACAACATAACGGTTGCTTGAAGAATTTTTATTTATATGATATTGTTATACATACATACTTATATAATATCATGTTTATTTACATATCGTATATGCCACTAGTGAGTGAATGATAAGAGTATATATGTATATTATATAGTGCCGTATTTACATACATATATGTATTTTATTGTACTTATAAGAAATTATTCTGTCAATGGAATATTTAAATATAATATAATATAATATTTAAAATTATATTTACTGTTTTGTACTTAGTAAATTTAATATACATTTACCGCTTAGTATTAAACGGTACTATAGAATATTTGAAAAAGTTTTGGATTGATAATCGTTATGTGGAAGGTTAGAATCTGCTTTTGAAGAATGTACATATAAACATATAGTTTGAATATATGTACAACCCATAGTACTAGAAATTATAAAATTCACCCAAATTATTTTAAAATACTAAAATATTAAAAAAATAATATTGTAAGCAGAGTGACAGGCTGTGAACATACTAACGGTTCGTACGGGTATCTAAGAGTTGACAAAGTCAACTGTATTCTTTCTCGTTTTTAAGTTAATTTTATTTAATTTCAGTAAACATTTGATATGTTTGACCAATTTATAAAAATTTATAAAAAAAAATGTTCAAATCTATATAGAATCATAATACAAAAATTTTTAAAAAATTTATTGGCTATAGAGAAAGTATAAAGAGAAATATAATAAAAATTAAATGTTTTTTTTTTCAAAAAGAATGTTTATGCTTGAACTAAACGAAAATTGAAGCCTAGACCTAAGACCTATATATTATAATATTTTGAAAAACATTAAATTTCATCAATTTGAACTACAGATCGTGCTATAATACTGAATATTTTCTACAAGGCGCATCTCCATAAAATTTGATTTTATAATTTATAAGTGAATATATGTATATTGATATTTTTGATGTTAAAATGATTTGTTTGATGATAGGTAGTATTCATATAAGATTTACAGTTTCTGATCGTATCAAACATCTCGCTTTAATTTTATACATTGTTTTCAAGATGGATTAATTGTTTAATATCACATTAGACCTCATATGTAAAAACATTTAAATGATCTGGCACATCAACTCATATTTGACAATGACTAGCAAAGGCGGTTAAAAAAGTTTCAATCAACATACCTATATAATAAATATGTTTAAGGAATCTTCTAAGATTCCTTCTAAGGGATATACATTTTAAACATATAGATGACAACTTCAAGAGAATAAAGGGGGATGTTTCAATGGAAATACTATCTACTAGTCAAAATTTAAATGTCAAAATAAATGTTTAATATTTTTTAATTATTGACAAGCTATTTAGCATAAACATAAAAAATAATTAAATTTAAAAAAAAAAAAAAACTAAACAGCTATAAACAATAAATTTACTTTATCTTTAAATTTTCCTACTAATTAGATTTTTTTACTGTTATTTTCTGTTACCATTCTTATTTAAATAATTTAAAAGTCATAACAAAACTACCTGATAAAAAAAAAAAATTTGGTGACAAACTGAAATAACAAGAACCAAAAAAAAAAACAAAAAGGAAGAAATTTCTCCATACAGATGCTAGTTTTTGGTTAGAACCTCATGGTTAAAATGAAAAAAAAAAAACCTATTAAATTTTATTCATATAATTTAAATCTAACAAAAATCGTTCCAGAACCAGACCAGACCAAACCAAGATAACCTTCTTCTTCTTGTCTTTTTTCCATATTTTCTCTTAAGTTTCTCTAATACAAGCAAAAAAAAAAAAACGCAAAACCTTGAAGTATATTCATCCTTTTTATTTCGAATATATACCTGTAGATTTAATGTGTACAATTTTAAAGTCTTATAATGATAACAATTTATTTTTCTTCATTTTCATCTACATAATATGTATATTATTATATAATGACATCCTTTTTATTCTTCTTCTTTCATTTACATTTTCTTTAGTTTTGAACTCATCTTCACAGCAAGTCAATAAAAATTGACTGCACAAAAAAGTAAAATGAAAATTAGTTTTTTTTTTTTTGTTTTTGTTTGTTTTTTTTTTAGACTCAGTTGGTATCGCTCAGTGTGTGCAAAAAACTGTATTGCACTTAACTTCAGCATTGAATTGAACGAATTAAACATTTTCATGGAAATTCTGGCAAAAAAAATCTCTCTGGTATGTCATAAAAACTATGACAATAATAAAAAAAAAAAAGATTTCAATTACTATGAATTTGAAGCTAATTTTAAAAATATCCGGAGCAGAGCATTAAATCAGCTATCCATAGCTATAAATACGACATAGGAAAAAAAAAAAATTTGGTTACGCTGTTGGGAATGTATTAAATCAATAATTGGATGATCAGAGAAAGAAAAAAAGAAGAATAAGGAATAAAAATGTCATAAATGATTTTTCACTGAATGGATTTTTAAATGTTAGTTATGCCTTTGTAAGAGTAATTGTTATATTTTATTTACCGTCGATATCCATGTAATATATACTCGTAGTTCTTTTTTTTCTAGATTTTAGTATGTAGATTTTAAATAATTTTTCTTTTATTATGTAGATTATTATATCTTCTATTTTTAGTAATTTGTTTTTTTTTTTTGTTTAATTGTTTGAATATATCAAACAATTGTGACTTTTATGGATCTAAAGTAAATTTTAAAAATTGTTGTCATTTTTTTGTCAAATGAATTTACTACATATATACCATAAATATAGTTAACAAAGTGTCTAATAAAGAATGCATTTATTGGAATTTTTATTATTTTATATCATTTTATAAATTAATTTAAGAATTTTTTTTTTTTTTTGGAATTAAATATACATAGTAAAATTAGGCAATTAAAACATATTTGGTGTGGTTCTTATAAAAATCTTTAACAACTCGTATGTTGAATTTTTAAAAAAATATTTTTACTGGCTGTTACAGCATATATTTTAAGATTTATAATTTTGAATTCTCTTAAATTATAGGTGATAATATGTTCCTAAAACTGTGGTAGATAATTATAATGTGAACCCAATATTGTAGAAAGCGTAATTAGTAAACTTTCCTCGGCCATTATTCCTATTTTCTGACTTATCTGCATCTTCACTGTATTCTGTCCGAAATCATTAAATTTTCCTCAATCATAATTCTTTTTGTTCTAGGTTTTAATAAATAAAATCATGTGCGGTGATTTGTATATTAATTTTATTCCTATAAATCTCATAAGTTTTCGATTCTAATTTGAACTTTGGTAAAGCTCGACTTGATTCACTATTTAGAAAATCATTTGTGGTAGTGTGTATAATTGGCGGTGAAGTTAATCATTTTACTGAGTTTTGAAAGAAGCTACCAATGATTTTAGTTAGGGGGAAATAATAATCGAGGGTACCATAAATTGGCCCTAAATTGGTATAAGTGTGTATCTGGAACCCCCTACCCACCTATCGGCCTTATATCCTCCTTTTCATTCTGTACAGCCTTTTAGGATTCATCTTCTTAGGATTTGATGTCGGTATAAGTGTGTATCTGGTATCCCTATCCATTTACGATCTTGTATTCTCCTTTTCATTCTGTACAGCCATTTAGTATTCATCTTCTTAGGGTTTAATGTTCCGTTATTGTTCATTTCTATATTATTCTATATTAACTGAAGTAACTCTGTTGCTTTTAAAAGTCAAAACCTTTTCACCATAATATATCATAATAGTTTTATATCTTCTATCAGTTACTAATATATATACACACCTTAGATTTTTATTTATACAAAATCTTCTTAAATTACTACTTAAGATAAAAATAAAAATTTTTCTTATAATGTGTTAAATAAACATATACCAGATGGCGGTTTAAATATACCCATTTAATAAATTAACAATATTAACGAAAAAAAAAAAACTATCAAAATATTTTAAAACTAAAGAAAAATTTTTTTATGTTCTAATTTTTAATTTTTGTTTTTATTTGAAGAAAAAAATTAAAAAAACAAAAAAACAAAACAAAAACCAATTTTTCCACGTTATTTCTTTTCAAAGTAATAAAATTTGTTATTATTAAATATATATAAGAGTATCACGGTATCTATAGATAGAATTATAGTACAACTGCTTAAAAAAAAAAGAAACTATAATAAAAATATTTAATACCCACAATAAAATGTTAATAATGGTAATAAATTTTTGGATTTTTATCGAAATTTTGTCGAGTTTTTAACGAAAATATTTATTAATGAAGTGAAATAAAATATATTGTAAAAAAAAAAATAAATAAATATACATATATAATTTAATTACTTTATTAATTCAATGGTTTTTTTTTTTATATTATTGTTTAACCAGATTAAAAAAAAAAAAAAAAAAAAATTAAACCAAAAATATTAAATGTTTTGTTGGTTTAAGAAGAAATTTTAATTTATTGTGCGTGTCAGAATGCATGATTTTTTTTTTTTTTTTTTTGTTTTTGATAAAATGGGGAGTTAGAAATGGGTAACACTATTTTGATTGGATGAAAATATTTTGGTATTAAGTTTTGTTTTAATTTTTCCTATATAATATACAAGTACCATAATATGGATGAAGTATATGGTAATCAATTAAAAAATCAAAATTAAAATAAATTTCAGATCTTTATAAGATCCTAGAACATCAAAAACAATGTTTTTGAAAAGGTTTAGTTATTGGGTATGTATGTGTGTATGTATGTGTTTTTAAAAATTTTGATCCTAAAGGTGATGACCCAATGCTCGTGTCGCTCCTAGCATTGCTTTTAGCGTCATGTTTTAAATAAAATAAAGACCCAATGCTCGCATTGCTTCAAGCGTAGCGTTCTAAATAAACTAAAGATCAAATGCTTATAGAATCGCTTTATGACAAACAACCAATATAATATAATATAAAAATAAAAAATAAAAAATGTATATTGTCAACGCGAGTAAAAGTAGAAAGTTGCTCTACTCTAGCGTCATTTTTCTATTTGGTCAAGTTCGATTTAAATCAATGTATTTAATCTAATTAAACGTCAAAGTGACGCTAGAAGTGACGCGAGCATTGGGTCATAAACCTTAAGAGAGATATTTAAAAAAGGATTATAAAAAATGAGGTGATATTTCTCATTATTACAAAGTTGATTAAATACGATAGTTGAAAATACGAAGTTGAAGTTAAAAATACGATAGCTTAAAAACTCTTTAATACGCACTTGTTTTATGTCAAAAAATCAAATTTTGTTTTTTGCTAATTTTCAGACGAAGTCAAACAACTAACTATAAGCTCATTCACGAGCCATGAAAAATATTATAATCTGTTGAAAATGAGGCAGCATGCTCAAAATATTTTAATATATAAGGTATTAAAATTATTTTTCACATTATAAACATATTATATATATATATATATATGACTAAAGTGAAATATTTTTAAATTTTATAAATTTTCATTTTTTTTTTTAAATTTTGAAATTTATTTTTTATCATATAAAGATTTATCTGATTTTTTTACTATATTTTTCAAAAACAATACTATTTCACTTTAAAAAAAAAACTAGGATTTTATCAGATTAAGAGAACATTTTCCTTTCGTTTTCTTATAAGATTTTATTACTGGCTGGAATATTGACATTTGTATTGTAAGGATTCTATAGAGTATCTTACTAAACTTAGAATTAATATTAAAAATTTTTTTCTTAATTTTGTAACATAACTTTTAAATAACATATAATAAAGTTTATTTTCCGTCGGATTTTTAAGTTTAAATTTGAAGGAGTTAAAAATATATTTTAGTTATAGATTTTTAAAAATTAAAAACGAAGATTAATCAATGGATAGAGTAATCTCGATAGAATAAATTTTTATTTTGTACAGAATTTTAAAACATTTTTTACATAATATCTTATAAATCACAACATTAACAAAATTATTTGTTTTAAAAATATCGTTTATTTTATTTTATTAAATATATAAAAAAAAGCCTGAACCCGATAATCATCCCGTATATATAAAGTTGACATATAATATACATAAGTCAGGTTGCAAGAACACATTAAAGATCTTCACAAAATTCTATTAAGCAAATCTATACTCTGCAGTAGCTGATCATCTCGTTTATAATGAAGGGCATGAAATTGATTTTTGTAATTGAAATCGCTTGTTACTATGGTAATCGCTGTAACTGGAATCGTTTGTTGCCAAGGGTACCAAGACTGGTGAGACAGACCATTAAGATTATAAAAGTTCGAAATTTCAATAGAGACTATAGAGGCATGAAAACTTCAACTGTAATCAATGAGTATCTAATTCAAATTACTACAACTTAAGAAGCTGGAAAACAACAACAAATCATAATATATAAACGAAAGAAAAATATTCATCGAAACGTCATTCCATTCATTTATATAGGCACAATGAAATAACTCCGCCATACAAAAATGAAATAAATATTGGTTTTTTTTTTTTTTTTGATTTAATAAAACCAAAAAAATATATTTTTTTTTAACAGCATGTAAATCTAAACTTTTGAAAATTTTCTTTAGAATTATAATACTCCCTCCTCGTTTAAAAAAATAATATGGGCTAAAATTATACGTTTTGAGATTTACGTTCCTCAATTTAAAGATTTGTTTTTATTGTTAAAAATATTGTTTTCGTCATTTCGCCATTCAGTTTTTTTTTAGTATATTTGAGATATTTTTGAACATATCGAACTTTATCGCATTTAAAATATACATAATTAAAATTTAGTTTTAGTTTAAAATAATTATTAATTATTGCAGTTATTTCAAAAAGTATTTTTTCTTTTTCTTCTTTTATCAGAGGTGTGTTCATATTTTGGTGGCCAATGAATATTTTTTTGTTTCAACAAAAATCCAAATAATTAGTTATGTTTAATAAATTTTGAATTATTTTAAAGTTACTCAACTCTTATTTGATGGCCATTACATGGCAATTTTTGAGGATTTTTTTGTACAGCCCTACATTAAGAGTTTTAATTAGAAATATAACGGTTACATAATATTTAAAATGATGAATCTAAAATGCAAAATGAAAATTAAAATTATTATTTTGATTAAGGATTGCGTTAAGACATTTTTTAAATGGCGATGTTATTTTAACCAAACTACAAAAAAAAAAAAATTAAAAAAGGGAAAAGTCTCCTCTTTAAAAAGCAATCTTTGGAAAAACGAATTTTTGATAAAATAAGATTGCAGTAACCACCCTTTGCGTAGCAGATCTGTTAATAACTTTTTTATGTATTTTTTTATTAATTCCTTTTTATCAGTTGGACTTTTTAAGAATATTTCTTGTAAGTATGTGCATGTTAAAACAAGAGGATGTTGAAAAAAAACAGATATGATATAGATAAATTAGAAATTCAAGAACATGTTGGAATAATAATACTGATATTTCAATTAATATAATTTATTATTTATTTATATTTTATATATTTTTATATTATGAGTTTTAACGACTTAAAATAAATAAATCAAAAACTATGTGATTGTTGCAATTGATATTGTGTGTAGCAATTTATATTTTATTGCGAACGAATGCGTTAGTTCTGTTTGAAAACCAACAAACCGGCTTACAGTTCCCAAATAGGAATCTGTACAATACCTACATAATACGCGCGTACTATGAAATATAGAAAAAGTATAGCAATTAGGTCAGTTTTCAATCAATTCAACATTATTGAATGAAATTAAAGAAGATGAATTAATTGTAAGGTACTGTACAACAAAGTTGTATAAATTTATCTTATGTATTATCCAATTAATTTACCAAAAAAAAAAAAAAAATGTTTTATATGTACATACTTCTATTTATTGACAAATAAAATATCAGCATATTTTTTATATACTATATTTCTTTTTTTATTTTGATTTTTTTGTTTTTTTAACTTGACCCCCTTTTTTTTTTGTTGCTTTGCTCGTTCTTTTAGCGAATCAATTCATTAGTGAACTAGATAATCACTTAATTCACTTAAAATTGATTTCTACTAATATATCATTTTAATACCAATTTTTTTTTTATTTAATTTAATAATAAAAAATTGAACCAAAAAAAAAAAAAAAAAATCAAGAAATAAGAAAAAAATTATAATATAATAAAAAAAAACTTGTTGAGTTCTTGACTTAATTCACCTCAGAGTTGTTCATATATTGTTTTTTTCTTCTTGTTTTGTGCATAATTTCTGTTGAAGTTGTTGCGCGTGTTTTTCATTGTAACTCAACTTATAAAAAAACAAAAAATTTAAATTTATATTTAAATTAATATACATATACAATCACCAATAACCAATATTGTTGATTACCATTTTTTTTCCGCTTTTTATTGAATTATTTGTTAGTTTTTTTTTTGGTTTATTAATTCCATTTAAATCGCTTTGTTAACTCTTTATAAATCCATGTAATATCTCAAATTATTCCAATAAATTGATTTGTTCAAATGAATTATTATTTAATACAGAAAATTGACAAAAAGAGAAAAATGAAAACAAAGAAAAATAGAATAAATTCATTCTTTATAGATTTCAATTGACATAACAAATATTTTTTTTTTTATATTTTACACCGAAAAAAATTTGTCTGCGAGTTATAAAATACGAAAAAAAATTTATTCATATTATTAGTTTTTTTTGCTTTTCTTTTAAAAACGGTTAATTAAATATATCTAATTTATTATTTTTCTTCTGCTGTCGAGGAATGTTATAATTATAATCTTATATGTTATAATTATAATCTTCAACTTTCGACAAAGTAAGTTTTCTTCATCATTTTTCTATTGTTGCTTTGATTTTGATCTTTAGTTTTGCTCTTCATAATGTTCCTTAAACGTGTTAAATCAAGTTTAGAACTATTTAAAGTAAGGTCCAGGTGAATATTAACTTTTTCATGTCAATTGATTACTTAAAATTTATAGCCAATATATTATAAGCTGAGTATAAAAAAAATTTTTATAGCACCTTTAAGGTTTTACATAAAATATAAATGAAAGAAAAAACTTTGATTTATAAGCGAATGCGTTTCAACATTATCTATATGCCATCAATAACATTCTTATTTTTATATATTCTAAATGAAGTTAATTTTGGAATATTTCGTCCATCCAAACACTACTGGACTCCTCGATAGGCAACTTGTAGTCTTGGACTCCAACTAAATTTTTATCCCCCGCAGTGCTTTATATAAAACTAACTGCGAGATGTAAAGACAGATTAAAAATTAAAATTTTACTTTTAGTATCTGCGAGATGTAAAACAGATTAAAAATTTAAAAAAAAATTTTCAATATGTTACATTAATATTTCATAACCAAATAATAACCAGTTAACCAAAATCTTGATTAAAATCTGAATATTTTATTAAAGAACGGAATTTTATAATATCTAAAGTTATATTTTTCATTTTTCAAAATTAATTTTTAAACCTATTTCAAGAAAATTCAAGCATCTTATAACAGAAGCATAAAATATAAAACCAAGTTTCTATAATTTAAATTTTTATAGTTTCACCGAAATATTTTGATATAAAAAAAAAGATGTTTTATCTTTAATTCAAAAGACAAAAAAATCTTTATAATTCGTTATTTAGTTATTTATAGTTTCAAAGAATGTATATATTAATGTTTCACTATTATTAGGCGAATTATCATATAAAACAATGACTTTGAGTTTAACACTAATAAATATCTAGACAAATCACGTATCCCATATATTTTTCAAAATCTTTTCATTAGCGCTTCATAATAAATTTTATTAAACGACGAACGACGAATGTCGAATTTGAATCTTTATTATTGCGTGTTTACTCTGAAATCACATTTTTCAAATTATGTACAAAGATTAATCTGATCTATACTTGTATAGCCCCATTATACATCATTTATACTAACTGACATATTTGCAATTAATTATTATTGTCGATTTTTGTCAATTTAGATATAAACACTTTTCAGTCTATACATACATCAATTTTTGTTAAAGTGCATATTAACTCTAATTTGTTGTTAGATTGATAATGTAATTGACAACATGTCATTTAATGTAAAGGTGACTTTTGTATAAAAGGCTTAATTCTCATTTAGTTTAATGTTATTTCTTCCAATTTCTATTCTAAAAATCTCAACTAATCTATCAATAGACTTCAAATTGAGTGTTGTACATTTTATTTCAGTGTTGCAACTTTTAGATGTCTATTTATTTGTTTTATTATTTTCAATTTATTTATTTGTACCGATAAAAAAAAATTTTATTTTTTCCCTACAACTGAATCAAACCAAATGATTTTATTTTGTTCGGAAAGTATTAAAATATCATTTCATTTCACTTAAATACTTCGTAAAAAGAAAAAAAAATTAGTACCTATTTGAATTATTCCTTTTATTTTACCATTTTATCAATTTATTTTTTGTTTGTCTTGTGGATTTACAAGGAAAAAAAAACAAACAAAATATTCTGTAATTCTCATATCAAAAAAAAAAATTCGCTCTGTCACTGACAATCGATAAATCACCATGTACTTTTTTCTGTAAACGCGCATTCAATTGTGATTCGGCAAAAAACAAAAACAAACAAATAAAAAAATACTAGAATAAAATTAAAAGATCATCATTTAGAGCTGATAATAAGAGACAAGGAGAATGCAAGAAAGTGGAGACCACTTTTTTTGTGATTGTTTTAACTAATATACATACTTATAGATTGATGGTTTGGATATATTTCTCTTTTTATTTTTTTTTGTAAGGTGGCACGATCGCGTACACATATACCGCTATCTCATCATTGTCATTATTCAATTTGTAATTCACTATATAAAAACTTTTTATATATGCTTTAAGAACATAAGATATCATTTTAATTCTCAGATTTTACAAGATTAAATAACAAAAAAAACAATGAAAAATAAATATAAAATTACCCAAAAGTGAAAATCGACTCGATTATCATCTGATTTTATTTAAATATGGTGTTAGATTGGGTTTATTTAATGTCTTGAATTATTTTTCAATAATTATACCTTTTTTAGAAGGAATATTTGCAGCAATTAACCGAATAATGTGTGTACAAAAAGAAAACAACACAACGGATATTACAAAAATAGGAAGGAAGTATAATTGGAATAGTATGGGACGGTCAAACAAAAATTCATCATATTCATAATAAAAGTTGGCAAATAAAAATGATTGGATAGTAATAGACATTTTTGGGAATATCTTAAATTATTAATAGAAAACCATTTTTTTTCATACAAGCAGTGCTATAGAAATATAAAAGAAATATGTTTTGGTTTTACCAATGAAAAATTCAAATTTTTTTTGGAGGGGACATCTATAATTATAATTTAGTAGTTTTCAGCTACACACTATGTATTATGACATTCCGCTAAGTTTTGAATACAAGTACATATTTCGATACGATTTTGCTTACAAAATCTACATTAACATACAACATACATACATATGTATGTATAGAATCATGATTTTTTTTTTGTTTTCTTTTGGAATCAAGAAATTTTGTATACCATACGAATTTTTTGTAATTTAGATGTCACGGTAAAATATACTTACCCTACACACTAGCTACAGGACCCCTAGTAATATTATAATTTTGCGTTTTGCGTATTTTTAAAGAAGAAAAAAGTCAAGTCAAAAATAAGCGTCAAATTAAAAATACACTTCATATATTATATATTTTTAAAATAAAACTAAAAATGATCTGGACTAATTTCAAGGTATTTATGTGTAGGTATATACAACAAGTTTTCTTCATATAAATTTTAAAACTAAAAAATGTCTACTTGTGTAACTCTTTCTTTAATAAATTAAAAAAATAATTACCATACTTTTATATTATAACTCTTCTTATTGTTACTATCATATACGATATATGATAAGACACATTATCATATGTAAATGTATTTTTGATTTACCTGCCTAAAGATTTGGACAATCGACAAAATATTGAATTGTTAAATAAAAAAAAATAAAAAACAAAAGCAAAAAAAATCAAAAATAATCGATTTGTTAAACATCGATCATACCACATGTCGATCTGCGTCACACACAACACAACTGAAAAAAATTTAAACGTTGATCAAATGACTGATAAGTCAAAAAAAAAAGAAAAATACTTTTTATGAAAACTCAAAGAATTTGACTTTTAAAGTAAAAAAAAAAAAAAAGTTAATGAAAAATTTTGAAAAATATTCGCGGAATTTTTATATTTTTTGATTTTAGAGTTGGTTTTGAAAAAAAAAAAAAAAAATAAAACAAATTTGTCTCCCCCTATACAAAAATAAAAATAATGTCTTTATTCTACTTTTCTTTTTTTTTTTTTTTCCCAATTTTTGAAGTTCGTGATTTTTGATAAAAATCTCGAAGTGAAATATTTTTTAGTTTTTGTTTTATTAAAAAATATTTGATTTATTAATAAATTTTCATTTACAATATTTTTCAATAAACAAAATGAATAAAAATATCGAAATTGAAAATATTTTATTGATTTAAATCAGAGAAAAAAAAAAACTGATTGGTTGTTAGTTGTTTTATTAAAAAAAAAAAAAAAAATGTCGGATGACTTTTAGAAAAACAAAATAAAGTTTATTATCAAACATAATTTTATTATTAAATTTATTTTGTAATTTTATAATTATCTGTATTTCACTTCACTTTACATAATTTATGAAAATGGTGAAACGCATAATGTAAAAAAAATAAAATTTACTGTTTAATAAAATTAAGTTTAATATTGAAATGAAACCTTGAAACCCTGGAAAACCTTTAATTTTTATGCACCCATTATATATGTGTATGTGTTTAGTATGTACATACCTAATATTTTTATCATCTTCTAATCATGTCAAAATTAAGTGGTTTTTAAATATTATTTTAAAATCTACATATAAAGCACTACATAAATATAGTGCTGAGATATGTAAATAACTGCTGAGATATGTAAATTGTGGAGTTGTATGACAACTACCCGAATCTATTGCACAAGCACAACCAAATTTTACAGAAGTTGTTGCCATAAAACTTGATAATCATTTATAAGATTTTAGACGTCTAGCTTCATTAAGTTCCAAGAGGTGCAAGAAGCCTGAACCCGCTGCTTTAGACCAATCAAATTTTACAAAAATTTTTGTCATGTAACTCGACATCTCTTCAATAAAGTTCATACGGGTATAATAAAAGACATGAAACTTTATTTCTTGTACATCAATACAAACAAAAAAAAAAAAAAATAATTCTCGTAGCCATATGTTCGTTTGAAATAAAAAAAATTCAATCGAAATCGACATTAGGTTTCTAACTTTTTCTGTTCAAGTTTTTCACTCCCTCATCAAATAAAAATTTTTGTACAACATTTATGTATTTTACCGTAATTTTAATTTACGGTTTTACTACAAAAATCGTTCTAACGTATTGTAAAATATTTTAAAACTTTGAAAATATTTTTATATGTATATAAGAAGTTCTAGTTATTTTTTCTAAACTTTACTTAAGAAATTGAATTGGCTTCAGAACTTTGTCTTTAAAACCCTCATCCCTCTTAAATAATTCAATTAAACCCTCTGTCATAATTCAATAATTTTAAATTGATAGATGTCGTACGGTTATTCAGTCAAGTCACCATATACCTATTCTTTTTTTATTTTTTAATTTAAGTTTTACTTTTTCATTTTTTTGGGTACTTATGGATTAATAATACCTAACTTTATTTAGTTCTATTTTGGTATTTGGAAGTTCATCCAATTCAAAATTCTTCTACTAACCGCACGTTAGCATCCTTATTCCTTCGTTTAACTAAATTTTTATATGAACTTCAAAAATATTTGCGGATTTTGTTTAAAATTTCAGCTTATATTTTTATTAGTATGAATATAATATAAATTAATTTAAAATATTATTGAAAAAAAAAGCACCCGATGATTTTTTAAAATAAAATGAATTAAACTTTAAAAGAATTATTGCCGCTGTTAAAATATTGTCACGTCACAACTATTCTTTTACTTTATAAATATGCAATAAAATAATTATATATATATTTTTTTTTAATGTTTGAAACTTTGAAATAAACCTAAAAAAAAATTTAAAAATTTTTAAAGACTCACAGTTAGCATTCTTTTAAAAGAGGCGGCGAGAAATATTTACAATATATTTGATTTTATAATATTTTTAATTTTTAATAAACTACCATTCAAGAAAATATAGAATAAAAGAAAATTTGAAGGATTAAAGTAAATTTAATATGGTTAAGAATCTTTTAATATATAAATAACATTTTACTGTTATATATACATATATATATACAATTTGTCTAAAAACAACACATATAGAGTAGTTAAAATAAAATTTAACTAAAAATTTTCTGCCTATTTTTTAACGCCTACAATATTTACTTTTAATTCACAATATTATATTATGAATGCTTTTCATATATTTCAGACATCCAATAAAGCATCTTCAAAGAAAAAAGGGTTAAAAATTTCATAGTAAGAAAATGACTCTTAAATGAGTCACAAATTTCTATTCACAGAAACAGTTATTAATATTTTAAATATATTTATACAATACTAAATAATAAATATATTTATATATATACAAAATTTTTAATATATGTAAATATATAAAAGATATAAAATATACATCTAAAGAACAAACTGAATGTCAGGTAAATTTTTAACCCTTTCTTTTTATTTTTTTTTTTTTTTTTGAAGAAAGGATATGATTGATTCCACCTCCTAACAAAAAAAGAAAAAAAAAAAGTAAAAATTTGCAAAGAATCAGTGAATCATTAGATCTTATTTTAAAAAGAAATTAGAAAGATAGGATATAATGCAAAATGAATAAAAAAAAAATAAAGGATTTTTCGAGGTAAATATGTGGTTATATTGATGGTTCGATGAATTTTATAATGATACCATTAGACCGTGTTAATTCTGTGGTAAAAATATTTCATATTTTATTTAAGAAATATTTTAAAAATTGTTTTGATGAAATTATTTGCAAAAAAAAAAACCATAATAACCATTCGACACTATATACATGGTATAATTATTTAGTTTCAAAGGTTTTTATACGATTTAAAGAAATATCTATATATAACCTTTTTATATACTATAGGATTTATATTCTTCCTTTTGTGTTTATTAAAACTTTTATTAAAACAATAACATTTCTGATTATTTTTCAATATTTATGTTGTTTTAAGAAAATTTTTTAAGAAAATATTTTTAATATACATATATATACAAAATAAAATTGTTTTGTATTTCCTTTTTAAATTTATTAATCCTAAATAAGAAAAATAACCTTTTCAAAGTTTTTAGCAAAGTAAAATTATAATACGTATTATATATAAAAAAAAAAAAAGCGTTAAATCTGAGCTCAATTTAAATATCTCTTTAACTAAATAAATAAATTTTGTAAAAGAAAAAAAAAAAAAAAAAAAATTTAAACAAGAAAAGATTAACTAAATTGAGGTTAAAATTTATTTATTTTATTTTTATTTTTAAGTTAAATTCAAAAGATGAATTTTTCAATAATACAAAAAAATACAAATATTTCAAAAGAATTTATTTTCACTTTATTTTTGTTACAGATTAAATAAAATTGAAATTTTATAAACAAATCCTGGATTAAAAATAAAAATTTAACCGCAAAAAGGATTCATTTGATCGTTTGTTTATTTAAATAATTCATTTTGTCCTTAAAAAAAAAAAAAAAAATAATAATAATAATAATAATAGGTACACTTTTCAGGTACACTTAGAATCTGAAATATTAAAAAAAATTGTTGTAATGAAAGCTATATGTTCTTTCTTAGAAGCTAAAAAGTTTTGAAACTGGTAATTGTTGGTAAATGAATTAATTTTAATTATTTTTCTTACAATCAAATTAGTTTTAGATAAACAAGTTTTAGATCATGTTTAAAAATTTGGGGTAACTAAAGATAAAGATGGGGTAACTTGGTATGAGGATCTTTTACATCAATTCAAAACTTTCTTTTTGTCTTATGATTTTCTAAATATTAAAAAAGTGTATTATAGGCCAAAACTGAGGTACAAAGCATATATTTAAGAAGAAGTTTCTATAACTGCATTGGGTTTTATTGATAAAGTGCGAAACAAGACTGCAGTTTGTTTAATAAATGATTCTAATGTAATCTCAATGTTTTCTCTCCTTATACTCCGTCGATTATCACGAACACGTATTATATTTTATCTTGTAGGAAATGGTACTGGTGTATGAATTGTGACAAGATTAAAAGTATATAATGCCTTCATTAAAAACATTTCAATGGGAAAGAAAGAGAGTTTCAAAACTATAAATACTAAAAATTCTAAAATAACCATATAAAAAAATCCTTTCACATCTGTACATATATATGTACATCACCCAAAAAAAAAAAAAAACAATTATATTATTTTACTTATTTTAACTAAAAGCAAGTCTCTTAAAGTTTTTTTTATATCAAAACCAGAAGTTTTGCTTTATTTTAAATCACAAGTCTTTTAAAAAAAATATACTTTAGATGAAAATTTCTAAACCAATACTAAATCAGAATTTGCCATTAAAATCGTTAAATCGTTTTAAGCATAAACTTGCCTCTTCGATATTGTTGATTTCTACTTTAAACAAAAAATTTTTATAGTAATTTTTTTTTTTTTAAATTTGTAACTCCTAGCCTGAATTTTAACATAAAAAAAATCATAACTATCATAAAATTTTAAATTATAAATTCTGATATGAAATAAAATCTATAAAAGTATTCATTGTTCATGTAATCGTATATATTTCAAACCTAATTATAGTCCTAAGCGTAATACCAGTATCTGATTTGGTTACGCTGTTGGAAATAAAGTAATTTAACAATTGGGTGATCAAAGATTTTTATATATAAAATAAAAGAGGGAAATCATAAATAATTTTTTTACTGAAAGATTTTGAAATTTTTGTTATGCTAAATTTAAGATTTTCTTTTTTCAGACAAAATTCTGTGCAAAAAAAAAATTAAAACGTTAATTTCAATACAGGTGGCAGACCACCCCTAATTGTATGGTTTTTTTTTTATTTCATTATTTAATAAAAGAAATTGTCTATTAGTACAATTACTCTTTTATAGGTGAGTGTGATACTCTTAGAAATGTGTTAACAAAGGTTGTTAATAGGATCTTGTTGAAGTTGTAGGTATAGTTTTTAATCAAAACGATAAATTCAATCTTTTTGATGCATTACATTTTTTTGAAAGTTGAGTATTAATTTTAGTTTTAATATTGGTTATATAGCTAAAAAAAAAAGTTAAGTATATGAATATCAAAAAATACAATTGAAATCAGATTGATCTGTGGTATTACGATAAAATTGAAATAAAAAAACAAAAACGTAAAATTAAATAACTTATTGTCCGAAAAATTTAAAGGTTGAAGAACGTATAGGCTTAGATAGCGTAGAGACACGAAAATTATATTATTATAAAGTAAGCCCTAAAAATGACAAAATAATATAAAAAGTGAGACGAATTGATGACGAGGTCAGTTAATAAAACGATAAGTCTTAAGTAAGTTAATAAAGACGATAAAGCCAGTGAACTTAAAAAATTTAGAAACTATATATATAATTCGATATTGGATGTTCATTGCAGAATAGAACGGTTAAAAATTACTTTCAGGGTAAAGGTAAACCGAACAGAAGTTTATTTGAATTTTAAAAAGGATTTTTTTTTTTCTTTTTTAGTTCATTCTTCTGTCACAAAAATGTGACAAAGAAATTACACAACTTTTCCTTTTCACAAATGGCTGTAAACGAACGCGTAAGGGGGAATTATTTTTAGTACCCTCGATATTTTCAGAGTTCACCCTCTTATCCACTAGACCGTCGAGGTCCCCTTTATAAAAAGTATTGAGATTTTTTTAAAAAAAACCAAAGAATCAACCAAATATTATAATATATTCAAAATAAAGCCATTTTTAGAAATGCCATTATCAGTTGTATTTATTTTTGTATATTATAGTTGTATTAACACTAAACAATTCAAAATATTTCTGGCAATTATTTTGAAAGTTTGCATCCATTCAAACAATGGTTTTTCTTTGTTTTCTTACTCCCTCTTTAAAATCAAATTTTTTTTCTTTTTTTTTTGCTTCTTACTAAAATTTATACTTACCTACCAACTTTAAAATACTTTAACTTTTAATTTTTTTTTTTTTGCCATAATTATTTTAATTACAAAAAATTAAAAATTCTATTCAAAAAAAAAAAAAAAAAACAATGAAAAAGTCATTATACAATCGTTATATTAATTTGCGTGCTCACTTTGGTTTAAATTTGTTCAAAAGAACAAAAACCACTGCGGTTTTTTTTTTTTTTAAATAAAAAATTATTTAATATTGGAGTATACGTGATCTGATTTACACCAATTGTATGTTTTTTTATATTTAGAGCAATAAATAACCATAAGCCACGACAACAACCACTACTGCCATTATACTAACTATATTATTATTATTATTATTATTATTAGTGAATATACACAGTGAGTGCCCATTTTAAATAAAGTATGACTACAAGTACAGAAGAAGTAAAAAATTATAATGAAAAATATTGAAATCTGATCTATTGTACAATAATATAAAATCAATTGATTTGAAACAAGGAAGAATGAAAACTAAAGATGTTTAAGGGTGCACATTTTCCAAAAGACAATAAAAATATAGTTTAGAATATTGTGACTCTTCTATCCTACCAAAATTTGTAATTTTTCTTAAAATTTTAAATGTGAAAAAAAAATTATAAAGTGTAAAAACAATAAAGAGACACTCTCTTCCATAATGACATCCTAAAAGCTGTTAACACAATATGTAATAATATAATGTTGATATTTTAATTGTTGTGTTTTACTTTGAAAAGATTTGATCCGGTGCCAAAGTAACAGGTATCTAAAATTTTAATTTTTGACCCATAATCAAAGGGTAGTATAAAATGAGAAAAGTTTCTAAATTAACTTGTGCTAAGATCTTTCTTCTCTCAAAATTTTACGATTTTAACTATAAGCGTATTGGAAGAAGTTAAATCTTGCAAAATTTTGTTTTCACATAACGGTAAATGTAAATACTATATAAATATACAAAAAATTGTATAATTTATAAAGTTAAAATAATGTGCTGGCATTTGGTGTTTTTAGATTGAAAAAAATGTTATACACTTTTGAAAATAGAACATTTTCAAACTTTATAAGGTGTTGTGAGGTGAGGTTCGGTAACGGGTGAGACTTCATTAAAAAGTTGTTCTACGACATTAATATTTATAAAAGGCATATTCATAAAATATAATTGTACAATCTTAGGCGTCAGTTATAGTTTTCATTGAAATGCTTCCGAAAAATGTTTATCTTCAATTTTTTTGCAACAAAGACATATAAAATATAACAAAAGTGTTGATTTATTGATTAAATAATTTCTAAAGAATAAATTCAGCTATGAATTTTTAAATTTTAAGTTAAATATTTCAAAAAAAAAATCAATTTTATCATTTTACGGATTGGTAATTATTTTACTGAACAACTATGATCAGTAATTTTGCATAATGAAACAAAATTGTTCCAATGACATATGTTTCATTTCTTTCCATTTCAGTTTGCCATTGGTAACGTTCAGGAGAATCTAGCGCTATAGTAATTGCAGACATTTAATTTTGTGTGACATTTCGTATATTTTTATTTCATTTAAATCGTATTTTTGTTTTGTAAATCTTATATTTTTTATCTCTCATTTTATCAATTTTTAAAAAAATGTTTGAAATCTTGAAAAATTTACACAAAATTTTGTAAATAAAAATTTTTGACATTAAAATGTGAAGACATAAACGTCAATAAAAAGTCGCTACATAATTTAGCGTAAAATTTTCTTGCTGCAAAATTCATGTAGCGCTACAATGTAGGGCTAGATAAAAAAATCGTTCAGTAGAAAATTTTATCGAGCGCTGCAGTTTTTTTGTAGCGCTAGATGCTAATGAACGCGACCATTGAAAAAAATTCTGATGCAATTCTTGACATATTTCATAATGATTTTGTATTTCAATCAGTTTACACTAAAATCTTATTTTTTTATTATTTTGCTTATTAAATAAAATAATTATTATTTATTCTTTATTAGAACCATTTTCTATTAATAATGAATAAATAAATTAAAATAATAAAACTTTATTTTCCAAACATCGAAATAAAGTTGACAACAATATAAATTAATTTTATTTTTATTTTGGTTTCATATTGTCATTTGACTGATGATTTTACTGACAGTTTTCTCTGATTGGTGTAATGTAATCGTCTATAGTTGGAAAAAAATGTAAGTTTTCAATTTCATGTTTTTTTTTATAACTGGCGCCTTAAACAGGATAAAAGTTATAGACGTGCGAACGAACGGTCAACATATAGTGTGAAAATATAGTAAGTAAATTTTTTTTTTTTGGAAAATGTGCTAAAATTATAATCTGTAAGTAGATATTATTTTTCACAATAAAAATATTTTTGTTAAAAAATTATACAAAAAAAAAAAAAAAATAATAATAATAAATATATTATTATTTATTTATAATAATAGTTTTATAACACAAAAACTCTACTTATGTACATATTAAAAAATTAATTGTATAGTAATTTTTGTTCACGATATTTTGAATTCTTTTCATTGAATTTTAACCTCGAAAAAAATTATATATATGTATATAAGTATGTACATAATATAAAATAAATTTTCTTTTATTATTTTTTTCAAATTGATAAACTTAATTATGTTTATAATAGTAAATTATATTTTAAGTTAATAGCCAATGCGGGTTTTCTATAATAAATAACCAAAACGCATTCTTTTATTTAAAGAAAAAAAAGCAAAAAACAACAACAACAACAACAAAACTAAGAGCACAGTGCAAAGTAATAATTTGATATAAATATAATATAAAAGTATCTAATGTTAATGTAAATACATAATAATAATTATAATGATAATATTGATAATATCATGAATGATGATGATGACCATCAATTCATCAATAATTTGTCTGATCTCAATATATTATTTTGTTTTTTTTTTGCCTTGGCTATTTGTTTTTTGACTTCCAATAAAATAGAGGTTGGCCATATATCTATTTAAAAAAAAAAAAAATTATTAGAAAACAATGGTTTAATAACCAAAAGTGTGAGACTTGAGAGAAAAAAAAAAAAATATATAACTATTATAAAAATTTAAAAGAAAGTTGTGGAAAATATATGAGCATTTTTATGTGCGTTACTCGGATAACGGTAATACCTATATAGCTCTTTCAAGATAAACTTAAGTATAAGTAACAAAAAACTATTTTGTTTAAGATTTAAGGCACTTTTAAACACTATACGAAATAAATAATATCAATTTCGTAATAAAATTCTATTAAGCAAAAAATATTGTCGTGTAAACAGGAGAAAATGTCAAAAGGATGCTAATGTCATTTGTAGTTTGTTTGTCATTAGATTTTGTATTCGTTTCATGTTGTAAGGCTGTTTGTTAAAATTAAAAAATAAAATTAAAAAATCAAAAAATGTAATTTTTATTTTAATTATAAAAAAATATTTAAAGAATATTATATGTATAAAAATAAATATACTTGCATACTTCCAAAAACAAAACAAAAGAAAAAATATACGAGCATTCTAATTTTAAATTATATAATATACAAAATTCAATTTTTTTTTATAATTTTTAAACTGCCTTCTTCAAATAAAAACTATAAAATGACAAATCTCAAAAACCAACAAACTTATTTTTGGTTTTTTAAAACTGAATACATAAAATATGTTGCAGAAATGTCAAAAAAAAATACAATAAAAATGAAATTCTGCTGCACTTTGAGTCCCACATCAAATGTTTCAAAATCACTTGTGAACATAAAAATAAACTTGCCTTAAGTCCTATTGATCAGAGCTGCCTTTGGTCAACTAAGTACAGTATAGAAAAGCGGGCAAATAACCAGAAAAACAAAAATCAGAATATTCAGAGCATGTGTATTATCAAGTCTTCTATACAGTAGCGAAACTTGGCGAAAGTATTTGTGAATAAGTGCCAAAAATTGTGAACAAGTGCGGAATATTCTAGCCCAGTACCATCAGCATCAGGGATCTATGGCAGCTCACCAGGCGATGAACCGATAACGAGCCAGATAAAACGAAGAAAATGGAGATGGATAGGCCACACTCTGAGAAAAGAACAAACAAATATAACCAGAATGGCCCTAGAATAGAATCCCCAAGGAATTCGAAGGCGAGGCCGACCCAACAACACCTGGCATCGAATAGCCGAATTAGCCAGAAATGGGCAAACTTGGGAGGAAATCAAAATATGTCCTAACAATAGAGCGCAATGGAGGAGGTAAGTGGATGCTCCCACGAGGAGTAACAGGAAACAAAAAAAAAAAAGTCCTACCGTGTATCACCAGGGTCACATTGATGAATATTCTCAAATTTCCGAATCAATTTAATGTACTGTTTTTACTTTTATAATGTTTTTTATCCGGTGATATATTGATACTTAACGTGAACATCACCGATGAGCATGCGACTGAACGTGTTCGAAATTTATTACAAATTTGTTCATAGTATTTATTTAGTATAGCCTAAAAGCGCCTTTTGATGATTATTAGCCAAACCATCCATAATTTATTTATATAAATTAAAATTATAAAAAATTAATAAACCTATTATTAATTTGCATTTACAACCTCCACTATATGTTATATTGTTTGTTCCTATCACAAAAAAGAAAATGCTTTGCTATAATTTTATTCTAAGAAACTATGTATATATACTAAATTGTGTCCCCTTAATTACCTACAATATATGTTAACTCTATATGAAATAAAATACATAACAAAATTAGGTCACAATGTTTTTCATAATCTCTGGAGACCATCAAAAGCTACATCTACATCTTTTCTTAAAACTAACAGTTTTAAAACTAAAATTTATTGTTTGAATTATGTTTAAAAGGACGACAGACAAACAATTTTATTTTTAATTTAAAATTAAATCTATTAAATTTATAAGTAAACAATAATTTCTATTCCTTTTCAAAAAACAGAAAAAGAAATGAGTTAAAAAATAAAAAAAAACACAAAAATCTGAACATTATGATCCACATGCCTCCGGGTTCACTCATTGTTAAAATTCTATTTTTCTTAATTGAATTTTTACTGCATCTTGATTATATACAAATATGTATATAATATATGTAGCAGCGCTTTTATGTGGTTTACTTTATTTAATTTTTTTTTGTCTTTTTTTTTTTTTTTTACAGTAGATGTAATATAGAAAACAATATTGTCCAAAGTATCCAATTCAGAAACCATCATTAGGTCAGAATGTTTCAACTTTAAATTCAATATACCACCAATAATATGCACATATGAATATGAGAACATTTTCACTATATAATTTATTTACAATATTTAACTAGAAGTTATGAAAAATTATTTTAAGGTTTTTCTTTCTTTTTCTGAGTTAATTATATTATAGATATAGAGGAAAAGTATCAAATAGTTCATCCAAATAAGCGGGTATCATTCATTTCTTTGGTTATTTTTTTTTTTTTTTGTATTTATTGTTAATAAAAATTTTATTTATATATACCTATATATTTTTTCTTTGTATACATATATAATGTATTAATGTTTCTATTCAATATTTATATACAAATTATAAGTGAATAAAAAGAATTGTTTTATTCTTATATTTGCCAAAATCTAAAAAGACTTGTATAATGGTTATTTATTTATTATATTAATGTATGACCTATACGCATATTTGTAGTATTCCTTATTAAATTATGATCTGTACATTATCTGAATAATCAAATTATTGGGAAACTATACTAAAACAAAAAAGATTATTTCTTAAAAAAAAATATTTTTATTTCTGCCTTTTGCAGCTTAGATTGCAAATATAGCTCTTTAATTGATAGCCAGTAGTGGTTGATATTTAATAATCAGTAGTGTTTAATGATTAGTAGTAATTGAAGAACAAAAAATCAAAAATGATAGAGTCATCACTATAAAAACAAGATATGGTTTTAAAGCTGTTAACCTCACTATTGTTATTTTAATGTCGGTAGTTTAGAATCATATTTTCTTTAGCGTTCACGTTATTATTTTTGATTTGTATGAATGAGGAATTTCTATCCTTTACGATTTCTTCATCTACAATTCTATAGGAGTTGTCAAAATTTTCTACATAACCATCATATAGTAACTAGTAGGGATATAACTAGTAGGGAGCTATATATGACAAACTAGTATAGATGGGGATGCCGTTAAAGACTACACTAGAATGTGGGATATAGTTTTTATTTCTAACATTTTGGAACAAAATTAAAGGTTTTTCCTAGCTACTGTTAGTTACTGTTTTGTCATTAATTTCAATCCAATAATAAATGGCAGCTATATGGAAGAGGGTCAAAAGCAGATAAAAAACAGTTTTCACCTTTAGTCGAATTCAAATTTGGGACTTCCGAATGATTGATTGACTCTCTAACCGCTGTGTCATCCACTCTTGTTTTTCATATTTTTCTGTTTCACTAAAATAATTTATATTTTGCTTTAGAATCTGTTGAGAACATCATAGATTAAGCATTCCTAATTCTCAAACAGATAAATTCTGTTTCTTCCTAAGTTATACCAAGAGGTATTTTGTCTTCCCTTATGCATTTTTTCTGCTTCTTTATATGCAACCGTATTTAAAAAATTTCCTTAATTAGTTTTTTTTCACTGGTTTTTTTGTGGTTTTTAGTTCAATGAAAATCTACTGACAAAAAGTGTAAATAAAAAAAAAATTTTTAAGAGTAATTAGAGAAATACTATACCGAAAACTTGAATTTTAAAACTAAAATTAAATGGTATCGATAATTTCTTTAAAAGAATTACTGGATCAGGAAAATCTATCAAAACTTCAGAAATTTTTGAGATCATCAAAATATTTTGCAAAAAACAAAAAAAAAATTCTACCTATATTTAAGTAAAAACTAAATCGAGTCTCGATTTTTTTTGTTTATTGTTTTTTCATTTCTTTGACGGCACGTTACAAAATTAAAGATCAACTATAGGTACATAAATGTTTAATTCAAAATAAAACAATTTTGAAATAAGTATCTTAAAACATGAATTACTAAAATAAACAAACGAAATTAAACTTTATTTTTTTTTTTTTTTAATTTTGAATCCTTTTTTCGGCAACATTTTTAATTTTTTTTTTAATCCCGGATTGTTATTAAACTCTTCGTTTTACTAATCTTTAAAGCAAATAAAGACAATTCAAATCGGGAACGTCAGTTTACAAAGGGATAAAATAAATATGTATTTGGTGAAAAGTGAAATTCTATGGAAACATTTAACAAATTTACTGATCCTAATATTAAGTTGATCTGTTTCTAACCTAAATATAGGTAATCTTTAGATTTTTTTTTATTTTTTTTTAGAAATTATTATTTGTTTAGGTCTGGATTTTCTAAAAGTGAATTAAATTATTTGACTCAAGTCAAAATTATTATTTCCTAAATTTTTTTTATATAAAAAACTAAAAACGCTATAAATGTATAGACAATGTAAAGGTAATGCGAAAAATTTTTATAAGGAGGAGTATTAATTTTTCTTTCTATATTTCTAATTTGGAGCCTGCCAATCGTTGAGTTTTATAACTTTTGAAAATATTGCCATTTCAACATAGGCTAACATGGCTCAAATATTTAAGACCACTACTAAAATTGTGCCTTTAAATGATGAAGTATGCATTTAAGTATACCTTTTACTTTTATATAAAAAAAAACAAATTTTTAATTTGCTTGTATATGAGACTTTTGAAATATCAACGGATGCTATTTTTTTCTTATCCCTAATTTTGGAACAAAATTTGCAATATTTTCCCATTATCTTAAATTTGGACAAAAATGTTCAAAATTCATACTTGTTCATATTTTTTGATTGATCCTTTTTCACTTTGTGCGGTAAATGTTTTACCCCTTACAACGTAAGTCCGTCAATTGTTTGTTGTCGTGTGATTTCTATAACCTTCTGGAAGCTGAAGACTGATCTATTTTAAAAGATTTTTTACATTGCTTAAACTTTTTACCAAATTCGGAAAGATTAAAACATTTCATTATTTTTTTTTTTTTAATGCATTTCTCTGCCACATAAATGTGGACAGGAAATTACACAACCTTTCCTGTTCAGGAGTGATTGTAAATGTCGTAAAGGGAAATTAGTATTACAACGTGTGTGGGATTCGAATCCAACATTACCACGGTGTTTATAGCGTATACGCTCTTACCCACTAGGCCACCGAGGCCCCATTTCATTATCTATTTCTATTGTTTTAGAAAAGGCAGTTTAATAACCAAAGTTAATAATTTAAAGAAAAAAAATTCTTTTTAATATCTTAATATTAAAATTTTTTATACTGTCATTCAATTGTAATTGCTCACAGTGAAAGGTTAGCAATTAGAATGTCATAGGTGTTCTGTTTTATAGATTAATTTAACTTTTTTTTAATAAAACATTCATCAGTATTATTATTAAATTGTATAAAAATTTAAAGTTATTTAATTTTTTTTTATTGTTGTTTTCTTATATTTTAAATTGACTAATTAAAAAGTAAAATAATAAATGAAATTATTGAAAAATAAAAAAAAATTATTTCTCATTTGTATATATACTTACTTACATATATGAATGAATATAAAAAAAAAAAATTCAAATTCACTTAAATATGACTTTTACACTCTGTTTAATTTGTTTAATTGAAAAACGGGTCAATAAAGGCCAATGCAATCCACTGAAAACTACAAAATATGTACATATATCTACATTTAAAAAATAAAAAATAAAAAAACATAAAAATAATGGTAAATTATTTGATCGTTGTTCATTCAGAAAAACTAACAATTAATAGACAAACAAAAAAAACTAACAAATAAGAAATTAAACAAAACAAAAAATTAAAGAAATGTCCACTATGAATTCAATTTTTTTTTTTTTTTGAATTAAATTATTCAACAAACTTTCCTATATTTAAATTAAAATTATTTATAGGTATACATATATATTGTATAAATATACATAACATATATTATGTACATTACATATATAATTCTGTACTAAATAAAAAATTTTATAGTATGAAAGAAAACAAGTGATTATAACACTAGAATATAAAATAAAATAGATATAGAATTTAAATATAGGTATATAATACTCTGAAAACAGACACACACATATTTTAAACTATCATTACTAAAATAAAAAAAATAAACAAAAAAAAAAAAAATTAAAATAAAAATAAAAAAAATAAAAAGTTCATATATCAAATCAATTTATTGTCATGACATTTTTGAGTATAAACGACATTGTCGTGTCGCGTCGTCTTTAAGCTCCGATTTTCAATTATCAAAAAAAAAAAAAAAACAACGTTTATATGCATTTTATTATATCGAAACAAAAACAAAAAATTAACGGTTGATTTACAGCAGACTATGATCAGATCAGAATCGTTGCATTAAACATGGTATCAATCGTTTATATACATAGTTTACTTACAGCGTAAATTGGTTCATAAAAATTAAAGACGAAATTCGTTTAACACTATACAGTTTTAAATTGATGACATTTAAACTAATGATCTATAATATATAACTAACTCTATAGTATAAACACTGCTACCTACTGTTATTTTTAAAGTTGGTATATATATTTTTAAATTGTTTTCTTAATAGCTTTCATATTTTCCACTTTTTTGTTTGAGTATACTTTAAACGAACAAACTAAACATGGTACATTATCCTTTGTATCACACATTTAAGGATATTCAAAGCTATGAAGAATTCAGAAATTTCGGTATAGATTAAATTTCAACAAAACGAAAATATTAATATGTTTAAAAATTGTCATGTTTTACGCACATTGAAAATATGATCTGCAACGATTAACGTTATAGTAAGATTTTCTGTGAGTTATATGTCAAATTTATAGGCCTTTTGAATCAAATCGTTGTGCGATGTATCTATTTATATATTAAAACTTCAAGATTATAATTTCATTATAGTGAAAACTTGTTGTCAAGGACAAGACGGAACGAAACCGTGTGAAGTAACATGGAGAGTCAACTGACCCAGGGAAGCAAATAAAAATGATATGATCATTTATGTTCCTTGAGACTCTTCATAATATGTCATATTTTATATATATGTATGTATACATTTATTTTTCCCATTTACTAATGATTCAAATGCAGAAAACAAAAAATTAAAAAAAAAAATTAGAGCCAAATGCGATAATACTTATACTTATATGAAATATATATAACAGTTTTTAAAGTTGAAGTCAATTTTAGAACGCTTATAACAGCCAGATTTAAGCCAAAATTAATAAAAGGAAGCGGAGAAAATAAAAATAGTTTCTTAATTTTATTTTATTTATCCAATATTTTCAATAATTTTTTTTAGTTTATTTTCTTGTCAATAAGTTGCAGCCCCTTGTTTTGCTGTTATAATATGTATAATTCGGCGTTTGAAACCGAGTTTTGAAGCTATTAGATTTTGCAGTTTAAAAATGCCACCTTATTATGTTTATAAAAAACAATGGTAAATTTCTTTTAAAGCAATTATTAAAAAGTTTTAATACCGTTCTCTTGAGATGAGTTTTGTTTCGCTTTAATTTCACTTAGATCTGTATACTTTAAATTAGTGTTGGGACAGACAAAACAATAATAAATAAGAAAATAAAAATACAACAAATAAATAAAATAAACAGAAAGTTTTGCAAAATAAGCAAAAAAAAACTCAAAACAAGCTTTAAAAATATACATAATATGTATATACATATTATGCATATAGAATATGTCACATAATGGACCGTTTAATTTTTTTTTTTAAATAAAATAATAACAACAATTTTGTTTAAGGAACAAAAGTAAAATTGATTCAAGTGATTCTGTTGTTGCTCCACTATATATAAATGTGACTATTACTTAAAAAAGAAAAAAAATTGTTTTGTGAATATTTGTTTGTATAAATATACGTATGTATACAAATCGTATGTATACGAATTGAAACTGAAAATTTAATTTTCATGAATGAATAAGTTGAGGTTAAATATTGTGACTCTTTACAATTAAGGGTCATCAAATTTGATTAAAATTATTATTTCATGTTTTATTTCATTTTTTTTTTATTCATTTTTCTTGTTTCTTAATTTTTATTTAATTTTATTTAAAATTATTTCAGTTTCAGAATCGTTTCAATTTAAGCACACTATAAAAAAAACATTGGACTTCAGAATGATTGAAACAGTGATAATGATGTGATATTTGATGATGAATGACATGAGACAGTCAGTGTACATTATAAAATTTTTATGTTATATATATGATGTGAATGATGTTAGCTTGAATAGGGAAAAAGAATTTTGTATTCTAAAGATTTATTTTTTTTTTTTTTTTGTTTTTGTATCTTAAGATATTTTTTGTATTTTTTATTTAGACTTTTATCATCATATATTATAATATTTAAATTTTGAATAAGAATAAAACATAATTTTTGTATTGTAATTTTTGTATAATATTTTGTTGATCAATTTGACTTAAATGGCTTTGAATCACGCATTTCTTTATATCTAACGATGGAAAATTTACAAAAATTATTGGATTAAAGAAAATAAAAATATATTCATATATATTTTATATTATATACTTATTTATAGTGTATTTATTTGAAATGGGGAAGTTTTTTTTTCTATACAGTGGTACTTTATAAGATATTTGAGTGAAAATTAAAATTTCCTGGTTTAATAATAATAGTCATAATGATTATTTTATATTCTATATATAATAATCTTATATATATATAATCATGAACTTTTTAAAAAAGAATTTTTAGTATATGATAATAATTTTTTTTTTTTTTATTTTATTATAGAAATGAAATCACATAAGAAAATTCAATTGAGGTAACAGATTTGCAATTATTATGACAATTTTTTCACGTTTTTTTTTTTTTTTTTTGAAACGCGAACTTAAGAATGTTATTTTAGCTTAAATTTAGTAAAATATTAAAATAATTATAATGATGGTAATAATTGTTATTTTTTTTTATATATGGTGGTTTTTAATTATTATAGTTATTTTAATTCCTATACAGGCTCACTCTAAAAAAATATTTATATTTCAAGTCAAAAAATATTTTCATTATACATTTTAAAATGTGTTATTGCAATTCTTAGTTTTGTAAACGTTTTTTTTTTTACCTTTTCCTATAAATTTATATTTTTGTTAAGTCATAAAATGAACTAAATTTGTAGTTATTTTCTTATTGAACACAGCTTTGCTACTTGAATTTGCTAGTGCTACATATATTTTATATATGTAGGTGATTTATTGAAAAATGCGTTTATAAATTTCAATAGAAGTATATGATATCATTTGCACCACTCCTACAACTGTATTGCTACTATATTAAGTAAGACGTTTAATAATAGAGTAAGCCTTAAGTGATATCAACATCCATCAGTACAAATCTAATGATTTAAAAAACAATATAGGTGATTTCAGTCAAGAAACGAGTCTATTAATTTCATGTCTATCTCATTATTAAAAATGTAATATATTTCAAACACATATGTTTTAATTAATTTTAAAGATCAATTAAAAATAAATCTTTTTCTTTTTTGTATATGACGTATAATAAACTTTTTTTTTCACTATATTAACTTTATATGTTATATCTAAATAGTTTAGATAATACGATTTTCTCAAACTTAAACATAAAACTTGTGCGAATATTCGTACACATAGATTTTAAATCTGTCATATGATCTAAAATTTAACTACTTATGTTTAATCTAAAACTGCCATTTTATTTAAATAAAAATCAATTTTAGCAAATCCTTTAAATATGATATATTGTAGCTTTATTGTAGCTTTAAAAAAATCTCAATTTTATTGATAGAAAATTAAGTAATCAAATTAAATAAAAAATTTCTTTAAAATATCTTCAACACTAGACCGAGACGGCATCACAAAAATTCAAAAGAATTAGGAAAAAATATCAAAGATGCACGAGTACGTGTTCTTATAATAAAAAAAATAAAAAAAAACATTAATTGTCACTTGTATACAATATCGAACACAAAACTATCCATCAGTTTTTTGTAATATTATTTTTAATTTCAAATATTGTCATGTTTTAATTTTTTATATCCTATATACCAATCTTCAATTTATACAAAAAAAAAAAAAAAAAAATAATCGAAAATAAACAAAAAAAAAAAAATATTTAAAATCTGGCCACATTGCAAAATCATAACATTTAAAAGAAATAAAAATAAAGTTAAAAATGTGTAATGAAAAGATTTCGCAATCTAATGACCTTAAAAAGGATATACCGCCAAACACGCAAAGTCAACAAAAAAAAAAAAAACAACAAGTCAGTGTATGCAATAAATATATGGTAAGAAAACATAAAAGATAAATATTGTCGAAAAGAAAAACCGATTAACGCCTCCAAAAAAAAAAAAAACCAACAAAAATCCTTGGATTTTTTTTTTTTTTTTAGAAATGTCCTCATTTATCAGGACTTTTTTGGTATTAAATGAAATGTACCGGGTATTAAGTTGTCGGCCAAATCTCTTACATACAAATATCTTTTCATGACGCATGATATAGCATTAATTTATTAAAACAGTGTTTTCCAAAGTAAATTTTAGTAAAATGTTTAATTATTTTTTAAAAAAATTGTTTAAAAGTTGTTTGTAATTCAATATAAGTTTTGAAGAGTTAAAAAAAGAGTATATAAATTTTTATTTAAAGAATATTCTTGCTTTATTATTTCGTTCCTTTTAAGTTTAATATTAACATGGCTATTAATAGGAGAATTAATTTAAGAAGAAGAATATGGTCACTATAATTAGAATATGTATGTTATATACTGTTACGTATAAACTTTAAAGATTTCAACATATAAAAGGCCAAAATTAGTGTAAAGTTTAAATAAATAATAAAGAGAAGCCCATAAATCTATATTGAACCTTTAAAGATAAAATACAAAATAGAGTAATTCATTTATCAACACTGGATCGAGTGCATAAAACTGAGCTTAAACTAAAATCTAACTTCTCTAAACAAAATCTCGTTATATATCTTGCAATTTTCCTTGGAAAATTTAAGCAAAAATAAGTTTTTATTTAGAAAAGTAAGATTTGAATTTAAGCTTAGTTTTATGCATTTGACAAACTATCTTTGTAAATTTTTATGTGGCCTAGTATAGGAGAAATACATGTTTAGAAGATGAATCACAGATACTACGATTCCGATACTATTTTGAAACTTTAAGGTTGTACAATTTTATTGATATATACACACATTTTGCTTTTATATACGCAAAATTAATATTTATTTAATGAGCATTTTAACAAGGTTTTAAATTAAATTCCATAAATTCTATAAAGTATAGATTGACTTCAATTTCAATTTCTTAAATTTAAAAATTGCATTTTGAAAAGCTCTGAATTAGATGATGTATACATTGTGCATAATGCATATTTTAAGAGTGTGCTTGTAATGACTTCTGCAAAAAAACAAGGACTTTTCGTCCTTTCAAGTCCTTTTCGTTTCATTTCTTTGTTATATATTGTGTTTTATTGCACTTTAAAATGTAACGTTGTTGCATGACTTTTTGGTTTTTTATTAAATACTTTTCTATGAAATACTTTTCTTTTTTTTGCTGTCTCTTTTCTTTTAGTTTTTTTCTCTCGGTGACTTTTTTAAAATTGATTTCTTTATTCTCTAAAATGATGGTTGCATGAATTTATATATATATATATATATTTTTTTTCAATTATGTATATTATTTATGAAAAACAAAATTGTTATGGTTATGTTGGTTTTTGTTAGTTTTTCATGATTTAAAGGATATCTTAAGCAAAAAAAAATTAAGAAATTTTTCTGAACAATAGAATTGAATTGAAATCAATTTTAAATATATACAATATATAATAGAGTCTTCATTTGGTTTTATTCGGTTTCTTATATTTTGTTTCTTTTTTTGTTTTTATATTTTTTAGTTTTAAGGAGTAAAAAAAAAACAAAAAAAAAAAATTATTCCTTGATATGTACCGACAGAAGCTATGATTGTAATGATGAAACCAATCATTTATTCACAGGAGGTGGTAAATGCCGATTATTAAAGAAAAGATGAAATAGAACAAAAAGACAAAAAACTAATAATAAAGATTTCCTTTTTATTAAAAAAAAAATAAAATAAAATAAAAAATATATTTTAATAAAAAATAAAAATGTCTTCATAATAGTAATCCTAATATATAAAAAAAGGAAAAACTATAAACTATAGTCAGTTTTGTCGGTATACATAAGAAAAGTAATGGTGAAAGCAAAACCAAGAATCAAAAATTATATTGTTTCAGTATAGTGTCAATTTGACAACTTAATATTTTATAATTGCATTTAAAGAGTGGACAGAAGATCCGACATTTTTTTTTTTTTTTTATAAAAGGAAAAGATTAAAATTATATATATTTTTTTTTTATATTATTGGTTTAATTTTTTTATACTATTGGTATACTTTGAAAGTATATAATTGGAAAAAAAATAATATTTTTTAATTATATAGTTATTATGATGTCTAAATTTTATTTTGTATTATTTTGATTGAGGTATAGAATGAAGGTATTTGACATTTCGTATAATCATATATATAAATCTGACTTTAGTGAAAAATATGTAAATGTCAGAATAAATATTCGCGATTATCAATTTTTCGTTTGTTAGATGATTTAAACAAATATTTCTAGTATTTCAAACTTTAGTATATATTATTTAATCTAAACGAAAGGATACTCTTTGTACCTATAACGTTTATATAGATATATACTATATACTTATATACTAAATACTTATGAACATTAATATATCTTTTAGCTTTCTATGAATTTCATAGTCGTTGTAACAATAACGCAGCAAAACATTTTACTATTTAAAAAATAGATTTGCTAAATCTATAATTATCACTATACATTAATTAATAATGATTTAGCAAAAATTCGCAAATATATAGGGTAAAGTCAATATTGTTAATGATTATACAACACCAAAAAAAAAAAAACTCAATGCCTACAACCTATTATTTAAGGGAGCAACTTTGCAACACTCAACACCCTTAAATATTCTTGCTTTTCATTTAAACCATAAATTGACGTGATCAAATCACATTTTTGGTATATGTATATAGAAGCAAATCTCTTCTTAATATCTATATAAAATGTATATTAGGTTAGAAAAATGGAGTATTATGCACACATAGATTCGATTCGCCCAAACAACATTGGATTATCATGATAATATACAAAACCGAGCTATTATTTTTATGAACGATCACACTGTTTCCTAAAACCTCACCTAACTTAGCTACTATTGCACAATTTCAGGTTATTTTCCTTATTTTATAGGTAAATTTTATGGACAAGCACCTATTCTGAAGAAATAACTTATAGTTAAAGCCTTCATTCAAAGTTTGTTTACGAAAGATGCCTATATCCCTACACTATATAATTTATAAGATGACGTAAGACTGCTTATGGAAGCTTTTTTATTTTGCACATGTCGCATTTATGGAGAAGATTTATTGTTTCTCAATGTCAGTTTTGCTTACAAAAAAAAAAAAAAAACAAGATTTCAGTAATTTAAAAGGTACAATATGCTTAACTTTTTATAATCTTATTGTGTTAATATTTTCGGAAACATCTAATATTTTATTTTATAGAATTTGTTTTAGTTTTCTTTAAAAAAACATCGGTAAATCCTTCAAGATATTTTTATCAGTACATATGTCATTTTGAATTATATTAAACTCTTAAAAGCATTTTAACAATTTTTTTTGTTTTTATAATTATCAACTGTTTCCAATAATTTCCAATAATCTTTCCAATTATCTTGTTTAATTGTTTGTCATTTAAAAATTTTAATGTATGAAAATTACATTTTTCATAGATATACCATTTTATAGTATAGGTATATATCATCATAATATCTATGAGAATTCATATTAAAATTTTAATATAAAATCTAAGACATCATAATGGCATAACTAACATTAAAAACCTTTCAGTTAAAAACCATTTATAAATTTTTTTTCTATTACAATTTTAAATCTCTGATCACCCAATTATTGATTTAATATGTTACCAACAGCGTAACCAAATTTCATCCTGGTATTACGCTCAAGTTATAAATTTTCTTAAAAACTAAAACAAAGATAATAAAATCCCTGTTAATGAATGTGAATTTTGCACATTTTTTTTATTCTTTGATTAGAAATCAGAATTGATATTTTAAACTAAAGATAACCCCAACTGAGTATAAAAAACAAAAAAAGTGTTTTTCGAAATTATTTTTCTATTTTTATTTTAATTTTATTGACTGGCTGGGAAATGTAAAGAAGCGTGTTAAAAAATAAAAAGGTAACTAAATGTCAGGTATATACCAAAGTTAACATTTCAAAATATATACTTCAAGGTTTTTGTTTTTCTTTTTTTTTTTGTGTTTTTGTTTTAAAAGAAGAGTGAACGATTTTTTAATTTTTATGATTCTTAAATGTGTCCTTTTGAATTTTAAATGTGAATTTAATAGAAAATTTCATAGAGATCTACAGGAGACCATATCCATATGGGTCTAACCAGAATGGCATCTGTAAGGATAGGAAAATGTTTATTTTTTATAGTTTATTGAATAAAATTCAGAAGAAAATCAGTGAAATTCAAAAGAAGTAAACTAAGTAAACTAATATTTAATGGATGGAAAGTTAATTTTAGTGAAAAATTCTTTTACAAGTAAAATCGCGTTTTAAAGAGTGCTTTTTTTTTTTTAAAATAAAATACAATTGTCATTTATATAGCAAAACTTAATTATTAAAAAAATGGATCTTTTTATTTTAAGAGTGAAAAATCATTTTGGAGCGTTTTTTTTAATTTTACTTAATGTCCTAATATACCTAATTACCGAAGACAGTGAAGATTAAGTCTCTAGTTTCCAAAGAGTTTCTTTTTTAAATTCTGAGGATATTGATATTGATAAAATATTGTGATCCAGTTTTATTATTTAAAGATTTCAAAGGCAAATAGACTGAAACTGTTTTAAGCGAATTTTAAAGTTACCTAAATAACATTTGTAAAGTATATATTTAACTGTATCTATTATGAAGATATAAGTACCTACACAGATATTTTAAATTAATGAAACATCAAATGAAAACCTCCTCATGCATGTGTTATTGGTATGCCAAAATAATCAAGGATTGTAATTGCTTATTTTTAAATTGCAAAAATTTTATAGGTATGTAAATATTAAAAATGATATCAACAACAAATATTATAGGTACTCTTAAATTCATTTAATATTAATCAACGTTAATAAATTTCTAAAACTAAAACTCTACATAAATATGTACATATTCATACATACATATAGGTATGCATACGTATATAGGAACAAAATAATTTAAAAAACATATTCTAGAAATGATTCCAATTTAAAATTTAAAATTCCTGTATTTATTTCTTTTCTTTTCTTTTCTATAACCTCAATAAATAATTAATTTTTCTTATGTGTCCTCTTGTGGGGCAGATCAATATTATTAACTGAAGTTTTAATAAAACCATCATAGTAAAAATTTTTACCAACTTTTTCGACTCCATTTTTATTTTATTGAATTGTGCTTATATATTATGTACTAATACTTATGTTTAGACACATATCTACTACATATGCATACCTACATAAATATAATATAATATATACATATGTATGTATTTACATTTCTAATATATGTACTTATTCAACTTTACAGTTTTTCTGTTTTTGTAAATTCTACATCATCCTATCCAGTTTCATTCTATTCGAAATATTTACAATATATATTATATACCTACCTACATATACCAAAAATCAAGCCAATAGTCAAATCAATTTCTTCCCATTGTATATATACCAAAAACAATAATAAAAACAAACAATTACAGTTTATTCTTACCTATATGCATACATACAAATTTGAATTCAATTCACAATAGCATGAAATAGAAGAAAAAGAACAAAACAACAACAATAATAATTTATAAAGAAATATAAGAAAAAAAATATATTGAACAATAAAACCCCCGCATACATATATAAGCCTTGAAGCTTTAAAAAAAAAAAACTAAATTTTTTATTTTCATTATATATTTTTTTTAGTTTGTAAACTTCAGTAAGCAGTTTATACAGAAACATTGGAAAACATTTACTGTACACACCCATCACAATCCATTCAAAATGTGAAAACATTTGAAAAGAAAACATAAAAAACAAAACAATTATTGAAAGAAAAATAAACGCGAAAATATAAAATAAAACAAAACAAGAATGAAACATACATATAACTAAAGTCAATACCACAAAATAAAAAAAAAAAGAACAAAAACAACAGAAAAAAGTCTAAGCTAAACCTCAACGTCCTCAACAACTCACCTTATATATGTAATTTTAAATACAAAATGTACAATGTATGCGAAGAAACACATTGAAACAAAACACTGTCATTTCATTAAACAAAAACAAAATGTACATACTTAATATGTAAATAAAAATAATAAAAATTATTTTAGTTCCCTTTTTTCTATACATGAAGATTATTTGTTTGTATGGGTTTGTAAATTTATACGAATGTATAATGTATCTGTATTATAGATGCAGATACATTATACATTCGGTTCGGATTTAGGAAGATATTTTATTTCAAAATATTATTTCCATTGTTCCGCTTTCTCACAAAACAAAAACTAAAAATATGCAAACAAAAAAAAAAAATAAACACTGAAATAGGTAGATAGGATTAATACAGATCATCGAAGAAAGACGACACAACAACAACAAATAATATACAAGCAAACACAATAAAAAAAAATTACAATTAAATAATGTTTATTTACTTTTATTTAATGCAAAATATAGAAAACATTAAAATAATATTCAAATAGTTTCATCTCTTTCTAACTCATCATTTTGACAAACAAAAATAGTAACATTTTCTTTCCTTTTTCATTATTTGATTTTTATTTTCTCGGAAACAAAACAATTTTAAATATACTGTGCTGTGTAATGTGTTTACCTTTCACTTAAATATTATAATACATCCGTACATTTATTTAGTGATATACATATGAATGTATAAAATATAAATTATTATGAATGATATTAAGTATACAAGTATAGTGCATACAACTTCTCTAAATACTTTTGTTCTCAGAAACTGTTAATATGCTCACATAAATTCATTTCTATACCTGATGAAGTGATGAACCTCAAATAAAAATTTGTATTGGATTTGTATTTTTGTGTGATATGACTTGACTTTATGCGACTGTGTGCGACTAAAAAGAGAAAAGAGAGAGAGTAATATGCTGCCTGGCCTGGCACAGTAGACATTTTGGAATTTAAGAACACCGACCGCACCGCAAAATTGGCGAATAGAAAGAGAGGAAAACAGAGAAGTAAAAAAAAAAAAAATAAATAAATGTAAAATTCCTATTCGAATATAAAAACAAACAAGATATAAACATAATCATATTAAGAAAAAAGAAGAAGGCATACAAATTACTCTATATTAAAATGAAACAACAATATATACATAATGATAATATTAAATTGAAATTGGAAAAGCTTGTTAAAAATTTTTTGTTCTTTTATTGCGCAATAATTCATATTAGAATTTTTTTTTTTGTTTATTTCCTAGCAATATGCCGTTAGTTAACACCTTTAAACATTCCAATAGAAATGTCTGATAATGAATTTTGATTGGCTGATTAAACATTTTATAAAATAAAGGCGTTAATGGAATATTGAAATTTTATGAATTAATTCAATTGACATATACAAAGAATATGTATACTTGCGAAAAAAAGATAGAAATAAAAATGAGCATTAAATAAGAAAAAAAGAGAAGAGAATTTTATTTTATTTGTAAATAAGATTTTTTTTCTTTGTTAATTTAAAAAAACTTTTATGTGTTACGTTCCGGTTTATATTCAGTTGAACGTAGACATTTTTTGCAAATTGATCGTTCCGTTTTTATTGTCGGAAAATTGTCTTTTTGATTTAGAACGTACCGCCGATCGAAATATAAGAAAAAACAAAAATAATATAAATAAGAAAAACATATTAGAATAATATTACAAAAAGGATTACAGAGTGATTAGAAATTATTTGAATATAATTTTTAGTTTTTGTATATTTTTTAATATTTGGAAAAATTTTTATTTTTTTTCTTTTTTGTTTAATTGCTATTTGAATTAAAATTATTTACATATTTATTTATTAAAAAATAAAATTTTAAACTAAAATTAAATAAATACTTAAAATTAATTAAAAATGAAAGAGAATATTGAGAATTAGAAAATAAAATTTATTTTTAGAAAATAATTAAATTAGTGCAAAGATATTTTATTTAAGTGAAACAAAAAATTAAAAGAAAAAAAATTAAATTAATAAATTTAAATACATACTTAATTAGACACATATTTTAAAATTAAGTTATTTTTGAAATGTGACAAAATTTAAGAAAAAAAAATACAATAAACGTAAATAAGAACAAAAATAATTTCAAGGAAAAAAGCAAAATTTATTTTTAAGCACAAAACAAAGTTCAATTAAATCATTATGAAAATTGAACCAAGTGAAATTGCAACATTACACCAGTTTCCAGCACATCATCATCACCATCATAATACGCATCGTCATCATTCAACAACATTACAAAATTCTACACATAATATATTTAATCATCATCATCATCTTCAACAAATCAATCAAAATCGATTGAATCAACAAACAGTTTCTTTAAATTATAGTTTAAATCACAATATATCATCATCAACATCAGTAACCTCATCATCAATATCTCCATCATCATCGACATCATCCGTAGCGGTGGCTGCAGCTGCAGCAGTCTCTTTATTTAATATGGCTAAAACGCCAATGTTACGATCAAATTTCTCAATAAATGCAATCCTTCCGGAAACTATTGAAGATGAATCAAATCATCATCAACAACAACATCATCATCATCATCATTTAAATCGTCATAGTAATACATCATTACATTCACCATCACCAGAAGCTCCAGAATCATGTAATTCACCAATTAGTAGTATTGATGATGTAGGACATGAAGAAATTTCAGAAATTGAATCAGATTTAGATGTAACAAGTACATCACCACCACCACCATCTGATGATATTAGTGAAACAAATAACTGTGATGATTTAAAAGATGTTGATGATAATGAAGAAGGTAGTGATGAAAAAACAGATGGTGAAAAAACTGATGAAAATGGTGAAAAAACAACTGATAAAAAAGGTAATGAAAAACCACCATACAGTTATAATGCTTTAATAATGATGGCAATACGACAAAGTCCCGAAAAACGTCTAACTTTAAATGGAATTTATGAATATATTATGAAAAATTTTCCTTATTATCGTGATAATAAACAAGGATGGCAAAATTCAATAAGACACAATTTAAGTTTAAATAAATGTTTTGTTAAAGTTCCTCGACATTATGATGATCCTGGTAAAGGTAATTATTGGATGTTAGATCCATCAGCCGAAGATGTATTTATTGGTGGTTCAACGGGTAAATTAAGACGAAGAACAACAGCAGCATCAAGATCAAGATTAGCTGCATTTAAACGTTCTCTTATAGGACCAATGTTTCCTGGTTTAGGATATCCACAATTTAGTAATTTTTTATATCCACCTGGTGGACCACCAAGTGCAGCACCATCATTATTAGCTAGTATGTATAGTCGTTATAATCCATTTGCACCGAAACCGCCAACATTATCATTAGGTTTGCCATTTGGAAGTGGTCCTGGTGGAATGGGTGGCCCTCCAATTGGTGTAGCACCTTCAACAACACATCCTGCATTTAGTGCTGCTGCAGGTATGGAACGTTTGTTAGCAGCAGCAGCACCATCAGCACATTCATCACCATCAGCTGAATTATACCAAAGATTACAGTATCAACAATTATTACAACAACATGCTGCAGCAGCTGCTGTAGTTGCACATCAACATAGACAACAACAGCAGCAACAACAACAACAACAACAGCAACAACAGCAGCAGCAACAACAACATATATTAACACATTTAGCTCAATCAAGTCCACCATCAAATGGTGGTAATATTAGTAATAATTTGGATAATCCCTTAGCAGCAGCAGCAGCCGCAGCGGCTGCAGCAGTAGCAGCACAATCTTCAAATTCTTCACCTAATTCAATATTTAAACCGGTAACGGTTGTTTCAAGGAGTAGTTGAGAAATAATTCCGGCATATGCTTAGCATAAAAGTTAAGCATATGAAAATTTATATAGTTGTATCTAGAATGTATTATATAGAATAATATGCGCTTAGTATGGATTTTAAATTTTAAAAAAGAAATATTAACAGGTATTTTGCTTTTTTTTTTGTATATATTATATAAAATTGCACAGAAAAAAAATCGTATTATAATCCGAACTGTTATTAAAAAAAAAAGAAAAAACAAAAATTTATCGTTATATGTACTTTAGAAATTTTTCATCTGCTAGATATTTATAATACCTTCATTTTTATTATGGGTGCAGTTAGACGGTGATCGATATATTGAGTGATTCTTTGATTTTTATTAATTTTTTTTTTATTTTTGTCATGAACTGTGAGTCTATTTGCAAAATTTGTTTCTTAATTGTTTTTCAAATGTTTTTACTTTAAACAAATGAATAGTTTGCTGATATAAAATACATGAGAACTAAGTATAGGATATTTTTAAAACATTGAAATATTTAAAAAAACGATTGCTTTGCTTATCTTTGCTAAACTTAAATTTTAAGTATAGGTACATATGTATGTTTTTTTTTTGCTCATTTATTTTATGCTCAAATATTTAATTTCTAATACGCAGTTGCAGCCACTTTAATAAATTCAGTACATAAAGCACATTTTAATATACATATTTAATTGTTGAATACCTTCAAGCTACTGAAAACCGTAATAAATCTAATTGTCATTAAATTACATTAGTGTAAAAACTATTTGAAACTGAGTAATTAAAAAAAAAAACATTGTAACATTTTTATAATGTTTTAAAAATTATATTAAAAATTTTAATTTTTTAAAGATAATCAATTTGTATGATATATTAAGAGACACGTTTTTCGCATAAAGAGAATTATTACTAGAAAAAAAAAGCTTGTAAATATTTTTATTTGTTTATTGTATTAATTTATTAATTCCATTAGTAAAAAAAATTCTTTAATTTAATAGGCGCAAAAAAACGATCCTCTCTTTAAAATTTATAAGATAAAATCTTTTAATTTATTTAATGTTTTGAAATTTAAAATTTAATTTCAATGTAAAAGCAATAAAATTTTATAATAAAATAATTTTAAATTATTTATAATCGCGCATTAATTGAGTTTTAATTTTATCACATCACAAAATAGCTTTCATATATATATATATAATATATATATATATTAAAATATTCTAAACTTAATATTTGTATAGCTATAGATACAATATTTAAATTAATTTATATTTAAACTTCAGTTGATTAAAAAAATATGAAATGGTAATAATTCAAGTAAGTAAGTATATAGAAATTCACTCATCCAATAAAAAAATAGTTTTGTAACACTAATAAGTTTAATTTGCTCAACTTTTATTATAAAATCTTTTATAAATCTTTTTTATTTAACCATATTAATGATCTTTGTTAAATAATTTATTAAATTCGAGATGTAATATTTGTTATAAATCTTCTATTGATATTGATAATTTTGAGATAACAAACTTTACTTAATACCATTTTGAGTAAAAATTTGTCACTCAAACTCAAAATATACTATTTTAAACAATAATATTAAACAATAATATTAATATTAAATAACAGATTTTTTAATAAAGTATAAAAGGATATAACTATTGAAAATTACCGATATTATCACTTAAAGTGTCCAAATTTGAAAATTTTTGGTTTATTTCAAAGTTTTTATAATGAAAAAATATATATTTTAACAATAAAATTTTTTAATAGGTATAATATAAATATTTTAACAATATTGTTAAAGCCAAAATACAAAAGAATTTTCATAAATCGAATACAATAAGGTTTGAATAAAAATTTATCCGAGTTAAAAAATAATATTAATTATAGAAATAAAAAACTATGTAAGTATATACCTAATGATATTTTGCCTATAACTTTATTTTTCGGTAAAGAGTTAAATATGTAACTCAATTATATATCCATAAGATTCTCAAGTAAAAGATCAGTATCTATACTAAGTATTTAATTTTTGTTATAGAATACTTTAATTAATACTTGTTTTTTCTAATAAGAAAATTTTGTTTTCGTTTTGTGGAAGATTTACAATAAATTGCATACTCATTCAATTTAGAATACAACCAGTATGAATTTTAAATTCTTATATTTTACGTTCTTCATTATTCGAATATACCAGTGAGTTATTATTCGTTCACGTGACCGATAATAAATTGTATATTTAGTACATTAAAATCTATTATGATTACTTTAAATCATTATTCGTTCCTTAATTTTAAAAATTTTAATTTGGAAAATGATATTTAATTAATAACAGTGCGATACTGTTAAAATTTTTTTTTTCAGCCAATAGTTTAATATTTATTTTCTTTGCATCAGAGTATTTACGGTAGCAATAATAGGCGAAGCAATCTTAAATAATTATTATAAAGTATAGAAATTTATCTATACAGTTTTTTTTTTTTACACTTATTAAACACAAATAGTATAATTGGAAATTTATTTATTTATTTATTTATTTGATTTGGTTTGGGTTTGATTCTTCCACCACAGTAGATTATAATGAAAAAATAAATGAAATTTTACTTACCACAGGCGTGATTGCGGTACGACCATTAAATTATTAATTTAAGTATTATTTATTTTCTTTATATTGCATTATTAATTTTTATAAAATATTTTGACCTATAACCGGGATTTCAATACAAGATATTTCGCTTGAAAAACCGACGAGGCAACTTACATGCTTATACGGCATAAATCAGATTCATATTAATGTTATTTTAAAATTAAAATTGAAAAGGTAAAAAAGTGAACAATCTATAAAAAATGACTCAATACAAATTAATAATAATAAATACAATAAAGAAGATTATCATTACAATTAATTGAATTATTGTCTGTAGTACAATATTACTAATAATATTTGTTTTTTTTTTTGTTTTTTTTTTTTAAATATTCGGAATACAATAAATTATTAATGATTTTATTTGCATATAAAATATCTCTATATTTTGTAAATATAATTTAATTTTAAATAATATTTTTTAACATTATTAATAAAATAGTATATAATTAATACACTAATAACTATTAATAATGTTAAAAAACTATTTAATTTAAAGTTTTATTTCTTTAATTTTAATTACATATATATGTATATATATATACTTATATAGAATCCTATTACTTTAGTATTTTAATCACTATAAATTATATTTTAATTATTTAATATTAAATTGGCATTAAAAAGTTAAGTTGATGCGATAATTTATTACAAAAAAAAAATATTAATTTTTATTTAATTATTTTTATAATTTAATGTTCATAAAAAAAAAAAAACAGCTTTACGAGTTTAATTTAAGTTTAAAAATAATTTAAGAAATAAAAATCGTTTTTTAAAAGATCAATATTCAATTTTTTAAGTCTAAGATCATTTTTTTTTCATATTATTGTTTCTTGTTTAGCTCATATATATAGGTAGGAAGGTATAGTTATAGGGACTGCAAATGCACACTTATCCTGGATCAGTATTTCTCCTAATTAAACTATTGGGAACTTCTTACAAAGCGCTGTAAAGTTATTAAGTCCACCTATGACAGGAGCGAAAAGGATAATTCCCCAGAAACTTTCTTTACACTACAAAAAAAAAAAAAAAATTGATTCCTCCACCTCTTCAGAAGAATTCAGAATTCATATTAAGAAAATTTTCAGAAAAATCATATTAAGGAAGTCATTCTTTCTTTGTATGTCTGCCGACCGGACAATGCCCCGTTAAAATCCCTATTACATTTTCGATTTATTACGGCGATTTAGCGCATATGTAACTTCGTATGATATTTATAATCTGTATTTTTTTCTGAAAGGTAATTCCAAAGAGGTTAATTTAGATAAACTCCCGCGAAGATCAATCAATATTATAGCAATTAATATTATGAAATTTATAATTAATTAGAAAAACTTTTTAAAAAATATGTTTTAAAAAATCATTTTCATCAAAATACCAATTAGTATTATTTTTTATTCACCAAATTTTAATAGCAGTTTTAACGGTTTTTGAAATTAATATTTATTATCTTCATTCTTTTTTAAAGGTTGAAACCTGTCTGTATAGTTAACTTTGACTCAATTAAGCAATTTTTCGTTTTAAAAACTTTAGCACCGCTAACTTATAATTCACTGTAAAAGCATTCTATAGGGTATATTAGGCATTTTATATATTTCGTATAGTATAAATTGATTTTCCAAGCTTAAAATTTCGTGAATTTTCATTCAATAAATTATTATGAATGTATAGATTAGATAGAAAAATTTTCATATTAAAAATTAATTTTATTAATTGCCATTAAATAAATTGTATTTGCACAAATTAAATTCCTAGAGCTGATTTATAGTATACCTATAATAATAGGAATATTTAATTTTTTGTTTTTTTTTTTTTTTTTAGGGCAGTTATGTACAGTAAATATTAATTATATATAAAAAATTATAAATTATATGTAAAATATTATTATATTAAAAACTTTTTAAAAACTGTGAAATAGTTTATATAAATATATGTATATTTAAAAATAAGAAAACTTTTCTAAAACACAAATAATTTAAATTTATTTAAAAGAAAAATTAAAATAAAAAAAAAAAAAAATGCACAAACAAATTGAAGAAAAAAAAACAAAAATTAAAAAAAAATATAACAGAAAACTTAAATAAAATATTAAAGAAAAATTAAAAATTATATATACTTTTTCTTACTTAAAATTTACATTTTCAGATTGAGAATTGATAGAAGTGGAATTTAGTTTTAAATGAAATAATTAAATTTTTTAATTATAGAATTTTATTTTTAATATATTTAAAACAGTTTTTAGTTTATCAATTCTAATTAACTTTAAGACACAAAGTAGACAAACAATTATCTAGACAAGATAATTGAAAACGAAGTCGGTTATAAATCACCTGAATCAGAAAGAAAATATCGGAGCGCAATCAAGATAATTTTATCAAAAAATTGAAAAGAAATTAAGGAATGTGTGGAAGCAATTTGTTATACAATTCTTTGCTTCAATTAGAAGTCCTGTTTAATACTTTTATTATATTTCGTAATTTTAATAAAATTATAAGTGTGCTAAGTGTAATTTAAATTTATTTGTGTATTAACACATATATATAGTAATAAATAAATAAGTAAGGAATCTGAAAAAAAAAAACAGAGATTTGACCACGTGTTCATCTTCAAAAATTTACGCTATTCATATTAAGTATATACGCATATATAATAATTAGTACTTAATAGTAGCAGATAGCTGTTAAAATATGATTAAATCAATTTTATCTTTCTTTCTGTTCTTAAAGTTTTTCTATTCCTGGAGATATGGCTCGAAATATAGGGGCATTTTAAGTTTTAACGTTTGGAAATGTTTAAACAATGTACATATTATATACTTAAAGCTATGAAACAAAATATAACAGTTAAAATGACAATACTTAAGTATTGTGAACTTTTAATTAACTTTAGATCTTAATAGTCCGAAAATAATTTTTATACATTACGTGACAACAATAGAGAACGATAAATCTATAAAAAATGATATAATGTATATATATATATATATATATATATATATTTCACTGATAAGTTTTTTTTTTCTTTTTTTTCTTGCCACTCCTATGAGGAGTATAGGCCATCCACTAAGTCATTTATTATTCATATTTGACTAAGCTTCAGTTACGTGAATCATTAATATCACAAAGCCGTTGATTACTTGGCTGTATAGCTATTGTACAAGACTAAGACGTTTCTTTTTTATTTTTACGCCATCTATTATCTTATACAATATACATAATACTGATTAGTTATAAGCTTTATTTATTTGTTGCAATGTATAAATACACTATTAATATCCATAATAAATGAGTGCACTTTAAAGCATCCCGTTTAAAATCCAAAAAAAAAAAAATATCCAAAAACATCAAAATTCAAAATTTTTTGTTTAGACATAAGTATATTATTTAGAACAATAGTATTTCAATATAATATCAGTGTTCCAATGTTTGTTTAGTGGTTTAGGAGCGGCAGCCTCTACTATTTTGATCATTTCGTTATTGAAATATGCATATATAACAAAAATAATTAGGAGCGATCTTATAGTTGGTTATAAAATCATTATTACTTATATACACTTTTTTCAGAATATATGTATATGAGTTTAGAGTTGGTTACAAAATCAAAGTTTCAATAAATTGTTGGGCGGGGTTTGAAAGCGGCTATTTTAAAAATTTTGTAGTAAAAATATTTATATAACAAAAATAATTCTGAGGGATTTTAGAGTTGGTTTCAAAATCAGAATTATACTCTTTTTTCAGAGTATGCATGTATGAATTCCATATTTATTTTGTCTTTTACATATTTTGATTACACATGTTCGGATTTTGAAAGTTTGAATTTTGACCCATTTTGGATTTCAAAAGTTTGAATTTTGATTCTTTTGAATTTTGAAAGTTTAAATTTTAAAATTTGGATTTTCACGCAGATCCTATACTCTTAATCGTTTACATAGATTTAATTAATTATACCCGTACGATAGGATCGGGTATAATAAAATTACTCCTCCGTTTGTAACACCTCGAAATAAGCGAGCTAGATATACCTTCAAAGGTATGGATCGGATCAGAAAAAAATTCTAAGACTTTTGAGCCATGTCCGTCCGTCCGTCCGTCCGTCCGTCAGCACGCTAACTCAAAAACTAAGAAAGCTAGAATCTTGAAATTTACACAAAATATTTTGGGAGTAATTTGTAGGTTCCCTATTTTTTTTGGTTGAGTTTGGACCAAGCCTTAGGGTAGCTCTCGAACACCTAACTTTTAGATCCCCACATTTTTTTTGCAATAGAGCTATGAAATTTTAACTACTGATAGATCTCACAAAAATATTAATTTTATTTTTAATAGCTTTTTTTTGTAGCCCCACCCGTTACGGAGCTACAGCTCCCCAAAGGTTCAAAAAAGCTCTATATTTAAATTGTTATAGCACAAGTGTATAAGGTATATCTTCATTTTGAAAACGCCAAACGATTACTACTTTTATTAGCTTTAAAAGTATATATATAATAAATATATATTTTTGGCATACGGTGTCTTAATTTACCGTTATGCGAAACTCAAATTTTGCAAAATTCTTTAACCCTTCCATCTTCTAAACGGTTAAAGTTGGAAACTTTAAAAAAAAATTGAAAGAGTTGAAAAATTTTGACAGAAGTTAGATCTTTGAAAATTAGTATGAGTCATTTCAGAAATTTTTTTTGTATCACCCCCCGTTTAGGAGCTGTAAGGGGTCAAAAACTGAAAATTTCCTATTTTTAAACACCTGTAACTTGAACACCTGTTAAAATTTTTTTGAAGTAATACACAAAAATTAAAGCTCCAATATTATATTTTTATTTCTGTTAACAACTTTTTTTAATAATATAGGGTTACTTTATAATTGACGAAAGTGTTACTTGATTTTTTCAAGTTTTCCAACAAATTTCTTTAACGAATTTTTTGTTTTACTCGATAATTTGAAATTGTTGAGGATATAATGCGTAGTACAAAAAAATGTAATTAAATAAACAACATAACGGTTGCTTGAAGAATTTTTATTTATATGATATTGATATATATACATACTTATATAATATCATGTTTATTTACATATCGTATATGTCACTAGTGCATGAATGATAAGAGTATAGATGTATATTATATAGCGCCGTATTTACATACATATATGTATTTTATTGTACTTATAAGAAATTATTCTGTCAATGGAATATTTAAATATAATATAATATAATATTTAAAATTATATTTACTATTTTGTACTAAGTAAATTTAATATACATTTACCGCTTAGTATTAAATGGTACTATAGAATATTTGAAAAAGTTTTGGATTGATAATCGTTATGTGGAAGGTTAAAATCTACTTTTGAAGAATGTACATATAAACATATAGTTTGAATATATGTACAACCCATAGTTCTAGAAATTATAAAATTCACCCAAATTATTTTAAAATACTAAAATATTAAAAAAATAATATTGTAAGCAGAGTGACAGGCTGTGAACATACTAACGGTTCGTACGGGTATCTAAGAGTTGACAAAGTCAACTGTATTCTTCCTCGTTTATATATAAAATTACTTAATAATTGCTAAATTGCTTTAAAGAAATTTTCATATCATAAACTTTGCGACGGCATACGGAACTTTTATAACATACATATATACTTATTTAGCACAAGTTAATAAATATTATATGATGGTTGGTAAAAGTTTAACTCATTACCACACTTAACTTTCGTATAAAAAGGCTTTTAATTAACATCATGTTTTTTTTTATTTAGTATAACATTTGTCTAATTATATGTTTATTTATAGAAATTTTCCTCAAATTTTCTAGTTCATTTATTTAATTTTAAATGTAGGTAATTTAATTATACATACATGACTTTTCACTATAAATAAATTTGTTAAGAGTTTTTGTTTTTTTTTTGTTTTTTGTTTTATTATTATTATTTATTTTCATCAATTTAAATCAAAACTTAACATTTTTCATATACATATGTATGTATGTATGTATGTATGTATGTATTTTTCACCCTCCCATAATTGACATCAAAAACAAAAAAAAAAACATCTAACTAAAGAGCAAAAAAAAAAAAACAAAAAAATAAAAATGAACCCCATGTTGCTGTTCAACTGTAATGTAATTTTCACCTTTCCCATATTCCCTGTTCTAAACAAAATAAAACAATTTTCCAGATATAATTTTGTAAATATTTAAAATAATTTCTGATTTTTAAAATAATCTTTTTTGAACAGGCAGGGGTAAAATAATAAATCTTAGAAATGTTATTTTTTTTTTTTTTTTGTTTCACATATACCTACCCCAATTTCCCTTTAGATTTTATTCTTAATCTGGAACAGTTTTCTTTTTATAAAAAAGTAAAATCGGGGGATGACTTTAAGTATTACGTACATATATATATTTCATATAAGTACATACATTATATACATACATAATTTATTTTATTTTTATTATACATTTTAAATTTTTTTCGTTTTGTTGTGGGCGCTCATTATTCAATCATATTTATAAATTTATTTGTTTATCCACTAGAGTGCATTGTTTTCCTTATTTTTTTTTTTTTTATTTATTTTAAGATTCTTCAATATCGTAAATTAGATTGTGCAGTACACAAAGTAACTAAAATTAATCTTGTTGTTGTTATTATCAGGGTTATTTTTTTTTTTTTATGTTTTTGTTGCTTGTCACAAATTTAAGTTGTGACTTATGATGATGTCAACTTGTTAAATGCATATACATACATATACATATAATATGTAGAATGTTGACAAGTTAAATTGAAAAGAATTAAATGTGCAAGTTATGAAGTTATGCGAGTCGTGCGATCTAATTTTCTTTTCGTTTATACCTATATAAAAATTTTAAAAATTTAAAATTCATATTTTAAAAAAAATCATTGAGTTAAAAAAAAAAAAAATGGGTGTTCTAAAGACGCTATACGGTTATATATAGATTGAAATAAACTGATTTTGTTTTGACGATTGTCATAAAATGTTGATTAGATTACATGCAGTTGTTGTTGTTGTTGTTGACTGTTGTACGGAAACCGCAATTTTATTAATTTTAATGTTTTAAAAATAAATTCAGTTTATTATTAATAATAAGTATAATATGAAAGTAAAATCTTTGTTTATTTCATAATTCTTTCAAAAAGAATAAAAGAAACAGAAAATTCAATTTTATTTGAAAGAAAAGGAAAACTATATGCATATACAGAATAAAGAAAAGCTAATACTAGGTATGTATATATATAATATTAAATTGATGAAATTTATAAATCATGCTTTAAGTTTATGATCAGTTTAGATTTGTTTGAGGTGTACTTTTTTATTTAGTAGAATTAAGTTGGAATATATTATTATTATTATTATCTTAGATGATTTAAATTCAATTTTATATAAATGTTGTTTTTTTTATATATATGAATTTGTAAATGTGAATATTATTATGACTTATATCTTAAAAAAAAAAAATTGTTTAGTATAAATTAAAATATTTATAAAATTTATTTACTTAAACAATTTGAATTTGCATTAAAAATAAACAATTTGCAAACTATAAATTATTTTATACATTTTATACGCAAACGACTATTTAATTAAACTGACAGCATTTATTAAATTGTTTTAATTTTAGTTTGAATTCTGAAATAAATTTAGACAAATGAAGATAGTGAATATACTGGCCTAATACAATCAGAAACAGGGAGCTCTGGCAGCTTGCTAAAATAAAATTAATTGGGCATAAAATCAAAAACGAAAAATAGAGTTGGATAGGACAGCCACTTCGAAAGCGATGAGATTATACATTATAAATGAAAAAAAATTATCTTGCGAGTGTGTAATACGAAATGTCAAATTACTGTCTGTGTGACGTATGTGGCATTTTTACTATTAAGACATTTCATTTATTATCAACATTTTTCAAGTTTATTTTGTATTTTATTAAAATTTTTCAAGTTTATTTTATATTTTTCCAAAATATTTGACATTTAAAATAGGCACAAACAAAATATCAAATTAAAAATAAAACAACCGCAATTTATTTGACATGAATGTTGTTTTCCATTTGTCGCCATTTTTTATTGTTTGAAGTGTCAAATTACTATCTCAATTACTAGCTAGAAAAATGTTAAGACAGTGGAGAAGATAGTTGAAAAAATGTAATAGTATTGTCAAAAATGTGCATGTATCTGTGTACTACCTTGCTAGTACAGGTTAAGAACTTGAAATATAAAAATTTGAAAATAGGACTTTAAAGATATGATGGACAGCTAGAGTGAAGAAGAAGCACATTAAAAAAATTTTTTTTTTTGAAAATGTGCTAAAAATTAAACAATAAAGGAAAACTGTGATTAAAATGCCCTTTTTAAATTACTAAATTGTTAGGAAGAAAAAGTCTTCATAAAAATGTAGAAAATATGAAACATATCGTATATGATAAGGATACTTTTTATTATATGAATAATGTCTAATGGAATATATTTAAAGGATTTAGCCGCTTATCTATAATAAGAATACACAACAATTGAGTAATTTTGAAATTTTTTAAAATCTAATCCAGCAAGTTAAAAGGTTAAAATGATAGATTCATAAATTCTCGCAAAATAAGTATATATGTAATATGGATTTAAAAAAATGTTTAAAATATTCAAAGTAGCGATATTGAAAACTATACTCATGAGTTGAATTTGTTAGAGAAATTTTTTGAAGGGAATCGTGGTTAAAATTGTACTCTATATATTTTCAACGAAAAGTAAAATGACAAAACACAGAAATGCTAATAAACACGTGTATCCAGTTCAATTCAATCAAAAAATTCGTATATTTTTCAATTAAATCATTTTATAATGAAAATGACTCCTTGGTGTCCTACTGGGTAAGAGTGTATAAAATACGCTGTAAATATCGAAAGAGTATATGGGGCCGAATTCCACATACTTTGCAAGAATATTTCCTCCTTACAATATTCACAAATGCGACATTCGCATCTGGAAAGAAAAGGCTGTGTAATTTTTTTGTCACATTTATGTGGCAGGGGAATAAACAAAAAAAAAAAGTAATGATAATATTTCAAAAATGTTAGTAAACTATTTAACTAACTAATTTTAAATTATGTATTTTAATAATGAGAATATTATTAAAATTACAAAAAAAAAACGTCGACTATAGTTGTAACAAATGCAAAGTAAATAAAAATATAATAAATCAAATCAAAAAACAATAGGGATGTATTTCTATAATTCTAAAATGTTACCAGTTAATAAAACCAATTCGATAATATAAATGTTTTATTTATTATTAAACTATATGATGTTTTTTTTTCTGAACCAGGTGACGATTTAAACATTGATTACAATTTTTACAGTATTTTTTTTTTTTTTTTTTTTTTAATTTTAAAAATTATTTTATTTTTTAATTTAATTTTCCACCCATTTTCGATACTTTTTTTTCCTTTTTTTGCCATAAGTTTATGTCCTTTTTTTTTTTTATCCTTTTTCAGGTTTTCATTTATTTAAAAAAAAAAAAAACAAAAAACAAAAAAAAAAATTAAAATTTAAAATCATTATAGTGGTGTATTTATATAAATAATAACATACTCAATTTCAATGTTTAACTACATCACAGCAGTTTTAATATGAAAACATATCAAAATAATTTTGCAACTGGCCCTAAATTATAAATATTTAAAAAAAAAAAAAAAAACAAAGAATAAGTATACAATATAAAAATATGTATAAAAGTATAATATATATATGTATAATGTTTCAATATATATATATATATATATATATATATATTGAATAATAAATGAAAACCTAGAACCAAAACAAAAATTCACATCACATCCCTTTAATGATAATATCCTGATTTTTATTATAAAAATGTCTCAATATATGTATGTATAAGTATATACCTAATATCACAGACTACATACTAATATATATGTACCTATGTATAAAATTAATATATCCAGTTGAAATTTATTAAATCCTGATTTTAAATTATCTACATATATATATGCGAGTGGTATGCTATATATTTACAAATGTGTATATTAGGTCTATTAGACCATAACGAATATCCCTTTTTATAATTTTTGATATTAAAAATAAAAACAATTATATTTTTATACAATAATAAACTTTATTGTTTTTTCTTTTATTTTTTTATTTTTTTTATTTTTTTTTATTTTCATTTGTAACCAGTTTTTAAATTGCACCCAATTTTGAGTTTTTCTTTTTTTATTTTTTTTTATATATACCATCTTTTGTTTTGGTTTGATATAAAATGTGCTATACAGCAACTTTTTATATACCATTTGATATATTTCTTTATAGATATATATATGTACATAAGTAGATGTACATATGTATGTTTAAAATAATTTCTGTCATTTTATAAAGAGACACTCCCATATTTAGCGCTTATTTTGCACAATCTTTTAAATAATTTATGCATTCATTTATATTATATATATATATATATATATATATATATAGATATATAACATAATATTTATGTTACGATCAGTTATAGTAGACAGGATAAATTATTATGTTACAGCTTCCTTAAATATATATTTTTTTTTTGTGTTTCCCATTTTGTAATCAAATTGAGTTGTATAGGGAACAATCATGCAAAAAAAAAAAAAAAATAAAGGGAAAACTTAGTTCTAAAAGATATATACTTACATATAATGTAATATATATTTGCAATGTCTATTCATATATATATATAAAATAATATTGTACCATGAAATTTGCCATGAACAAAATATATATATACATATATATATATATATATATAGAACTATTTTGATTTTATATTTAAATTTTTATACTGTATACACTTTTACTGGAAGGATCAAAAAAATAATTTAACCCCTGATTATATTGTTATTAAAAACAAAATAAAATTAAGTTATAAAATATTTATGTTTATAAAAATAATAATAATAATGAGTTAAGTAAAAAATATTCGATTTAAATTATTTTGAAAAATAATTTAAACGGTTTATTTTAAGTCCAGACAGTCTAATCATTTTTTTACTTATTATACCATTAAGTTTTTATATTTAAGTCTTAATGTCTTATAATTGAAAATGTTTATAAATCTTATCTTAAAAATTTAAATAAATGAGGAAAATGAAGTAACAACAGTTGTTTATGCAAAAATATATAATATATAATATTGAAGTAAAAAAATTTTTATAACGATTCAATAACATTTCGTCTTTGACGTGAAAACGTCAAATTCATATATATTAGTGTTATATGGAAATCTTGTATCTACTTTAAGATATACAGAATCGAATCTAAAAAATTAATTAAATCATAATTTTTTATGGAAAATAAGTACGAAAAATTTTAAGTATTAAGTATATACATATATATAAGTCAGTGTATACATATATATAAGTCAAAGCTTTTAAATAGAAAAAAACATTTTTTTTTATTTTGCTAAATACAAAACTTATCACATTTCATTTATCCGAATTTATTCGACCAGCTTAAAGTAATGGAATCGTGGATGCGCTATACTCCTTAGTGGATGCCCTATACTCCTCATTAGAGTGGCAAGAAAAAACAAAATAAATTAAATTACTAGGTTACATTTAAATTGTTATTTATACTTTTTAAAATTGGCTTACGTAAATTGATATTTATACTATATATTAAGTCAATAATTGACTTAAATAAAAGGCTTGGGATTTCATTATTTTCGTAAATGCATAGCAAAGCGGAGGTATTTTTTTTTTTATCTAAATTTCTCTTTGGTAGTTAGTTGCAAGTTATTAATTAGATAGCATCCATATACAAATGCTAAATTCGGATGGAAAATATGGTGAACAAAAAAGTACAGAAAAAGATAAAACCTAAAAGGAGCTTCGGCGGCCTAGTGGGTAAGAGCGTATAAAATACGCTGCAAACACCGAGAGAGTGTTGGTTCGAATCCCACACACGTCGTAAGAATTATTCCCCCTTACGTCATTTACAGCCACGCCTGAACAGGAAAGGCTGTGTAATTTCCTGTCCACATTTATGTGGTAGAGAAATACATTAAAAAAAAAAAAAAAACCTAAAAATAAATGGATAATCCTAATGGAATGGAATGGATAATCCTAATGGAAATCCTAAATGGAGAAATTTATTTTCATTGATCAATTTGTTTCGACAGGGGGAATTGAAAGATGGAGAGTTATAAATTTAATATCGACAAAAAAAAAAATTGTATGGGGCAAAGCTATCGCAAGTGATGAGAGATAATAAGAATTTCAGAATTTTAAAAATTTTTCGCCAGATATCATATGTCTATATCATATTTCTATATAGCCAGACATCAATGTACAATAACAGAGTACAGCACGCATATAATAAAAAAAAAATAGAATAATTCTTGTATAAGATAATAGATGGCTCACAAATTTCCGTTTCAAGGTATTGTGCAATATAGATAGCTCCAGCCGAGTAATCAATGACTTAGTGAAATTAATAATTAAAGTCAAATATGAATAAAAACTTCGAGAATTTCCTTTGCTCTTTATATAGAAGTAGAAAGAAAAAGAAAAAATTAAGCACTTATATTAGTATAGTTTACATTTGAAACATTTTTATTAGTACATATATATTTTCTACGTATACATATTTATGCTATTTATGACATAACTGTCAAAAATTGTACATTTATGATGTAAATTTGGTATTTTAAGTTTAAATTAAAGTTTAAATTTTAAATAAAAAAAAAAAAAAATTAAATCATAAATCATAAAGTTTTAGCGCTTTATATAAGCGCTATCTATTAATTCATATTTTAAACAGTTGCTTTTATCCATTGTCGACTTTAAAGACTTTAAATTGTCCATGGTACTATATTTCAAAATCAATTATAAAAATCTCTACTGAAAATTTGACGTTAAGAATATGTTATTATCGTACAATCCAATAATTACTTTATTCAGTTTTTTTTTTTAGTTATCATTTCAACTTTCTAATAATTATCACAAGTAAATTTTCCCTTTCAGTTAAATTTTTTAAATAAAATATTCTTCATTGTTGTTTAATAATATCATTTTTTACCAAAATATAGTATTAATATTCACATATGGCGGCTATTTTAATTCAAACAAAAACATAAATTTAACCAAAATTATCCCTTTTATTTTTTATTCAAATCCCATAGTTATAAAGAAAAAATATAAGTTATTTTCATCATCAATTTTTTTTTTGTTATTCCCGTTAGAATAAGAAAAGAAACAAAAACGAATATTAGTCATATAAACACAATTTTTCTATTTACGTTTGTTTTTTTTTTTTTTTTGTTGTTTTCATTCCATATATCGAACATTACGTTTTTATATTGTATTTATTTTTGTTTATTACACAAAAATCAGTTACGCTCTATGATAGACAGGCAATAGAAAGAGTATAAATGTAACAAAATAGCGAATCGAAGCGTTAACTGCGATATTTTCTTTTATTTTAACATTTATCAATTTTTTTTTGTTTTGTTTTTTTTTTATTTATTTATTTTTTTTATTATTAAAATATTTTTTTTTTTTTTTTAATAATTCATATTTCAAATTTTATTCCTTTTGATTTTTTTTTCCCTTTCATTTTTTTTTTTTTTTTGATTCCCTTATCAGAAATCCTTCGTGTTGGTCTTTAGGGTCTCTTCAAAATTTTGTTTTATTTTTCTCCTTTTTTTTTTTTATAACTAGTGATGTTACTTTTGTTGCTGTCGCTTCTGTTTTAGCTGCAATTACCTAAATAAAATTTTTTTTTTGATTTTGTTGTTCATATTATTTTAATGCAACATGAAATATTAAACTTTATTATTATTTTGGTTGTTGTTACTGTTTGTTACTATTATTGCACAATATTTTTTTTATTTTTATTTTTTTTAATGATGTTACTGTTGTTGTTGTTATTTGCATGCCTGCCATGTTTAAAACTATGTTTTGGTGTAACAAACATTAATAATATTAATTTTTTTTTTTTCCTTCCCATTATAAAATTTATTTATATATATGGAACCGGTGTATCCTGCCTGATGTATAATGAGAGGAGCTAGTTTGTTAAATATGTATACACACTTTTAATTTTTTTTTTTCTATTGTTTTTTTTTTTTGTTGATCGATCCTTTTTTTTTTTTTTTTTTTGGAAATTGATATATGTAGTGTGTGAAAGAAAGAGAGAAGGATAATTAAAAAAAAAAAATCTTAATAGTAATTCACATATACAGATACTATTAAAAGGATATATGGATGAAAATGGTTAAGGGATGACAAGGTAAGAAATGTTTATTGTAAATATATAGGTACGAGAAAAAAAAAAAAACTAGAAAAAAGTTAAAAAGACAATTGAAATTAAAAATGGTTGTCATTACCGTTATTGTTACACAAGATATAATAATATATATATATATATATATATATATATATATATATATATATATTATATTAAACTTTTTTTTTTTGTGGTATTTTAGCCTCATAGATAATAAAAGATATGTTATAAAGGTATAGTACAATGGTTTCATATACCATTCTTTAAATATAAAATATATGTATACGTATGTGTTATTTTATTATTAAAATTTCAGTGATTTCTTAGGTTCTATATACCTCTAAATGCTAATTTTGTTCTCAATTCTGATACAAAAAAAAAAAAAAATGGGTGAATAATTTTGTTTTTTCCTAAAAGAAAGTTTAGACAGATACAAAATTTCGTGGCAGTATAACAAGTTCTTAATAATTTTTTGTTCTTAGAAAAAAATAAACTTTGTAAATTCCTGTTTATTTTTAGAATAACGTAGAAGAATATATAAAATTCTTCTTGTTCTTTTATTTGTTTATTAGCTTAAGATATCCTTATCGAATTTATGTTTTATGTAAATAAAATTATGAAAATTATAAATTTTTATTTATATATATATATTTTTTTTGTTTGTAATTCAAATTTTGCGCATAATATTTATTTATTTTATTTTTTGTTTCAATAAAATTGTGTTAAATCCTTTTGTAATATTTTATAAATATAATAATGTGATATTTTAACGGATATGAAAAAGGATATGTTTTAGATAAATATTTAATATAAAAATTATAATTTTTTGTATGCTTGTGTCATAATTTTAAATAAGGTCAATATAAATATCCTGGATTTTTTTTTTTTTTAAAGGATTTTTTTAAAGAGTGCGAGGATAAAAAAAAATTTCAAAATAAATTTATAATATTTTACACATAAGGAAAATAGATACAAATAGAATGACGGTTTAATTATTTGCGCGTATATAGTGAGATATATAAGCAAATTAAACTAAAACTTAAAAAAAAAACTTTTGCTTTCATTATATCAAGGACCGACGGAAATAAACCCCTCTCCTACCCACCTACAGACATTTTTTTTTTTGTTCTCTTTTTAAATGTAACCCATGAATATTCAAGACCGAAAAAGAATCATCCTGTATGCTGGTAAGTATATGAATACCGTGCATTGCAATCATTTTAATAAGATGTTGCTTTGCAATTATCATTTTAAATACTGATTTTAAATCTTAAAGGCAGCCACTAAAAATGATACATTTTTATTAAGTAAAATATAATAATTTTTATAGAAATGAACCAATTGAAATGAACCGACGGCTAAATATTTCAAATAAATTTTAAATTATAAGTATATATAGATACAATTTTAAAGCAGATTTTATTAAATTGTGGCATGAACTTAAATCAGTGTTCAATACTTATGTATATATTTAGTCATTATGGAATCAGATATTATACAAAAAAATCATATTTAATTTCATTTTGGTAATTAAATTCATTATACATTTTATTGTATCTATACACTAAGTTATATGAAATTTTGTTTAAATAAGTTGAATTATATCAAAATTTATATAGGAGAAGTTGCGTATTATATGCAAAAATTGTAAAATGCTATGAAAGAAACTATAGGAAAAATTTAATATGTCTCCTTTTTTTAGTTTTCTTGACTTAAATAATTGAAAACTTAAACTTTAGAATTATAGCACTAAATGCTAAGGCATATAAATTTAAAATTATATCTAAAGTTAACAAGATAAGTGGATAGAATTTTTAACGGTAAGTATGGTTAATACAATTGTCACATAACTATCAAATTGTAGACTTAATAAACATAAAGCCCGATTTAAAAAACTAATACATACATAAAAGTTAACATGCTTGAGATTTTGCTGTCATATGGTTCTTTAATATAACACGGCCACTGTTTTAACATTATTGAAGAATTTTTTGAAATAAATTCAAATAATATACTTGAAATATAAGAATTTATCCTAAAGAGCATAAAAATCTAGTATAGTTTAACAACTTAAATTATTTTAATTATCCCAGTAATATGATAATTATTCTACAAAATATTTAATATATAAAGGAAACCAAAAAGGATATGGTTATTAAAAACTGAAGACTTAAAAACTTTAAATTCTTAAATATTCATAAAATTAAAAGCTATAGACTTAGCTATAATATGTTTAAAGTAAACATTTAAGATTTTCAATAAATTGAAAAAAAAAAAAAAATAAACTTTTTTTCGGAAAAGATTAAAATCTGAACAGTTTTGTATATAACATAAAAAATCTGTTTAATAAAACGCAAATTTTTACACTTTACGCACAAGTTTATTTATAAATAAAAATAATTATATTTTTTTATCTCTCATATATATACACTTTTATTTTTTTGTTTTTAAATGTACCTGTATTTAAAATAATTTCTACGTGAAAAAAAAAAAAAAAATGAAAACAATATTAAGAAGAAAAATAAATATGGATATAAAATGCAATGATCCATTTTATAAACTTGAGCTAAATTTTTAAATAACCACGAAAATTGCTACTGAAAAAATGTATATATGTACTTACTGGTTAGCTAAACACGCCACAATAAACGTTCTATCGCTTTAAAATGCAATAAAATATCGCTAAAAGCGTCACTCAAGAATTTTATTCGTTTATTCTTGATTTCATGTCTGACCGCGAATTGCAGAATTCTTATTTTTTCATTTTCGTTTTCGTTTCTGTTTTTTTTTTTTCCTTTTTTAGTTTTTTATATATGAGAATAAAGAAATAAAAAAAAAATAAAAATTTTTAGAACCAGAACCAATAAAAATGAAAATGCGAAATTAAAAAAAAAAATATTTTTTTTTATTAAATATATATTTTTATTTTTGGCATTTAAAATTTTCCCCAAAAAGTTTTTTTATTATCGGGCGGCTAACCCTTTATTTCATGATTTTTCATTTAAAATTTTACATTCTTTATATATTTCATTTGCTATAAGTAAAAATTGACATGGCGTGGTTTCTGTTTTCATGTTCAAGTGACGAAAACTAAGCAAAATAAAAATATCAAATTACCACAAATATTATGCAAAAAATATAAAAAAAAAAAAAATTAATGAATACTTGTCAATTAACACATTGGTTAACTAATTGATTCATTTGTAGTGACACGCTCTGCCAATAGGCAGGCATTCAGGCGTACCAACTATAAAAAAAAAACATTGAAAAAGAAAAAAAAAAATTACAAAAAAAACAATTTATATTGTTTTTCAGACGAATATCGTGCGTGTATTAAACTGCAGAGATTTAAGCAAAAGTAGAAAAAAAAAACATTTAATTTCCTTAGGTTCCAAAAAGAAAAAATTAATAATTTTTTTTTGTCTTAAAGTTTTTTGGCCCGTAATGCTATACTTGAAAATAATTGATATTATCCTGTTATATAAGTCTAGACATTAATTCGCGCCCAATAAATGTTTCTAACTGAAAAAAAAGTAAAAAGTTTTGAATAATATTTAAATAAATAAATAATTTTGAATTATAATGTGAATGAAAAAATTTTTAACCCCTTTCAGCCTTATAATTTATTTTTGATACTCAATCAAATTTCTTTTATTTAACAAAAAAAAAATAACTGTTTACAAAAGTCTCTTCACAGCAGCATAATATTTTCTGACTATATTTGAATATTTATGAGTTGCATATATTGAAGCACTAACCTTTAATTTAGAACTGTCATTGTCTTCAAAGAACTTCTATTTAGAGTGGTTCGCTTTGGTTGTATTATATAGAAAAAATTAAGAAAAAATTTATATGATGAATTTTATATGCAATTATTTTCTATTCCTTAGGAAGTTTATTACATTTTCACATAACGTTTTGAACACATAATTTATTTTTACAACAGCTATATTAATCTTAACTTCAGTAACAAAACAGTTAACTTAACACAAAAAAAAAAAAAATGTCCATCTACAAAAGAAAAAAAATAAATAAAACTTTTTTTAATTGAAGAAAAGTGATAATTATGAAAAAAAACGCGTTGTCCTCAATTAACATAAAAAAAAATATAAATATTTTTTTTTTTTTGCATGTGAAATTTGATCACCGGAAGAAACATTATGAATATGAGTCCCAAATTTTGTTTTCTCTTTTTTTATTGGAAGCCACAAAAGAAAATGCATTTCACGCATTTATATATTGGCAAGCAGGCATAAAAACCAAAACAAAAAAAAAAAATATTCGTGAAATTATTCAATTATAATTTAGAAGAAAGAGTAAAAGATAAAAAAAAAATAAATAAATAATATAAAAAAAAAATTAATTAGGAATATAAAAAAAAAGTGACAATCGAAATTTAATAATCGTCACACACAAAAGTGCATCATCACACTTTCTTGTCTTGGCGTCATAAAACAGTAATTGAGAACTTTTTAGAGAATTTGTATTTTTTGTTTTCATGTTTTTTTGGAGTTTAATTATGGGAAGTGTATGGATGGTATAATAAAAAGTTTTTTTATGCGTGTAATTTATTTACATCTACTGTGTGAAACGGACATGATTGTTTTTATAACGCTTTTTTATGTGTTTTTTTTTTTTGTATTGTCCTGATTTGATTTTTGGTCAAGGAAGTGATTTTTTTTGTTTTTTTTTTTGTATAATGCTGTGAAATATTAAATTTTATATCCGTCTTTTTTTTTATGAAATACAATTTTTATAGACAGCTTTTTGAGGATCGAAAGATTTTTTTTTTTTTAGTTTTTGGCAATTGACGATTGACGGAATATTTGGGAGGTACACATTTGGAACATAGTTTTAAACCAGGAAACTAAATAAGACTAAATCTGTAAAAGGCTTTAAAACGCTCAAAATTATATAATGTCTTTAAAATTTAGTACTATTCTAAGCTTAGTCAAGAGTTAGAGAGAAGTTTTGTCATCAAGTACATACCATGAACTGAATAAATCTCAAAACTTCAAAAGAACGCAAATAAATCTTATACTAAAAATTTTATATAACAAAATGTTGAACCAGCCTATAAAAATTCCTTTAAAATGTTTGGAACGTAATACTGTTAGATGCTACGATTTAAAAACCTTAGATGGATTACGGTTTTATCAAAATATTTTTATATTATTAAGGAAATCTATAAATAAAAATTTAAAACTAAATAGAAAAAATTTAAAAAAATTATAAAATAACTTAAATTTAAATATTTAACTTTATTAAATTTTAGGTTTATATTTTGAAACCTCTATATATATACACTGTCAAAAATGTTCAAGGGGAAATGAAATTTGAACATAATTAATAAAAAATCTTAAGTTCCCACATAATATTTCTAGCAAAACTATTTACTCTTTCATTATTATTTTATGAGGTTATAAATGATGTTGTTTATGAAAGTGAAACACAGCACGTGCTTTATATGAAAAATGTTTACATAACAATGTTTTAAACCTACTGTTCTATTATTAAAAAATAACTATTATATAACTTTTATTTCAATGTAAAAAAAAATCACCTTTAGGCGAATTTTGTATATAATATATATAATTGTTTTCCTTGTATAAAACTAATAGTAAAATATTCAAATTTCACAGAAATTGAACCTTCAATTATAGAAAATTACGAATTATATGTGGATATACGCGCTTTATATGCGTCCATTAATAATTGCTTTATATTAATTTGAAAATGATTTTTTTATAAATCAAAAATTTTTCTGTAGTCATAAAAGATCAAAAATTAGGACATTCTAAAATTAATTAAACTTTCGTTTTTTAAAACCTACTGTTTATAAGAGTTAAGAAATATTTTTTAAAAAAATCCGAAACTCATCTCTTCATCATTTTATTTCAAATGGTATTTCCAATTGCATCCATTATACTCAACTATCTTCTGTGCGTATAACCTAAATTCTAAAGTTTTTAATATTGTAACTGTTTCTTTTAAATACTAGAAAAACTTTTGTAAATTTCTTTTGTATAGCTTAAGAATTTAAGTTATATATAATTAGGCCTATTCAAAACAGGAATTTGAAATATAGCAATACTTTTGTTGAAAGAAATATGTTGAATGAAATTAATGATTCAAGAACAGACATATTTTGTGTTTTCTGTGTTAAATGATAAAACAAAAATTATAAAAAGAGCAATAACTTTATTTTTAACTTTCAATTCAACCCAACCCTTAAAATCTTATTATTTTCACTCTGAATAAATATAAATATGTTGCGTAACCATGATAGAATATTCACTCTAAACAGTTAGGGTATTGTTGTAAGCTAAAATTTTTTACGACCTTAAAAAATTACGCTTCCCCTTTAAAAAAAAATATAAACAAAATTAGGATTGCCAAATGCAATTATCTTCGTAAAGCAGACAAATACCAACTTCAAACATTTTTGGACAACTGCCTAAGAACCAAGATCTTCTGACTTAGGCGAATTTCTAATATAAGTCTCAGGTAGGTCACGAAGCAAGAACCCACAACTCTTCAACTAAAGAAGAGGAAAAGAAAGAAGGTGGGACACACCCTTGGTAGAGTATCGAACACTATAACTCGTCAAGCATTAAAGTGAGGCCTATAAGGAAAAAGCAAAATAGGTAAATCACGTATGTCCTGAAGATGAACTATATCTAAACAAATTGAAGAAAGCGGTAAAACATGGGCAAAAGTAAAAATGGTTCAAAACAGAGTACAATGGAGAAGTTATGTGGAAGCTCGATGCTCTCCAAGGAAGTTAACGAAGAAAAAAAAAAACAGTTCTCAGCTATCCTTACAATTTTAAATACTTTTTCTAAAAACTATTTCTGAATAATTTTATTTATATATAATATAAAATAAATACAACCAATATCGTTGAAAAAATAAATACGGTACATCTAAGTATAATTATAAGAACACTTCGATAAGTTTAACAAGACTCCAAATTTCAAACAAGGGTGCAATCAAATAGTTAGAGGCCCAAGGTTGCATTCAAACAACAAGAGCAAAAGTATATACATCGCAATCAAACACGAAACAAAATCAAAAAAGAAGAAAAGAAAAAAAAACGAATTATAATTAGAAGTTGCGATACTGGAACCACCAGCAAAGCCAATAAACAGAAGAATCAAATGTCAAAATATGCCAGTACTCATAGCTGTGGTAAACACAGCAAAATACACAGCCTGGTGGCAAAAAAGTGAACGATTTTTCAGGGCTTTGAATTTGCTAGAATTTTAATTTATGTACCTATTCATTTTTTTTCTATTGTAAAAAACACCCTACATTTCTACCAGGAAACAGGGGTTATAGCTACCTATGGTACATTTATGTATCACGGTACCTCTGTATAAATAAGTAAATAAAATATCGTAATGATATTAACTAATCTCATACTATGATTATAATATTAGTTTCATCCAATTATAATTATCCAGTACAATATTTTTATTTTTGTATATAATATATGTAGTTTACAAAACAAAAATAATAAAATCGAAAAGTCATCGTTAATATTTTTAACCCTCATTTTTAATAAATCAAATTCTTACCAATAAAAATATAATTTTCAATATATTTAAAAGTTAGTTTTAAAAGTAAAAAAAAAAAAAGCAACTAATTTTATAAACTGAGATAAGCATCTTTCAATCCAGACCAGTTAAAAATAAATAATTTCATAGAGTTTCAAGAAAACAATAAAAAAAAAAAAAAACTTAACATATATTACATCAAGCCATATGCTTGACTTAACTTGACTTAAATTCAATTCAAATCTTTTGTTTTCATGTTAAGTATACCGTTACCAGTAATATATATATATGTAGCATATATATATATATATTTAGACATATTTTTGAAAATTTTTAAATAAATGTTAACTTTTAATCAACAGCAACAACAACAACAATAACATCAAAAATAAAAACTATTCAAATCAAATCAACCTCATTGGTAACATTATTTAAACGTCACTATACTCATTGAATTGTTACCAACTTATGTTGCAATTAAAACGAAATTTCAAAATTCAATTTGTGTTTTTTCTTTTTTTTTGCTTTTGTTCGAAAGTATATTTATAGCAATAAGTAAAATATTTTTGTAAATCCTTTTTTTTTATATTAACTACCACCAAAAATTATCAAGGACACAAATGAGATTTAATTTAAAAAAAAAAAAAAAATCCTTAGAGATGAAAATATGAAAAGATTGACGTGTGGAATGTACAAACCAAATGCATACAAATTTTTAAAAGAAATCTTAATTTATCCTGAAAATTGGAATTAAAATGAAGGGATTAGAAAAGTTTAATGGCAGTTTTGTGGCAAAACAAAAAAAAAAAAAACAAAAAATTACAAGGGATATTCAAAATGAAATTTAATGGCAACTTATGTTATATAAAATTACCCCTTAACAAATTTATAGTGTTGGTAATGTTTTGTTTCTTTTTGTTTTTTGAAACAATTTGAAAAGTTAAAATTTTCTTAATTTTATGTGTAAGAAAAATTTTAATTTTTGAAGGGCTTTAAAGTTAAAAACCCTTAAATAACTCTTTTGAAAATTTTGCAGAAAAAACAATTTTTTTCAATTTTTGAGTTGCAATTATTAAGTGAATTTCGATTTTAAAAATTAAATTTGCAGAAATTATCGTGAATTAACTAAAGATTTTTTTTTTTTAAAGAACCTATAACTACACGTACTTAAGAATAAAATTAAGTACATTATTTAAATGAAGAACAAAATAATAAAAAAAAATTGTTAGAATTTCATAATGCATAGGGGAATAACGTACCTATTTTAGTGAATTTTAAATAAGAACTTGAATCAAATTTAAAAATATGAAAACTGTGAATAAAGTTGTGAATAAAATGCTAGTGATTTAATGAAATGTCAAAGCAAAAAAAAGGAAAAACAAAAAAATTAAAAATGAAAAAGACTTAGAATTATTGATACAAAATGGAGTTCCTATTTTGAATTTATAATACACGCTCTCGTTATGTTTTCTATACGCATCGAAGTGTCAAAATAGAGGTAAATGCATTAAATTGTATGAATGTGTCCACAATAAATGCTGTCGTGACGTAGTCATGAAAAATGTTGTTCAACTTTTAACTTTTCTTCGCTTTTTTTAAGCATTAAAATGTCAAATAATTGAATATAGTACCAAAATAAAAGATCAAGAGAAGTAATTTTTGTTAAATAAGTATATATGTATAGGTAAGTATATTTTACAAATTACAATTTCATTGTGAATACTCTTTTGTATTAGACTGTGTTAAGAAAGCGTAACAAAAGCGTTTATTAGATACAGCATTCAACTTATGTAATATATTGTATATAGATTAAGTTAGTGGGTGTATGTAAGTTGCAGTAAGTCACAAATATAGTGAATTAATAAAATTAGAACTAATTTAATATATTTAGTGTTTGGATATAGAATAAAAATTAAATAATAGAAAAAAAATTTAAGCTTTTTATGTTTCACTTAAAAGGAACATCTTTCGACATTAATTGCAAAGTTTTAAAATCGGCACAAGTAAAAAAACGATATGTAAGAAGATTTCATGATAATAATAGATACATGGTATAAATATATAAAAGATGTGGCAGTTATTAAATTTCCTTTTTCATCTTCTGCATCTGGAAATTAAGAAAACAGACCTGTATAAAAAGAAAAAAAGATTGATTTCATTAAAAAAATTGATATTTAACTATAATTTTAGAAATTTAGGAAATTATAGAATTTTAGGAAATTTTTAAATTTTAAAATTAATTATCTCATAATTACCTAAAAATGTTCATTTAACCAAAAAAAAAAAATGATTTAAAACGGCTCTTAAACTATATATTGCAGATGTATTTGTTTGTTATCCTTTCTTCTCTTATTAGAAAGAAAGCAGTGATGTAAAAGGGTTCTACAACTTTTATTTTTAAAAATGATCAAGAAAACTGATACATTTCAAAAATAACAACAATATATTTTCTTTTATTCAGCATTTTTTCAATGATCAAATCAGTTTTTTTTATTATTTTTTTTTTTTTATGAAAGAGAGCATTTATCAATATTTTGTTAATATTTTGCACTCCTACACTATTGTTTCTAATCATAAATTTCAAATATAGTTGTGAAAATATAAATTTATACCTCCTTTTCTTTTTATTACATACTGCAAACTGAATCCTTTTTCTATTCTTTTATTATATATTCGTTAAAAAATTATGTAATATGGTTCTTTAATAAGATAAGTGCATAATATTTGATGTATCCTTAAAAGATTAGTTTGTCTAACTGAAATTAAATTTTATATTATCGTAATCTGATATCTCCAATTTTGAATGCGCAATATTTAGCCTTAAGACGATGAAAAAAAAAGAAAAAGTAGGAGTTTGAATAAGCCTAATCTCATATTATCATTTATTGTTTTGTATTTAATAAATATAAAATATAGAAACTGAAGAGCAAGAACTAAAGAATTAAAGAAACTGATGATGTAAAAAGAGCTCCTAGATTGATATGGATTTGAGGGTGTACTTATTGTATTATCCTTTTAAAAGGATTTTCTTTTGTTATAATTTTAAATAATAGATTTTAATTTTTTTTTTCTTGTACATGTATATATATATATATATATATATAATTAATATTTGGTATCTATAGATACTCTTTTGGATGTATAATTGGTGGAATTTGTGGTCTTGTTTTTTGGTTTCAATTTTATAAGATTTTAAAAAAAGAATGGTTTTTTTTTTCTTTTTCTTGAATTGTTATATAAAATTTCAGCTTGATTCATTTTTGCACCTTCAAAGAATTATATATATGTATATTATAAATACATACTTAATCTTATAGATATTTTCACGCTGATAAAGTTAATTTCTATTGTATTGAAGTTTTAAAATTTAGATACTTGAACAGATTTTTTTTTTTTAGAAAAAAGGAATTAATTTTTGGATTTAGAAATAAAGTGAATTCTTATTTTATTTTTTGTATACTCATGAAATTGGCGCCATTTTTATATTATCTGATATTATGTTTTTAGATTTTGTTTGATTACTTTGAAATTCTATTTTCGGTAAGAAGAAATTCTCTAAGATTTATAAAATCAATATATAGCTTTTTTTTTTATTTATTTATTTATATCCAGGTACCGTGGTACATAAATGTGCCAGGTAGCTATAACCCCTGTTTCCTGGTAGGAATGTGGGGTGTAACGAGATATTATGATATATAAGGTATATATATATATTGCGATATATGAATATTTTTTTTTTTCATATTATAATTATTGTACCCAGCCGGGAATCGAACCCGAGACCTCTCATACATCTAGCTTTTGTATTTTGTCGTAATTCATTATTTAAATTTACCGTTATGTAAAAAAGAATTCATAGCAAAATTTTTTATCTTCATATCTTCTCTTAAATGCTTTAAATATAAAATTAAAGTTTTGCGAGAGGTTGTAACATAAGTTAATTTAAATATAAGTTAATTCTTTTAGTTATACGAAATGATTTTTTTAATTTACAAAGCTCTTAAAACATAGGCTCTTGCGTTAATGGAACTTTTTGCTTATACATGATTTGCTTAAAATAGAAGATAATATCTCGTCATTTTCACAATTTTCTACACAAACCAGCTATACAAACTAGCTACCAATTATAATTGTAGAATAATTTTTAATGTCTTTTTTTTTCACTTAATTTTAACTTAACAACTACAGTTTTAATAGTCTTTAGTTGACAAATTTTGAGAATATCGTTCGGTTGTAAAAGGTTTATTTGTAGTTTTTTTAGTTTTATAATGTGAAACCTCAATGTGAGAAACGCCAATTATTCTTTAAGTTTATTAAAAAAGAGGATTTCGATGGAATCCTTATAACATATACTTTTAAAGGGTTTTTTTTTTGATTATAAGCATTGTCCGACGTTCCTAACCGAATTATTTTCCTAACGAGTATAGAATTGCTTCTTTTCAATATATTATATTATTTAACTTCCTTCTCGATTTTTACCTGTTCTTAACTTAACAAATATTTTTATTTTAAACTTAAACTCTTTAATTTTTCTCCCATAATCGATGATATAATAGCATTTTCAGCCGATACAGAGTATCTATCAAAATATACTATTTTGTTACGTACATCGATCGGAATATTCAAACCTTATTTTTTTCTTTTTTAAAATTTATAAAAGTTTTTTAATTAATTTTTTTTTTTATTTTTTATCAACAAGAAAAAAATGTTTCACAAGTTATTTTTTATTTAATAAATAAATATTTCGATTATCATTTTCAAAAATTAAATAAACAAAATGTAAGACAACAAAATGTCAAACAAATCCCACCACCAATAAAAACAATAAATATTTCCAAAGAAAATTAAAAAAAAAAATTTTTTTTTTTTGTGTTTTTTTTTATAATTCAAATCTGGAACAGGATCTTTTCCTTTCCTGTTCAATCATCGTATAATGTCATTTTTTTCTGGAATTTTTAATATTTACTTAAGGTTTTTTTTTTTTAAGACTATGATTGTGTTGTAATTGAAGAATCCTTTACAAGAAACATTTAATAATATCACCAAAAATAATCAAAACAAACATTAAAAAAGAAATGAAAGATTACTTCTACCAAATCATCATCATCATCTTTCTTACAAAAAAAAAAAAATAAACATTTCACTATAGATGAGACTTTTAAAAAAAATTATTTTTGTCGGGATGATTGATTATACATCAAAGCCATAGGAGCAAAAATATCAAAAAAAATAAAACAAAAATGGAAAAAAAATTATCTGTCAACAAACCTTTTCAGCTGATGTCATTGAAAGTAAATCTACCACCAGTCATCCAAACGACCATAAACAACCAAATATTCAAAGAACCACTAGTTGAATTTGTTATTCCTTATAAACATTAATATACACAATACAAGGAAACATTTTTAACCATCTCATTTCAAATATTAGAATTCAAAACAACAAACAATATTTTTTAATATTTAAAATGCATGCATTAAATGCATATGATAAATTCCTGTCATTCCTTACCGTTTAATAGTCTGTCACTTTCAAGAGTTGAATTCCTGTAGGAATTTTGAAGGAAAAATGAAGTATTTAATATATAAAGTCTATATATATAGAATAGAATTGACATTCGGGATGATCACTGTGAGAATTAATATACGACGAATAGGAGCAAAAAAAAAAACAAAAAATTAAAATCATAAAGAAGAGAATCACAAAATAACTTAAATATCTTAGAAAGAAAATCACTCTAGAGACTTCCAAAACAATTCCCAATACAATTAAATCAAAATGCATCAGAATTCATCAAAATTTACATAAATTGAGTATACATACAGTGTTTAAATTTTTAAACTGAGTTCCAAAATATATATTATGAATCATTGACTTAAAACACATTTCATTTAATCCATTTAAAACAAACACAACCTTATAATATATGGATCAAATATTTATATACGATATCAGCATACAGGAAAAAAATTTTTGATTTTATGATTAATTCTATAGAATTTCTCAAAGGAATTCCTCTATTTTCTGGTTTGTATTGTGATTATTAAATGTTGATTTTTTGATTTCTGTAACAAAAAAAAAAAAAATTATGATCTGATATCAATTTAAAGTGATACATCATAATCCAAAAGCCTAACAAAACAAATAATAAAAGGGTCTCACGATAGGTCAACTGTCATAACTCTTAAAATGTATGTACCAAAGTGTAATCCAAACAAAAAAAAAAAACAAAAAAATTAAAAACAATTTACACAGCAGGTGACCTCCCAATCCTCCAGTATTATATCTGACTGTTCAATTGTACTTTTGCCCTATTCAATAAAATAAAGGAAAATACATTTTTATTTTGGGAAGTTATTGTACTTTGTTATATTCTTGTCTTCTACTGAAATTCAGTTTTTGTTTTTTTTTTATATTGCATTGGATTGGGAACCAATGCCAATCAATTCTCCAACAATTCCATTCAGAAGATTTATACAATAATTATTAAAAACATTTTTTTAGTAGTAATAGAATATAAATATAATGTCCTTTTAGTAGATCTTTTATTATATAGTTAGATTTGTCTCTATAGTCTATTATGTCTAACCTTCGAGACATTTTATTTTTAAGTCCAATCTAAGAGTAGATATGGTTATAAATCAGCAAGGAAAGAAAAAAAAAATATTTCGCTAGAATAAATCACGACATAAAACATAAATCAATCATAATAATGGGCTACTTAGTAGGAATTTTTTAATATTATTTATAGTAATGTCCTGTTTTTTTTTTTTGTCCTTTTTAATTGTTAATTTTTTTTTTATTAATATTTTAAAAGGATATATGGAAAATATTGAGTTTCAGGTGTAAAACAAATATAGTTTGTTTCAATTATTTTAAAATTTTGAGATGGTTTTGTTATACATATATATAAGTATATATGTATGTATATTGATGAATTTGTTGAATTCTAGTGAATAGGATAATCAGTCAGAATTTATTGACATATCATTTCAATTGATGTGTTTTTTATAAGTTTTTTTTTTTTTTATTTTGTTAAATAAATGATCATTTTTTGACATAAATTAACATTTGGTTTTTTTTTTTTGAAAAGAAAAAAAAAATTAAGATTGACAGTTGATAACTTCTTCAGAATTTTATTTGAATTTATTTGAATTTTAATTCCAATCAATTCAATAAATTTATTATAGTACTGAAGTTCCTTCTTATTGTTATAGTTAAAATGTATTTTAATTGTTTCCTTAGAAAGTAAGTAAGATATATAGGGTGTTTCTGACTGGATGGTTTTTCTTAAAATGGGTGATCGGACATGTCGAGACGAACAAAAAATTGAATTGGAGGAATCTATTCTGGACCCTTTTCAAGATATGAGTGGTTAAAGATGTTTTAGCGACTTTTCATAAAAAAATCTATATTTTTTTAACGGTTTGCTATAGATAGACAAATAAAAAAATGCGTTTTGTAGAGTAAGTTTCAGGCTTTAATTTTTATGCACTAATGATTCGCATATCATAGCAGTTACAAAGTTATGAAGGTTTAAAGTGATTTGAAAACAATATGTTTCATACTCAATTTTCTGTTGAAACAGTCGATATTTGGGGTACTTTTTATAGCATATTTCGAAACAACTCTTCAAGTCCTATAATTAGTAGTTAATAACTTTTTCTCTATCTCTAACCGTTTTTGAGATATAAAGAATATAAAAGTGTTCTTCGAAATCAGTAAAATTTAAACTTAAAATATCTTTTAAAAATAGTTATAAAATTTTCTTAACTTTATTTTCTTTAAAATTAAAATTTTCTTTAATTAATTTACGTTATAGTCGAATTTTTTCTGTACTTAAACGCTTACGGATTTCAATTGAGTATGTTTACATCGGCATATAAAAACTATTCTTTATTGTATAATTATATCCATATTGAAAACTAAATCGATCTTTATAATGAACGTCAATATTTCTCCATTGCATCTCTATTATGAATGAACCTCAAAAAGAAAATTAAAATGTTACATTGTGGTTATCCTTTTGTGCTTTAGATAAAGCGTATAAGAAGAAAACTGAGGTTTTCCAATTAGTTTACTTATCAATTCTACTATACATTTATTTTAAATTCCACAGATAATTTTCATTGGTTTTTTTTTGTATCTAAATGTTATACTTAGAACTCCTTAAAAAAGTTTCCGAGGCAATTTCATGAAAATTGGAAGACGAATTTTTAAAAGAGTTTTCTGGCATGATAGGCTATTGCATTTTTTCTTTGTAAGGGGCAAGTTATCAAGTTATATGTTTGTTAATTATTGTAAAGCATAGAATTAAAATGTAGAACTTTTTATTAAATTGTTTTGAGTTCAAATCTGTATATACAGTAGCTCAAACTTTTAATCTTAATAGAAAACTTTTATCTTAAATTGGTAGTTAAGCACAATCTGCTTTAGGATATCAACTTATTAAACCAGATCCAAATAATCTACTCTGTATTCAACTAAATTAGTGAATTTCCTTGTTGTTATTTCGAAGGGGTGACTTATGACTAGCCTTACACTTGTACCCTGCAATCCATTGTACTTGTGAATTTCGTTGTAACTGATATATGTACATCCTATCCTGTATATCCTGAATAGAGGAGAGAAAGAATTTATAAAAGATCAATTTAGTAATAATTACCAATCCTATTTAAAAGTAAGAAGCACAAAATAATATTATTAATAATTTAATTTAAATTATAAAAATATAATATAAAAATATAATATAGCATTCATTATAAATATAACTAATTTATTTTAATATTTTTTATATTGTTTTTTCATTCTTTTCAGTAGCAAAATTAAAATTAACCTAAGGCACATTTGATTTTGATAATGAATATGTAAATACACTTTCCGGACTTACAATATGCATAATTAATAAAGGAATGAAAATAAATGATTATGATGATAAATGATTTCTGATTATGATGATAAATGATAAATGATTTCTCTGCCACATAAATATGGGCAGGAAATTACACAGCCTTTCCTTTTCAGGCTGGGCTGTAAATGTTATAAGGAGGAATAACTCTTACGATGTGTGTGGCATCGTACCCACACTCCCTTGGTGTTTACAGCGTATTTTATATGCTCTTACCCACTAGGCCACCGAGACCCCTTAAATATTTTTAATAATGAAAATATTGAAATTTTTAAATATTTTAACCACCTAGGCTTGGTAACAGGTATTGTATATAAGTTGAAGTGAAATTAGCGCATAGATCATATAATAAGAAAAATTACACCATATGTTTTTATACTAAGAAGAATGGGAAAGTATTTTGATGGAAATACCCTACATATCATATACACTTGATATATTTATTCAAATATAACTTATACTTAAATACAAAATACAGTTATACTTCACAACTAATTTAAATAAATTATAGATATATTTTAGAAAAAAGCAATCAAAATTATAAACAATTATCCAATTATATATCTACCAGGTCTTTTATTAATGATGAAAAATACATAAGCCTAACTGATATTCGCAAATATGAAATGTTTTTGGCGGCATTTAAAATTGTAAACAGTCATATAAAATACCTTTTTATTTTGAACAGGTGTTTTCAGGCATCAGTACCTTTTCGAACTTAGGATTACGTGGTAAGTCTACTAAGTTTACAGATAACACAGCAGTAGTTTATGTAGTAAAAGGTTACTTCTTGTACAGCATAAATGAAAATAAAATAAAGTAAACTATTATTCATATATCACTGAATTTGCGAGCAAAACAAGGAACTAGAATTGTGGGTATTTTAAAAAAAAATCACTAAATGACTACTAGAAAAAACTAAAAAGTCCGATTATTTTTTGTTTATTCTACAACATCAGCAAAAATTAAATCTACTTCAAAAAAAAAAACAAAACAAAACTTTGAAAAACTCATTCCTTTATAACAAGAGATCATCTACCAACATGTTTGATGCATAGTATGCTCAATATATTAAAATTAACTTGAAAATCTTTGCTGAACAATACAATTTCGTAATTCTTCTACACAAAACGACATACAAATAGTAACAAACAGCAATTTCCAACAATATAGCACAAGATCAGTCCATCATCTACGTCCTAATCTAAACATACAGTGTAGGTTTATATATAGAATCGAAAAACGAAAGCGAACAGAGGCATATACAAAGGCACAGGTACAGGCACAAGAACAGGCGTAATGCAAACTCTATCAGCTCAAAAATTTAAAAATTTTATATTAATAACTATAAATTCATTTTTAAATTTTGTAATTTAATAAGGCAAAATTTGTCACATCTGAATGCCATATGTGTCGCATCTGAATTTTTAAACCAAGACCAATAGTCAAAAAAACAACTGGTTTTAATTGCCTAAGAAAATTAATGTTGAAGACATAAAATATATAATAAGTCATTTTAAAAACAAAATTAAAAAATATTGTTTGGACGTCAGGAATTTAGATTTAAGTATCTAGTTATAAGTTTTATGAATGAACTTTAAATATTGTCACTATTATCGATCGATCGAGAAAAAAAAAAACAAATCGTTTCTATATTTTTTATATCATTCTAATTTATGTTCTAAAAACTAAACCTATATCTGTACTTTCTTTCATTTTTAACTTTCTGAAAAAAAATTTCTTATAAATTTCCTTACAAAAATTTAAATATTATTAATTTTCATCAGATACTTTAGCATTAACTGGACCATTAAGTAATTAAAATGAAGTAAATTCATCAACTACTGCTCTCTGTATAATTTTTTATTTTTTGGGAATTTTTATAATATGATCCATTAAAAATCTAAAAGAAAAAGACACATTCCCTAAAAATATTTTGAAAATCCATCATCATTTCAACAATAAAATATTCTAAGAATTTCAAATATTTTTCATTCATAATTTAAAAAAAAAAATTTTTTTTAATAATATTTTTATTGAAAGATTTCATTTATGAAATTCATATGTAAGTCAGTCACGACTTTAAATTTTTTTTTTGTTTTCCTTTTCTTTGTTCACTTCCTATTTATTAGATATATTATGATTTAGAATTCCCCTCTTTTCCGATATTTTTTATTATGTACAGAATAAGTTACATATGAAATTGATTCCAAAATGAATCAGAGAAGATAAGACAAAACAATAAGTGAACCAAGTGAATAATCTTTGAACTATCATCTTCCTAATTGATGAGCTAATTGTTGTTTTTCAAATGGAAAAGCCCAAAGAAAAATGAAAATTTTTCAAATCATTAACAAAAAATACACTTAGCGCGCGCCAAGTTTTTTTCCTTTTTTTTTTTTTATTTTTTTTTTTTTTCTTTTTAAACATTCTTAAATCTTTTCTATATAACCCCAAATAGAAAAATAATTTTTCATTTAACAAATTATTAGAAAAAGATTCATCAATTTATTTTTATATTAATAAATTTAAAAAAGAAAAAAAAAAAAAAAAAAACAACAAAAAAAAAAGAAATTATGGTAAGAATGCGTGTAAGAGTCTGGCGCTGGAAAATTCAATCTTTTTTTTTTTATCATTCAATATTTTGTTTATATATATAATGTACATTACATGATGTATCTAAAGATGTTGTTATTACTGGCTACTACACCAGTTATTTGATTAAGTTAGTTGATGTTGTTACTGCAGTTGTAATGAACCATATAAAAATTATTTTTGACACATACAGTAGACACAACGTTAAAAGAAAGAAAAAAAAAAAAAAAACAAAAAAAAAAAGCACAATTTTTATTTTGTTATGAATATAAAAATTACCCATAGGCACCATATATAAAATATGATTGGTAATATCATGGTCCCGTCATGGGTATCTACATCAGTAATTATGAACACATATACTTGGACACTATAAAAGTGTATACAAAATTTTTATTGAAAAATTTATTTAACATGGTAGAAAAAACAAGAGAAGGAATCAAAAAATAAAAAAAAAACAAAAAAAAAAAAAACGATTAAACGAGGCAAAAAGAATTGAACACAGTTGGGGGAAGTAGACAGTGGCCAGAAATATCAGCATGAAATCAATGTAATCAACCTTAAAAAAAAATATTTACTAAATGATTTTAAAATGTATATAAACGAATATATGTATATAAAAAAGAATTGAACTTGTTTTGAAATAGTGATTTACCTCCCCGTTTTATTTTTCCCCGCTATACTATTAAACCTATGTATTGAGTTTTTTTTTTTTTTTTTTTTGTACTTCATTTTCAATGTTATTTCAATTTGTATCTTAAAGAAAATTAAGGATTGGTAATCAAGTATATATTATGGTAAACTATAATACTGTGTTGTTCTAAGAAATGTCCTAAAACATTGTAAAATTAATTTTTTATTAATTTTTATATATAATATTGTAAACTTTGTAATGAAAATTTTAAGAGCGTATATCAAATAATTGACATTGCTTCATATATCATAAAATTTAATAACAAACAGATCAATATTAGGTATATTATAGATTAAATATTAGTTTTTTTATGGATATTAAAATGTTTTTTAAGAATTAATTGTATAACCAGTTTAACAAAATGGTTGTCACAATTCTTGATAGATTTACAGTGAGTTTTAATTACAACCGATTTCATCTTAATTATATTAATTTGCTTTACCGTACCGTACAAGATATACTACCTTTACAAAATCTAAAGTTTCGGTTTTCTTTTTTATGTAAAACTTCTTAGTTGCAGTAGAATTTTCTTCTACTAAATTTAACAAAGATTAACTATTTTGATTTTAAAACGTCTAAGAACTTATGTAAACTTATGTGACAGGAAGTCAAGTGTTGCTTTAGCATAAAAATAAATAAGAACATCTAAATTAAAAGTAACTTAGTGACTTAGTAATTTATGTTATGCACGAAGTTACTAAGAATAAATAACTTGACACTTTTGAATTTCAGTATATATAAGAGCCAAAATACCGACTATCTCGGGAACAAAGATAGAAAAATTAATATAAGATAACCCAGTGTTTTTTAATTATTTTGAGTGGAAAACACGAAACCAATGGAAAACATATTCTCTTTTAGACCGATATAAACCCATTATAACGTGATATAACTCTTATATTAATTGATTACTTCAAGTTATCATTTATTTATTCAATTAAATAATAATCTTCTCACTGTCCTTACAAATCAACATTTCAAGTTACACTGATTTTTGGTGCCAACACAAGAAATAATTATAAAAACAAGGTATTAGGAAAAAATAAAGATTTTTAAATGTGCACATTTTCGAAAAGGCAAAATAAAAAAAAAACTATATTTAAACTGCATTAAATGACTTGCAACAAAACATTTTTGTAATTTTTATTAAAATTTTTATGTATCAGAAAAAATTGAAAGAATTTAATTTTTGCGTTTTTACTTTGAAAAAATTTTGCATTGGTGTCTAATAAAGATCTATAAAAAAATGTAAGTTTTCAATTTTTGACATGTAATAGCTTCTGACCAGGAAGAAGTACAAAAAAATTCTAAAAGATATTTTTTCTCTTAAAACTTTAAATTTTTTTTTGATATAAAGTCATTCTCGAGATATCAAGAAAGCTAAATTTTTACTTTCACATACCTGTAAATTTAAATACTAAATAGAAAAAAATTGTATTATTTTTTTCTATTTAGAACAAAAATTTTTAAATTTAATTTAAACACAAAATTTAATACTATAAAAATAAAAAATAACAGGCACATTTTTCAATTTTAAATAATTAATAAATCATTCATATAATTTATCAATAATATTTTTATATTTTTCATTTACAACATTTCTTTTTAATTTAAGAGTTGGTCCCAATTCATCTGTAGGCATTGAAAAATCATGTGGTAACAGAGCAAATTTTTTTATTGTATGTACATTTGAATGTGCTTTTTTATTATAACGATCAATACCATCTTGTATTGATTTCAATACTATTGGACATGGTCCAGCTTCTAAAATTTCTGTTAATTTTGTATAATTTAATTCTAATGATTGCATCCATTTAATTGATTCACATTGTAATTCATCTAAGGGTTTACCACTTTCTGGATTCATTTTTGTCTTAATTGTTAATAATATTATTAAATATTTTCTTTTATCACCAACAACAAATACATTACTAATACCAGATAATTCATTTTTAATTAATTCTTCAATTAATATAAATGGAATATTTTCACCACCAGCTGTTATAATAAGTTCTTTAACACGTCCAACAAGAAATAAATCATTATTTTCATCAATTTGACCTAAATCACCAGTTTTATACCATTGATCATCAAATGTTTCTTCAGTTTTTTTCAATTCATTTAAATATCCCATAAAAATTGTTCGTCCTTTAATATAAACCTCACCAACACCTTGATCATTTGAATTATGAATTTTTATTTGAATTCCATCTATGTGACTTCCAACAATTAATTATTTTTAAATTTAACAAAAAATTATTTTACAACACAAGAGTCCTATCCGGGGTATTGATCTATTAAGATAAATTCTATCTTAACTTTTAACAATGAATAGGTCTTTTTAAACCGTCCAGAAGTTTTGAAAAACAGAAGAATGGACAGACGATCAAAGTAAAACAAAATTTTTCAAAATGTGCTAAAAAGGCAAAAAGTAATAAAAATTTTTATAAGTAATCCAAGTTTTTATTACAAAACTATAGATAAATTCTTCACATATTTTTATTTTCTAAATTTATTTTGTGTTTTGTGTTTATTTCTTCTTTTTTTCCAAATATTATTTGGATTTGCGATCATTTTTTTTTTTTTTTGTGATATTAATTAATTGTGAACTTAATGAGAACAAATGATTGAACACATATAGAAAATTTTGATTTGTTGAATTTATATAGTTATTTTTTTTTTTTTTTTTAATCTAAAGATACATATAATTTATCTATTTTTTATAAATTTTCAAAATTCAATGAACTTAAATGATACTCTGAGTATCAGTAGCAATAATTAGTGTTTATTAAATTGGAAACAAAAAAAAAAAATCTAATCGTGATCTATATAAAAAACGATGAGGCAAATGACTGATGATCTGTTCATATCAATAATATATGGACAAAAAAAACATTGAGGGAGTTACAATACATTACATTTATAATATAAAAAAAAATTGAATTATGCCATACATATTTGTATCAATAATATAAATGTATTTTTTATTAAATTTATTATCAACATTTTTTTTCTTTTTTTTTTTTATTCACAAAAAATGTTGAAAAAATCTTTTTGTTTTTGATGAGCTTTTAAAAAGTTAATGAATGAAAATTTAAATCAAATCTATTCAATGAAATATGAAAGAATGAAGCGAGTACCTTGAAGTATAACACAAAACTTCATTAATAAAACGACAAAAAAAAAAAAAAAACAAAAAGAAAAAAAAAATAGAAATTTATGAAAAATTAGAAACAATTTCATTTACTGTCAGATCAGACTTTTAAAAACCCTCCCTTGTACTTTTCCCTCCCTGTACTCCCAAACTTTTAAAAACCCTCCCTTCATTCAACTAAAATATATAGGTATGAAAGTATCAAAGTTTAATTTTTAAAGTAGACAATTTAATTTTATTAATATTTTTTTTGTTTTTATAAAAAAAAATACAAAAATTTAAATTTTTTTCAACTATTTTTAATATTTTTGTATACATATTTTAAAAATTTACATTTTTCTCAGTATATAATTTTCAATGAAGTCTTCTAGTAAAATTTTTAATTGAATAATCTTGAATGATAATCCAATGAATTATAAATAAATAAAAACCTACTCAGGATTTTTCTTTCAACTATATGTACATTTAAAATTTTACATATGAGCACATAAAATTATATTGAATGTATATATGGATGCTGTGAAATAAGAACACTTGGAAATAATGTAAAAGTTTTTTAAATATATTTTTTTGATTAAAAGCAAAAAATTGCTACCAGATTTTTTTTGGTGAAGCGAGAGGACGAGTTTAAAACGGATATCGATATAGATTAATTTTAACTCAACATTAACATTATATATAGTTTAAGGTATAGATCTACATCGGTATATAAGTGTGTCTCTTGTTAATATTCTTTTATATTCAGAATTTCTTAAATTTTTAATTTGAGAATTCCTCAAATGTTTAGGAATCACATTGTGATTGAAGTTTAACTAACATATAGATTCCTAGAGATGAAATACGATTTATCATATCATACCGTGTTATTCGAGATTGATTTTGGCACAGCTAAAATAGTATAGATTGTTTAAAGACCACAGAATATAGTATTAACTTAATAATTCTGCTTTTTTTCTGTCCTGCAGCCACAAAGACTATAAAAAAAACTGTTTTTTAATGTTCAATTCTATAAAAGTGTGACTATATGCAGTTTCGATGAATATATAAGATCGATTCTATATAAAATGGTTGCTTTTTAAAAATATCATTAAAATATTAGAAAACAAAAACGTAAAAATCTGGAATTAACGTGTTCGATAAATTTTCGAGTAATTCGAAGCTCAATCAATCCTCAACATCGAGCATATCATTTATTTAAGATTTCAAGTAAATAAAAAATAAAGATTATTTAATATTCTTTTATATTCTTCACAAATGAGTGTATAGGAAAACTTAAAGATAATTGCCTATAAGCATAATCGGCGGATTTAGTCTAAAACATAACATAAAAAATTTTTTTTGGTATAAAAAAAACTATTTAAGTACTTTTAACTTATCGTTCTTTTAATCTTTATTTTTACACGGCAGTCCTCATACACACTGTTGTCAGACATTTCACATATTTCTTTTAGACTTGGTAACCATTGTAATGAATTCGAAATTTCTGCTCATTGCGTTAGTAGAAAGAAAGAAAAATATCTAACTATTCATTACATTTTGTTGTTTTCGACTCTAAACGCTAATGGATATATTGTTTGGCTATTTTAAATTTTTATTTTAAATTTATCAATTATTTACTTAATTTCTTTAAGAAAATAAAACCCCACAGAAATTTTGTTTTTAAAAAAAAAGCAGAAAAAAAAAAATACCATTAACAACCCCATAAACTATATAACAATATAAAAATTATGAGTATTATGGTTGTACAGAGTATATAATATAACAATTTCATAAAAAATAATTTAAGGGAAATGAATTGTTATTTACAGCCCACACAACAGGAATTTATTTAGACAATCCAGAAGTACTTGACTTTTATATTTAATTTTCTTTTTTTTTTTTTTCTTTCATTTAAAAATTAAATTATATAAAAGCATTGTATATATACAGTGAATTAGAATACAAATCGTTATTATAAATGATTCTGCAACAGCCAACAAAATCAACAAAAAAAAAAAAAAAAATAAAAAATAACAAAAAAAAAAAACCAGTCACTTTATGTATATTTGGAGCATTTTATTAGTTTGGGCGTACATAAACAGCAATAATTTTGATCTTCCTCAAGAAAAATGAATAATAAAAAAATCTTATGAAATATTTCCACGGTATCATCAACCTTTAATAACTAATTTTTGTTTTCTTTTTTTTTTTTTTTTTTTTTTTTGGTGTATTGGTCTTCTCTGGGAATCAATTTTTATTATTTTATATACATTATTAGATCATAATATATATATGTATATATATGTGAATTCTCAATTTAACAAAATTTCTCAAAAAAAATACCTCCGGGCATGCAGGAAAGACTTGTTGAAAAATCATTTGTTTTTCTTTTCATTTGTTTTAGTTCTTTTAGGATTTACTTCCCAGACTACCATTTGACGCATCTGAATTCTTTATATAAAACAAAAAAAAAAATATATATATATTGTATATTTATAATGTGCTGCATCTGTACAATAGGTTAATTTATAACAAAGTCATCAATATATGATTTAAAACGCGACAAATTGAATATTTTTATGATTTTTATGTTGTTTTTTTTTTCAGATAAAAAAAAATATCAGCCCTAAAGAAAAATAATCAATCTGAGGTTAAATATTTTACCCACTTGACCCTTAATTTAATCAGGTTGTGAGACAATTCAACTAAATTAAATCAATTAAAAGAAATGAAAAGAATTAAAAACAAAATACAAAAAAGAAAAAAAAAAGACTTGAAGTTTTTATTAAGAAAAATTATTATATTATTTAAAATAGAAAGAAAAAGAGAGAGAGAGAGAAAGAGAGATGAAGTGAACATTTAAAATTTTACTTAAAAGACCTTGGAGAAAGAAATTTGAATAAATTGAAATAACGTGTAAAGTGATTATTTCTTATTTTAATGATTTGAAAAGATTTTATTTCAAAAATTGTAGAAAATTATATTTAAAATATATTTTTAAAAATTAAAGAAAAAAAAAAAAAAAACATTCTAATCATTTTTTTTTTATTATAAATTCTGTGAGGACTCATTAATTTACTTAAGAATTTGATAGACTGTAAACACATATATAATATTTTCATATGGAATGAAACCAAATAGTTTAACTTAACTTTTAAATAAAACAAGACAGTAAAGGTACATATTTACGAAAAGAGAATAAAAACATATTAGAATTGTTACTTCCAACAAAAATTTTTAATTTTTCTTACAACTTTAAATATTGTATGAAAAAAATGTGAAAAATTAAAGGAGACTTTCTTAAATTTGAAAGAAACGCTATACAATTAAGCAAAACTTTTGACATATGTTTTTACATATAATTTTTAATAAAGTTAAATCTTTAATTATTGAATTTTACTTTGAAAAATGGTGTACAGGTAGGTTCCTAAGTTTCAGATTTCTAAAAATAACAAATTTTCAATTTATGTCTCTAATATTTCGTAAATAGAGAGAGATACGAAAAACTTTTCAGAGATTCTATTTTAAATGGTATACACGTTTCGTAAACGGAAGAAGGGTGGTAAGGATGGGCAGACAGAGGAATAAAGTTCGAACTTAATTGTTAAATTTATACCAATAATTTTTTTTTTTGTAAATTACAAGATTTTCAGTATAAATTTATTAAAATTTAATTTAAAACAAATTTGTTTGCATATCCTTGTCAGCTTAATTATTTCCCAACACTTTATATTACTAACCTAATTAATTCGGTAGTTCATTAATGTCGATATACTCATTATTTTTAAAATATTCTTATTTTTTTTTTTTAAATTGTGCTACATCTAAATTTAATACTCAGCTTCCACAGCCGTATTCTTCTATAATATATTTTAAAAAAACGAGTTTCAAATTTGCAAATTTTTATCCAATCCTTTTTACACCTACTTCCTAGTGAATATACTGCAAAAGAGTTTCATACCACGAAGAATAACTTGCAACAAAAGTTTTATTCCAATATTATATTGACTAAAACGGGAAGTGAGTTTAATCAGCGAGAATCGAACACTATACCAAAGAGAAGAGGTATTCATTAATCTTGATGGCTTTGGAAGAGTAACAATTTCCTTAGGGAAAACCGCCGAAAAAAATGTTAAAATTTTTTGTAAATAGGAAAAACATAGTTGTTTTGTCTTTTTTGTTAGGAAAAAAAATTTTCGAAAAGAGTATTAGATTGATGTCTTTGGAAAAGTTCCGCCTCCCTTAGGAAAAACCACCAAAAACAAAATGTTAAAATAATGTTCAGCTAATAGAAATATAATTTTTCTATTATTTAAGAATTCTCGCTTCCTATTGTTTAGTTTTTTCTTTTTATTTGTTCAGAAAATATTATTTCCGATCGAAAACGTTCGTTATCTTTAATTTATTAAATTAAAAGTGATCAGCTACCTGTAATTATTAAATTAACGTGATTAGATCACGTGCCTATAAAAATCATATAATTAATTTGTTACGTTTATAAAATTTATTTAATTGAAATTAATCATCTCTTCCTTAAAAATACCACAATCTTTCAAATCTTTCTTTTATTAATATTGATAAGATATATACAAGATTATAAAATTATTTTTTAAATTTTATTGCAATTGTGCATAACGTTCAAAAATTTAACATGCTATTTTAATTTTTGCTATATATTTAACGGCAGATGTTCATGTTAATTTGACACGCTAAGATAACGACTTTAAAAATTTTACAACCGCATAAACAATAATAAATTAATAAATATTTATACATATCTACGTGTAAATATATAAAATATAAATAATATTTTAATTTAATTCATTATTAATAAAATTATTTTCTACAACAACTTTAAAAATCAGCATTTTAATTGCATAAATAAGTTATTTTTAAAAAATATTATGGCATTTGCGTGTTAATAAAATATTAATTAAAAAATTATAATAAATTATTGTTTAATTAAATTTTCTAATTAAAACAAATAAAACTTAAACTTATAAAATTATCATTTTAATTTTATTAATTTAATTAAAGTAAAATGATGAGTAAATATTTTCATATATATGTATATAGTTTTATATATTTATTAAACATATGTAATATGCTTCAGGTGGATAAATATGTACAAAGTAATTAATTTTCATTAATAGTACAAACGATTAATAACAACAAATAGTAATAAAAACGGATCTGGTACAAAAGTTCGAAATTTTTAATACCGCTTTCCAAAATATCGCTTTAATTTCAAAAATCTTTTCTAATGATTTTTTGTACGTACTCATATTTAAACAAAAAGCATTTCAAATAATATGGATTGGCGCCCCGCTAAAGAAATTATTGAAACCCTGATTTTGTACCCAACTCTAAAATCCCTCTAAATTAATTTTGATTACGTTTAAAAAATACTAACCAGCAAAAACAACAACATAGTCGAATCAATACAACTAATTTTTTGTCTTCCTTTCCACCCCAATAAGCACTACCAATAGGGATAATTCTCATTATTCTTCATATTAGGCTAAGATTCAATTTACCATATATGTATCTATTAAAATATACAGTGTGTTTTCTAATTAACTACACTGCTATTTACAACGTATATGCAGAATATTCTGGCCGATCAGAATAGGCAACGAAGATCTATGGTGACTTACAGTAGAGGAACCCATACTAAGGCAATTAAGAAGGAAAAAATGGAGGTGGATAGGCCATACGCTAAGGAAACACCAGTACAACAAGAGTTGCATGACCCTGGAGTGGAACCCCCATGGAAGCAGAAGACTCGGCGTCCAAGTAACACCTGGAGACGCACCGTAATAAACGAACTCAGCCAGTGTAACCTTACATGGGACAATGCAAAAACATCAGCAGGAAACCGTGTGAGATGAAGATGCCAAATGGAAGCCCTATGCTCCCTCGCGGAGTGAAATGGACAAACAAAAAGAAAAACATATATTGTATATGAGTATATGGGGTAATTTTTTGTGTGGAGACTAATCTGAAGCTCTTCTTTCTAAGAAATGGTAATTTAAATAAAATTTTCATATTCTTTTTTAGTTTTTTTTATTACAAGAAATCTTCTTTTATATTTTGTGTATTTTATATATTTTAAATTAAAATTTTAGAGAGCATTGGATTGAATGTCAGACTCTCATACTACGGCCTCCCAGATCACCAGATTTGACGGCTATGGATTTTTATTAATGGAGTCATTTGAAAAATTTTGTTTATAGCAAACCAGTAAAAAGCAGGTATCAGTTATAAGTTCAAATAAATGAAGTCTGTAACAAAACTATAAATTAAATCGTTCAGGAGTAATCAAAGTTTAAAGTAATTTCAATCGAAGAATAAATCTTTCAAAGCATTTAGAGCAAGGAGAAAATTTCAAACATTTATTTTTAGTCATTAAGGTTAAAAATTTGTTTTCAAAAACTTTTATCATAATCTGACGTGAATTATTTTTAATTGTTAAGTGAATTAATTTTTTTTCTTAACTCTAAATGGGTAATAATTTCTATTACAAACGGAATTTATAGTAATTATTATTAATTTCATTTAAGTCTCCGTACCTTAAAATCTAAATGAGCCTCAACTTAACTGACATCCCAAGAAAATACCTACTCATAAGGATATATGCACCTGTAAATAGCAGTGTTGTTAATTAGGAAACATCCCATATATTATTACTATTTGATATGACTTGTAAAAGTTTGAACCCAAAATTTTTCGACTGAACGGCTGTCAACTTAATCACGCCATTGGTCAGATCCACCTTTTCCAGTTAAAAGAAAGTAAATTCTTGATCAACTAAATATTTATTAAACGTTAACTGTGAGCGGATGTTCCTTAAAACAAAAAAAAAAAAAAAAAATAACAAGTAAAAGAAATCAAAAGATGTGTTTTTTTTTTTTGATTTTGGATATAGTCAGTGTGATTTATCGAAAAGTACTGCAGGCATCACAGTTATGTGAAACTTTAACGTACTAAAAATATCAGCTCTGTCTTCAGAGTTAAAAGCCAGTTTGAAAATTTATCAAATAATTTTACTCACAAATTTATTGATCTAACTGAGATGAAGATTGAATTTTACGGCTGTATTACATTTCTAGATCTTGACTCATAATCTTTTATTTCATCTGAAAGTAAAAGGATTGAGAACGAAATTCGTATAGAGTAAATTGTAATTCCTCGAGAATTTTTTAAAATATATCTGATCAATTGTTTATAAATTTTTTTCCTAAAACGAAAAAAATAATTTTTTTAACGCACTTACAACTTACAACGTACTAACAGACTTTGAGATTAAATGATATTTTTTGATGAAAATAGTTAATTTTTTTATAGTATACATATATAAACTCAAATCTACACCACAACTAAAAGTTTTTTTTTTTGTTAGACAAACAAATAAATTAAAAATTGCCAGCTTAATGTAAAGTTTACAGGCTTTTATTGACACAATAATAAATCTTCTACAATTTTAATTAATTAATAGTTAAATTATGTTGAAATTTTAAGGTAGAGCTGTATTTTATTTATTAATATATGTATATTTTATTGTAAAATATATTTGTTATCCATTGTATAATTTATATATAGAATTATTTTGTATCTATTAGATTTTATAAAGTCAAGCTTCTGTTTTTTTTTTAGTATTATGATTTAATTAATGCTCAGAGATCAACCTTTTATTAAAATCAGTTAAAATTATAAAATATTTCATTAATAGACGAACTCAAATTAAGTATTTAAATAATTAAAATTTTATTCCCCAAGTAGATTAGATTAGATTATTTAAAACAGGATCATTAGATGAAGATCTATTGTTATCTCGTTATAACTATACGTATTGTTGATTTTGCTTCTACTTATAATACTTCTTCTGCAATCTCTAATGCCTCTTAGAAATTAAACATTTTGTAGAGAGTTTATTGCTGGCTTCTTGAAAAAATCTGCATATACCGTTTTTCTCCATTCCAATTTTCTTTAAATACGACTTCAGTCGGCTAGTGTCCCGGAACCCCTACAACTCTCAGTTTCTTTTTACTGAATTCTATGCTCCTTAGATTTTCTGAGTCCAGATTTTTCACTTCATAGCTTACTTTTTTAGTTCTTTTCCTTCCATTTTTAGTGCTTCTCTTGTTTTGTTATTAAATAGATAGCTCCCGAATCTTTTTATCACATATAGGTAAACATAAGAAAAGCACTAAAAATAGAAAAAGGATATAAACTGAAAGGAGCAAAATAAAATGTAGAGGGAGTTACAGCTTCTTCGTTTGCAAGTGGATTCTTCTTCATTTCCTTTTATATACCTAGATGCCTAATACTACACAGTAGACTGTAGAGTGTTATTTTATTGTTTGCTCCTAAGCGATTTAGTTTCACTAAGAACTCCGAAATTAATTGAATTTTACGGAGACCTTAATGTCTATTTGACTAATAATCTTTTCATACTACTATTAAATCTAAAAATGGAGGTCCCTTCAGTACGCTAACATAATGATGATATATTAGGATGTATATATATCAAAAATTTAATTTCAGCTGCGGTTACAAAATATTTTTATATAGTTTATAGTTGTTTAAATTTTATGAAAAAAATTTTTAAAAACGCTCTAACTTTAAAATTTTCCAAATGTCTTAAACATAAAAAAAATAAATTTCATAAAAATATAAACTTAAGATTAGTTTTTTTTTTTCTTTTTTTGCATCCTATAGCGTGAGATTTAACAACATCAAATTTAGTTGAGAAATAAATTTTCAAGTGTTAAACACATTTAAAAAAAAAAAAAAATTGTATTACTTGCGCAGTTAGTCTGTTCTTAAGTGACTAAAATTTTTTAGCAAAAATGAACAGCTTTATAAAAAAATTAAATTCGTTATATTTAAAAAAAAAATAAAATTCACATCAGCATGGATTAAATTTTCAAAAATTACAAAATATTGAAAATAATTTGGAAACTCAAAGCAATTTCAATCTAAATCTTCATCCAAAAGCTTCTCATTATAAAATGATTCTTATCGTTATTATTCGCTATTACTTTTGTATAAAAATTGGTTGAATTTTTTTTATTTTCTTTTTAACAAAACGATTCATTCAATTGGAATCAATTGCGTTGTATTCGTGACGTATTGTATTTATGAGTACTTAACCAAGTACTTAAGATTTTCTTTTATATAGACTGCAATTGGTTATTTATTGTATGATTGTTGGTTTTTTTTTATTTTTAATTTTTTTTTTTTTTTTGGAAAATATTTATATATGAACATCGGAGTCTTGATTTCCACGCTTATCGCACGTTATTTCATTGTTTTTTTTTGGAAATTTACGTTTGAAAATATTATTTTAAAATTAACAGGGGGAATAAAAATTGTATGGTTATAATTTAAAAAACAAAATAGCATTACTTTGTGTCTGTTCTACTGTTTCGATTCTAATTAAAGACTTTATAACTTCAGTCAGACTTTATAGCGGGAAAATATGTAAGTTTTGACTCAAAAGCTATTATTGCAAACTAATAATATTGCGGATAATTGCGGAGGGGTAAATTTTTTGAGGTATCATTCAAAACGCATTTCAACCGCAGATTATAATTTGTGATTTGATTAAATTTTTAGATTTTCTATCAGCAGTAATTTTGATATTTTTGACACTCTTTGAATTGCTTTTTATTTTTATTTTATTAAATTAATGTTAAAATACTAAACTGTTTTTTGTACGAAATTGTAATTATTTTCTAAGATCATACAAAAATAGATATTAATATATAGTCAACTACGGCTGTCAAATTCAGTTAATTTTTTTGAACAGCTGAGTTTTCAATTTCCTTTATTAATAAACATTAATAAATAAAATATGCGGTAAAATTTTTTGAGACATTTAAATGTCAAAAAACTTTACCGCTTTGCTTTTGTTTTCCGTTTTTAATGGTATAGTAAAATCATTACAGCCAAAATAAATGCTGATTTGAATTATTCTCGCCGTAATTGCGTTTGCATATGCATATGCATAATAATTAAGAGAGAAAATCCAAAATATCTTTGTTTCTATAAAGCGCTTTCAAAAAAACAAAAATATTAATTAATTTATCAACTCATTTAATTTACTTATGGTTTTGCTGAGCTTACTTAAAAATTTTCGAAACTTGTCGTCGAAAATTAACTGAAAAGTATTTTCTCACCACTCTGTACATATTAATAATAGTAGAAATACAAAAATCGCCTATTGAATGGTTGCAATTAAAATATTGAAAAGAAAATAATATTGAACAATATTTGAAACAATACAACAAATAAAGAAAAAATAAAACTTCTTTTATATTTGTTCACACACAAAGTTTTTTATTGTATTTTATTCCCTATTTCCAAATATTCCTGTTGTTTTCTTAAATATGATATCCCTGGTTATTAAAAAGGGAGAAAACAAATTCAAAAGAACTTATGTACAAATTAAAGAAAAAAATAAAAAATATTGAAAAATTATTAACACTATTTTGACTTTCAATCATCAAAAAAAATAAAAGTAATCAACTGATTAGTTTTCGATTATTATGATTACAATATAATAAGAGTGAGTGCCAAATATTGGACATAATATTTTTTTATGTTTTTGTCAAAGAATTCTCTTAAAGAATTTTTTTCTAAGTGACCAAAGTTATTTCAAATGATTGTAAAGGTATTTTAAAAATTTTTAAAGACTCTAAAAATAGCGATAATTTTCGTGAGAAATTATTTTTTTAATATTTAGTAAGGAGTTCTTTTGTAGTTAACAGAAATACATTTGTTAAGTAATTTTTTCTACTTCAAATTATCGAAATGAATTTTCAATAGATGTCCTTGAATTAATAATTATTATTATGACAAATTAAAATCTTAATCGTACACATTATATAAGCATTTAAATGATTTTCACAAATAATTATATATGTATTAAAAAAAATGGTTCTCATCAAAATTAATAATTTCAACATTAAAATTGTAACTTTTAAAAATTAAAATATTATAAAAATTTGAGGATTGTTATTGTATTCATTTGAAGATAAAATTGATTTTCTATAAAAATCTAAATTTTATACTTAAAACCATTAAAATTAACACAGTTCAAAATTAAATATGATCTTCCTTGATTTTTCTATGATTTAATTCTGTTCTAAATTTTTGCAATATTTTTATAACAAAATATAAGTTCGAATATGAAAATAAAAGGGGAGAGGGTATCATTTAAAACATTGATTTAAATCTCTATATTTTCGAATAAAATTTAAGACTATTTTCCTATTAGAGGTGGGAATCTTCAAAAGATACTAGGACATTCTGTACTCTATTGGTAATATGATATTTTTACTGCCTATAAAGCGTCTTCCTCCATAGGCAGAAAATATTTTTGTTTTGCGTCTGTTATTTGGTTATTATACCATTTTTTTTTCCCATTCTTTTCATTAAATTTTAGCAAACCTAAGTCCATTTTCTTCTACATCTTACCACAGGTAAAGCACAACTAAACATTTTTATTTTATCTGCTCAACGCTCTGATAAACGCATAAAAATAAATTAGAAAAGTGCTATAATCAAACAGTTAATCAAATGACTCTATGGCCCTGACTCTGTAGTAAAATAATAATAATATTAATAAGAATACTAATACCAATACCAATAATAGCCGTTACAGTGACAGTGGGGGTTGCCTTCAATAATTACCTCATGTAGTAAGGTGTTATATACTACTACATGTTGCAACTGTTGTAACGGCTATAGTCACTGTTAGCAAAATAGTAATAATAATAGGCAGATTCATTGTTTCCTTACACTCCCACTCCCAATTCAACGTTTCCCTATCCATTCCCTATCCTTTCCTATCCCTACTCCCTAGCCAATATACTGCGTTCGCAGATAAGGGTTTCATCCCATTATATTGGCTAAATGGGCAGGTGGGTTTAGTCAGTAAGAATCTAAGGGGCAAATTCTTGGTGTCTTTGGAAAATTCCCACCTTGGGAAAAAAAAAAAAATGATAACCACATTTTTTGAGATTTATAACTTACACCTAAAAATGACCGCCTTAGATATAGGTACCCCTACTTTGCATTACTTCAAAATTAGATTGTAAAGAAAAATTGATTCTTTTAACTTATAATAATTGAATTGAAAAATTGAATCATATTTTAAATGTTGCAAATACCCAGAACTTATAATAGTTCCATTCAAAATGTAAGAAGAAACATTATTTTAATATGATGCTATTTATAAATTCCTATGAAATAATAACTGAAAACATTTTAATTCATCTTTTTGTGAAAAAGTTTTTTTTTTTTTATTTTGCAACCAATTTTGTAAATAAATCTTCTCCATATTCATATGATTTTCTAATTTAATATAAAAGTAAAATTTCTTTTTTCTCTTAAGAAACAAAAAAAAATAATTTCAATATCAAATTACAATTATTTGTATAAAACAGAAAAAAAAAAAAAAAAACTAACAAAAAAATAAATAAATACAAAAACACAAATCTCAAAATACAAACAACCAACCCTTAGGCGAAAAATATCATCATAATTGCCACCAAAAACAAAACAAAAAAAATTTTTTTTTTTTTTATCAGAAATTTAACTCATCTTTAATGCATTTCTATAGAATTTCTGCAAACTCATTTTTGAAATTTTCTTTTGTTTTTATTTTTATTTTATATTACAGATTTAATTTCAAATTATGGCTCAAATTTAACCAGAAACGGAAGTGGTTGTTATTATTATATGATAAATATTAGGAGTGTCACATTAAAAAAAATCACACCAATATACAATAAAATGATTTCATAACCAAAATCCCTTTTTTAATCAGAATCCTATTAAAAGAAAATTTCGAAATTTGACCAACTAACACAATTCTTTCCCTTTCTTATCTAAAAATACATATATTATTATTATTATGTTATTTTTTGTCTATATATGGGATAATTTTGGTTTTTTTTTTTAAATCTACCTATACTCAGTCATTTTGTATAATGCCATTCATATATTTAGTATATATGGTTCATCAAGGAATTCAATTTTTAGACAGATGGCTAGAAGATTATTGGTATAATAATGTTATATGGTGTTATGATAATTGGCATAATTTTTTTGATTTTTATTTCTGTGTAACAAGGTCTTATGTTTTTATATTTGAGCTGGTCTGATGATCTGATGTTTAATGATAAAATTATAAAATTGGTTAAATAAAATAATTTTATTTTGTAGTTTTTTTTTTTTTTTTTTTTTTGTTTTGTTGGATTATTGCACTCTCAAAATTCATTCTCATATTTAAAAAAAAAAATTTAAGATTGTTTTTTGAATTATCATAATGAGTTGGCAAAAAAAATAAAAAAAAAAAAATTATTTCAATGATTTAGCATTATATATAGGAAAAACAGAAAAAATTTGTACTTAACATGACATAAGAATTTAAAAAGGGGAAGAAAACATAAAAAAGATACTTAAAAATACATGAAAAATTAAACAAGGTCAGTTATATATTCCGGAAGTTTATATATTGTATATATATATATATAGATAAATAATGCTGTTTAAAAATTCCATGAAATTTTTGTTATTTTTATTATTGATTAGATATAAAAAAAAAAAAAAAAAATGCAATATTAAATGTTAATACTTTCTAAGAAATCTTCGACTTTAGTATTTCTTCTAGGTGCTCATCAAAACGAAAATTATTCATTGTAAGGAAAATTCTTAGAATAAGATAATAATTGGCTCCTTTCTGATTATGTGATAATGATATGATATATATGAGTTTGTGACTTTGACATGATAATGTTATAAAATTCTCTCAATCTATACCAATAATTTTTGTTACAAAAATTAATTGAGATATTGTCAATTTCAGAAAATCTTAAATAATAATAAAATTTTATACTATTTCATTTTTTCAGAAGTAAAAAATTCTGTTTTTGGTATATGGATTTTACAATAGTTTTACTCGCTGTTGTTTTGAAACATTGATTTATCTAATTTTTTTCATTACACTAGCGAGTAATGATGAGACCATTGCTGATCACTGCTTTTCTACTCTTATATTTACTTATATTTGGAAATCAACTTTCATACCTTAATCTTCTTCTGATATATTTACGGTATAGATTATTTTGACAACTGCATACAGTCAATCAAAAATCAATCAAAAAACTTTCTTAATTTTTCTCAACGTTTTTCACAACGTTTACGGTATATAAAAGATTTTTATGTGTTTATTTTTGAATTATATCCTGCGCAATATTATTTTTTTTTACGAGGATCGGTGGAAAACTTCAAAAATCACTTAGAGAAATTGCACGTTATTCTTTCGCATAGTGTTGAACTTTAACCAAGCAAAATCACCCCAATTCAAATCAAACTTTAGGTATGGATCTCTAATACAAATGCATAGTTTTGTTTATATAATAAGAATGTATAGGAAGGATTTGTGGCGAAGAGGTATTAGGAAAATTTAGGATTATGCAGGGTGGGTTAGAAAACTCAAAGGTGCATTTTCAAGAAAGATGTTAATGTTCTTCTTAAATTTTACTAAATCATACACATGTAAGTTAACAACTTTGGAGAACACTGGTGATGTCATCTGATTCCACAATATCAACGGACCTACAACAATGTAAATTTTCAAAAGCTGTATTACGTCATCTTATAGAAGTGCTATAGTGTACGGCCTGGAATCTGTCGCTCTCCTTGTTTCACGAAGAAAAACTTTAAGCGAATACATACAAGAAATGAGTTGGAATATTTGTTTTTTGTTGAATGGTTGCAGATTGAAGACTTCACCGTTTCACATCGCGGCTCACAAATGTTGTATTTAATTTAGATTTCTAACTTCTATAGAAATTGACTTATAATTAAAATAAAATTCGGTCACAGAGTCCTAATAAAGTAAAAATAAAGTAAAAGATTAAAACAATAATGAACGCTAATGATATTACAAAAATAAAAAGTAAAACCCTCTGAATGTTTCAATTATCTAAACTAAACTTTTGATGTTTTTTGTTTTGCATAATATATCTTCGAGCTTTCTTAGCTAACTCTTTTTAAAATCCAGATGTTTAAGGAGTAAAATTCTTTTTTTTTTTAAATTTAATTAAAATATAATATACCTATAATAAAAAAAAAATATATAAATAAGTAAATAAGTAAATAAATAATTTTTTTAAGTACAACACCTGGATAGATTTTTCGGTTCATTGTTTAGAAAATTGTCTAATACAAGTTAATGAAACGTAAGAACAAACATAAAATTAGATAATAGTTAATTTAATTATTTTTTTTTTTTCTTGCATTTATCTTTTCAAAACACCTAATACATTATATTAAATTTTCTAAAAAAGTTTTGAAAAATCCTCCGTCAAAGAAAAAATGGTATACGTATATATTGAAAATATCAAATTACCTCAGATTTAAATTTAATATTTTTACAACACTACATGTGTATATTAACCCCTTTTAAATTAACAGGGTGATTCAAAGTTGTAAGACCATTTTCTTTTTAAAAAAAAATTTGAAAGTATTGAAACAATTAAATTTTTAGATTATATTTATGTACAACAAATCTTATAGTCATTTCAACAAAACTATTGCGAAAATCCACAAGAGAAAAACAATAAAGAAAAGGGTTAAAGATCTAAGGAAAAGGACTATTAATAGTTTTTAAATTTTCAATAGGCGAAAACATTTTAGTACAAATAGTACAATACAAACTCCATGGTGAGGAGATTTGAAATTTTATATATTTATTACGATTTTGATTTTATTTTAAGATTTATAAAATCAACTCAAATATTATTTGACTTATTTTGCAACACATTGTCTTCTGGTAAGTCTTTAAACGCCTTCACATATATTTAATTCCATTTCACAGTTTAATATCCACATACCATTCTTTGAATGATGATTTTTTTTTTTTTTTTTTATATAGATTTACCTGAATTCTGAACATATCCTTAAATCAAAAAAGAAAACAAAAAAAAAGGAAATAAAATATTTTGATTGAATAATGTGCTAACAATAAGCATTTTTTTGTTTTTTTTTTTTCTGTAAAATCATCTATTCTTATTTGAAAACTACTCTTTCTGCTCTCTATAATTTTGTTAAAATTTTATTTTATATTTCATTTTATTAAATCCTTTCTTTTCCTTTCCTCCATCAGTTCAATAATATAATATGACCAGTTGCTCTTTATAATATTTAATTCTGAATCTTAAAGATTTAAAAAGAAGCAAAAAAAAACAAAAAAACAACAGAACAGAACAACAGAAACGCGTTAAATAAACAAAAGGAAACAAAAAAAAAAACGAAAAAAGCTGCTTATATATAGAAAATTTAGGATCAAAAATAAAATATACATATATGTGTACATATATATATTAAAAAAAAAAAAAAAGAGTGTCAAATTTACTTAAAGAATATGCCGCCCTGTTTTGCTAAAAACTATCATCATTAATATTAGCAACAAATACAACATCATCATTTATTAATAACAACAGTACCGATGTTAATTTAACAAAAGTTATGTTGAAAGACAAGAACAAATTAGAAAACAAAGATGAAATATTATATTATCAAAGATACAAAAATAAAATATCCAAAATTTATATTGAAAATGCATTAAATGGGAAACGTTTTGATACTTGTCAAAACCCATGTTAGACATTAATCCTATAACAGATTAAAAATTATGTAAGGTTATTAGACAGTGTATTTTAGAAACAAAAAAAAAAAAAAGAAAATATCTGAAATAAAAAAAACTTAATTTTCCATAATTCATTTGCATAAATTTTTCAAAAAATAAATTCCATTTAATGGGTTTGAAGTGCAATTTGACAAAATTAACGAAAACTTTATTTTAATTTCATTGATTTTATTTACCAACCCGAAATTACTTAAGTATGTGTAAGTATATGTATAGATTGTGGTTTGTTCAAAATATCGATAGAAAAATCTGCTAAAAAATCTGTTAGGAAAACCTACAAAAAATAATTACATTTGAAAAAATATAAATTGGTTTTTATTTGAGGTGTTATTATTAGATTTTAAAAGTTAAAATTGCAGCACTCATTTTGGAGCACTGCAATAATCAATTGGATATTTTGGTATTAAAAATATTTTCTTTTAACTTTATATCAGCTACATTTTGAGTAAAAATCATTGCCATATTGAAGACTGACATATTTTATTCATCTGACAATAAATTTATTCAGCACTATCACATTCTTATTAAACTTAATATAGTCCTTGATATATAGTATAGTGATATATACTTGTATAGTCCTTGATGTATGTGATGATTGACACTATGGAATTGGCAACAGTACATAATATTATTTAGAATTGAATAGGCAAAGGTTTTAAATGAGATGAAAAAGATTCAGAATTTCAAATTCAGTTGATTGTAAAATCGTTTATAATCTTGAAGCTTTTAATTATAGAAATTAATAGTTAAATCTCCAAAATATATACCCAACATTCTACAAATTTTTCTGACAACTAATTTTGAATTTTATTTATTTTATTTATTTATTTAAATTATTCTATAATAAAAATTGATTAAATTCTGTATATATATAATTATTAGGGTTAGGAACTAAGTCCTGCGTCGAAAATTTGAATTTCTCTAAATATAACCGTCTTAATATTTTTATCCAAAAAGTTTTAATACTCGTATATTATAAATACCATATAGGTGATCATTATCTATAAATATGTATAAATAATTTTATTTTAGTTTTTTTTTTTTAATCCCTTTAGGTGTCCTCCATTCTTTATTGCCCAAAACAAAAATCCATATATAGATTTTTATTTTTTTTTTTATTTTTGGTTATTTTTGCAATTCATTTAACAAGTGTTATACAAGATGTTCTGAATTATGATCGGGTGACATCAATATTTTGGTTTTCTTTACCTTGAATCTACTTCTTTTTTTTTTCCTCTTCCTCTTCTAACTTTATATTTGTTTACTTGTATAGTCCTTAACTTTCAGAAAAGATGATGTACTATATATTCTGGTACCTAAATCATGTAATTTTTCCACATATCTGATTTCATTTGGAAGCTGTCCATTTAAAATTTTGGTTTCAAAAAAAGAAAAAAAAAAAAAAAAAAAACCAAAGAAAATATTTTTGGAGGTTTTTAATGTTTTTTTTTTGTATCTTCTTCCATTCCAACCTGCATCATCTTACGCGAAACAATGTTGCCGATACAAAAACCTATAAAAAAAAAAAAAAAAAATTCTTTTAGTTTTTAATTTTGTTTGTTTTGTTTTTTTTTTGAGTCCTCAGCAGATTTTCAAAAAATTTTTGAAGAAAGCCAAAATAAAGTATCGAATAACAAATGAAATAGAATTATCTTTGTATTTGAATTTATTGTAGAAATTTAAAAATTTATTTCTTATGGGGAAAAATTAATTTGTATATATGGGATCAAACTTGTCGAGCTATGATGGATAAGTTTAAATGATGTTGACCGGTTTCAATTATGATGAAGAAATGAATAATTATGAAGATATTGATTTTAAATACATTGGACAATAACTTATTTTTTTTTTTTTTTTTTGTTTAAATATTCTGTGGTTGCGGTTAAATATAAGAGGCCTCTATTAGTGGTAGCCTAATGTTTTCGGTAAAATGAACACTAAACATTTGTAAACAAAGTAAAAAAACGCAAAATGAAAAAAAAAAAAAAACATATTAATATTATAATATATTTACCATTAATATTATACAACATTGTCATGTTTGTTGCTTCAACATTAAAACATTTTTGAAAGATTTTTGAAATAAATTTCAGGATCCTTTTTTTTTTTTTTGTATTAAACTTTTCTTGTTTTATTTTTGTTTTACATGAAATTTTATTGTTAACATTTTCGACATGATTATGATTTTTAATATGTTGCAAATATTGTAATATTAGTTGTTGCCGTTGTGTTTATTTTAAAAAAAAAAAGAGTCAGAAGTAATATGATAACTAAAAACATTCAGTATATTTTCTGTTTTCTACTTGATTAGTTTCATATATTTTATTTATCACAACAGGGGTGCGTTTTGGTTGGTTTCAATTACTTAAAATGCATATACATTTATGTATGTACGAATGTTTGTATGCATTTTGTTTTATGCTATTACTGCATTTTTTTTTTTAAATATTAATTATAGTTGATAGAATCCAATATAGGAATACTTTCATTAATTTCTTTAAGAATAATATCCGAGGGAAGATCACAATATTACCTATAAAAGCCAAAAACTAGAGAAAATCGTATTAGGCAATGTAGTATAACACAGTTTATTTACAACATTTCCCGATCTAATTAGTTAGACATGTTTTTATTATACTTAATTCTTTATGTTTTTAATTATTAAAATATTTTATAGAAATATTGAAACACGCAATCATCTCAAAAAATTAATGTAGAGTTTTAGTTAATCGCAATATTTTTAAATATCAATATAAACACTTTTAGTGTCAAATTAATATCTGCCAATATATTTAAGTCTAACGCAAACATTTTTCATCAAATTCTTTTTCATCTAACTTTAAAATTTTTAAAAGAATTAGAATTGTAGCTTTTGTATAAGCAATTTTAAGATATGATAAGATGAATTAGTTTTAATTTTATTATTCCTAAAAATTATCGATTCTGAAAGTCCCCAGTAAATGGTGGGTTAAAAATATATTCCAAAAACTAAAAATGGTTTTTAATCTTCAGAACCTTTTATGAGTTTAAATTTAATTTAAATTTTGAAATTTTCATGAGTTTAAATTAAGTTTTTAACACATTTTCCAAAAATAATTTTTAATAAAATTTCTTATTGTCCGTTCGTCCGTTTCTTTACAAAACTTTTATACAATTGAGAATTGAACAATTAAATTTTAACCATTGATAGGACTCATAAAAAAAATTAATTATAGGATTTTTATTAATATTGTAGAAGAACTTAATAGCCCGTTAAGGTTGGGGAAAATCGCAATTTTCAAATATTTATATCTCAAGTTATGCTTAATATTAACATCAATCTAAAAATGGCAAACAGTAGGAAGAAATTCTATACTTTTGTAAACTTTATAAATTAATATAAAAATCATACAATTTTCTGCAATTTCATATTAAAATTTACCATTATATAAAACCATAATTTAATTAACCAAAATTCTGGTTCTTCCCTCTTGAACATTTTTAGTCAGAACCTTAAAATTTTGAAAGGAGTCAAATTTTTGTAAATTAGCATTAACTTATCTCAGAAAATATTTTTGTGTTCTCCCTGTGCAAATTTCTCAAAAGTAAGACTTTTACATAGGTTAACGGCTTTTCTTAATTATATTGGGTTCTCTTAAAACAAATGGCAATTCCTTAACTTTTCAGAATTTTTTCTTAGATAAAAAATTCTAAAAACATTTACAAATTTTAACACAAAAAAAGTACAATCCACCTTTTTATTATTTTTTTTTTTTGAAGATGTGCTCCTTTAAAAATCTTTGATGTTACATAATTAGCTTGTTATTTATTATTTTATACCAATTCCTAATCTAATCATTCATTTTTGTTATTTATTTTTTTTCTATAAAAAAATTATTTTATTAATAAAAAATTTCACCCTTTGAACACAAAACTTTATGTTTTATTAAAATGACTTTTTAATTTTTCCATGCTTAATTAATTTCATAATAAATGACCTACACATAAAATTAACAAAAACGGAAATATATTTTGACCTAAAATTGATCTTTTTTATTAATTTTTTTGTCATCTAATAATTTAAAAATAAATTTCTTTCTTATTTTTTATATTAGTACAATAATCCCCCAAAAATTTTTTGTACCTTCATTGAACCATTTATTTATTTGATACAAACTTATTTACAGTTCAAGTTTCAACAAAAGTTATTTGTAAAGCACTATAGATGAAAGCTATGTAATAGTAAAATGTTCCACTATGTTCCACAAATACTAAGTAGGTACTAAGGAGTAGTAAGTAGACGAACCCCTTCATAAACAAGTACTTCTTAGACTAAAACTACTTTATAGTACAACAAACATTTAAACAAAAACTAAAAATATGTGTACAAATCATTTGAATTGTTTTTCCTTTAACGGATTTTAAGAGGCTTTCGAAACTTTTTATTTATTTAAGCTAACCGTAAATTATATTCAAGAACAAGAAGTTACCGAAATATAAAGTATATCGCTGTTATAGAACAATAAGAAAATGCGCATTTTTATGCCGTACTACGCCACAATAAATGCTTGGCGTATAGCTTCACCCATTGCCTTAAAAACCTTGTGCAATAAACTTTATGCATAATTTAAATAGGACTTAAACAGATTTAAACAGATCGAAATTTTATTATAAATCTAGAAATAATATTTTTTCAATGATATATTTTTTTTTAAAAGAACTAATAAGTTTAGGCTGTAACACAATTTAATTCCCAAAAATTTTTGACAAAAATTAAAGGCTAATAAATAAAGAAGAACTTTTTTGAAGTGGTCAGAGAGCGGTGGTTGTGCCGGTGAACAACCACAGGCGTATGGCCGTATTTAAGTAAGTCTCTTCTTATAGACCTGAAATAAAACAATGGATTGGTGTTATTACGGGGCATTGTTTTATTGACATTAGACATGCCACAATATTAGATATGCACTTGAGTCGTAGCTTGTCCCAGTCTGACAAGAAAAAAGCAGAAGAAATATCTTGGTAGTTTCTTTTTCTAAAATTTATATTAACTCTTTGACATAAATCTGTGAAACACATGAACTTAGGAAAACTTCACATGAACTTTGCTCAAAAAGATTCTCCCACTTTTTTGAAAGCGCACTATAAACTTAGTGTTTAGAAAAAAAAAATTTATAAATGAATTTTTTTCCATATAATAAAATGAATATATATATTCGAAATAATATAAAAAGAAAATAAAAATTACTATTTCAAGTTTGATTTGGCCAAGTCTATATTTTGCCAATAAAAAAAAATAAAAACGTTTACTTTAAAAAAAAATTTCGGAAATATTAAAGGATTACTGTTTTAGTACATTTAAATTTGAATTTGAGATGAAAAATTTTTTTTAATCAATTGTTTCATTCCACAATGTACAATACATAATTCATAACATACATACATCTTAGTACCAACAATTGAATCGATTCGCCAGAAGAATCAATTAAAATCTAATTTACAGTATACGGAGTTATTCAATTTAAAAAGAAATGAAGATCCAAAAAAAAAAAAATGAAAAAAAAAAAATTAAATTTACTTTCATAGAAAATTATTATTAAAAAATTTTACAAGAGAAAATCTGATAGAGCAATGTCTTTATTTTTGCAACATTGGTTCATTAATTGCTGTTGTTGCGGAATTAAAAATTACTTTGATTCAAATAAAGATATATATGTACATACATATATATAAAATTGTATTATACATACTTTTCTTATAAAATTAATAAAAGAAAATAAAAAAATACAAGAAACAATAAAATATTTCAATGATTCAAAAGGTTAATTTACACTTCCCGTCTTAATTTTATCTTAAAGTTAAATATTATTAACTTTAATATTTTATTTGTATACTTTGTACATATTTAATATATTATATTGTAAATGTTGAAGCAGAATCTGAAAATTAATCTTTTCATTTTTTTTTTTCTTGGTTTTTCAATACAATTGAAGTTTGTCTGTATAGTATTTTTTTTATTGTTAATTAATTGTATTATAATGAAATAGATTTAAAAGTAACTAAATAGAATCAAAGTGATTCAGATAGTTGTTGTAAACCTTTTAAAAGTTTTATATACTTTTAATGAGTATAGCGCAGTTGTCCTAAACTCACACAAAAATTCGTCTCGCAAAAACGCATTTGTCAAAAAGGGTACATGTACATGTACAACGCATTTGTCAAAAAGGGTAGTTGTACAAGTACAACTTTTACTTTGCAAAACATTCGTTTGACAAATTTTTAATAACCATCAACTAACATAAGAATAATGTAAATTAGAATCTATACGATATATATTTTAAATACTTAAAACTTTGATTTTGTAACTAACTCTAAAATCCCTTCCAATTCAAAATCTTGCGTACACATATTGTAGAGAAAGGGGAAGCCTCTTTTTGAAACCAACAGAAATCTCTTCTAATAATTTTTGCAACCCCCGCTTAACAAATTATTGAAACCCCAGTTTTGAAATCTTTCCTAGTTATTTTGTACATACGTATTTCAACAACAACAAAGTATTTAAAATGGTGGGGACTACCGCCCTCAAACTCCTACTAAACAATTTATTAAAATCCTAATTTTGAAATATAAAATACCTTCCTAATTCATAATTTCGTATATACATATAAGTAATAAGTATACATGTATATATAGTGGATAAAGAGTATTACCCTGATTTTGTAACCAATTCTAAAGTTCCTCCTTATTCAGAATCTCGCTATGTATATCTATACCACATATTTAAATATTCAGTAAAAGGAGGACAAATTTTCAAGAGTATTTATATACCATCTTTTTATTTTATCTTTGCTAAAGAGGCATTTTATTTTAATTTTTTGAAAAATAGATATTTGCGAATTGCAAATTTGTTAAGTGAAAAATTTTCTACTTTGTAATTTTTTGCATTGTGAGTTTTTTGATTAGCGGACTCAGGAGAAATAGATGTTTATCATCTGAGTTTTGTCAAGTGTTACGCCCCCACTTTTAATAAATATTATGAAATACTATGAGTATCCAGAATGGTTATTTGAACTTGGGAGTAGCTTTTCTCGATTTTTGAATATTATATGAATTTCAAAATATATCCATATGAAACAGTTCTAAATACCTACGAATTAATGGATCATAGATCTATATCAATAAGCAGGTTACATTTCCATTTTATACATAAATAAACATCTTATAATGGGTGTAAAAGAAAATACAAATATAGGCACAAAATAGTCATTATGAACAGAGCCTAAGTTGTGTCAAACAAAGAAATTCCAGTTCCTATAGGATGACATGTGATCCATATCATATTATGATGGATATCATTGTTTGTTCTTCAATTTCTTAATTTGTTTTATATTGCAATGGTCAATTTTGCCTCAACATGAGTTGTATGTTAATAAATTTATGAAAAACTTTTTAGTACAAATTTTTTAAGTACTAAAACTGTTTGAAATGGGTATAAAAAATCCAACCAATAAATAAACGAAAAAGAATGGAAGTAAAATAAGCGAACAAACAGAATATAATTTGTCATTTATCGATTTTTCTTTCTCTTTTTTTACTCTTCACTCTTTTTAACTTTGTTGTTATTTTTATATTCATTCTTTTTCGATTTTTTTACTTTCGCGCTTTCTTTTTCGATCTCATATATTCGCTTTTTCGTACAATACTCTTTAAAATGTTACATTTTATATACTGATTCTAAAACTCTTAATTTCACAATTTTCCTCTAAACATTTTGCAAATTGAATGAAACTAAAACAAAAATAAAATCTTTCATATTTATGAAAATAAACAAACAAAATACTAAAGTGGTTTAATTAATAAAAAATTTATATTTACAACTGGTCACGTTTATACCACACTTTAACCTTTCATAATGTATTTTTTTTTTTATTTTTTCTTATTTTTGTTTCATAGGATTTTACTATTTTTTTTTTTTCATTAAGAACGGCGCTGCATCATTTTTTTTTTCTCCACTTTATTTCAAAAAAGAGGAACAAAAATACCAAAACAAAATAATTCTTAAACAGCAAAACTATATCACTTGATCATTGATCAAAAGAGTTAACAAAAATCAAAAAAAAAACGGATATATCGGGTTCAATTGAACTCAAAGTTCAGTATACAATACTCAATTAATACAATTTTAAAATGCACTTTTAATGTCAGTTCTATATGTATAATTATCAGTTTCTACAACTAATTCAGACTATTTTAAACGATTAATCCATTCATTCTATATATACATTTTATATTTATATTATTTTATGTATATGAATATCAATATGTGTATATTATATACTATATATATGCAATGTTTCTAGTAATTTATTTTAATCTTTTAACATTTCATTATCTACTTTAAATTATGATCTCTTTGATACTGAAAACTGTTTTTACGAACTGTATGATGGTTAAAAATCAATTTAACAATTTAAATGTTTAAATGGCTAACGTAATAACAGTGTTTAACCCTCGAATTATATTATATGAGTTTTTAATTTCCCCAATCATTCAGCAGTCTATTAATAGCTCGTCTAGGTCTTCATTTATTCATATCTGGTGTCTCTATCAAAGATTGGGCCATCGTGACATTAAATTTTTGTGGTCATTTTCTTAGGTGAAAAACATGTATTCTGTTCAACATGTATTCTGTCCAGCGAAAAAACAAAGAAAGAAAAGGGTTATGTGTTATAAAAGTGTAAATCTCCAAGTTACCTAACCATAATCTATAGCTGAATTAAATAAATTGAGACATTATACAGTATTATAAAACAATCTCTTTTAACCCTTTTCTGAGGACAATTTTTCTTCAAATTTCTCTAATGATATAGTCACAGAAAATGTTTGACAACTAATGTTAGACGAAATCAAGGATATACCTCTTTTTAAAAGTGGTTCTGTCAACTATACACGATTGCCTGTGTCATCATAAAACAAGAGAAAGAAAATCTTTTTTTCAAGTTAAACTTTCCAATCTCATAATAATAATTAAATCCACTGAAATATTTTTAAAATAATACACAAAAACTGAAATTATATAGATTGAAACTGACTGACAGATGGACAAAAAAGAATTTTTAATTATATAATATTATGTTAGTTAACAAATAAATAAAGATTTTATGATAAATATGTGTATGTGTTTTATGGTACCAGCATCGTTAATTAAAGTTATAAAACAAGAAGAAGGAAAAACAAAAAGCAGCAAATTGAAGAACGCGCTAAAAGTGACGCGGTCTAATTAAATTTCAGTTGACATAAATGAGCAGCTGGTAAGTGTTATAATAAGTGCTACAATAACTAAAGAGATTGAACAGGAAGTATTTGATAAAAACAAGTTTTTTTTTTTATTTTTTTTTATGTTTTTTTCCTCTGTTGATTTTTTTGGTTTTTGTTTTTTTTTTTTTTTTTGTTTACTATGCCTATTTTTGAATTAACTTTCATCATTTAAATTATGTACCAGTTTATGTATTGTATAGAGTCGTCTCGGTCATAACAATTAAAACGTATTAAAAGTGTTGTTTATTCACCCCAAATTCTATACATTTTTAATTAAACTGCAACAAAAATAAATAAAGAGTCAAAATGAAAAGTAAAAAAATAATATAATCTGGACACTTGAATACATGCCATTTTTTGTTTTTTTTTGTTTTTTATTGAAAATAAACCACTATCTATTAATAAAACTAATCATATTTTGTATTTTTGTATTGTACAAAAAGAAATTTTTAATTATTTAATAGTAAAATGAGAATACTAATTTTTGAAGCAGATTGAAAAAATAATTAAAATGAGATGTTAATGAAGAAATTAAATATATATACGAGAAGCATTGCTAAAACAATTGCAACGCACTTCTGAAGTTTTCTTATTTTTGTTATAAATGTAAAACTGGCTACGACATCCGGTATTTATCCGTACCGGTTTGTTCAAATACAATCTCAAACGTTAACGATTCTATACCATACCTTGACCAAATCTTTAATGATTTGACTGACTTGAACTTATTACGTTTCAGCTTTTGTCTTATTATGTCATGATGATGTTCAATTCTTATTATGCTATCCAACATAGTTAAAGTTACATTTTACAATTAGAAATTTAAAGATTGTTTTTTGCAGATGTAAAAATATTAACAACCCATAGTATATAGACTTTTCTATTTAAATTGGTGTAAAGATGGGCCAATTGAGGCTCTTATAATTTTTCAATCTTTTGTTCTTCAACTTTTTTAAAATTCATAATCTTATTAAATTGTAAACCCCTTTCCATTATCAATAATATAATCACCATAGTTCCAGATTCGTAGAAAAGATAAACCCATATCTACATAAAATAACTTTTCGAAGATTAAAATGTGTTTAGAGAGCTAAAATATAATTTAAGTGTTGTTCAATGGTGTTTAAGTTTAAAATGTGGTTAAATTTTGGAATGTAAAAAAAAATTTTTAAAACCACCCTGTATTATTTGCTCAACAAAATCATAAAGCGTATAGTTTAGTTTCTATTTATTTATTTATTTCAAATAAGCTTCTTACCGTAAACATAAATGGCAAAATAAAATCATCTTATAAGGAAAAGCCGGATATAATAAATGTGCATATCTAGTTACCCTATACAAATAAGTGATATTTGAGACAAAAATTATAATTTACTTTAAAATTCTTTTATTAAGTAGGAAAAGAATTAGTAAAAATTGATATAATATTGTTAGAAATAGTTTTTGTTTTTTAATTCAAATTTTACTTTGAAAAGATTTTAAAAAGATAAAAAGAAGAAATTCCATTAATTTCTTTTGTTTTTAAATATTTGCTTCATATCCTTTTAGTAAATCTTTCTGAAATACTTAAAATTGAATCTTAGAAAATAAAATATGAATATAATGATATAATAGCATAAAAGTAAATTAATTGCTGCCTTTTTTATAACTTTATTAAATTCAAATTAGGTTAAATTCATATTTAAATCTTGTCTTGTAAGGAAACATTAAATTATTTTACATGTTTATCACCATAAAGAAGGTTAGTGGATTAAACAGAAAACAAAAAAAAAAAAAAAAATAGTATTTAAAATATAAAACTGACATTGACTTGGTTTCAGTTATTAATTTGGACAAGGATGGAGAGAATCATCGAAAGATACTATATGCAACAAAGTTATGTGATACTTTAACTTACTAAAAAACATTGACCTCCGTAAAGGTATAATTTACGCTTATCGGTAAATCGAATGTTTTTTAATTCATCTATTGGTATTTTCAGAATTTACGAGTTTTGATGCTTCTACATTTGTATATGCCCTTCTGAACTGATCTTATGTTTTAGTACATGTTTTTTATTTCTTTGTTCACACTAAGTAATCTCAAAATCTAAAACAAGAAGCCCTTGCCCAAATTACGTAAAATTATATTTTAGAAAAATTTGGTCTGAATTTGAGTGTATTTGCCACAGCCCCATAGCTGTATAGTGTATACCGTACAACCAAATAGGCTAAATTATTTCTTTATATAACGAAATTTTATATTTTATTGAAAATCTAGAATTTAGAGATAGGAGCCAATATATTTTGATTCTATAGTTTTTTCTAGAGATTTTTTTTGACCTGTGCTCTCTCCACTTTAGTTTGACATTTACAATGTCGTTTTTAGGTATTTTGTCTTGTTTTCTTAAGGTATATTTACCCGAAGATTTTATGTCTAACTAATGCTGATAAATTAAAAAGTAAGCAACCGAAGCAATATAAATCTAAAACGAAGGTACCCTGTAATAATTTATCAGTTATCGAATTTAAACAACAGATCGCAAATCAAAAAATTCAAATCATACTGAATTGTACACGATATGGAAAATATGTAAAATTAATAATATACATAAAAAAATTATTTTTAAAAAAAAAAAAAATTTTTCTCGTTAAAACTTTGATTAGTCAATATTTTCCTTCACATTAAATTCTAGTAAAGTAAATAAAGTGCTTAACAATTTTATTAGAAATTATTATGTTAAGAAATTTTTTTTTTTTTTTATTGATTCAATTTTAAAAACAATTTTAATAAATAAAATTTTAATAAAAAAAAAAAATAATAACTACAATTTCAATATAAATTATTTAAATTCAAATAGAATCAAAACTATTAAATGTTTAAAAAAAAAAAAAAAGTTTATTTTTCAGAGCTGTATAAAACTTTTTTAAAAACCCCATTAAAATATTATAGAAAAGTAAAAAAAAAATTGTGTATGTATTTTAACATTTAGTAGGCCATTTATGGGCTGTAACAGTTGGCACAACTTGTTCAATTAAATCTATTAAACTCGGAGAATTTGCACAATAATCTAATAAATTGGAGCATAAAATTTGATTATGAGATAAAACTCTTGAATGGGGTTCATCATTGCTGAATATGATATCAGGAATACAATAGTATGTTTTGTCTGCACAAGAAGATCATGAATTTGCTTAGTATATGGAACCGATTGTTGTCTAAAATTATCCGCGCTCCTATATTCTGTTTTAATAAAAGATTGAATTTGATTTGTAAGATTTTGAAATTGATGTACAAAAGGTTAGATTTGATTTACAAAAGGTTGAATTTGATTTGCAGAATTTAGAGTACAAAACCTGTAGCAATAATTATCGGGAGACCCAGATTTAAATTATTTATCAAATAAAATTAAAGCCAATCATAATAAACAACTAAACTATAGTGCTTACAAAACCGACATTTGGATTTGTAACCTCAATCATTTGCCGAAAAATTTTGACAACATTTAAGCTATCCCTTACCGTTTGACTTCATCCCACTCCATCAAGGAATGGATGACCAGCAAGCTCTGGATAATATTTTTTAAAATATTCTACTATTGGCTATATATAAATTTCATAGTAACTACAGTTTAAATCCGTTTTTGTTCGAATCTTTCAATAATTTTATGATATGCAAATTTTGGCATAACTTTTGAACCCAATAAGATTCAGTTCAAGGAATGTAGGATATTCGGCAATCTCCAAAACTAACAGAATATCGTAAGAGAGATAGCCAAAGCTAGGAACATCGTAGGAAGGATAGAAGGACGTAAAAGAACGTTAGAAGCAACATTACACATTATTAATTAATTTATTAATTATAATAAAATCTAAAAACCCTATAACCAATCCATTATCCACCATATGTAACTATATCATAAATAATAAAAATAAAATCTTATAAAATTTTAAATCCCTTTCAAAATTTTAAACTTTTATACGCCATAATCAACTACTTAATTTTAAAATATTTTTTTTCTCTGTGCTAAATTAAATACTAAAACAAAAAAATAAACAATATATAAATTTTTAAACTAAAACTATTATTAAAATTATTTATTTTCTTTTTTTTTTTCAAAAAAAAAACAACAACAAAACAACAAAATTTATTTTTTTGTTTTTTTTTTATTTTAATTTTGTGAATAAATCCAGATGTTTTAGAATATTTAAATTTAAAAAAAAAATACCATCTTTTTAAAATCATTTCACATAAATCCTGTATAGTATATACCTACTTACATATAGTAAAGGACTCTCTTGTTTAAATATAACTTATTATTTATATATATACATAAAAAATAAATACAATAAAAATAAAACAATAACTTTACTTTGACAAAGACTATTATTTTCAGTTTCCGTCACTTAATTCATAACGTGCATTGACAAAAAAAAAAAAAAAAAAGTGTATCATAGTATTTTTAATTTTATTATTGGGAAAATATTGTTCTGTTTTAATACACTATCAAAAAATTCAAAATATATATGTATAAAATTCTCAATTTTATAATTACATTTATATTTACATGTTAATATAATAAAAAAAAAAAAATAAAAAAGGATATGTTTTTTTATTTATAAAATTAGTTTTGATATGATATCAGTGTTGTAGCCAACCTTTTACGAAAAAAATTCTTTTGCTATTTCCATATTTCCATAGTTTTTTTTATTTTTTTTTCCTTGCCACTCCAAGAAGGAGTATAGGGCATTCACTAAGTCATTTATTATTCATATTTGACTAAGCTTCAGTTTCGTGAATCATTAATTTCACTAAGCCGTTGATTACTCGGCTGTAGCTATTGTACAAGAAAGACGTTTCTTTTAATTCTACTCCATCTATTATCTTATACAAGAATTATGGTTTTATTATTATTTTATTATATAGCTATTACAATATGATATTAATTATAATTTATAAGATATATTATACTTTATTTTTAATTTTAATTATATTCTACTAATTATATATTATAAGAAAAATCTATATTATTTTTTATTAATTTATATGACCCAGTTGGGGTTTGAACCCAAGACCTTTCTTATGAAAGGCGGGTGTCTTAACCACTACAATATTAGCTGGATTTCCATAGTACCCCTTCTTAATATTATGTAGAAACTTGTAGTAGATACTATATGATCATTTCCAAAGTTCAAAACGCAATTACGAAACGAACCAAAAAAAAAAAGCTTCAATCAAAATATTTTTCTCGCCCCATTAACATTTTAAGTAGAATAATTTGGCTAACTTTATGTATGTATACTCATTTATCAACAGAAATTTTCATTTGGTTTCATTTCGATTTGAATTAATTTTTACAGTATGATATGCAGTTTTATCTTATACATGCAAGATTCTTGAGTATGACTTCATATCTTATTTATACAAGGTTTTGGAATAAAACGAAAAATGTCCTGAAACTTTCAAATTTAGATTACATCTCTGACTGGTTTAATTAATTTTCAATACATATATGCTGTAAGATTCCATTCTGTATAATGATCTACTTTATAACGAACTTTTAATAAAATGAACCCATTTCTGTCATTAATATTCTTAAATAACGAATTTTACATTCCAATTGCGGTAAAATTTAAAAAATTTACTAAGATGGCGAACAAAACACAAATTTACAGTTCCAAATAAAAACAAATTTTGACATTTAAAATTTTGACAGAATTATTCAAGTTTGTCAACAATTTAAATTAATTACTGTAAAAAGAACAGAATATTAAGAAAGTACATATTATTATTATTCGATTGCTGGTGGCAATTCTAATGGAAATTAAAGCAACTCAACTTTCAATTAATAATAAATCTAACATCTTTAAATGTAATTTCAAATGATATAAAACTGAACTACGTATAAATAAATGATATAAAACTACGTACCCATTTATATTTACTGTATTACAGTAAAAAATTTGATTATCTTTTGCAGAATTTTAAAATTTTGTATTGCGTTAAAGTGAAAATCTTCATTTTATTATAAGTGTAATTATGTATTAAAAACAGTGTATTATAAAAATTAAATTTATATAAAATTGAAACTATTTTTCGAATATTGTATAATTTATATATTATAGAATATTGTAAAATTTTCTTTTTAGATGCGGTGGCTGTATAATAAATTACGAAAATAGTTGTATTAGAAATTAAAAGAAATTAAAGTTTTTATATACTGTTTAACATACTATAATCGGATAATAAACTTTGCCTGGCATTCTAAAGCGATCTAAACAAACAAAATTTTTTATTTATTTATTTATTTATTTATTATTAAAATTTTTTATTAATTCCTTCAACTTTTATTAATTCTTTACGATTTTTTAATCTTTTATTTCATAAGTTTTGAAAATATTACATAATGTTTTGTTTCATTAAAGAACGAATAAATTTTTTTTTATTTTAAAACTATAATTGTTTTTTCTTTTTCCCAGATGACCAATAAATTTAAATCTTATTTCATATAACGAACTTTCAAAAATAACGAAAGTGTATGTAATATTATATTATATTTTTCGTTAAAATAGAAATGGAAGTCCAACTGAAATAAAATAATTTTCTAGATCATTTTCATATCTTTATGTTAAAAATATCGCTCTTTTATCGTTTTTCATCTCTTATACTAAAAATATTTTTTTGTTAAGTTTTAACCAACTGTGTATAATATGAACTCCTTATTTAATTAATTTTTTTTTTTTTATTTGAAATTCGTAATAAATTACAAAAACAAATTCTTATTAGTCATTTTAAAGTCATTTTTTGATATTGAAGTTGACGTCAACTATTTAAATAATTCTAAATTTGACAGCTACACCACTGTATACTGTCAATCAAACTTTAAAATTACAAACCAATTGAAAGTCATATCACAAATGGTTAAATATTTATTAAAAACAAAAGAATAACAAAAAAACAAAAAAAATTAAATATAATATCAAAACTATGAATTATTACAAAATAACAGGTTTATATTATTCTTATAAGTTATAATAATAATCAAAGGATGCGTGTACACATTTATACTCATCCTCGACACGAACCCTTCTCTTTTTCTATTACGTATTTTACTATTCTCGTCCCCCCTCTAAAAATTGATCAAATGAAGGAAAATCATTTTCAATAAAGAACATAAACTATGTATTTAGTGACCATTGATTGATACCTATCATAGTAGCAATAAAATTTATCCATTTATTTGTTATTGTATAATAACAAATTATGTAATCGTCTTTTACATACATAATACATATACATATTTAGATATACATAATATTTCATGTATAAAAATATATCCCTTTCATAAAATGATTATTTTGATTTTAAAAATAAAATTTTCATTTAAATTTTCGTTGAATATTATATTGTTTAAAAGTAGCATGCAATTTTAATTATAGACTATTTTAAAATTAAATTTCTGAATTCGAAAGAAAAAAAAGAATAATAATATCAAAACAAAAAGTTCTATCTCTTGTTTAATAAAAAACAAAAAAAAAAAAAGAAAAATCCAAAAGGACACTTGTTCATTTTTACATTTTATTTAATTCCTGCTTTAAAAACACATAAATGTAAAGAAATCTGTGTATTTAATTTGTTGTAGAAATAGTTATATTATATGAGTTAAATGAAAAATACATATGATTTTCAGAAATCTGCTACTTTGCTTTAACATTTTGATGCTATTTCGTCATCATGATGACAAGCTTTCATTGCTCTAAATCTTTAGTCACATACTATACTTTTTCTAGTATTTTTATTTGATCAATATCTTGCGTTACTATTGTTGAATCTTTCTACATTATTGTCTTTCCAATTCAAACTATGAATGTAGATGTCAAAATATCTACATTTCAATTAACAATGAAAATATTTTTGCCGAGATTATTAATTTAAAGTAGTTACTATTGACTTACAAATTACACTGTTATTTGATCGGTTATTGTCTTGTTTATGTCGTACATTTAAACGTGAGTTCTAAAGACTGGTCTAAGATAATTTTACTTAATTCTTGTGTTATTCTTTATAGAACACTGTTAAATAAAATTTTTTGTTCTTGTCATTTCATTTTGACAGAATTTATTTTACTTATTTTGTTCGAATCCACACACGTCGTAAGAGTTATTTCCCCTTATGACATGTACAGCCACGCCTGAAAAGGAAAGGCTGTGTAATTTTCTGTTCACATTTATGTGGCAGAGAAATGCACTAAAAAAAAAAAAATTTCTAAGTTAATCTAAAATGTTTGACGTTTATTCGTGTGCTGCGTTCTAACTTTTTCTATTCTATTCTGATCTAAATTTATTAAATAAATCTTTTATAAAATTTTTCATCAAAAAAAAATTGATATTTCTTCTTATCACTCTTTTTCGAATTTTAACTATATTTTATTTTTGAATGGATTAATTTTTAAAAAGATTTAATTTATTTTTTATTTTTTATTTTATATATTATTTTTTAAAGATTTAAATTAGATTTTTTTTTCATGATTTTGTCCAAAAAAGTTTTTCTTAAATACATTTTTTGCTTCATAATTTTTATACTTTCGAGATTTTGCATATTTTAGTATACATATTGTTTTAATTGTTTAATATTTATTTTATTTTATTTTTTTTCAGATTATGGGTTAACCTTTTAAACCTAAAATTTACAGTTTATTTATTGATTTTCTTTTCAAACACAGATAATTACTGATATATGTTGTAAACAAATGTTTATTTTCGGCCTTGTATAGACTCTGTATAAATATTTACCTGTAAGATTACAATCAAAGACAACAACATGCTAAACTAATGAAAATACTCGTGGGATACATAATTAATGCATACATATATAAATTTAAAGTTTTAAACAATTTTTAAAAACTAAAAATTTATTTAAATTAAGTACCTACATTCTTAAAGTGAATAAAATATAGAGAAAGAATCATAAAGGTTGAAAACCTCTGTTAAATTTTTTTTTTTTAAACATAAATAGAAAAGTCTTTTAGGTAAAATAACACAAAATTTTGTGGTTAATAAACATCTGTATTGAATAAAGGGGATGAATTTTCTTTACTTTTACTTGGCATTTTATAATCATTCTTTATTTGACATTTATACGGTATCATCATAAAAATATGATGTATTAAATAATTAGTTAAAAAAATAGTAAACAGTATATACATAATATGTATACATAATATGTATATATATAAAATATTAATTAAAAATAGAAATAAAAATAAAAAATTTTATTGATTCAAATTAATTTGATGGTAACTTTTAAAATTTATAAAGGAATAGGAAAAATAAAAATTTTAAAAGTACAATTGTATATGTAAGTACAATTGCTTTTTTTTTTTTTTAATTTAATATTAAATTATTATTTTTTTAATAGTTTGGTAGAGTGTTGGTTAAATATTATTATTAAAGTTTTTTAATAAATAATTTTTTTATGAAATAATACTAATTTAATTGTCACGTAACAAAATTTTTATTATTTTAATTCTTTTTAAAGAAAAAAAAAAAAAAATAAAAGAAGGAAAGAAAACAAAAACAAAATAAAAAAGGAATTTTCTTTAATTTAAAAGACTTAATTATTCATATATGTATGAATTAGTTGGAAATGTACATATATTGTTAAATTAACATTATAATAATAAATAAATAAAAAAATTATAGTAGAGTAAAATTTTAAATATTAAACATTTTAAATAGGATATTCTTTTTTTGACTGAAACCAAACCAATTTCTATATACTTAGAACTTTTAAATTATTTAAGGCAAAAAAAATTGAGGCTTGTAGAAAATCGATCGGAAATATCAAACTTTAGGATTTACTACTTTTAATTAATTAAGAAGTATAACTTTGAATATAACCTTAATATAAATTGTATGGTCAGGGAAGTGGTAGAAAAATTATGTTAACCCGATACTTGGAGGTCTTTCTCAGGAACAACGGTACCAGACACTTATACTAACCAACCAACCTTGAATTTTAAATCTAATATAAAATTTGTACAACATCTCCTTTTCATTTCATACTTTTTTTCATAAAACCCGTAACTCTCCCGCTACAAAAAAAAAATCATTTGTTAAAAATGTTTTTAAAAATAAAACAAACTTTTCTAGTTAAAACTAATGTTAAAGTATAGCTTTAAAATAGATGCTATTCCAAAACTTTAAAATAATCATATAGGTTTTTATATAACAATAGAGAGAGAATGTTAATGAAAGAAAATGTTTTTGAAAATTTAAAGAAAACTGTAAATATTGGTATGGCGTTTTATGTTTAATAAATGATTCAGCTTTAATTTTCCTTAAAAAATTTACAAAAAGTTCTATAGGTGTATAAAAATTAAAAACTATAATTTTTTCGCCTACTTTAACTCTTTAAGAGTGGGCAATTTTCATGACGTTTACTTATGTAGTTTATTGAATGTTTGGAAAATATGAGAAGTGGTTCCAAAAATGATCAAATGTTTGTTTCCAAATGAAAGGTAAATTTAAATATCAACGCTCGAGGCACCATAAAAATCTTAATATAATATTGCAATTTCAGATCTAGCTTCAATAATATATATAGAATAATAAATATAGAAATATTAATGAATAGGCAGGAAATTACAGAAAGAAAAAATTCTTGACTGAAATTTATCAGTTGTTTTCATGGTTTATTTAAAATAAACACATTTTTATCTATAAAGCCATGACTATTGAAATACTTTATTGAAATTTTGAAATATACATTTTTTTTAACAGATTTTTATAAATTTTTTTTAAATAATTGATTAAGTTGTAAAATTGAATAAATCAACAAATTATCTTTCAGCTTATGCAGAGGTAGAAGCGCCACCTGATGATGTGTCTGATGAGCTTCCATCGGCTGATGTTGTATCTGATGAACTTCCGTCAGCAGATGAAGTGTCTGATGAGCTTCCATCGGCTGATGTTGTATCTGATGAACTTCCGTCAGCAGATGAAGTATCTGATGAGCTTCCATCGGCTGATGATGCACCTGATGAGGTTTCATCATCAGAACTTGCTTCTTCTTCTTGTTTAGCAGCATCTTCTTTAAGAAGGTTATCAATTTTAGCTTCTAATTCTTTTCTATTATCATTAATTTCATTACGAACGGAAGCAACACATGGGGAACGTAATACAGTTGATAAGCTAACACGATTTACTTGTCGCAATAAATTGGAAAATTCTGATAAAAGTGGTCTCAATTCATTTGATAAATCTTTAATTTCTTGGGCACATTTTGAAACAGCAACTCTATCACGTTGATTTAATTTAGCACATTCTTCAATTTTTTTTAGAACTGAATCAATAGTTGGCACTGAATTTTGAACAGTTGTAGTGGCATTTGCATTTAAATCATTTATTGGTCCACTAAGAGAATCAGCACATTCATCAATTTTATCATTTGAATCGTTAATGAATTCGTCAATTAAATTTTGAATTTCATCTTGTGTATCAGCAGATGCATTTGCAGCTTTCTTTTCTTGTTGAATTTGATATTCGTTTAATTTATTCTTTTCTTCTTCTACTTTAGCATCAATAGCTTCAGTGATTTGATCAGTTTTTTCTTGTGCAGCTTTAAATAATTTATCACCGCGTTCTTGTAATTGCTTGGCTGTTCTTTCGAATGATGAAGTTGCACTTTTAACAATGCTGCTAGTTAAAGAATTGATTGAATTTTGAATACCATCTTGAATAGCTTTTGATATATTGTCTAAAGTACCGGCACCCTGAACAATAACACCAGAAACACCACCTACAACTCCTTTAGCAATACCTGAACCAGCACCAATTACACCATTAACTACACCATTTACAGCATCAGCACCACCTTTTGCTGCACCAGCTACTCCATCAACAATACCATTTGCTAGGCCACCGAATTGCGAAGCAATATCACCCAATGCACCAAAAATAAATGGTTGGGGTGCTGGATGAGCAACTGCCAATTGAACAGTTAGCAATACACATAAAATTACTGGAGTAAATTTCATTTTTAAAATTTTTGTTTTTTTTTTTTCTAGTATTAAAAAAAAAATATCAATTTAATTTTCTCCTCTTTCTCTAGTTGAGAATTGAATCGTTAGAATGAACGAATTGATTTACTTTGACAATTTTTACTCCTTTTATATGAAAATTAAATTTATTTAAATTCATTAGCTTTTGTTGTTTATTAAATATTTTTGTTTTTGTTTAAAATTAATTCAAAAAATATTCATATTACAAAAATTACACTTGTGTCAATATTTATAAATTTAAAAAGTTATATGACACTAATTAAATAACGATTAACTGATAGTTAAATTTATACAATTGTAAAGAGTGTAAGGAGTTCCGCTGACGTAATATTAAAACATCAATTATGCAACTTAAATTCTGATTAATATAAAATACAAGTTAGTATTAAAATTAGATGTATTGGTAATATGAAAAGTAAAAAATTAATATTGGGGAATTAAATAATGAAAATCTTAAAAAAAAAAGCGCAATAAAAAGACTCAATGCACATATTATAATGTATATGATCTGCCTATTAATATTAATATCTAAATAAATTTATTATTAATTAAATAATATAATAATTAAATAAATATATAAATATATAAATATATACATATTACTTAAAAAATTATCCAAAAGATAAGGGGGAAAAAAATTATATTTTTGCAAATGTGCTCAAATTAAATATAGTGATATATTGAGTTATTTCTTTAAGTTGAAAAATTACTCATAAAAATTATACTCATTATATATCTTATTTCGATTTAATTTATTTAAATGAACTTTAACTGTAATAATAAGATAAAATACGATCTATATAACAAAAGTTTAGACAAAATTTTTAAAATATGCCTTAAAAGATAAAATTAAAAATGTTTTCTAGAGCCGTACCATGAAATATTAAAATTAATTTTGTAGAAAAATTTTTGTATCAAATATTTAAAATGTTTACACATAGAACAATAATAATTATTATGAATTTTAATACGCTATTGTTTACAAAAATAAAATATAATAAAACAGATGTTAAAAGTGTAACAATTTTGACATTGTATTGTCATAAAAAGATATATTTTCAAGTGCAATTATCATAAATTAAAACTGTAAGCTAGCACATATGTTAAATATTAATTGAGCAGTTTAAAAAATTTTACGTAATGTACATATGTAGGTAACTGTACTTTTCTTAGACTTTTATTACGCGTGTTATGCAAATTTTAGTTTATTGAATCAATTTTAGTTTATTCAATCAATCAATTATCGTTTCCAACAAGAAATAACAAGACCTTAAAGAAATATAAGTTTCCCACATTTTTCCTTTAATAAAGTTAAATAAATACTTTTATAATTATTCAAGATTTCTTTTTTAACTTTTTAAAACATATTGGGTCGTATGCATAAAACTAAGCTTAAACTCAAATCTAAATTTTTCGAACAAATGAACAAGTTCAAGCCTAAATTTTATTTGAAAAATTGAGATTTGAGTTCACTCTCAGTTTTTATGCATTTGACACATTATCACAAACATATCATATAGTCTGAAGTTTGGACTGTTACTAAGAAGTATGTCTGTTTGTTCCTCTTACACAGGTAGGATAATGAGGAAACACTATATAATTAAAGATGTACATATTTTTGAAATAAATTCAGCATATTGTGGCAAAGTAAAAATCGTTTTGAAAAAGCCTGACTCCTGAGTACTAGAAAATATTAAATCTAGTAAGTGTTGGTCTTCTAAATAGAAAAATAAAAAATTTTTAAATATGGAAATTAATAATTTTTATAGAGTATCTAACTATTACTCTTAGTAACCCAAAATTGTACATTATGTTAAAAAAAAAAAATAGATGATTTATATGAATTTCTGAAAAAGATGAAATGAAAAAGATTAATCTTGTGAAAAAACAATAATTAATTGATTTTAGCTTGTCCCATGCGTCCAGTTTTATTATAGTTCGTCAATTCTTGTCCTTGTCTTTTTACAAAATTTTTACACCGTTTAAGATAAAGCAATGAAATTTTATTTATAAATAGAGCTTATACTTTTAAGGAAGAATTTGTTTTATGTAGAGCCATAACCTTTAAAGTACTACACCGTTAAATTAAGAAAAATCCTCATTTTGTTATAATTAAAGTTCAAAATATTTTTTTAATAGAAAAACATAAAGTGACAGAAAATTTCTCTTTTTGATGAAAAAATGGAAACATTTAGCATTGAAATTTATCTTATTTGAAACATAAATTTGTCAAATTTTTTTAGTTCCTTATCTTATTCTTTAAAACTATAACTTTGAAACTTCTAAATTTGAAAGACTCAAGAAGTTTTATTTGAATATTTCACCTTGGAAGTGTAAAGATTTTACTCACTAAAGTCAACTCTCCATTCGAGTCCACTGAGTACTCATTAAACTTACCTATAGTACTCCACTGATTGGGTAGTATAATGTCTGGAGAGATCGCAAAGGCAATGGAAAAGAACATGGTACATGTTATATGGTCATAAATGGGATTCGTAATTGAACGTTCTAGTAGTTTTGTTTTCTATTAAATCTTGAGTGACCTTAGAGCAATTTGAAGGAGCTCTTAATGGCTCTTAATTGGCACCCTTATTCACTTAATTACTCTGCCATCAAAATCCTGATTATTATTTTACTAACCATTATTTTAAATAATCAAAACTTCAATATGTATTTTATATTCTATTTATTTATTTATATACAGTTACCGTGGTACACAAATGTGCCAGGTAGCTATAACCCCTATTTCCTGGTAGGAATGTGAGGTGTACGAGATATTATGTGATATATTTAAGTATTTATATATTGCGATATATGAATGTTTTTATACCCGTACGATAGGATCGGGTATAATAAAATTACTCCTCCGTTTGTAACACCTCGAAATAAGCGAGCTAGATATACCTTCAAAGGTATGGATCGGATCAGAAAAAAATTCTAAGACTTTTGAGCCATGTCCGTCCGTCCGTCAGCACGCTAACTCAAAAACTAAGAAAGCTAGAATCTTGAAATTTACACAAAATATTCTTGGAGTAATTTGTAGGTTCCCTATTTTTTTTGGTTGAGTTTGGACCAAAACTTAGGGTAGCTCTCGAACATCTAACTTTTAGATCCCGACATTTTTTTTGAAATAGAGCTATGCAATTTTAAGTGCTAATAGATCTCACAAAAATATTAATTTTATTTTTTATAACTTTTTTTTGTAGCCCCACCCGTTACGGAGCTACAGCTCCGCAAAGGTTCAAAAAAGCTCTATATTTAAATTGTTATAGCACAAGTTGTATAAGGTATATCTTCATTTTGAAAACGCCAAACGATTACTACTTTCATTAGCTTTAAAAGTATATATACAATAAATATATATTTGTGGCATACGATGTCTTAATTTACCGTTATGCAAAACTTTGCAAAATCCTTTAACCCTTCTATCTTCTAAACGGTTAAAGTTGGAAACTTGAAATTTGAAAAACTTTGACAGTAGTTAGATCTTTGAAAATAAGTATGAGTCATTTCAGAAATTTTTTTTGTATCACTCCCCGTTTAGGAGCTGTAAGGGGTCAAAAACTGAAAATTTCCTATTTTTGAACACCTGTAACTTGAACACCTGTTAAAATTTTTTTCAAGTAATATACAAAAATTAAAGCTTCAACATTATACTCTTATTTCTGTTAACAACTATTTTTAATAATATTGGGTTACTTTATAATTGACGAAAGTGTTACTTGATTTTTTCAAATTTTCTAATAAATTTCTTTAACGAATTTTTTCCATTTTGTTTTACTCGATAATTTGAAATTGTTGAGGATATAATGCGTAGTACATAAAAATGTAAATAAATAAACAACATAACGGTTGCTTGAAGAATTTTTATTTATATGATATTGTTATACATACATACTTATATAATATCATGTTTATTTACATATCGTATATGTCACTAGTGAATGAATGATAAGAGTATAGATGTATATTATATAGCGCCGTATTTACATACATATATGTATTTTATTGTACTTATAAGAAATTATTCTGTCAATGAAATATTTAAATATAATATAATATAATATTTAAAATTATATTTACTATTTTGTACTAAGTAAATTTAATATACATTTACCGCTTAGTATTAAATGGTACTATAGAATATTTGAAAAAGTTTTAGATTGATAATCGTTATGTGGAAGGTTAGAATCTGCTTTTGAAGAATGTACATATAAATAAACATATAGTTTGAATATATGTACAACCCATAATTCTAGAAATTATAAAATTCACCCAAATTATTTAAAAATACTAAAATATTAAAAAAATAATATTGTAAGCAAAGTGACAGGCTGTGAACATACTAACGGTTCGTACGGGTATCTAAGAGTTGACAAAGGCAACTGTATTCTTTCTCGTTTTTTTTTATATTATAATTATTCCCAGCCGGGAATCGAACCCGAGATTTCTCATTCCCTTATGAATGAGAAGCGGTGCCTCAACCACTGCATCAATGGCTGGATTATTTTATATTCTATATTTCGAATATGTTTAACAACACGATCTCAAATAATCACATGATTCTTAATTTATTTTATGAAATTCATCTTTTACCAATATATTTTTATATCTTAATTAAAAATTTTATTCTGACGTGAATTATTTCTAAAATTTTATTAAATTATTTAAAAAATAGAATTAAAAAAAAAAAAAAACAAAAATATCAAACAAATTTAGAAATAAAATCTGAAATAAAAAATCAAACTTAATTAAAATGTTTTTTTCATTCTTTAAATTGTTGTCATTTTTTTTTTTTTTTATTATTATTTAGTTACCAGAAAATATTAATTCACCTAATCGCAAAATATTACGAAATGTTTAACACCAAACAAAAATAAAATAAAATGAAAAAAAAAAAAAACTGTAATTTTTCATCCGTTTCTTCATATTTTTCTTCTAATTTATACTTTCCCCTCCTCTAAAATTCTCCGCATTTTTAATTTTTGTTTTCACCCCAGCTATAAATTTTTTAGTGTAAGATTCTACAAAATTACTAGCTTACATATTCATTATAAAAATAAAATCTACAAATTAACATAATATATATTAACAGATTACACATATACTTACAAATTCATATAATATATATACATATATAATATATACATTCATATACAATAATACAAAATATTGAAAAGATGAAGCGTGAATCGCTTAAAAAAAAAATTAATTCATATATAGAAAAAATTCACAATTTGGTAGTTGTTAAACCAACGCCGCACCATTTAAATTTCATCTACAACAATCGTACCGATTGATACCGATATTGATACCAATTGAATACCAATGCGACGACACATTTAGCGTTAATTGACAATCATAAGTTGGTTCATTACGAGCTTTAATTGCTGAAAATTTATTTATATGCCGACGATTGAGAAGACTTAAAAATAATAAAAATATAAGACAAAATATAAATACACTCATGAATACATATGTATATGTACACATATATAACTAGAAACCAAAAACATATTTAGCAGAGCAGCTTATAATTGAGAGCGGTAAACAGATTATCATGTATTTTTGTATTTTTGTTTCCGTTTTTTTTTTTTTCATTAATTTTAATATTTTTTTTCTTTTTTGGAAGGTAATGCATTATATAACTTGAATATAGTGCTGTTGTATTTAGTGTTATACAAAGCAGAGCAGTGCTGGTATCAGTACAATAACAGTAAAATGTTAAAGAGTTAGTTTATGTGACAAAATATTACACTATGTCTATACCTATATGCTTTTAATATTTAAATTCATTTCAACTTAAGGATACTTACTAGTGAAAAATTACATTTAGATTTCAGGTATTATACAAACGTATAACATAAGTTCTACATGTGATCAAATTGCATGTCTATATAGTGGAAAGATTTTTACAACAATAAAAGGAACAGATATTTAAAATAGTATTTTTGTGGAATGAGAAAAAAATTAAATTTCATGTGTCATTTAAATTTCTATTAATCAAAAATGTAGATAACTACTCTCACTTTATTCTGTAATTATCTAAATAAATTTTCTGTCTGTTTTATTAAAATATTTAAAATATTTTAGGTATTTATATAAATTTCAGGTTCCAACCATTCAATTTGCATTATTTTCTTGCAACTCCACACTCCGAACATTTTAATTTTCTTTTCGTAAATCATTTTTTTTTTTTTAATTCAAATTAGCCTCCACTAAAATTTATAGATTTTATTTGTTTCCCACCAAACCAAACTATCTCATATGATTTTATGCCGATAATTTCCGTTTTCCACCAAAATATATTTCATTTTCCCGGTAGGCTCTGCCGAATGTTTTGTTTGGACAGCCCCAATAAATTTAATTAACACCCCTTTAATGTTTTATACTCTTTAAGAAGAGTTAATTTAATTCGAGTAAAATAACATTTAAAAATGTACATACATATTACTGTCTTTAAATTACTGTCATATTTCTGTCATATTATTTAAAGTTTTAATATTTGAAGTATATTTTCTAGATCTAGATTAATTGATCTAATTTGAATTGAATTTTAAATTCAATTGACGCAAAGAAGTATTAAGATTCGAAAAGCTTTTGTTTTTAAATTTTAAGAAATAATTTAGGTAAAGTTGAAAAGCACAGATGGTAATAATATTATTAGAGATCTATACATATATATTTAAATACCCATTTTAAACGTTCCACAAATATATTAACACTCCTATATTAAATCAATACTTGCTAATTTAAGAAATAATTTTCGAATTAAAATTTTTGAATATTCTTTTTTAATTTTTCTGGTTTTTTTTTTTTTTTTTTTTTAATAAAAATTAAATAAATTGATATTTCAACTTGAATATATGATTTCTCATTATTAAAAGGATTAAAAATCCATGAAATTTATTAAAAACCGTATTAAAAACTAAACAAAAACAGCAAAAAAAAAAAAGAATGAAAAAATAAGCAAATTTAAGAGTTTTAACAAAAAAAAAAAAAAATAACAAAAAAAAAAATAAACGATTGAATCTCCAAATGAATAGGATTTTGTGTAAAAATACTTAAGAGAACCGCCGCTTTAGATTGTATGTTTTGTCAACGAAGAAAAAAAAAAAGATTTTTTTATTTTTTTAAATAAATTTAATGTAATTTAAAACGATTTTAATGTGCAACATTTATGAAAACTTTTAATAACAATTTCAATTTATTTGTGGAATGACTAAATTAAGGTAAGACTAAGAATATATAAAAAAAATAAAAAACAAAAAAAAATTTAAAAGAGATTTTCATTATTAAAGAAGTTAATTGAGATGTAAATCGTTATGAAATAAAAGTAAAACATAAAAATATTTTCGTTTTTTTTTGAATTATATTTTGTATTATAAATATGTACAGTCGGACTCGTTTAATTGCGCACATTAAAAACACAGCCATTTGATGGTCATATCCGTGTTTTGTATTAAACCGAGGCCTTGATAATTGCACAAATTTATGCATTTAGAAGAACCATTGATTAAAGCACAAATATGTGCTTATATGCGTGTTATTTTAAAATTGATTTATTGTAATTTTAATAATGCTAACCTATTAACAGTTCGTTACTTAAATATACAAATAAATATACATGTATATGTTAATATGTAATATGTATTGTAATTTAAAAATATGTCAATGTCATACAATATTTCATTGTTCGTAAAATTTCAAAGGGGTTTTGTTCATCAAAATTCAAAGGGTTTGTTCGTAAAATAAATTTTCAAATGTATAGTTTTTCTTGTGCATTTAACAAAGTTTTTTTCTATGGGTTATGTATGGCTAATGAGTCAGAGATTTTTTTTCTGCTTTTAAAAGGTTTTTGCATTTAAACGAGTTGCAAATATCCGAGTAAAAATGTTAGAAAATAACTCTTAAATTTATGGTGCAAAATTTGTGAGTTCTTTTAAACGGGTTGTGCATTTAACCGGATTGCATTTACACGGGTCCGACTGTATATATGTAAGTATCATTGATATAATATTAAAGTAAAATATTTCATGTTTATAAATTAAATTAATTTAAATTTAAACTGATTAGCAAAAGTTTTAATTTATATTTGGTTTAAGCTTTAAAGATCTTTTAATTGTGATCCTTTTTATTTAAGCCGAACACTGTCTTAGATTTAAAACAGTGCGCTTTAAGCTACATTCGATAATTTAAATTTTTCATTTGTTTCAAATATTCGCTTTAGATGAGATGAGTTATGAATTTAAAAGTATAATCGATTACAGGTAAACTTATTTAACCTTTACGGAACTAAATATCGGTACATTTATAACATTTCTGGGTTTGTAAGCAATGATAATTTTTTTTCTACATAAATTTAACATTTCAGAAATTTTAAACTTTTTGAAATTATTTGGAAAAAAAAAAACAATTTTTTTTATTTCGAACCCCTTTTAAATTTTTAAGGTCTAATTGATTTATGATTAAAAACTATTTAATTTAAAAACAAGACAAAAGATGGAGTCAAAAGTTATAATAAATTGGATAAAAGTTAAAAGAATGATAAGAAAAAAAATGATAATATGTTTATCTTTGAAATAGGAAGTTCATTTAAGATTTTTTAAATAGTTCTGATTAGCCATCATATAAATGTCTTAAAAATCGATAAAAGATTAGTCAAAATTTGTGAATAAATGAATATTGAAAATTTAAAAAATTTAAAAAGGAAATAAAGAAATAATTTTAGTTTATTAAACATATACCATGAAAATTTTAAATATACCTTTATTTCGAAAACAGTTAAAAGTATCCCTTCTTCCTCCGACTTTGAAACAAGTTTTTCTTTGGGGGATAATTTTTTTTCAATATGTACAATCGGACACCCTCTATTAATAAATTTTAATATAATTATAGAGAACTGGAACCACTTTCTAATTGGTTTTCATTTTACAAATTGTTTTTTTTTTTTTAGTAGTGGCAATCACTATTTAAAGCTTATTGTTAATATTTTATTTACTATTTAAAAATATTAAGATTCAAATTATATGTTTTTACTGTCTAGGTATTTATTTTTTTTTTTTGTTAAAAGACTTTATAATAATTAGATCTACAATATTAAAAAATCTTTTGAAAAACAAAAAGACGATTGATATGTATAAGATTAGTTAGATTAGCATTTTAATTTACATATGGATATATGTATTTGGACGTTGGTCTTCGGAGCAGCTTGCAGAAGATTTCACATATTGTATTTGATTGAATCAGATTATAATCAATCAAATAAATCAAAATATTTGCGGTTTATATATAAAACATAAATCATTACTCCCTTTATACTCCAAATATATACTTTAGCCACATAATTTTATTTTTACATATTATAATATTTTTTCCTACATTTATTTTATAAAGGTATATATAAATATGCTAATTAAATGTTATATATGCTAGGTATAAAATGCAGCTTAACAAATATAACAGAAAATCTATTTTAAAATATTTATAAAAAAGAATAAATATACAAAAAAAGGAACTGTTTGCATTAAATTGTGATCCTAAATTGTGACCTTAAAAAAAACCAAATCTTTATAACTTTACATATAATATAAAAAAAGAAAGCCCATTTTTTTATTAAATCCAACCCTTTTTAATTAAAACGAAAGTCGCATATGTTACATTTGTATTTTATTGTAAGGTTAATCAAATATTTAAAAACCATTTGATACCAATCAAAATTATTATTATAATTTTTTTTTTTTTATACATATATAAAAAATTATCCTTAATTTATACCTAACAGCAAAAATTTATAAGGATAAAAAAAAAAATAAAACAAGGATGTTTATTTTTCTGCTCATTCTAAGATAGCTCTATTTTTTATGAAAGTGTATTTAAAATATTAATGAAATAAAAATTTATTTCAAATAATCAAATTTTAATTATTTTCTTCATTAAATTTTAAACACAGTCCTTACCACTGTATTCTAAATTTTTCTCTAATTTTTTTTCCAAAATTTTAGTACTATTACGTATACACATAAACATGCAGATGACAGTTAAACAGACAAATTATAGTAATCAGAGAAAAAACATTTTTTTTTTAAAACATAATAAGCCTTTTCTTAACTTATCCCTCTTTTCAAGTATCCTTTCATTTTTTATACATTTTTGAGTACACTGCTTTAAAACTGGAAAAGAAAGTCCTTATCCTAATATCCTTAAATACTAATACAATTTATTATAAATATACATTTAAAATAAATGTATATTACCCATATCTATTACATTGAATTTTTATTAAATATCTTTTTGAACAATGGCCGAAATAATGAGTGAAAATATTCAATATAAAATGACAGATTATAATAGGTATCATAATCATAATAATAGAAAATTAAAAGTGGAAAATAATGGAAAATATATTTTTTATATAGGTATTCATTTAAATTTTTTCACTTTAGTACAGTTATGGAAATAATTTTAGGTGATATAGTAATAAAATTCAATTACAATAATTTATTAATTTAAATATAACAAATAAATATTAAATATAACAAAAAAGATAAAATACTAAAAGAAGGAGGAAGAAGCATAAAGTTTGAAGATTTTGGCAGGCCGCAGTAAACAAAAAATTTTATCTTTTAAAAATGATACTAAATAAAACGAAAATCTTTTAAAATAACCGTTTACAAAGGCTATATATGTTTAAAACCTTTGAAAAATATTTTCTAAGTTAAGTGTTGTATCTCGTTTATTGAATAATTTTCAAACATGGTTAATAAAAAAATGTAATGTACATTTTATTACGCGTCTTTAACTGTAATTAACATAATGATAAAAATTATATTTTTCTTTTTATTAAATAAAACATTTATTTAGCCCTTTAAATCAATATGTACTTACTTAGATTATATAAAATTAAAAAAAAAAAAAAATTTTTTTTTTTAATGATCCTTGATAAGTTAAAAATGTCCTTTTTTTCCACATTTTGTAAAAAATATTGTTATGATTAAATAATCGTATATTCTATAAAATTAACAAAAAAAAATATAAAAAATATTTTACAATTTGAAATTTTTAATAAAATATTTCGAATATCTTTTCTTCTTACCGTGTTTTTTTTTGTTTTTTTTTTTGATAATAACTACTTAAAAAAATCACTTACAAATCATATAATAATAATTTTTAATATTAAATATGTGTCACAAAAATGTTTATACGCATATGAGATTCCTTTTGTTGGGTGATTATTAAAAACAGAAAATAAAAAATATTATATGTATTTTATAGAATTGGTACTATAAAATACTATAAAAACTGAAAAAATGAAAGTCTAATTAGGTGTCAACAAAAAATTAGTATAATAAAAATACAATAAAAAATAGAAGGGAGAAAATTATTTTTGATACAATATACCAGGTGCCAGTACATAAATACCACATATAAGCAAAAAAAAAAAAATTCAAGTAGAATCGAATAAGTGTTCAATACTTTTGCAAGAAAATCAAACTTTTTTACTTATAAAAACGATGGAAACCAAACAATTTTTTATAATAAGTATTTCCTTCCAATTTAATGCGATTCACAATTAATCAGATCCCAAAGCCTAAGTGGTATAAAAATATGTCCAAACAATACAATAGAAATAAAGATCTGTTAACCTATTGTTTGGTAAAAAAGAGAGGTGGTGTGATAAAATCTCACAAGTCAATAGAGCAATTTTCCTCGTACAGCTCTTCTTCAGGGTCTTTCGATGATTCAGGGTCTACCTACCCTAACGTACGTGAGTTTCATTTCATTTTATCATTAATGATCTGTAATACGTACGTGAGTTTCCTAGATTTATGCCACGATAATACAATCTTGACGGATGAAGTTTTGAAGGCTTCTCAGACCCATGCCAGAGAATTAATCTATGTCTTAAAAGAAGTAATTACCGATATATATATTAGTAAAATTAATTAAAAAATTAAAATTTCGTATTTGAATTTTACCTTAAATTCCGTATCCACTAAAACCGCATAAAGCTAAAAATTTTTGGTGGAAAAAATTCTTGAAAATAAACATAAATAAACTTTTACTTTTACACTATTTAGCTATTTGAGGGAAAGTATATATGTATATAAAATTTTCTATATACCACTGGAACATGAATACCTTTCAAAATTGTTTTTAAAGGTGAGATGAAAAAATTTAAACTTAAAGAAGATACAAATGGTTTTCTTAACAAAATTAAGGTTAAAATTTAGAAAAGTTACTGAATTTTCTTGACAAAAAATAACTTCAAAAAATTTATAATTCTTATACAAGAAAAAAAATAAATTTAATCCTAAAATGCTTTTAACTTTAATTTTACTTTAATAAATGTCTTATTATCTTCACAGAAAAATTTAGTACTTTTATTTGCAAAAAAAAAATGTTTATTTTTTATAAGTTTTTTTTTATTACAAACAAACTTATTCAAATCGATTTTTAGAATGGTTTTAATTGGTCAACTTTATCCTAAAATAAAAATAAAATAAATTTTCTATTAATTTATTCAAATATTCCCAGGCTTATAAATAAAATAAAAATGTAAAATAAGTATTCTACATCCCACAAAACAAAAAAAAAATTTTTATATTCATAGAATTACACCCATTCAACCATAAACATACAAAGTCACTTTCGCCTTTATTAATTCCACATAAATATGCGGCATCCTTAACGACAAATTTTTTAAATACTTTCAGGTCATTCTATATTGATAATTTCTAGGACTTCAATCCGATGAGAAAAAAAAAGTTACCGGCAATCGATTTTACTAAAAGACAAAAAAAAAAAAACCAATCCATAGTAGAAAAAACACCGTAAAAAATGACTCACAAAAAAAAACAACACACACTTTTTTTCTTAAATCAGAAATTAAAATAAAAAAAACCAAAAAAAAATAAATAAATAAAAAAACGTTTAATAAATAAATAAATATGAAAAAAAAAAAAAAAAATTTAAATAAATACAAAAATATTTTCACACAATAAAATTAAAAAACATTTCAATCCTATCATAACAATTATTTTTTTTTTTTTTTATTAAATCATTTAAGACGGATGTCATATTAAATTTTTTTTTTTTTTTTTGATTTTTTTAAATATATTCACCTGTAAGGATATAAAAATGAACAACAACAATAACAATAACATTTAATTTTATTTATTATTATTACCAGAAATAAAATAGAAACAAAAAATGAAATAAAAAAAAAAAAGAGAAATAAAAATGGAAATAAAATCAACTTGTCATTCATTTTTCATAAACGAAATTGACACGTCATAAATGACAATTGTACTTATTATTATTGTTTACATTTATGTATATATGATATCTGTGAGAATTTGTTATTTGACACTGTTAATGATGTTTTGTATGTACTTAATTTTTGTTTTATGTATAACAGTTTTATAACTTATATAAATTACATTGTATTGTTTTATTTTGTATAACAGAATAATAAAATCATTTTTTTTTAAATGTATTATTTAACAAGTTTCACAATTATATTATTCATTTATTGTTTTATTATTTTATTTCATTTTTGATTTTAATTTTAATAAATAAATTTTATTGAAAATATAAATTCTTAAGTAGTGAACACATTTATTAAAAAAAAAAAACATTAAACAGAAATGTGTAAATTATTAAAATTACGAATAAAAATTATTATTTTAATTTCCAGGATTTTGAATGTTCTGAAGTTAGTTTTGAAGTTAATTTGGTTTTTAATTAAATTTAGACTAAAATATTTATTTCAATTAAAATTTCACTTAAGTTCTTTTTAAGAAATTCAAATTTAATCAGTTAAGTTATGTATTTTCATTTAGATATATCGTTAACATTCGACTAAAACAATTCAACTATCAACAATTTGACTAAAACTCAATTCGACTGAAACAATTCAACTAAGACAATAGGTAGGTAAATGTAAAAGAAATAATTAAAGTGGATTTAAGGGTTGCTTGCAAAATTTCAAAAACTGAAAATTTCCTATTTTTAAACACCTGTAACTTGAACACCTATTAAAATTTTTTTCACCTATTAAAATTTTAAAAGATCTAACTTCTGTCAAAATTTCAAGTTTCCAACTTAAACCGTTTAGAAAATAGAAAGGTTAAAGGATTTTGCAATAATTCAGTTTCGCATAACGGTAAATTAAGACACCGTATAGCACAAGTATATATTTATTATATACATTTTTGTAAAGCTCATAATAGCACCTATCGTTTTGAATTTTCAGATTGAAGATATACCTTATAGATTTTGTGTTATAACAATTTAAATATAGAGATTTTTCGAACTTTGGAGGGCTGTAGCTCCTTAACGGATGGGGCTACAGAAAAATTACTATTATCACAAAATTAATATTTTTATGAGATCTATCAGCAGTTAAAATTTCATAGCTGTATTTCAAAAAAAATGAGAGGATCTAAAAGTTTTGGTCGGTCGGAACTCAACCAAAAAATAGGGAACCTACAAATTGCTCCCAAAATATTTTGTGAAAATTTCAAGGTTCTAGCTTTCTTAGTTTTTGAGTTAGCGTGCTGACGGACGGACGGACGGACGAACGTACGGACATGGCTCAATCGACTTTTTGAAGCTTTAATAAAAATTAAAGCTTCAACATTGTACTCTTATTTCTGTTAACAACTTTTTATACCCGTACGATAAGTATCGGGTATAATAAAATTACTCCTCCGTTTGTAACACCTCGAAATAAGCGAGCTAGATATACCTTCAAAGGTATGGATCAGATCAGAAAAAAATTCTAAAACGATTGAGCCATGTCCGTCCGTCCGTCAGCACGCTAACTCAAAAACTAAGAAAGCTAGAATCTTGAAATTTACACAAAATATTCTGGGAGCAATTTATACGTTCCCTCTTTTTTTTGGCTGAGTTCCGACCAAAACTTCGGGTAGCTCTCGAACACCTAACTTTTAGATCCCGACATTTATTTTGAAATAGAGCTATGAAATTTTAACTGCTGATAGATCTCATAAAAATTATAATTTTATTTTTAATAACCTTTTTTTGTAGCGTCACCCGTTACGGAGCTATAGCTCCTAAGGTTAGGGAGCTAGCTAACAAAGGTTCAAAAAAGCTCTATATTTAAATTGTTATAGCACAAGTTGTATACGGTATATATTCATTTTGAAAACGCCAAACGATTACTGCTTTTATAAGCTTTAAAAGTATATATACAATAAATATATACTTGTGGCATACGGTGTCTTAATTTACCGTTATGCGAAACTCAAATTTTGTAAAATCCTTTAGCACTTCTATTTTCTAAACGGTTTCAGTTGAAAACTTGAAATTTTGACAAAAGTTATATCTTTGAAAATAAGTATGAGTCATTTCAGAAATTTTTTTTGTATCACTCCTCGTTTAGGAGCTGTAAGGGGTCAAAAACTGAAAATTCCCTATTTTTAAACACCTGTAACTTGAACACCTGTTAAAATTTTTTTGAAGTAATACACAAAAATTAAAGCTTCAATATTATACTCTTATTTCTGTTAACAACTTTCTTTAATAATATAGGGTTACTTTTTTAATTGGCGAAAGTGTTACTTGATTTTTTCAAATTTTCTAACAAATTTCTTTAACAAATTTTTTTCATTTTGTTTTACTCGATAATTTGAAATTGTTGAGGATATAATGCGTAGTACAAAAAAATGTAATTAAATAAACAACATAACGGTTGCTTGAAGAATTTTTATTTATATGATATTGATATATATACATACTTATATAATATCATGTTTATTTACATATCGTATATGTCACTAGTGAATGAATGATAAGAGTATAGATGTATATTATATAGCGCCGTATTTACATACATATATGTATTTTATTGTACTTATAAGAAATTATTCTACGAATGGAAATATTTTTAAACAAGGTAGAATGTAAACCAACAGTTTTTAAAAGCGCACATTTCCAAAAGATAATACAAACTGTTTAGAATTGTGACTTGTACCAAAATTTGAAAATTTCATGTAATAAGAAAAAATGTGAAAATAGGACGTTTTTGAAATTGTGAGGGGCCGTAATTCCGGAATCCTACCTAACTAAGAAAAGCCGTTAACACACGTAAAAATATATTATTGAAGCTTTAATTTTCATATCTTGCCGAAGAAAAATTTGTACAGGTGCCTAAGTTACAGGTGTCTAAAAATAGGAAATTTTAAATTTTTGAGGCGTAATAACTCTTAAAGAGCGGGTGCTACCAAAAAATTTTCTGAGGAAACTTATACTAATTCTAAAAGTTCTTTCTTGTCTCAAAATTGCAGGTTCCTATCTAAAGGCGTTCCGGAGTTATGAAAAAAGAAATTTCATGCAAAATGTGGTTTTCACATAACCGTAAATTAAAAAATATTACATAATTGTGATATTGTTTTATATAGATAATAAAATTTTCGATCTTCTGGCGGTTTTAGATTGCAAAACTATTACGCAGAGCCTGAGATATATACATCTGAAAATGGGGCTTTTTCGAAATTTTGAAGAGCTGCAACTTTGGAACCCTTTACAGCTAAAATAAACCTTTAACATACGTAAAACTATATTACTGTAGCTTTAATTTTTATATTTTGCAGAAGTAAAATGTGAACAGGTTCCTAAGTTACAGGTGTTTAAAAATAGCAAATTTACAATTTCTAAGCCCTAATAGCTCATAAACAAGGGGTGGTCCAAAAAAATTTTCTGAGCAAACTTATACTAATTCTAAAAGTTCTTTTTTGCCTCAAAATTTCAATCTAACCTCTATCTAGAAGCGTGCCAGAGTTATGAACGTAGAAAAATCATGCAAAATTTGGTTTTCACATAACGGTAAATTTAAATACTAAATTTAAAAAAATTGTATAATTTTGATATTAATTTACAAAGTTAAAATTTTTTTTCTCTATCTTTAACGGTGTAGAAGTTTTGTAAACAGACGGACGGACGGACAGAGTGAAACTAATAAGCACATTTTTTCAAAATTTTTTTGCAAATGTGCTAAAAAATATTGCAATATATGGCGATATAAATATATATATAAATATACTATGTGCCCATTAATATTTAAAATTATATTTACTATTTTGTACTAAGTAAATTCAATATACATTTACCCCTTAGTATTAAATGGTACTATAGAATATTTGTAAAAGTTTTGGATTGATAATCGTTATGTGGAAGGTTAGAATCTGCTTTTGAAGAATGTACATATAAAGATATAGTTTGAATATATGTACAACCCATAGTTCTAGAAATTATAAGATTCACCCAAATTATTTTAAAATACTAAAATATTAAAAAAATAATATTGTAAGCAGAGTGACAGGCTGCGAACATACTAACGGTTCGTACGGGTATCTAAGAGTTGACAAAGGCAACTGTATTCTTTCTCTTTTTTTTTCATTGTACCCGTATGAAATATGTTCAAGGGTATAATCAATTTGGCATTATGTTTGTGACACCGTAAAGGAGTCGAGCTAGATATAGTGTCAAAGGTATGGATCGGCTCAGAATCGAATTCTGATTAAGCCATGTACGTCCGTGCGTCCGTCCGCACGATAACTCAAAATATAAAGGAGGTAGGAGGCTGAAATTTTTTTTACTTCATTTTTGCGAAATTGTTAGTTTTGCTATTTAAATCCAACATTTTCGGTCGGCGGGTTCGAGTAGCTGCCATACAACTTCTTTCTTTATATAGAAATAACTCAGTATCTATTCAAGCTAGGTTTCTGAAATTTTGCAAATGATGATTAAGTTTTATGGTAACAACTTCTGTAAAAACTGTTTACGGTGATGCGTCGGGTTCGGGTAGCTGCCATACAACTTCTCCGTTTAAATGAGAATAACTCAGTGTCTATTGAAGCTAGGAATCTGAAATTTAGTAAAGAGGTGTCGAGTTACATGTCAACAACTTTTGTAAAATTTGGTTGGCCTAGAGCAGGTTAAGGCTTCTTGCACCTTTTGGAACTTAATGAAGCTAGGCGTCTGAAATCTTGCAAATGGTGATCAAGTTTTATGGCAACAACTTTTACAAAATTTGGTTGTGGTGATGCGACGGGTTCGGGCAGCTGCCATACAACTTATCCGTTTAAATGAGAATAACTCATTGTTTATTGAAGCTAGGAATCAGAAATTTAGAAAAGAGGTGTCGAGTTACATGCCAACAACTTTTGTAAAATTTTTTTGGCCTAGAGTAGCCGGTTCAGGCTTCTTGCACCTCTTGGAACTTAATGAAGCTGGGCGTCTGAAATCTTGCAAATGATGATCAAGTTTTATGGCAACAACTTTTGCAAAATTTGGTTGTGGTGGAGCGACGGGTTCGGGCAGCTGCCATACAACTTTACACTTCCAAGGTGAAATATTCAAATAAAACCTCTTGAGTCTTTCAAATTTAGAAGTTTCAAAGTTATGGTTTTAAAGAATAGATTAGATAAGAAACTAAAAAAATTTGACAAATTTATGTTTTACATAAGATAAATTTTAATACTAAATGTTTTAATTTTTTCATCAAAAAAAGAAATTTTCTGTCACTTTATGTTTTTCTATTAAAAACATATTTTGAACTTTAATTATAACAAAATGAGTATTTTTCTTACTTTAACGGTGTAGTACTTTAAAGGGTATGGTTCTACATAAAACAAATGCTTTCTTAAAAGTATAAACTCTATTTATAAATAAAATTTCATTGCTTTGTCTTAAACGGTGTAAAAATTTTGTAAAAAGACAAAGACAAGAATTGACGAACTATAATAAAACTGGACGCATGGGACAAGTTAAAATCAATTAATTATTGTTTTTTCACAAGATTAATCTTTTTCATTTCATCTTTTTCAGAAATTCATATAAATCATCTATTTTTTTTTTTTAACATAATGTACAATTTTGGGTTACTAAGAGTAATAGTTAGATACTCTATAAAAATTATTAATTTCCATATTTAAAAATTTTTTATTTTTCTATTTATAAGACCAACACTTACTAGATTTAATATTTTCTAGTACTCAGGAGTCAGGCTTTTTCAAAACGGTTTTTACTTTGCCACAATATGCTGAATTTATTTCAAAAATATGTACATCTTTAATTATATAGTGTTTCCTCATTATCCTACCTGTGTAAGAGGAACAAACAGACATACTTCTTAGTAACAGTCCAGACTTAAGACTATATGATATGTTTGTGATAATAAGTTTTAAAAAGTTAAAAAAGAAGTCTTGAATAATTATAAAAGTATTAATTTAACTTTATTAAAGAAAAAATAGTGGGAAACTTATATTTCTTTAAGGTTTTTTTTTTTTTTTGAAAACGATAATCTTTTGATTCAATAAACTGAAATTTGCATAACACGCGTAATAAAAGTCTAAGAAAAGTACAGGTACCTACATATGTACATTACGTAAAATTATTTAAACTGCTCAATTAACATTTAATATATGTGCTAGCTTACAGTTTTAATTTATGATAATTGCACTTGAAAATATATCTTTTTATGACAATACAATGTCAAAATTGTTACACTTTTAACATCTGTTTTATTATATTTTATTTTTGTAAACAATAGCGTATTAAAATTCATAATAATTATTATTGTTCTATGTGTAAACATTTTAAATATTTGATACAAAAATTTTTCTACAAAATTAATTTTAATATTTCATGGTACGGCTATAGAAAACATTTTTAATTTTATCTTTTAAGCCATATTTTAAAAATTTTGTCTAAACTTTTGTTATATAGATCGTATTTTATCTTATTATTCCAGTTAAAGTTCATTTAAATAAATTAAATCGAAATAAGATATATAATGAGTATAATTTTTATGAGTAATTTTTCAACTTAAAGAAATAACTCAATATATTCACTATATTTAATTTGAGCACATTTGCAAAAATATAATTTTTTTCCCCCTTATCTTTTGGATAATTTTTTAAGTCCCAAAAATATGTATATATTTATTTAATTATTATATTATTTAATTGATAATAAATTTATTTCGATATTAATATTAATAGACAGATCCTATATACATTGAGTCTTATTATTGCGCTTTTTTTTAAGATTTTCATTATTTAATTCCCCAATATTAAGTTTTTACTTTTCATAATCTTTACCAATACATCTAATTTTGATCCTAACTTGTATTTTATATTAATCAGAATTTAAGTTGCATAATTGATGTTTTAATATTACGTCAGCGGAACTCCTTACACTCTTTACAATTGTATAAATTTAACTATCAGTTAATCGTTATTTAATTAGTGTCATATAACTTTTTAAATTTATAAATATTGACACAAGTGTAATTTTTGTAATATGAATATTTTTTGAATTAATTTTAAACAAAAACAAAAATATTTAATAAACAACAAAATCTACTGAATATAAATAAATAAAAAAGTAAATCAATTCGTTTATTCTAACGATTCAATTCTCAACTACAGAAAGAGGAGAAAATGAAATTGATATTTTTTTTTTTAATACTAGAAAAAAAAAAAAAATTTTTTAAATGAAATTTACTCCAGTAATTTTATGTGTATTGCTAACTGTTCAATTGGCAATTGCTCATCCAGCACCTCAACCATTTATTTTTGGTGCTTTAAGTGATATTGCTTCGCAATTCGGTGACCTAGCAAATGTTATTGTTGATGGAGTAGCTGGTGCAGCAAAAGGTGGTGCTGATGCTGTAAATGGTGTAGTTAATGGTGTAATTGGTGCTGGTTCAGGTATTGCTAAAGGAGTTGTAGATAGTGTTTCTGGTATTATTGTTCACGGTGCCGGTACTTTAGACAATATATTAAAAGCTATTCAAAATGGTATTCAAAATTCAATCAATTCTTTAACTAGCAACAGTATTAAAAATGTAACTACATCATTCGGAAGAACAGCCAAGTTATTCTACGAACGTGGTGAAAAATTATTAAACGCTGCACAAGAAAAAACTGATCAAATCACTAAAGCTATTGATGCTAATGTAGAAGAAGAAAAGAGTAAATTAAACGAATATCAAATTCAACAAGAAAAGAAAGCTGCAAATGCATCTGCTGATGCACAAGATGAAATTCAAAATTTAATTGACGAATTCATTAATGATTCAAATAATAAAATTAATGATTGTGCTGATTCACTTAGTAAACCAATAAATGATTTAAATGCAAATGTCACTACAACTGTTCAAAGTTCATTGCAAACTATTGATTCAGTTCTAAAAAAAATTGATGAATGTGCTAAATTAAATCAACGTGATAGAGTTGCTGTTTCAAAATGTGTTCAAGAAATTAAAGATTTATCAAATGAATTGAGACCAGTTTTATCAGAATATTCCAATTTATTGCGACAATTAAATCGTCTTACCTTGTCAACTGTATCACGTTCTCCATGTGTTGCTGCCGTTCGTAATGAAATCAATGATAATAGAAAAGAATTGGAAGCTAAAATTGATGACCTTCTTAAAGAAGATGCTGCTAAACAAGAAGAAGAAGCAAGTTATGATGATGAAAGCTCATCAGATGCATCATCAGCCGATGGAAGCTCATCAGATGCATCATCAGCCGATGGATGCTCATCAGATACTTCATCTGCTGACGGAAGCTCATCAGATACTTCAACTGCTGACGGAAGCTCATCAGATACTTCATCTGCTGACGGAAGGTCATCAGATACAACATCAGCCGATGGAAGCTCATCAGACGTATCAGCTTCTACCTCTGCATAAGCTGAAAGATAATTTGTTGATTTATTCAATTTTACAATGTTTTTATTTTAAATAAACCATGAAAAGAACTGATCAATTTCAGTCAACAAATTTTTCTTTCTGTAATTTCCTGCCAATTCATTAATATCTAATTAAATATAATATTTCAATTTCAAAAGCTAGATCTGAAATTGCAATATTATATTCAGATTTTTATGGTGCCTCGAGCGTGGATATTTAAATTTACCTTTTATTTCGAAAAAAACATTTGATCATTTTTGGAACCACTTCTCATATTTTCCAAACATTCAATAAACTACATAAGTAAACGTCATGAAAATTGCCCACTCTTAAAGAGTTAAAGTAGGCGAAAAAATTATAGTTTTTAATTTTTATACACCTATAGAACTTTTTGTAAATTTTTTAAGGAAAATTAAAGCTGAATCATTTATTAAATATAAAACGCCATACCAATTTTTACAGCTTTCTTTAAATTTTCAAAAACATTTTCTTTCATTAACATTCTCTCTCTATTGTTATATAAAAACCTATATGATTATTTTAAAGTTTTGGAATAGCAACTATTTTAAAGCTATACTTTAAGATTAGTTTTAACTAGAAAAGTTTGTTTTATTTTTAAAAACATTTTTAACAAATGATTTTTTTTTTGTAGCGAGGGAGTTACGGGTTTTATGAAAAAAAGTATGAAAAGAAAAGGAGATGTTGTACAAATTTTATATTAGATTTAAAATTCAAGGTTGGTTGGTTAGTATAAGTGGCTAGTACCGATATTCCTGACAAAGCTCCCCAAGTATTGGGTTAGCATTATTTTTGTACCACTTCCGTGACCGCATAACACTTATATTAAGGTTATATTCAAGGTTATACTTCTTAACTAATTAAAAGTAGTAAATTCTAAAGTTTGATATTTCCGGTCGATTTTCAATAAGTCTCAATTTTTTTTGCCTTAAATAATTTAAAAGTTCTATATAGAAATTGGTTTGGTTTCAGTTAAAAAAAGAATGTCATATTAAAAATGTTTAATATTTCAAATTTTACTATACTGTACTTTTTATTTATTTATTTATTATTATAATGTTAATTTAACTATATATGCACATTTCCAACTAATTCATACATATATGAATAATTAAATCTTTTAAATTAAAGAAAATTTCTTTTTTATTTTGTTTTTTTGTTTCTTGAGAAAATCCTTCTTTTATTTTTTATATCCGTACGATAAGGATCGAGTATATTAAAATTGGTCCTCCGTTTGTAACACCTCCTAATAAGCTAGCTAGATATACCTTCAAAGGTATGGATCGGATCAGAAAAAAATTCTAAGTCGATTAAGCTTTGTCCGTCCGTCCGTCCGTCCGTATGTATGTCTGTCAGCAAGATAACTCAAAAACTAAGAAAGCTAGAGTCTTCCAATTGGCAGAAAATATTTTTACAACAAATTGTAGGTTCCCTATTTTTTTTGGTTGAGATCCGACCAAAACTTCGGGTAGCTCTCGAACACCTAACTTTTAGATCCCCACATTTTTTTTGAAATAGAGACATGAAATTTTATACGCTGATAGATATCATAAAAATATTCATGTTATTTTTAACAACTTTTTTCTGTAGCCCCACCCGTTATGAAGCTACAGCCCCTCAAACTTTTAAAAAGACATATTTTTAAATGCATATGTCTCATGTTCTGCTTAAGATTTTTTCAATCAGAAAACGTCATTCGACAGGTATTTTTTTTAATTTGTAAATTAATATCAAAATTATATAATTTATTTTTTAAATTTAGTATTTAAATTTACCGTTATGTGGAAACAAAATTTTGCAAGATTTTTCTACTCTCATAACTAAAGAACACTTTCATATAGAGACTTGAAATTTTGAGAGCAGAAAGAACTTTTAGAATTAGTATAAGTTTCCTCAAAAAATTGTTTGATGGTACCCCCTTTTTAAGAGTTATTACGCCTCAAAAATTGAAAATTTGCTATTTTTAGACACTGTAAACAAAAGCATATTTCGTGTTCCTCGTTTTGTATAATTTTTTGTTTTAATATTATATATATTAATATTTAAAATTTAAAAGTTTATCTAGTTGAATTGGGTTTTAGTCGAATGGGTATATGATTTCATCATTTCAATATAGCAGTTACTTCAAAGTTGTAGTAAAGTAAAAAAAAATTACCTAATAAAAACTGGTTATAGAAATTGTTACCCTTTCTGATAGATATGGCCTATTATATAATTTGTAACTTTTCAAAAGAAATCCGTACAAGTTCACTTTCAATTTTTCTTCCAACTCTTTCTTACTTTCCTATTTCCATAAAACTCCTCTCCTCAATTTAGGCTTAGGTATTTTCAATAAACAATTTTGTACAATAATGAATAAAAAAATAGATGCATTCAATAATTAATTTTTCCGTTTGTTAACCTTAACTTTAACCCTTTCACTACATTTTCAAAAACCACTTGATTAAGCAAATTTACTGAAAGGGTTAACAGCAGAAATCGTTTGGTTTCAAAATAAAATGTGTAAATACTAAAAAAATTTATTTAAATTATATTTCAATTTAAAAGTAAAGTTAGAATACAAAAATTCTATTCTTTTTTTAAAATGTTAAATCTGTGTGTAACCGCTTTATGATTCTAAACCATATAAAGCACTTATTTCAGTTACATAATCTCATCATAAAAATGATTTATTTTGATTTAAAACAGTATTATAAAGTCAAATTATTATATAGATATTTTCAAAAATTACAAAAAAAAAAATAAAAATCCCTATAAAATTTTAGAAAATTTTTTTTTGTATATGTTTTTTTGTACAGCACACATTCATACATACACTTAATTTGTTATAAAACAGTCAAAATAATGGTATTTCTAACAACCTATAATAAAATTTTTTTTATAACATATATCTTTTTCAGTTTAATTTTGGAATTTATTATTATTATATATATGGTATATGTATATACATGTTACAGATATACAAATTTATATTTATTTGTCCCTGAAATGAGAGCGATTACTCGATATTTTATAGAAATATAAATTAAAGACCGAAAATTTATATTTTATTATTTTCCCTTTAGCTTTTTTTTTTTGTACAATTTTACAACGATTTTCTTCACACACAAAACTCATGTTTTATTATGTTAATATAACATATAAAATGTCAAAAAGTCTATAAATCTTTTCAAATGGTGAACAAAAAAAAATAAAAAATAAAAAAAATCAAATAAAATTTAAAATAATCTTTGGGAATTAACAGACCTTTCGCAAATATAATATTAAAATTTAAAAAAAACAAAAAAAAAATGTAGATATACATACACTAATTTTTAATCACAGGTAAATTTAGTGAAATTTTAAAAACTTTAATAAATATTAAACAGTCTGTTAGTCATTTTCGTCATATGATGCATGGTTGTTACACAATTAAATCTATAATTTGTTATTAAACAAAGAAAAGTTTTTACAAAATTTTTAAGTTATTACTGAATCCACTACTAATGAAACAAAGTGTGCATTTAAAGAATTTATTTAATAATCAAATTATTGTACGAAAACTTCGTAAGCATTGAAAAATCAGATAATCGAAATAAACGACTTGAAGGGGAAATTACTATAAAATAAAGTTTTATTATTGGTGGCAAATATAGTTCGTTATTTATAATTTTAGATATTGATGAATTAAATTAAATTTGTGATTTTCTTAAAATAAATATTTCCCTTATCTTTCCGTATATAGAATTTTCTTAAAGTGCTCTAAATATATTTTATCATTTTTTAATATGTATATATTGTTATTATAAATGCTTTAGGATTTTTTTACCCGTTAAACTATAAATATTTAATCACTTCTATTTCATATCTTTATTATTAAACTAATAAACACATTTTTTTTTTTTTTTTTTAAAGAAATATAAAATTTAAAAATTATAAATAATAAAAATAAAAACAAAAACAAAAAAAAAAAATAACTAACAATTCAGAAAATTAAAAGTTATAATGTCAAAATATTTTACCGAAATCGTCGTCACTAATTTGTTGGGAATAAACTAAACTTGTTTTTTTTTTTTTTTTTTTTTTGTTCAAAATATTATTAATTCGAAAAATATTAAAAAGCATAAAAAACTACTAAAAGAATATAATATTATGTATGTAGATATATATATATATTTATTATTTTAAAAATTATATCAAATATATAAAAATAATAATATCGTTGTGCCAGACAGTATAATGGTGTTTTTGATGATATTGATATGAAAATAAAGGTTTAATATTTACTAGGGCCCTCGCTGGTCTAGCGGGTAAGAGCATATAAAATACGCTGTAAACACCGAGGAAGTGTGGGTTCAAATCCCATACACACGTCATAAGAGTTATTCCCCCTTACCACATTTTCAGCCACGTCCGAACAGGAGAGGCTGTGTAATTTCCTGCCCACAGTTATGTCGCAAAGAAATACAAAAAAAAAAAAATTATAATAATAACCACCTTATTCATTTTCAATTTCTTATTATCTTGTTGCGTTTCAAGCTACAACACCAAAAATCTGTAAAACGGGTATTAAGTATGAAGCTCGCCTCTTCAATTAAAAAACACCGATTGCAATGCAGGCGTGACTGTAAATGTCGTAAGGGGGAATAACTCTTACGACGTGTGTGGGATTAGAACTTCCTCCGTCCTTGCGTAGTATTTTATACGCTCTTACCGACTAGACCACCGAGGCCAATACTTTATATTTTTATTTCTTGTCATCACGTCATCTCGTTAAAGCAAAATTACTATTTAATTACTGATTAATTTGTATCCTTGTGATCAGAAAAATTCGAATTCTATAAAATATTGGATAAATTAAAAATTTTAATTTTAGAGTAAATAAAGGAAAAAAGTAAAATTGAAAAAGTAACAAGAACAACCAAAAAAGTTTGAAAATAAACTTTGTACATAAAAAACTTTTTATGATATTCAAATTTTTCTTCAAAATATCATATTGTAACTAAAAATCCTTTTTTTTAACTCAAATATTTTTCTAGAGATTATATTCTTCAAAATTTACAATATTTTAAAAAAGTACGGTATCATATACCTTTAATGTTTTTTAAAGTTTTTTTTTAAATACTTATACAGTTTATTTAGAATTCTGTTGAACAAATATTTTTTATTAAAGAAATTAATTTTAACTGAGTTAATATTTAAACATTTAAGATTAAATATACTTTATTATTACATGTTTTACTCAATGCTATAAAATAAACTATACGTACTTTGAAATTATTTTTAAAAACAGTTTTAAACGAAAAGTAACTTTTATAATAATTTAAATTACTAAAAATTATTTATAATCTATTAAATATATGCACACCTTTGTTAAGTTTTATGTATATATATATATATGTATATAAATAATATAAGTACACCTATATATCGTTTTAAGATACCTAATTTGAACTTATTAACATATTAATTCCCTCTTCTAAAGAAGAAATTATTGTCGGTATTTTTTGTTTTGTTTTTTGTTGTCTGACCGTTTGTTTCTTAATTAGTTTTTGATTTTCTCAGCTTGAGATCAAGAAATTTTGTTTTGTTTTTATTTTTTTATTTTATTTTTTTTTTTTTTTTTTTGGTCAAATTGATCAACAAAACATTGAATCAGTGTTTATAAGAGCAATCTGAAATTCCCCAGCAGTAACGAAATGGTATTATCTCCAAAAACAAAAAGAAATAAAAAACAACAATAATAAAAATAAAAAATTAATAAAATATAAAAGTTTTTTTAAGGGAATTGTTTAATATTTTTAAGACAGTCACTAAATTATTATTTATAAAGCTTAAGTCGATATTAATATGATTTGATTGGTTTTTTTTATTAATCTTTTTTTTTTTTTTGTTTATTTTTTTCGTTGTTTTATTTTTAATCTTGTGGAACGAAACACGATTTTTTTAGTTTTTTTTTTCACGTTTAGTTTTTTTTTTTGTTTTATTTTATTTAAATTGGTGAAATATTGCTAACCAACACAAATTAAAATTTTTGAAGATAAAAAAATTTGTCTTTTGTTTTTTTGTTTTGTCAATATCATTTGTAGCTTTAAGCGATTTACTGAGGGTGTGAATTCACAAAAGATAAGTATAAACACTCTTAGGATACATGCAATAATTTTTTTATACAAAATTTATGACACAAATGATAAATGAACAAATGAATTTAAACAATAATTGTATTAGTTATTATACTTGTTGATAAATAATCAAATTGATAGATACATATTTTAAGTTGGTGGTCCAATATTATCCAACATATTAAATTGTACAATTTTCAAGATTAAATTTAATAATTTTCCTCCAAATCAGTTTAGTTTTATTAATTTTATAATAGTAACTTATTTGTAAACCAAAAATTATTGTAGAAGAGATGAAATAAAATTTTTTGTAACCTAAAAAATTCAAAAGAATTAAGCGAGAAACTTTATTTGAAAATGTTTAATTTAAATATATTTTTATAATGTTCAACAGTAAGTTTTTTGTTCTATGTATTTTATTAAAATTGAATACCATTTTAATTTTATATATATATATATATATTGAATTTCTTTTTTATTGAACAAATTATCTAGTGGAAAAAATGTATAGATGTCTATAACTTAAAAGACTTCTAAATGCGATTTATACGATTCATATAGAATTGTTTTTTATTTATTGATTATAGACTATGCAGATTTAGAATTAAACACAAATATTCCGAATCTGAATAAAACCAGAGCCAAAAGTCATTTGAAAAAATTTGTAAAGAAATTTCGTGCGAAAATTTTTAATATCTTCCATGGTTTGGAAACTTTTTATACACCTCTTCAATCTGAAATTCTATATATTTCATTGATGATTGAATTTGTCATTTATTTTAAATTTTATATAATACAAGTTAAACTTAAAATTCGTACAAACAATTTAAAGATTAGTTTTTTTTTTTATTTAATTCCCATTTTTGATTTTTTCCCATTCTCATCTTGAAAAAAATTAAATAAAAAAAAAAAAAAAAAAATTAGCATTCATATTATTTATTATTTGTCCTTGACGCTTAATTCTATGGATTTTTTTAATTAATATTTCATCGAAAACAATAATAATAAAAAAATGAGGAGCTAATTAGTTCGACTACTCTTATTGTGGGAATAAATAATCTTCTGTTGACATAATTAAATAATTTCAAATATATACACAATATGAATATTAAATATACAAAAAAAACAATATAAAAATATATAAAATTAATAAATTTATAGGCGTTAAAATATTTTATAAAATTTTAAATATTTAACTGATATCAGAAGTCACATTTAAATGTCGTTTAAATATAAATATTTATATTAAAATTCAAGTTTTTTCAGTTTTTGATTTTTTTTAAGCGGTTTTAATTAATTTTTTTTCTTGCCAAAAATTATTTTTTTGTGGTTATATTTATTTTTTTTTCTGAAAATCATGTTATATACTATATGTACATACATATATATAAATGTACACAATACCTTAAAAAAAAAAAATCTAATTAATTATTGGCTTTATAAAAATTCAAAATGTAAAGGTCTTCAAAATTTAAGAATCCATCCAGGATGGTTTTTAATTAATAAATGGAGTATTTATCCCTATCCAATGTTTATTGGATTCAATTTTATAAACAAATCAATAATACAAATTTTTTTATTTTAGACCCCCTATTTTAACCTTCTGTTTAATGTTAAAATTCCATTGTAATATTAAGTTTTAAAGAAATGAGTAAACTTTAATTTTTAAAAATTAATTTGACGGAATATGAAGTTTCTTTTTTTAATTTTGTTATATGGCAATTCTGAATTCCGGTGTAAAATAATTTTGTGACAAATATCAAAAAAACTACAAATGGTATATTCATTCGAAGTAATTTTTAAAATAAAAATAAAAGCAGAAGTAATGTAAGAATTGTAATTTAGAATTTTTAAAAGCGTATCAAAGTCAAAACAAATCAAGCACGGACAACTTATTGTTTGGTAAAAAAGATTGTGTGTTTAATGGTTCAAAGTCCCATGCTTTTATAGTGGTTTTTTATAGTGCTCAATCCACTCTGTTATAGCATCTTCTATAATTTTCACCTACCTTCGCAAAAAAAAAAATTTTTATTTGACCGAAGCGAAGTTTGAATAATTCGACACCTTTCTAATGAAAGGCCAGTGTCCAAACCACTATACTATTGGCTGGATAGTCCACAATTTTAATAGTATTTTAATAAAAGAGATTAAGAAACTACAATTTTGTCTATTTCTTCTCTTGATATGTAACGCAATCATTGCCGGTGCTTAGTACTTATTAAATTTGCAGGAAAACTCAAGTTACACCACGCACAGGAAATTATAGAACAATTTTTAAATGAAACATTGATACAATTTTTGAAATGTAATTGATTTCTTGTTTTTTGTTTACTTGAAAAGGAATACCGAAAAAATTAAATCCTATATATTAAATTTAATTAAAACTAAAAAAAATACCAATTTCCTGAATTGTGAACTAAAATTTCAAAATAATATAATCCAAAAAAAATTGATACTTATTACAATACATTATATACGTATACTAATGATGAACTTAAATTGTATGCAAGTGTTTGTTTTTTAAAAAGATTTTTATTTAGAATTTTAAAATAAAAACAGAATATCACATTATAGGTATTCTTCTTTTTTTTTCTTTATTCAAATTTTTTTATTTTTAAAAATCTTATTAATTATTATTATTATTATATATTGTTATTATTTAAAATATTTTTATATGCGTTACCTAATTTTTTGTCTAATATCTAAAAATAACAAAAGAATTTTAAAAAAAAAATAATATATACATATATATATTTTTTTTAAATGCTACTTCATCTTTTCTTTTCGAATTCAATTCAATGGAAACTAATTTTTATGCTAATTTTAACATAATTTCCATATTGAAAAACTCCATTTTATCTAAACTATTTAAAATGATATTATAAATTTTATACGTTTTTTTTAACTCTTTGTTTTTTTTTTTTTTTTGTTTTTTTTAGAAGATTAACAAATCAAATTCAATAATTTACGGTGAATTAATTCATTTGAAATCAGTAGGTGTCATGTTTCCCAATTATTTATACAGCTTTACAAAAAAAAAAAATCATAAAAAAAAAAAATCATAAAAAAAAAAAATCTGTAGTTTTTTGTTTCAATATTTATTCTATGTTTGTTAAGAGATAAAAAAAAAAGAAATCACCCATAAATTGTCAATATTATTGATAATATTTTTTTTTTTTTTTTTATTTTTTTATATTTTTTTTTAACATAAAAAATACATTAACCAAATAATATCAATGCTTTTCTATTTTAAAGAAAAACAAAAAAAAAAAAAAAAAGTAATTATACAAAAGTTTGGAAGCTGTGTTCCAAAATATCAGTATATATATATATATGTATATGGATACCAAATATTATCAATGTTGCTTAACCAAATTTCATATTTTACTGTTAAAACATAAATACATATACGTAAATTGTATATAACTTTTAAAATTTTATGTGGTATGAAAAAGAAAACCATCCGAATAATAACTTCGTTCATTCAAATTCATATTAAAAAAAAATTAGCAGTAACAATTGCAAAAAAATTTTAAGTTTAAAAACTTATAAGTAAAAACCGCAAAATTTCACTTAATATTTTATATATATATACTATTTATTACACATCTAACCCTATTTATCAGTAGAGACAGTCAAGAGCATTTGTCAAGATCTTTTGCCGACGGAAACCTTTTCATATATATCTATATAGATCTTCAGCCGAATTGACGAAAATCTCTATATATATATATAGGTTCTAGGAACGAAACAGAAGTATATAGTTTTATACATCAACTTTGAATGTTCAACAATAGAAGGTCATATACAAACTTCCCAGGATGAAAAATACTGAGAATTGAATGATTGAAAGTTTTTATATTGTAAAAGTCCAACACCGAGAATCAATAATCCTTTTAGTTAGGAAAAGTAACCAGCTTCATAATGTACATTATTTGTCCAACGATATCACTGAAATGCAAGCACAATGAGTCTATTGTACTAGCGGTTAGAATACATTACATATATATATAGATAGAAAGGTTTTCATTCATTCTATCGATTCTTTCTATTATCCCAACTAAATATCATTATATATTTTTGCAGAAGAAATGTATTAATTTCTACTTAGAGAAGAGTAAAAAATAAATTAATTATATGCCTACATAAATTTTAAACAATATTATTTTTAAATTTTCAATAAAAAAATATATATTATTATTATAACACTTATATTATGACAGTTGAAGTAGATAATCTTTAATTTATTCTTAAATAAATTAATGGGATAGAAAAAAAAAGCGGGTTCTATTCCAATATATACCTATAATCTAATACAATTATGAGAAGGAATATATCTGTACACCAAGTGCCAAGAGTAACATGTGTACGATTATGAAATCTATACTGAAGAAGTTTTTTTTTAAAGCCAATGTATTGACCGCCGATAAAATCAGAAAAACTGATATAGAAGTGTTCTTTCAGATTTTTATTTCAAACCTAAATAATTCTTAAACCGTTGTATGAAGTCAACTGCTTGGAAAACAAATCTAAAACAAAATATGTACCTACCTATATATATATATATTGATGTCAACACAATTTTCTTAGAAAATTTAGATAACATGTACCCCATTTAGTTAGAAAATCATGATTCAAGAGTAGTTTTATCTGACAAAAAAAAAACATCAATTAAAATTTACTCAAAAATCTTTCCATCTATTTTGATTTCACTGCAACCATGGTTAATTATATCATTAGCTTTTGTAACTGGCTAGTGCCTAGTATATCCCAAATATTTTGAAGTTTACTTCAATTATAAATTAATGAAAATTTTTATTCAAAATATTTAAATTAAGAAAAGTTTATATTGAAAAAAACTATCTGTTCATATTTTGGAACATATTGCCTATATCATATCTAAAATATGTATAGGTACCAAAAAAATTTAAGATTCAAATTAACAAGATATCTCGTTTGTTTTGTTTTTTTTTTTGTTATTTAAATTTTTTTATTTTTAAAAATGGTGGAATCTAATCTTTAGTTTTAATATCTATTTAAAAATTTTTTTTGTTTTTTTATTTTTTTTTTTATTTTTATTTTCTATATTGTTATCTACTTACTGTATTTAGCATCACTAATTAAGACACAAAATTTTGTATATATCTAATATCTATAGATACATATAAAAAATATATTTTGATATCTTCTTTGTCAAAAAAGATTTTAATGATTTTTAATTTTGAATTGAATAAATTTTATTGTAGAAAATAGTATAAAATATTTAGACTATCTTTTTAAATAAAAATAAAAAAAAAAAAGAAAACAAAAAAAAAAAAAAAAAAATTACATTAAAAAAATAAATATGAATAAATTTTTAATTTATTTTTAGTAAATTGAGTGCTTCTTTTGTCATTAACAACAACAGCAGCCCAATCAAGTCATCAATAGATTAATAGACTCGGTATATCTATATCTAAACATTTTTTTTTTTTTCTTTTTTGGCTAATTTTATTTTTAAATAATATTTTTTTATACTTTTCTTGATTTTTATTTGTTGAAAACCGTAAAAGCATTATTAAGATAAATTTTGTTTTTTTAATTATACACACATATTTTATACCATTTTTTTTTTTTTCTGAATATTTAATATTTTTTTTTTTTTTTTTCTTAACTTTTAAAAGATATTTTGTGTAACAAATTTGATATTTTTAATATTTTGCTACTGTTAAATTACACTTTAATTTGTATTTGTATCTATTTATTTAATTTTAAATAGATTTTATAAAACAGCTTGAAATGTAAATTTAGCAAAATTAAACGAAGTGGATACTTAATCCTACACATGTTTTTTTTTTTTTTTAGGTTTTTTCTTTTTTTTTTTTAAATTAAATTTTTAATTAGTAAAATCATTAATTAGTTTAATAATGTTTTAGTTATTGAAATTTTATAAAGTAATAATATAACAATTTAAATGTAAATTAATTAAAAGAAATTTTTTTTTGGGTAGATATTTTTTTTTTTTGTAAATATTAATTTTTCTTTTGTTGTTGATAAAGTATTTTATTTTTAATTAGATTGAATTTTGATAATATTTAAGATATGTGTTTAAGAATTAATGGAAAGATTTTAACCCCAATAATTTAAAAAGAGTTGGTTTAAAATAAGTTCTAAAAGATGCAACTTTTATTTTATGTGGTTGATGTCAGATTTAAATTTTTAAAATTTATATGTATAAAATTAAGAAAAATCTGATTCTTATGTATAGTTAAAGAGACGGAGCGCAAGATGGACTTTAAAACCAAAGGTTTTACAAGACGGCAGCATTTTCGAAAAAATAATAAAAATCGTTCCATCTTCCATCAAAATTTTGTAAATTATTTTAGAATTTTATACATAAGCAAAAGTTGTGAAAAATCAAGAGATACTTTCTTCAATTTTAAGATTAATTTTCTAATGTAGAAAAGGTATTAAGATATCTAAAATTAAAATATTTAAGTTATGTATGCATTAGATGAAGGGTACTATGTTGCGGCAATGCTTATTGATCTAAGTAAAACATTTGATGTTGTCAATCATGGTAAGCTACTAGATTTTCTTGAAGACTTGGGAATTAGAGGTATAGCAAATAGCTTATTTAAGATTTATTTGTCAAATAGAACTCATTGTGTTGAAAAACCTGTAACTTCTGAACTAGTGATTAATACTGGAGTTCCACAGGGATCGTTACTGGGCCCGTTTCATTATTTATTATATGTAATGAATCTTTCAAAGTGTAATCTTGAATCAAAGTATACAATTTATGCAGACGACACAAATTTTGTATGTAAGGCTAAAACTTTAAACCAACTAGAAAATAACCTAAATAAAGATATGGAAGTATACGGTGATTGGTTGAACGGTAATGGTCTCTGTATGAATCCCAAAAAGACGTATTATGTTGTATTTAAAACACCTATTAGGAAAAAATATCATGCAATTACAATAAAAGCAAGAGGTGTCACGATAGAACGAGTTCAACATGTAAAATACATCGGAATGACTATAGATGAAAATCTTAAATGGGATAATTTTTTTGGGTTGTAACACTCATTGCTTTTCAATTTCAATCTTTGTGTTATCAGATGAACTTTATTTTTCATACATAAATTTCAATTATGGTTAGAGGAAAATGACTGAAAATCTACTTGATATGTTTATAAATTTCAAAGTTTTCGATTTTATATGTATTATATAAATTATAATGTTCGGTCGTTTGGCATTTTTAAATTAAAAAACTTTTAAGCAGATTCTCAGATATACATACAATACAAACATATTTTCAAACTGAGGTTACAAACGAAAAGTTATTCTACAACATTAAATTTTTTAATAGGTCTATCCATGGTTAAAATTGCAATAGTTCTACCGTAAACTGGGTAAAATTTTTGTCTACAGTTGGACAAAAGAACAGAGTGAAATTAATAAAAAAAATTTTCAAATGTTTTTTTGAAAATTGTGCTCAAATTCCAGTATATATTTTATTTTACTATCATATGAACCATCATTATTTTCCACCTTCTTGTTTATTTTAGTTCTTGGATTACTTAAAAAAGATATATTTTTAAAATAGGAATCAATATATTTTAAAAGGTTCTTTCGCAGCATTTACAAACTCATCTCGATCTTTAGAAACACATTCACAAGTGATAAGTCGTTTCACATTCAGGATGTTTTTGTGACAAAAAAAAATTAAAGAACTATGTTACAGTTTTAACTATGAACTATGAACTCAGAAAGAACTATATTACTTTATTTTAAAGAATCTAAGTTATATCAGAAATTTGTACTGCTTTCGATGTCTTCTCCTTTTAAATAAAAATAATAATTTATTTTTTTATATCATCTTATCTTTTTGTTTTAACGAGGGTCAGTGGAAAATTTCAAAAGTCACTCAGAGGAATTGCCACATGATTCTTCCGGATAGTGTTGGAGTTTAACAAACCAAATCCACCCTCTTTTAAACCAAATTTTTGGTTGGTATCGTTAACAGAAATGTACAGTTTGACTTATGAAATAAGGATATGGGAAGGATCCCTGAGAAAATTTAAGATAAGAAATGATGAATATAGAATTTAATGTTCTTAAACTTGCTCACAAACATTTTTTCTTACATATATAGAATTTTTACTTAAATTTATGCTTTTCAATTACAAATGCCCATAAAAAAATAAAAAAAAAACAAACATATTTAGTTAAATAATAGATGAAAATACCTCTATTTTCAAAAGTTATATCTAAATATATACAATAAACTAACAATGAAATATGAAATAAAATGAAATAAAAATTTACTTAAAATATTGAATGACTTCTTAAAACTCTAATATTTTGTTTCCATTTCAATAAACTTAAATTTTAATAATAAATAAAACATAGTAAAAATATAAAAAATTAAATAAAATTTCAAGAATAACAAAATAATTCCATTTTTAATACTTTAATCTTCGAATCCAAAAAAAAAAAGTTTAAATTTTTAGATATCAAACCACCAAAAAAAAAACACAATTTCGTAACAAATCATCCAAAAGTCCACCTATTCATTAACAAACTTTTAAAATTTTAAAGCTAACATTTATGAAAATCTAACAATAATAAAATAACAAAATAATCCCTATTTAACATCTATTCCAATTCTTAAATTTAATTTAATCTGTCTTTTTCATTTTCTTTTTTATATCTATTTATCCCCCATTGTAGATATCTCCTTTTAATATTAAACTATTATTTATTTATATTTATTGGTTTATTAGTTTATTACATATGTTAAATAAGTTTTTAGTAAAAAAGATAAAGAACATTGATAGAAAACCCCTGCTGGGCATATTAATACCTGCCAAGATCAAATATTATATATATATATATATATTTATTCCTTTTATTTTGATTTCCTTCTTCTGTATATATTTGAATTTTCATTTCGACATTTCGTCGCGAACATTTACAAAAATAAAAACAAAAAAACAAAACATTCAATGGATAGTACCTTTGAAAAAAAAAAAAAAAATTTCAAATCACCTGAAAAGTATCGATTTCAATCGAATCGAACTATTGATTGTTATTTGAACTGAAAATTATCTTTAATCATACAATTTGATAACAATAATATAAAGTTTTTTCTTATTTTTTTTTTTATTATCTTTATTATGTTCAATTTATGTAAAATAATTTTTATTCTATGTTTGATTTTTTAATTTATCGTAACATTTTTATAACCTATTTAACTATTAATCTTTTATTTAACAAAAAAAAAAAAAAATAAAAAAGTTTCCAAGTATTTAATGACAAATATATGTTATGTTGCATATATTAAGGCTGTACATTGTCATTAAGACATTAAAATTAAATATCTATAGTTCTGATTTTTTTTTTTTTAACGTTAAAAAAAGAGATTTAATACGACTGAAATAAAAAAATAAAACGAATAGGTTTAAAATAAAAGTATAATCGGAATTGTCTAAAATGACTTAATTGTAAAAGATTCAGTAGAAACTTTAAAGAAAATTTTATGACAGTTTATTTACTTTTTACAATGTACTATGTATTATGTATTATTTACTTTCTAGGTTTAAACTAAATTCTACAATGTCTTGATCGAATGTAGTCTTCAGTTTAGCGATTTTTGTAAGAAGAATATGCAACTAAAACTATATTCCATTTTCATTGTAGGTTCCCATATGATTTTGTGTTTTTCCCTATGAAAATTTTCAGTCAACAACCGCCTCTACTTATAGTCAAAAATTAAAAATGAGAAGAGTTAATGATAAAATGATAAAGAGAAGGAAAATATTTAAAAAGTTACTTTTAAACAAACTATTTTTTATTCATATTTCCAAAATTACAATAGATTAATCGATTTAAATAGAGTTAAAATTTGAATATAATTGTAATTCAATAGTAAAACTTCACATTATTATTATTTTATTTTGAAGCATTAGTAAATAACACTTCAAAATTTTTTTTGCGCTTTTCATTTAGGGTGTGGACCATAACTTTTCATTATGTTTATTTAAATTAATTCTTTTTGACATAATAAAATATTTTTATGAGAAGATGATTGTTTAAATAACTTTGTCTCATAAGATGTCTAACTTGTTGCCGTTCATTTATCTATTAATTTTATTTTGTTCCTTTTTTCGATGTAGTCGTCTTCGTTCTACAAAAATTTCATAATCTTAAAATATAAAAAAGTTTAAAAGATAATAACTAATCTCAGAGCTAATTTACTTTAAGACATATTCCTAATTTTATTTTTAAAACACAACAGAATTTTTCTCCAGCCGGCGGGGTTTTCTCTAGTTGTTGTCACGCCAACAAAAATATGCGATATATATCAAATTATTGTTCATTCGTTTTATCATTTTTCATTATTCACTTGACAATGTCTAAAATAAAGATATAATCTATAAGATTAATTTTTAGATTTAATTTTTACCACAATTTTATACTAATTAAATAAAAACTACCGTCAAAAACTAAAAATGTCAAATATGAAACAATCATACAGACAACAGGAATAAAAAAAATTAGATTGGTATAAGACTTAAATGAAATTTAATACAAAAAAAAAAAAAAATAAACGTTTATCGCTTTAAATGAAAATATTTTTGTAATATTCTTTCAAAATATCGACAAACACAAAATCTAAGAAACGCAACACAACACAACAGTAACAAAACAAAAAAAAAAAAAAAAAAAGAGTTAATAAAAAAAGTGAAACACATAAACCGAATATCGATATTGATGGCAATCTGAAATGTCCACACCTCATAATAAGAATCGGATTAATAAATATTCTTAAAGATTTAAATTTTTTTTTATTTTAGTTTTTCTTTTTTTATTTCTTTATTCTATTCTTTAATCTAAAGACTGAGGTCTGGATTTAATAAAAGTTAAAATTTTGTTAAAATTCTAAGTTAATTATGTTATTGTCAAAAATCAGTGAAATATTTTTTTTTTTTTTTTTGTTTCCTCAAAAATTTTAATAATTTTTTTTTTTTTTTATTGGGACTTTATGGTATCTCAAAAGAAATATAGATTTGTTTTTTTTTTCTTTCCTTTCTTCATCTTCTATTGAATCAAATGAAATCATAAAAAGAAAAACAAAAAATTACAAAACTACGGAGAAAAAAAAAAGGAAAAAAAAATTTGAATTGAATTGAAAATTTCATCTGTTGGACACTAATTATCACTTTATAGAACCTTTTTCTTTCATTTATTTTATATTCTCTTATTTTTTTTTTTTTTTTTGTCTTTTTTTTCTACTGATTTTGATTATTGTCATTTACATATTTATTGGAACAAAATGATATAATAATATAAAATTTAATTTTCATTTATAAGAAGCCATATATCCCTTCATTTTCTATTCTCATAATTGAAGCAATATGTCAAGATTCGGTACGTTTTCTCTTAGAAAATTCTTATATTTAAATTATGGCGGCTGTCATCGGCTACATTCTGTTTTCCCCTTTTTTTTTTTTTTTTTTTTTTTTTTAAATCTAAAGTATAATAGTCTAAAATTAAATGATTATTATACAATTTATAAAATAGTATCTATACTAAATTTTAAGTATTATGAATTTTTGTCCTCCTTGATAATAATCACCTAATTCGTTTTTAATTTTTTTTTTTTTTTTGTTTTATTTTTAGTCTTTTTCTTTCTTTAATTCTTTAGTATGTTATTTGGATGCCGCACTCCACAAAAAAAAAAAAAAACAAAACAAAACGATCCCGATCAAAAATCAACAGTGTGATAGCGTAATAACATGTCATATATACTGGTTTCATCTATATAGAATATAGATTTTTCATATTATATCCTATATAGATTAACCCTGATCTCAGTTGGTAAGGAGAGAAAATTAAAAAATTTGTGTTAAGTTTAATGATTTTTTGAATATTTTGAGATTTTTTCACCTGATAATACAAAAAAAAAAAAAAAAGAGAAATTAATGCATCAGTATGAGATCAAGAATATATATAAGTACATGTATATACATATATTGAGATTAATTTATTAAAATCAAAGGATTATTATAAGAAAAAAGAAAAAAAAAATGTAACGCTTTTATCAGGTTAAGGAGCTATTATTAGTTTTTTTTTTTTTTTGTTTTTTACTTTTAATTTTTATAAATTAAAAAACCGAACAACTAATGAGTTCTAATCATTTTTTAAATTGAGGGTATGCGGTAAGTTGTATATGTACATTGTAATATTTTTTTTAAATCATGATATCATTATTGATAAAACCTGACTATATGTAGTAGTTATACCCGTACGATAGGATCGGGTATAATAAAATTACTCCTCCGTTTGTAACACATCGAAATAAGCGAGCTAGATATACCTTCAAAGGTATGAATCGGATCAGAAAAAAATTCTAAGACTTTTGAGCCATGTCCGTCCGTCAGTCCGTCCGTCCGTCAGCACGCTAACGCAAAAACTAAGAAAGCTAGAATCTTGAAATTTACACAAAATATTCTGGGAGTAATTTGTAGGTTCCCTATTTTTTTTGGTTGAGTTTGGACCAAGCCTTAGGGTAGCTCTCGAACACCTAACTTTTAGATCCCCACATTTTTTTTGCAATAGAGCTATGAAATTTTAACTACTGATAGATCTTACAAAAATATTAATTTTATTTTTAATATTATTTTTAAATTTTACTCACCCGTTTTTTACTCACCCACCCGTTAGGGAGCTACAGCTCCCCAAAGGTTCAAAAAAGCTCTATATTTAAATTGTTATAGCACAAGTTGTATAAGGTATATCTTCATTTTGAAAATGCCAAACGATTACTACTTTTATTAGCTTTAAAAGTATATATATAATAAATATATATTTGTGGCATACGGTGTCTTAATTTACCGTTATGCGAAACTCAAATTTTGCAAAATCCTTCAACCCTTCTATCTTCTAAATGGTTTAAGTTGGAAACTTGAAATTTTGACAGAAGTTAGATCTTTGAAAATAAGTATGAGTCATTTCAGAAATTTTTTTTGTATCACCCCCCGTTTAGGAGCTGTAAGGGGCCAAAAACTGAAAATTTTCTATTTTTAAACACCTGTAACTTGAACACCTGTTAAAAATTTTTTTTGGAGTAATACACAAAAATTAAAGCTTCAATATTATATTCTTATTTCTGTTAATAACTTTTTTTAATAATATAGGGTTACTTTATAATTGACGAAAGTGTTACTTGATTTTTTCAAATTTTCTAACAAATTTCTTTAACGAATTTTTTGCATTTTGTTTTACTCGATAATTTGAAATTGTTGAGTATATAATGCGTAGTACATAAAAATGTAAATAAATAAACAACATAACGGTTGCTTGAAGAATTTTTATTTATATGATATTAATATATATACATACTTATATAATATCATGTTTATTTACATATCGTATATGTCACAAGTGAATGAATGATAAGAGTATAGATGTATATTATATAGCGCCGTATTTACATACATATATGCATTTTATTGTACTTATAAGAAATTATTCTGTCAATGGAATATTTAAATATAATATAATATAATATTTAAAATTGTATTTATTATTTTGTACTAAGTAAATTTAATATACATTTACCGCTTAGTATTAAATGGTACTATGGAATATTTGAAAAAGTTTTGGATTGATAATCGTTATGTGAAAGGTTAGAATCTGCTTTTGAAGAATGTACATATAAACATATAGTTTGAATATATGTACAACCCATAGTACTAGAAATTATAAAATTCACCCAAAATATTTTAAAATACTAAAATATTAAAAATATAATATTGTGAGCAGAGTGACAGGCTGTGAACATACTAACGGTTCGTACGGGTATTTAAGAGTTGACAAAGGCAACTGTATTCTTCCTCGTTTTTGGTTTATTTCTTATATGTATCTTCTTCTTTTTCTTCTTCATTTTGGTTTTTTTTTTTTTCTTTTCTATAATTAATGTTTGTTAGATAAAAAATAACAAAATATTTATTAAGAAAATATTATTTGAAAAAAAAAAAAAATTTTTAATGATTTTATATTATTTATCTTATAGGATAAAGTTTTTTTTTTTTTTTTGTCTAGTTTGTTTATATGTTTGTTTGGGGAAAAATTGAAATATTTTATTAGATATTTTTAGAACAAGTTTTTCAATCAAGTATATATACTATTTTAAGAATAAATTTAATGTTAATTACAAAGTGGTTAAAAAAATTTGATAAGAAAATATGCTTTTAAAAATGCTATGCATATTAAAGATAATTTTTAATATATGTATAAATATGTATTTTGAAAAATAAAAATTAAAGTACAGTAGCAACTATACTACTTTTTAATATTGAAAAAAAAAAAAAAAAAAAAAAAAATATAAAATAAAAGATAGTTTATAATTTATTTAATGTTTTGTTAAAGGAATTCCAATAATAATGAGATTTTTAACGCAAATATGTAATTAAAACATATACTCTTAATACTGTTATAATATTGGCAGGGAAATAAAAAAAAAAATATTTTTTTAAATTCAAGAAATATTTTAGTTTTTTTTTTTTTTTTTCGTTTTTTAGATGAAACTTGTATTACAGATAGTGTTTTCTGTTATTAATTTTTTGTTTTTAGGAATTTATAACACTTTTGTGGTTTTTAAACACTTTTAAAACAAGTGCGAAACTCGTTTTACTTAAAACACTTTTAATTTAAAAAAATCTTTGGTTTTTTTCTTCAAATTGCTAAATTTAAATTTATTTAGATAAATATTAAAAAGAAATGGAAAGTAAAACTTAATTGTTAATTAAAATTATAATTGTATGTACCATTTAATAAAAGAAAAATTTCTCAATGTTTAAAAATAAATAATTTTACTCAAATATAGTTCAGCAACCTATCAGTATTCCTCCGTTTGTTTTCATAATTTCTACACTATCTGGAAGATAAAACACTAAAATGGAAGATAAAATTTTAATGGATAGATTTTTTAAAAAAAATTAATGTCGTGGAACAACTTTTCTATGCAATTCCACTCATTACGGAGCCATTCAAAGTTAACAAAAACCCCATTTTCAAATGTGTATATATCTCCAGTTCGGCTTAATATTTTCTCAATTTAAAAACGACAAACAACAGAACATTATTTCAAATTTATATAACAATTTTTTGTTAGTAATTGCGGTAATTGTAATTTAATTTTAGAAAATTGTAAATTTTCTAAAATTTTGTTTCCTTCATATCGCCAGCGTACGTTTTCAAGGTTCTAATGTTAAAATGTTGAGAGAAGAAAAATCTTTCAGAAATTTTTTTGTACCTCTCTCTGTGTAATATGCGCAAATTTTTCCAACTTTCAATATTACATTTTTACATGGGTCAACCGATTTTCTTAATTATATAGAGTTTCCTTAAAATTAAAGAAAATACCACTTAATTTTTCACAATTTTTTCTTTTATATAAAATTCTAAGAAAAATGACAAGTGGTGCAAGTCACAAATTCTAAACAGTTTTAATTCTCTTTTGAAAATATGTGCGCTTTTGAAAAGATTCTTTAAATAGGTAAAATTAAAAAATGTTTTCAGAAGTACAACTAAACTAAAATATAGAAAACGTACTTAAGATAGCATACGAAAGTTTCTATTCATTGGGGTCCGCAGATTGAAAAAATTTTAAATATTGAATTTAAGTTATATCAGTTTGAAAAAAGAATTTTTTCCTAAATTTACTGGGTTATAGCTCCGTAAAAAGTGGAACTACATAATAAACTATTTTTTTTCACAGAAATTTATCTATTGTTAAAATTTCATTTATTTAAATGTTAAAGAAATTTTATAAATTTAGAAACAGATAAAGTAAATCAAATAAGCATTATAATTTTTTTAAAATAAGTAAACGGGATTGGATTACCTAATTTTGAATTATAAAACATCATCAAGGCACATATTCAAATTGTTACCGAATTATGTGGTTATCTCTAAATCATAAAATCTTAACAACTATAAGATAAAAATATCCTGTTTCAGAATGAATATGTTGTAGAAACTTTAAATTCTTTCAATTTCAATTCCCAGCTTTAAAATTTAAAATTTGAAAGTTCCTTTAAAACTAACTTCTCCACTTTTATACTAAAATTCAAAAACTTAAATGACTTTATTTACAAGAAGAAGTTATCTGTGAGGAGAAGAAATAATCGTAAAAGATAATTAATCTAAGATGTCTTAAAATTATTTTTTAGGAATTCTTTTAATGAAATTTTTTATATACCCGTTTGTTTATAAATAAAACGCTTTCTCTAATCATAAAGGCTTTTTCTAAAAAAGATTTTCTACTATATACATATTTAATTTTATTAAAGAGCCTATTAAATTATCTGATACAAAACTAAAGCTGTAAAATACTTCCATTTAAAAAAAAGACGGTAATTTATTTTAAGACAGGACGGACTTTAACAAATAAAAACTATTTTACTATAATAAAATTACATTTTTTTTAAAATACTCAAAAAAAAAAAAAACCGAATTATAGATTATAAATTAAATCGGTTCAAAGTTTATTACAAATCTTTAAAACCAATCTTCTTATATTCTTATATTTCTTTAATACTCCAATAATACTATTAAATCCTTATATATAAAATTTACTCTTTAAGAAACAAAACTTTACTCTAAAGACGATATTCTATATATGTAAGTCTTAGTCTTTTTTTGTTTTTCTTTTTTTATCTATAGATTTTAATAATCTAACTCTAACCCATTGAAAATAAAATTGTTTAACTATTTATCTTATGTACATGTATTAATATCCTTTGTCCTGTGTATCCTTTCTATTTTGATATGTTTATTTGTAACAATCCAGCTTAAAAGTAGGTTTTAATACGATTATCTAATTGAAATTTAATTTATTATTTGCATTTTAAGGATGAATAATTTTTCAAAAAAAAAAAAAATAAAAAGAAGGTACCTACATTTTTTTGTGACGTATACATAAAAAAAGGATCAAAAACATTTAAAAACAATTATTGAATTAGGTAAATTAATTTTTCTGTAAATAGAATTAATGTTTTTTTTTTGTATTGATAAGTTGTAGAATACTGAAATAATAAAAATGACCGATCATGATTTTTATTTTAAATTTTAAGAAAAGTTTTTTTTCAAACCTATAAAATGATAAGGTAAATCACAGATTGGATTGTTTTCAATATTCTTCGACATTGAAATGTGAACAATTCATGTACAAAATTAGAACAATTTGTTACCTGAAATGTTTTTAAACATGCCAGTAAAAAATAAAATCAAAATACTGAATGTAAATAAAATTTATATTTAATCTATACAGCGCAAATTTTAAATTTTAAGGATCGTTTTATAACGAATAAGAATTAATTTTCAGGTCTGATTTTCTCATTCGCAAAACGTAAAAAGTAACCAAATCTAAGAATATTCTTTCAAAACGAAACTTTTAATATAAAAATAACAAAATTTTAGATTTTAAATATTTAAATTTACATATAGAAGGTTTGTATTCAATAGATCTTATACGAACCCTGTGTCATCCAAGTTAGTACAACTACAAATGTGTAAGAAAGTCTGAAATTAAAATTATTATATAAAAAAGGCCAATAAAATTTTTTAGGTTTTTGTTATTTTATGTTAAAGATAGGAACATCTAGAATTTAAAAAAGGTATAAAAATAAAATTAGTTACAAAAAAGTAATTTATAACAAGCAATTTAATTCAACAAACTTCGTACGATTAAATTGTATAAGTCATCAAAGCTCGTTCGATGTAAATTAACACTGTGTGACGTCACCTTTAGCTGCAATAACACATTGCATTCTTTTATGCATAGCCTCATACAATCTTTGGCAGTTTTCTCGTGTTATTTGCAACCAATTTTTCCAAATTTTTCTCTTAAAATCTCTTTTGTTCGTGGACGAGCACATATTAACCTTTTTTTTATAATCCGTTATAAATTTTCTATCGGATTAAGATCCGGGCTTGAAGATGGCCACCAAATAAAGAAATTTTCGGTTTCATCAATAAAGAAATTTTGATTTTCAAGACTTTTATAATTTCTTATATTATTTTCTTAGTCATATTTAAATCTTTTTCTTTTAAACTATTTCCGTTTCTTTACTAAATAAAATTTTTATTTGTATCAGGCTTTTAAATTTTTCTTCAAGAAATTCTTTTACTTTATTTGAAAGGTGTTCACTTCGATTTTTAAAAGAAATTTTTCCCTATGTTTATTTTATTAATCCGATATAACGAACAATTTTTTTTTTAAATGCCGCTTAAACCATTTTTTGTTAAAAAAAATATCAAAATAAAACCTGTTAGGAAGTTTACATAAAGGATTACGTCGTGTTAGGTAATGAACTAAATATACTGATACCATTTAAAGGACATATTTTGTTCCCTTCATTTTGAAAATATATATATATATATATATACTCTTAAAATACTTGAAATGTCAATTCAGTAGCTAAGAAATGTTGTTTTTTATTTATTATATTACAGTTTTGTTTCTGTCCTTTTATTTCTAATTTTGAATTAAGGAAACATTTTAAAATATTTAATGGTATCTATAGGTACTTTTTTTTTTTTTGTTGATTTCTTGGTCTAGCGTTTTTTAAGTCAATACTTACTTATCTTTGGGTGTTTTTTTAAAGAAATTCTTTAATAAAAAATAAAAGAATATACCGCCTTGTTATTCTTGTCCTATAATTTTAAATGTTATATCTATGAATTATTAAATAATTGTATATTTAAGAATATTCAGGAAGGTAAAAAACAATACAATTCAAGAATTGGAATTTTAATAAAGAAAAACACATTTTAGTTTTATATTATGTGAGAAATATGTACCGCCATTTTTCAAAAAAAACAACCGAACATTTTTATAGAATTTTTGAGTTTATTGTATGTAAACTTAGTTTTAGAATTTACTTAAAACACGTGTTCATGGTACGATAAAAAAAAAAACTCGAATACAAATTGTGTTCTTTTTAAAACTTCAGTGATCCTGAAATTTATCTACTCTCATTTTAAATTACAGAGTTACTATCACAAGATTTTATTTAATTTGACTGGATTTTATTTATATACAACTCTAATGTCCTCCTTTGTTATATAATGGGGGGATGCCGCCGCACCAAATACCGCCTGATTCTATAACTAACTGTAAAATCCTCCCTCAATTATACGTTTTTCAAACAATGAAATCCTGTCAAATGAATTACAGTCAAATGATACTAGAGGCAAATGAAATACAGTTATATGACATGCTCACTAAATTTCCTTCTAAATAATTTTTGGTTCAAAGTTCCAAATTTGAAACCATACAATTTAGATGAAGTTTTTATTATTGTTTTAAGACAAATCAGATTAACGTACTAAAAACAATTTTGCAATTTTAAAATTTGATTCAAGAACAAAAATTTTATAATTATTAAACTAAATGAAAAGATTTCGACTATTTGAAAATAGTTTATTTTTTTTGTTCTACAGTCATTAGACTTTCTCATGTTGTCATTATTATCAAAAATTATATTTTGTACTTGAATGTACTCTTATTTAAATCGATCGTAGGTGCACAAATGTCAACATTTTTAATATTTTGTATTTCTTAATATTTTATGTTTTAATTTGCCACTTCAAATAATATTTAATGTTTTTTTTTTTGCTTAAATTTTAATTTTAATCAAAATTTAAAGATTAAATGCAGTATACATATAAAGAAAAGAAATATTTTATTGTTATGATGAATTGCAGTAAATTACTTTTATAATTAACAATAAGTTTTATTTTTAATATCTATGCTTTTCTCTAAACTTTAAACCTTTTTTGCCACGTCTGCTAATTTTAAAATTAAAATTTAACAAATATGCAAAGCTGCTTTTGAAACTCCATAGGTTTGACTTCTTTAAAAATTTACAACAAATTCACACATATAAAAATAATAATTCCTATTTTTACAACCGCGGTTAAGTAAATGATATAATAGACAATGTAGGATATAAGAAAGATTTTAAACAGATTACTTACAGACTATAATTATGCTTTCGAATCTGCTACAGTTTATCTTTAATTGAGAAACGCACTATCTTACCATTTATATTTCTCGATTATATGGTGGTAAAAATTTAAGAAAATGGCCAACATATTCCTATTACGATTCCCATATAACACCACTTTCTAATTTTATAAAAGTTCTGCATCCCTATCATGTTTTATTCTATCTTTATTTTTAGCCATACTAAATAAACTGCCAAAACAATTAGTCATTATTTCTTTTGTCTACAATGAGGAGATGAGTTTCGAAATGAGTATAAGATATATTTTCGTTCTCAGATTAATTGGAGACATAGATTTTCATTCTCAGATAAATATTGAAAAAAATATCCATATATTTTTTGAGTAAATTCTAAAACATATACAATTTACAATTCACTCAAAACATTTTCAATTACTGTCATAAAAAAAAAACAAAAATAATATAAAATGGGGTTAAAAAGGCAGGTTAGACATTATAATAACTGTATTATATAAAAAAGAATAATTAGATTTAAAACAAACAAAATAAAACTTATAATCTATAGATACAAAAAAAAAAAAAATATTTACATAAAACATGTAACCGACATTTTTTTTTTTTTTTCAGTTGACAGATTATAACAAGATTAAGTTTTTTTTTCTATAAAAACAATACCCAAAACCTTACGCGTTTTACGTATCACCACTATATTTTACGTACACATTCAAACTGATAAAATTTATAGATAAAGGTATAATACTGAGAACAATAATTGACTTAAACTATTTTTTTTTTTATTTTACATATTATATACATACATACATATTATTAATCAGTCAAACTTAGAATTAGAGCTAAAGCTATTTCTATAAACCCCATCATTTATTTTGGGAACCCAAAATGAAAAGATAGTAAATGTATATATATATATATATATTTTTTTTTTGTGGATTGTGGAGGTGAATAGAATGAAATTTAATGACCAGGTAATAAGAATCAAACCAATTTTTAATTTTTTTTTTTTTTGTTTTTTGTTTTTGAATTCTGATATTTTAAGACCTAGATATTATTAATTGAAAGTGTTAAAAGATGTCAGTACAAGTCAAGTTTTTGTTTTTGTTTTGTTATTTTTTATTTTATTGTTTTTTTTTTCATATAAATGAGTTCGTGGTCAGATTAATGTCAACGTCAATTAAAAGATGCTTCATTAAATACATAAGGTGAGAAAATAATAGAAGAGAAAATTAAAATGAGGATTAATTTTTATTGTTTATGTTTTTTTTTTCAAATTTAATAATATTATGAAAAAAAAAAACTAAATTGAAAGAGTTTAAAAAACATTTGTCTATACAATTTTTTTTTTTTTGTAGTTTTTTTTTTTTTGAAAACAAGTGAAAAACAATTAATTTTAGAGAATACCACCAAATACAAAAAAAAAAAAACACATTAACTTTGTATGTACATATTTTGTAAATATTAGTCTTTTTATGTTGGATTTTTGTTTTTTGATGAATTGATCATGAAGTCATATTGGGATGAATTTTGTTTTCTTTTTTTTTTTTTAATCTATCAAAAGAATAGCATTAATTTTAGTGTTACAAAATGATTTAAAAAAAAAGGAAAAAAATGGTTAAAACAGTACTAATCAAAAGAAATTTAAATCAATGATATGTGATTTGTACATATATCATAATATTAAACATTTAAAAACCTGAAAGATTAAATTATGTTATTAAAAGTAAGTTGAGTTTGAGATTAAATAAAATAGAACTTACGTGGGTAGATGTTAAACCGATTGTAATACAAACCAAAAGAAATAAAATTAAATCAGATTAAAATTAGAAAAATATATATAACTATAGTTTTGTAATAGTAAAATTAATTTATGACTATATATATATATATGTATGTATATTATATGAGTGACACAATGAACTTGACATTGTCAGAGAAATGATTTTTAAATATAGAAAAGTGAAAAACCGAAACTTTAGTTGTGCTATTTTTGATCTATAAAAATAGAGCATACATGCGTAAACTAACTAATGCAAAATCCAATAACTAATTTTAAGAATATCCAAATTTTTTTTTTCTTCATAAACTTTTATGGTTGCTGTGATCTTTTTTTTTTATTTAACAACTAAATAAAATTTTTTTCAGTTTAAAAACAAAAAAGTATAATACTCTAAAAACAATTTTTGTTAAGATGAAAAGTGCAAAGTTGTAGCAATAATAATCGTTAATATAATCTCTCAAATCAATTAATGTAATTCTTTCTCTGTTAATATTTGAAAAAAAACTAAATTTAAACATATTTATGTAATATTGAAAAATTGTGAAAATGGAAAATGTAAGTTTATTTGATAAAATAAAAATCAGCTTTTCAGTGTTAATCTCAGAACAAAAATTCATTTCTTCAATTTATTAAAAGATCCATTTTTTATTTAATCTGTGAATAAAAATCAATGCCCTCAGTTAACTTGAAAATAAAAATCCATGTCTGTAGATAATCTAATAAGCAAACTCTATGTCTTTAATTAATCCGAGAAAGAAAATCCATGTCTCCAAACAACTGAAATTTAGGACTGCAGCCAATCTAAGGAGACAAACCCATATCTTTAGTTAATCTAAAAACGAAAATCCTTATCTTTAATATACCTGACACTGCAATCCATGGCTTCAACATATTATCAATTTCTGATCTGAAAATTCACGTTTTCACTAAAGCTGAGAACAAAAATCCATGTCTTCATTTAATTTGAAAATATGTTTCCACAAAATTTGAAAATCAATGTTTTATCGAATTAACAATGACATTCCATCTCTGCAATAAATATATGAAGAAAAATTTATGCTTTTAATAAGTCTGCAAATGAAAATACTAATATATATATTTTTTTTTTTACGAGAGTTGGTGGAAAATTTGAAAGTCATCAAGAGGAACTGCACATGATTCCTCAAGGTAGTGTTGGACTTTAACCAACCAAAACCACTCCCCGTTTAAAATCAAACTTTAATACAAATATACAAATGTACAGCTTGATTTTGGGGATGGGGATGTGGGAAGGATGATTGAGGAAATTGGAATTATAGGGAATAGGTAGGAAATTTTGGAGGGATATTTTGAAGAAAGATGTTAATGTTCTTCTTAAACTTAAATATATCTTACTCACATGAGCTACCAGCTTTAGGGAACACATGTTATGGTATATGGTTCCACAAACGGCACGTGTGCATAACAAACGAATTTCCATAAGCTGTATTTCGTCATCGAAGATATGATAAAATTTTTTAAAAAAATTTTATAAAATTATAAAGTTTTTCTGAAATAATTATTTATTTGTAATTACGATTATATATACAAATATATATGAATACCACCATTATTAAAATATATTAATAGAATTTTTCAACCAAGTCAAAAATTCATATGCACATGTACAACTAAAATTCAATTAACCTCTTTAAGAAACATTTTTATTCATTACAAATTAAGACATTAACTCACAAATTCACAATACAAAACATTAGTAAATTTTTAAAAAAAAATTATGACTTTATTTTTCAAAAAAATTTCCTATATTTAAAAATTAATTTGTAACGCCTTTCAAAAACACAGAATGAAAAAAACCTTCAATGGACCTTTTTTTTTTAATTTATTGATTAACTTGTAAATAAAAATGCCCAGTTTGCCTTTAAAATGATATACTATGAATTTTTTTCCTTTAAATAATAAAAACAACCATTCCATTTAGTATTTTGTGGGATTTAATCATTATTTTTCATTCTCTTAATAATGATAATGAATGATCCATTCGCAAAAACAAAAACAAAAAAAAAACATATTTTAAAGATGACTTTGCGAACCTCGAAATTTATTTTAAAATTTATTAAGAATTCTTTTAAAAAAATCGACCGCATATAATAAATTAAGTGCAATAACCACCAAAGAATACTGGTATTTTTATGATTCCATTATATAAAATATCTTAAAATTTCTATCTGAACTGGCTATCGATATATGGAACAGATCAATTCCAAATCACCTCTCAAATATCAAAAATTTGAAATTGAAATCAATGGAAAACAAATGAAGCAAAAATTTTATAATTTTTGCCTAAATAGTTGATTGTGTCGGCAAAATATGTTACCTCCTTTTATCATAATTAATTTTTTTTTTCAATATATTTTGTTCCAAAAAATTTTTTTTATTAGAAAACTTTTGACATGCTGTAACGAATCTCTTTTTTAAGGCGGCAGAACTAATTTTCTTCTCTTTTTTTTTGTTTTTTTTTTTTGAAAAATTCTAATATCATCCTAAAACATCTTTATTATTTATCATTTAATATTATGAGCATTCCAATTTTTATTTTGAACAAAATTATTTTTTGTTTCAAAATATTGTTCCAAATAATCCATTAAGTAATATGTGATCCTTATCAAATATATATGTGTATACACTATACACAAATGCATTAATATAAAATATGTTTGTGTAAAAATCATTTAACGTTCATTTCGAAAATTTCTGTAGGTTTTTTTTATTTATAGCAAATTTATTAAAAATATTTTATTACAATGGAAGTCTTACACCATTATTAAAAGAAATTTTTATGAATTATAGCATACTAGGAGCCCTCGATCTAGAGCAAAGTTAAAAAAAATGCACTGTATAGTTTTTATTTCCTTTAAAGTTTTAGGCACTTCTATAGGTAATATATATATAGGTTATGGTTTGGTTACATTTGCTATTCAGCAAATACTTAAAATAAAATTGGAAAATTCCAAAAAAAATTAATCATATGGCAGTTAAGATTATATAAGTTTCTATAATAGGAGCAGACCAAAATAACAAAAAGTTAAATCGAATAGTTGAAAATTGCAAAAACTTGATCACATACTCATAATACCAATTCTTTTCTTTTCAACACAAATGTAGATAATTTTCTATGAAAAATTATGAAATATTTAACTTAAAAGTTTTTGTTCACACTGGACCTAATGGATGTCAAGATCAACTATATTATATTCACTATATATATAATATAATTTTGTGTAGGCTTTTTTTTATTATGCAATCCTATATATTAAAATATTTTTAATCACCTCAAGACTCGAATTAAGATTATTATCAGAAAATGGATTTTAAAGCCACACGATCACTTAATTATCGCAACAAATATATACGAAAAATATGACTGGACTTAGAGAATGAAACTATTAAAAATATATTTTATTGTTTTTCTTGTTGTTGTTGCCATTGCTGTTACTGTTGCTGTTGCTGTTGTAATTTAAATCAAAATGTTTAATTTGGGAAGAGGACATGAATTTAAAGAAAAAAAAATACCAAATTTTGATTGTGCGGTAGGCCATCAAGATTGGGATATTTTCTTTAGTTTTGTTTTTAATATTTTCATTTTGGGATAATTTGATTTGTACGTCAACATTGGCTGTTTAAAAAAAAATAAAAATAATAAAAATAAAAAGGCGGCTATTCTTTTTATTAAAAGAGGATCAATCTGTTTAAGAGTGTTTTAAGTAATATAATAATTAAGATGCCTTTTTTTTTTTACATTCAAAGTTAATAATTAAGGAGCAAACTATGAAGCTGTATACATCTTTTCATTTTTGAACGAAAAATTTTTTTGTTAGATAATTTTTTTTTTTTTTTCAGTTGAAAATTATTTAAGGCAGGATTTCTTTGGGAATCAGGATCAGGTATATCTATTATCAATATAAAATTATTAAATCATATGTTTAATCTTCATTGTTGCATGATTGAGATGAAAAAAAAAAAATATAAACCAAAGAATAACTTAATGACGCCAGAAAAGGCAAAATTAAAGTGGCGGATTTTAAAAAAACGGAAAAAAAAAAATTAAATTAAAGGCCTTCAGAGATTTCGGACAACAAAGTTGTTTTGAATTTGTTTTGATTCTATTGTTCTTAAAAATATATGCCTCTTTTTTTATTTTTATTTTTTTTTTTTATTAATTAAGTTACTGTAATAAATTATTATTGAACTGTTGTTATTAAGTATTTGTATTGTTTTAAGCGAGGGTATCAAGATCAAAATTAAATAATTATATAAGATGAAAAAAAAAAAAAAAGATAAAGAAAATATTGCAATTCATACATCATATAACAAGAAAAGGATGTTTATTGTTTTGAGGGTAGGTGTATACTAATATCCACTATATAAAAAAAAACTTTAAATATACCTTTATTTTAATCATATATGAAATAAAGAGATTTGTGTGGTCTGTTGGAGGTGGATTAAAAAATATGTATATATTGAATCAATTTGATAAAAATTTAATGATAATAAAAAGAATTTATTTTTATTTTTAATAATTTATAAATACTAGAGAGCTTATATATATATTGTTTTTTTTTTAAATTTGTTGGGAAAATATTTATTTATTTGAATTAAAACAGAAAAAAAAAAGTGTAAACAAATGAATATAACAGATGGTGTTATTACGTATAGGGATATGTATATGTTAAAAAAATTAATGTAATTTTTAAATTAAAAATGTTTTTGATTTTGGAATCATAAAAATTAAATAAAACTTTTAAATATAAAAATGGGGGCCCCATAACGATAGTGGATAACAGCATATAAAATACTCTGTGTCCACTATAGCTATGGGGCCCCCACAGCAATAAAACACCGAGGGAGTGTGGCTTCGAATCCCACACACGTCGTAAGAATAATTTCCCCTTACGACATTTACAGCCACACTTGTAAATGATAGGCTGTATCCCTAGCAGGGGAATAAATTTTAAAAAAAATAAATATTCACACCATCTTTACAATTACAATATTTCTTTATAAGTAATTTTAGTATATTCAAGGATATTTTTTATAAAGAAAATTATAGTGTAAATTTGTCTTGTAGATATCATACTTCTAATTCTGTATTACAATAATTTTTCAATTTATGTTATTTTTAAATATCATAGGTATACATTTTCATATACATAAAGACAAAGTACTAACCTGTCAATTAACAGTTCTATATCTGAAATACCTTAATTAAATTATTTTTATCAAAAATATATGTAAAATTTCAAAATTGGTAGTCGAAGGTTATTCAGGTTGGACTTAATCAAGCTATTACTGGTCTTCTGACTTTCTCACTCAGTATTGTACAATTAAATAAATTGTTTTTTCATGTTCACCTATTCTATAAATTTCGGAACTTTATTATGTACATATTTACTTTTTCCTAATTAATTTTTTTTGTCAGAATTTTTAAATTTAAAAAAAAGTCTTAACCTTAAGACGCCTGATATCAAATTCTTAGCAAAACAAAAAAAAACTTTAATTTAAAATTTTTATTTTTAACATTTTTTTTTATTAAAAGTGTTGACCATTTTTAATTATTTGTTTTTTTTTTTTTTAAATCAACGCTTTTTTTTCTTGCGTTTCATTTTGAATTTAATATGGAAAATAAAAAAACATTGCGCAAAAAATAAATAAGGAGACAAACACTGAATGTAACCTGATATTTATTTATGTTTTCATTACCTATTGTCAAACTTAACTCAAAAATTAGTACTTAATAATTTTATTTTGTTTAATTGAATTTTTGTATGATGTGTTGTGCTGTCAGAAAAATAAAATGAATGTGTGAATTTCTTTACGTTGTTGTTAGAAGAGACACTCTATCTATACAATAAAAACATTAAACAAACAACATATAAAGGATATTTAAAAGTACAAAATAATTTCAACTTGCATCAGATAACTTCCAGTGAACACACAAAAAAAAAAAAAAATCTTCCTTTCTTTAATTAATTTTTGTTGAGAAAAAAATTTGATATGTCCGCCAATGTTTATGTTAAATTGTCAGGTTCTGTTGTTAAAGTCTTTTTATATAATTTTTGTCTATAATATAGAAAAAAAAAAAAATGTATTCTAAAGAAAGATATCAAATGTACTTTTCTAAAACGAAAAAAAAAAAAAAAAAAACTTATCAAAATTTTTTTATTTATTAAAAACTGAGCAGACAATATAATTCTACTTTTAAGCGTTTTCAAGCAGGATGTCTTGAATTTTAAATACAATTTGCATAAAACAAAAAGAATTTTATGGGATTTTTTCAAGAGGTTTGTATCTTTCCACAATATTTATAAATTTAATATTTTCTTTTTAGAATTATATCAAATGGTATGTTAAAAGTTATGTTATAATTTAAATGAAACTTATCCCATAAAAATATAACATATCGTTTATTCAACTTCATATTTTTCGAATAATAATTTCGAACGATTTTTTTACAGTCTAGATTTCACTTAACATAAATTAAGGATTTAAAAAACTCTTGTATACTTAAATCTATTTACTGTATGTATACAGCTGAATCCCTTAAGTGTCACGTCTAGTATAAAACAGACTGTCCTTAAATATTTTATGTTGTTTAGAGTTACTTTAAAATTTCATGACCATATACGGTCGATTTTTTAAATCAGACATTCTAACAAAAACCATTCCATCCAATACTTTATAAAACTTTTTAAATAAGTTCGATCTCATTTCACTTCTTAAATTTTTCTTTCTATAATTTTAATAATGGTTTTCCAGGTTTTGGAGGCTATTGACCTTTTCGGTAAATTTTTTTTTTAGATTAAATAGAGATCTTAAAAATACTAAGACACTATTAACACCAACTCACGGATTTTATCAATTTTAGACTTTAGACAAACAAATACCACGTCCCTTTTAAATCAAAACTATAAATAATCTACTATGAAAAAGGATAATATAGCATTGAATCGGTTTAACTATTAAAAAATTTGTTCTAGAATCAAAAATCATTTTCTAATCATAAAAAACCTATCCCATAATCTTTCTGGCCAAATGCAAGAACTCATTTTTTATGAGTGTCTAACATAAAGTCAAAACTTCAATACAAAACCTGTACACGAAAACAAAACAAAATATATAATAAAGTAAAGCTGGTAAAATTCATTCTTCAATTGAACTCTTTCTATTCATTATTAGTTTTTTGTTCACTTTATCTTTTGACAGCTTCTTTTTGGAAAATTAAGTGGTAATTATTTTGCTCTAAACTAAAATCACAAAACAATTGAAAAAGCAAAAAAAAACATTAAATTAAAAATTTTTACAAAATCCTGGAACAAAATTGAATAATTAAATTAGAGACCTGAGACCTCGATTTGGTGTATTAAATTTCAAATAAACGCCTTGCTTCACCATCTTTTTGTTTTGTTTTTTTGTTTTTTTTTTCTTTTTTCGGGGTTTGACTTGAAAAGGAAGTGTTTTTAGAATTTTTTTTAAAGTTTTTTTTTTTTTTCAATTGAAACGCGTTTTATATTTGACAAATTCAACAGTTGAATAAACAAAAACAAAAAATGTTTTATTTTTCTATTTATTTCATGTGTTATTTACCTTTCAAATACAATCTTTAGTTCATATATAAGTAAAAAAAAAAAAAAAAAATTTTAAGGCAAAATTTTGACAAAATATTTTCATTTTTAAACAAGAAAAACTCAGTTCCAATTCATTGATTATATAACATTACAGTCACTAATAGACAGACAATCAGTAAATTTAATATATATATATAATATATATGTATATATAATATATACATGGAGAATTAATATCCGAAAATAATAGATAATAAATTTTTCTATACCCGGTTCCGATTGATTTGGTAACCATGAGAGGAAATAAAAGACATAAGAAGCCGCAAATAAATGGTGTGTAGAAGTTTTGAGATATTTTTGATTAATAGCTCCTTCCATTTATAGAGTTAGAATTTAGATTTGTGTTGCAATTATAAAAAGCAAAAACAGAAAATTTAAAAAAATAATTTAACAAAATGCATATATATTTAGTTCTATAAAGAATAATAATATGTTCAATGATTCGTTTACCAAAATTAATTCCATCAGAGCAAAATATAATTTAATTCTTATGATCATAAATCATTTTTAAGTTTTTCTACTTCAATTATTGAAAATATATAACTGTTATGATAAAAAGACAAGTATATACAATAAAAATATTTGAAATCATATATTTAATATATATGTAACATAACAGAGAACCTTTCATTGGCTGCTCGATTTAAAATTAATTCTACTATACAGGGTGTCCTGCGTTAACTCTTACATAGAGCAGGAAGTGATTGAAAGCATCACAACGAACAAAAAATTCTATGGAAGAAGGGAGTCTATCTCGAATACCTAAGGAGTTATTGAGGCTTTAAGGACTTATAACTTTTAAAATATTTTATTTTGGAGTTATATCTACAGAATTAGAACTACTGAAGATATTGAAAAAATTAAAAAATGAATTTAAAGCTTATTAAATTATTTTTATATCCCACTACCATTTACCACTCGAAAGAATTAAGATCAAGAGATCATTTGCTGATCCGAATAAATGAGGCATTTGCGTTTGTAAAAGAAGAATTATACACAATAAATTTAACGCCTTAACAATAAATTTAACGAAATTTTATCTTATACTAATCCCAATTATTTTGCACTTAAAACAAGCAGGTGCAAAAGATTTTGTTAAATTCATTAAAATAAAAAAAAATAATGATATTAAATTTTTCGTTATTTTTTTTCAGTTATTTTTTATCACTTATATAACTTTTGCTACTTTATAACTTTTTTAGTTTTCGGATCTCATAGCCTGTTATAGCCGGTTAAAAATCAGAGGATAATTACAGAAATAATTTGGAATTTTAAAATGTAGTAGTTAATTGCATAAATTTTTGTTTTATGAATGTTTAACACATTTGTTTCTTAAGTTTCTTAAGTTTCTTACATTTGTTTCTTAAGTTAACTTACTTCAAAACTAAAAAGCCTACAAATTAAAATGATTTTTAGGGGGTATAAAGATAATTTAATAAGCTTTAAATTACCTTTTTAATTTTTCCAATATCTTCTAATTTTGTATAGATGTAACTCCAAAATAACATATTTTAAAAGTTATAAGTCTTTAAAGTCATATTACTCCTTAAGGATTCGAGATGGACTCCCTCCTCCCATAGATTTTTTTGTTCGTTGTGATGCTCATCATCACCTCCTGCTCTATGTAAAAATAAACGCGGGACACCCTGTATAGCCTGTATAACATTTTGCTATATAGTTATCAATTTTCTTTTGACTATTTCACTAGCTTTTAGTTTACTTTAACGAAACATTAGTTTACTTTAACGAAACACATTAATATTATAAATTAAATTCTATATTATAGTTTTATAATTCTTTAAAAGATTTTAAGATTCTTATGATTAATTACAGCACGATGACATTATGAAGCATAAATATAAAAAATATGTAAAATCTTAATCAAAAATGCATATTTCATTTAAATTCGTTTAGTATGGTATGCCTCCCCCCCTATATTAATGATATTAAATTACATCCTTCTATCGAAAATAAAGTCTATATCCTATATAACATCTTTTGATGAAGATTTTCTTGACTGTAATTTTTCACCATATTTTTTTTTAATTTTCTTTTCAAAACAGTAAGTAATAACTTTTGTTTGTTTCTTTAATTCTTCTAAGTAAAAATACAATACAGATTTTACAATAAACCAAAAAGAATATTATTTTTAAAATGAAAATTAAGCTATTATATAAAAGTTTATAATACTACTGCCATCATGTCCTTAAACTCATTTTAACCGTGTAAATCTAGCTTAATATATAAATGAAAAAAAAAAAAACAAAAACAAAAACAAAAAAATTTAACTAAAAAATAATAAAAATAAAAAAGAAAAATACATTCCATAATTATAGTACCAGTTTAACGCATTCGGAATGTCATCACAAAGCTACTTGAATATTATATGCTAAATTTAACTTTTGATTCTTCATTTCTTCTTTAAGTTTTTATGATTCGTTTAAAAAATAAAAAAAAAAAAAATTTTTTTTAAATAAAACTTGAAACACAGGAAATTTTTTTTTTTGTTTTTTTTTTTGTATTAAAATATGAACAATCTTATAAACAGATTTTCTACAGGACTATGGAAAATTCTTTATATCAATATTACGCTTAGGTGCTTACTTCTACCTCTTCTCCTTTACTATAGTACTTTAAATTTATAAATTTTAATATTCTGCATTACATTTAGTTCATACATATATTTTTTTTTAGTGTGATTAAATACAAAACTATAATTTTTCAATTTTTATACATCCTTTGGCATTTGCTTTATGTTGTCTAAAAGTATTGTTTACTAATTATAAAACTAAATTAGAATAAAATTTACTACTTTTTTAAATTTACAAACCAAGTGGAATTGAATCAAATTAAAAATAAAACACTAAACAATAGGTCAAATGTATAAAACTGAGCTTGAACTCAAACCTCACTATTTCAAACAAAAATATATGCATAAGTGTTATTATTACGCGTAATTTCAAGCGTAATTTTTATTTGAAAAAATGAGATTTGAGTTCAAGCTCACTTTTATGCATTCAACTCTCTGACAATATTATTTTATAGAGTTGTACAAAAAAAAATATAGATAATTTCATCTAAATGAACTAAACTAAACTGAGACTTTTTTAGAGACTGAGACTAAGACTGAAACTAAGACTAAGGCTAAATGAAACTTTAAGCAAATCATTAATAAATTTTATATTTAAATTCGAACTTCCATCAATTTAAATCGACTTAACATTCCTAATTAAAGATCACCCATTCTAATAAAACATATAAACACCTTTAAAAGAAAACATCATAATCAGCGTATGTAATTTTTTTTTTTTTGTACTTTTCATATTTGCCGCACGATCGCAACTGTATAATTTTAATTCTTTAGGATTTGTTTTCTTTTTGCTTTGTTTTTTTTCTTCTTAAGCTAAAAAAAAAATCCTTCTTAACAAATAACAATTTTTAATTTTTATTTTTTTATTCTTTATTTTTTTTTGCAAAAAACAAAAACAAAAACAAAAAAACAGAAAACTAAGAATCAATATTTATAAAATAATCTCATAAAAATTTTACGTTCTCTTAATCGAACACATAAAATATTTTGGTATAAACATATAATACCAAGTCAATTTTTGATATAAAAGTACTTTAGTAACAAAAAAAAAAAAACAAAAAAAAACATCTTTAGAACGTTCATTTAAACGCGTAACACTACAATTTTAACAAAGATATACTAATTTTTCTTTTTAAGTTTATATATAAAAAAAAAAATTTGCACGGTCAATTTGTTAGCAAAAACAAACGACAAAATTTCAATTTAAGTGTTTTTCTTTTTTAAATATATATATATATATATATATATGTCAGTCTGGATCTATTACAGATTGTTCATTTTTCAGAGAATAAGACATGAAAGAGCCATGAAAAAGCCGAAGTGATTACCTATCTAAGATAATGAACGAACACAAAACTTTAAAATCATGTTTGCAACTAAAACAAAATTTCAAATCAATTGAATCATAGTAATCAAAAAGGGCTTTAAAAGAAAATTACAGTGATATGGGTTAGGTTGAAATAGACTACTATAAATGCAGAATTTTTAACTTAAAGTCTATTCAGAATCAAAGTATGAGCAGTCTTTTTAAATACAGTTTGCAAAACTTTTTTCTTGCAACAAATGGGCATATATACATTACATGTTTTACAGATATTTCCTTTATATTCCTATTCTGATAGAGCACGTGAAAATTAGTGACTGTGTAAATTGCATACGTTTAAAATAAAAAAAAATTTTATTTCACTCATCAACAATTGGAATCCTAAGTTAAAATATAAAAATTATTATTAAAAGGTTCACATATTTAATATACAGAAAGGTGCCGCATACAATTTTATACGCTGATCAGTTGGTGTCTTTTCTACTTATTTTTTTTTTTTTGTTTTCTTCTCTTTATTTCCAATATTTATTAATATTCCTTCTCAATTTGCATCCACCATTTATGTTTGTATATCTGTTAAAATTCACTTCAACGAATTAAGACAAAAAAAAAAAAAACAAAAAAAAAACATTTAAAAAAACGCTCATTTTTAATGTCTTAATTTTAATTTAAATGCGTTTTATGCGAGTAAACACGTTTTAAGAAGTTAGAGATCATATCATCATATGTCGCACTGTTGGAAGTGAAAATTACAAATAAACACATATAAAATTGTTAAAATTGCAAAAAAAAAAAAATTTAAAAAAAAATAAATAAATAAATTCATTAATACAAATAAATATGTATAAATAGCAAACAACGGGTTCCTTTTTCCTTTAAAATAATCAAATGGACATATCTATGGACATATGAACTATCAACATATATTCATATACATAATATTATACATATATGATGATAAGTTTTATATCATTTATAACATTTTCATTTTATTTTTTTTTTTTTTTTTTTCGATTCATTCGCGTAAATGATTCCAAATGTTCGTATTAATTTAATGATAATAATCATAATGATGATGATGATGATGATTATTTCGATTTTAAGAACTCATCTTAAGCAAAAAAAGCTATTTATGCAAATTTATATATTTTGCATATTATGATGCAAAAGAAAAATTCTAAATAATTTTAGTATTAGATTCTATTATTACTTTCCTTAAAATTCAGGGGTTAAATACTAAATGTTTTCAATGACTCAAAAATTTCCCAATTTTAATATTTTTATTACAGAATTAAATGGTTGATGAATTACTGATACGCTTTATTTGATTACCACGGCTGGTGAATGTCGGCTAGTTTATCAAAAAAATATGGTAACTCTTTAGCATTTTAATTTATTCCTAACTGTATGGATTGTGATTTATTTTCTAATTATTGTTTTTCGTTTTGAGAATTCCATAGTTTGCATCACCCCTCTTGATTTTAAATACTCTGGGGTCTTTTCTAACTTGAGCCTAAATCATATTTTTTTTATCTCTCCCTAATATTTGAAATATTTCGCAATATTTTAGTTTTAAGTTCACCTGGATCTTTCATTTTGGTTCGTGGGGGTAATCATGGCATAACAGTAAATAAGCTTAAAATGACAATAAAACGTCTTTTCTATTGGTCGAATTCAGTTTCGGATGGGAATATACAAAATTTATTATATGCTAATAGTTTTCCATCTCTGCTTAAGACAAACTCTTAAAACTCTTAAATTGATACACATATGAAATACATATATATGTGCATACGTATGATGCAAAGGTAAGAAAAAAAAAAAAAAAGAAGAAGAAGTCAGTAAAAACCTGAGCATTTCACGAGCTCAATGATCTCTTAATCCGCATTGTCAACTTCGTTTGTTGTATTTTGGAAAATCAAAAACAAAAACAAAAAATTAAAGCTAAGAAAAATTGACGGTGGCGGCGGCATCGTTATTTTTTTTTTTTTTGTTTTTGTAAATATTCATTTTGAGTAGCGTTAAAAAAATACGTGGAAAATATGGAAAAATAAAGAAAATAACAAACAAACAAAAAAACAAAATCGACAAATGCAATTTTAAAATCTACGCGCCTTCATATCTTTTATTTTTATTTTTTTTTTTTGTTCATATTTATGCTGATTATTTTGTTATTTTTATTATAAATTAGGTATAAATGAAACTGTGATAATCTTTGATACAACAGTCAGATATAAATGATACAGGCAATTTTAAAATAAAGAGAGAAATAAAAAAGTTAAACTTTAGCAAAATGCTATTAAAATGTCAATTTTAATAGGAAACTGAACAGATAAAGTTTCCGAACACTTAAATGAATCTCCCTAAAAAAAAAAAAAATTTTCTTAACTTGATCAGAATTAATTAATATTATTAATATTCCATAATATTAAGTTTTCTCAAAAACATTATACAACCGCATTTAGTCTAAGAGATTTTATCTTTGATCACGTACTAACAGGCTCATTTTCCTCCACAGCACCACATAAAGTCAAATACAATTATTCTTCATTCTTTTTAAAATAAATTCTAATTTTAATCCTCAACACAATTCTTTAGTACAAAATCTTTGCTTACAATATTCAATCGATTGCAAACGTATGTATGGAAGTGTTAGTGGATTATAAGCGTAACAAATTTTCCACAGACTATACAAATTTAAATAAAAATCGATTCATCATATAAAAAGGAAAAATTTTTCAATATTTTTACGATGTGTTTTTTTTTCATTTTATTGAACTAGTAGAAGAGTAACTTATCTTCATATCGTGTAGGAGAGATATCAAAAGATTAAAGATTATGACCCCATATTATGGTTAAATATATCCCACTATAACAATAAAATATAGGTACAAAACCAACTAGAAGATTAAAGAATACATTTAAGAGTCCAAATTACCGTTCTTAAATTATAAAAATAAATATTTTATCTACTATAACTAGCCTACAAAACTTAACTAGAAGCATCAGATAACAGACCAAAAATAAAGACAAAGGAAATGCAAATAACCAACAAAAGCAGATTATATCCTATAGACAGGTTCTAATGCAAAGCAGAAAGCAGAAGTAGAACTTTGATTAATTCTTACTACAAGGGTTTACAATTTCAGAAAATATATTTCAGTAGCCATCAGAAATAAAAACGCTTTAAACACTATACTTTATGAAACCAATATCAGCCCAATGGTGGGTAGTAGTTAAATAACCAGCCTTCATTCCATAGATTTTGCGATCAAATACTGGTCAAGACATATCCAATGTATTATAGTATATTAGTTTATATCATAATACAAAAATAAATAAATAAATAAGTAATTCTTGTATAAAGCTATAGATGGCGAAGGTATTTGTGCTTGATAATCTTATACAACATCTAAACGACCGATTAATCAACAGCAGCTTATAGTGAAGTTATTGTTAAAGAAACTGATACTTCGTCAGTTTAATATTTATGACTTTGTGGATAATATACGATCCTTTTACGAGCTGAAACGAAAAAATAAATCCCTTGTTAGAAAGTTTATTTTCATAAAGAAAATACAAAAATCATTAAAATTATATTTCTAAAATTACATAGAAAAGAAAAATATTCAGAAACTAAAAATATTTTTATTTGATAAATTTTACTATATAGAGAAAGAAATCACATTAGGTATATAAAAAAATAAGTAAATATTTTTTTTTTTTTTTTTTGTAATATATTTTTATGATAATGTGATAAAATTAAAAAAATATTTATTAATATTAATTACTTAATTTACACAAAAATAAAATAAAAAAATAAAAGAAGATATTAAATATTTACAAAAATAAAAAGAAAAAAAAAAAATTTATTTTTAGTTTCATTCAACAACTAAAAACATTGTTATGCTGCATTTACACTAAGTAACATGTTGTCAATATTATATTGTCAATCAATGTCAATTTAAATGTAAACATCTATGTCAATTTTTATCAAATATATATTAATTCAAATCATTGTCAATTGAAAGACAATATAATTGGAAATATGTCATTTAGTGTACAAAGTAGATATAGGCTAATAATGATATTCTGGAAATTCATTATATAAAATCAATTTTTCCTTATCATTATATTATTATCGAAGATATATAAAAAAAATTATGATATTATAAATTGAATGTATATCACTTTGAACAGCGCTTAAAATACACATTGCTTCCCCAAAATTTATATTAAACATGTTATTGATTGGCCTTCCCCAAGGCCACAAAAAATTCATCTTAAACATGTTATTGATATTGCCTTTTAATATCTATTTTTTTTTTTTAACTTTTTTGAACTGTTTCTATACGGTGGTCAGAAATACCTTTTTATATATTACAGCTTTTTTTCGGCTACATTATCCTTGCAAAAAGATTTTTATATCTTTTTCCATTACGGTTGTATCATGGTAAGAGGACAATACTTATCAAAATGTAATCATATGTATATGAGTTTAAGTGAAAAACTTAAAAAGAAAATGAAAATTTCCTGATAATTTTAAGTTAAAGATAGCATGATGTTAAAAAATATTTTAATTTTATTATGTTTAGTAGGAGTATGTTATAAATTGTGTAAAAAACAGGGAAAAATAATAAATGACGAACTTTGTGCTATTCATAATTTTTTAAATATTTCTACATTTAAACTGTTAATTGTTTTTACCTTTAAGGAAACTAAAAGCTTTAAACTTGAAATATCAAAGTTGAATATTTGAGCTGACCTAAACATATTTTTTGTATTGTAAAGTTTAACACAATATTTAAAAATATTAAATAAAATATTAAACAATTAAACATTTGTAATTTCAATACAATCAAAACAACAAATTTAAAGGTCAATTTTTTTTTTTTTTATAGAAATTTTCTATTAATTTTTAAATTACTAAAAGCTGTCACCGGCACTTTTTTTGTACCTCATTATTATTTTTTATCAATTCAATTTTGTTTTAATCAATTTAAATGTTTCTTTTTTTTTTTTGAATCTATCATATGATGTTATATAGAATAGGTAACAAAAACATTTAGATAGAATCGTCGCTTTGTTATTTTTTACAAAAACCAAAAAAAAAACCGACATTACCTTTTTTTATAATCATTAAAAATGTTACAAATTTTCAGATCTATCTTAACCCATCATAATTTCCACAACAATTACTTTTAAAGAAAGAAATTTACAAAAAAAAAAAAAAAAAAAAACACAACAAAAATTAAATAAATTTAAAATTCATATGAAAATTGTAACTTTTTTTTTTTTTCCAAAAACCCTCAATTTCTTTTCAATTAGTATTGAAAATTTAAATTAAGAAAAATTAGATCACCATGAAATAAAATATAATCAAAACTTTAAAAAATTAAAATTAAATTTCAAATAATTCAATAAAAAATGGATCAAGCACAAAATTTCATTATATTTTAAATATTAAAAGAACCATCCAATATTATTGATGAGATGTACATCAAAGGTTCACAATAAATGCCATAACATCATCTTAAAAAATCAATTGAATATATTATTCACCTTATTTAATAATAAAATACTAAAAATCCCCATAGTATTCGTATTTCGTATATTTATTATAATATATATATACAAAGAAAAATAAAGAAAAATGAATAACTCTTAAAAACAAAAAAAAAATTCAAAACTTAACTCAAGAAGTAATAATAAAACCACAACAATATATAACATTGGTAAGAAAACAACCAAAAAAAAAAAACAAAAAAAAAAAAAACCACTTCATAAGAAAATAAAAAATAATTCAATAAAAAACAAATCAGATTTGTAACAATTTAACATTTTCACACAAAAGAACATTGAAAAATTTCTTCAAAAATGTAAAAAACAAAAACAACTTTGATCTGATCTTGTTCTTTTTATATCTTTATTGATTTCCACTTCAATAGTAAACAAAAAAAAAAACGAACAAAACTTCTAACCACAAATTAACTGATTGCCGGCTTTAAATTTACAAAAAAATAATTAAACAAAACAAAAAAAAAAAAAAAAAAAACATCAAATATCATGAAATAAAAAATAAATAATATCCGCGTGCCTTATATCAACTATACACATATACACATTAATATAATATAGGCATAAGATCGACTTATCAAATTGATCAATTCTGATCAATGATAAAATCATTCAATTATATAAAAGAATATACGGAAGATAAGTACGTGTAATAAACATTTAAAAAAGATCTTTAGATTTAAAAAAAAAAAATCTTTAAGATTATACTTAATATGATCGATACCATTGATCATTCATTTACTTTACATATGTATATTAGATTTTTTTCGATATTTAATTTAAAAAAAATTGAGGAAAATGTGATAAACAATAATGTTAATTATATCGTTTGAGTACTAATATATAATAATTAATATATTGCTTATAATATTATATTTGTACTAGAGGCCCTGTAGCTGGTGTGTAAGTATATTTTATCGTGATATCTAAATTACAAAAAATTGGTACGGGATACAAAATTTTTTGATTCCAAAAGAAAACAAAAACATCATGATTCTAAACATACATACGTATTATACATGTTATATTATGTTAATGTAGATTTTGTAATAGAAAAATCGTATCCAAAAATATGCACTTGTATTCAAAACTTAACGGAATGTTATAATACGTAGTGTGTGGCTGAAAACTAAATTCATTGTTATTCAAATAAAATATTTGGTGGCAAGAAAAAATGTTGTAAAATCTTATTATTAAACATAATATAATCACTGACAGTTTGAGAATCATTTAGAATTGTTGTCCGTCAACCCATCCCCAAATCCCAATATCAAATCAAATAAATCAGTTAGTTCTTTTTTATTTGAATTCAGATCATATTTTGTTTTTTTTTTTTTTTTTTTTTTTTGAAGTAAAGAAAAACTTATATGTATGTTTGTATGTATGTATGTATTTATATTGAAAACAACTTGTCAAATGATACTGAAAAATTAATCAATAACTTTTAAATAAATACGAGGCCATATATTATTCAAAAATGATTTTTTTTTTTTTTTTTAAAATGAAAGGCGCTGTTTGATGATAAATATAAGCAAGATAAAATTTTATTATATAAATCTAAAATCATTACTCCTGATCATGAACCAGCATTATATTTATCATCAATTTTGTTACATTGTTGCTAAATTGTTTATTGAATTTTGTAGATATATTTTTTTTTTAAATATTTTATACGTTTTATGCGCACACTCAAAATTTTAATTTAAAATTTGAAAATATTTACAAATAAATTTTTTTTTTTTTAAATTAAAATATTCCTTTTTTTCTAAGTTAAAATAAGCCTCGCTCGAAAGAATAGTTATTGAAACTTAAAAAGTATCATAATTAGTAGAAAATCTCATCATTTCACGAAAATTAAAAAATAATTGTAAGAAACCAAGGCCAAAACTTATTTAAACCTATATATGAGATTTATTATATTCAAAACTGGTCTATATAGCTCTACTATACTCACCACTTAATTTTGTTTTGGTTTCCCTTTAAAATAATTATGGAACCGAAATATTATAACATACAAAAACATAATGAAGTAAGTCAGAAAATTCTCATTAAATCGCGAAGTCGCAAGTAAAACTAAACTTATTTACTGAATTTATTCATCAGACCATTAATGAAAATAATTTAATAATTAAAAAAGAATAATAAACTTCAGTATACCAAAAATCTAATCAATCGTTATTAGAAAATTAACCAAATCAAATTAAAACGATCTCTATGTACGGGGTACTGTACCTTAATTAAGAATTTAAAAAAAAAAAAACCTAAGCTTTAATTTTAAATCTTTATGTTAACCATGAAGTCGATTATTAGTCGCTTTTTTTAACAGTTTTTTTTTTTATAAATATTCTTCAATCGTACTTAAATAAATTCAACACAATAAAATACATATTTTATTTTTTTTTATAATATGCCCCTTAGCAATTCACTTATTCACTCATTTTCAATTTTATTACGAAGTATGTATGTATGTATATAACATCGATTATGACACATTGTGTTAACTCAGAAAAAATAAGTACCGAATGAAACACGATAACAAAACAAAAATAAAAACAAAACAAAATGAAATAAAACAATTCTTTTAAATCTTTTTAAATCTCAATTATTTCGATATCTTCTGATTTTAAAAAGAAAAGAAAAAGTTTTATTTCAAGATTACAATCAATCGTTTGATGCAGCCGATCAATCGATTGATCGATCGATATCCATCCTTTTTGTTTTTAATTTTTTTTATTTTTATTTTTTTCTTCATAGTTTTCATTCAATTGAATTCAATTGAATCAATTTCAATTTCAAATCAAATTCAATTTTCAACAAAACGTAAATAAAAATAAAAACAATACCATAATACTGAAAAATTTGATGTGTCATGAATTTTCGTGTACCGCACACTTTTTTGTTGTTTTTTTGAGTTTCTGTAAATTGTTTAGATGTAAACTTTGATATTGTTTTCAAAACGCCGCCGATCAAAATGTCACTCAAAATAATATTTGATAATAAAAAATCGGAGTATAACTCAATTTTTCTCTTTTTTTTTTTTTTATTTTTCTTTATTTTTTCATTTGACGCGATTTTCTCTGTAATTACTTTGTTTTTTTTTTTTTTTTTTTAAATTACTGATATATACCTACTCCGTTCTCTGATGGAGGCGTTCTTTAATTGTTTTTTGTTTTTCTTTTTACAGAATATTGTGATTTATAAATGGATAAAAAAAACTAATTAATTTCAAATTAAAAAAAAGAAAAACTACAAATAATGCTGAAAAAAAAAGTTTACTTAATTTTAAATAAAAAATGGCGTTATATTAACGATTCCATAATTTAATCATATTCATTATTTTTAAAATCGCACTTTAAATAGATTTAAATGACGGAAATTTTTCTTCAAATCAATCATGTTAGTTTTTATTTGTTTTAATTTGAATTTGTTTTTAATTTTATCAAAGTCATTTTATCAAAGGTATTGTCCATACTTTATTTTTTTTTTTGTTAGAAAATCTAAACACATATTATTTTAATATGACTTATTATCGAGCTATATGGCTAAAATTATGTTATGATCTCACTATTATTGATTAAATTTAGACAAAGATCCAGAAAAACATCCTGCAAACAAAAAAAGTACAAATCAGCATGGATATGATTTAAAAATTAAATAGAATTTATGAAAGGTGTTACGCATTTGATTTTTTTGTTCAACATCTGTTTAAGTTTTTAACGAAGCTTGAAGAACTTTGAAAAGAACTTTTTAACGAAACAGTGAAAAGTGCAAAAAGGTGTTTTCCTTAGCAATTATTTGATTCATATAAAATGACAAGCAGTCAAATTAAAAAAAAAATATGGAAATTAATAAAAAAAATGAAAATAGGCAAATTGAGATATTTGGCCTACATAATGGTACATAAGGAACAAAAATACCACATTTTGTAACTTATATACTTGTAATACAAGAAGCAATATATATATACAAGTAAAGCATGAACATCGCATTGTTAAAGAATTTTAAAATCAATTGTTGTACTGTGTTTCATGCAACTATTTAACAGATTTGTGACAGCTATGCTATTTGTTGGCATACATTAATCGATACGACACTCCAAAAGAAAAAAAAAATCAACATCCAATAAAAATTGAATTTCCTTCTGCGGCATCAGTAATCGAAGTTTTTTCTTAATAAATCAGCCTTTCAAATTTGATATAAATTGACTTTAAATAACATTCCATTTTCCAATTCTAATGTTCAATATTTAAATGATGGCATTCACTGTACTCTCAGCTTAAAAACTTAACCAAAAGAACTAAATAAAATAAACTGCACCAAAATTTCTTTAATCATAAATTCTTTTTTAAGTAGGCCATATTGTCATAACCAAAATATGATTGCTTTTAATTTTAATAAGCCCATATTTATTCACAGTGAAATAACAGATTCATTGTGCAAAAATATCATGGAAAAAAAACCTATTTAATTTCCCAAATCTTTTATAAATCAGACCAGAAAAATGTTTTTGTTTCTTTTTTTTTTTGTTTTTTTGACACTAGACTAGATCTGAATATCCCCTTTTTAAATAATATAAGTATTAGAATTACTATGAAAGTATTATTAATAAACATTCATGTAAATATTGTTCTCATATTTTTTAAGATTCAATTTTTTTTTCTATTTTTATTTTTAATAACAAATAAAAATGTCAAAAAATATCCTTCAAATCAAAATGATTGTATATACAAAATTAATACAACATGAACAAACAACAGCAACAAATTGCAACAAAAAACAGAGGGATAATGTATCATTTAAAAGTTTAAGCCACTACTAATTCGTTTTGTATACGGATGGTTGACTTTTTGTCATTTTATTTTCCTTTATTCATTTTTCTTTTGGTATATTTGTTTCTTTTTTTACCACAAATAAATTTTCCTTCTTCGTTTTATTTTGTTTTTTTTTTTTTGGATTCAATCCATTATGTTTTCTCTTTCTTTATCACTCTATAAAATTAATTGTATATAAAGTCTACCATTGCATGCAATAATGTACGAGCAGATTAAACACAATAATTAAGTGTTTCTTGTTAGTTTTACTTTGATTCTTGAAATTTTTCGTATCATATTGTAGTTTTAAAACATCGAAATTTGTCAATCATTTATTTTTTAGTACTTGGACTGGACAGGAAATATCAAATCTGGAGAACGAGGTGGCCACGCGAAATCAGCATTTTTTGAAATTATTCGGTTATCGAAAAGTTCTCGCAGCATCGCCATTGTCTATCTTGCGGTATGAGCTGGAACCAATTGTCCCAATTATTGAGAACTATCGGTCGTAAAAAAATTTCCAACATGGTCCGGTATACAGCCCCAGAGACGGTTTCTGGATGCTTAGTTCCATTTTCGTAAAAATGTGAACCGATAACTCTATCAGCCATAATTCCACATCTAAGAGTGCATCTGAGAGGGTTAATTCACTGCTCTCGAATTCTCCGCACCCCAAATTCTGCCTTTTTGTTTGTTGATATATCCATTTAAATGAAAACAAATCAACAACAAATTTTTCATTCTTCTTTAGCCCTTTTTTTAAAACAAATTTTCAAAAAGATTTACCATCAAATTTTACAATAATTTAAAGACTAAATAATTAATATATAATTCTATATATGTAAGAGTAAGTTTTTAATATGCTTAATCCAAATTTTCTTTCGCTTATTAAGCTTTCCATGAAAGTATTACATGGAAACGAACAAGAGCTCACAGCCACTTTTTCAATTTCATAAAAAAATTATACTATTTAAAAAACGAAATAGTTATAAAAACTCATCAGTGACTTTAAAAATCCGCTTATTAACCCCATCTAGTAAGAACTTTACATTTCATTAAATTAGTGTTTTAATAAACCACGTTTCATCGTACTCTTAATGAAGTTACAAATAATTTTTTCTGCTGTAGATAAATTTAACTCATTCTCATATATAAACGTTAAAATATTTTCTACACAAGTATTTACAAATTTATGCCCACAACGTCATAAAAGGATATAAAATACCAAAAAAAAAAAAAAATCGTTCATCCAATCTATTATAAGGATAAAATAGAAATTTTGTAGCGATCTAATAAATAAAACTAACACTTTTATAGCCCTCGATAATAGTTTTTCAACAAAATGAATAAAAATGGATTTGTTGGTTTTATTAAGTTTTCACAAGCAAATCATTTGTTAACAATAAAAATAAAGAAAAAGTGAAAGGGAAAGGAAAAAGGAAAGGAAAAAATAACCATATAAAAAAGAAAGAAACAGAAATATAAAAAAAAACAAAACAAAAAGTACATAAACAATAGAAAAGCAAAATGAAAATTTGTTCAACTGGAACCCTCTCTTCTATTTTATTGTTTTATTTATTATAGGTTAAATTTTTATAACGGAAAATATTACCAGGTACATATGTACAATAAATACGTATATACATTTATATACAAATATTATTTTGTTTGTTACAGTCTCAGTAAGTTGTATATATACTTTTTGCTGGTTTTTTTTTTTTTTTTGTTTTGTACCATTCTATTTTTATTAAATAGTGTAGATGTCCTTGTTATTAACAAGGGATTTGTAACCATTTGTTTTGCATTTATTTGTTCATATTTGTTCATTTTTCCCCCAATTTAAAAACAAAAAAAATATATATAGGAAAAAAATAAAGAAAAAACAAAATTGATATCCTTTTATTTAAATAGATATATACGAGTATTTATGAAAGGTTGTAAAGTAAATTATAATGCGATTGAGTTATCTTTTTTATTTTTATTTTTATTGTATAGAATATGTTATTTGTTAAATGAACTGATCAGTTTTTTTTTTTGTTTTTTGAATCAGTAAAAATATTTCTTTTAAATTATTTTTTACTGCACTACTTCGAAAAAAAAAAACTGAAAAACCTGATAACTTTTTTAGTACTATTTATGAAATAAGCTTAATGGTGTCTTATTAAGCTTATTTTTCAGAATTATTACAAACCAAAAAACCAAAATATCTTGGAATGCCAAACAACTGAATAACTGTGTTGCGAAAGATATGAAACATAATTTACTGAGAACGAGAAAAGGTAAAAGTATTTTAAGTTTTAATTCTTTTAAAAAAAAGACGCCTAGCCAATAAAGCTCAATTTAGACTCTATTCAAATAAAAAGAGTTGAGTTGATACAAAAAACGTATATAATAAACTTAAAAAAAATAATACATATCTATGATTATTCTTTATTTTAATACATATTTTTTTCGTTTTCCTTTAAAAAATTCTTTGTTCCTGAACAAATGTTTATTTACTGAAAAATACGTTATTTTTTACTGGTCAATTAAATTTTTACCTTTTGTAAAAAAAAAAAAAAAAAATAAGATTTTAATACCGGAAAGTTAAGTACAAATTAACATATAGGATGGTTATTCGTTTATTTTTAGAGTAAAAAAAGGGAAAATCTCAAAATTTATACAAGTAAGGAAAGTAGAAAATGAATATGCCTATTTTAAGTACAGTGTCGGCTTAATAAAATATCAAAACAAAAAAAAATATGAAATTTTATAAAATATAATTTCATTTGTTTTTCCTTTTTTATCTCTTTTACACTTTTTGGTATCCTTATACATACAATTATTATCCTTTTGATTTATAATGATGTGATATTGATATCTAATTCAAATGAACATTTCAATCAATGAAATTTTATTGAATAGAATTTCTATAATATTTAAATAAAATATTTGTTAAAAAAAAATATGATAAAAATAAATATAAACAAAAAATATTGTCGTCAATCATTTGTTTGAAAGCGTTAATAATAAATTTACAAAAATATCCCTGAGAAATAATAATTTTATTCAATGTCCTTATTATTTATTCGTCAGATTAACCAAAAAAAAAAGAAAAAAAACAAATTAAATAATTGAATATGGAGAAAAAGATCATGAAAAATTAATTGAATATAAATTTCGGTATATAGATATGTATATTGATTCTACGGATCATTAGTTTATGGGAGGAATAATTTTACAATAATTTTTTTTTTATATTTAATAATTTAAATAAATAAAAAAAGGAAAATTAAAAATTGTTAAATATTTTAAAGGTAAATTATGTATTGATTTTTATAATAATTCATATAATTTATGTAATGAATACTTTAAATATTTTTACATGAAATTTTATATGGTAATAAATAATAACCAATAATTGTTTTTTTTTACCCAGCTGTATTTATAAATCTTATTATAAATTTTGGGCTTTTTTTAAAACAGAAAATAATATAACTAATTATTTTTATTTAAATTTTTAATAATTGTCCTAAATCGAAAATTTTCAACTATAATGAATAAAATGCATATATATTGTTTAACACAAAATTTTAATTCAATTTGATTAAATTTTTGATTTAAAAAATATTGGTATGAAAATCAAAATTCTTTCTCATAATTAATAGAAAAAAAATACTTCTTAAACCTTTTTGCATTTCAATGTTTGCCGTCATACTTATAAGTTTAAATCATTTACATTTAGGTTTAAAGACAACAATAACATCTTCTTTCATTATATTAACCTATTAACCTAATTTTTACTACATTAACCTATTTTTACTACATAGCAGAATTTTTCCTTTCTTAAACAGTACAATTTATAGTACTAACCTATAGTTTGGTTAAAAATGAAGGTTGTGTTTAGTGGGCTAAAGTCCCATAAGTTAATAAAAAAAAAACTCGTGCTCGTATAACTGCTCTTTAGCATTTTTCGATGATATCCACCTACCTCCGCACAAAATATAAAATTACAATAATTCTATTTTGATTAATCTAAATTTACAATTTTTGTTCAATTTGCCGTAGGTATATTTGAATTGCATTCCATTTATCTTTTGGTTATAATTTTTTTTTTTATTAATAAACTAGAGCACCATGTATAAATTAAAGTAGTTTACACCATTTATAAAGTTTGCTCATTACTGTAACTGCAATCAATTTTGTTTATGTGTTTGAAACGTTTTTGTTAATAGACTTTTCAAAATCTATCAAGTAATAATTTGCAAAATTAAAATTTAACTTCTTATTGTTTTGTATTTTAATATTTTGTATTATTAAAAAATTTCATTACATGCTAAGTCTTTCTTTTAATGTAAAAAATCTTAGGGCACATTCTCAATTATGTTCCTATAGAAAGATCTATATTTTCTAGAGCATATAGTTAAAAAAATCATTACTCAGTAATCGGATTATTGAAATATGTTGACAACGTAATAAGAATGAATAAGTACAGCAAAAAAAGGAATTCCACTAAATTCAATCCACACCATTAATAGAAGGTTAAATGAAACCAAACTGAATCGGGAATATTGAAATTAAAAAGTATAATTGATGAATAAAAAACCAAAAATCTGTAACCACTAATAAGAAATTTTACAGATTTACTTCTAGAGAAGGGCACAAAATTTAGTTTGAAAAGTATAACTATATATAAAAATATTATAAGAAGAACAAGAAGATAAGTAATGCATTCACTTCTTATACTTATAGCAACCAATAGCATTTTAAAAGTAAATTTTACATATGGGAAGTGACATTTGCTTCCAAACATTTAAAAATCTATGAAATTTTTGAATTTCTATACTAAATATATTAAAAAAAGTAAATAGCAAACCAGTATGTAAAACGAAAGGTTTTTTAAATCGGTCATTTTCCAAACGACATTAAAAATCGTTTTCAATATGTGACTTGCACCAAAATTTGAAATTTTTCTTAAAATTTTATATATATAAGAAAAATTATAAAAAATTAACAGACACTTTTTTCAATTTAAAGAAAACCCTACTTATTTGAAAAAAAAAAAAAAAAACTGGTAACCCATGTAAAAATAAAATATTAGAACTTTAACTGATTGCTAACTGGTTACTGGTATCTCAATAGCTCTTTAATGAATGACAGATATAAAACATCTTATTTCTCTCAATTTATCTAAAAACGTTGCTATGAGGGAAGTAAAATTCTGCAAAACATAACAGTAAATTCAAACACTAAATTAACAGAAATTATAATTATTATTTTGATATTGATTTATAAAACTGTCCTTTCGACTTTAAAGATTTTCAGAATTTATAGTATATAATATACAATTTTTATAATGGGGTTTTTCTAACTTTACGGGGCTTTAGTTTCGTAATAGATGGAGCTACATAAAAAGCTGTTGTAAAACATTAACTTTTAAGAGTCCTATCCATGCTTAAAATTGCATTATTTTATCTTAACGGTATAGAAGTTTCGTAAAGATACGAACATACGTTTTACTTAGTACATAAACCTGACAAGAAGATTTTTTAAAAAATTTTTTGAAAATTTTTTAAAAACAGTACTTTACTTTTCTGATTTTTTTTTTTTTAAATAAATTACAACTAAACAAATAAAAATTAAATTTAAAATCATAAAACTAAGAACACAAAGTCAGAAATTTCTTTTTTTTTTTTATAAAAAACAAAAACTAAATGTTATATCAAAAAATTTTGAACCTTTTTAAAAAAATTTCTACGAATTGAATTTAAAAGCAAGAACAAGATTTATATTAGTACTAATTGCTTTACAATTTGTTTTCAAAATGAATAATGGATAAGTTGTAAATCAAAAAAAAAAACAGAAACAACAAAAAATTTCTTTAGTCAAAAGTGAGATTTTAGTCATAAAACCAAAAAGTAATAAAATAAAATCACATTTTAAAATATGCAACCACTGATTTTTGGTTGTATGTACGAATGTTTAAGTGAAAATTGTGGCTTTATTTGGAATTTTAACTAAAAATAAAAAAAAAATTTTGATCCTGATTTTTTTAAACCAAAATATTTTTTTAGTTTTAGTCAGCAGGTGAACAAACATTTATAATCTGAGAATGCCATTTATTACCATGTTTATTATCCTGAATTGTAATGAAAGATTACAATTTTCAATTTATTGTCCTTTATTGTATTGTATTTAATTTTATCCTTATTTTCAATAACAATTAATTCGTTATGCAAATTGAAAATAATATTTGGAAATTTTAGTTAAAGCATTTTGGTTAAAAAAAATTGACAAACCAGTACCTAAATTTCGACGAATCTTCAAGGTTTATATACAGTTAGCCAAATTCTAAATTACAAAATATCATTTTGTCTAAAATTTTTTGGCGAAAGGGACATTTTACAACTTCTCATTTGGAATTATGTGACACTTCCCAAAAAAATATTTGACAAACTTATTTGAAAATAAATTATTTATTTTCGGAAAAAATATACAACCCTGATTTTCTAATAACGTTTCTAAGAACCCTTTTAATTAATTATTCTTTTTACATATACATACTATACATATTTATCCGCAATAAAGCATGTTTTGCTTGTTAAGAATTATTTTATTAAAAAGTGTTTTTGCGATTTGTCCATTTTATTAAAAGTTGTTTTATGAAGCGTCATTTTGCTATAAGTCTTTTCTGTAAAATAGCATTAGACAAAGTGTCTTCTTGAGAAACGGTTTTAGGCAAACTAACATTTCGCACTTTTCAAATAAACGTCTTTGGTTTAACTTGAAGATTGTTGTCCCTAAAATTTATTAATGAAATTTTAATATTCTTCAAAATTATTTAAAAAATGTAACTTCTTTGTTTTTTTTTTTTTTTTTTTTACACGCTAGGAACGGATTCCCTTTATACATATGTAGGTTTAGTTATTAGGAAAATAGGATGGTGAATGGGAATTTGTGGGAAGATTTGGAACGAACCTATAAAGATTCGTTTTCAATTTTTGCAAATTGTAGTACGGAACGTTATTGACAGAGGAGAACACATTAGATGGAAGCATGTTCCACATCTTAGCAGTTCTCATAACAAATGAGTTTCCATAGTCAGTTTTAAACCATCTTGGAATTATACACTACTTATTATTCTATTAAGTGCCTCATTGGAAATATTTATCATTATTTTCTACTATTTACTATTGTAGATGATATAAAATGATTTTTTTCGTAACAAAATAGTTATCATGGTATTCATATAACCTTCAAATTTCAAGTATGAAAAAAGAAACTAAAATCTGTAATATAGAATACCATTAAATACCCAAACAACTTCAAAATTATATAATTAATAATTAAAAGGGAAGAAGAAAAGCATATCAATATCAATTATACATTTATAAAGTCAATGTGGTATGTAAATAGGAAAATTTATCTTTAAGTTGCGCAATTTTCAATTTTGTTTTTTCCTTGATTAAATAACACTAAGGACAACCAAAAGCTATGACCTAATACTAAATTTCAATTGATAGTCTTTTGCATTAAAAGTGATTTCAAAATAATGTCCATTTCTATATATCTTATCCTTAAATTATAGTATTGTTTTGTTAAGTAACCGTAAAGTATAATTTTTGTAATTTTATGCAAATAAAAATTAAAATATAACTTGCTGCCGCGGTTTAACACATACATATATTTTTGTATAATATGTAAAATAAAATGACTTCCTTTAAATGCATTCAAATTAAAATTTTAAATTTATGATTTTTTATATGGAATTTAAATCTGAGTAATTGTAAGTATGACTGAAATAATACATCTGCTCTTTTAATTTAATAAAATAAGCCGTGAAATGATTCAATAACCCAACATATATAATTTTAGCTATATATAATGTAGTTATATAAAAAAAAAAAAAAAAAAATCTACAAATATTTACAAGAATTGCACAAAAACAATGTTAACTTTTATAACGGTTGAAGAGTTATTTTTTTTTTATTTTTCTTTTTTCTTAAATTTGTATATACTTACATATGATACATATACACATATATATATGTATATACGCATCAATTCAGTTCGATTTTTTTTTTTTTGCAAATCATAACCCCTATTTAGAATTTTTATATTGATCGTATATAGTAAATAATATACTTGTATGTACATATATAATAATATATAAGAAAAATATTTCTTTTTTCTTTCTCTCTTTCCAAATTTATTTCTTTTTTATTATTTTTGGAATCAATTACTCGCCATTAATCATAATTTAACAAACGATCAAATAAAAAAAATAAAAAAAATCATATAATAAAACATACCATAATAATAATAATAATAACTACTGAAACGGCTGTTAACCACTTATTCCGCTTAAATGATTTTAAATTACATCTATACTTAACGCTCACCATATCACTGGTGGTACGCTTTCATGTACATAAATACATACATACACATATTACAAGTCAAGTGCTTGCGTGAGAAAATAATAATTTTCTTTGTTGTTTTTCTTTTTGTTTTTTCTTTTTTATTTTTTTTTTTTCCTCAATGCGGATAAAAAATGTAAATCTTGAAATTTTAAAATTAGTATAGAAAAAACAAAAAACAAAAACATCAAAAAATATAAATTTTCAATAAGTCTTCTAGTGATTAATAAGTGCTACATAAATTCCAAATATTTTATTTATTAAAATTAAAGAATGTCACAAATCTATAAGGAAAATAAAATAATTAATTGTATATATATAGGAAAATAGTAAAGAAATGTTATAAAATTATTTATATCCTTAAAATATAATCAATAAAATTAAATAAAATAAAAGTTTTGGACGTTTTAACATATTTTTCATACTTATACGATTTAATAAAATTTTAAAAAGAGAAAAACAGGGAAATTAATAGCTAGCGAGATTTGATGTCTTACATATTTTCTTTTTCTCGATTCAATAGATTTCTTATACCAGAAATAAACAGCATTAAATTTTATTTTAGAAAGAATTGAACTTAAATATTTTGTTGAAAGGGGGATGGTAATATATAGGCAAAAGAAAATTTAGTTTTTTCCCGATGTTTGATGTTTGACTCTCAAACTATAGTTTTCTAAATTTCTTAACCATGAAAACAATTTCTCCAACTTTTCCTACACAAGATACCTCTCTAACCAGGTACCGAAAATTTACTTGCTTCTTGCTTCAAACTAAAAGTTATTAAATTTAAATTAAATTCAAAATCATATGTTCGATTCGATTATGGACCCATATTTATTGAATTGAAACGATACATAATTAAATCCGAATACGAATTATGATTCTGACTTAATTTTGTATTATCGAAATAGTGATTACACTATTATGCTAATATACATAATTTTATTTCCCACTTTTCTTTTTTTTTTTTTGTTTTGTTTTTGATTTTTAGTTTTTTTTTTATTTTTCCAAAAATTAAAACTGCATGGTCCGGATTTTCGAGTAGCTTCAACAACAAAAACTTAAAATGAATTTAAAAAAAAAAAAAAAATGCACAAAGAGTTGAAATTAGAAATAAAAAAAAAAGTAAAAAATAAGCAAACATGTTAAGAATCATAAGTGGATTCATTTCAATAGTCACTTAATCCACATATATACGATAACGTATATACACTTGACTACAGTATCTAGCAAAAATTGTTCTAATATCTTATTTTGTGTAAAATCATTCCAACTATATAAAGTGTAAAATAGAGTTGATGCTATATTGAAGAAAATTGAAAAAAGCTTTTGGTAACTTTTAAGCATTTAAAACAATATTTAAAAAAATAAAAGCCCACTTTTTAAATTAAGAAAAACACATGAGATTACATTGAAAACGTGGTAATATTCCGGCAAATGAAACACTTTATTTTTACCATCTCGATGCATCTATAACTAATCATTCTAATAAGAGTTCACTTCTAAAATTTTCTATCTCACCATATATATAGTTTATGTATGTTGTAAAGCATGACCAGATATTTAATGAACTTAAAATTTAACAATATATTGAAGGTTCGCACATACTGAAAACATTTTGACTTCGCCCTTCGTTTTTTTTAGGCCGAATGCATATAAAACTGAGTTTAAACTCAAATTTGATTTTTTCAAACAAAAACTACGCTTGAACTACGTAAGTGTATGCATTTGACCCTACTTTGACTATGCTCTTAATTTGATCGACAATCTTCATTCTTCTTGCTAATTTTTTTCCTTTATTGGGCAGATATACATAATTAATTTTTAAGAGAGGGACAAAAAATAATTAATTTTTTTGAACCCTACATAAAAAATTTTGAATATCATATATTCATAAGGAAGATTATATGGTAGAAGTAGATAGAACTTACATAATATATTTGAAAATAATTTAATTTTTATCCAACACTGTAACATTTGATATACAACATGTGTAATGTAATGTGTATATTCAATGTAAATATATTTATTAGCAAAAGCAAATTAAAAAACAACTTAAAGAACAGTTGAAATAAAAAAAAAAAAGTAAAAACAAAATAAAATAAAAATTACTCCAATCAATTAAATAGAAGTCAAAATCTTAAAACGGTACATTGGTAGGCACTTAAAAAAAAAAAGGTTACGGCGTTCATTACAAGCGTTTTTTTTTTTTTTTAATGTAATTGAAACCTGAGGTGTGCTATTATCATTAATCAAATTGAAAAATAACTACTGTGAATACATATATGTATATATATGTATTATTATTTATTTTATTTTACTTTTGAAAAAAATTGTATATAAACTAATATATATGTATATACGATTTAAAAATGGCGTCTTAAAATAAAATTATAAATGGTGTCTAAAATGAAATAGTTAAATATTTGAAAATTAAAATTAATTTTAGTTTGTTATAAAATGTGACAGGGTTTTTATTTTTGGTTTATTAATTAAATTAATTTTATTTAGTAGCAGCATAATATAATGTATATATATATGATATATACTGTACATATATTAATATAGTAACAGTAATAAAGTTGAAATTATTAAATAATATATTTTCGGTTGTTTTTACCTTTTCAGGTGCCAACAAAATAAATTAGGGAATTAATTTTAAAATTTTATTTAAAATTATAAAAATAAAAAAAATAACATGTAGATACTTAAAGTAATATATCTGTAATTTTTATTTTATATAGCTACAACCGAATAATCAACGGCTTAGTAAAGCTAATAATTTCAGAAATTAAAGCTTGGTCAAATATGAATAATAAATGTCTTAGTAGATACCTAAACTCCTTATAGGAGTGAAAAGAAGAAAAAAAATCTCATTATTAATTAAACATTAGAGTTACAGCTAGCATCAAATTTTTTTACAAATTATTTTCACTTTATAGTCTCTATTTTAGTATATTTTATCTCAGGACAAAACTTCTGCAGAAATTACACTTGAAAATATATGATAATTATATGGCAAACTTTTTACTATTGTTTCTTTCCAAACACGCAAAGTTTTTTAAAGAGAAATAAAGAAGCCTTTGTTGCCCATTCCTACGTAATTTCAAATTCCTATAGATGGCATAATTCAAATATAATGAGTTCCTTAAAATTGGAGATGATTACACTTTCAATTTACATATAGGTTTAAGGAAAACGTTAACACCTTCGTTTATCATAGGCAAATCTTATATCTTATTTTGACTCCATAGCAGAATCTTCTCTTGCCCAAACAGTACAATGCCAATATACTACTAAAGGTCGACGTTAATACATGCAATCGTGCTCGTGTCCCTCTTCTTTAGCATTTCTCGATGATTGCCACCTATTGCCCCATAAAAAAATGTTATAACTTGAATATTTTTAAATTATATTTTGATATAATTTTTTTTATCTTTGATCTCTATTTTTTTTATCTTCGAAGATTTTGGAATTTATTCAACTCAATTCAACAACAATCTTCACTAAAGTTAAAGAATGCTGGAATTTAGAATTTAATTAAGCATTTATTGACTCAATCCAATAGGAATAATCAGAAAGGAAGAATTAAATATATTAAAGTAAATCTATATACATATACTGTTCTACAAATTTAATATTAACTATAATTTTTTATTTTTTCGTTCTCGTTCTCGTTATAAATTAAGAGTTAAAATTGTGCAAAACAATGAGTTACAAAATAAAAACAACAACATTAAAAAAAAAACCTTGATGTAAAGTCATAAAACCTAAAAATATAATGCAAAAAGAAAATGTTACCACTGACTTTTGGTTGTATATTTTGATGCAACTTGTGGCTTTATCGTGAATTTTAACCTAAACAAAACCTAATATTTATTTTAAAAAAAAATATTTTTAGCAAGTCAGCAGGATACTGTAGTATTTATTACATTTTACAGATAATTTAACAATATTTTGTTTTTTTTTTTTTGCAATTTTTATAAATTGTTTTGTTTTTAAAAACTATTAATTTGTAAAGAAAATTATAAATAAGTAGGTACCTAAATACTAACTAATTTTTTTGAAAAAATAATTTTTAAAGTTTAGGTATTGAAATAAAATATAAATATACATTTTCAAATGATATTATGGCAGGATATTTTAGAAACTAATGATCATAAACTAAGTACTTTGATAAATATCTGACATGTGGTTTTATAGTTTTTAAAACTAAAGGTATTTTGATTATAAAAATTAATTGCAAAATATAATTTTGAAAACGAGTTAAAAAAAAAATTGTTTTACTATATATGTATATGTTAAATAAATTCTCTAAAAATTTCAGATATTCTCTAACTAATCTTTGAAATACTAATTGTAATCTAAACTTGTAACCAAGAATTTTAAACAAAAGATATGAAATGATTTAGCTGATGGAAAGAATCGTCGTATTGGTTGTGATAGTAAGTAAATAAACCAGTGATTTCGTTTAATTATATGGATTATTCCATTTTTCCAAGGTATATGATGATTTTATTCAGCTCTAGTTCGACAGCATCTTCTTTTTTCTGCCCAGTTTTATTCTAGAGTCATTCTCGTTATATTTGGTGTTTTTTTTTTAAGTATGTATCCATTTCCATTTTCGTTACATTATATTTGTTTCAAAATCAATTCCTCACTTTTTATATTCCACAGAGTATTATTTGTTTTTGTTCTTGATCAGAATACTGTGTATATGATTCTCAGGCCCTTATTAATAAATGCCTGCAATCTTTTGTCAATTGAAATTGATGTCTACCAAGTTGGGCTGCCATATTGTAGAGTTGATTTAACACAGGATCGAAATATTCTAAATTTTGGTGTTTCTGGATATCACCAAGTTGCTTCAACGAGTTACAATCGATTAAATATTATTCTAACTTACTTTAGTATATTTTTCAGATACTATGCTGGACTTTTCCGCTAATTGATATTATATTGTACAGTACAGGTCACAGAACTTTTTTAACAAACTTAAATTTGTTGATCATTTATTTTAAGATATTCTAATATAACAGTCATTGAATCTCAACGCTTTCGTTGATTTGATCCAAATGTTGATTTTAAATCCAAATCAACTTATGTTAATGTTAAATCCAAAGACATTATTTTAATAAGGATAAGTAATTCTAATATAAAACTATAAAATAAATTAAAATTTTAAAACTATATAAATTTTCCTATACAAACTATAGATGTTACCTTAAGATAAATTATTACAAAAATTATATATTCACAAATAATTTAATGAAACAAATTGGACCTTTTTGTTTTTATTTAAAATTCTTTTCTCCTTTAAATTACCTAATCGATTTTTTATACGATAATTTTTCTTACTGTACAATACAAAAAAAAAAACATTCATAAAATGCAAATTCAACTAATATTGAAAACTATTTTTATTCCCTCTTATTAAAAAAAAGTATCAAATTAGCTTTAACATTATATTGCAAAAAAATTAATCTAAATATTATATAAAACTACAAATATACGTAAAAATTAAAAAATTTTAATTCTTGTTTTGCCCTAAACAAAAAACAAAAGAATTATAAAATCATATAAAAAAAAACTCATTTATCTTGATCCTTATAAAATAATATAAGGACGAACCATATGTAATGTACCCATATATTGTATAATATTTCTTTTTGTTTTTGTTTTTTAATCCAACCAATATTTTTATTCAACAATTTTATAGTCTATTACAAATATCCCTATATTTATCTTTTTAGATATTAAACTAATAATAAACAATTTCAATACCTAATATTATATTATATACATTTGTACTTATACATATACATATATATTATAAATGTATCCAATTACAAATCTGATAAGATATATTCAAAATACCAGTAGTAGTATATAAAAATAATAAACAATGGTACAAAAAACAAAACAAAACAAAAAATTTACCCAGAAAATTTTAAAATTTGCTTAAGGATTTCTTCACCTTCATTATTTAGTATACAATGTTATACAAAAACATTGCGCAGTCCATACGTAAAAAAGGAATTTATATACATAAGTAACAGTATAATCCATAAAATAAACAGCCCCTTTTTTATCCTGATTTAGCCAATTGCCATATTATTTTTTTTTTTTTTTTATTTTCACAATTAAACAAATGCGCGCATTATATCTGCACTATACAAAAAAAAAAAAGAGACTTATGTCCTTTTCATTGAATGTATAATTTTCTTTACCAATACAATTAAAGTTAATATTTTTGGAAATTTTTCATGTTTTTCTAAATTATTCCATCAAAAGGACCTAATCATGAATAACTGAAACTCAATTATAAGGACATTTTAATAATTATTCCATATACTAGAGTAATATATTAGATACATAAGTTTTAAAAGGAGATTAGTTTAAACAATATATAGATACTATTACACCTCCACCTAAATTTCTTCAAAATTGTATAAATAAAAAATAAATAAATCACTTTCAACTTAACTTGATGTAAAATGAATTCCAGTTCTTTTAAAATTTCTAAACACAGACATAAACAGAAAAGGATAAACCAAAAGTGTTCTTCTCTTGATTTTTTCCTCTATATATTAATGATTGTATATAGAAAGCAATATTATTTATATGTTAATATTATTAATTAAAAAAGATTTATTTCAATTTTTTATATTAAATTATTTACTTGTGAATATTTTATCATATTTTTTAATATGAAAAATAAAGGTCGTTCTCTAATGCTGGCGTTGGCGTGTAACTTCACCGCCAAACTATATGCAAATTAATGTAAACGTTTTCAATGTTGGCGCTGGCAGCTGCTAATGTGTAACTTTTTTAAAATTGAAGTTGAGCAATGTTTAAAGCTATTATTTTTTATTTTTGCTTTTAATTCTTCCCTATACATTTTTAAATTTAATTAATATTAATGACCCTGGACAATTCACAGTTGTAATATAATGACACTTGACAGTTTACTGACAACTGAAGTTACAACAGCATTAGAGACAGAAAAAAAGAAACCGCTGGCGTGAAACCTTTTAAAGCTAAAGTTATATACCAACGCCAGTATTAGAGAATGGTCGAAAACAATTTTTTGAGCGAACAACCACTTCTGGTTCGAAAACATTCTAAATTATTCGATTATCAAATCTAATTCAAAGTTTGACAGTAAACAAAATTTGACAGAAAATAAAATAGAATACCTATACGCTTAATTTGATTTTTAAATTAAAGTTAAGTTAAAGTTAACGTAAAATATTTTTATATTATTATTTTTATTTTATTATGGGAAATTTCATTATTTCAAATATTTTCGTCAATATTTTACAGAAAAATTTGTCAAAGCAATAAATCGTCGGAAAGAAAATCCTCTTCTAAACAAAAATGTGTGGCGAAAATTTGCCGAAGCAATGAATGTAGCATAAATTACTTAATAAATTATAACTACAAAAATAGGTAAAGCGATTGATCTACACTTGTTTTAGTTTTATAAAAAAAATTGTAAGCCCATATACTTAATAAAATAAATCAGTATTGATGTACAATCAACAGTTTACAAACTATCCCAATTTTATATTATAATATGGTAATTTTAATTTAAACTTTCCGACATTTATGTAATATCAAGAAAAGTATATTAGTATTGCCATCTTATAGGGTCATTCCACACGAGTAGTGTCCTCTTTCGTTATTTTTTACTTTCACCTTCGTTTCATTCCGTCTTGACTATAAACTAAATTTGTGCTGGGGATTTTTAGAAATAATTTTTTAAACCAAAATTTTAGAGTTTAAAGATTTAGTCCACGAACACAAACAAAACTTCAAATAAAAATTTGTTTAGGATAAAAAAAATTTTTACATACATTTCAATCTCGTATTTATTATCTACCTCACACAACAAATTTTGTTTTAAAATTAAATATTTACACACACATATAAAAGTAAGGACAATCGAGAGGAACAGTGTGGAAATGAAAAAAAGAGGAAAGTAGTTACGAAACGAAAAAGAACACTACTCGTACGGAATGGCCCATATAAATTGTTTGTCCCTATTTTTGTTTTAATTAATAAAAAAAAAATTTTCAATCAAAATCTAAACAAAAAATAAAACAATATTGCATATAAATAAGGATAACAATCTGTTTTTTTTTTTTTTTTTTGATTTTTAAATTTTGATATCTTGATTGTAATGTGATACAATATAACAAAAATTTTGTATTTCTTCCTTGTTTTTTTCTTTTTTTGTTTTTATTATTATTATTTAGTAAATTTTATTGTAACAAATATTTTGGTTTATTGTTCTTCCTTGTTTATCAAATATATGTATACATATATGCAAAAAAAATATATATAATACTATTACCATTATTATAATAATACAAGTCCGTTAATATTGTTCCTGATCAAATCCTTGGTATGTGATGATGTGAAAATTTAAATTTTATTATTGTTATATTTGTATACAATTTTTTTATTACACAATTATTGTACAATTCAATATTCTTGTTATATTGTATGTGTTCAATATGAACAAATAAGAGAGATTATGTGAAAAACAAGAAGGATAATGATCAAAATTTCGTATTAAAATGTAAAAAATGTATACGGATATACGAATAAAGCAATTGAAAAAAACAAAAAATACATTTTTAAATATTTAAGATCGATTTCTGATATGATTTTTATTTTATTTTGTTGTATTTCATTTAAATTTTTTTTTTAATTTTACATAAATAAATGAATTTACTTAAAAAAAATATCAAATTTCTTTATAAATTTTTTGTTAATGAAGGACACATATTAGGTTTTTATTTTTATTAATTTCAAAAGTTTAATTTTAAACAAAATATTTTGAGCTATATGAATAAATTTCTTTTGGTTTGTTAAATTTTTGATCACAATCATAAATTAAAGAAATTTTGTAAGTTTAAGCAATTCTTTAAAACGAACGAATTTCAATGAGTTTAGCGATCTCTGAATAATTTCTTCTATACGAAAATATTACTTCGGCAACCCTGTACCCACAATACAAAAAAAAATACCTTCTAACATTCAATCACCAATTTCTTCATATTTTAAACATTTAAATTTTATAATATTTGAATTCCAAAGTTTTTATTTAGTCTTTAGTTGGTATTTTTTTAAAATCGGTATTGCAATGCCGAAAATCTCAATCAATCAAATTCTAGAATTTGAAATATTAAAAGTATCATCGATTGTAATGATGACTGATGTAAGACAGTATTTTTTGATTTCAGAAATAAAATTTTAGAATATTTTAAAGAATCAAACCGAAGATTTACAGTACTAAATTTCGATTTATGTACTTTTAAAAATGAAATAAAAAAGATATTTTTGTACTATAAACATACTTTTCAAATTTATTATTTCTTATTTTTTTAGTTGTATAGTAACATCCATTGACGGAAGATTTGTGTAAGCCACAAATAATGTATGATATGAAATGCTAATATGTATATGAAAGTGAAGGTAATGTAAAGTAAAACATTTTAACACGAGAAAACCCTACCTATAAGCATGAGAAAAATTAAACTGAATAATGCCAAAGAAAAAAGAAAATAAGTTTGTGTTTAATTTTTTAAAGGTCTAAAGCTGATTATTTTGGGTAGCGTTATCCCGATTAGCAATAAAATCATAAAGAGGCTAATAATTGGTTTTTGAAAATATTGATACAAAATTCAGATTACTGTAAAATATCTCTTGGCCTACTAAAAGCCAAATATATATTGACAGTCAGAAAGAAAGCTCTGTATATTTTCTTTCAAATGACATATTAAACTTAAAAATGCAATTTTTGATTTTGATACAGGCTGATTTTGAAAAAGAAAACAACCAGTAACTTCCAATATTTGCCAATTTTCATTATTCTTATTGTTTTCTTTCTATTTTTTGTAATCCTCAAAGCCAACTTCACATTATACCATTATAATATTCTAGTTCTAGTCTAGTCTAATGTTTGGTTTAAGCCATCTTCCTTGGCGTTTGGTTGGTTCAAGTCTACTACTACCAAAACGAATTCCCGCGTTGACCTCATTGATATCTTTCGAGATTTCCAACTACTCTAAAAAAAAATCTGATTTTAAAAAAAAAAAAAATTCGGTTTCCTTTGATTTTTTACAAAATATTTCTCCATAACGGTATATTTTTATTACCTTTTTCTACTAAAATTTTAATGAATCGATCACCCATCGAACTCTAACGCAGAAATTCATTATTTTAGCTATATATGTTTTCTTTATTGAAAAAAACCGAGCATGACCGCTATATGGAACAAGAATCGCTTTTTGAAAACAGTTTTAAAATCCAAAAATTACACATATATCAAAATACTTTTAATTTAAATACACAATTTAAAAATTAAATCAAATAAATATAAATACAGTAAAAAAAAAAACTAATAAAACTGACCAAAATTATTTACTTGGTATTTTTCTAATTCATTTGTCATCATCAAAGAACTCAATTAACTTTGGTGTCAGACTAAAGTACCTATACAATAAAAAATAAATTCCTTATTTTTTTTTCTCGAATTCAGCAATATCTCAATTATAAATTGGATCAAAAAAAAGAAAAAAGGCAATAATCAACAATGACCGAGGTACAACAAAAATCTCTCCAAAAAACCATATTTATTGCACACGTTTTTTTTTTTTTTTTTTTTGCCTTTTATTTTTATTCATTTACGCTACTCTGGTTTCTCATCTCAATATTTTTTCTCAACATTTAAAAAACAAAAAATCCAATTTTTATCACTGGTTTGTTTTTTTTTTTTTTTTTTTTTTTTTGCAAAAGCAAAGTAGTCCCACCGTAGAACACCATCATAACCACTGAATTGAATTCAGATTCCAGAATTAATGAAGTTTGGGTGTAACATATAATTCAATCAAATGAAAATTTTTAGAAACTTCAATTTGACTGCAAGTATCTTCGAAATTGGTTTGTTTACCGGATATTTTGTTTCTTTTAAATTTTGTTGAATTCGTTTGGATTGGTTGGTTAGTCGGATATATTTAATATATGTATATACATATATTATATGTAATACTAGTTATTTTTGTTTAAAGCTGTGAACATTTTGTTTTGATTTGATTTTTTAACTCGTTTCCTTGTATCATATTATGGCATGAAGATAAAAATGTTATTTTTGATAGTTTTTTTTTTTTTTTTTATTTTTCCTGTTGCAGATAGTGTAAATTTGCGTGTAAACATGAAAATCTCCTGCTGATATTTTCAAATTTTCTCAACAAGAGGGAGCTTTACATTTTATATTAATATTATTATTATAATTTTTATTATGTTTTGTATGTTATGTGCAATGAAAAATGATATTACAGCACTCTTGGAATTAAGTTATTATTATAAATTTAATTTTTTGTTTCTTTTATTTTTTTTTTTTTTTTTTGTTTTGTAGCATATAGAAATTAGTATTATGATGGTTTCAGTATTTGGTTAAATGGATTTTGGTTGTAAAGAATCAAAAGAAAAAAATTTTAAATCTAAAAGTGTTTTAATTTTTTTGTAATTTTCATTTTTGTATTTATTAACTCCACTTTGATTATAAATCCAATAGAAGTTAAGTTACATTGGATCATTTAGAGAAGTATTTTTTGAGTTATTCTAAAAACAGTATTTACTTATTTTAATATCAGCAACATCAATCCTATACATTCAAGATTTGATATACATTATAAATAATATTAAATTGTAGATAATTCAATTTTGAGCCAAAAATCTCCTTAAGAAAAGGCAATGATGAAGATAAAGTCATTAATTTCATATTAACGTGTTGAGTCCCATGTGTATCACTGATGAATATTGTTCAATGTTTTCAAAAGCCTGAATTTAATTAATGTAATTTTTTTACCTTTAAAAATGTACAACGGTAATACATTAGGAGTTAACTCAAGTTTATCTTTGTGCGTTAACCAGTGAGTACGAGAGTTTGAAGCATTGAGTGATATTTACCGGTGATACATGTGGAACGTAAAGTAAATTATTTTTTATGTTCATTGGCTCAACGTGTTAAAGCGCTCTATATTAACTTAAGGAGCTTTATATTAAACTACTGTTACTAGTCAGGAGTACAGAAGCTCTTAATTCCTTTATTTGTTTTAAAACTTTATGGAATTGATATCTTTATAGAATATTTACTCAGACTTTAACTCAACTTCAAATTATGATTTGTGTTTCAAAGGCTTATTGTTAGTTGTTTTGTGGGAATTACTGCTATTTCCTATCATAACAGTGATGATAATTTCAAAACTTCTTTCTCATTCTTAACTCCAACAACTTACTTGTATAATTTCTGCAATCTATTGGAGCTCTTGGAGAAAATTTCAACGAGGAAGTCATAGGCATTAAAGTTCTCATTCCTACTATACGGAATTACATATACTGCAAATAAAAATTCGTTTGTTGTCAAAAAATATGGAACTTTCTATAATATGTAATCTGTTCTAAAAAGTTGACGAACCTTCAATTTATCGAAATTTTCTTTCTTTTTTATCCTCATTTTTCGCATCCTTATAATTACAACTACTTAGTATAAATCAAATTCTATAGATTAGAATTAAAGACTAAAAAAAAAACTGTAAATTTATCGGTCAAAGAAAAAATTTTTCAACTTTCCTAGAATAACTCATTATTTTCCTAATTCATCCGATATTTTTTTTTTATTGGCAGCAACCAATTACCATTGAAATTTTTAAAATTAAATTTTTTCATATAATAAATAAATTTTATAATTTAAAATTATTCATTTCAATAAAATTAGTTTAATATTACATATTGTATAGCACGTATAGTTACATATAAAGTTATTACATATTTTTTTTACATTTATACTATATATATCCTTAAATATATTAAAATATATTTTTTGATTTTGTTTTTTTTTTCCTGTAACTCCAGCTTTTTCTAATTTTGTAATGATTTACAATTCATATATAATACAACTTTACATTAACAAGTAGTATTGTGTAAACCGATCAACTAACTATAAGATTACATAAAGAAAAAAGTTTTACAAAGATATATTTCTATGTCAGACTTAGAAGAGCCTAGTCTGAAGAGTCTATTTACATTAAACAAAAAATAACTAAAGGAGTTACTATGAAAAGTACAGTGTTAAATGCACATCCGAACATCCTTTCTGTATCATCAGTTCACATTCTAGTCCCTTATAATTGTAATTTAAATCTATATAGATTTTCTTTTCCTTACTACTCCTAGAAGAATAGGGTATACAGTAAGTCGCTTTTTTATTGATATTAGACTAAGTTTCAATTTTTTGAATCATTAAACTTTCACTAAACATCTGTAGCTATATGTACAAGATTATAAAACACAAATATTATTTTTCTATATTCTTAATCTATTACCATCTATTATCTTAAGCAAGAATGATTTAATTATTTATTTTATATTACCATACATAAAATTTTGCGATAAATTACTACCATTGAATATAATCTAACCGAAGTTTAAATCCAAGATCTTTGGATTCAAAGACCGATAACTATTATATTGATCACTGATCAAATAAAAGAAAATAATACATAAAGTATACCAGTAATCTATATATAAAAAAACAAAAAGCATTATAAACCTAAAAAGATTCTCAAAGGTTCACTATTCTTAAATAAAAACTTATGTTATTTAATATTATAACCATGACTAAAAAAAAATGTAAACTTTATCGATTAAAATGTTTCTACTGATTATCCAGCAGTTTTGTTATTGACAGTTTAAAATTTTTATTATTATTTTTTTTTTTTCATAATAATTTCGTTACCTGACAAATTGATTAGACCAAAAAAAAATTTTACACTCGCCATCTAGTGGCAAATAGAACGTTTCAAGCAAAAACAAAAAAAAAAACAAGAAAAAAACTAATTTTTTATGGTACGTTTTGTTTTTTTTTTTTTGGTTTAGAAATGGTTAAAACGCTTCGTTAATAAATGACGAACTTCTAAAAATCTAATAAATTGATTGTTACTTTTAGCTTGTTAAATCGAAATATATACACATATCATTTCATTATTATTATTATTTTTATTTTTAATTCTTTATTTTGTTTTATTTAAAATTTATAAAAATAAATCTTTAGTCAAGTGATTATTTTCATTATGGGGTGCATTCTTTCTATTTATAGTCAATGATTTTATAAATATATGCATATATATATATAATATATATGCATATTTATAAGTATGTATAAGAATTTTGAAAAATTGTTATGGTTAGTATTCGAAAACTGTAGATTTTTTGATTTTTTAATAAAAGAAAAGCTTTAGTTTTCAAATTAAAATATTCAAAGTAAAGTATTTTTAAAGATCGTTCATTATCTGATAGAAAGCAATACTTATTTCATTCATTTCATTACAGTTACTTATTTGACCAAGCAAAGTTTTATTGGTCTAATTATTTGTACGTTATAATGTCACTCCTTTATAATGTCTTTTGATGATTCCCACTTGACCCTCACAAAAAAAATAAACCACAGACTAAAAAACAAAAATTCAAATTTGAAGCTATAAACTATACTAAAAATATAACAACTTAACACGAAAAACACGTCATTAATTATAATAATCTGTAGTCTATAATTATGCATAATATCCGTATTTTATATTTTAACCGCATCAAATGCACGAATATTCTTTAAACATTTTATTGGAAATATTGATTTTGAACCGAAACAAACTTCAAAAATAACAAAATAAAAATAAAAAAAAATTTGTTTGATTAGTTTGCAAAAAAAATAAAAATTTTTTTAATTCAATTTCATCAGCAGGGGTTTTTATCAACAAATATTATATATGTATACTTTATCCATATATCATTTTTATAAGTAGATCCTATATAGATTTTAAAATACTTATGCATATATACAACATCTTAAGATTTATTCGATATGATTATAACTTCTTCATCAGTTTGTTTTGGATTCACATCAGAGTATATAATAAAAAATATTTAAAAAAAAAAAAAAGAAGAAATAACTGAATGCTCAATTCAAAATCTTAATACAATCTAACAAAAAGGTAGTATATGTAAATGCAAGTAATTTTCCAAGATGGGAATTGCAAAAGATCAATATAAAATGTTCTAAAATTCTGATTATTTTTAAATAAAATCTTTACAGTTTTTCTTAGGTTATTTGAAAATTATAAGACAACCAGTTTCAGTTAAGAAAGAAGGTCTAGATAATATGTTCTATAAAACATATCTGCTTGCATATTATACAAGCAATTAGTTTTTCAAACTAACTTTTCGACATCAAATTGAAAAAAAATATCCAATAGTTTTAATATAAAAAAATCAAAAAATTTTCTGTACTAAGATGTTTTCAGATTGGATTTCCGAATTTCTAATGGAATATGAGTTACAACCATTTAAATATAAAACTTTTTCTGATTTTGCATATCTATAGCCTTTTAAAGATACAAAAAAGTTCTCTTTTTGACTGAAGAAAATGACTTAACTTTAAACTACACGGAAGTCTTTTAAGGCTATAGATAGACGAATAAAATGAATCTAATAAGTACATTTTTTTTATAAATTTCTTTTTGAAAATGAGCTAAAAAATAAAGAAAAAGCTAAAATCAAATAATATTAATGATGATTGCAATGATGACGATGCAATAGTGAAAAAAATATTTTTAAGGAGTTATTTGTTTTGATTGGAAATTTTGCAATTTCTTTTCATTCTCATTTTCATATCATTTTATTTTTATTTTTTTTGTTTCCTTAAATTTAGCACATCATTTTGATTGTAAAAAAAAATTTTCCCAAGACTTTTTTTTTTTTTTAATCAAGTCATTTTTAACCTCAGTGGGAGAGTTTGCAATGATTCATTAAACCCGCACGTTTCAAATAAATTTGAACTTTTATTTTTGTGTTATTTAAACTTATAAAGCAACGAGACTATGCTGTAAATTTATTGTTAATTACAAATTTCTATATTTCATTTCGAATATCTAAATGTCCATTAATTGCAACATTACTTTTTATCAAATGTTAAAATTTTAACTTTTAACATACTTATTTTTTAAAATAGCTCTTAAATTTTTTAAAGTTCTAACAGTTTTTAAAAATAAATGGTCATTGGTCACATATTGACAATATCAAACTTTCAATTTATCTTACTATATCACTTGTTCATACTAAAATTTTTAATACTGACTACTTGCATTTAATCACTTAATAGAAAATAATGGTGAGGAACTTTTACTAACAAGAAGGCTACAGAAATCACCGAAGATTTCTTGAGCGGGGACCATCATTTGATTCTTTATGATCAATGATTGGTTTGATGAGCCTACTATTACAGAGTACTATTTAATAAGAAGCTCTTACGTAAAAAATCTATATTAGATCTTTATGACTGTTTCAATATAATCTTATATGAAATTAATGAGAATGTACATAACAACCAATTCTTGATATTCGCTTTTTCAATAATCAACCAAAAAAATGCAAGTAATTCTTCCAAATAGTGTTGGACTTTAATCAACCAAAATCATCCCCTATTAAACAAAAGCATAATTTTATTTAGACAAAATAAGGTAACATTTGAATAACTACATTTTAATGACTACTACTGTAGTGTTTGAAACAAAGAAATAACCTCATATTATCAATTACAATCTTAAAAAACTTCCGACACATCCGATGAATAAAAACTTCTGATTTAATTTTTTTTTTTTTTAATTTAAACTTAATATTATTTTGCATCCTTTCGGACACTTTTTTAATTTTTATTTGCAAAACATTCAAAAAATAAAACCCGTATCATTTAATACCAAAATATTTTTACAAAATTTTTTAAATAAATATTGATAATTACAAAACAATTATTCTTTAATTTACCCGCCCAATTATATTACAAAACCAAGAAAAAAAAACGAAAAGGAAGTCCTTCGTCCTTATTGTAAAAGATATTTAGAAAATATCACTGTTGTTTAATAAAAAAAATTAAAGCCAATTTCATTTCAATATATATAAATATATATATATAGTTTTCAATATACCTGTACCCAGCTGTTTAAATAAAAGGATTATCCGACTCAATGAATATATTTTTATTTATTTTGAATTTAAAAAAAAAATTTTTTTTTAATTATATTATCTAACAATTATACAGATCATATTACAACATTTACAAAATGCCGCTCCCCACCAAAAAAAAAATGCTATTTTAAAAAAATGCTATTGAAAAATCCAGTACCAATCGTTAAATATACTCTACATTTAATTGAGATGAGATTTTAAAATAAAATAAAAAATACCTTTAAATCATTTCCAAAAAAAAAAAGACAAAATATTAAACAAAAATGTTTGATTGATTCCAAAAGGCGCTTCTTAATCCTCTTTCATCTTTAAATATTGTTGTCAATTGTATTGTATACATTATAAAGATGATATTACGCGGTACGCGGTGCGATGTAATTATTACAAAAGAGACCGTCCTCTTTCAAAACAGATCCGAAAAAAAAAATACCTAAAAAATTTTGTTTTTATATGAAATTTGCCGCTCATCATCACAATTCTCTTTCAATCTATGAAAAAAGTTTCTTATTACAATTGGCGGAAAAATGATGCATATTATATATATAAATAACAACAAAAAAAAAAACATACAACAAACCCTTTGATTTCCACCTTATACAATTATAGGTGAAAAAAACAAAAAAATTTTTTTAGTTCGTTATTGTAACAGAAAAATGTCATAACTTAAAATTTTTCTATTTAAAAATTATTCGAAATTTAAAATATATTTTGGGTAACCGGAAGAAGAATTGTATTCAAATTAAATTTAAAATTGTTGTTCGTGTCTAGATTAAGGGGACCTTTTATAAATTATTAATGTCCTTTAACAATTTCTTTCAAGTTTACCACAAACTGTTTTAAAGACAATAATAAAAGAAAATGTAATTTTTTCTAAATATTTCTTTTTGTTTTTTACTAAAGTTCTTGTAATTTGAAAATGCATATATTTATTCTGAAAGAAATTTCTACTAATCGAAATCAAAATTAAATCAATTTTAAAACTTAGTTAAAAGTTATTGACACCAAATATTTAATTAAGGAAAATTTTTTAAAATACATTTCTTAAAATTTCAGAAACTTGGACTTATCGCACTTTTCGTCTATGTAGTTCACCTCCAATATATTTTTATGATAATTCAATTTACTTTCAAAATATAAAATTAAAAGGTAAAAATCTCGTACGCCGTACAATACGAGATTTTTACCTTTTCATAATGATAATAATAATAATAATAAATGATTTTGTTAGAATAATGAACTATTCCCATTGATTCTATTTCACTCTTTCATTTTATTTTTCTTCCCAGCTAAAGAAGAAATTGTAGGTGGATTCATTATTTTTTTCTTCTTCAACAACAAAAACGGACAGAAATAAAATATACATATAATATGTATTCTATCTCTTTCTCTGTTTGTAAATGTTTAAATTCAAACACAATAAAAAAACAAAAACAAAAAAATTATTTCCGAATCATTTTATTCGAAATATACGATCAGTTTACGATCATTAGTGATCACTCCCATATTTTGGAATGAAAGAGTTTTTTTTTTTTTTGTGATGTCAAAGCTTCTTAGATTTCATTGTTGGGATTTAAAGATCGCGGCAAGGATACAACCATATAATTTAGTAAATAAAAAAAAAAAAACCAAAAAAATCTGTAGTCTTTTATTCAAATTTTTTGATAATATGGTATGAAATTGAAAAGATTTTTTGAATTGTCGGTGCTTCTTTACATCAGTTAGATTGCGGCTTCCTTTTTTTTTTTTTTTCTAAAGGAGTTTTTTTTTTTGCTCTTTAAGACAGCAGAAAAAAAGCCTGGTAAAAAGAAGTGTCATATTTTTATTAAAAATATTTTGCAGATAAGGCCTTTATTCATCTATATAATATATATACATATATATATATTATATTAATATCAAATCAATTTGATTCAATTATCATTATCATTGATGTTGATCTTATGAAAGGTGAAAAAAGATTCTTTTTTTATTAAAATCTAAAGCAGACAATGAATTTTACAAAACAAAAGACAGGTGTACCTATATACATTTAAAAAAAAAAATCATATTTAGTTATTATTAAATCAATATTAGATTAATAATTACATTAATATAGGATACAACCTGTTTCTTTATATACATATACAAACTGAATTCGAATAATACTTTTTAAAATAAAAAAAATTAAAAATATTTTAATTTAATAAACCCAGAATAAAAATTTGATTTTAAAAGAAAATTTAATTTCAATGTTGAATTTCTAAAGATGACATTTTGGTCACAATATTGGCAGGGTTTTAATAAAATAATTAACGAGGAATTGTAGAGGCAGCGTCCATAATTTGAAAACGCAATAACTGTGCATATCTCGAGTTTGACTACAAAAAAGAAAGCTTGTTGTGAAAGAAAATTTAATTTTGAAAATTCTAATTAGCGATCATTTGAATTATTTTTTTTTTTAATGTATTTCTTTGCCACATAAATTTGGACAGGACATTACACAGCCTTTCCTGTTCAGGTGTGGTTGACCCCAAAGCCCCGAGGCCTCAATTTGAATTATAAATTCTCATAACGGTAAAGATAAAATATAAAAGAAATACATAAGTTTTACTGTATATCTAGAGTTGGTCTAAAAAATCATATAGTTTCCATTAATTTATTCAAAGGGCTTAGGACTGGGATCATACACTATATTATATTTAACTTTAGAATTTTGTAATTTAGAAATGTTCTTTTATTTTATAATTTTTGAATATTTGCGTATTTAAAATTTTACAAAACCTCTATTAAATTAACCCTATTTCATTCTTCTTTCTCATATTTCAATTCACTCTATAATATTTTTTGTAAATTCTAAAAACTCTCATTTTATTTCAAAAACATTTTTATTATATGTTCAAAATGAATATGTAATTATTGAGCATAAAAATCAAATAAAAACAAGTAAAAGTAACAGTAAGTCGATGCAACCGACTTATTTATACCCTACACCTAAAAAATTCAAATTAAATTAAAAATCCATAAGTTATTTTAGTTAGGTATTTAATATAACTAAGCTAAAAAAATAAATGCTTTTACAACCTTTGTACAAAATTTCAGATTTTTATCTTTATTAAATTCGTAAATATGTTTGTTAGGTCTTGGGAAGTGTGTGAAGGCGCGCGGACCACCACCCCAATTCATCTCAAATTTTAGAGACATCAACAGGGTAGTTCATTCTTATATCAAATTTCAAGTTTATATATTTATTAATTTCGAAGATATACTTGTTTGGTCTTAGGAGTTGTGTGGCAGATACCCGAACAACCATTCTAATTCATCTTAAATTTTGGACAAATCAGGGATTCAGGAAACAACACCCTAATACCAAATTTAAAGTTTCTATCTTTATTAATTTCGAAGATATGCTTGTTCGGTTTTGGGAGTTGTATGGGAGGTACCCGAACGACCACTCCAATTCATCTCAAATTTTAGGCAAATCAGGGATTTAGGAAACAGCATCCTCGTATCAAATTTGAAGTTCCTATCTTTATTAATTTCGAAGATATGCATGTTCGGTTTTGGGAGTTGTATGGGAGGTACCCGAACAGCTCCTTCAATTCATCTCAAATTTTGGACAAATCAGGGATTCAGGAAACAACACCCTAGTACCAAATTTGAAGTTTCTATCTTTATTAATTTCGAATATATGCTTGTTCGGTTTTGAGATTTGTATGGGAGGTACCTGAACAACCACACAAATTCATCTCAAATTTTGGGGATATCAGGGATTCAGAAAAACACACCCTCGTACAAAATTTTAAGTTTCTATCTTTATTAATTTCGAAAATATGCGTATTAGGTTTTGGGAGTTGTATGGGAGGTACTCGAACGCATGGTCCGATTTCGCCCATTTGCTAACCCCGCCTTACCTTAGCCATTGTTAACCTACAGTATAAATTTCATCAAGATAGCATCATTATTTTTTGAGTTATCGTGCGTACGGACGGGCGGACATCGCTAAATCGACTCAGGCGGTGATCCTGATTCAGAATATATATGCATGTCTATACCTAACTCGCTTCCTTTTGGTGGTTACAAACACCATTCCAAAGTTAATATACCCTATACTTAATGTGTAGGGTATAATTATTTGATATTTTTTAACTTTACAGTTATAATTTTTTCATTCTAAAACCCATTAAAAATAGACTTCTAATAAAAATCATGTAACTATCATATATTTCCCATGTCATAAAATCCATATATAATCCGCATCATTTCAATTCTATACTCATAATTTACATCATATTTCTGGATTTCAAAAAAGAATGGTTATAAATGTAAAAATAAATAACTTAAAATAGAAATACATAATATAGAAAATTTTAATTTAACACAACATCTTGCCAAATAATTTCATAATACCTTAATTTGGGTTTCGGAGACCTATTATCAAATGTACGCCAACTATTTAAAAAAAAACTAATATTATTAAAATCCTTACATTAATACACTTCAGTACCTCTAATTAAAAATCCTTTTTATTTTTCACACTTTTCGGTTAAGGATCATCTCTCATAAAATATTCCCTGAAAAATTTATGATGACTCTATTTACAACAAATTCCCCATACAACATAAAGCAAAGGATCAGGACAAAAAATACAAAAGAGAAACAAAAAAAAAAACTAATAATAAAAAAAATCTGACATCTTTATATATGACAAAATATATAGTAGAAAACCATGTTTTTGGATTTTAATAAACAATAATATGATGATCATTCGTTCTGATGATAATATACATATACATCGGATTTATCAAATAATAATAACGGCAACAACATCATCATCAAAAAATAGATCCCAATTTATAATTCATATTTTTTTTTTTATTCTCTCTTCTGTATTCTTCTACAGTCACCCTCAGTAATTTATGTGATTATTTTGGATATAAAAAAAAAAAAGGGAAAGGTAACATTTGTTATTATATTTTACCATGGTATTGTTGTGGACACAATAAGTGATCATCAACTAAACATTAATAATTTTTAGGATGAAATCAATGAAATTAGTACAATATAAATTTTAAAAGTATACCGCATTCTTAATATATATATATATATACATATAATATTAATATATATATATATATATTATTATACATATATAACATATAAAAATTGTCACCAAGTTGATATTTTATGAGGTATAGCGGCGCAATTGTAACAACTTTTTAAAATGGTGCAAGATATAGATTTAACACATTTTACATAATATTTATTTTATATATTTGTTATTTTTAATGCGCGCTTTATATACATACACATATATATATATAAATTGTATATATAATTGTTACAATATATACATATATATAAACAAATGAATACAATTCGAAGCAATTAATAAATCATAAACTTAAAGGATCAAAATTAGGTTTCTTCTATAAGTTTTATGTATTTTTTTTCTGACCGGCCGGCATATGGTTTATAATATTTATTTATTTTTTTTATTTTTGTTTTTTTTTTTTTTTTTTTTGCCAAAATGTTGGAAAATTTTTAGTATGTTATGTAAAGAAATTGAAAAGAATAAATTGGTTACATCATATGATTCAAATATTTTGTTCAGTTTATAAAATATATATTCCGATTTAAATTATAATTTTGATTCTTTTGTACAATATTCAATACATTGTTGTGCTATTTTATTTATTTGATGAACTTAAACTTGTGATACAATACTATATTTTTAACACAGATAAAATTTATTTATAAGTTTAAGAAGAACTTCTTTAAAATTTCGATTCAAATTTTCCTTCCCGTTCTTCATAATCCTAAATGTCCTATTTCTCTAAAATTCACTCCAACAATTTTATGTCTAAAACCAAACTATATACATTTACATTAAAGATCATTTGCAAAATTAAAGATCATTTGATCATTTGCATTTCATTTGATCATTTACATTAAAGATCATTTACATTAAAGATCATTTACATTAAAGATCATTTACATTAAAAATCATTTGATTTCAAAGAGGTTTTTAATTTAGGTTGGTTAAAGTTTAATACTACTTGAAGGAATCATCTGCAGTTCCTCTGAGTGACTTTTGCAGTTTCCGACCAACCATAAACAAAAAAAAATAATCCATCATATGTTGCTTGCCTCAGTGAACATAAACCAAATTCTCTATATCGAACACAACTTGTATATTTGTACAAGTGTCCTCAAGTTTTTACTGTTTTTTCAGCCTAGTTAATCTGTTGATGGGCAAAAAGAAGATCTATAAAATGTATTACCAATCAAATTTCATTTTCACATTATTTGTGAATCAAAGTCAAAATCATTTTCCTGATTGAGCAAAGAATATGATACTGAACTAAATCGAAATTCTTCTAAATCGTAATATATTTTTTTTTTGTTTTTGTTTTTAATGGCGTTAATGGCATGAGAATCAATTTTAACTTCATAATTATGTTCTTAAATTCATTCAATTCAGTTGATTGATGATGTTCTTAAAAAAAAATTTTTGCCAAAAAAATGTGAATTCAAATGACTTGCAAACAATTATTAAATTATCTCTAAATCATATTTAAAATTTTATAAACTTATAAACTTTAACTTTAACTTGAAATTATTGGATGTATGTAACATAAAGTCGTCGTTTTATCTTTTTAAACGTATACTTCATGAAATTTATAAAATATAAACTCCAGTAGATAGTTGGAGATAAGTTAAAATAAAGTGAAACCAAATTAAAGCTTATATGGACAAAAATTATGACAATACGAAAAGACGTCCAACATATTTTATAAAAATTTTTATTTTTTTCTTTTTTTTTAATACATTACACATAAATTTGGACAGGAAATTACACAGCCTTTCCTGTTCAGGCGTATGGCTGTCAATGTTCTAAGGGGAATAACTCTTACAACGTGTGTGGGATTCGAACGCACACTCGCTCCGTGTTTACAGCGTATTTTATATGCTCTTACCCACTAGGTCACCAAAGCCCCATTTTTTATTTATTTGTTGTGTGTTCTTATAATTTAAATGTCCTTTTACTTTATTTTACTCTGCAATTCAAATTCTTTATTTTAAATTTATATATTATGGTATCAACCATGACAATTCATAACAATTGCATGTTATAAAACAAACTAAATTTTGTTGTATTGTAATGATATTTTTATTGTTATCAAATTTTAACAGAAATTTTTTTTTTTTTTTCATTTATGTATACAACATGTATTCAAATATTAAACTTTAATATGTCTATCAAAAAATAAAATATACCCAGTCAGTTCCAGCTGGACATTATATAGTACTTGAGAAATCCTTTTTGTCATGGATTTTAATTATTTTCATATAATCCATATTATATATACATACATACATATATATACATATAATATATTTTATATTTAAATTTCAATACAAATTATTAAAATTATTATTAAGTTGTTGCCACCTGAAGATTATAATCAACCTGAAAACTTGGATGGATCAGAAAGAAAAAGAAAAAGAGAGCATGAAAAAAAATTAAAAATTTGAATAAAAAGAATGGTATACAAAATGATTTAAATGTTGAAAAAAAAAAAATTGTTGTTTTTTATGTATGCATAAGTAGCACCCTCTGGTGCTAAAAAAACATATGAAAAATTGTAGCAAAATTTTTAATTCATAATTTTTATTATCATCGATAATACCCTTTTGCTTGAATGAAATAACAATAGACTATGAATAATTGGTTTTCTTGATTTGACTTGGCCGGAATTTTATTTTGAATTGAAAAAAAATATATTTTTTTTTTTTTTATTTGCCTCTCTTTCACCATATAGCATGAAATCCACCATAGAAATTTTCAGTTCTTTTATGAATCTATAATTATGGAAAATAAAATAAAAATTCAATAGAAATGTTAATTTTAATTCTTTAGATATACGTAAAATTCAGGTTAAAAGAACGCAACTAAATACAAAAGTTTTTTTTTTTTTTGGTAAATAGAAAATATTTGAATAAAATATTTTTAAAAAATAATAGAAAATTTTGACAGGTTGGTGTAATAATGTCATGGTGTGAAAACAAATTATATAAAATAGAATAAAATAACAAAAAATTAAAATTATGAGAATATTTTCTTATAATATGCAAATTTTTAATTATGATTTATATTTATAATTTAATATTAAGAAAATAGTAACGTAGAAATATTTTTAACCATTTTTTTTTTTTTTGGTATTGGTATTGGTATCAAATTTGGTATTGATCAAATTTTGAAAATGTTTCTTTTCGGAAACAACCATTTTAATTTGAAGTTAAGAAAATACTTTTCTAAATACCTTTGTATTTAGTTAAGAAAAATACTTTTCTTCTTATTATAAACTCGTTTCGAAGTGACTTGTTTTGATACGACGATGCATTGCAAATTTTTAAGACGTTTCCATTCTAAGACTACTAAGTACCTGGACATCTATATGTACAGAGGGAGATGAAGCAGCGGATCGACGACTTACAAAAGAAGTAACTGCAACTCAGATCCCGAAAGTTTTTGTGGCATAGGTAAAGACAAAATAAGAGAAGCACTAAAAGTCGAAGAATAAAACTGTAGAAGCAAATTATGGAATAACAAATCCGAGCTCAAACAATCTATAAGAAGTTTCTGGAAAATTTTAACTGGAAAAGATCTGATAAAATCATAGGATTCAGTAGTAAAAATAAACTGAAAATTCTAACAGAATTGCTGTCGGGACAGTGCCGTCTATAGGGACACTGCAGATTCTATGAAGAAGAAGAGGAAACTTCAGGTCACATACTCAAAAATTATGTGTACCTAGGACCATATTGATTTGCCGAAGATAAACTGCCAGCACTAAATCCTATACAAATCTTTACTTTATTATAGAGGCAGTAGGGCTGACAGAAGTATTATATAAATGGAGGCAAAATTCACAACCCGTAGTTTATTGGTAACATAAAACCTTAACTGGGTTAAAATTCATAATAAAAATATTCAACCAGCGGTTTTCATTAGTTTAAAATTTTATAAAAATCATCTTAATATCAAAAATCTAAGAATCTGTTCTCTAATCTTCTAATCTCTAATTGTTTAATGAAATTTATTAAATTTTTTTTTATACTGCATTTTCAAATACTATTTTTTTTTTTAAATTAAGATATCATCGTTCAGCATCTGTTAATGTAAATAAAAAAATATGGTTAGCGATCCAGTTTCATTATAGTTGGAAGAAAAGGTGATTTTAGTAAAATTTAGTATTTGCATAGGAATGTAATTTTACCAAAGGAGAAGTCTCTTATCTGAGGCGTAGTGATTAAGTCACCATCCTTTGACAGTCAGTGTTGGTTAAGTCACCATATTTTTTTCAATTGAAAGTACCTCTTTTCAAACTGTGGTCAAACCACTTAAAATAATATTGTATATCGTTGTATTCTATTTTTGTTAATAAATAATAATAATAAAATGTCAATAATATTAATACTAAAAATAATAGCTGCCTTCAATTATTACGTCATGCAGGAAGGTATTATATATAACTGCTTATCTATTGTAATCTTCACCGATATAGTAAATGTAATAATGAAGGAAGGTTTCATTATTCAATTACTACTCCTACTCCATAATTCAAAATTTCCACATCCCTGTCCTATATCCTTTCCTATCTTTAAACCCTAGCCAATATATTACGTTAGTAATTAGGGCTTTCATCCGATTATATCGAAGTATAGATTTGGTCATTAAAAATGTTGATGTCTTTGAAAGATTCATAACTCCCTTACGGAACAAACAAAAAAAAACAAAAAATCAATTATTATTGAAAAACTTTTATAAGACTTTTAAAACTCAATTATTTATTAATTGTTACATAATAAATATGTTTTTGTAGTTCTAAATAAATTCTTGAACAAATTACATTTGAAAATCAATTAATTTAGAATTTTTATGCTAAATAATGACTTACTTTAGTTAAACTAAAATTTCAGTTTTGTATATACCAAACATTTAAATAACTAAAAATGCACATTTCAATAATTTTAAACTTAAATTGACAAACAGTTTCATCAAAAAAGTGAAAAAAAAAAAAAATTCTTTTTCAACTACAAAATTTACAATAAAAGAAACAAATATAATGTATTTTCCAAATAAAAATTTTATAATATTCTTTTTCACAATATCATCCCTCATACATAATATAAAAACCGTTCAATTTCTCATTTTCTTATTTTTATATTCTGTATATATATAACAAAAAAAAAAAAAGAAAAATCCCTAAAATGAAATTAAATGAAATTTTATATCATTGACTTAAATTATTTTAAATAAGATAAATTACTTTATTTTCATCTTAGTCATATTAAGTTAAACAATAATATAACATCAACAACAACAATAGTAAACTACAACAAACTCATCATCATTAAAAGTGACTCAAGTCACTTAAAAAAAAACAACAAACTGAAATGACATATGAAGTACTTGTATATTATTGCATAGGCAACAATCGCAACATAATATTAAAACGCGGAAAAAAAAAATTGAAAGATATGACAGATATGATACGTATGAACATATTGTATTTTCGTATTTTATATTGTCTCGGATATTTCATTATTATTATATTGTTGTTACTTGTTGTTGCTAGTTACTTTATCTTTACAATTGAATCTCTGATCTTTTTTTTTCTAGTATTTTTTTCTTTCGTTTTACATACATATATATTTTCTTTTAATAAATTCTCATTCTCAAAAGATAATCATAGAGCGGTATATTTGGTAGTTTGGCAATCAGTCTGAGGTCAAAATATTTACCACTTGACCCTTAACTCAATTAACTAGAGTACGTGGGTTTCAATTTAGTTAATCTTATTCAATATAATATGTATGTATATACATATATATATATATATATTATATATATATACTATATTCTATTTGTTTTATTATTTAATGTTTTTCCTGGAAAATGATTCTTTACTATAATAATGGGGAGACATACGCATTATATTATGCATAAATGTTGAAAGTTGAGGAGTATTTGTAACAAATTAAGAAAAGAAAAATAAATCTTAAAACAAATTTTATTTTTATGTCTATTACATATAATATATATAGAGATTATTTGTATATAGATTTTGTAAACAATATATATGTATTAAGAATATAAGTAAAAAATGATTAGTTGTTGTATTGTTTATCTTCCTCAATATATATACATATAAAAAAGATTACTTTATATGTATATTATAATATGTTTGCATATATGTACATAAATCATCATTGCACGTCCGTATTTCTTTTTAAAGTAATAAAAAAAAATTTAAAAAAAAGAAACAAATTATAGAATAAAACAGAGGTGAACTTTATTACCATTATATTTGTATTTTAATATTTTGTGATATTCTAAGCTATACTTATAACTATTTTGTAATTAACTAAAGCAATTAATATTATCATTTTTCCTCCAGTTATAAATAACTAGACAAAATTCCAAACTTCTTTCATTTCCGATATGTCATATCAGGATTTGAATCCAAATCTAGAAGGCTAACAACTTAAGAACTGTGCCATTTGTTAGATCAATAAAAAAGTTTTGAAAAAAAATTAAAATATCATAACTTCAGTACAACAACTATAGAAATAAAAACAATTTGTAACGAAAATTATGTTTTTAAACCTCTTACAAAATGTTTCTACAAATTGTGAAAAATAATATTTACTTTTCTTTTTAATTCTTCACTATCGTTTTTCAAAATTTAATTAATATTGACACAATCACACTTGACAGTTTCTTTGACAATTGAAGTTACGCTAGCATTGGAAACTGAAATAAAAAAACCGCTGGCGTGAATGAAACTTTTTAAAGTTAAATTTATAAGCCTACGTCAGCATTGATTGGAGAATAGTCTTAAAGATAAAAAATTTAATTTATAAAATCTAATTCTAGTCTTTTTAAGTATCACATTATTAAATATCCAACCCTGTTTTTTGATTAATTTTTTTTTCTTTTTTTTTTGTAAATAATGTGTGGAGGAAGAAAAATCATTTACTTTTTTAAACTTTTCTTTTTGTTTTTGAAGCATAATACTTAATATTGTTAGTTTATTCCAGCAGGTTTTCATCTTTACTCTAGTTATTCTGATAAATCTTTTAGAATATTACAATAACAAAAAAAAAATTTCCATATTATAAACAAAATTTTTCATCTTTTAATATATTTTATCACAAATTAAATAATAATTAAATTATTAACTATTGAAATTGATACTTGGCGCTTTTATGTATACTTTTACTTTTTTATATATGTATAATGCTTCCTAAAGTAATTACAACATATTACAATTTCCTTTTGATTAACAATTTTTTTTATAAACCAAGAATAAATTTGTAAATTAATTAATAAATTAATTTGTTTAGTCTCTTGGAAAAGAAACACTTCGATCCCAATTATAACTTTTCAATGGGAAGTTTTGCAACATGCAGGTGAGCTCAACATCTTGGGCCTGCAGGTAAATCAAAAATAAAGTTGGTTAAATCATATTTTTGGTACAGCTAAAGATGCAGCTAGATGTATGTGTTTCCTGTATCGTTGTAAAGCCGTTGTAAGGTTTCCTGTATCGTTGTAAAGTTTCATCTTCTGATCTCTTTAATATATATAAAACATATATAAGATAAAAGATGGAGCACATATTTGGGCGGGAGCTTCAAGTTCAAAATAGAGCAATTCGTCTAATAAACGATCCCATGTCATTTCTACGCTCTCTCTACTCGGTCTTCGTCGCCTAACAGGAACACTTACCCTGTTTTATAGATACCTCATAGGGGTAGATTCTTGTTCTAACGAGATTAAAAGTTTGATGCCTCCTCTCAAAGCATTCCAAAGAGAAACAAAGAAAACTTCTGCTGCCCATCTGTAGTTCAAATTCCCAGATGGCATAAATCGGGTTATGGCGATGCACTACAAACATCGCGAATGTGGAACCATCTTCCACCTCATGTGTTGCCCAAAATTGGTGATGATTACATTTACAATGTGCAAAAATTCAAGGTGAATATTAACAACTTTGCTCACAATATTCCTGCCTATTTAAAATCTATTTCAATTCCCTAACTTAACTTTCAGTTCATTAGTACTAAAGGTCGTATAACCTCTTGTTTGGTCAAAAAAGGGAGGTGGTGTTTAGTGAGTTAAAATCCCACACACTCATAGAGGACTCGTGCTCTTTTTCACTCCTCTATAGTATCTTTCGATGATTCCCACCTTCCCTCGCAAAAAATTAACAATAATTAAAAGTTTTATCTACTATTATATTAAAACAAAATGCTCAACAAAATATTTATGTAACAAACATGTGTTCTCATTAAAATTCGAAGTTTCCTTTTGTGGTGTACATACATATGTTTACAATACTACCCAATAATTAATAATATACACAATAATTTTCATCAACCCCAAATATCAAAATTTTTAAAAGATCAGAATTAAACATATATTTTTTTTTAACCCAACCCCAACTATTGTACACAAAACGTTGACTACATAAGGTTTGTTAGGATCACTGATGAGGTATACAATTTATATAAGTAAACAAAAAACTTCTGGCTCAAATCAGGTATAATTATAGATCTTCCTCAAGTTTTACATATAAAATTGTATATATATATAAATACATAATTAAAATATATATGTACATTTTTTTTTAAAAAAAAAAAAAAAAAATAATTATTCATAATAACTTGTAACATACATTCCATAACCCATTGTTATTTTGTCACCTTCCATTTATTTTTAATTTTTTTTTGTTTTCGAAACAACTTTTCGACAATGAATTTTTTTTTTTTTTTGTATCATCTGCTATACATTGGAGACATCTTTCTTTATTAAGATGAGTTTTATTTGTTGTTTTTTTTTCCTTGTTCACTTATTCCAGGGGTTCCAAATCTTATAAGAAAATATTCTTCGGTTGATTTAAAGAAAAGAAAGTTAATGGTATATCATAATGTTAACACCATATTTAAGAATGTATCGTCACATTGTAATCATTGTTTTCTGTATAAGTAATCTTATAGTATAAACCGATTACAATAAATATTAACATAATAGTTTTTTTTCTTAGACTATATTTATACTTTAAAGCCTAACAATCCACTATCATAAATTGTTGTTATGTAGTGTGAACAACCATTTAAAGCGTTTTGAACATTTTTATAAAAACAAGCGGTTTACCTTTGATTTTCTTTATTTAATAAAAAAAAAAAAAAAACAACTATTTTTAGATCAAAATTATTTAAATAATTATTAGTTGAACTCCAGGGGTGGAATTAAAAAAAAATTAAGTTATATCTATTATGAAATTTTGTTTGAAAATAATCTGTTACATATTAAAGTAGAGATATTAAATAATAATTTATTTGAAATTTTGTAGCCACGATTATTGAAAATTATATATATATTTTTTTTTGTTTTTTTTTTTGATTATATAAAAAAAAATTTTTTGAGTATATTTGTCTTCCATTTTTTTTTTTAATATAAAAAAAAAATCATTTAATGATAATTTATTTAATTGTTACTTAAGACCGCTTATAAATTTCTTATATTATTTAATATTAATAATGATTTTAAATAAGAATTACAAAATATTAGAAGAATGTTGATCTTATTTTAAGTTTCTAAAAGGATATACAAATTAGAATTAAAAAAAAAAAAAAATTTTTAAGAAAAGTAATATCTATTTTATATTATCCTTTATTATATTATATAATGTACCAATTGTTTATTAGTAAAAGTTGTATTCAATTAATTTATTGCAAGCACACATAAAAATTTCATATAAAATTGTTGTTGAGTTAATAATCACTAGATCTAAACTTTCTTTCTTTTTCAGTTTATATTTAAAAGGATTTCATTTGATAAAATTTAAAATCACATTACCAAAATATTATCATTATTACTTTTCAACCGGAAAATGTCCTCTTTAACTTACCTATACTAAAAATTTTTATATTTCGATTTTAACTAATTAATGGTTTACAAAATCAATGTAAATTTTTATCCAAAATCTATATAGGAGAGTTCCTTTAAACAAAAAAAAAAAAAACAGAAAGTTTTGAAAAGGTAGAATAGCTTAATCCTACTAGACGAAGAATCGTTATTTATCTGAATGGTTATGAATAGTAACTTGACTTAATGAGCACTTATATGTGAATTTCCTTAAGAAGAAGCAAATTTCATATAAATTCATTAACATACAACATATATATGTGCATATAAAATACAGAGATAAACTTGATTTAACGATAAATGTCAATATAGAAGCGAGATTTAATAACTTTAATAAGGTTAGTTTTGAATCTTGTCTAGATAACTCATATATATATTAATCATATTAATCGATATACAAGTTTATCTTAGTATTGCTTTATCTTGATTTAAAGATGTTAACCATTTCTCTGAGGAGAAATAATTTTCGAAAGGATTTAATATCATACTAAGAACGTAAATGAATACTCTCGGTGAGTCTATGTCATTTTAAAATAAATCCTTTTCTCAAATGTCTTATTTGCCTATCAAGAATTTATGCGAAGTGTCCCATTAGTATAAATGGAATTTTACTAAATCTCTTTTTCTATTGACTGGCTTTTGCTAATAGAGATGCTAACCGGAATGTTCTCTCTCTGCATATTATTATTTAAAAAAAAAACAAATAGGTCATTAAAAACTCGCCCCATTAATAATTTTTTCTATGTCATTTTAGAATAAATCCTTTTCTCAAATGTCTTATTTTCCTGTCAAGATTTTATGCGAAGATAAATAAAATTTTACTAAATCTCTTTTTCTATTGACTGGCTTTTGCTAATAGGGATGCTAACTGGAATGCTCTCTCTCTGCATATTATTATCTAAAATACAAATAGGTCATTAAAAACTCGCCCCATTAATAATTTTTTCTATGTCATTTTAGAATGAATCCTTTTCTCAAATGTCTTATTTTCCTGTCAAGATTTTATGCGAAGTGTCCCATTAGTATAAATAAAATTTTACTAAATCTCTTTTTCTATTGACTGGCTTTTGCTAATAGGGATGCTAACTGGAATGTTCTCTCTCTGCATATTATTATCTAAAATACAAATAGGTCATTAAAAACTCGCCCCATTAATAATTTTTTCTATGTCATTTTAGAATAAATCCTTTTTTCAAAAGTCTTATTTTCCTGTCAAGATTTTATGCGAAGATAAATAAAATTTTACTAAATCTCTTTTTCTATTGACTGGCTTTTGCTAATAGGGATGCTAACTGGAATGCTCTCTCTCTGCATATTATTATCTAAAATACAAATAGGTCATTAAAAACTCGCCCCATTAATAATTTTTTCCTATGTCAAAATTAGACAGTTTGATTTTAAGAATGTATATTTTACAACATTGGAGAGTACTATTGATGAAACATTTGATGAAAAAAAAAAAACAAAAAATTATTTGGTAAAAACATATTTTCATACATATACGAGTATATCTATTTTTAAACAGTAACAGCACCCATTAATTAACTTTCTTCCATACAACAAAAAATTTTTAACCCATTATATACATAATATTATAGCATTTCATTTTAATTTCATACAAAAAAAAATTTACAATAATTTTTCTATTATTTTTTCTCTTATAATTTAAAATTTAATTAAATTGCTAATTTTAGTTTTTTGTTTCGGAAATTAACTTTTTCTTCATTTTTATTTTACATATTATATTACCATAACATATGAACCATTCAAATTCATTTCCAAATAATGATAATTTCGATTGTAACCGCAGTGACCACTTTAATATCAAATCAAATTAAAAGTTTTAAGTTGAAATAGTTTAAGTATATATAATAAATCTATATTAAATATGGTATAAGATGCGCCGCCATATTACTTTCAAATACGCCATTAATTATAGAGAATTTAGTTGTTTCTTTTTATCTGGCTTGTTTTTTTTTCTCTTTCTGAAAAATAATAAAAATTAAACAATAATAATTTTATTTTAATAATATCAGAATAAAAACATAATTATCATCATTTCATCTAGATCTATTTACTTTTCTTTTTTGGTTTCATAAATTTAATTGTTCCATCAAGTTCCAGAAATTATTTCTTTAAAATGATGGTTGTTGTAAAAAGAAAAAAAAAATAAATAAAAAAAAAACTAAAAAGCACTTCTTTCCGTTATTATTATTATTATTGTGACACCGTGTATTACACAAAAAAAAAAAAAACACAGAATCACTCCATTGAAAATTTTACACCTGTAAATTTAACAATAGATTTACTAGCCTGTAGTATACCTATACCTATATGTATGTATAATATTAAATATTATATTATTTAAAAAGTATCGAAAAATATTTAGAGTATAACATTTGAAAAGGAATGAAAAAACAAAATGTTTACAAAAGAAAAAACCGTATCCAATACCTTTCTTTTTATCTATAGTTATTTTTTTTTTTTGCTAATAATATTTTTTCATAAAATTTCACTTCATCTTCATCTTCATCTTCAACTTCATCATTATTATCATCTTTTTGTTTGCATTGAATTCGGCAAACTATTCTGTTCCCCATTCATATTATATGCTTTGCTTTACTCTGTTCTTCCCTCCATTTATATAAAAGATCATGTAATTTTTAACCGTGTAATTTAATTTTGGTTTTTTTTTTTTTGTTAAGTTGCGCATTGAACTGTTTCTGGTTTAAGGTAAAAAAAAACAACAAAAAAAAAAAAATACCGATCTTGTTTTAGTCATCATTAGCAAATCTATAACAATAGTTATTACTTTACTAATATATGTACTATGTATTATGTATATATTTATGTATTTAATTACAAAGAAAAAAAGAACCGACTGACCGAAACGAATTGGCGTATGGTCATTGTTAATAAATAATAACGATTTTTTTTACTTTTTCTTTATTCTATTTTTTTTTTTTTTTCGCCTTATAAAATTTTAATGGTATCCGAAACTTCAAAAAGTTGGGTAAACACTTGAAATCCATAATTATAATCATTATTATTTTAATATTTACGTATAATTTGTGTTAAAGTGTTTTTTTTACTTCGCTTTGTTTCAATTATTATTGCAACTATTAAATATACAAATAAAACTTCTATAGTTGAATTAAATGATACATACATAAGTATTTATGTGTAAGTAAGTATTCCTTATATTTATAAATAATTGGACAAAATTGAGGGTTTTATTCTGCTAGAATTTCGACCATTTTTTTGCTACTTTTTATGTGGTACTTCTTTCAATGTAATAAGTATACTCGCGATAAACAAAAGAAGCAAATAAGTGATTTTGCCAATTTTAATTTTGATACTTAACTTTGAAACTTAAAAATTAAAGCTTAAAAACTATTTTCCCAAATACACTTAGTGAAATAAACTTCAGTTTCTTAATCACGAATCAGTTTACGATAATATTAACTATAATTGAAAAAAAAACGGTATCAAACCGCTAAAGTTCGGGGGCAACAAATAGATTTTCTTTTCATTTTGAACACTGCATAACAGAACAGAATACATAATATGTCACAAATTTTCAATTGAAACATTTTGATCGTATTTCACCTATAAACTTATGTAAATAATCATTAAATTTGAATTAATATCTCTGATTCCGATAGAATAACTTTAGTTACATATATTTTTAGTCAAATTTAAGCTAAAAACAAAAAAAAAAAACAAAAAGGAAATGACAAAAGAGAACATTAAAAAAGAACACAATAAAGTTTACATAGGAAACGTAAGCAAAAAAAATGTAAATAATATAAAACAAACATAAAAAATATATTGTATATATGTATGTATAGAGAAAAACAAAAAAAGGGAAGCAACAACAGAAACAACAACCAACAATCGAAAATGATAAAAAACAAAAATAATTGAACAATAAAAATTAAATGAAAAATGCAATTCAATGTTGCAGTCATGTACAACAATAAAGAAAAAAAATAAGAAAATATCAACATAAGAATAATTCCAACTACAAGAATAAGAAAAAAAATTTTATTTTTTTTTTATTTAATTTGCGCAGATCATCAAATATAATAACATGAATAACGCGCTTTTGTAATAAAAAAGCGCGAGATATTAAAGAAAAATAATAAAACAAAAATAAATAAATTTTATCGTTGTAGGTACTCGTATAATCATAATGTTAATATTAACTATTCATAAAATGTATAGACACTTTATACATAAGTATGTATTATGTAACTTTATATATTATATTTTTATTACAGCGATTTTTCTATACAGGGTTATTAAATATTTAGATCGAGATATCCTTAACACCTTTTCCAAACTAACACTTACTCGTATTATTTATTCATAAAAAAAAAACTATTTTTCCGTATACATATATATATATATATAAAAGAGTTACCAGATATGTTTAGAAAATTTATAAATATTTAATTTTAATTTACATTGCTATTTGATTTCGTTCTTGAGCCTTGATTTATTTCTATAAATAACTCAGCTTCTAAAATAAAAATTTTTTTATTTACCGTAAAATGCTTTCTTTAATTTCAAGAAAATTTTCTAATCTTAATTTCTGCAATTTCAGCCAAAATTATAAAATTATTAAAAATTTTTACATTATAAAATTACAACTAAAAGAGGTCTTTCAATTCATATTTTACATATACAATTTCCAACCAGATGTTCCTCTATTAGTAGTTATACTATTTAATTTTGACAAGCCATTTAAATGGTCCTTTAAATATTAGTATGATTAGAAAGGTCCTTTATATTAATATTTTAGATTTGGAAATTTTCTGAAAATCATATCTTTATTCTAATTAAATTTTTTTTTTTATTTCCAGTATCTGGCAATCCTAATATTGTTATGTGCATACATTCTTAAATACATATATTATACAAATTTTTTCAAATCATGAACTAGCATTAAAAATGTTTACACCTATAATAGTTTATAATAAAAAAAAAATATGGTGGAATTTCTTTCAATTTAATGTTATCAAACTATTATTAAAAAACACTTTTCAATAATAACACTTTTATAACAATAGAAAATAGGTGGAAAAGGAAAGAAATATAAAAACGGAGTGAAATATGAAGGTGGAATAGAAGGAGTGATTGCACCCATTTCATGATCATAATATTAAAATTCTATAATGCCGCCATTTTTTTTTTTTTTTTCACTTTGTCTAATATTACAAAATATTTTTTATTGTTACAAATTATAATTTATATGTAAGTATGTATGTACTTAAATATTATTTTATTATTTAGAAAATTTTTTGTTTGTCTTTGAAATCTTTTGTTGTTTAGGAAAACAATAGAAACAAAAAAATTATTGGTATGTTTTGGAAATTCTTGTCTTAGATTATAATTAAAAATATTAGAAAATCATTTTTATACAATAGAAATATAATAGTATATATAATATTATGTACGTTTCTTTTTAAAAAATTTGAAAACCAAAAAATACCGAAAGTTTTTTTTTTTCTTTCTTTTTTTCATATTATGTTAAAAGCTTCTGGAATTCAATAATAATTTAAGCCGAAACATGATATGAATAAATTGTAGAAAACTCTTGCTTAAAGTTACTTAATCTTGGAATAATGATATATGAAATTTAACTGAGAAATAGGAAAATTTAAGCTGTTAATGTAAAAAAAAACTCTTAAACAATAAAATTCAGTAGATAATTTGCACTGAAAATGAGAACATAAATTTAGATTAAAGGAATAAATCATTTCTTTTTTTGACCAAAATGAAAATAGATACGTAAAGTATACATACAATTGTTTTCTTTTATGTTTTCAAACATTCAAAATTCAAGGTAACAGAAACATGAAACATGTAATACATATATGAATATATAAATAGTTACTTTAAATTAAGTACATACTATAGATTTTTCACTTTCACATAATGACAATAATTTTAAATACCTATAAATTAAAAAAACATTATTACCAATTGTTATATTCATTTATAAAGCTTAAAAAATTTGCTGTTATTTGACGTTTTTAAATTGAAGACATTTTAACCAGAACTTGAAATAAAAACATTTGAAAATAGAGATTATATTCAAACTTAATTAGTACAGCTCCGTAATTTGGTGGGCGAAGAATCTATATATAAGGACCTAATGCCTAATGGTTAAAATTGCTCCATTGCCGCATCTTAAACGTTGTAAAAAAAATTTTTTTTAAAAAACGAACGAACGAACAGAATAAAACTAATAAGCAATTCTTCAAAAATTTTATATATATTTTAATCTTATTTTAATAAATTTAGAATAAATAATTAATTTCTATATTTCTTTTTTTAGTATATAACTTAAAAATAGATTATAAATGCATTTTAATTTTCGATTCTTCTCTTTTATTGTAAAAAAAAAAAATCTTTAAAAACGCTTTAACGCTTAAATATATCAGCTGTCTTAATAACATATTACTTGAGTATGGCGTATGCGTATATACATTAATCATATTTTAAAAATATTGTTATTAAATTAAATAACTGAAATAAAAAGATATTGGCACTTATACAAAAAAAAAAATATCTAGCCAATGGTGTAGTAATTAAGACACCGGCCTTTCATACGAAATGTCTCGGCTGGATCATATAGATTAATAAAAAACAATATAGTATAAGATAATATATGGCGTAGAAATAAAAAAGAAAAGTATATAAGTCTTGTACAATAGCTACAGCCGAGTAATCAACCGCTTAGTGAAATTAATGATTCAAGAAACTGAAGCTTAGTCAAATATGAATATTAAATGACTTAGTGGATATGCCCTATATATTCCTCATAGGACTGACAAGCAAAAAAAAAACACTTACAAAATAAAAATATTAATTATTAAATAAAATAATTATTATTATTATTAAGTTAATTAAATTTACATAATATTCATATGTATACACCTACCATATAAATACTAATTATGTACTAAAAATCTTAATTCAAAATTAACTTAAATAATATAAACGGCAGCATTTTTTTTTTTTTTTTCTTGACTTTTTAAATTTCTTATTGTATCCAATGCTGTAGTCAGCCGCAAAATGCAAAATTTAGTCGGCTTATTTAAATTAAAAAAAAAAAAAAAAAAATTTTAACAGAATTTCCAAAAATTCTCATTTTTTCTAAATACATATTTTTAAATTTTAAACATACTATGACGTCATCTATTTATCTTATTCATACAAACTATTCATCTATTTATATAACACATTCTAATAATTTTTTTTAATTTAAAAAAAAAAATATTGAAAAATCTTTGTTGATTATTTTTTGTACTAAAAATGTAATGAAAAATTTAGTATTACTAAAAAGAACTGTAAATATTTTGAATAGGAAATAAATGTATTTTTATACATGCCAGAAAATTTATATAAATTATTTTGGAAATTTTTGTATTTATATCATAGATAAATTGATTTTTTTTTTTTCTTTTTCCCATTTATGATTTTATTATTTCTGTATAGTTATTTTAAATTTATATTAAATTTAGGGATACTTTACGATATCAAGGGTATTCATATATAAAAATGCTAATTCTATGTACATACATATTATGTACATATGTATATGTGAAAACATAGATGATATTACTTAAAAGAAAAATTATTAAATTGATCTTTTTCAATGATACTGAATGCAAAAAAATAATAAAAAAAAAAAAAAAAATTAAAAAAAAAAATTGAAGAAACAAAAATAATTTTAACTATAGCATAAATTAAATGAAACACTCTAAACTTAGTACAAAAAATGATAAAATATGATATTAAAAGAAAATTAAATCAATAAATACTTATATAATACTAAAAATACAATTTAGCGTACCGATTAATAAAATTTTTATTATTTTACCGCTGAATGGCAAAAAAAAACAAAACAAAACAAAAAAAAAAATAAAAAATAAGGATCAATTGTGCAAAGCTTTAAAAGTTTTTAAATTAAAAACAAAAGTTATTATTTAAAAATTTAATTAAAATTTTCTTTAGTACAAAATAGTGTGTTTTTAATTTTTTTTTATTAATATTTTTCTTGTTTTGTTTCCTCTTTATGTTTAGAAAAACTTTTAGAAAAAAAAAAAGCTCTCTTCAGGAATACAGCAACACTAATAAAAAAAAAAAAATTAAATTCTAAAATTAAAAGAGAAAATTTAAAGTTTTTATAAAACTTCATACTTTGAAAAACATTTCAGTTATTGCCAAAATTTTAAGTAAGATATATAAATTTTATAATCGAAAAAATTTTATTAAATTTTTATTTAATTTTCAAAAAAAAAAGGAATAAAAGTTTCAGTTTATTTTTTTTAAAAATATTTTTTTTTTTTTTTTTTTTTAGAGAAAATAAATGTATAAATTAATAAAGTTAAATTTTATAATTATTGGTTTTTTTTCTAATATTGGCTTACGAAATTTTAATTAAATAATAATTTATTATTATTTTAATTAAATTCTAATTAAATAATAATAAATCCAATTAATAAATATAAAATACAAAAAAGTGATTCAAAAATTTTAAATGAAAAAATAAAAATTTTAGTTAAACATTAATTAAAAAAGAAATTTTATGTACAATAGAATTAAATTTCGTTTCTTTTTTTTTCGAGATTATTTTATTAGAGGAAAATTGGGGAAATATTTATTTGAAAATAAAGTTAATTGGTATGTATATTTTTTATTAAAAAATTTTTATTTAATTAATTTTTTAGTAATGTATAAAATGAAATAGAAAATGATATTTGAAGTTTATATTGTATTATTTATAACATTCAATAAAATATATGTATCTTAAAATCCATTCCATTACAAATTATCTTGTCATCAATTTACTTTTTGAATATAATACTGCATATTCTTTCTTTTTTAATATTCTCTTATAATCTTTAATAAATGGTCTACTCGGAAATTGTTTCCATAGCACACGGTTCAAATTTGATTACTTAATTTTCAAATTCGACATTTTATTTTCTATTAGTTTTTCGATCAGCACAAATGCCAATTGTCTTGCCAAGACATCGTTATTAATTGATCAAAAGAATTTTCTATAATTATTCAAATTATGATTCGGTTAATATTTAATCAAATTAGGTGAAATTATTTGAAATATTCTTTTTTTAAACGTTTAATAATTTAATTGATATAATTAATTTTTATTTCATTTTATATGAAAACCGTTGACAGTTCACATTTCCGGTTGAAAATAAATTTATTATAAAACGAAAACAATGGAAATTTAGTCATCAAAAAGTGCTGGGTGTTTCTTCTTATTTAATTTAAAATCAATTAGAAATCTGGGGAAAAAAGTTTTGTAACTCATATTTGAATAAAAAAATAAAATCATAAATTAAAAATATGAAACTATTAACGTTCAGAAATATTTACTCTTATAATAGGAATGTAGCAAGACAATATAATTTGGCATTATACTCATAACACTATGTCTATATCTCAAGATATTTCAATTAATATATTCTATATAAGTATATTCAAAGATAGCTATAATATTTATACCAATTCACGGCTTTGAAAAAAATATGGAAGAATAAAATTTGAATCAATTTTAAAAAAAAAAATACTATAGAAGAATTTAATATAATTTCACTATATGAGTGATAAGGTTGTCTGTCCTATGACATCAGTTCCAAATTAAACTTAAATTTTATAATTTTTATACTTAAAATAATTTTCGATCTATTTTCATAAGTTTAATTAAAATGTCATTATATGAATGGCATGTTCTTTGACTCAATGACAAACATTTTTAGCATATTCTTATAGAATAATTGTTTTTATTTTTTGGTTTTTTTTTTTTTTTTTTTTTTTTTTAACGAACCATTATAAAATTGTTTCTTTGTCATTATGCTAATAATCATAAATACTTACTGTTTAAGATCACATCAACACCCACAATTTTTATGATTGAAATTTTCATATATTTATGAATTTCCACATTCCAAACAATAAACAAAAAAAAAAAATTTTTTCGGAAATAATTCCGATATGATAATTTTATACTAAAGATCTTTTTTTTTAATTTTGTAAAATTTTGATTTATGTACAAATTTATATATGTTTAGTAAACAAAAATAAATTCTTGAATGATTCCTTAATAGTACAAAAAATATTAACCAATAATAATTTTCAATGACCTAAAAATTTTCAGAAATATGAAAATTTTTTAATTGAAATTAAAAAAAGGGTAAACCAGTGTTTATCAAATCGGTAAAGATATACTAAAGTAAAGGTAATTTATAAACTAAGATGTTGAAAATACATTTTTCATAACAAGGGATTAGGGAAGTGAAAGTTAATCTAATATAAGATTCGATCCATCTTTTTTTTTATCAGTACGACCATGTTATAGCAATATAAATATAATTAACTTACCATTACAAACCATACAAATACCATACAAACCATATATGTATATGGTTGGTGTTATAAAAAGGAGGTCGCAGATATAAAAAAGCATATACATATACATACATTCTTGATCAGAATTGCATTTAGAGTCCATTTAACTATTTGTGTTCGTCCTTCCACACAATAACTCAAAAAATAATGAATTTGAAAATCTGAAATTTTTTGTCACTTTTTTTTTATGTAAATAAAACATTAAAGAAGTTCGCTCGACGGTTCAAGAAATTTGATAACATAATTCAATGTCTAATTAAGCTTCTGTGTTGTAACAAGCATTCTACTTATACAATTTATTAGGTTTTTATTTTAATTTTTATATTCAACATTTTGCTATATAAATGTATCTCGCCCCCTATTCCTGTGCTTAATTTGTTACTTAGACCCATATAGAAATTTATATTGCTCGTATTAATACAATTTTATAAAAATTAAATATATATGTAGGTATGTATTTATTTATTCATATTTATGTACCTATGCTAAACAAATTCACTTAAGTTTTAAGCTTTTTGTTTTATTACTAATCATTTTAAATTTTTAAGAAAAAAAAATTATATAAATTGAAAAAAAAAAAAAAACAAGTACTGGAAAAAACCAAGGGTCTTCAAAAAAGCACATTTCCAAAATTAAAAAATATTCCATAATAAGCCTAAAGTAAAGAATAGATAGATAAATTGAAAAATAAATTTATAATATTATAAATTACGTATTTTATAAATACAAATTATGAATAATAATGAAAACAATAAGAAAAAATTGAGAAAAATCGAAATAACACTTTCGTCAATTATAGGATGGACCCTGTATTATTAAGAAAAATTATTAACATGAAACAAAAATATAATATTTTACCTTTAATTTTTGTATATATTACTTCAAAAAAATTTGGGCAAAATTCATGAACAAGTTACAGGTGTTAAAAAATAGAGAATTTTCAATATTTAACCCCTTACTCCCCCTTACCCCTTAGCTCCTAAACGGGCGACACAAAAATATTTTCTGAAATGACTCTTACTTATTTCCAACTAGATCTAACTCCTTGAAAATTGAGTTTCACATAACGGTATATAAAAATACCGCATGGCAAAACCATGTATTTATTTTATATATAACACGTAGAAATTTTATAAAACCAGCTATCGTTTGGCGTTTCCCGATTGAAATTATGCCTGTATAGAACCTGTGTTATAGCAAGTTAAAGATAGGGATTTTTCGAACTATGTAGGGATGTCGTTCCGTAACGGGTGGGGCTACAGAAAAAAGTTGTTCCACAAAATTAGTTTTCTGGCGATGGCTACCCGTAGTTTAAAATTTCATTACTTTATTTCAAACGGTGTAAAAATTTTGTAAACACGCAGACAGACGGACAAGTGGACAGAGTGAAACTAATAAGCATATTTTTTAAAATTTTTTTGAAATTGTGGTAAAAAGAATTCGTTTATTAAAAAAATAAACAAAATAGTGTTGACACCTAATTTAAGACTTTTTTTTTCAAAAAAAATTTTTTCTATACCAGATAGTAAGTACCTATCTACATACCTAATTGAAATTTTGCCTCCCCACATTATAAAATATCGTTCACTTTGACTCATCTTTTCAATAATAGATGAAATACTACTAAACTAGAACAATTCTTTTCTAAATTTGTATTTGTTTATTTAGTAAACATTAGAAAGAAATTTCGAAATTTTTGGTACATAACGGATTTTCACATATTTAAATGATACCAAACTTACGACAGACTTTAATGAGAATCATAAAGAAAATTCATGCTTTCTAAAAAAAGAAAATAATTATCTGGTTAGTTTGTAAACATTAAGAATTTTGGTACATAACGGGTTTTAGTGTTTTTATCAAACTGACGACAGACTAAACAAATTTTAAGAAAAGTCAAAAGTAGTTAATAGTTTTTTTAAAGGTTTTTTTTTACTGTATAGAAAAATTAATTTAGTTTTATGTTTATTATTATGCTTTCTTGAAAAATAAGACTTCTTTTAAAATATGTATATATGTTCTTATTATAATAATAAGACTTTATTATTTTATTCTCAAAATTTGACAAACTTTAGTTTCATCGTGTTAAAACACATAAAATATGTTTTGTATGATGAATACAATTTTTGATTTAAGTATTGTGAGTAATTAAATTATTTTGTAGTAACGTAACATTGAAAATATTTCATTCAATTTTTTTTTTTATTTTTTTTTTTAATTATTATAATTCACTTAAGTATGTTATTATTTTTGTTTTTTTTTTTCTTGGTATATTGCTATTTTTGAAAATTATATTTGTACGTATGTATGCGTATGTATTACAGTAAAGAATTTCAGAAAATTTCTGTTTTTATCAATATTATTTTATTATAATATGTATACATATATGTATGTATGTATGTACGTACGCGTTTGTAAGTATGTACATATATGAAAATACGGAAAATAACCGTTAGAATTTATAATATTTTTAAGAATTTTTAATATTAATTTACTTAAGCTGTTTGGATATTGGAATGGGAATCTAGAAAAACATTTACATATATACATACATATGTATGTTCGTACACTTTTTATTGTGCTAGAGACTTGAAATTTTGGACATTTTTATTACAGAAATTCTTAGGTACCTAGGTACATTCTTTAATTTTTATTATAATATTATACATATCATATATGTAGGTACTATAACTTATTATAGTGGACATATGATGCGAAACTTAGTCAATGACGCAAAAAGGTGAAAATGACATGACAATTTCTGGAAAAAATTATGAGAAAAATCTTTGAACCAAGAATATTAAATGATAGAAGTTACATTAGACGTACTAATGAGAAAACCAGTTTAATTAATGAAAAGGATAATACCTATTCAAATTTATAAAGTCGCACAGGCTGAGATGGAGAGGCCATCTAATACAAATGGCAGAAAGCCGTGTGAAAAAACGAACCTTCAATCTCTACGCGTTACTAAGTAGAGGAAGAAGACGGATTACCGAGCACGAGCTGACTAGACAAAATGTACGAGGTGACTGAAAATTAGGTATACACTGGCAAAATGTAGCTCAAAATAGAGATAAAAGGAGGCAAGTCGTGAAGGCCAAATCCCATAATGGGATGTAGCGCCAAAAGGAGACAAGTATATACATACATTCATATGTACATATACTAAGTTTTATATGTAGTTAAGTTAAAATTTGTACAACAAACAAGAAATTTGATTTTTTTTAGAAAAAATTTACGTTTTTTAATTTATACCTAACTGACTATGACTGAAGGTAGGTATAAATGTCTATCATAACTCATAACTTTTATATTGAGACATTTAAAAATAAAATTACCCAGTGAAAACATGTAATATAAAAGTAGATTATACAAACATATATACATATTATGTATGTACATTATATTTTTAATGAGCCATTTAAAATTTAATTTTTCTTATAATAAATGTAAATGTAATTCAGATGTAAATTTGTTGCACTGTATGAATTTGTTGAATGAATATTTTGAATTTTGACAAATAAAATCGCCTTAAAGACCTAGAAATGATACTTTATATGACTTATGTATGTATTTAAATTTATGAGCTTATCTAGCTTATCTTAAGTTTTTGTAGAAAATTGCATTAGGTCTACGTAAATGAAAATATGTTAGCTATTCTTTCATTTTTCAGATATATATAGATACATATATGCATATGTACATGTGTATATTCTATTCTTTCACAAAGAATTAAATGCTTAGTTATAAGGCTTATAAGCAGATATAAATACATAAATATTTTAATTAATAACATCGAAACCCAATAAATATGCAAGCTAAATTTCCTTTTTTAATAGCAGATGTTTTAGTACTTTTTTATTTATAGATTCATTAGATTAAAATTATTCGAAAAGTAGAAAATTATGTCATAAAATAATTGCAACACAAAAAAAATATTTGTTTTTTAATTAAAAGAATTTTATCAGGTTAATTACAATTTTAAAAATTTTTTGAGACATAAACTATAGTATTATTATATTTTACTTATTAAAGAAGTAAATAAATCTCAAGAAACTAGCATTCCTTTCAAAAAAATACGATATTCTCTTTCAAAAAATTTTTTTAAATCGTAAGCAGTTAAGCCCATTAAATAAAATTGTACTTTGCTTAAATTGACAATAATATAACAATGGCAACATTTTATATGTAGATTTTTTCTTGACAATTGACATATCATTTACAAAAAATTCACTTTGACGTTTAGAAAAGTCTAAATTTAATTTTTTTGTTGACAAAATTTCTCAAATAAAAAAAATAATTTTTTTTTTTTACGAAAGGAAAATCATTCTTTATTTTTATTATTAAGGGTCAACAAACTAGTAAAAATTTACTTATTTACAAAAAATAAAAAAAAATTAAAAAAAAAACTTAACTGCAGTATTTATTTTGATAAGCTAGAATAAAAAATTGAAAAAGGATAAGAAAAGCAAAATGGGTATGAATTTTTTTCAATTTGCAAAAAGTAGTTATAGATTCAAATTTTTTTTTAAAAATATAAAAATATTTTTTAAATTTTTTTTTAAAATAAAAAAAAATCTGCAATAGACAAATCAATTATTATGTATTACAACAAGTTTACAAGGAAGAAATTAATTGAGTGGAAAATATTTTAATAGTAAAATATTCATAAATTAAGAGAGACAGAAAAAAAGAAAGTAAGGTTAAGACTGAATGTGTGAAAAATGACTGATTGATTGGTTAGACTTTCCTTAAGCTTGGCTTGAATTCTTTTAAACCGCTTTTTTTATTTAATGCAATTTGTTTTATACTAAATATCGAAATTTTAAAACAAAAGAAAAGTAGAGATTTTCAACAACTACTGTAATTTTGGCAATATAATTTAACCATAAATCTTTTATTAATATATTTAATATATTTTTGAATGTATCTTAATCCAGATTTAAAATAGGTTAGAATAGATTAATATTTATAGAAGAACAATAACCTTAAAAATAAAACTACATATAAAAAAAAAATAATTTCAAAAATTAAAGGTTTAAAATTTAAAAATGAAAAATATAAACTTATGAAAAATATAAATTATGAACTTATTCAAATATTGAATAAATTCTTAAAATTCCAATTTTATTTTTAATTCTCCGCTTTAAATAACAGTTTTTTCCCACTATAAATTTATTCAAATTTCATATACAATACAATGTATATTCATTGTTCTTTTAAATAATACTTCTATATCTATTAAGATAAATGTTTATATACAACATTTATATGTGTGTACATAATATTAATTAAGTACATTAATATACGTATAAAAATATCTATATAATATATGTATAAACTTTATACTTGACTTAATTATTTACACAATTCTATTTACAAAAACTAAAATACAAAAGAAGAAAAATTCAGACCTATATTTAAATTAGAAAAGACACTTTATATTTGAACCCACCTCAATTCAACAGGTGGAATAAACGAAAAAAAAATCAATATTATTGTAACAGAGTTCTATTTTCTTTGCCACCCACTTCATTTTTTTATTTAAAATAATTTTTATTTTGTTCAAAACATCTAATTTATTTCTATTTTTATAATCCTTCAATTAATTAATAAAAGGAAATTGGCGATACAGTGAAAATAATTATTAATATCATTTTTTATTGAATGAAAATCATTTATAATTAAAATTAAAAAAAAAAGAGGAAACAAATATTTATATTTTAATATATATATGTATGATGTACATGCATAGTTATTTATATTATGAAAAATGCCATTTTTATGATTAATATATTTTTAAACAAATTAATATTTAACGTACCTATTCAATTTCAGTACCAAATCTATTGTATTTTAAATGTTAAATTTGTAAAGCTAAATTAAATTAATTTATGTTTATCATCCTTCATTCTTTTTTTAGCATGTTTTTTTTTTTTTTTTTAAATTTAAAAAAAATATACCGTTTGATTCGTCCATCCGTCTATAAACAATACCTCTAGCTGAAGTAGTTGTTAAAAAAGGATCAATTAAAGAAACATCTTTTTAAAAAAGAATTTTATCTAACCAATCGTTTACACAAAGAAAGCTTACAACCTATAAAGTCGATATGGGTGCTACATTCAAATGGTTATTAATTATTATAAAACTAATTTTAAAGTTTTGAATAATTTATTTACATAAATAAAACTGGTAGACAATTTTCCAAATAAGATTTTTAAAAATGTGCTTTCTTTGTTCAATTATTATACGATAAAATATAATTTTAGGTACATCATTACTGAGTCATCGTAAAATCCTAAATAAAGCATACTAAATTTATTTACAAATTTATATACACTAAAATACTGCAATTCTTATTTAATATAATAATAAAAATATCATTGAATTTGTACATACATAAATATTTAGATGTCATGAGATCAATCTATAAAACATTTTTTATAGCATACATATATGTATGTACGCAGAAGTGTTTTCTGTAATCAAAATAAAACTAAAAAAATGATAAATTTGCCAATTTTTTTAAAGCATTTTATCATATCGAAATATATTTCTATTTTTTTAACTTCCAATAAATATTTATATTCTTTATTCGAGAAAAAAATCATTTAAAATTAAACAATTAATTAAACAATCTAATCAAATTATTTACTAATGCTTTTCAAAATTTATCTGTATGGTTTTTTAGGATTTTGAATATTATGTTGTAATTTTCATGTCTTGTTTTATATCTCATTTTATTCTTATTTTCTTTACATTATCTAATAAATGTTTATATACATAAAATATATACAATATATATATGTACTTTCATTTATTTATTTTTTTTGCAAACTAAAAATCTATTTTAATTGTTCTGCTAATTAAAATACTAATTGATAATAGGTAAAATGACAATAAGAAAACTATAATAAAAAACAAAATCTTTTTTTAGATTCTCAAAGATTTAATTTTATTTGCAAATGGATTTTTATCAGTCATACGGAGCACTAAGTTACTTAAGGAACTATTCGGATCCAACACATAATATTAGATTATCAAAAGAAGATAGCTTATTAAGACTATATAATATAAATTTAGTACAAAATACGTTTAGTGGTAAAAAGAAAAATTATATTTGTAAAAAATCAGGTAGTGGAAGCAAATATAATAGTAAACGTGGACATCATCGTAGCAATAAAATGGCACCAATTAGTGAAAAACGTTCACCAGCAATAAAAGAAAATACAAAAGAAAATATAACAATTCCATCATCAGCTAAAAATTTAACACAAAATGGACGTGGTATTGGACCAGAAATTTTAGATTTTAGAGAATCATGGTTACAAGATATGGAGGTAATACATACACAAATATATCATTTAAGTTACCTTATCTTTTTTTTTTTGTTTTCTGCATATTCTTTTGTTCTTACTTTAGATGTACAAAGAACATGTAAAAAGTCCACAAGCATTATTAACTGCTCATAATCATTTGCATACTGTAGATGGTTGTTTAGCATCTCCAACAAATAAATCAAGTGAAAATTCAAAGCGACGAGCACGTACTAAAAGTGATTCCGATAGTGATGCAAGACATAGAAACTTTCATGACCAAGAAGATGGGGTATAATTAAATTTATTTTTTCAATTCAATTATATTTGATATTTCATAAACCCATATATCCTTTACATTTAATGAAGGTATTAAAATTGTTTTATGTATTTTTAATTTGCTGTATATAAAAAGAATAAGCTAAAATGTATGCTAATTTAAATGTAACAGTTCTAATACTATATAATATTAGTGGGTGATTTTATGTAATATACGTTGTTTTTGTTTTTGTTTTCTTAAAAAACATTTTTTAATTAGTTATCTATCATAAAATATTGGAATTAATATATTTAACTAATGATAAAAATACAAAATTTAATTATTAAAAAAAAAAAAACATTCTATATTAGGTCAGTAAAGACAACAAATTTAAAAAATAAATATTTTATTTCATTTTAAATTTGTTACTATGTCCTTTCTATTTGCCAAAATTATTTTAATTCTTATAAAAAAAGAAAGATTGTGAAGCAACTATGTTTATTGGCAAAATATATCAAATTGTAAATATCACAACACACTCTACGCTGCTTCTACTATGATTTATTATATATTGTAATTTTTTATTTTATCTGTATATAGTCTGGCCTTAAACAAATACTATTATAATAATAGAAATTAAAATTATTTTTAGAAATCCATTCAGTAAAAATGCAGATACGTTTTGTTTACTTTTTAATTAAAATATTTTAGTAATTGTTTTTATAAATTAAAAGCTTTTTTTTTTTTCATTTCCAAACTTATAATATTTAATATGTACCTATATTTTATAACCTTTGCTTTACTAAAAACAAAAACACTTGATAAATTAAAAATTTCTTGTTTGAATTTTGTGTAATCTAATTAACATTTTTTTTTTTCTCTTTCTTTATTTTCCTATTGATGTTTTGTTTGTGTTCAATGTTATAATTTTAAACTTGTGTTCAGTTGGTGTTTAAGCGTGCAAGAGAAGATAACACTGATTTTATTATTGATGCAACTGTAAATGTAAATGTACTTGTTGATGAAATAAAAAAAGAATATATGCCTTCACCAAATCCTCATCATTCCCCTAACACAAAAAGTATTATAACTGTTCCAATAACAAATCAAATAACAAATGGTCCAACATCACATAATAATTCTAAACAACAAAATCAAACGAATGATACATCGCATTCTAATTTTATTAATCAGCATCAACAACACAAAAATGTAAATGATAATGGGACATCATTATTACCGAAAAATATTATTGTTAACCCATACCATCTAAGTTTAATAAATACTCAAGAAACGGATAAAAATAAAATTGTTATAAACTCAGTTAAAAATAATAATGTTATATTGCAAAATACCCAAATTAGTGGTGGACATTGTGAAAGTCATGAAAAATCAATAAATAATAGTAACAATACTTTACCAAGTAATTCAGTAACCAAATCTAAATCGCCTCAAAAAAGTAACAAAAGTAGTAAGACTAATAATAATAATAATAATAATAATAATAATAATAGTAGCAACAGCAACGGTAATAAACAAAACAACAGTAATGTTGGAAGTACAAATTCATCTAATGGAGGTGGAGTAATTACTAATACTATAGCTCCTACATATGCGGTTGCATTAAATGATATTAGTAATGTAACTGGAAATGTTACTGCAAATATCAATGCAAATACAAATCAAGCTGCAAATTCAATTATTATTCAAGAATTTCTATTTGATCAAGATAAAATTAATATTTCCTCAAAAGTTTTACCTCCAGTTAATACTGAGACAAGGGTTAATGTTCCTGATAATAATGACGACACTGACAGTTATTACGATGATGATGAATTTTTGGGTGGTTAGTATTTAAAACGCAATTTTAAGTTATTTGAATTGAAATTAAATTTATAAATTTATATTTTTTAAGTTATCGACATCGCTGAAGATCAAATGGATTCATCCGATGAATCTGATGAAGAATATAGTGGATGTACGTATTATTTGAATTCGGATGAAGAGAATTTAGATCGAATTTTAGAAAATCAAAGTCCAATTAAAATATTTCAAAAGAAGAAGCAAATAGCTGCTTCAATAACTGCACTATTAAATGATGTAAAAGAGCAGCCGGAATCTAAAGAAGATGATGATCTTGCCAGTAGTAATTTAGATACACATTTATTATTACCAGAACCATCACCACATATTGCAACACCTTCCGAATATATAACACCAAAATCCATTTTAACATCTAGTTTATTTCCATTAGTGCCGCCTTATTTAACATTCTCGTCACATATTGAAAAAGGGCCACCAGTTCCTCCAGAACTGCAAAGGGTATTAAAATGGCGTTTAAGTGCTGTTATGCCAAAAGTAGTGCGGAGAGTAGTTGCAAATTCAGGATTCCGTTTAATTAAAAGTAAAACCAAAAACTTTTACCTACTTAATATTTTACCTTTTAAACCTATTAAAAATATTTTATTAATATATTTCAAAAATTAATTTTCATAACTAGAAACAAACGATTGGATGGCATCGTGGGAGAAACATATGAAAAGCCCATGCTTTAGAGCAATAAAATCTCATCAAAAATTCAATCATTTACCAGGAACCTTTAAAATTGGACGAAAAGATAGCGTTTGGCGTAATATTAAGCAATACATATCCAAATTTGGAAAAAAGGAGTTTGGATTTATGCAAAAGTATTTTGTTTTTTTTTACACGTAATTTTCATAACTTAATTTTGTGTTTTAGATCATTTGTCTTACCACAGGATTTAGAATCTCTTAAAAAAGCTTGGCCAAAGCATGCCAAAAAAGGAACAAAATGGATAATTAAACCTCCAGCAAGCGCTAGAGGTGCTGGTATCAAAGTTGTTAGTCGTTGGACTGAATTCCCAAAGCAAAAACCTTTAATTGTACAAAAGTAACTATAATTCTGAATTAATAAATTTGTGGCAAATTTTATATTTATTATAATATATTTTTAGATATATTGAACGCCCCCTTTTGATAAATGGAAATAAATTTGATTTAAGATTATATGTCATTATTACTTCTATTAATCCTCTTAGAATTTTTATGCATACTGATGGTTTAGCAAGATTTGCATCCGGTAAAAAATTTAAATTTGGATAATATTTAACCTCTATTAATTTTAATGATTTTTGTTAGTTCAATATCGTGACGATGTACATTCTTTAAAAGATAGATGTATGCACTTAACCAATTATAGTATTAATAAATTTTCATCTCATTATGCGAAAAATGAAGATCATAATGCATGCCAGGGTCATAAATGGACATTAAAATCGTTATGGAATTATTTTCGTCAACGTGGTATTAATACAACAAAATTGTGGGGTGCGTTAAGAAATTTAGTTATAAAAACTGTTATTGGAGGAGAAGGCTGTTTAAATCGTATGTATAAAGCAAATGTTAACAGTCGCTATAATTGTTATGAATTATTTGGTTTCGATGTTCTGTTGGATGAAAATTTGATTCCATGGCTATTGGAAGTAAATATATCACCGTCGTTGCATTCTGATTTACCATTAGATCAACATGTTAAAGGACCATTAATGCAAGCTGTTTTAAATACTGTATTGTATCAGGTAAATTTTTACTTAATAATTTTTTTTTATTATTTTTATTTACTTTTTAAAAAGATACCGCCTAAATTATCTCAACAACATGAGAATTTAATAAAGACAAAATATAATATAAGTGGACCACTTTGTTACGACAAAAGAATTTTCACAACATGTCTTTCCCAAGATGAAGTTAGAAAACATAATCATTTTACAAGTAGAAACATTGAATTTAGGGAGGAGGTAAAAATCAACGGACATTTTTTATAGAAAACTATTTTAAATAATTTTCATTTTAGTATTTAGATACAATATTAGATGAATTAACACCAGATGATGTACGATGTTTAATAATCACTGAAGATGAATTAGCAAGAAGTAAACCATTGGAAAGAATATTTCCAAGTAAAAAATCTTACGATTTTTTAAAATTTCTTGAGGGACCAAGATATTACAACAGATTGTTAGATGCGTGGGAAACAAAATTCCCAGGGAATAAAAAGAAACAAGGATTAAAACTTTTAGCAGGATTATGTGAAAAAGCATATCATTTACAAGTTCCGGATGCAGCTTTAGCCAAAGTATTTTTATTTTGCATTTAAAAATTAGAAAAACAAAACTTATTTTCTATTACATTTTTTTAGGAACCAATGAATGATATTGATATCTTTGAATTAAATGCACTCTATAAAATGCAAATGAGAAATTCAACTAATAAATCTACTTCACCAAGTCCAACATTAACCACTGCGAAAAAAGATGCCACTTCGGTAACAGATTCTTTAAATATCGTTTCACAAGAACCAATTAATAAAACATCAAAAGAAGAAGTACCAGCATCAGTTTATACAGAAATAAAAGTCTAAAAACAGAAGTTTTATTCTATGAAAAAATAATTTTTCATTTTTTATTTTCGAGAAAAGTTCTTTAAAAAATTTAGTTTAGAAAAGTGTTCTTTGTAATAAAAAATTCCAGCGAAATTTTTTTTTGTGTCTCTCTGGAAAGACTGATGTTCATTTCAAGTATAAAGAAATTAAGAAATAAAATACAATTAAAAAAAAATAATTATTTTTTTTCTTTTTAATTCTGAAAGTAATTATCTTAATTCTAATTGACATTTATAATTCATTCACCGTTTCAGACCATTATAGTTTTAACGTTTCTGTAGATCTGCATTGAAAATTTTCAATTACCCCAAAAAAAATTTTGTAAATATATTAAAAAAATAAAAATGTATGTATGTTAAATTATATACATATTATTTGAATTTCATAAAGGGTTTCCTTTCATATTATTTGAACTTTAAAAAGCACAAAATGTAAAATTAATTTCTTCAAACTTTTAGGATAAGAACTTTCAACCTCTTTCAAATTACTAGGCAATTCATTAAACTTTTTTAAGCAGTTTATTGATTTTGCATAGAGATAGAAATTTGTCTATTTGCTAGTATTGTGAGTAAATTAATTGTAATTTATATGATAGGACATGGTTCACAAATTGTTTAAAAGCTTAAATATCTAAACAAATGCAACACCATAGTAAAAAAAAAGGTGTTTGAATTTATAGAAAGGGTTTTTAAAGGATATCGTTGCGACCAAGCATTTCATAATAAAAAAAAATTCACCATTTTCACCTACCTACTTTAAAAAAAATATTTTAAAAGCCTTAAAGCCTTACCTTTAAAACCCTTTATTTTTAACAGCAGACATTTTAGCATAACATTAAAACAACCATTGTTTATTAGTATTACTTTTGTACAAAAGTTGTTTTAATATCGTCAGTCTTTTAAGTATCAGAGTACGTATAATTATTCAATTTCACTAACTTTATTATTTCAAGATATTTGATCCAAGAAAGTATAAATAATATATCAATAAATACATCATTCCTAAAAAATAAAAAACGATTTTATTTCTTTATAATATACGTAGACATATATTTAATTATAATTTTTAAATATTTAATAAGATTTAAATTGACGTTGCACTAAAAAAAAAAACAAACATATAACAAAAAAAAAATGTTTAAATAGTTTTCTACTAAATCATTTTTTGCTTTATATTAAATTTGAAATACTTTTGTTTGTTTTTTGTTTACAAAATGTTAAGAACACGACATTAATTTTTCCATTTTTATTTAACATTAATATAAAAAAATTATTTTTTTTTTTTTATTACTTAAAGCGATAATATATACAAAGAAAAAAAAATTTTCTCAACATAAACATATAATGTTTAACTGAAAGATTACAAAAAATATATAAATATATTTCTTTTAAAAAATAAGGAATTTATATAATATATTTATTAAAAACTATTTAATAATACTACATTAAAAAAAAAAAAAAACATAACTTATACATATTTAAAAAAAATTAGCTTATTTAAACATTTTATTTATTTTTAATTTTTAAACATTTATATTCGGAGCAGTTCATCAACACTAAATATATTATTAATAATATTACATCATAATAGTAATTATTTTATCTAAATCAAAATTTATGTTACAAATTCCCCATTTTCTTTTTTTAGTTTATCAATTATTTGTATGATATCACTAAATGTAGGTCTTTCTTTTGGATTTGGATTCCAACATGGTCGCATTAATTGTTCATAAACACTATCTGGACACAAAAGGGGTTTTGATAATCTTAAATTAAAAACCAAAAAAAAAATTTAAATATTAAATAAAATTTTTTTTATAATGTTTTAAGTAAATTATGCGTACTCATATTAGTTTTAGTTATATTTTGAAAAATTAAAATTACCTTTCTCCTTTTTCTAATCTATTTAAAAAATCAGCTTGATTTAGTTCCTTATTTGGCAATAAATTTGGTTTTTCACCACGAGAAAACATTTCAAATAATGTTATACCATATGACCAAACATCAGATTGAAATGAAAATTTATTTGTTTTAATTGTTTCTGGCGCATACCTAAAAAAAAATTAAATTATAAAGTAATTCTAAGTAGAAACATATTTTAATATAACATCTTACCATAAAATTGGTATTTCTCGATCACTTTTAACTAAATAATATCCTTCTGAATCAGCATATTGTGCTAATCCAAAATCAGAAATTTTTACACAGTCATTATCTACTAAAATATTTCTGGCCGCTAAGTCTCGATGTATGAGTTTTTTTGATCTTAAATAATCCATACCCTAAAAATATATAAATTTTTTATAAAATATTAATTTTAATTACATTTTTTATTTACTTTTGCTATATCCATTGCAAAACTTAGTAAAATATCATTTGTGAGATTAGGTTTTCTTGACGATAAATATATAATGAAGGAACCACATTCAATAAATTCCATTATAATTGAAATTCGTGGTCTTTGAACCCATTTTAATATTTTAACTATATTTTTATGATCTAATTTCTATAAAATAAACAATAATTAATTTAAAAATTAAAAAATAAGTTTTTTTTTAATATTTTACTTTCATAATCGAAAACTCTCTTTCAAAATCTTGAGATAAATCTTTATGAAAATCAGGTTTTAAAGTTTTAATTGCAACGTTTTTAGAGCCAGTATTATTACTATATTGTAGAGTACCACGAAACACCGTTCCATAATGTCCTTCGCCAATTTTTTCATATTGTACAACTTTACTACCATCATCCAATTCGATCGCTGACGGCGTATCAGCAAAAAAGCTAGATGAATGTGGAAATCCATTAAAATTATTAAAACCATTATGCGAGTTATGTGAATTATATCGTTGTCTTGAAGATGAATTATTTATTAATGGAGCTTGGTCATTACAAATTGATAAATCTGAATATAAACTTGGTTCACTACCATAATCAATAATTGTATTATTTGTTTCACGTGAACCTATACTAGATCTGATAGATTGTGAATCAAGAGATTCTGTTTCAGTCATTGGTGTTGCATAACTACTATCATTTTCCTCTTTAATTGCAGAAATTCGTGAAAATATTAATTGCCTATTAAATCTTAAATCTGGATCAGCACTGTAACCATCCATTATAGTTATTTTCATATCATCAGGACAATTTTCTGGTAATGGTAAAATTGAACCAGTTTCTCGAAGATTTATTTGTAACGCTTTTGTGTCAAAAATGTCAACACGAGTTCCATATGTAAATATTTCCCATAGGGTTGTTGCAAATGCCCAAAATTCTGAACTAGAATCCCTTTTAGCTCTTTCTAAATCTTTATGATAATCTAGAGGTATCCAAGGTAAACTTAAATTGAAAATAAAATGTTTTTGATTAACAATTAAAATATTTTTTTAAAAATTACTCTTTTTCCGTATATTTTTTTGGAAATCCTGGATCAGCCAATTTTACAACAACATCATTATTTTTTGCATCATATTTTATAACTTGAAGATTACTACATCTAATGAAACCATGAAAAAATTTATTTTCTTGTAAATAAACAATTGCTCTAACAAGAGTGTTAACAATATTCAATAAACAATTTAAAGGTATATTTGAGTTGTTTCGTTGTAAAAAATTATTTAAAGGCCCACATTTTGAGTACTCCATTATCATTGCATAGGGTGATGACAATGTTATCCCATACAGTTTTAAAAATTCATGTGAGTACATTTTGGACCATGCATTTGCTAATTTCATAAATTCCTATAAGAAAAATCCATTTATTTAAAATACGAAATATTGTTATGTATATATTAATACTCACAGCCATATATTTCTCTGATTTTAAAATTTTTAAAGTAACTTTTAAATGTTGATTCACAAGAATCCAGTCTGCTTTCATTTCTTGCATCATACCACCTTCACAGTCTCTAGCAGTATCTAATATGAAAAATAGAAATATATAATATAAAACAAACCATAAAATAAACCCTAAAATCTTAAATAAATAAATGTTTCATTGATAAATCTGAATACTCACTTTGATAAACACATAAATCAATTTTTGGATCAAATATTTGTACTCGTTTTCGCTGTAATTCCTCTTTAAGGCTCTCATCAGCTGCATGTTTTGTTTTAATTTGACCTTTTGGCAAACATATTAAAAGTGATGGTATTACATCATAATAAGTTGGTGGTATTCGAAATTTTGCAGAATCTGTTTCAATACTTAATGCTAAATCAGTCAATTTTTCAAATTGTTTTAAATTTTCATGCATATGAAGATACCATTTTTTTTCATCTCGAGTTACTTTAAAAGTTTCAGTGTGTGCACTAAAAATAAAATTAATAATAAATTTGAATCAATTGTATTAATAAAATGAAAAATAAATTTTAATCAATTGCATTAATAAAATTAATTAAACTTACACTTTATTATTTATATCTATAAAATAAGTATCATATTCTTTTTCACATTGTCTAATTAAATATGAACCAGGATTATTATTTTTCTCTCTTATTTGGCCATATGAAAAATCACCACCAACTGGTCCATGTACTTTTAATTCTTCTAATTCTGTTAATGAAGGTGTTTTAAATTCATAACATAAATCAGTATTCCATCTAACCATTAATCTATAGTAGCCAGCTACACATGTTATAAATGAATCACGCATATTTGAATCCATAAACTCTAAAACATAAGCATTCGGTAGATCACGAACTTCTAATTTAACACAATTTTCTTGTTGAACAAAATTTTTTGAAATTGAATATATTTGATCAATTTTTGCTATATGTTGAACATTAGATTTTCCCTTGAATCGATAAAAAACTCTTAATCCTGGTTCAGTTTCATGATGTGGGTTAAATTCAATTTTAACCGGAAAACGTACATTTTTAATATTATCTTCTGGTAAATAATTAGCTTTACCATCATATTCTTCAATTAAATAATTTGGTGCCATTTGATAAATTGTATCTAAATATGAATCTTTAAAAATTGATAAATCATGACGAGGAAATTTTTCCTTAACATCTAACAATCCAGCAAATAATTTTCTTCTAGCAAATATTTTATGATGCTTTAATAATTCTTTGGGTAAATATTGTTTATAATTTTTTTCAATTTCATCAACTGATAAATTTTTTTCAACTTTATCAATATATGTATCAACAACACATATACCTAATACACGATCTTTATGAATTGGATATTTTATTTCGTTAATTTTTCCCATTACCATATCATAACGTGCTTGATGATAAAAATAATCATATGCTGTTTCATCATATTTTTTTAATGTTATTAATTCTGGTACTCTAAATCTTATACGAAATTCATATTTTTTACATGATTGTAATATTTCACCCGGTGGTACCCAATGTTCTGTCTCACATATTCGTAATTGAAATAATAAACGTATTGGTGGTAAAATATGATTTTCCTTACATAATATTAAACATACATCCTCACTTTTAAACCCAGTTGGATGTGAAACCTCTTTAAATTCTCTTAATTTATAATTAAATATAAGGCTTTTTGTCATAGTCATGGCAAATTAATATTATTTTCTTTTTCAACTTTTTTTTTTAAAAAAAGAAAAGATTCATTTATTTCAAATATTAAAGTTTTTGTATGTATAAATGTATTGCACTTTTTAGCTTTTTTTCCAAATAGAAATTTGTTCTTTCAAGAACTCATATTTTAGTTAAAATAACTGCAATTAAAAGAGTGATTTTTGTTTAATATAATTAGTAATTTAAATATAAGTTATTTATCAAAAAATTTAATTTCATTTTCGAAATACATATAAAAACAAATGAATAAATATTATATTTACTTACATTACAATTAAAGTGATCAATTTAATTTAAAAGTAATATTCAATTTGTCAACAAATTTATAGGAATTTTTTTAAATTTTTAATTTAATATTCATAGAAAATTTTGAATTCAATAGAATCGATAATATTTTTATTTTCTGTGAATTAAGTATATTAAAAATATAAAATCTTGTTTTTAAATATTTATTAATTTAATTATTATAAGATTAACAACAAGCTAAACGAATTATTAAAAAAAATACCAAAAACAAAACCGTTTTTAATTTTATTTAAACATTTAACCATGTTTAACATTAAAAGTAATTTTTAAACATTTCTACTTATATAATATGAATAGGATTCTGTTGTATTCGTTATAAGAAAATAAAAAAAAACTAAGTTTCTTAAGGCGATAGGTCGTAATTATTGATAAGAAAAATAATTTATATTCTGTGATCTTTTAATATAGAAAAAAAAAAATTATAATCAAAATCAAAGAACTTTCTATCGATTTAATGTGTAATCTACTCTTTTTTTTTAATACATTAACAGAAATTTAAGCGTGCAGTCGTAGCAAGCAAATGTTTAACTAAACTATATTCCGGAAACTATTATAAATTCTTATCTTAAATACATACAATTTTATTTGTAAGCTATAACAATAACTAAACAACTACTCGCAAAATAGTAACAAAAATTGCATAAACTTAAATGGAGTGAATAAAAACAAAACAAATGTTTCTAAAGAATCACAATATTTATTTCTTAACTAAAAAAATATGTCGAGTTTTAAATAAAATCACTCAGTTGTATTTCAATCTATATATATATATAAATAATACAGGGGGTGTAAAGAGTGTTCATATGCTATGCACTTTGAGGGAATTCAATACATTTTTAATATAACCTTATATTTTTTTTTGTATTTTCAATAAATATGAATTTTGCCATGTAGTACGACTGCAAATTACAAATGCTTAAACTTAAAAAAAAAAACTAAATTTAATTTCTTCTTGTGATTACTTCTCTATCTTGGAAAAATTTATCGACTTCGATATTATACCAATAGTACATATTTTCTATTTTATCATTAAAATTATTTTTTTATCTATAAAACCTTCAGCTTTTCATACAATACCCTGTAATAAAATGTGATTATTATCTACAAACAAAAGTTGGAAATTAATGTTTACATTAAAAGGAAATATATATGTATATGTAAATATTTACTGATAACAAAACAATTTATTGATAATCTATTGTATTGAATTCCTGTTTTTGCGTAAACTATCTAGAATTTCTGTTTTCATAACATTTATTTTATTTAATTTTCATATTAATAAACAAGCATTATTTTTATTATGCATAACGTAAAAATAATCATATTTCACATTTTTTTTTTTGTTAATAGATTAATTAAACAATATTAATTGCACTCGTTTATCACTTCTATTTTATACATACTAATTACATCATAAATTACAAAAATAATTTGTTATACTATTTTTTTATTTTTTTTTTTTATATATATTTTGTACCCTTCCACCTTTAGAAAATAACAAATATATATAAAAAAAAAAAAAAAAAAAAGAATTTCAACATACGCCATTGAGAATAAATTTACATTTATAATTCATGTTATCTCGTCTTAAATATTTAATTTAATCAATTCTTCTTTTCATTTCTTTTTCAATGTTAAAATTATACTTTTTATTGATTTTAATCGAATGACTATTTAATTATATTAAATATTAAAACATATTATAATTACATAGGTTTAATATTATCTAAAAAAAAATTACAAAATGTAATACTTAAAAAAAAAAGAATTGTTTACATACCATTAAAAAAAAAAGAAAACGAAAAGAAAAATTTTTCTGAATAAAAAATTCCTAAGCTTCTCCTCTTTCAACAGTTTTTCATTCCCATATTAGTGTTTTTAATACTTCTTTTTTAAAAAAAAAGTTCATTTTATTAAATTATTTTTTGATTTATTACAAATTAATTATTAAAAGAATATTTTTGTAAAATAAATTCACATAAATATATATTTTGTGTTTTTTTTTTCACTACCTATATTTTGAAACTTTTATCGTCCTTCACAAGAACAATAATGGCTGACTGACATATCATTTTATATGAATATGACATTTGTAATAATTTCTTGTTTGACATTTTCTTTTCCCGGTATATTTGTTTATCACATTATCATTAACATCACGTATTTTTTTTGATCGTAAATTAAAAATTTTTATTCGTAAAATAAACTTCAAATAAAGAAACTAGATGTCGTCATAAGAAGACAAGATATTTTTATTTTAAATTCAATTTAATTCCCCGTAACAGCTAAAAATTAAATTACGAAGTTTCTTTTAACTCTAAGCTCTAATATTTTATTATATATTTATTTTTGTTATTTTAAAAATAAATTTTTAAGAATTTTAATATTTGCTTCAATTTTCAACGCAACATTATTATATCGTTACAAGAATTATTGGTTGGTAGTTGGTTCTTAAAAAGAAAATTTCAATAAATATTTTTCTCTATATAATAAGCCATTTTCGATTAACGCTTATTATTTTGGGACCAACGATTTTTGAAACATGTTAGAAAAATCTTGAAATCTTGAAACTTTTATTATTAACACGTTCACGTTAATGCATGTTATAGCAGTCAAAATTGCATCATTGGTTTTGGTAATGAATGTTGCATTCATAAATTTACTCTATAATTTCGAAAAAACGGTAACTCTTGTAATATTATTATGTAACGTAATAAAGAATGAAATATGTCTATTCAAATAAACTGCTGTCTTATTCAAAAATCTCTTTGTTAAAAAGGAACTTTCCGGATCTTGAAGAAAAATCTGTCAAGAAAATTTAAAATTTCAAATGAATGTTGCATTCATAATTCCAATATAAAGTATAGGGCTTGTGAAAAAAGTGCGTTTTTGAGTAGATTTTTTTATATATAATAATATATAATAAATATTTAAAAAAGCTTTAAGAAAAAGGTAAAAAATAATAATATACGTTATTTTGATTCTTTACAATTATTTTAACTCGTTTTATTTTAACTATAGACAAAATGAGTTCGCCAAAAAAATAAATGCAAAAAATTCATTCTTTATTTGATAGCCTTAGTGATGATAGTGAATATGAAGATAACGATTTCCCAGATTCTGACAGTAGTGATTCTACAGAAGATTTTTCTGATGATGACGTTTATGACGATCCCGATTTTCTTTTAGAAGAAGATTCAGATACAGAGGAAGAGATTATTGAAATAAGTAGAATAGATCAAGATGTTTCGCAAAGTACTCACGGCAATAGTTTTGAGAATGCAAATGAACAAGATTGGGAAGAAACTTTAAAAGATATTCCAAGTTTTAATTTTCTGTGCGAAAATGCGGGAATTAAAAGCGACGTAAATCAAAATGCTACACCAAGAGATGTGTTTGACAAAATTTTTTCCAACAGGGCTTTAGAAATATTAATTAATTCAACAAATGCCTATGGTAATAACTTATGTAATAATCAACGCGCTAGAAATTTAGGAAAATTTTCTTTTAAAAATGTAACTGAAGAAGAAATGAATAAGTTTTTAGGGCTTTGCCTCCTCCAAGGACAAAGAAAATGCCCGATTATTAGATTGCTATTTTCGAAAGATCCTCTATAGTCTATACTATTCACATATTTTTTCTAACACCATGTTCGGCCGACGTTTCGAACAAATTTTGAGATGTTTTAGCTGCTATGCTAGGGAAGATGAAAATTCCAAAAAGCCAACACATTAAAAAGAGTAGGACCGTTATTAAATGTACTTGTAGAAAATTTCAGAGAAAACTTTTCACCAGGAGAAGGATTATCTTTAGATGAATATCTTCTTTTGCATAGGGGGAGACTTAGTTTTCGACAATACATGAAAGGTAAAAAGGCGTTAAATTAGGTATGGCATTAAATTTTTTGAACTTACGACAAGTGGGTATGTATTGTCTATAAAAATATATCAAGAAATAGATGACGCTTCTGAAGATCGTTTAGAACCATCAAAAACGGAAAAAATTGTATTCGAATTGATTCAGCCTTACCTTTATAAAGGACATCACTTATTTATGGATAATTTTTATAATAGTTACAGATTATCCAATGAACTTTTAACTCATAAAACACACTCGACAGGTACACTGCGCGCGAATAGAAAAGAAAATCCAAAAGAAGTTATTGACAAAAAGTTAAAGAAAGATGAATTAATATGGAGAAGGAAAGGCAAGGTTTACATTTCAAAGTTGAAAGATAAAAGGGATGTACTTTCCATAACAACCGCATTCCACCCACAATTAATAGAAACTAAAAACAGATTTGGAAAAAAATTAATTAAACCAAAAGATATAACAAATTATAATGAGCATATGTCTGGAATTGACAGGAACGATCAAATGATTGTTTATTATTCATCTCCGAGAAAAAGTATAAGATGGTACAAAAAGGTTCTTTTTCACTTACTGCATATCAGTGTTTTCAATAGTTACTACATCTATAAAATTTTTAATAAAAAAGTTTCATTTTTGGAGTTCAGAAATGCTTTGATAAAATCATTAATTAATCTTCCGCCAGGTATAACAGATGGATCGAATTTGGTAGTTACACCTAGAGGCCGCCCACTGAAAGTTTCATTATTACCTGCAATATCTTCCTCCATTTATGAATTACGCGATCAATCACCACGTTCTTCGAGAAGTGTTTTTTCATCATTAGAAAATTTTAAAAACTATCACGTTATGGAAAAAATTCCATTACCTACTAATTATAAACGAAGAACACATTTTTTACGTTGTAGAAGTTGCTATGCCAACAAAATTACCAAACAAACTTCTTTCCGATGTCAAACTTGTCCTCATAAGCCAGTTTTATGTCCACAATGCTTTGGTATTTACCATAAAAACTTGTAATTTTATATTTTTACATTGTTTTGAAGTAATTGGTTTATTTTTATATAGTTTATTTTGATTGAAGATTAATGTTCATTTGTTATTTTTGAATTAAAAAAAAAACTGATTGCTATGTTTTTTATTTTTTTTAAATATTTTTAGTATTTTTTGGTTACACTAATTTCTTATTATTTATAGGTACATAAAAAATGATTAAAATAAAAATATTGGCATACTATAATATGAAGATTATGAAATTTAAGCATATGACTGTTATTGCAATCATTTTGATACTAAGTAACGAATGCTCTGTAAAATGCTAATGACTGCTATGACAGTCAGGACTACTGTTGCATTCATTTGCAAATTGAGATGGAATAATATTTTCAATATTGAAATGAATGCTATTGCAGTCGATTTTTTTATTAAAATATTTTTAAATTTTATTTAGTATAAATTCAATTCTAAATTAAATGCAAAAGGAATTTTTGAAAAATGTTCAAAACTTTGCAAGATATGACTAGTGCGTTTCTGAGTAGTTTCATCGAAAAAAAAGTGCGCGTAAACGTGTTAAAGTCCCTTAAAGTCAAAATTCTGAATTTTAATTTTTTTTTCCAGTTTAATTTTCAGCTTTCGATGTTGATACAAAAATATGAGTAGAAAATAAAATAGGATCATAAAGTAACTATATAGGATAGGATCATAAAGTAACTATATAGTATATAGTTACTTTATGATAGGATATAAGTAGTAGAATATAAAATTTTGATTTGAATCTTTTCAAAACTCGAACAATTTCTTTTTTTCGCCTCAATTTGCGATTTTGCGAAGTAAATTAATATAATATATATATATATATATATGTACATATGTTATGTACTAAAATATTCAAATACCCTTAAACTATATTATGTATGTATATGTATGTATAATATTTTTATTAAAAATTTCAACTTTACTCTATACGTAGAGATCTCTCTAATAATACTCTTATCTTTTGTATTTAAATTCTAACTTAGTAGTACAGCATAATTAATGTAGAAAAGAGTGATTAAAATATTTTTGATACCTTCGAAACATCACAAACCAATGCAAATACCGAACTTTTACTTTTTAATTCATCTTCAGAGGTTTTCTATATAAATAAATTAAAAAATCCATTTAAAAAAAAAAATTAATATAAAAATCATTGAAAATCAATTTACACCTTTAGAAAGTTAATAAAACACTTTTTGTTTTTTTATTTAATTAAAAAAAAAATACTAAATTATATAATTACAATTATATATATACAAAAAAAAAAAAAAAGTAAAAATAATATAAAAAATATAAAATAAAATAAAAAAAATATAAGTAAAAATTAATTTTAAGGCACTATTAATTTTTAAATTACTTTTAATTCAAAAATAATATTTAATAATAAAAAAAAAAAAAAAAAAAAACGCAAAAAAATTAATGAAAAATTAAAAAATAAACTATAACAAAAATTTAATATATATATATATATATATATATATATTATATTGATACTATGTATATTGATACTATGTATGTACTATGTATACATATATAAAAAACGAAAAAATAATAAGTATGCCATTTGATTAATGAAATTTTCCTACATAAATTTAAAAAAATGAATAATACAAATACAAAAATTAAAGAAAAAATAATCCTAATTACATTAATGTTACATATTTTTTTTTTAAATTGCCTTTTTTTTTTTTTTTTTTTTTTTTATATATTTATACATCGTTGAAATATTATTTTATTAAAATACTAAAAATTAATTACTAATTTTTTTACAATTTTTTTTTTTTTAATAATAGTTAATAGTAATTTTTTATTACCTCATTTTAAAAAATATTTCACTATACAGAATAACAACGTAAATCGAAAATTTTTGTTTATTTTTTTTGTGCATTTTTAAATTTCTACATTTTTTTTTTTTTTAAATTTTGTAATAGTTTTTTTACTTAATATTATAATTAAAACTACTGTAGTATATCATTTTGATTTCAACTTAATTACATTTAAAGAAAAATACATAAAGAAAACATCAATAATATAAAGAAAAATACATACACATATACATATAATTGTATAATATGATTAGGATATTATCTCGTTAATTGCATTTTACATAATTAATTATAAAAAAAAAAAAAACATATTAAATTAAGTGAAATGTGAATTAAATTAAATTAAAAAAAAAAAAAAAGAGAAGTTAAAATGTTATTTTTTTTTTTTTTTGTTTTTATGTGGAATTTCAATTAAAAAATTCCAATTATGTATATATAAAAAATTAGCTAATTATTTAATTAATTTCGAAATGAAATAAATCGTTTTTGTTTTTATTTATATATTTTTATTTAAAAAATAAAGATATTAAAATATATTTTTTTTTCTTTTAGAAATTTATAAATACCATGCAAAGTGCGAAGTCTCTTATATTCCCTATTAAATGTAAAATTTGGCAAAAGAGACAGTTAAAGATTCATATATAGATACCTAACCCTTCTAAAATGAAATAAAATTTTTTTTTTTTTTTAATATTGTTTGTGAGGAAAAATAGAGATTTCTGATAATTTCTATATTACTTTACTTATTATTATTATTTTTTTTTTTTTAGATCCGCAAATCAAAAACTATATAAAAACTCAAATCGGAAACGTCATTTGCGAATCAGTTGCTCTTACAGTATAATTTTAAACGCATATACAACATAATATCAAGTAATGGGTTATTCTGGACATATTATGCTTAATTACTTTTGCATCAGATGTGCAAATGATATTTCCGATTTCAACTTAAAATAAATACAAAAAAAAAAAAAAACGGAATTTTAAAAAATGTTGGAATTCAAAAAAGAAAAACACAAATATCCTAATCGAATAATTTTAAATAAATGTTAAAATTTTATCTTTTCTTAAAAATTAAAAAAAAAAATTCATTATTATTAATTTTTTATACATTTTGTAAGATTTAAAAGTCAAACTATAATAATTTTCATCAAATTGAATTTTCTTTTTCTAATATACGTACTTATAACATATTTTTTTTTTTAAATAAAATGTCAAATGATCATAAATGGAAAGGAACATATCTTAAATATTTAAACAAGAAAAACAAAAAAAAAAATAAAAAATAAAATTTGAGAAAAAAAAATTACTTAAAATTATTAAACTAAGAAAATATTTTAAAATATCTAATGTTTTTTTTTTTTTTTTAATACAAACATTTAGAAAAATGACACAAACTAAATAAAATGAATTACAAAAAAAAAAAAAAAACAAAGTTATTTTAATTAGTAATAATTGAATATTTTTTTTTTTTTGTTTTTAAATAATCGAAAATTATATAAATATAATACACCTTAATATAAAATTCATTAAAATTATTAATTTTAATTTAAAAATAAAAAAAAAAAAAATTTTACTAAAAAATTCTGCGCTGATGTTGAAAATTAAAATATCAAAAAAAATTTTAAATTATAACGAAGCAATTCATTTTCAATCTGAACGTTTATTCAGAACCATATGTTGATTATATAAGCCAAATCAATTGAACCAAACCCATTTATTAATTAATTTATTAAATGTGTATTTTAATTTTATTTAAATGCTTCTTTCTTATGAATAAATATAGTAAAAGTTCAATTTAAAACTTAGCTCATTTTACTAAAATTACATCTAATCTTTATATTCAAGTATGCATGTATATATATATATATAAATATATACATTATTTTTTACTTCATGTAAAACCAAAATTTTTAAGTTTAAAAATTTTTTTTTTTTTTTCAATTTATAAAAATTAATTTTTAAATTTTTTTTTATTTTTTCGAAATTAATTAAAATTTTTAAAATAAAAAAAAAAAAAAAATTTTAAATTCTATGGACTACATCTACAAACACAGCATGATGGAAATAAAAACCAATCCATAAAAATTCCTTTACAATCATTGTCAGGATCATAAGCCAATAAACGATGCCATTTATATTTTTGTTCGCAACCACAATCATTACCACATCGTGCTGTTGTCACTTTTCTATTTTATAGGAAAATAAGGAAAAAAATTTAAAAAAAATTTTATTATAATTTGAAAATTTTATTTAATTTATTTACTAAAACTTAATCAATTATCAAAAGTTATAAGTCAAATTAATACGATCTTTAAATATAAACGAAATTAAAAATTTTGAAGTATATATGTAGTAACAAAAACATATAGTTTAACTTACGTGCACATTTCCTGATGAATAGCCTGTTCAAAATGTTGTGTATTTACAATTGCACGAATTTTACCGGCAGAATTTGATGCCCAATATGGTGTTACAACTTCAACTTTTGATTCACAAACATCAACTCTATATTCCAAATAAAAATCAATTTGGTTTATATTAAAATGATCATAAAAAAAAAAAAAAAAAAACAAATAAACATACTTTCCAGAACCACCATCAGGATTACTATTTGGTGCATTTGAACCACGACCAGCATTACCACCAGAACCACCACCACCACCACGATTATTCGATCCAGGTTTTTGATTATTTTTATTACGATTATTAGAACTTTGACGTTTTTTACGTAATTTACCAAAATATGTATCACCTGCTTCTGTATCTGGTTCAGATTCATATGCATCAGCTGGAAAAGTACCTGGTGGCATAAATATATCTGGATCATCAATATAACGTCTACGTCGCCTTCGACTTTGACCTAATGGTGTTCCATAATCTGTCATCTCAAAATCACCATACATTCGTCGCATCAGTGCCTTATTATCATCAATAAATTTTTCAATTTTTTCTCTATAAAATTTGTTTGGAAATTCCCACCAAATGAAAAATAAAACAAAAAAAAAAAATATTGAAAATTATTAGTATTATGGTATACCTAACAAATGTTATTAAAAAAACAAAAAAGAAACATTTTAAATATTTTATTGGATTTTGTTATTTTTTACTTTTTTTTTTTTTTTGAAATAAGTTACAATAAAAAATAAATTATCCTCCTTGTATTTAACAAAAAAAAGTTTAATAAAATAAATTCAATTTAAAAATATTTAAGGAAAAAAATTATTTGGCAGACTAAAATATGACATGATTATTCCTATGGTGGATATATAGATAACACCTGTTTTACTTCAGTTCTAAGTTTTATTTCTCTTTAAGTTAAGTTTATATCTATTAAAATCAATTTAAATAATATTTAGTTTTATTTATTTATTTATATTAATATTATAAACCACATCACAAATTATTGTATTATCCTTAAATATTATAAAACCATCGCCTGCTAAACGCCATTTTATAGGTTAAATTCTATTATTAATTTATACTACAATTATATTTATTTTGTTTATAATATGTATTATATATTTACTACCTCAAATTGCTACATGTGCGGTATTTGAACCCGAACCCACTCGGTTATTAAACACATGCTTAACCACTAAGCCGGCCCCAAAACAACATAATTAAAATTATAATCAAAATAATTAAAATTAAGATTGCATATCTTTGGGCTTTATGTAATGTAATATCAAATTTTAATAAAAGAATTTTTTCTTTTACTTGGAATAATACTGCGAAAGAATATAAAAATCTTATTAAACTTTAAAAATAATCCTGTACTATATTAAAATTAAAAAATAATACTCGAACTGACTAGATACTTAGTTGTTGTTGTTCATAAGAACCGATAACAAATTCGCTGTGACAAAATTATCATTATTCTGGGCAAATTGCTACTTTTTTTATGCTAGATACATATGTATGTATCTTAAAAACTGAAAGTCGTTAAAATAAAATCACTTCTTTAGAATTTACATATACATAATATGTAAATGTATATATGAATATATAGTAATTACTTATCAAAAAAAAAAATATAAATAACTAAATATTAATAAAAAGAGCGAATAGCAATAAACATCAAATTAATTCAAAAGAGGCAAAAAAAAGGACAAAGCAAAAAAAAATATCAAAACAAGATCAACAACAATTGTATAAATGAATCAAATTAAAAAACTGTTCTTTTTCAATTTTAAAAAACGAAAGGTTAAAAACCTTGAAGTTCCAGCATATAAAAAACAAAAAAAAAAAACAAAAATAAAAATAATTCAGCCTGATGGTGTCAATCACCTTACAAAACAATAACAATCCTTCTTTATAAATAACTATGTAAATATATACATAGGTATGTGTTCATGCAAAAATAAAAAAAATTCTAAAATATCACCTTTAGGAATTAAGAATGAATTGAAATGAATCATTTTTAGGTTTTTTTTTCTTTCTTTTTTATTATTATTGTTTTTTTTTTTTTTTTTGATTTGTGTTTGTTTTTTTTTTTTTTATAAATATCTGTTGTTACGAAATTAAAAGTTGTATAGTATACCGTTTTGTTTTTTTTTTTGTGTTTTATTAGATTTATAACAAAACTTACCCATATCGTTTTTTACTTAATTTTATTTTTATAACCTATATATTATGCTTTTTTTTTTTATAAACAGATGTAATTGTATGTGTACCTATATATGTATATTATATGCTTGAGTATGTTAAGATCAAAAACCGAATATAAAATATTGTTTTTTTTTTAATATTGACATGGTAATAGTTTTAATGAAAATATACATATTATTAATTTTTAAGGTCCTAACGAACAGAGCTTTAAGGATTTTTTGTGTATCCTAGTTTTAACTTTAACCTATACATGCCTTATAGCTTTGTAAAAGTTTTGAACAACAATATTTTACTAAATAATTTCAATGAACCGGCATCAGACTATTGATCAAAAAAATAACTTTACTATTGACTATTAACTAAGGATGTTGAAAGACCAAGTGTTGTAGAAAGAAAAGGATTTTAATTTTAAATTAATTTAATTTTTATATAAAGACATCATTTATATTGAAGGTTTTATGAAATTTTAAAATACACCAGAGTCTCGAGTTGCGTCGATAATGCGCTCGATGAAAGTGTGACGTTATACAAAAACGACGCAATTCGAATTTTATTTAATATTGTTTTCACATTCAAAGTTATTTGAAATAAAACAAATACAAAATATATAATTGAAATGAAACATAATATTTTAAATATTAAAATGTATAAATTTGTTCGAAGGTAATACATTTTGAAATTTGAAATTATCCCTTAGTTCCTCCCTTGGTTGGTAATTAGATATTATGTTTCGTGGCATAAATAAAAATTTCTCATATATTGCTTACATCGTCTAAATATCTTGAATGTTCTAATGCATTATTGAGCAAAACCAATGAAAATCAAATTTCCAACTTAACAGTATTTTTTAAATTTCCGTATTGCACAATATTGATCACGCAATCCGAAAACAAAAATCCAGTGATCTATTCTGTTTTGTTTGCGCACTAATATACGAGAAGGTTTTTTTTTATTGACATCCTTTAAGAAGCTTTCGTATTTTCAGAATAATAAACTATAATTAAAGTTTTAGTTTACAATCACCATTACCTCCAAGAAATAATTTTAATCGATCTTTGCTTGGTTTGAATCCATAGGTATGTTATAGATTCTTTTTTCGAAATATCTGTTCTTTTTGATAAAAAAAAAAAACAAAAAACAAAAAATTTATTTTTTATAATTTATTAGGGAATCAACTTTTTTTTATATTTTTATGTTACATAAATTTATGTTATTTTGAGTCCAAAATACGACACAATTCAGAATTATGAAATTTAAGAATAGATTTTCGCAATTTGATCACAACATTTAAAATTAAACAAAAGGATAGCATATGATATGAAAACGAATTTTTGGTTTTCTTTTTATCCCAGATGTGGTTAAAATTTTTAAATACATAAAACAAAAAAAAAAAAAAAAAAAAAAAAAACAGTATATATATTTTGCAGTCACGTCTCGACTTTTATTTTCATTTGGTTTTTTTTATCTTTTTATTTTTTATTAAAGATCATCAAAATAAAAAAAAAATTAAAAAATTAAAAAAGTTGTCGAAAACTGTATAATTAGTATCATACATATGCATACATACACATATATTTTTATTAATTAATATTCATATACCTATATGTATATATATAAGTACATAATATAAATACATATGAACATACATACATATTATATTATTATACATATTTGATTATTACTATTTTGGTGACAATAGTTATTTCGAAAAAAAAAAATGTTAATTAGCTTGTTGCTATCTTTTTCAATAAAAAAAAAAAAAAAATAAAAAAAAATGATGAAACTATTTTTCTCATTTTTTTTTTTTTTTTTCAATTTCTAAATAAAGATTTATTTAAATGAGCTTTTTGAACTCGAATATTGTTTTTTTTTTTTTTTTTTTTTTTTCAGAGATTTTTTGACTTGTTATTAAATAACAAATTTAATATTATAATGTTTAGTTCGTAATATGTCAGCGGGTGTACATTGTTGGGATGATATTATTGGGTATAAAATATGATTTTGCATAATCTAAAAGAATATTAAAAGATAATAATATATTAAATAATGTACTGCATATAAAAATATTAGCATCTAGTATTATTTCAGTAGGTATATGTTTTTTTTTTTATTTATTTATTATTTTCAGTACATAATTTATTATTATTTTTTTTAAGATAAATTTTGTTTGAGTTCATTTTTTATATGTTAATTTTTTTTATAACAAAATTTTTTTAACTTTAAATAAGAAAAAAAATATATCTATGGTATTATCGTTTTAAATTTGAGCTTGGAACCATTTCATTTAAATTATTTTACCTTCAAAAACAAAAAAAAAAAAAACAATAGGGCGGAAAACTTATGAAGAATAATGTGGTTAAAAGCAAAATCATATACAATTTGTCTTTAATAAAGCAATAAATACCGGAATTCTAAAATGAATTTTACAATTTTTTTTTTTTTTTTTTTCATTTTGGGAATTAACAGTTTCAGTTTAAATAATTTTGATATCAATAAAAATTTAATTTTTTTTTTTTTAAACCCTCTGTCTTAAAGTTTTTATTAATTTTCTTTATGATTTTCAAATTATTTTTAATAGGGATACGAATAGGTATAGTATAATACTATAATATATTAGAAATATACAACTAAAAAAAAACCCTGTAAGTCCAAGGTATCCCAAGCAGATAGTCAGCTATAGAAGCAGAAATGTGCAACCGAAAAAATCCTATAGTAGTAAAAGGTGGTTCAAGCAGCTAGAATAAAATAGGATAATCACCGGCATTCAAGTTGTTATGGAAGAATTCAAGGTATTAGGATCCAAGCTGTTAACTATCTAAAACTGACTGTTTTAATATTTTTTTCTTTTTAAAGTTGATTGGTATTATACTAAACTAAATTAATATTGTTTAATAATTGTGTTCATCTATATTTCTTTAGTTCATATATACCGCTATTTCTTGTGTCTGAAAAATTATTTTTTACCGAAAATATTAAAAACAATTTCACAATATGTAATTATTATCTACAAATAACACAGCACAGATATTTCAACTCGGGTATAGATTTATAATGGTAAAACATAACAAGAAATTTTGATTTTTATTTTACTTTTTGTGCATATTAAATTCCAAAGAGTAATCATGAAAGTATAGATTTTGTCAAAAGATTGATTTAGTTTTATTTCAATAGAATATGTTCAATGAAACTTCAGAAAAGAATCTGTTAAAATAATTCTTAAATTCAATATCCATTTATAAATTTATATTTAAGATTTAAAAATTTTTAAAATAGCATATATTATTTATTTCTATAGTGAAATATTGATTATATTTCGAATATTTTCAAAAATGGTAGACTAAAAAAATTAAATCATAAATTAAAACTAAAAATTTATACCCAAGACCGTGTAATAACTAACTTGTCTGTTATATTTTACATAATTTTTATTTTTTTAGTTTTGTTTCAAATATCATTTTAATTTTTTATATGGAACTTTTTAGCATATAGAATTGTACCATAAATAAAACACAATCGTTTGCTAAATTTGACAAATATTTGAACCTCAGTCTTTCAACTTTGAAAACTTTTCAGAATTTTTTGAATTATTTAAGTTTTTCTTGGTCCAAATTCAAACTTATTTTAGTTTTAATCGCTGATGTTGATTGAAACTATGCGTCAAATCAAGAATTTGAAAATTCATTTTCGAAAAAAAAACCAACTTAAGCCAAACAGCTTATCGTATCTAAGTAATATCTTATATTATTATAGTTTTAAATTTAAAAATCTTATTTTTATTGCATTTTAAATTACAAAATTTACGTAAATTCATTAACAACCTTAATTATAAGTAGCATATCATTGTCAGTGTCAATGATTAATACAAAATAGTATTTAATTAATATGCAACGCACACTTCAAAATGTACAAAAATATAAAAAAAGCAAAAAAATACAACATAACAAAAAAAATTATAAACCTGTGGTAAAAATCGTCACCATGTAGTAACATGAATCATAAAATTAAAATTAAAATGCAATAAAAAAGGGAAAACCATTTTTTTTTTTTAAGCAAAATTTATTCTACTCATATAATGCTAAATTTTTATTTTCATTTTCATTAATATGTCAATGCAATGCTTGTTTTATTTTTTATTTTAATTATAACATGCGATAAATAATATTATCTATATGTAGATTTAAAAAAAAAAAATTTAGAGGAATTTATTTCCGAATTTATGGAGACTTACAAAGCAATCAGAGTAAATCTTTTATTTAGTAGCTGAAAGAGCAAAGGAAACCATCTAATGTGCATTGACAATCGTATGAAAATAATAAAAGAGTATGTACATATGTGTTACGAACTCAATGCCATTCCTAAACTGTCAAATTTATGGTTTATGCAAAATATCTCAGTTATGAAGCCTAACAACATTTTACTGTTTTCCTAACAAATCAGTAATCAAAAATTAGTAATGTACACAACTTCAAAGCAAATATGTATTACTAAGTTCTTAAACATTACTGCTTTCTATAATTCACAACTACTGTCGATAAAGTTACATATTTCTTATAGCCAAAATTACTTAACAAAGCAGACCGCACTGTAAAAAGATTTTAGATAAGATTTTAGACCACATTGTTGAATGATGATAATATTTTAGACCACACTGTAAAAAAAATCTTATCAACAATGTTGCTACATATTTAAAATCTATTCTGGATACCAGGAGAATTTTTGAGAAGTGAGAGGTCTTGAACAAAAAAAAATTGTACGTTTATTTAAGGGAATCGACTATAGGTGGATGTGTCAGTGGAACAAGCTCCCAAGGATTTATCACATCAGTCAGTACACATTAGGTAGTTAGGTCAAAACGTAATGATAGTGTGTTATACTCTTCCGATCAAACAACAAGAAAAACTAAATATATATTTATTTATACATTGAATTTTCTATAAACAACAGTTATATTTAATTGAAAAAACAATGTAGGTACCAATACATAAATTGTTAATATGTATATAGTATATAATATTCTATTGTTAGTATTGGTTGAAAATATCCTTGTAACACACAAATTACTTTTGTGTTTTTTTTTTATAGGAAATTCATTTCTTCTTAGTCATTTTTTTAATACATAAATTAAAGTATAAGATGAGGTACGAAACTTAATATTGTTGTCAGTTTTAATGTTATTAAAATTTTTACTTTTATATGGTAATAAAACATTAACTTTATTTTGGCAATTTTTATTCTTTAAAAAAAATTCTTTCGAAGAATAAATTAATAAAAAACTTTAAATCCTATTCTTTTTTTATGCTATGATTAAATTAAGTTGTTTAGTATTTAATTTTAAAACTAATTTTAAATTAACAATAAATTTAATCCTGTGTAAATAATCGGTGGTATAGAATTACGCAGAAATTAAAAGTTGAATATATGAAATTCAATATAAATAACCACAATGAAAATAGTCATGACGTATAGTCATCGCAGTCGTCATGTTAAAGTAGATCCATTTTTCACTTTAACACAGAATTTCTACTTTGACAACTACTTTGTTGTTGTGCCTTATATCTAAATGTACACTTACATATTAACCCTACTTCGAGATATAATAAGGGTATTCACGAGTTGATGCAAAAGTGCAAATTATTTTTTGCACCGTAGCACATATTTGCACCAACTCGTGAACAACCCTAGCATGAATTTTTATTGAACTGTCAAATATCATTGATGTGCTTGTTTTGTTTACATAAAAATTTAATATGCTTACCAAAAATTTCAGATATTTGTATATCTTCATATGCTTGACTTAATAAATAATCAGAAATAATTTTTTTTCCACCTTTTTTAGGCATTTTTTAAATTTTTATTTAATATAGCGCAAAAAATATATAAACAAACTTTGCAATGGTCTTGCACAAATATGCAATAGGGTTTATGTCTTGCATAGTCTTGCAAAATTTTGCACTTTTTTACACATGAAAACAACAACAAATCGTGCACTTTAACTGTCAAAAAATTTAAATATGTTACGGTGCAAAATTTTGCACTTGTGCAAGACCACTTTGCGTTTGCACCAACTCGTGAATACCCTTAATATTTCTTCAAATTTTTTCATTTCATATTGCAGCCATTTTACAGACATTACAAGTGTGTAGTTCATATAAAAATATTTTGTTGTTTTTCTTCATATTTAAATATGTACACATAAAAATTAAAATGTCATTATAACTGTTGCTTCGATTACTATGTTTAAAGAAAATTGATAGTGACATTTCTGACATTTCACAAATTAATTGTGGTTAATAGCAACGCTCATTTTATCTCTAATATAAAAGTTGATAAAAGAATAAAGTGTTTAAAAAATTAACCGATTTTCATTAGATACATAATAATATCGTAAATGTTTATACTTATAGATTTTATATATTATTCTTAAATTGGTATTATATTCTTATAGTTTCTGCAACTTCTCTTGAATCTTTAAAGAAATGTGTACTATGATATATCAAGAGTTCACACTTGATGACAGATTACATAAATTGCCCAAGATAATGATGTTTGATATATCATAGAGTTAACATTTTTTAGTTTTATTATCTGTGCATGAACTTCGGTTAGAGTGTATGATACGATAATCGTAGTTTTGAATAATACGTTTTTGTATATTTTAAATTTTTTTATATTTTTCTTGGGCATACCGAAATAATTCTTTCTTATATTGCTTATAAATAAATATTTTTTTTTAATTAATTTTTCTATACTACAAAGAAATTTTACGAATAATTTAACGATCATAAACTCATAAAATATTTCAAAAAAAAAAAATATATATGTAAATAAAAATGTATGTATATAAATAGGAACTAAAATTAAAAAATTTATTGTACAAGTTTTTATTTTTTCAGTTTCTTAATAATAATAATTTTGAAAAAAAAAAAAATAATAAAAATATAATTTGAAAACTTACATTGGATAACTGTTTCCTGCAGTTGGACAAAACAGCTGATGATAACGTTTTATACATGGCACACCTCGTATAACATCACCGCGAATATCTAAACCTAATGCAACAGATAGTGCTGTCCACCAGATCTGTATACATATACATTAAAAGAAAAAATAAACAAAGGATATATTAAAATAAAATGATCGACAATTTATGATTTTAATTTTATTATTAAATTTTTTTTAAAATAAATTTTATTTTTAAATCAGTGACTTTCAAACTCTAACAAATTTGAAATGCTGCGATGACTATACGTGATGACTACTTTCACGATGACGTATAGTATCGTATTCGAATTTTTTACGTGAAGTGGTAAGTTATTGAAATGAAAAATCATTGTGGACAAGAAAGCGTTCATTGGAAAATTTTGAGCTGTTAAATTGTTCCGATTACGTCTATTGTAGTTAAGAGTTTCAGAAATTTTGGATAAAATTCAGCTAGATTTAATTATTTTATGAATTAGTTTATCTTACACATCTGAAAAAGCTTAAGTATATTCAATGGAAGAATATTTACATTATAAAGTTGACTTGAAGGAGTCAACATAAGGTATAATTTTCTTTTTTAAGTAAATTATAATAAAATTATAATGTACTTATTTTTTTTTTTTAGTAATTCGTTTTTATTACTTCAAATAATATGGATAATATGGATGCAATTTTAATTTATACTTAAAAATTTTATTTGATCAATGTTTCTTGATATTCAATAATATTTTTATAGTTTTTATTTAATTTTTTATCATAAAAAGACTTTCAATTAATTGACAATAAACAGTTTGAAAACTTGTTTTATATAAATTTTTTTGTATGTATATATAAAATTCACAATATCGTAAAACAACATTCATTAGGGGCTATGACTGTAAATTATTTTTTAAATTTTTTAATTTATTAAAACTAACAATGGAAAAAAAAACAAAAATTTTTTTTAAAAGCAATTTCTGGTAAATCGAGAAGAAAAATTAAATAAAAAATATATTATAGTTTTTTTCTAATTAAATTTATTGGTAATTTAAGATTATGATAAAATAAAAAAAAATAGTTAAATAGATCACAGTTTTCATCCAATTTATATGACAAAAAAGATTTGTTATAGAATTTATTAATTATATAACATTTAAATACTTAATTATTGATAAATATATTTTATATCAGTATTTCCCTTGGGAATTAAGCAGTAATAAACAATAACCTCTCAAGAAAATAAATCACAGAGATTTACAATTACGATTTACGGAGCCCTAATTAGTTTATTTAAATTTTTAGAGCATTTAAAATAATATTATTGCTTATTTAGACGTAAATATTTGCAATATTTTTAAGATTTTTGAAATTTTTTATTAAACATGTTCTTTATCTTAAAAAAAAAGTAAAACTATAAGAGACTTCAACTAAAATTAAGAAATTTTAAGATTTTTAAATTCAAAAAATTAAAACATATAAATAATGATGTCATGATTCTCAAAATCAAAAATTAGTATAAAAATAGTTAAGTAATAGTTAAGAAGTAGTTACAGTAGCAGTTATAAATAATATATTAATATAGAAAACATTTAAATAATCTGTAAATAGTTTGTTAAGTTCAGTCGACTTTAACTCAGCTGATCTATCTAAAAATTCAATTAAGTTATACCTGTTTTCACAAAAGTGAATGCAAGATATAAAACAAAACTGTATTATAAAAACATAAAATAAAAGTAAATAAGTTTATAAAATTTGGTCATACGATCCGATAATAATAAAAACACAAAATTACATTACATATTATTGTGAGGATCAGATAAATAATAAAGCTGAAATTTTTAAAATATATAATGGTAGATACATAGAGGATCAAATGCATAAAACTGAACTTGAACTCAAACCTCATTTTTCCAAACAAACAGAAATTACACCTGAACTCGTAGTTTTTGTTTGAAAAAGTGATGTTCGCGTTCAAGCTTAGCTTTATGCATTCGACACAGAAATATCAAAATTGTTTATTTATTTATTTATTTATTTATGTTAATATTACATACATTAATGTAGTGCAATTTTATTGAACCATCGGCTACTAAGGCCATTATAGGTTTTTATACTATTATTAAATTATATACTAATATTATTTATTTTGTTTATATTATATACTATATATTTACATTATATTAGGTCGTAAGGGGGGTATGTAAAGAAAAAAACTTACGACCTGTGCAGGGATCGAACCCACACTCCTTCGGTTAATACACCACACGCCTACCTACTAGGCTACCGAAGCCCCCAAAATTGTTTGATAACATAAAAATATGGTAACATTTTTAATTGCATACTTTAAGGCATTATTATATAAACTACGATAACTTAAAATATTTATTAGGATTATATAAATATATATAATATAAATATATTATTATTATAATATATTTTAAAATATTTAACATACCTACTATATATACATACTATTTTAATTACATAATTAAAAGTTTTTATAAAAAAGAAAAATAAATTTTGTTTTTTTTTTACTTTTATTCCAAGTTGTTAATTAACCTATAAAATGGTTTATGATTGTAATTTAAATATTTTATTTGGTTATGTCCTATACACATATTAATTCTACATAGTGTATGTTAATTCTATAAAATGTATGAATAAATTTAAAAAGTAAAATTAAAAATGAAAATAAAAAAAATGTATGAAACAAAACAAAAAAAAAAAGAAAGAAATAAAATAAAATAAAATATAAAAATAATAGAAACAGATTAAATGCCAGTTATAGCCAGTCCATATTAATTTTGAGGTCACTATACTAAACGTGATCTATGTAAAAGTTATGGATTTTTTTTTTTTGTTTTCTGTTTCTATTCTTTTTTATTTCTCTTATATTATTCTTTTTATTATTATTTTATGTATTTGAAATTCGATCTCAATATTTTATTTTTTGAAGTACAAGTTTATGAATAAAATATAAAAGAAAAAGATAAAATAAAATAGAAAAATTATAATAATAATTTTAAATAACAAAATGAAAGAAAAACAATAATTTTTAAACTAGTTTTTATTATTAGAAGTAATCATAGAATAACAGTTGGAGTTTAAATAATAATAACGTCTTTTCTACTGTAATTATCAAAGAAAAACGATGCTGAGTCTAAATGTCTGATGTTCTTAAATACTTAATAGCAATAAAAGTGATGAAGGAATGCTTACCTTACTTCCTGCACTTTATTTGAGTTCTTTGACAACTGGATAATAATTTCACTTTTTATTATGAAACTTGACTAAATACATCAAGTAACTGATGTAAGGAAAGGAAGTAAAGTCGCTTTAATACTTTGACATTTTAATACTTATTTTTGAGTTTTTTTCACAAAATAAAATAATTTATTTTACTTATCTTTTTACTTTTTAATAAAAAAAAAATCGAATACGGTACAGTCAACTTCACTTAGCAACTTGACAATTGATCAGTGGATATCCCATAAAAAAAAGCACTTACACCAAAAGACATTTAGCAAAACACTTAACAAAAAGACAAAAACAAAATGAACAGTTAATATTTCATTAACTGTCCATTTCGATATTTGTCAAAATGGTACTTAACAAGAATTAAAAATAATTTCTACAATATTTCTTTCATTATTTTCACAAATTTATTTTAAAATTTTCAAAAATAAAATCGAAATCTGAATGAAATCGAATGAATGAAATGAAAAAACGAATGTAACAACTAAAGACGAAATTTAAAATCCCTTCAATTTTTTGACTATACTTGATTCGTACGTTCTCTATATTAATTATTTCGATACAGTGCATGAATCTGTAATGTCAATCGGTCAATGGAAGCGATAATGAAATTATAGAGTTCAAAATTAAATTGTTGATTGTTAAATGTTGCGAAATGTTCAGTTGTTAAAGTTGCTAAATGTCCAATTTGCCAAATTTTCAGTTACCAAATTGTTAAATGTCCTTTTGCTAATTGTCCAATTTGCTAAATCTCTTTTTGTTAAATATCTCTTATGTTAAAGATATTTTTGTTAAATATATTTTTTTGCTAAATGTCTTTTTATTAAGTGTCACTTTTGCGAAATATCCACTGATGAAATGCCCAGTTCTCAAGTAAAAGTTGTCAACTGGCCTGTTCTCCAAAAAATAGAAGAGTGATTTTTCTTATTCAATTTTTAATTTCTAACTATCATTTAACTTGAAATAAATTAAGTAGCTTAATAAGTAGTGCAGCCTATACAAGCTAACCCATGTAATTGATAACTAAATCTGTTAGTGGAAATAATTTTAAATGCTTAGTATAAGCAATGTATCTGATAAAAAATTTAAAGTGACTTTATCACAAACCTTATCTATATATGTTTAATTTTGATCTTAAAATTTTGTAAAAATTACAAAAAAATGTTTTCGTTTTTTTAAGTTGTTGTTGTGCTTCACCAATTTACATAATTTTAAATTTTAAACTGACTATCAAAATCCTTCTAATTCCAGTAAATTATCAACTTGTCAAATTGTTGTCAATATAGTTTGACAACAATAATTGTTGTCTTGATAGTTTCTTATTAAATCATGTAATTGTCAAATTTAAAATGAAAAATAAAATGTAACATTAATTTTTGAAAAAAATAAAAACTGTACTAATAAGCTTAACTTAACTTAACGTATTGTATACACATATGTTACACAATATTTCTTTTTTTTATAGTTTTTTTTAAATAGTAATAATAATAAGTTAATATGAGCTTATAATTTTAATCATGACTGTAACTAATATAAAATTGTATATACTTTAAATAGTTATATATAATATAATATAGCTATAGTTTTATACTTAGGTTTTTTTTCTTTTTTTTATTAAAAATTAACATAAAAAGCTTAGAACGATATTAAATTTTAGTATTTAAAAGAGCTTATAACAAAGTTAGTACTAATTATTGAATATTTTAAAAAATGATAGTAAAACTTTTTTTGTTTTTATAAATTATTTAGTATATGAATTGATAATATATATTTATAAAAGCGTGTATAACTGTACTTTTTCTTATTCTAGTTTTATTTAGTTTTGATTAAAAAAAAAAATAAAAAAAAAACAAGTAAAGTTTAGTTATTTAACCTAGGTTTACAGATATTGTGGTATAATGGTATGAAATGAATTTATGACGATCTTTTCATTATTTTTTGTTTTTGTTTTTCTTTTTTGTTTTAGAAAAACTTTAATATGTTGAATTTTAAAATAGTATTGACCTTATAATAGTAATTAAAATTAAAAAAAAAAAAAAATAAATAAAATTAGTCAGTTAGAAAAAAATAAAGGGTTTTGAATATTCATTTTATTTAAAAAAAAATAAACTTAAAACATAAAAATAAATACATTTTTGTTTTGAATTGCATAAAAAAAAAGTGTATAGCTACTAAAAAAAAAAAAATTTATGATTATATTTTGTAAATGAATTAAATATAAATCTTGTTCATTTTTTTTTTTATTTTTACGACAGGAAATTAACTGCACAATAAAAATGTTTAATAACGGCAACAATGTTTTTTTTTAATTTAATTTTATATTTTTTGGAATACCTACACAAAATAAAATAATTTCATATTGTAAAAATTTTTATATCAATATAAGGTTAAAGTTATATAATACAAAATTAACTTTGTACAGTTCACTTATAGGTTAAGAGTTATATAATACATAACATATAAGTACTATGAAACGTAAAGTAGAGATCAAAACTTTTAACATAAAACGATCAAAATTAAAACGGTTTCTACATTTGTTGTTTTTTTTTTTTTGTATTGTTTTATGTACATATGTATTTTATTATGTACATATTTTAATTAAAAGAAAGTAATTAAAATAAATAATATAAAGTAATTTAAATGATTTTATGTGACTTTAAAATGAAGTTATTACATTAATATTAGAATCGAATTTCTTCTAATAAATCAAGTAATCTTTCAATTAAGGGTAAAAAAATGATAAAAAGTAAAGAAAAATTAATTTATGATAAAAAATTTCATTACTTATATAAAACTTGTCTTTGAATAATCAAGTCTATTGAATCTGTGTAAAAAACAAATTGATCGTTTCGCTTTACCGAAGATCTGATACATCTTTCGCCTTATGAGATTCAAGTTTCTTTGATTAATTTCAATTTCTTTAATTCACGCTGTTTAATAGCTGATATCATTATTGTTCACGGTGATATTACTATGGTCTATTTATTTGCGAACAATTGAGGTATACAACGTCAGGTATGAGGTATGAACAATATCCAAACAATTTGAGATCGGTAGAACTTTACAAAATCTTAAACCACTTAACAGTTTACGGCAAATTTGAGCCTATTTCGCTTAAAATAAAAAAAATCAAACGCTTTTGAAATGTTTAAATAATAGAAGAGTGATTTTTCTTATTAAATTTTTAGTTTCTAACTATCATTTAACTTCATTAAAATAAATTAAGTAGTTTAATAAGTAGTACAGTCTATATACAAGCTAATCCATGTAATTGATAACTCAATCTGTTAGTAACCTTTGCACAAGCAATATATCTGTTAAAAAAAATTAAAGTGACTTTATCACAAACCTTACCTATATATGTTTAATTTTGATCTTAAAATTTGTAAAAATGTATGCCAATATTTTTCAATATTCACCACTAATTACCAAAAAAAAAATAATTGTTGTCATTAAGAACGGGTTCAATCTTGATATTAAAATTTTATTCAATTATATTTTTTTTCTCTTCATGACGTATTTAATTAAGTAATCAATCAACTGAATTTTAAAGAAATATTTTATTATTTAATAGAAAATTAAACTTAATTAAGTTGCGAAAATACATTATAAGAATACATAATTTATTTAATTAATGATTTTAATTAATTCTATAATATAAAATTTATTAATTAAACATAAAAATAATTACTTCAGTAATGTTTCAGTAATAACTATTTATTATGTTTTGTTAAAGAAAAAGGTACTTATGAAAAAAAAAGAAATAATCAAGTTTTATTTATAACAAAATGTTTAAATATTTCAATTATTTTAAAATTCTTTATTAATTTATTGTACTTTCAAAAAAATTTCCATTTACAAAAACAAAAATTTTTTTTTAAATATTATGTAAAGTTTTCTTTATGCAACCCATCAGTGATGTGACAGAAACTATAATGATGGTATAACAGTTTTATAATATAAATGATATAAACTAAAATGATAATGAGTTATTTCTAAAATGTTAAATTATCAGACGATTGCTTAGGTCAAACATTATAATTTTATAAATTATTTTATAAGATCATATACTAAAACTAATCGTAAGACAAAAACTGTCAGTCAAACTAAGTATAACATTATTATCATTTAAATATGTTAGTATTGTGATAATAGTATAAGAAGAAGCTATTAACAAATTAATTAAATTAATAATTAAAAAAAAAAAAAAAGATTAAATAAAATAAATTAGAATCTAATAATAAAATATAAACTATAACCAATATTATTATTAATAGTTGCTGCAGTAGAGGTAGTAGATTACCTCATGAAGAAAAATGTTATATATAGGTACTATACTACATGTTTTAACTGATTGCTTTGCCACTAGCAAAATAGCAATATAAATAGTAATAATAATAGACGGTTTCATTACTTCCTTACATTCTTCTTCCCGAATTCAAAGTTTCCGCATCCTTGTCTAATCCTCTCGTATCCCTACTCCCTAGTTAATAAACAGCTGTATTAAAGGGTTTCATCCCATTATATTGATGAAAAAAAGGAGATGGTTTATTGAGAAATAATCTGACACTACAAAGAAGATATTCTTAATATCTTCAGAATATTCGCACCTTCCTTAAGAGAAAAAAACCTAACTGCAGTAAGAAAATTAATTCGATCTAAAAGTCTGGTTGTTAATATAAATTTAAATTATATCATAAATTAATTACAACAATATAATTTACAAAGTTTTATAAAATATAACGTATAATAAAGTAATTTAAAACAGTAGTATTTAAAAATTTAATAATTCGGATACTAATTATATTAAAAAAAATAACCAAAGAAACAATTTTATTTTTTTACAAGTAAACAATTACCTTTTAACCTGTATGTGGTACCTTATAATTTATAATATAAATCCTGTATATGAACTTGTTTAACATAAACATGTAAAATAACAAGTTTTTTTAAAAATTAGGTCAAAAATAAAAATAAAATCAATTTAATACAATTTCATACTTCTTTTAACATTCCGTCTGTACGCAACCTTCTAAAGTTGCAAATATAATATGTTATATGTATTAAATTCGATTTATTTTCTAAATATAATTGTTATACAATAATAAAATTAATTATTAAACTTACTTAGCATTATATTTCAGATTTTAATACTCTTATAACATTTTTTTTAATTATTTTTCTTGTAGCAAATTATTTTTATAGATGCAAATACAATAAATTTTGTTCAAATCATTTTTATGATTATTTATATTTTATATTGTTATAACTATTAATTTTTTGAACAAATCGAACAATTCAAAAATTTTCATTTAATTTATCTTTTTTTAATTCATTTTTTTTTTTTATTTAGAACATTTTTATCAAAGACAAAGATCAATTTTATGTCATTTTATGGTTTATTTATACATTCTTGTTGAGTTACAATCACTTTTAATTGTTTGAAAAAAAAAAAAAACCAAAAACTAATTCAAACTTTTAAAATTATAACACAATTCTATTTAGTAGCTGTCAACTTTTGATTAATATTTTCAAGTGAAAAAAAAAAATTAATTGTAATCAAAAACTATTAATCATATAATCACCAGTACCACAGTAATTTTTCTTTAGAATATTTTTAAAAATCTTTTAGAAAAATGTATTTATTATAGTGTCATTTGTCCTTCTGTCCATTTATCTTTCTTTTATAGCGGCAAATGAAAATATACATTCTGTATATGTATGTACATATGTATGTATATCCCATTTATAAGAATCGTAGATAATAAATACGAAAAGATTTAATTACAAAAACTAAACAAATTAAAAAAAACAATTAGAAATTAAAATGAAAAGTATCAAAAGAGATACGAAATGGTAGCATTTTAGAAACAAGTTAGTATATGTATATACTAAAACGTTTCTATTATGATTCATATCAATAAATTTCTAATTTTCTAAACGGTTTCGTTACAGTTACAAAAAAAGTACATATAAAAAATATTGAAGTGCTACAAATTAGTAGGTATTTGCCGCTTAGGAGTTTAAAAAAAAATTTATTTTGTTTCGTTTCCTTTTTTTTAACGTCAATTGTTCTTTGTTAAAAATAATTTTAATTTTGTTTAACCTCCAAAACCGTATAATATACGTCCTTGTCTTTTAAGAGCATATACAACAACCATAGCTGTAATTGTTTTTCTTTTAGCATGTTCTGTGTTATATAAAAACATTTCTGTTACTGCATCGCGAATAACATTTTCTAAGAATACCATTAGTACACCACGTGTTGCTTCATAAATTAATCCAGAAAAACGTTTTACACCACCACGACGAGCTAAACGATGAATAGCTAGTTTTGTAATACCTTGGATATTATCACGAAGAACTTTATGATAGCGTTTGGCTCCTCCCTTTCCTAATCCTTTTCTACCTTTACCACGACCAGTCATTTTCCTATTATTTTAATATTTCGTAAACTTTTAAAATTTAAAATTAACTCACAATAAACGTCCACCTTAGCACTAGATGAAATGTTTACACGTCAAATGTTCACAAATTTCTGTGCTCTAACTAACTAAAAACCCCAATATTCAAATATGGTTACACTTATAAGTTAAAACCTAAGTTATATCTACAAGTTTAATCTGTTAACATAAAACAACGTGAAATTTCTTAAGTATTATTGTAATGAACATAAAATTACATAATTTTCGCAAAATTTAAATTTACTATTAACAAATATTTTGAAAAATATAGTATTTTATCTATGTACATATTTATGGTTAATGATATAGTAAAGAAGTATCAAAAATTAAAAATTAGCTTTGTTTTAAATAACATATATTCTATTATTTTCGCATATATAAACATCTTTCTTATTTGGCCAATAGCGTGCCATATAGTATGGTTAAGTTAGCAACCTTTCAATTAAAAGATTTTTAGTTGAAATCCCACACAACTTCAATCTAATAGTAGGTACCTATAGTTTATATTGCAGATATAGATTATATATCGTGACTTCTCTATCCTAAAATAAAAATAAACAATTAATAAAATTTACATAAGATAATAGATGGCGCAAATACTTGTTTTTTTATAATCTTCTTATCTAATTTAATTACAGCCGACTAATTAACAGTTTAGGGAAAATAATGAATCAAAAAAAAAAAAATTATAACCTTTCTATCTTTGTGCCAAACTCCTTACAAGAGTAAATCGAACAAAAAACGTATTTCTTAATTATAAAGGAATAAATAACTAGAAAGGATAGGAATAACTTAAAGAAAAAATATTAGAAAAATTATTAAAGAGAATGGAATGGAAGGGAATGTCTTAAAGAAAAGCTTCTAGATTTTTAAAAATTTTCCCCAAGGAAAAATTTTACAAAATATTTCAATTTTCGATGCAAAATAGTCGTAACTTTACCATGCTTTTTGCTTTATATTATCGTTTCGAAAATGTGCGTCTTTGAAGACTCATGAATCTTAATTTAATATAACATGCCTTATTTTATAATTTTTCATATTATATATTAATAAAAAAAACTTAATCCTTATTGAAAAATTATTAAATACAGAGTGGGCCAAAAGTTGTTTTCTGAGAAAATTAATTTATATAGTTTTATATCTAAAATTTAAAAATTTTTTTTTTTTGGTATAGATTAAAGTAAACAAAAGATAATATTAAATACGAATAAATTTACGCTACAAAAAAGAACTAAAATAGTGAAATTTGATTTTAAAAATCGAAGCAGGATAACTGTAATACAAAGAACATTCAAAAGAATTCCTCTTTTGATTTTTCCTTTGAGACTACCTACTTTGAGACTAGAAACACTTTTTCTTGATAAGTTGAAAACTTTAGATCATTTAAAAACATTCCAGCAGAAATAGACATTATCAACAGAAACATAAGCGATAGTAATTAGATAAATGTTAAAAACGTAAGAAATATTGATAATGTTTCTACCATCTGAAAACAAAGAATGAGACTTTTGGCCCACTCCTGTAATACATATAATTTTAACAATCTAATAAATACTCTAATTTAAAATAAAAAAGAATTATTACTAATAATTTTAGTGAAATAAATCAATTGGCTGTACATTCATATATCATCATTTTTGAAAATATTTTGTAGAACATTGTAAAATTAATGTTATAGGTAAAAATTTAAATAAATCAAAAGATGTTCAATGTCATTTATTTTAAAAATACATAGTATAATTTTAAATTGTAAATTAAACATTTCATATAAATGAAAATTACAAATGGCATAGATACATTCTTCAACACTTTAAGGCAATTAATTTCACTGTATAAGTATAATTCATAAATTATCATTTTACCTTCAATCACCCATATATAAGAATTTTTAATTTATTTATCTTAAATGATGTTCTGATTTATGTACAAAAAACATATAAACTTAATTGATATTCTATATATATTTTGTAATAGGTATCGTAAAAATAATACTGTAAAGATTAAAAAAAAAATAATTGTTTTAGAATTTATATTAGAATCATATAAACATTTGTATATTTAAGAAGCTAACCACGTTTTAATAATAAATTTTTAATCTGTTTACTGGGCTTTAGATAAGAAAATTTCAATATTTACATAGAAAATTCTTTACACTTTTATTATAAATGTTTTGTAATAATTTTAAAAATAATATTAATTAAAATTTAAAGATATTATAGTATTGTTTGGAGTTTGAAGTAGTTACATTACAGGTAAGTTGAAATTTTAAAAGTCAAAAAATTCGACTTCTCGTTGTATCTTCTAAAATTTTTATTTAAAATTCTCTTTTGCAAACCGACATTGACTTTAAAGTCAACAGTTAAAAATGTTTCGATTTATTAAATAAGTTATAAGATCATCTATATGATCAAACAATGGGTTGAATGCATAAAACTGAGCTTGAACTCCAATTTTACTTTTGCAAACAAACCTACAAGTTCAAGCGTAGTTTTTGTTTGAAAAATATAATATTAGGTGGAAAATCAATTTTATGCATTTAATCCAATTTGTGTATTTCCTAAGCTCGGTATCATTATCAAAAAATCTTATTTTTTCGACTATTCTTCGAGCGTATTCAGAAATCTTCAAAATACACCATTAATGAGAAGATCACTCAAGTATGTGTTAGCTTTTATTGTAATAAAGATAAAATAATTAAATATCAGCAATTTCTTGTCGACTTCTGGCAATAAATAGAAGAATCTTATATACAAATATATTTTTAAATCCGGGATTCGATGGATTTATAATAGTTGGAGTAAAATATTGGAAACTAAGATGTTAATTTTTATTTTTGGTTATTCTTAAAATTTTTTGCTGAAAATACATAGAAATTAATTTAAACGTGGAATATAAATTTAATATATGATAAAAAGGAAATTAAATAACACCTCATCATACAATTTTGAACTGTACTGCTCTGTAAGAGAAGTCAATTAATAAAAAATTTAAATTAAATTGATTTAATTTAATATAATAACCAGTACAATTCATTTTATTATGACAATTAAATATTCATCAATTTATATTAAGAATATAATGGTTTTAATAAAAAGAATTGTAATTTTAAGAGGAAATCATTTTTTTTCTATAGAATCAAAAGAATAAGAAAACATAAGAAAAAAAAAATCTACTTCTTACTTATAATCTTGTAATATTCGTTCTCACCTCTTTAAATTTTAATCGATTTCACAACAAAACCTAATGTTACATTTAAATATACATAGATATGTATATGTACATTTGGATAATAAAATTTAACCTTCATATGTATAACTAACAAGTTATCTGCTATTGCATTATTTACTTCTTTTTTTTTTTAATCTAGTTATTTATTTAAAACTATTATACAGGGTATTTAATAACAAAAAATCTATTGTAGGTGGTTATTGGATAGATAAAAATAAGTAAAACATTTTCATCAAGGTTTTTTTTTTCAAACATTATTTAGCTATGTCCAATAAAAATTACTGTAAATTGAATAACACATAAAAAATTTAACTATGAGAAAAGAATTTATACATAATTCTGTAATAATAAAATCTGTAATTAATGTAATAATAAAATGTAAATAATAATTGAGAAAATAATTTATACAAAACATCGTGATAATATTTCTGGTGAATACGAATCATATTATACAAGAAAAAAATTCATTACATTAATATTAAACATCCCTATATATATTAAAAAGTTTGTGAATCCTATTAGAAATTTGCATGAAAAGGTAGCTGTCATTCTAACAAGTTACATAGTTTCTATTTCTTCTATAATATCATATTTCTTATCTCTACACAGTGTTGAAGATCATATAAGAAAAACAATGATACATGTGATTCCCTTCATTATATTGATATACAATCTTTCCAAAATTTTATTATCAAGATTAAATTTGAACTTCAAAATCTAATATGTTTCCGCAATGAAATGAACAATCGCTTTCTAATCTTCACCAATAAGCTTTCCATTATATTGATATGAGTTTCAAAATATAAATTGTTTCAGAAATGAAATTATTTACTAATTTTTGTTAAAAGTTTTACACTATACTGTAAACTTATCAATCGTCAAACACTCTGTACAAATGTACATTATATACTAAAACCTGATAAAACAATAGATAGTAATTCAATTACAAAATGCATATAAAATAGAATTAAAAATTAATTTACATAAAAAAAAATTCTTAAACGGTAGCGTAAATTTATTAGAGTAACGTCTCATTAAAAAAAAAAAACATTCAAAAAAAAAACATTAAATTTCATAATATTAAGAAATCTTAGATTGTAAAACTAAAATGAAAAAAAAAAAAAATAAATAAATTTTGAGATGATGGCATATTGTTGCCGTAGTTATTAAATATACCCATTTATAACAATAATCTTGAACTTTTTCCCTATTATACCGTTTTACCGTATAGTGCGAAAAATTTATAAAAGCCATGGTTTCTTTAAAACAATAAAAAAAAATATTAATTTAAATTACACGTTTTTTTTTTTTTTTCAAATTACTCTAAAAAACGTTATCATGATCGTGCAATTCTTTATAATGATAATGATGATGATGATCCACAAAATGATTATAATATAACAAATAAGAAAAAAGAAGAAAATGTTTATATATTATGATTTTTTTATGCCAACTAACTAACCATCTAACAACACCATTATTAAATTTAATTTTAACGCCTAATCATCATGTCATGATCATTTGATCATTATCACAAACATCAAAATTATCAAGATCATCTTTAATAAACCATTTACCAACATTTCTATTATTATCAATTTACATATCTTTAGCTAACACCATATTATCTCTAACTTTATACTATAGAAAAAAATAATTATAGGTATATATCACGAAAATCACTTGTACTTTTTACTTACCAGCATTTTTATAATGAATCAAATTGTTAACTAAAAGGTTAAATCAATTTTTTTTTTATTTGCACGATATAAAAATATAGCATGATAGATAAATCAGATTGAATTAAATTTATTATTATTATTAGAAAAATAAAATTGAAAAATTTTAAATAAAATTCTTTTTATTGATTTTCTGATGATTTTTATTGAAATTCTAAAGAACTTTAGAATGTTTTTAAAGTTTTCTCTATGAAATAATTAGAAATGAACTAAACGCAAACATTTCATAACCATTTTCAAATTTTAAAAATTCAAATTTTAGACATCGAAAACGACAGAAAAAAAAAGTCTGAGTATGATTAAGTGGACCATAATGAATGGTTAAAAGAACGTGGCTTATTAACAGACAAAGTGCGGGTTTAAATTCTGTAAAGGGAGAAAGTTTTTTTAATTACAAATAAATCCTTCTTGCAACCCAATATAATGTAAATGTATATATAATAATATATATAGTATTTATAATGAACATATAGTACCCGATGGTTTTGTAATAGTGAATTCTTTTATGTAATTTGTAATATTAATATAAATAACTTAAAATAACCAAATCTCCAAACCAAACAGTACATTGTACCATAAGTTTTAACGTAATGTTATGTTTGTTTTAAAAGGGACGTGACGTTTGGTTGAGTCAAGTTCAACACTACTAAAGCGAATATACGAGTTAATCTCATTGGTGTTTTTCCTAAATACCTTCGCAAAAAAAGTAAAATAAAATAAAAAGAAATTCTCTTAGACAAAATTGAAAAAAAAAAAACTAGGTATTAAATTTAGTTTTAAAAGTTGAAGATGATAAAACTAAAATTTATAAGAGAAAGTCATTAGGATAACACTGTTTTAATTTTTTTTTCATTAAAGACATAATTATAGTTACATACAATTAAAGTTTAGTAACAAAAAAAAATACTTAAAATACTTAAAAGATTTATGGTACATTGATTTTATTTGTTGATTGCCCATTTTTTAAAATCAAGAAAAAATAAAATTCAGTTTATATCTTCTTAAAAATATTTGAAATAAAAATAAAAAAAGAAAAATAAAAATTATTTCGGTTTCAATTAAAATAAAATTTTAGTGCACTAAATTAAAAGTAGGTTAGTTTTGTTTTATTTTTATTTTATTTCATCTTAATTTTGTTTTTTTTTTTTGTTTTCTTTTTTAAGTAAATAATTAAATAATTTAATTGTTTTTTTTTTTTCGTGTTTTTTTTTTTTAGGTTTTAAGATGAGTTTTAACACCATCATATAAATAAATATAGAACGTGAAATACCTTTTAGGCACAATAAATATATGTATAAGCTTGTCTTGTCTTATGTCTTATATATTTTAATGTACTGATTTTAGTGATGATGATTAAATCGCTGTTTTATATCTTCAAAATCTAATAATGTAATGAAATTATTATACTTTTTTGTTTCAAGGTTTATTTTTTTTTTTTAAGAATTAGTTTAACAAAATTTTTAAAATTTTTATATATATATAAAATATAATATTTCTAAAATTGGTAGTAAATTGACTTTTAATTTAAGTGGGTCAGTGAATAATATTCAATAAAATAAATTTAGATTACGCGTAATTGAATGATTAAAACTGACCATGATTTATTTAATTTTTGGTTGTGTTTTTTTTTTTTGAAAAAATTTAAAATATAAAAAGAAGGAAAAGAAAATTAAAATTATCCAATTTTTTTTTGTAAAATTTTTATGTAATATATCGTAAAAATTTACTAAAAATGGAATTTATTAATTTTTTTTTTAATATTTTATGCAATAAATTGGAATTAAAAAAAAAAAATGTGTTCCAAAAATGTTAATAACAAAAAAAAAAAAAAATGAATGATGAAATAAATTTTATTTTAATACATAATAAAAATTTATTAATATTAAAGCCTAAATTGATTCATAGAACGGATTCACTAGGGGGTTTTATTAACAATAAACTTTACATACATTTATAAAAAATTACAAAAAAAAAAAAAATATCTATTCATATAACTAAATAAACTCATTCTGATACTATAATGGATTTATCTTTCCATTTCCAAGGCTTTGACGAAAATTTTAAGGAAAGTTTCGTTTCTGTAGTTTGAGCCGTTCTGGATGTTTCTCTGTATGGACGCTAGCAGTTAAACGGCTTGACTTAGGAAACTGAAATTTTGCAAGAGATTTTTTTTCGCAATACGAAGACCTTTATAGTTTTTGGGATGGATCGGATCAAGAGGTCTGGTACCTCATATACAAAAGTCTTTAATTTGCAGTACTTTAAATAAAAATTTGATCTTATGCTTATGATATATTAAAAACAATAATTATTATTTCAGAATTATATATACTATATATTGGATCATAATTCATTTTTCAATCTTTGTAATAAATCAAATTAATCACTATAATAAAAATTATTAAATAAAATTAATATACATTATAATATTAAATATATTATATATATAATTTTTTCTATTAAAATTCTATTTTAAAAATCTTATATACAGCAGTATTAAAATGCAGTTTCATCTCTTAGGTAGGTAGGTAGAGTAAATAGGTACATAAGAAGAAGTTACCAGTTACTACTTACTTCTAGACCAGTTTAGGCTCTTTGTAATATCGTGAATTTTTATGATACTCTACTCTTAAATCATCGAGTGCTTATTACAAAATGCTGTAATTCGATTAAATTCACCTGCGATAAAAGATTCAAAAAAAGATTATTTAAGAAGATTTTTAACAGAAACTTGTAGAGTTTTATTATCCTAATTAAAATATTAGGAGTTTATTACAAAGTCCCATAAAATGATTAAGTTCATTCCCAATAGATCGATCGAAAAGTTTATTTAAAAAAAAAAATTCAGAAACTTTTTAAAGGAACAGCAAGAACTGTGCATTCACACAAAAGTTGAAAGATTAATTCCTTACTTTTCATTTAAGTTATATGAGGGGATCCTAACTATCTTAAAACATTTTTTGAATTATTAAAATTATATTATAAAATTTCTCTCATTAGATAAATTAGAAGAACAAATCATTTGGATAATTAAAAGCATATCATTGTATTCTATTTATTTCTCTCCTCTTTTTGCTCACATATTTTTTTTATAGATCGCTAAATTTTTTATTTTAATTTTTTATAATAATAGTAATTTTTCATTAAATAACAATAGTTTTGTGTCAGGGACCAAACATTTTTTATAATTTCATTTTATATATATATGTACGTATGTATTAAGATAAGGAAAAATACTATAATTTACACAAAATAAAGTAATTCACATTTTTAAATACCATTTAGTTAAAAATCAATAAGGAAATTTTAATGTAAGGGACCACATACTGTGAAAGAATATAATTATTCAATATTGACTTAAAATTTATTTGCAGCATAAATAAATATACATAAATGTCAATATTGCAATTTATTAGGGACAATATTATGAAATTAATATTAATTTTGAGCATATTTTTTCACAAAAAAAAAATTGAAAAATTATATTTAATAAATTCTTTATTTTTTGTCGGTTCGTCCGTCTTATATGTTAAAAATAAATTCCACAAGAGGTAAAATAATAAAGTTTTAATAAGAAATAGATCTTATTGATAAAAAAAAAACAGAATTTTTGAAATTTCTTGCCATCAGCGCACAAACAGCTTCTTAAAATCAGAAAACTTTATATTCTTTAAAAATTAGAACCAATGTTGTTTTTATTCTATATCTGTTGTTATACCCGTATGAACTATGTTCAAGGGTATAATAAATTTGCCATTACGTTTGTGACACCTTAAAGGAGTCGAGCTAGATATAGTGTCAAAGGTATGGATCGGCTCAGAATCGAATTCTGAGTCGATTAAGCCATGTACGTCCGTCCGTCCGCACGATAACTCAAAAAATAAAGGAGCTAGGAGGCTGAAATTTTTTTTACGTCACTTTTGCTAAATTGTTAGTTTTGCTATTTAACTCCAACATTTTCGGTCGGCGGGTTCGAGTAGCTGCCATACAACTTCTATCTTTATATAGAAATAACTCAGTATCTATTCAAGCTAGGCTTTTGAAATTTTGCAAATGATGATCAAGTTTTATGGCAACAACTTTTGCAAAATTTGCATACAACTTATCCGTTTAAATGAGAATAACTCAGTGTCTATTGAAGCTAGGAACCTGAAATTTAGTAAAGAGGTGTCGAGTTACAGGCCAACAACTTTTGTTAAATTTGGTTGGTCTAGAGCAGCCAGTTCAGGCTTCTGGCACCTCTTGGAACTTAATGAAGCTAAGTATCTGAAATCTTGCAAATGGTAACCAAGTTTTATGGCAACAACTTTTGCAAAATTTGGTTGTGCTGGTGCAACTGGTTCGGGTAGCTGCCATACAACTTCTCTTTTTAAATGAAAATAACTCAGTACCCGTCCACACAATAACTCAAAAAATAAAGGAGCTAGAAGGCTCAAATTTTGTTTACGTCACTTTTGCAAAGTTATTAGTTTTGCTATTTAACTCCAGCATTTTCGGCCGTCGGGTTCGAGTAGCTGCCATACAACTTCTTTTTTTAAATGGAAATAACCCAGTGTCTATTCAATCTAGGTATCTGAAATTTTGCAAATGATGATCCAGTTTTATGACAACAACTTCTGTAAAATTAGGTTGTGATGATATGGCAGGTTCGGATAGTTGCCATACAACTTCTCTTTTTAAATGAAAATAACTCAGTGTCTATTGAAGCTAGCTATCTGAAATTTAGTGAAAAAGTGTCTAGTTGCATGCCAAAAACTTTTGTAAAATGTGATTGGTAAAGCAGCCGGTTCAGGCTTCTTCCATTTTTTGGAACTTAATGAAGCTAGGCGCAATAGATTCGGGTAGCTGTTATACAACTCCACAATTTACATAAATATATCTCTGTAGTTCGGTACTAAAACATCTGAATGTTTTTGAAAGATGATCAAGTTTTATAGAAACAGGATATATTACGTTCATACGGGTATCCCAGAGTTGACACAGTCTTCCTCGTTTTTATTCTAAATATCAAACAACAATTTCTTCAATTTTTTCGATTATATTGTATTCATTGCTTCAAATTAAAGTTCTGAACTTATACACACCATATTTGTCATATGAAATTTTGAGCTCTTTCATTTTTCAAAAAAGGTGGTGAGTTTGGAAAAAATTTTGCTGAAGCAATAAATCGTCAGATAAAGGATTATCGTCTAATAAAAAAATATGACAAAAAAATTAATATAGCTTTAAAATAAATTAAGAATAGGCAAAAGAATCTTTCGATTTTTCGCAATTTACTTTACCAAAATAATTCTAAATTTTTATATTTAAATTTTATTTAAATGAATGGCAATTTTAGAATGGTTTTCACTTAAATAACTTAAAAATAAATTTGTAAATATATTATCTTCAAAGCAAAATTAAAAATTTTCCTTGACAAAAAAGTTTTCAATTTTTGTTTTTTTTATAGATTTTTAAAAATTACTCTTTTTAACTGTCTTGTTTTTTATTTAAAATTAAATAAACTTTGAAGCAGTTATTATATTTTCACACTGAATTTAATAGGAACTCTATATATAATATTTAAAAAAATATATGTTATATATATACCATTAATTATTTGTTTGAATATTCATAAATCAAATTATAAAAAGAAAAAATTTTAAAATTCGCAAAAAAAAAAACAAAAAAAAGTATTTTTGTTATATTGGATTGAAATTGCATACGCCATACAAAGAATGTAATATTTTTTTTTTTAAAGGATTTTTTTTATTATTTTTAAATAAATATTTATTATAATAAAAGTTTATATTTTTCTTTCACACATAATGATTTGTTAAAAAGGCCATAATATATTTGGATGGTTTTATAAATATAATAATAATTCAAAATAATAAACATGTTACTTTAAAGTACACTCTTCATTTTTTTTTTTTTTTTTTTTTGTTTAGTAAAGTGGAATATTTTTAAAGTTGCGAATTAAAGTTAAATCAATATATGTATAATAAATTTAAAGAAAAGTTAATTATTAACTTAATTTATTGATTATTTTCTTAGTTAATGGAATATGGACAAAAAAAAAATTTATTTAAATTGGCTTTGAAGGGTTTTTTCTTTTATAATTATCATACTAAAGATAAGTTATTATCAATATGGTTTTATTAAAAATTTTTTTAATGTATTTTCTTTATTTTATTGTCATAAAATAAATTATAATATTTGTCATTTTATTCTATGATATGAGTTTCATTTTGGCCTCAAGTTTTCTTTTGATTAGTCATATAGATGTGATTTAGTTTGAAAAAAATTTTCGCTTTTCCAATCTAAAAGCTTAACCAATCTAATAATTTAATGTGCGAATCATTCGAGTATTTTACAAGTTACTTAAAAAAAACTTAATATGCTTCCAATGCTAATAATCAATCTCTTACATTTTAATTAAAAGATTTTAAACTTCTTATATTTCAAGTAAAAAATTTTTTTCAATCAACTTTGATGTATATATTACATTTATATAATTTTGTTTGCACAATTGAATATTCATTCATATGAATTGATTATAAATCTTTCAATCATACTAAACTTATTTAAACATAAATTTAAACCCATTTTAAATGTCAAATTTTAAACAAATTAAAATTTTATTTATTAAGAATTATATATTTTAAAACATTTTTTAAACAAAACATTATAGAAATTCGTGTCTTAGGGATTTTTCATTGATATTTTATTTAACATTCTTTTGGTAACAAAAATTATTTTAAGGTCATATTTTGTACATATTTTGTATTATAACATATCACGCAATTTTTTTTTAATTAAAAAACAACAAAAAAAAAAAAAAAAACAGAAAAATAATGAACATAACTAGTCTAATTATTATTTTATATTTAGAAAAGAATTTGAAATTTGTCTAAAATTTGTTTTATAAAATATTAAAAAAGTAACAACAATAACTTTTAAAAATTACATAATAATTTTTTTAATCATTATGTTACATATTATTTTTTTTTTTTTGTTTTCTTTTTTTATGGAACACGTTAAGTAACACATCACGATACACGATGGAAATTTGTTGTTTTTTTTTATCTCATCAACAAGAAATAAAAATTATGTGGCAATTTGTTTATATTTAAATTGTTTAAAGAATTTTTTTTTATTTTTACATAAATACAGAAAAAAATAAATCCTAATGCATAATGTTATTAATCAACTGCATAGAATAGTTTTAATAGTTTTTAATTTTAATACAAATTTATATATTTTTTAGAGTCGTTCAAATATAATCCAAAATGTATTTAAAATATGTGTTAAAATCGAATTTTGGCTAATTCAAACAATTTGAAATACTAAAATAATACGTTTTTGTTTGCGAATGTTTGGAGGAATCTCAAATGACACTAATAAGATGAATGATTATAAACTTTTTAATAATGTTGAACTTTAACAAACAAAATGTTAGCTCTCTTCAAACCAAAACAATTAATTGGGACTTTTGGTATGAATCTGAATTGAATTATGTGGGGAATTTTAGGAATGAGAATACATATTAAAAAACAAGGTAGAATGTAAACCAACGGTTTTTAAAAGCGCACATTTCCAAAACTCAATAAAAACTGTTTAGAAGTGTGATTTGCACAAAAATTTGAAAATTTCATGTAATAAGAAAAAATGTGAAAATAGGACATTTTTGAAATTTTGAGGGGCCGTAATTCCGGAATGCTATATAACTAAGAAAAGCCGTTAACACACGTAAAAATATATTATTGAACCTTTAATTTTCATGTCTTGCCGAAGAAAAATGTTTACAGGTGTCTAAAAATAGCAAATTTTCAATTTTAGAGGCGTTATAACTCTTAAAGAGGGGGCGCTACCAAATTTCCTATTTTCTGAGGAAACTTATACTAATTCTAAAAGTTCTTTCTTGTCTCAAAATTTCATGTTCCTATCTAAAGGCGTGCCGGAGTTATGAAAAAAGAAATTTCTTGCAAAATGTGGTATTCAGATAACGGTAAATTTAAATAGTAAATTACAAAATATTACATAATTTTGATACTGTTTTATATAAATAATAAAATTTTCGATCTTCTGGCGATTTTAGATTGTAAAACTACTGCGCAGAGCCTGAGATATATACATCTGAAAATAGGGCTTTTTCGAAATTTTGAAGAGCTGCAACTTTGGAACCCTCAACAACTAAAATAAACCTTTAACGCACGTAAAAATATATTACTGTAGCTTTAATTTTTATATCTTGCAGAAGTAAAATATGTACAGGTTCCTAAGTTACAGGTGTTTAAAAATAGCAAATTTTCAATTTTTAAGCCTTAATAGCTAATAAACAGGGAGTGGTCCAAAAAAATTTTCTGAGCAAACTTATACTAATTCTAAAAGTTCTTTCTTGCCTCAAAATTTCAAGCCTCTATCTAGAAGCGTACCGGAGTTATGAAAGTAGAAAAATCATGCAAAATTTGGTTTTCACATAACGGTAAATTTAAATACTAACTTTAAAAAAATTGTATAATTTTGATATTAATTTACAAAGATAAAAGAAATACCTGTCGAATGACGTTTTCAGATAAAAAAAAATATGCTTTAATATCATAAACAATTGGGCTGAATTCTGTAATTTAATTAATGTATTACATTAAAAATGATTAATTACTAAAAATTTCATTAAAATGAAAAATTCATTTTAAATTATTAAAAAAATTATGAAATTATGAAAAGTTACTATTTCTACTAACACTGAATATAAAATAAAATTCTTTTAAAATAAATTTAAAATAAAAGCAAAAAACAAATAAAAAAATAAGTGCTCTGCATTACTTTAGACCTTGAAAGAATTATTATCTACAAAGAATGGGTTAAAAATACTTAAAAAAAAAATATGAAAAACAATAATAAAGTAAAAGTTATGAGACACGTTTTTGTTATAAATATTAAGTTATACAATATTATTATATGTTACAAAATACTAACAAAAGAAAAAAAAACTGTAAAACATTTTCAAATCCATAAATCACAAGTAAAACAAATTTACAAAATTATATTTATAAATTTATTATAATTGTTTAATTTTTTTAAATATACAATTATGTAACATACACCATTCACTTTACTAATAATACAATTTTTTTTAAAAATTTTTAAAATTTTTAGTAATTGACAGATGTTCACTTATTAAATGATTTTAAATTGAAATATTTACATACAATAAAATATAGCACAAATTTGCCCTAATTTCTTACAAAATTCATGGTACTTAATACTCAAAATTTTGAACATCATAATTTGTCAAATGTCATTATGTCAAATCATTGTGTAAACATAAGTTAAATTAATATAAAATATTTTATTTGAATTATTAACGATCATTTGTGAAAAATGTAGATCTTCGTGGTAATTTTGATTTTTTCTTTTTTTTTTCTTTGTTTGTTTTGCTATTAGAAATTATGAATGACAGTAAAGTAATATACATTTTATATTAATGTTTACCGCTCTCAATGCATTAAAGTTTTTTGTACATTTCAATTTCAGTTTGTGGTATGACATTTCATTTGCGGCATATTAAGCAAAATTAAGAGTTCCTCGCTTAAGTCTTTTGTTCCAATTTAAAATATTGAATTTTCCACCTTCTTCAATTATAAAACTGATTGAGTTTTTTTTATTTAAAGAATTTAAGATAAAGTAGAAATGAAATTCGATGTCTTCTTCTCCCCCCAAAAATTTGTGGGGAGAAGAAGAAAACAAATTCGATGTCATAACATATAAATAAGAACAGAATAAAAATAATTTAAGAAATAAAATACACATAAATAACATGTTTATTTTTATTTAAGAATACGATATAGATATCATTTTACGAATAGTTTTCACGAAATATCTAAAACTTTTTCGTTATATTATAACCAAATACTATCATTATTGTTTATTATCCAATTATATAACTTATTTATTATTCATTTTATTTTTCTGAGCCGAAAAATAAAATTAAAATTTTCACTTAGTATGTAAATTTCAAATTTTGGAAACATAAGTATGTACCTTGCAAAATATAGTTGTGAGTTGGTTGCTGTCAATGAGGTGAAAGTTTGTAAGTTTTCATGTAAATAAAAATTCTCAAAAGAATGTATGAGTTCATTGATTTTTCGAGAAAATGAAACAGTTATTTATTTCTATTATAAAAGAATATTAAATTTATTGCATGCATTTAAATTATCTATTCAGCGGTTTAATTAATATGTAAATAAATGCATTATCAAGTAACAGTAAATAAACGCAGATAATTTTATAGCCAATGTGTGCCAAAAGGCCAATCAAAATATAGCAAATCAGTGAGAAGATCTTAGAAAACAAAAGGGCTTTTTTAAAGAATTTTATTTAATACAAACTTCCTTTGTATATTATATAGAAAATAATAACAGCATTTATAGTTATAATTCTGCAAAACATTACCAATTTATAGCTATGGCTAATTACATTTTTCATCAATAGAGTCACTCAAACAATCATATGTATATTTGAAAAAAATTTTATATACCTATATACTCATTAAAAATTCAAGACGAAAATTTTATAATATTTGAAAAATTGATTCAATTAATTTTACCATAATTGTTTAAAAAAAAAAATTAAGATAATCGGTTTTAAATTGTGTTTATTATTTTAATGAAGCTTTCAAGATTTTGCCAGCTCTTTTAAAAATTCATGTAAAATATTTTAAAGATTCAAACAATAATTAAACAATTAGATTTTCCATTATTAATTGAATTTCACCAAAAATGATATTTTATTGATAAAAATAATGATTAAACAATTATATTTTACATTTATTTTAAAATTCAATTATTTTTATCAGATATTTAACCGATTTTCAATGAATTAAAATTTATTTTAATTAAAATAAATATAAAAAGGTTTATTACAGCGAAAGTTTTGAAATTTTTAAAATTTTGATATTCATTTCACATATTTTAATTTTTACTCGTTTTAAACATTTTATTTTACGATATTAGAGTTTAAAAAACTTTTTTTTTTGTTAAAAAAATCTGCAAACATTTTTTGAATTTAAATTTTTATATTTTACGTATATTTTTGTTTTTTTTTTGTTTTTTGGTATTAAATATTGAAAAAATCAGAATTAATTAAAATATCATATGCATACGAAATTAATTTTTTGAGACTAATAAATCATTTGATTGATTCGATTTGTCAGGAAACTGAATCAATTTAAAATTAAAAATGCATATGATGAATGCATTTTTTTTTTGTCTGAATTTTAAATATTTTGATTAAAATTTTTTTTACTTGGCTTTTGTTTTTTGTTTCTTTTTGAATGAATTAAAATTTTATGTATTCACATTCATCAAATTTTTCTTTTTATAGCTAATTTTTTCATGTTTAATATGATTAAACTAAATATCATTAAACTGCACTTAAATCATAAGTTACTCGTGCAACTGCTATAAAATTTAAATAGCATTAATTATAAAATTAGCAACATATATCAAAATGTCGAATTTTTATTTTGATTTTAAAATTTAGTATTTTTTTAGAATGTTTAAATAATTTAAATCTTGATGATTCTATTCAAATGCTTAGTTTCCAATTTTTTTGTATTAAAGTGCGAAATATTCTTTAATTGACCTTTATTCGATACTTTAGGGGTATTGACTGGCTTGATAAGCTGCGGTGATAAACAACGGTCTAATGGAACTGAACAATGATGGTGAACAATTTGTTCGCAGAAACTATGGGTGTAAGAATAATTGTCTATCTCGTACTAAACAATAAATACTTTACTCATGATAAATTAACCAAAAATACTATGTAAGTTTTATAATATTAATTTATAAATATTTTGAAAATAATATGAAATTGTACTATAAAAGAGTTTTATGAATTTCCAAAAATCTTAGTATTTTTGCAGTGCAAATTCTTCGAAAAGTTATAATTTAATTAATTTGACGAAAATGTTCAGATATTAATACAACCTTATGATTAGGATTGGAAATTTTAAGTTAAAAAAAAAAAAATGATATTTTTGAGATTTGAGAATTTTTAAATGAATAAATGATCTCTTGACTAAAAAAAACAGGAATAAGATAAGGGTGGAAAATTTTGAATTTTTACGATACTTTTAATTATATACTAATTACTCTATGGAAAAAAATTTAAATCTTCTGAAAATTTCGAAATAATTGTTGAAATTACTAAAATTTATGTTAAAATATTTTACATAATGATTTACCATAATATATAAAAACAAAATTGCAATAATCCAGAAAACATAATAAAGTTAATTTAAATTTAATAAGAAAAAATTCGTTTTGTTTGGTGTTGTTTTTTTTTAATTAAAATTATATCAAAAAAAAATGTCAGATGTAATGTATAAATTTTAATTCCCTTTCATTATTTTTTTTTTTTTCAACTTAAATTTTCAAAAACTATATTATAAATCAAATGAAATAAGACAGCAAATTTCCATTAAAATTTAACATATCAAAGTAAAGTTAAAACTAAAAAAAAAATATATGCATAAAAAACATAACTAGAAAAAAAAAAATGTCCAAAAATAAAACATGTAATTCAAGTAAAAATAAGTACACTATTATACTTGTATTATAAAAAGTTCACATAATATTAGGATATCACCATAACAGTACAATTGTATATAAAAACAAAAAATACAAAAGGGACTTGGTCATAAAAAAACGAAAAGAAAAAAATAAAAATTTCCCAAAAAGAAAAAAAAAAAAATCCACTAAAAGGAACTTTTTTTTTTTATGTAATTACATGAAAAAAAAAAACAGGACCTGTTACATTATTGTAAGTTTTCACTTGGATTTACAAACTTATTTTATTACATAATTTAATTGTCACATGAATTCACCATGACTTTATGACACGTTAAAGATGTAATTTTTAAAATTTAACAAGATATATATGTACATACAATTGTATTATGTACTGATAAAACATTTTGAAAAAAAATGAAAAAGAGAAAATATAAAAAAAATTAAAACAAAAAAAAAAAAAGACAACAGGAATAAAGAAAATAACATGTAAGAAATAATACAGAAAAAAAAAAAATTTCGAAATTCGATCAAAAACCAGGTGATTATTTTTAACAGTAGCCAAAAAAAAAAACAAAAAAAAAACTGATTTCCATTTAAAAATTAAAAGTAATTTTATAGCATAATTCAAACAGGGTGGATCAATTTTTGATTTGATTTACATTTTGAATTGAACTATATTTGGATGGTCATCAAAAAAAAAAATTAAAAACTGAAATAAAATTATTTATTAGAGATGAGATTAATATAATAAGCCATTTAACTCTGTTTATTATTCTCATATTATTAAAGTTAATCATTGGTAGTCGATTTCTCGCATCAAATTTTATCATTTAATCGGCTTACAAATTTAAGGATTTAATCGCCTTATAGATTTTTTAGCACATTTATTTTGACTAAAGACAAAATATACAATTAATAGAAGTCATCGTAAAAGATTCACTTTAAAGAATTACTTAATATTATTTAAAGTAATCTTTAATTACAAAGATTTTTTTTTTTTTTGAATTTTTAATTATATTACATTTCAATATTAAGATTTAAAATCTTAAGATATTAATTAAATTTTTAAAAAAATCTCAGAAAATACTTTCTATATTTTATTTAAGTATCTAAAAATATATCCTTTTAAATTATTAAGCAGTCTGTTTTTAAAAATATATAATATATATATATGTATATGTTCATTTATATCCTATTACTGCCATTATTAAGATTAAAGCAAGAATTTTTATTAATTTTTTTTTTTAAACTTGTTTTGTTGTTTTTTTTTCCACCTTTTTACAACTTTGTTGTAAAGTGTTACTTAATTTATTAACAACATACGGATGAAAACGAAAGTAGTTTGTCGTCATCGACATTGTGGCATGTTTTTTTCTTTTTTCTTTTTTTTTTCTTTGTAAATTTTGTGGCATACTTAAAAACATTTATATTTATTTATTTTTTTTGTTTCATCTTTTTATTTTTTAATTTTTTATTTTTTTTTTTCTGAATTTTAATGCCGTTCATGTCGATAAGATTACGTAAACTACTTAGTCAGATTAATGTCTCAAAAAATCAAATTTAGTGCGCGCACAGATTATTATTTTTTTTTTCCCTTAGTTTTTCATATCATTTTTCATGTTTTAAATTTTGTTTTTGTGCTTTTTTGATTTTTTATTCTTATTTTTACAATCATAGTTATTCCATCATTTTAAATAATAATATAAAATTTAAAATTGACAAAAAAAAAAAAAAAACCCTAACATACTAACAATGCAAGGAAATGTTGCATACGCACTATTGAGTTATATAGTAACAAATCATATGGAATTTAATACATGAAATTTGTCTTTTTTTCTTTTCTATTATAAAATTAAAAGTTTTCAGTCATATTATATTTTGTCCATTGTCATCTCTTATCGTTAATGAAACATATAGATTGAAATATATAATAGTATTTTTTTTTTTAAATGTAAATAACTATACAGTACCTATATGTGATGAAACGTTTTTCTTTTCTTTTTTAATATTAACATATTTTGACGATAAATATATGAAAAATCTAATAGCTTTTATACTTATATATACTTTTTTTTAACAATAACTTTGTTTGTTTTGAATAAGAATAGATTTAATTTATTTTTTTTAATTTATTTTTTACAAGTTAAAAATATATTTAAACTTGTCTTTATGGAGCTAACAAATTTTATTGTAAAATTTTTAGATTTAATCATCGCTTTTATCAATATAAATAATTGTATATAAAACCATTTTAGATTTTTTAAACAAAATATTATGCTGAAATCTTTATAATGCTGTTATGTACTGTTAAAACTAAAATTATGTCGAGGATTAGAATATAAAATAGGGATAAAATTAAAATGAAATTTTATCAAAACATTTAAAAAAAGATTATATTATGTACATAATTTTTATTAAAACAATTAAATTTATTTATTTTTTTTAGTATATGAATGCAATTTATAGCCGTACGATAGTTTCTGATATATTAAAATTGCTCCTCCGTTTGTAACACCTCGAAATAAGCATGCTAGATATAGATTTAAGTGTACGGATCAGATTAGAATCGAAAAATTAGTCGATTTTACTTTGTTCGTCCATACGTTCGTTTGTCTGTACGATAACTCAAAAAAACTAAGAAAGCTAGAGTCTTGAAACTAACACATAATATTTTTGGATCAATATTTAGGTTTCCTATTTATTTTTTTAGTTAAAATACGATCAAAAATTCCGCTAACAAACAACTAACTTTTTTATTTTCATATTCTGCACAAATTATTCAATGAATGAAATGTTTTTAAAGAAATATTGCCATCTATATGGTTATATAATATAATATAGGTATGCATTATACATATTAATATTATATTTGCTATTTTCTAGTAATTAAATATAAATTAATATTAAATCGAACTGATGTAGCATAGTTAAAAAAGTTTTGAATTAGGTTCGAATATGCGTTGGAAGAATTAAATAAAACTCAACCAAAATTAGTTTAAAATAATGAAAAATTAAAAAAAAAAGTTTATTAAAAAGCAGAGTGATATTATATTTTATTTTAAAAACAATAAAGGGTTCGTACAGGTATGTAAGAGTTGACAAGGGCAAATATTTTTCTCTCGCTTTTAAATAAATTTTATCAAATTTAAGGTAGGTATATATAATAAATTAAATGAATGTCTGTACAATAAATAGTATATTTTATTAATTATTTTTACAATTCTTATATGGTATACTAAAACAAGTTAAATTATTTTCATAGCGCAATTATAAGTTAATTATTTATAAAAATAAAAACAGAAAATTTAAATTAAAAATAATAATAATACTCTTGTTTTTTTATTGTAGAAACTTAAAATTTAAATCGATCCAATTTTTGACCTAAATATGCTAAAAGGTATACATCTACATTTCATGTTCTTAATATACATTAAAGTTTAGAGTACCTAATTTAAAAAAAAAAATTTCCTTTTCCTTTTTCTTTTTGCATTTTTATCTTTTAAATAATTCTTGAAATAAAATTGATTATAATTGACATTAATTATAAAGGTTTGTGTCCAAGATAATGTATAATTATATTATTTAGTTTTAGTATGTCACCTATTTATTAATATATTATTTTTTTTATTAAATATCACATCAAATAATTATTATAATCTGCATTAGAAATTTTTTTTTTTTTGAAATTAGAAATAGATCAACAAAAGCAAGAAAATTAGAAATAAGTTATACTCTTGCTTAAATCTAAATTAAATTACAACGCAGTATTAAAATATCAGTGACAATGTCAATGACAAAATTTTACTAATATATATAACAATAAAAATCATACAAAAAAAAAAAATATACATATAGGTATAATTAATAGAAAAAATTCCATCCGAAAAATATGATTTTGAATTTAAAGTGACTATATGGGAAGTGAAAAAACCAACAATAGTATGTATATAAGGTGTTTAAGTTAATGACAGTTTGTTATAATTTAAGGTTATTCAGAAATTTTAAAAATTATATTAATATATACAAAATTGTAATCTATATATGTATATTTATGAGTTCATATATTATATTATGTAGGTATATAAATCTGAGAAAATATATGTATATGTTTATTAATATAAAATAAAATTGATAATTAATTAATAAAAAAAAAGAAAAAATAAAATAAATGAAATAGAGAGCAGCAGTCAAAAAAGATGCAACAAAAAAAAAAAAAAAGAAAACAAATAAAATTTTGTACGACTTTAGATATTTATTATGTTAAAAATTTAGGTCAAAGTCAATTAATGGCGACAATAGCTACTATAGCTTCTTTTGTTTGATTTTTAAATGTAAAATTATTTAATTAAATTTTTTTTTCAAATATAAATATTATATTTGTTTTAAGAACAACTATAAAATATACATAATTTTTTAATTATCTATATTGTGTTTCTGGCACATTTCCAAAAAATTGTAAAAATGTGCCTATATTAGTTTCACTCTGTCCGTCTTCCATCCATTCGTCTATCTGTCTGTTTATAAAACTTCTATACCGCGTTAAAAATATATAATATATTGATAGAGAAAAAAAATTTTAACCATAGGTATAGGTCTCATAAAAAAATTAATGTTGTAAAGCAACTTTATCATGTAGCCTCATCCATTACGGAGCCAAAACCCCTCAAACTTTAAATAAAGACGTTATTTTTAAATGCGTATATCTCATGTTCTGCTCAACATTGCTTAACAATATTTTTTCAATCTGAAAACGCCATTCGATAGGATTTTTTTTTTTACCTTTCTATAATCAATATGAAAATTATACAATTTTTTTAAATTTAGTATTTAAATTTACCGTGCGAAATACGAAAAACAACTTTTTCACGATATTTGTTTTTTCATAATTCTGACACGGCTTTAGATAGGAACTTGAAAATTTGAAACAAGAAAGAACCTTTAGAATTAGTATAAGTTTTCTCAGGAAAATATTTTGTTCCACCCCCTGTTTAAAACCTATATTAGTGCTCAAAAATTGAAAATTTTCTATTTTTGGAGACCTGTAACTTAGGCACCTGTGCAAAATTTTCTTTGACAAGATATGTGTTCTAAAAACTTTATATAACTAGATAAGAAAAACTTTTAAAATATTGTGTGTTAAAGATTGTGTTATTGTGTTTCTTAGTTATATAGCATTCTGGACTTACAGCCCTTGAAAATTGCAAAAATTTTATCAATCTTTTTTCATCTTTTATTTCATCTTATTTTCATATTTTTTCTTAAATGAAATTTTTAAATTTTGGTGCGAGTCACAATTCCAAACAGTTTGCATTATCTTTTCGAAATGTGCGCTTTTACAAACCGTCGGATTACATTCTACCTTGTTTTTTTTTTAAATTCATCATAAGTTTGAGGTACGGAATACACTGAACTATAAGATGGTATAGAATTATATGATGTGCTTAAAGTACTATATTTATATCAGTTTTAAAGAATAATTTCTGTGGCGTAAATTTAAATACTACACAACTACGAAATAAATATGAATTCCATTTTTTATTTTTTAAAAATATGCAAAAAATGTTTATTTATATTATGTTATATACAAAAATATATTACTAAATTTTAAAGTAATATCAAATTTACTTTAAATTTCACTTAAATGATAAGTTATTAACATATAAGTTATTATAAGTTATTAATCATAATCGAAACAAAAAAAAAAACGTATATCTATATTAATTTCGAAAAAAAAATTAATATATCTTAAGAACCAATTAATTAATAATTATATCATATTCCTCTTAAATAATTTTTAATCATTACGAATTAAAAATGATAATATCTTATGATCTGTTCAATGGTAATTTTTTCTGTTTTTTATAGGTTTACTTAATCACAACAATTTAGTAATCATTTAAAAGATGATTACTTTCGAAAATATTATTATCTTATCGTTTACAATATTTTATCAATTATAGCTACGATCAAAAAGAATTGAGTTTTATGTGATGAAACCCTTTTTTTTTTAAGTTTTATTCTTTTGTGGTTTTTTTTTTTATTTGTTTTAATCATTTATTGTGATCTTATTTCGATTTTTTTTTTACATTATTATCCGATAACAACTGCAAATTTCGATATTGAAAAGAAAAATTAACAATCAAAACATTAAAACTGAGAGCGGAAATCCGTATCTTACAGTTCATTTATCACTATAAAAGGGTTTGGTTAAATATTTCGGTTCTTTTTGATAAACAGTATAATTTTATGAACATGAAGTTTTTGTTGAACATAAGGTAAATTTGATAATAACTCTTTTTTTTTTTTTTGTTGTGAAAATTGATTGTCGCCTGACTTTAGACTTGAAACATATCCCCAATAATAATTCATTTATAAAGTAAAAAATGAAATAAGGAAAAATTATTAATAATTTTTATTTTGTGCAAAAAAAGAAATCACGTAAATATAACAAGGAGGAAGAATATAGTTAATCATGATAACTGTAACTTTATATAAAATTTAAAATACAATATACTATCACTCTGCTTATAATATATTATAAAAAAACTGGTGTTGATTGTTAGTGGTGAAAATATGTAAACTGGCTTCAAAAATTTTTATGGCAATTTATTGAAAATCTTGACTCGAATAATTTTAAAAACGTACTTTGTCGATCCGGTTCAAAATTTTATATTCCATCAATCTGAAAATATGATCCTAGTTTTTTTGAAATTTTGCAAAAATGCTTGTCCTGTTACATAACTACCTCATTTTAATTAACAATCTTTTGATCTTATTAGTTTTGAAAACTATAGGACTGGGTTAGGATGTGAAAACTACGTCCAAAAACTATAATTACTATCTATAAGCTAAGGTTAGCTAAGGTATATCAACTGAAAATACTGAACTTATATGATTCCAATTTTTTTTTTATCAGCTCCGATACTGATCTGATTCATACACTTGGAGTCTATATTTATTATGCTTATAAAATGTTTTCTATACATAAAAAACTAAGAGGCAATTTAAAAAAAAAAAACCGTCAACTATCATTCTTACATGGATAAGTACAAAAACAAAAAATAATTTATTTTATGTAGAATTCAACTATCCAATTTGATTCTTACTCTGTTCTCCTTTTTACTAAATTTATCTTTTAAAATTCAGTGTTTTACAATATCTTTGAAACAACTGTTATGGTTTATTTTTATAAAGAGTCCATTATGCATAATTCCCATAAAAATGGTGCTTTCTGATAAATAATTTTAATTCTCAATATGTTTCAGTAAACAGATTATAGATAGGTTTATGACGATAACCTACACTACCAACTTTAATTATTATTTACAACTAAAAGTAATTTATGTGTAATAATACAATTAATATGCATATATGGATCCAATTATATAAATTAATTGTAACAATGACACACCTTTGTTCCTTTCACTTAATCACATTTATTTTTTTGTTTCTTTTATTTTTTTTACTGTCCTTAATCAGGTTTATATTTTGTATTGTTTTTTTTTTTTTGTAATTTTATTATTATTTTCTTTTATCTTTTATTAGCTAACAAAAGTTAACCAATTTGTTCACAAAAATTGTTTTTGTTAAAATGCACAATCATTAATGATGTTATTTATCGGATTTTCTGTTTGCTTTATTGTTTTTTTTTTTTTTTTTTTTGCATTGTTATCAATTTTTTTATTTTGCAATAACGGTTTATATTTTTTTTAAGTAATTACGTTCGGTTTATATATAGTTAACACTAAAAAAAAAAAATTTTTTTTTAAATATACTGCAAATAAATAGTCCTGTGAGCGCTAAGTTAATTAAACCAGTTAATTTCATATAAGACATAAATAATACCTATACAGAGTGTTTCACGAGTAAACTGTATAACTTCAGTAAGTGATAAAGGTGGTAGAGCGACAATTTAAAATTCTTCTCAACTCGGCAGTTTATTTTTAACGGTTTCCGATATAACGTTGTTCAAAGTTTTTCATATTATGTTTTTGAACAAATCGAATTTTCGGTGTATAACATAAGAAACAGATTTAAAATTTTTTTAAATAGGCATAAGAATTTCAAATTATAAAATAAAATTATAAATTTTAAAACTTGGAAATTATGATAATTTTATGCTTTCTTTTTTTTATCAAATAACTTTTATTTCTTTATTAAAAAAGAAAAAGCAGTTATTAATTATTACAATTTTTATTTAATTTTAAAATTTCCAAGTTCTCAGCTTTAATTTATGTAATGTGATCATATTGTATATATATTTGTTTACATATTTTACCGTTATCGAGATAATTTAATATCAATTTGATTTAAAAATCTTAAAAAAACATAATAATTTTTTAGATATTTGACAGAGAAAAAAAATTGCACGATCTTTTAAAGAATTAAAAATATAACCTCATTTTTCATAACACGAAAAAATTTCAATAATAATAATAAAGGGTGCGCATTTAAAGTTTCTTTTTGTTTTTTTTTTTTAAATTTTAACTTTTTTTTTTTTTGTAAAGGAAGAATGTTATTTATCAATTTTTTTTGGCAGAATATCACAAAAAAAAAAAAAATTAAATATTTAAAAGAAAAACAAAAACGATCTGAAAATCTTACCAATTATTTATAAAATTTTACAGGTATATCCCATTGTTTCACAAGTATACTATTGTCACTTGTATATTAAAAAGCTTTTAAAAGAAAAATCATCACTACTTTACCATTCGAATAACAAAAGCAATACTATAGTTAATTAGTTTAAATAGTTTTTCAAATTATTCAGATAATTTTCGAAATAAATTCCGAATTAAAATCAAATTCTTATCAGAAATAATATTTTTTTAAATAACAATAAGATTTTGTTTCCTCTTTTCAAATAATTATATAAAAAAAACAGAACATTTTTTAAATAATAATTATAATAGAAAAAAAATCAAAAAATCACTTACCGGTATTTGAACAAATGTTCCATTATTTACAGTTGGATATGAAAATAATGGCACAACAGGTACAGTTCCATTTTTTAAAAATATTGGACCCTGAATTGGTGTTACTGTCGGCATTGAAGATTTTTTTCCATCTAAAAAATTAAAAAAAAAATATTTTTATTTTAAATAATATAATGTTATATATGTTTATGTTTATGTATATTTACATATAAAAATATATTTAAAATTATATTACATAACCAAAAAAAAAAACGAAATAAATAAAATATGTATATACGAGTATATATATATAACAATCACAGTTATCTCTTTTTTGACAATTTTCTCAGATATAATGTAATAAATTACTCTATAATTTTTTTTTTTTTGTTTTTTTTTTTTTTTTAAATATATTATCTTAAAATATTTTTTGTTTATTTTTTGTTTATAATGTTTATAAGTAACATCTCTTTTACATCTTAATCAAACAAAATCGCACATTGAACTGAGAATATAAAAATAATTAAATTAACACCTTTTGGAATACATATATTTCACCTTTTTGTTTTGAGTTTTTTTTTTTTTTTTTTTTGTTTCATTGTTTATTATATTTTTTTTTATATGTTACTTAAAATTTATTATAAAAATTGCATATTGAATACCACAAACAAAAATTTAATAATTTTTTTTTGTTTTTTTTTTCATCAACAATTCAAAGAGCATGTACATGTTTTTTATTTTTAATATTTTATTTAAGGTATGCATATTAAAGAATTTATAATTTTTATTTTTTCTTTTTTTTTTTTTTTGTTTAGTTTTTAATTTTTAATTCTCAATTCTTTTGTATATTATGAGTAAATTATTCTGAAGCTGTTTATCCCCCAAAAAAAAAAAAAAAAATCCCACACATTTTTTTTTTTTTTTGTTTTTTTTTTATAGTTTCTTCCTATACAATTCTAGATAACATTTTTATTGTAAAAGACTGGAGCTTTTAAGGTAAAAAAAAAAAAATCAAAATCACAATCACAATAAACCCACAAAAAATTTACAGATATACAGTATACTTTTGTCGCAACGAGTACCTATAATATGAAAATAAACTTGAAGAAACATTCTCAATAAGAAGTATATGTAAATTGTTTACGAGTATAATAAAAACATAAAATATAACAAAAATAATATAATAAGATAGAAAGAGATAGATAGAAAAATAAAAAAATAGGTAGTTTAAGAGATGACATTACAATGCGCAATTTATTATAAATTAAAAATCACAATATTATTTCTGACGACATTAGGCGGACAGATTAAAGAGCTTCTCTTTGCTGTAAATTCTAAATATGTTATACTCGTATGTATAGTAAAAAAAAAAAAAAAAAAACATTTAAGTACTGTCTTTAATAAACACACATATATGCATGTTCATGTAATTTAATTTATATTTTATATATAAAGTATATAATCATAAGTATGAAATATTAGTTAATTTTCTCATTTTACTGTGTTCTCTTGTACCAACAAATGTTTTGATTTTTTTTTATTGTTTTTTTTTTTTCTTTTTTTTTTTAATCTGATGTATGGTAATTTTTTGATTTATTGTATTAACTTCTTTTTATTGTTACTATATCCATTAAGTGTAAAATTGAAAGTACATAATAAAACGGTTATTTTTTATTTCTTCCTTTTTTTTTTCTTTTTCTTTTGGTTAATCTGATTCATAGACAAACAATCTACCAAATATTAATATTTCCAAAATAAATTTTTACTTTCGTAAAATACTTAAACTTATTCTTTAAACGTTTATAATATTTATAAATTTATAAATTAAATAAACAATAAGCAAATTTTTGAAACTAGTAAATGTTATCTTAAAATATTTTAACTACTTTTGGATTAAAATTTTTTTTTTTTAAATATTTTTCGGTAAAAATTTTTGATGGAAAATTAAGAAAAACTTGTTCAATTTTAAGCCAATTCTAGAGAGAAAAAGCTGGTAAAAGGAAGAGTATATACAAGAATTATTTTATGAAATAACTTATATTCGTTATTAAAGACTTTATCCCTTTCAAAATTTCAAGCATTCTAATTTAATCATTTAAAAAAAAAAATTGATTTCACATAATGTAAAATTCAAATGATAAATTCAAATAATAAATTTCAAAAAAATGACACTAGAAAAATGTATCCAATGTAAGAAATTTCAGATAAAAAAAATATCAAAAATAAAATTACATATATATGTATATATATATATAACCATTTGAATATAGGGCTTTATCCAAATTTAAAGGGGCTTTCGTAATGGTAGAGGCTGCATTAATGAATCTTTTGTGAGTTCTGTTCAATCATATAAATTCATTCTATAACGGTATATTAATCAATTAATTTTAATTCGATTATACTGATCCTAAAATTGAGCAGAGTAACTATATATAGGGATCTCATTTAAAGAAGAATTGTGAATTATTTTTTTCTTTTTTTTTATTTTGCTATGGTTTTTTTCTTCTTTTTTTTTTACCTTTATTCATTTTTTCACTTACTCTACAATGCCAATTAGGTATATATGTAATTCTCACCTCGACTCATATACGTATGTATATATAGTTTATACTACTATTAATATGATACAAAAAAGCTTGGGTTTGGAGGTTTAACACCTTCATATAATTTGTCGATGATGCTTGAAAAGATGTCATAAATTGTTTTTATTATATTTTTACTTTTGTATTTAATTTTTTAAGGTTTATTGAAACCACATTCAATAATTGAAAACTATACATACATATAATACATATATTATATGTTGATATGAATATTATACAAATATATATATATATATTTGAAATTCAAGATTAACATTATGTATAGGAAACATATATGTCTAATTTTATAAAAAGAGTTTGTGTGCTATATCAATTGGGATAAAAATCTGTGAAATATACATTTGTATGTATAAAATTATTGTATAGTGTTGTTAGAGTTATTTTTTTCTTTTTTTAATGAATTGTTGAAAATAAAAATGATTCGATTAATAATAATTGTTAACGTTGTTTTTATTATTGTTTATTTACACGCGTAAGTTATTTGTTTGGTCCGGAAATAATTGTTGTAAGTAGGTATATATGTTTATTAATAAAAATATTTTTCAACAAGTCAATTTGTAAATTTGTATTTAAGAATAACCTACGGTGTTTCTTTTTCTTTTTTTTTTTTATTTTGGATTATTGTATTACAAAATATATATATATATATATATAAGAAAAGAAAGAAAAACAGCATGAATTTTTGAACGCGTGAAAATTTTTCATAGTATCTTAAAGTAAAAAAAATATTTAAAGGTATCCGCAGTAGTAGCCTGATTAACCTTGGAATGAAGTTAACGAATTCATTAATAATATTTTTTTTTGTGTAATTTTTTTTTTTGTTATTCTTTTTAGTTTAATAGTTTTTGACATTTATATAGTAAATAGTTAAAAATTTTATCAAGATTTTTATTTTATTGTACTTTAAAGCTTAAATGTTAAAAGAACAGATTCTATTGATTAAAAGAAAAAAAGATAAAAATTTAATAAATAAGGTTTAATGAAAAAGTGTCATATTTATAAAAAAAAATAACATAAATCTACTTTTATAACAAAACATGTTAAAGCTGAAACCACAACACCAAATATTTATAATCATTTGGATCCAACATCACCTACTTTATCTAATATTTTTTAGTTTCACTGTAATGTAGAAGGTTCGCTTTAATTTGTATTAATAAACAATTTTATTACCCGAACAGGTGGAACATACGAGGATTTCCAAAATACGCTTGACAATGGTGAATCAAGCTCAAGATATTCAACTCATGCTCATGCAATGTTGATTTAACATTAACATATGGAAGTGTCCAGTCTTATGGTTATTAACTAACACCATCAGGAAGAAGCTACAGATCTCCGTAAACAGACATCTATGGATCATATATATATGATCAGTAATATATATATATCCGTATATTCTGGTCAAAACGGAATCAGTAACAACGACCTGTGGCAAATTAACCAAAGAAAAACGCCTAGTAAAATAAATAGCAAGAAGAATATGGAAACGCCATAACAAGAATGTCGCTATACTGTAAGCCGCAAGGTCGCTAGTGAAGTAACAGGAAAAAAATCTTTATTAATATGTTTTTAAACCGGTATATCGAACGTATTTTCCGATTATATGTTATTCTATTTACATTTTTTTTAAATCTTTATGAACAATTTTTTACTATGTTCATTATATTTATAGTTTTCATGATGATTTAACATGATCAAACTAAAGTTTTAATTAATTGCAAAAATCGAAGGCGTATAAAATAATTTAAAAAAAATTATAACCACAAAAAAAAAGTATTAATTTTTTTTTTATTTTTTATTGTAAATTGCAATGATGACTAAAACTGAGTATAAATGAAAAGTAAAAAATAAAATAATTAATATTCGAAATTGAAAAACTCAAAACAAAAAAAAAAGTATGACGTATCATCTTATTAAATAGAAATTTCCATTAAAATAGAATTTTAATGTAGGGCATTACAACAATTATGACTCATGCAATTCTTTATATAAAAAAAAGTAAAAAAATAATGGTATAATTTGCACCAAATAATCTCATGTTTATTAATTTATTTTAATTATTTTTATTAAAGGTATACTGATAAAATCGTATTAAAACTAGAATAATTAAAACAAATAATTCAGATATTAAGGGAAAATACCAAATGACCGATATAATTAATAACAAAAAATTAAAATATAATGAAAGGTGAAAATTTCTGCTTTTTAATTAATAATGCAAAATTTCCTAACGCGGGAAAATTTTCTCAAATTAAAATAATATTTATTTAATTGTAAATTATTCCTATAGTTAAGTAATTACATATTTCGCAAGACAATAACAAAATTTTAGAAAAAAAAAGATGTCGCTTGATTTTTGTAAAAAAAAAAAATATAATTTTACTTTCTTCTTTTTTTTCTTTTAATGTGCTTTAAAATAGGAATATTTTAATTAGATCAAATATATTTTATAATTATAATTCAACTTAAAAACTTTTTTCTTTTTCCATTATTAAGATTTTTTAAGATTTTTCTAAGATTTTTTACCCACTCATTTTATATCACATAATTAAATTGCATTAAACTTTTATTTATATATTTTTTTTTTTTCTAATTACGCATGAAATTTATTTTATTTTTTATAAATTTCTGTGACAGTTATTACAAGTTAATATTAAATATATCATTACTTAATTTATTTTTAATTTATTGTTCAATACCTTGTTATTTTTTCATTTTTGTTTTTCTCTTTTCTAATACTATTTTACGCCATTTTTTTTTTTTACAATAAAAAAAAAAACAAAATATGCAAAACTATTGATATAATCTAAATAAATCTTAATCTAAATAAACATAAATTTAAATTAACTATGAATAGTTTTTAATACTCTACAATTCGCGCTTCTTAAATTTCAAATAAATATTTCAAAATATATATATATTTTTTTTCAAGTAATACTCGTAATATACATATGTGTATAAATATACAAAATAGTTGGTTGCAAATTAATAAAATTACCATTTTATTTCAAGTGTAATATAACAAATATACGTATTTTTATTTATTTAATAAAATTGTTTTGTAACTTTACTTCTAACAGTTCGACTTCTATAATTATTCTATAACTTAGGTAAAATTTTATATTAAAATGCGCAATGCATAATTATTTTAACAATTGCCCTAAAAGTATGCAATCTGTCAAAATTATTTTAATTTTTTTTTTTGTTAAAACTATTTTTATCACATTTGAAATAAGTTATATGTTTCCATTTGAATATTTAATCATTCACTTTTTTCAAAATCTTTGTTATGTATAATTTATAAATAAAAGCTATAAAATTTTAAACAAACTATAATGGTGCTAAATGATTACTAATTTGAATGAATAAGATCTGAATAATATGCACGTTAAAAATAAAAAAGCATACAATTATTCTTTTGCATCCAATTATATATTCTTTTTAAAATTCAATAAATCATTTTTTTTTTCTATTTTTATTATAATTCAAATCCCTAAATTATATTCAAAACACCTTTTTAAAATAAATATTTTACACTTGTCTTAAATTACATCAATTCATAACATTTTCAATAGCATATAAAATTTATGTAATTTGATTTAAAATTAGCATGTGCTTTGATTTTTATTTCTATTGAAAGAAAGACAAAAAAAAAAAAAACAAAACCTTTCAAAAATTTTATTGAACGTTTATTAAGAGTTTTTTTTTTTTTTTTTTAATAATAATTTTTTATTTAACATTGTAAGTATCTTTTCTCATTCAAAAATCTTTAATCATAATAATTAATCATTTTTTATATCAAAGAGGTTATAATTTCAACACAGTGCTGTACTTTTTTTTGACACTTCAAGTTCTACAAACTATTTTTTTTAACCTGTTCAATTCCGATAATGTGGGATTTTATATATATATTTTTTTTTTAATATTTTGAAGCAGTGGTATACAAACTTTGTGTCAGGGAAACTAAATTTATGTTGTCTATATGATTATTAAACTTTTGATGATTAAATAAAACAAATAATCATATTTTTTTTTTGTTAATGTTCTTTTAAGAATTTAGATTTTAAAGCATATCAGAATGGACATTTAAAGCGCCTAATAGTTTCACCCAATCTTTATATTTTTTTAATTTAATATGTATATAAAATCTAAATTGCAGAGATAGCAGAGAATCAATCTTATTTACAAAGAGTCTTAAGACATTTATTTTAAGCACAAGAATTCATATTTTAAGTTCATAAGGACACAGATAGAAATTTGGAATAAGAATTGAGAATATAATAACGGAAGATTTTAAGGATATTAGCTAGGTAATATCAATAAATCTTCCCAATTCTATAACAATAAATTTCTTAAAAGTTAGAGAAAAGTTTCAAAGTTCTTTTTATAATTTTAATTAGTTGAAATGATTATGTATTGAATGACGACATAGTTAATAATACGACACCTGACTGTGTAAATTAAATGTTATCGCAATTCAAAATAATTTTGTTATTTGTTTTTTTTTTTTTTTTTCATAGCAATAATAGCAAAAGTTTTGAAGGTAAATATTTTGGTTTTGGATTTTCCTTTTGGAACAAAAACTATTCATAAATGAAATAAACATTTTTACACATATACATTATTAATGTACAAAACTGTATACATATTTTAAAGTCAAAATATAAGCTAATAAATTAGAAAATTAGCATAAATTTAACATGTTCACATAATAAATATTGGGTTTTTTTTTTTTGTTGTGTTGTTATTTTTAAATACATGGGGTTTTAATGAATAAAAGAAAATATTTGTCGTTTAAATTTTTCGGTTATTTAATTTTTTTTAACATATGACAGTACCTATATAGAAACTAATACAAAAAAAAATATGTTTTTCAGTAGTATTTTGAATGGAATAATATTTTAATTTTATTAAGCGCCTCTGATTTTATGTGAATCTAAGTCCCAATTTTATCAAAATTTATTGTTTATTCTAGCTAAAACGATTCCAAATATAGTTAAGTTCTTAGTCTAAGTTACACAAAAATGAAATTTTTAAATTTTGAAAATTGCCTTTTCTTATTAGAGAACGTTTCTATTTTAAATATTTTGTTAAAGAATTTCAAAACATTTCTTTCATATCAATGCCAATGAAAAATTTATTTAAATATAGGTCTAATGTGATCAAAACTAAATATTTAATAGATATTTGATGAAAATGGTAATGAAAGAAAATGCAATGAAAAAAAAAATAGCAAAAGCTTATCATAATTAAAAATTTGTATAATAAAAACTATCCCTTTTCTATATAAGTATTATTTATTCCAAAATATAAACTGAAATATTATCATAATAGTTATACAATTTTCTAAAAATATTATCTTACAGCAATCATTAAAATTTAATTGCATATCAGAAATTATTAAAATCTAAAAAAAAAAAAAAAAAATGATTACAGAATTAGATTATTAATACACGTGTTATTTATTGGTTTATTGATACCCAATCATTAAAGTTAATTTAATTTTGAAATTTTTTTTTTTTATATATTATAACAAATTGCAGTACAAAAAAGGATAGTTATAAAAAAAAAAAATTGTATGCGTAGGTATTTTTAATTTTCTCAAAATATTAAAAGAAAATTTAACAGAAAGAAAAATAAAACAATTTCTTAATTAGTATGAAAAATAAATCATAATTTCAAATATGTTTTACATTATACAGGATTTATTAAAATATAATTTTTAGATATACATATATATCTAAACTTATTTATTTTCGTTTATCTTGATATTTCAGAATATGAACCAGAATTTATCTTTAAGTTTAAGATCACGATTTACACTTTATTCGCGAACACATTATACATGAAATAAATTACTATTCTTTTATCCCTATACATGGAATATATTTCACTTTTTAAAAGAAATATTTTTTAGATAATGATTATGGATTTTAAAAATCTTTAATTACAATATTAAATTTATCTATAATTCGATTTAGGACTTTTCTGAATCTATTGCATTACCACTTAACACTATAAACACTTAATACTTTTTTTTTATCATGTATTACTCTTTTAGTACGAATATCTAGTGTAGTTGAGCGTATACTAAAAATAAATAGTCAAGTGCGATAAACTAATTTAAGATCATATACTAGTATATTTAATTCGAAATACCATAGGTTTAAAAACATTCTTAATGTCTTTTTATTTTAAGTAACTTAAGTAGAAAGAAGTCTACTGGGAAATCTTTGATTAACGTTTAAAAAAAAACTTATTTTAAACTCAAAAGTGACATTCTTTTTACAGAAATAATTAATTTTCATTTTTACAATATACAATTTAAAATAATAAATAGGTACATATTGTGTTAATTAATGTTATACATAATTTTATATAAATATTATTTAATGATTTCGTTTACACATATATTTTAATATATATATATATAAATGAAAATAAATGAATAATTTTGAATAATTATACAATATTAAATAAAATATTAAAAATCCGTATTTTAGTTAATTGTTCCATAAATTATTTTTAAAATAATTAACATATTACATTTATATAATTAACATATTATATTTATACTATAAATGTCAATAAAATTTTGCATAATATCATTTTAATTTTTTTTTTTTTTTAAGAAACATGTCATTTATTTAAATTATATTAAAAACAAAAAATTCTAAATAATTTTTCTTTAATTCTCGTTATTTTAATCTAAAATATAATTGTACTTGATTTAATAATAATATTGTATGCACAAAATATATATAAAAGGTTTTCCAATTTGAGTGATATGATTTCTTTTCAAAAAAAAACACACTAATTATTAAGGAAATTCAAATGTTTTTTATTTAATGTGAAGTACAATCGATACAATTAAGTTCTGAATAAAATGTCATTCAAATGGCCTCTACAACTTCTTTAGCAGGAACGAATTCGATGAACCCAATTTTCGAGCACTTTTTCCACTAAATCAAGTCGTATGTCATAAATAGCGCGTTCAATATTGACTTCTAAAGCTTGAAAGGAGTCTGATTTATTGCTAAAGACCAATGACTTCAAATAACCAGACAAGAAATAGTCTAATGGTGGTAAATCACATCTTCTTGGAGGGCATTCAATGTCACAATTTCTTGAAATAATCGAATCTCCAAACTTTTCTCGCAATAATTCGGTTGTTGCACGTAATGTGTGGCACGTAGCCCCGTCTTGTTGGCACCGGATATTGTCAAGATATCCAATTTCGGCCATAAAAAGTTGGTTATCATCGATCTATACCGCTCTCCATTGACAGTAACGGTGTTACCAGCTTTATTTCGAAAGAAGTACGGACCGATGATTCCACCAGAATTCCACCAAATTCCACCCGATTCCACCAAAAACCACACCAAACTATCAATTTAGATGAATGTAATGGTTGTTCATGAATAATTTGTGGATTTTCTTCGCACCAGAATCGACAGTTTTGTTTATTTACCGCACCACTCAGATGAAAGTGAGCACACGAAAAGTTACAATTAGAGAACGATTATTTTGATAATAAAATTGAATAATTTGTTAACGTCGTTGTTCTTTCGTATATCTCTCCATGATGAAATTGTAAACATTACTGAATACAATGAAAAAAATGACAGATCATGACATACTATAAATGGCCGAAACGTCATTTAGAAATCATATCACTGAAATTGGAAAACCCTATATGTTACATACATATTTTAAAATAAATAATTCTATAAATAATAAGAATATTTAAAAAAAAAAAAAACCGTGAGTCAAATATTCTAATTTATTTTGAATTTCTCTGAGAAATAAAAAAACAAAAACTTTAAATTCTAATAATAGCCAATTAAATCTAAATATGTACATAATAATATCATAATACATATACATATATACTTATATAATAAATATAAATAACAATTTTACAACATTAACACCTGAATTCTATAATTTTTTTTTTCTTTTTTTTTATTTAACAATAAAATATTACGATCAGACGCACATTAAATACAAAAAATATAAACGTTTATTTAAAATAAAATAAAATAAAAAAAAAACAAAAATTCCATTTGTATCGAGTCAAATCTATCAATTTTAATTGATGACTAAATCACAATAAATGATAAATTACCAAAACAACAAAAAAAAAATATTTTACAACACGATGTCAATCAAATAATATAATAAATGTATTGTACTTACTTCTGTATATAAACTAATAATAATATGTAATATACTTTTTTTTTTTTTAAGAGAAGATCAGTCAGTAGTAAGAAAAACTTCTAATAAAAAAAAAGGAAAACAAATAAAAAAATAAAAAAAACTATTAGATTCTTTTTATATAAATGATGTACAATTACACTAATCTATAACTATATACCATATGTACTATTACTTGAATTTCACAATTTCACAAGCTTTTTTATTTATAACGTTATTTAATAATTTAATAATAAAATATATATGTATACTTAAACATTAATACATATATAGAAACATTTATATTTGTTACTGTATATGATCGAAATATTTTAAATTAATTAATTTATATTTAAAGTTCTTTCTAGATTCCTTTAAAAATTTAGATAAAAAATAGAAAAAATTGACTCATACAAAGAATAACATAAGTATATACTTCAATAAAAAAATAGTTTAAATGAGGAAGAATATATAGTAAGACCTTGTCAACTCTTCAATACCCGTACAAACTCTTTATTATGTTCAAAATAAAAAAAAAAAAGTATATTGTTCTACTTACAACAGTATAAAATTGTTTAACTTTTCATTATTTTTTAAATAAATATAAAAATTATGAATAATTGTTGTGGCTATATCAAGCCTTGCTCCAATAATATCAAGCTTTGTCTTATTATATCTTATAAATTATATAAAGGTAAATTATATTAGGTATATATATAAATTGAAAACACAATTAATACATTGTAGGTATTAATATTAAAAAAAGACATAAAATTTATTGTTATTTTTATAAATTATTTTATTTAATATGTATATTATTTAACATTTATCAACAATTTAAAAATATGCATATATAACCAAAAAATTTAATCTTTATCAAAGTTTCAAAGCAGATTTTTAAACTTATCCAAAACTCTATACCAACTTTACTACAAAACCATTTAATACTAAACAGTAGACGTGTATTTTATAATTACTACAATCCTACATACAAGTACACATAATATATGTACGTAATTATATTTATATATATGTTTACTATTATTATTATTATACAAATTATACATTCAATATGATACAATAATATATACATAACATAATAGTAAAAAACCAAAATCGTATAAATAAGGTCTTTACGCAACCGTTACAGTTTTTATTTAAATTTTTTTTTGTATTGCTCATTATCCTCAACAATTTTAATTATCGATAGATACAAAAGCTTCAAAAAAAAAAAAACAAAAAAAAGATGTACCTAATAAATTGATTAAGATAAATAAATTTAAAAATAATTATTAAAAAAATTAAAATTTTTAATTTTTCACATCTTAATAACTATACAAGCACAACGGAAGCCAAAAAACGTGTCTCCGGTTACTTATGCTTATTTCCCAAAGTTTTACTCCTTTCAAAATTATAAATTTCAAGCTTTATACGTTTATGTGATACTGGCGTCTATTTGCATACCAAATTACAAAAAAAAGAAAATATATTTTATATATTATATTACTTATATATTAGAACTTTTTCGAAACAACAACTTATAAGATATTCTCTAATTGAATCTTTAAAATAAAAATGATAAAAGAGGTTCATATACTATACAAAATCTTATCTTTTAAATTATCTAAGTAATTTAAAATATCGTTAATAACTTTTTGACTTTAACAACGAAAAAAAACGAAAAACTATTTATAAGGTATTTCAGATTTTCTGTGTTTTATTATAAGGTATTTCAGATTTCGGGCTTATACATATTTATAGAACTAGATAATCAATATACAGTATATGAACATACATATATATACATATAAATTTATGAATCAATATTGTTTAGTTCAAAGACACGTGAATTTTTTTTTTTTTTTTAATTAAAATACAATACTAAAAAAAAAAGCTTAGAATTATTTAACTTTTGTTTTTATTTTTTTTTTTTTTTTTTTGTTCTCATCATTTTAAATGTTGTGTTTTGTTCAATAGAATTTACCGGCAAATCTTTCATTTTTTTTTTTTTTTTTTTTTGGTATATATTTTACATATTCATAAAATTCTTTTGATCTCTTAATTAATTGTTATTAGAATTTTACCTTTCAGTTAATTAACAAAAATATTTTGTTAATTTGTTTAAATAATAATTGTGTATTAAAGAGTCATGAATTTATAAAATGAAAAGCAAACTCTTCATTTAATTAAACAAAAATTTTTATACAATTTCAACATACATGTACCATTATACATGAAAAATGTGTGGCAGAAATTTTATAATTTGAAGAATTTTAACAATTTTAGTGCCCGGAACAAAACTTAATAAAAAAAAAAAAAAAATGTGATAATTTTTTTTTTTTTTTTTTACTTTAATATCCAGTTTTTTTAATTAAACAGGATTTTTTGTGTATGCTTAAATAAAATATATATATATATCTAATTATAGTTCATGTGATATTAATGAAAAATCAATTTACAAAAAAACTATTAATCATCAATATATATATACATACATCATCGCTCAATAAAAATATTTGTCTAAAAATTTTTAATTCCGGATTTCTCTTAAATTCGGAATGCCCAGGCAATAAGACAAAAAAAATTTTTTTTTTTAATTTCGTTATATAGGAGAATTTCCAAGAAAAGTGATTTTTTTTTTTGTTTTAAGATTCTATTCATGAGCTAAAAATAAAAATTTCATATTTATTTTTAGAATACATATTATTATCTTTATTATAAAAAAAAAATAAGGTACTTGTACTCATTCATTCATGTACTTGGATTATAGTATAGTCATCTTTTTAATGTAAGTCATTGAAAATTAGTAATATGTATATTTTTTTGAAATTTTTGAATCACTGATTAATAAAATACATAGGTATAATTACTAATTTTAAAACAAATTTTTTTTTTTATCAATTTCAATATTTATCAAAAGAAAATTACAATCATTTTAATTTAATTAATTTTTTGGCTACTTCTTAAATTTAGATCTTTTATTTAGAAAATAATCATTTTAAATCTAAACATTTTTTTTTTTTCTGATTTTGATGTTAGACACTTGTAACTTTTAACTTTTTATTAAATGTTTATATAGGTATTCTTTAAAGTAAAATAAGACTAAAGAAAAAAAAAACTGACAGTTTAACAAGATAACAGAAAAATATAAGAAAATTACCGCAATTATAGTCTATATACCAATTTAGGACTTTGCTTTATCCTTAGTACATATCTGTTTAACAAATTAACTTTTGCATATAGATAAGTAACTAAAAGAGCCATTTAAGTAAATATTTAGGTTTTTTTTTTTTATCAAAATAGCAATCCCGTTATTCTTTATTTATAAACTTGAATTTTGATAAAAACAAAAAAACGTGAAATGCACAATAGTAGTTATGTACTCGATTTATATCAGTACAAATAAAACAATCAATATAAATACTGTTAATGTTATATTATGTTCGAAAGGGGCCTCAAGCCTACAACAATTTGTCAACAAAACTTAATAAAAAAGAAAAAAACCATTTTTATGAAATATTTTATTCATTTGTTTTTTTTAACTCTTAAATAGTTACTTTATTTTGATCAATATTTTAAACATTCATATTCGAAACAAATTCAAAATGCTAATTAGATTCATTTTAATATTTTTTATCTTTTATCTTTTACCTTTTTTTTTTTTTTTTTCTTTTTTATTTTCCAAATTCCTTTAATAAATTTGACCAAAATAAAAAAAAAAAATTCAACAATATTTATTACACTTATATATATATGTACAAGTATGCATGTACACAAACAATTTTTTTTTTCTTTTTTTTTTTTATATCTGTAAGTATATTGTTATGTGTTGTTGATTTAAAAAAGCTGTTACAAAATCACAAGGTCGTTCATTAAACTAGGTCATCATCAAAAAGATATACGTTTATAGCGCTCAGTTATTAAATTGTCATAAGTATATGCATACTTATAATAAGTTACAACTCTTATTATTTTTTTTTTTTTTTGTTTTTGTTTTATATCAAATAGTAAAAAAAAAAATGTCAGTATACTTAATGATAGTAAAACTTTGAATGAAGAAAAACGAAAAAAAAAAATAAAACAAACAAACAAACAACCTCTTATAACAGTTTTCAATCAGATCAACAAAATAAAAACGTAACATCTTCAAAAAAAATAAATAAAGTAAAAAAATGAAATAAAAAGTAGCAAATCAATTTATAGTATTGGTATATTATATAGATATAGATAGTAGTATTTAAAGCGAAGAATATCTAGAAAATTATTATTGACTTTATACATAATAAAACATACTGAGTGATTCAAAATATTTTCAATATTTTTAAAATATTATTTAAAAAATTCTTTAATTTTATAATTTCTGTATACATACTGTAAGCCTCTTTGTAAGGTAGGTATTTAAATATTCAAGGTACAATATTATTACAATACATAATATAGAAATTATAATAATAGGTATATATTCTTAAAGAATTTATCACTTAATTCTTAAATGTTGTTGGGTATAATAAACCTTCCCATATTTCTTATTCTATCCTAAAAATTCCGAAAATGTAATGAAATTTAAATATAAAGAAAAATATATTTTAATACTAAGTTAATTTTACTATACAGATAGCAAGGGTCAATATCTTACGTTTACTAACATTATATTATTAATAATAAATAATGGGCCGAATGGATAAAACTTAGTTTGAAATCAAATCCCAATTTTTCAAAGAAAACCTACATTTGAACTTGCAATTTAAAAAAGTGACTGAATGATTCTTGAGATCTAACACAATAAAATAAGTTTTATTTATAGCAATGCTTGTGTTCCGTTTACAAAGTTAATTACTCTTTTCTGCGTTTCATTTACCAACTACTCCCAACTACTCTCAACTACTCTTTTCATGTAAAAGGAACGCAAACTATAGTATTTATGTTATAATATGTTGAACGATTAAGCAAGCAGTAATTTCGGTAGCCTGTAATGTCTATGAATCTAGGCTCTAGCTATAGTAACCTAGTGAAAGGTTGTTAAATTCCTCCACTGATCACAAGAGTTTTAAAACAGAATGAAGTTTTTTAAAAAGATGATTTCTCAATTTCAATATTCATTTCAACGAATATTACAATGTTAAAACACAATTTAAAAGAAATAATTATTTTCCACATTATTATAAATTATTCAATATTAAACTCCTATCAAACAAAATTTGAAGTTTAATAAAAATACAATGTAATGCTTAATAACCCTCTATTCATTTTTTTACCATATTTATAAGAAAAACTGACTATTTTAAATAAAAATAAATGAAATTAAAACATTTAAATGTCAACCCAAACAAATAAAAATAAATAAAATACTATACCTATAAGTTATTGAAAGAAATCGATTTATTTGGATAATTATCAATCAATCAATCTATAAATGGTTTGTTTTGTCTTCTTTTAAAATAATTCTATTTACATTTTTATTAAAATATTAATAATTTTTCCGTAACGATCCATATTTTTAAATTAACTGTCAAAAAATAAATAAAAATAAAACAAAATGACAATGATAAAAAAATCCCTGAAGCACTCCATAATATATTATAAATTTTATTTGTTATTTCTGTCTTTTTATTATTCTATTCAAAATTTTACAAATCTTTTTTTTTTTCAAACATTAACATTTTAAGAACTTCAATAAAAATTTAAAAAAAAAAAAACAAAATAAAAATGAAACAATAAAAAAAAAAATTCCATAGGTCAATATATCACCTTGATGACTTTCAGTTATAACAGTATCAAAAAATTAAATAAACAAAAAAAAAATAAAATAAAATAAACGGTTAAAACGACGACGACATCTGATATATGACACGACTATACGAGATTAAATGCAGGTAAAACATAATCATAAATACCAATAAATAATATTTTATTTACAATACTTAATACTTATATATTTATAAATATATACACATTACTTTTTTTTTTATATATACATATGTATAATTAATAATATAAATCACCTTTTATTTTTTATCAGTTTATGTTTATTATATTATACTATGATTACATGTTTTACCACATCGTTTTTTAATAATTTTATTTTCTCTCTTTCTTTGTTTCTCTCTTTGTCTTCTTTCTTATAAAATTCCTACACACCGTTATCAAAATCAAATACCATATGAATTATGAATTAATAGGTGAGGAGATATTCACAAAATCACAAATATTTTTTGTTAATTTTTGCTAAAATTTCATTTTGGCAACACCGTAAGAAAAAAAAAATTAAATATATGATAAATTTTATTATAAGAAAAAAACTAAATCAAATTTTATTTATTTATTTTGTTTTAAATAAATTTACATACATATTATTAATTCACAAACAATTATAAATAAAGAATAAAATACAGTTACAAAAAAGTTATATTATGTACTATATAAAAAAAAAAACCTATTAAGGTAAAAAAAATTTAGCTGTTTTTGTATTTTCTTTGATGGCAAGGCGAGCAGTAGTTCCGATCTAATACAATAGAATACAAAATTGTACAAAAAAAAAAATTAAAAAAAAAAACAACAAAAATATAAGAGAATGAATTAAGTAAAGACTAAAGCAAAACTACGCAAATATTTAATTTAACTGTTATGTATGTATGCATTTTGGTTTTCCCAATACGTTTAACAAATAAATAAAAACTATTATTTTGATTAATCTTAACTTCCTCAAATCTTAAAAAAGCAAAACGATTTTATTTAAAACTACGGTCTGTTTTTAGAACACATTTTTCAAAAAATTTTTGAAAAGTTTACTTATTAGTTTCACTCTGTGGGTCTGTTCGTCTTTTTATAAAACTTTTACACCGTTTCAGATAAAGTAATTGAATTCTAACAAAGGTCTAATTAAAATTTGGTCTAAGGGGGGGGGGCCACGGTGGCCTAGTGGGTAAGTTCGTATAAAATACGCTGTAAACACCGAGAAAGTGTAGGTTCGAATCCCACACACATCGTAAGACTTATTCCCCCTTACGACATTTACAGCCAAGTCTGAAAAGGAAAGGCTGTGTAATTTCCTGTTCACATTTATGTGGCAAAGAAATATACTAAAAAAAAAAAAAATTTGGTCTAAGTTGACATTAATGTGAATGTGTGGTACTTTTTTATATAACCTCAAGTATTCTTATTATCTTTTTGAAAATGTGAACCGGTAAGAATCTTTACATACTTGTGAATCTTGTTTAAATTTATGGTCCAAGAAAAAAAAAATAATAAACTATAGACATTTCGAGAACTTTGTCCAAAAGGCCAAAAAATAATACTTGTTAAGGCCAAAAAATAATATATTAACTACGATAAAAATATAATTATATTGAAAAAAATATTTTGAATCTTTCATTTCAATCAAACTAAAAATACAAAAATATACTCATATTAAATGGTAAGATTTTTAATGATATACTTAGTGTTTGTTCTAAAATTTTAATAAATCACTCTAATTTAATAAATTTTCCTCACTCCAATTTTTAGTTTCTCATCCCTACAAATTTTGTTTTTTAATTTTACTTTAATCACTATTACTCTATCCTATTTATCTACAAGTAATATTTTAAAAACAGATGACACAGAATGACATTTAGTCATTTTTTGATAAAAAAAAAAAACGTAGTTAACTTCCAAATGACAATCTGATACTCAAGTATATTTGAATTTTATTTTAGTTGTACATTACATCTTAATAATCATTTATTTAATTAATAGTATCTTAAAATAGTTTTCTATAAAATAACATACTTGAGATGAAGTCTTTCTAGTACCCCGATTTTAGAACTATACAGGTAGAGCCATATAAATTGACGTCATTTATCTAAAATAATTCATCAGTACATTTTACTGAATTTTCCACTTTAGCTACAATACAATTAACTATCGTTAACAATTTAAAACGACTTCTAGATATGATGCCTAACTCTTAAATTTTAATATATAAAAGATATTTTCTTTGTCAAATTATATTGCAAAGGAGGACGTTTTATTTTAATTAAATACGAAATTATAAGTAATTCCAAACAATTAGAAAGAAACTAAAGGTAAATATTATGAAATTTCTTGTTAACCAATTTTTTTTTTTATATTATTATTATTTGAATGGCGAAATTTAGTAATCTTAACTGCTATTTTAATTTTTAATTTAATCTAATCAAATACAAATAGAAGTCGTCAAAATATTAACGCCTCAAAAATAATTATTACTATACCTTAGAAAATACTTCTTATTATTAATTTCGCGCTTTTATTAAAATGTTATTGTATACAAAAACTAATTATAACAATAACGGTTATTTTTATTGTCTTCAAGAACCAATTTGTAGAAAAAAATTGTTGTATGGAATATGTAATTTTCCGAATTTTTTTTTTTTTTTAATAATAACAATGTGTGAATAAAAAATATTAAAGTTTTTAAGTTTTTTGTTTTTTTTTTAATCAAAGTTTTAAGCGATTATTACACGATTCAACAAGGTTGAACAAGGATTAAATTAATTTGTAAAAATCAATTGTCTGTATATTTAATTGTATTGTATTGTATATTTGCAATTTATTATTGTGTTTGTGTATTGTATATTTTAGTTTTTATTGAACTAAAATTGTCATCAGATTGTATTACTGTGTATTTAAACAACATCTTGTCAAGACATTAAAACGTATCAATTTTATTTAGTTCAATACAAGTTGATTCAACCGTATTGAATAACCGTTATATGGTGAAATTAGCACGTTATGAATTATGTGATGTGATTTTGTGAACAAATAAAAAATAAAAATTTTATATTAGTAATAAAAATATTTATATTCATAAAAATAAATCTATATATATATATTATATATATTATATACATAAAAAAAATCTAACAATTAAAAATATATAAAAAAATACAAAAATTAAATTAGATTAAAGCCTTAGTAAAGTAATTAAAATACATAAAAAAAAAAAGAAAAAAATTAATAATATTGTTTTAGCCTTGAAAATCTCTAAGAATCACTTTTAATGATATATTTAATTGATCTATAGAATATTTTACAATTCACAAAATAATTTACATCTTTTATCATTCCATTACTTATATTATAATCCTATAATGAAATACATTAGCTATCATTTTAAAGTTATAATGTTTTTTAAATGTTATCAGAATTAACTTATTTAATTTTTAACTTTATATATATATATATATATATAATAGTTCACCATCATAAGTTCTTATATTATGTATGTACATCTATATTATAAAAATGTTTCGATTCAAAATTTTATAAAAAATCAAATAAATAATTGTACATGTTTTCATGTTATTTTATTTTTTAATTATACCATTTTATTGATGTTTTAATTAAAAATAATAAAAGTAAAACTATTAAAAAAAAAAAACAAAAAAACATTAACTATTGGCATAACCTTCATTCAAATTTTTAAAATTGATTTCATATAATATTCAATACAATACAATTGATTGATTGATTTTATAAAAAAAAAAAAAAAATTGCTCTCGTTCTATACACACGAAAAAAAATAATAATAATTATAATAATAATTAAATATATATACGAAAACAAGTAAAATTAAAGAAACGAAAGATATATTATAAATTTAAAGATAATTTTCAATTCTACATTTTATTTATTTTATTTATTTATTACAAAAATTTTCCTTGAAGATGTTTTTTTTTTTTTTTTGTTTTGTTTTAATAACATAAATTTTTTACTTCTTAATAAAATTCTAATTTTCAAATATATTTACATTTGTATAATAATTTATAATATAGTGAAAAACATAATATATATTTTACAGTAAGGAACAAAAATGTATACAGGATGTATAATGTATAAATGTAAAACAGGAGGAGGGCTTGATCATTTTTTTATTGTTTTAGAAATAATATTTCTTATAGGATTTTAAATTTTTGGTACATAATAAACTGTTAGTGGTAAATAAATGTTAGTGGTTTATTTGTTGATTTTAATCTTCAAATAGAAAAATAAAAATAACTTTTTATTAATTTTTGTTACTCACTGTATCTTATGTTATGACAAATAAATTATTATTACTTTTTTTTTAACATCTCCTTAAACTAGTTCTTTTAGAAAAAATAAATATATTTATATAGACACAACATTAATTTCCGGGCAATGACTAAAAACAGCACTTAAAATTTAATAAAGAATTCAAAAAAAAAAAAAAGAAAAAAACAATAAGAAAAAGATACAGGTAATGTTTTCAATTCTATGTTATTTATTTTATGTGAATATTCTTAAGTATATGATAGATATGTAAAATTTACAGTCACTGAATTTTAGTGTTAAATTTTTTTTTTTTTTTTTTTAAATATTCCAGTAAATATTATTAAGTCCTGTGAAAACTGTTAAAGATAGGTATAGGTAAAATATTTACAGACAGGATCACGCTTAAAATCTATGAAAGAAAAAATCCAAAAGCGTTAAAATTCAAACTTTTTCAAAAGCCAAATTTGCAAAATCTCAAAAGTATCGAAAGCCAAATTTGCAAAATCCAAATGCATCAAAATGCAGTATTTGGATTTTAAAATTTAGATTTTGTATAGCAGAACCTTACAGACAATAAAATTCATAACAAAAAATTTTCAAAAATTTTCAAAAAAAAATATGATATCTAATTATCTTTTGATTTTATTGAAAATTTCTGTTGTTTATTGTTTAAATAAGGTATGCAATATTTTTTTTAAATTTGTAGTCTTAGTAGTTACTTGTTTAATAGTACGAATGTATAATGAATTTTTTACTTTTAATAAATAAAAAAAAATTTTTTTTAAATGCAATGCATTTTTTTTTTTTTAATATTTTTTAAAAATACGTTTTGTGTTAAGTTTTATTAGGCCAGAAACCTATCTAAAGAATTTTTAATAGACCTAATTGAATATAAACCTTTTATTTAAGTTGAACTAAAATTTATCAAATAATAATAAATGAATAAACTTAGTTTTTAAAATGCCTTATCACAATTTAACAAATTAAATTATATATTTTTTGTATTTTAAATAAAATAACGAAATTTTTTTTTTTTTTAACTGTACCTAGCTATAGATATATTTAAAATATTCTTGATCTATTATTCATTTTGAAGAATCAAGTTCAACTTATTCGGGTTTCATTTTTGCAAAAATTTTAAATAAATTCCAAAAAAATTGTATATATATATATATATTTAAATATCAACATACATAATATATTAAAAACTATATATAAAAGAATATATAAAATTTTACTATTATTTGTATATTTATTTTAAAAAAATAAAACCCATGTTTTTTTTTTTTTTAAAAAAGCTAACAAAAAATATTTATTATGGCTTGTTTTTTTTTTCTCTCTTTCTCCATAAAACTTGAATTTTAAACATAACCTTACTTATGAATTAAATTTTTTATTTTACTAATCATTTAAAACAATTTAAGAGATCTAATTAAAATTTTTAATAATCATATAGGTATATATATATATAATTTTTTTTTAATAAAAAATCATTTCCAATTTTTTTGATATGATCACTTGATTTTGCATGTGATCTTTTATTATATTTTTATCATTTATAATATGTGTAAAATAATTTTTTATTTTTTTTGTGTTAATCAAATAAAAAATATTTATTTTAAAACTGTAAGATATATGTATATACGTATATAGTTTGAAATCAATACTATAAAAGTTAAAATTATATAATTTTTGCAAATTTTTAGACAATGCTTTATTTTCCACCAAAATAATATGAAAATAAAAAAAAATTACTTAAGTATATGACATAATAATATTTTTATTTTAATTAGTACAATTTGCTTAAAACAAAAGATATTTTTTCATCTAAGTTAAATATTGACATAATTATTTGTTCCAAAATTAACACTGGGACAAAAATATCTCTGTAACTATGAAAATATTAATTATAAATTAAAAAAAAATAAAATGGCAATTTTGATTGAAACATAAATGATTGAAATCAAAATTAACAATGTCTGACCTTTAAAATTTAATTTCCTGAGACTTTTGACAATCCGGTCCCAAAAAAACTATGGTTTGAGAAAACAAAAATTTATTGCAAAAAAAATCCACAATATTTTTACATCAAAAATAATTTTGTTTTTTTCTTACAACTATTATAAGTAGCATAGGGCTTCACTAAATCATTATTCATATTTGAGTAAGCTTCAGTTTCAGGAATCATTAATTATACTAAGCCGTTGATTATTCGGCTGGAGCTATTGTACAAGCTATTGTCCTATGAGATGTTTCTTTAATCAATCAATCAATTAGGAATCATTAATTATACTAAGCCGTTGATTATTCGGCTGGAACTATTGTACAAGCTATTGTCCTATGAGATGTTTCTTTAATCAATCAATCAATTAGGAATCATTAATTATACTAAGCCGTTGATTATTCGGCTGGAGCTATTGTCCTATGAGATGTTTCTTTTATTTTTAAGACATCTATTATCTTATACAAGAATTATGTTTATCAAGATTTTTAAAAATAATAGATTTAGATAAAAATTGGGTCTATTGTCATAAGGAGTTTCATGTTGAGTTGGATATCTTTGAGGATGATATCCTTAATTAAATTAATAGAAATTTCAAATTTTCTTTTAAGTCACTATTTTTAAAAAATAGTTTTTTTATCTCTATAGGCGATTAAGTCTTTAAATTTATAAGATCGATATAATTTTATATCCAAATCGATATAATGTATCCTATGTGTATGAAAAGTTCAACTTAAATTTGTATTACCATATTTTTTTTTATTATAACTAAAAGTATTTGATCTGAAATTTCCTGATAACAGTCATAGTATTTTGGTAAATTATTAAAACTTAAAATTTTTTTAATTTTTTTTTTTCATTATCTCAAAAAAAAAAAAATTCTTTTAATTCTTTCAACAAAAGTTATAAGCTTTTTTACGCAATGTTATGATAAGAGATTCCAATTTTAAATTCCAAAAGCACAAAAAACAAAAACAAGATTTTTTTCTCACAAGATTATTACCAGATCAATTCATAAACTCTAAAAAATTCTTAAGAAGAAAAAAATAATTTATCATTTTTTGTTAATTCTATACTTCTAAACATATGGTATAAAGTTTGCATGTGTTATATGAATATAAATATGTATGTACATATAATATATAGTTTATATGGTACGACATGATGATATCATTAAGCAAAAAAAAACAAAAAAAAAAACTCTGGTCATTGTTCAAGTTTAAAAAATTTTTTGTTCTCGCTTTTATTTTGTTTAATTTTCAATACTCTTTCTTTAATTCAAGATTTTCATCAAAAAGAATTCTTTGTGAAAATATATAATTTTTTTTTTTTACACTTATTACGTACGTAATATAAAGCTGTCATTCTAAGCGTCATTACTTTTATTATTATATACAAATGTACATTCAAATATGTTCATGATTACATATTTTTTTTAGTTTATAGTATTATTTTTTTTTTAATTTATATACTAGTAGGCATATTTTTATATTGAAAATTCCTTTAAAGATCCGGTTTTTTCTTTTTAAATTTTACTCATCGTCCGGTTTGAAATAAAAGAATAAAAATAAAAGAAAAAAAATATTTGCGACTTTTCATTGATTACCCCTCGTTTCGTTTTTCTTGTATATAGTATACATATATAAATCAAATCACATATCAATACACAAACAGGAAGTTTTTGTAAATATTTATGAAAGTCTGAGAATACTGATATAACTTAATTTAAGAATAATTATAAAGAGAAAATAAAAATAAATAGATAAAGTAAAAAACAAAAAAAATATATATACTATATGAAAAATTTTAAAATATTTATATAGGCGCGATTTTTTAATAAATCACATTAAAACAACAAAAAACAAAAAGCAGAACTATAAAAATATGAAAAATATTAATAAATTTTAGTTGTTCTACCAACTTTAAGATATTATAAGTATAAAAAGTTATTATTTATTTCTGTTATTAAAAAATTATGGAAATTTTTTGTTTTAACCCTAAAAATATGCAATATTACGTAACTTTTTTATCACCTATGCATTTCCAATCTGATACAATATTAGTGCCAGCTCAATGGAAAAACTTCGCAAATTCGAAATAAAGTGCATAAGAACATGCATTAATAAATACCGTAAATCCGAGACTAATTATAAACATTTTTATTCAAATAAATACATATACAAAGAGTCAAACATGACACGAATTGACAATTTTATTATAAAATTAATCAGAAATCATTTCGACAGAGCATTGAAAACTCCTTAGAATAGTTTAATATCCCACATATATTATCATAACGAGAAGTACATAAATAAAACATTAATATCGGGTTACATTGCACCCGAACATTTCATTTATTTGGATTTATTTGGTATTTGCAAAATCACAACCATGTCCCCCTATTATTTCATTATAACAGACGGGCTACATGCAAAAAAAAATGAAATTTAATCCTACTAATATTAATCCCCAAGACCTGAGATTTGACATACATATTCCCTACAAGGATACTATAAATGAAATAAATGTTTGGTGGTTAGATAGAACATTGTATATTATATTAGCAATTTACAAATTAGTTTTAGGAATTAGGTTAAAATTTTGTTAAAGTTAATTAGAATAAGTTTTAAGTTAAAGTATAAGTAAGATATAATAATGGTCTTTTTTTTCAAACTTTTCACCAATAATTAAAACTTAGAAATATATATGCTTAATATGTCATCGTAAAAATAAAAATATTATAAAAAAATTAAAATATAGATGAAATTTAACAAACAAAGTACCATATTTTACATGTTAATCTTAATATTAATAAAAATAAACAAAAAATATCTATTTTGTAAAATTATTTAGGATAAAAAATGTAAGAATTTCTAAATTGCAAATAAAAGTTTAAAAAAAAAAAATTATAACGAAATTCCCTTATCTACCAAATATGGTGTAAATATAATATTAACAAAATAAATAACATTATGGTATAAATTAATAATAGTGTTCAACCTATAATAGTTTTAGTAGCTTTAATGGTAATATTGCAATAACGTTGAAGTAAATATTTTGCTTTAAAAAATATAAGATCTTTGTCGATCTTTGTCGATCTTTTAATTGAAAATCTCAGGTTTAAACCCTGGTCAGGCCATATTCAAAATTTATATCGTAATATAAAATAAATAACATAAATAATTCTTGTATAAGATTAATAGATGCCGCATAAATATGAAATTTGTGTTTCGCAAATCTTGTACAAGAGATACAACAAAGTAATAAATGGTTTAATGAAAATAATGACTAAAAAACTAACTGAAGCTTAGTCTAAGATGAATAATATGCAACTTAATGGATGCCCGAGGTAAAGAGTATATATAAAGGTAAAATAATATATATTACTATTAGTAAACATTGACATAATTTTCAGCAAAATTTAGTAATATGTCAGTTATTTCTCAATATCTTGTCAACTACAAAAATTAAGAAAGAAAGTGTGTTATGCTCTTCGAATTTTCCAACAAAATAATTATGTCAATTAAAACTGAACCCTTACTGAAAAATATTAAATGTAGATTACTAAAATGATTATTAAACCATCTGTATTAATAAAACATTAAAGGGTACTCTAGTTATAGATAAAATATAATTATAAATCGGGTACTCTACTCAAATTATATTACAAACAACTAATCAGTTTTATAACACACTCCATTTTTATAAAAAACACTATCTATTAGGATTGTCAGACTGGAATTTAACCCAATAATTGTATGTATGAATATATTATACATATTATATATATATATTTAAATTAATTTTATCATTTGAATAAAAAAAGATAAAAATATAAACCAAAAAGACCTTTGAAGGCCAAATATTTGCTAATTTTTTTAAAGATTTGTATTTTCTTTTGTATTTCAAATATTATTTCTTTATATGGTAAAATCATGGTTGAAACACTCTGTATTCAAACATATTAGAAATAAAAACAATATTTTTCTATTAAATTTTATGTCACCATAAATAGACAAAAGCACATTTTTGAAAAAAATGAGGGCCTATCTTAACTATCATAGAGTAAAAGTGTTATTCAAATTTTACAAACATAATTTTTCATCATTATTTGAAATGCAAATTATTGGTAATTTAAACCAATTTATAAGCCCACTCGCTTTTGGTAAATATGTTAAATGAGCTGCTCAATCAATCTAGTACCATTAATAGTATATACTTCAATATTATTTAATTTTAAACCAATTTTGGTAAAATGATTTTTCAGCTAAAAATAATTTAAAATTTTTGTTTTTCATTCTTGCAAATTGCATATTTGAATAATTAATAGACAATGATTTTAAGTTTATTAAGTGTATTATTTATTTGTTTGTATCTCTTTTGATAATTTTGCTTTATTGATTCTATAAAACTTTTCAAAAAAAAAATGTTTCAATTAAAAACAAATAAATCAATTCCAATTTAGCAAAATCATTATTAACTTTTATAAAATATAAATTATAGTTTTTAAGACTTGTCGGCATTCATTTAAGATTCAACCTTTAATTTAAATAGGAGTGTCATCAATGTCACATGATGATCTAGTCAATTTTATAATTCTAAAAATTATCTTGAAAAAGAACTACGAAATTTCAACAAAAAACGAGAACCATATTTCGTATGGAAGAACCAAAAAGATTATCTAAGTAGATTTTCGATCAAATTCCCTAAGTGTCTTTAAATTGATATTCAAATTTTAATAAAAATTAAAATCAAATTTTGAATAAATAAAAGGTTAAAAGTTAAGCTAAATTTATATAAAACTAAAACAGTTTAAAGGAAAAATCAGACACAACAAAAAACATTACATTAAATTGTAGTAATCGAAAAATTTAATAACTTTAAATAACTTTAAGAAATAACAAAATAATTGTTATGAAACTCATTAAAATTTCTTTTAGAGTAAACAAAAACAACTTAATCTTACCTTCATCAGTATCATCATAATATTCTTCATCACCCTCTTCAACATCGTAATCTAATACAGCATGAACTTGAGTTCTACTACCTTGTCCAGCTTGGACTCTTGTGAATCCAGGTGGTCTCTCTGGAAATGATTCATCATCATTATTTCCTAATGAAGATGATGATCCTGATGTTGATGATGATGAAGATGATGCTGACGATGATGAAGATCCTTTATTATTTGTTTTGGTATTAAATCCAGATATTGTATCACCACGATTTGGTCCTGAATTATTAATACTTTTAATGAGATTTTTAGTGTTTCGTCCACCTAAATTATCATTATTATTATTATTTTTAGAAAATGTTGGTAACTGTTGATTTGGTGATAGTATTGATGTTGATGGCGGAGTTGGAGCAATATTATGTGAAGTATATGTTCTAGTGTGTGTATTATAACCATTAAAATATTGTCCTTGATTATTATGTGATCCTGATGGTATGGATGATGGCGATGAAGATGATGACGAGGATGATGATGGATTATACTGTTGCTGATGATGACTATTATATAATGTATCTTCATCTCCATCTGAATATGTAATAGATGAATCTTGATGTTGTGCGGTTGGCAGTGATGGTTCCTGATGAACTGGTAAATAATTTCCTTTAGGTATTGGAACTGATTGTTGTTGTTGATGCTGTTGATGTTGTTGTTGTTGTTGCTGATGTAAATTATGATGATTATATTGTATACTATGATCTTGATTATTGTTTCTAGTGCGTGAATTATAACCTAACTGCTGTTGTGGTTGTTGTCGGTCCGTTGTTTGATATTGATGATGTGAATTATAACGTTGAGTTGATGATGTTTGAGATGATGATGATGATGTTGATGGCGGTAATGGTGGTAAATAACTTTTACTATTTCTAAGGCGACCATTATTATTATTATTATATTGATAATTTTGTGGCGGTCCATATGGATTATTTTTAAAATATTCTGGTGGATCATCAGATTCTTGATGATCAGCTGGATCATATAATAAATTATTGACAGCACTTGCATGATATTGTTGTAATGGTGCTGGTCCAATAGTTGTTGCTGACCAATGATGTGATATACCACCAAATGGTAACGTAAAATTTGTTAAAGCCATAATTTATAAAAATTTGTTTTTATTAAAAAACAAAATTTAAAATTTATTTTAGTTTTTTTTTTTTACAAAAAAAACTATTAATATTATGAAACACTTTATATTATTATATAAATTTAATATTCTATTTGTGTACATAAAATTTTTTTCATTATTTTCTATTTAAAATTAATAAAAATTTATCCATTTTTAAAGTGATTTTAAAAAGACCTTTAATTAAACCATTTTTAAATGTATAAATTAAATAATAAATTTTTTTTTAAATTTTGGTTGCTATATTTTTGTAAAAAAAACTAAAATCCTTTATCTAAAATGTTATTTTCTACTATTCAAATGAAAAAACAAAAAACTAAAATAAACACGCGTTCTTAAATTACAATTAAATTCGTATTCGTTGTCGTTATTTTCGTTATCGGTACAATACAAATTCAATCAATTCGAAAGACTTAGGTTACGAACTTGAATAATTGAGACTCCATGCGTATGTTTATGATTATTTCATTAACAAGAATTTAATATGTGTAAAACTTGCTAAAATTTTATTTTTTTTTTTTATTAATATTATTTTTATTATTTTTATGAATACACAATTAAGTTTTACGATATAATATTTTTTTTATTTTTTTTTCTTGCTATTTATATTTTACTTTTCTAATTTCGGTTAAGTAAGACTAAATATGAGCATAAAACAAAAAAAAAGAAACAAGAACAAAAAAAATATAAATAATCAAAACACTTGCTTAGTTAGATTTATATTCTAGCATAGTATAGTACTAGAATAAGCAATTGTACTTAGCACTAAGTTTTGCTTTAATAGAATACAAAAAAAACTCAAGTTTATTTAAAAACTCAACATATTATATGATTTGATAGAGCCGATTTTTTTTTTCTGTTGTTCGAAAAAATTTAATTTTTTTATTTTAATTTCGAACCCGATAATAACTAAAAATATTACTTCTTGATTCGACGCGTCTTAATCTGACTAATAATTCAACAAGACTGAATTAAAATTTTAATTCAATTTGAATGCAAAACTGAAAAAAAAAAAATTAAAAGAAAAAATACTTGTATAAACAAAAAACAAATAATAAATTTTAAGCGAGCAAACTTTTTTTAAACGAACAATCGAGCGATTGAGCGTTTTAAATTAATATCACATATAAATATATTCATATATTGTATTATTTAAAATTTAAGTAAACATTTTTGATTACATTGGCTTTAATTTTTGTTTAAATTTTTTTTTTTTTTCTCTTAAATTTTATTTATAATGTACATACATATATATATACATCCAAAAATACCTATCTATGTTATGTGTATTATGTTATTATATGCATTTAAAAAAAAAAAAACTAAAGAGAATAAATAGCTTAATATTTTTGTAAATTTTTTAAACACAAAATGAAACTAAACAAAAAATAAAATTATCGAATATTCCTATCACTATATTAATCCACCACCAGACCTAAATTTGCTTTACTCAATCATAATTTCTCTCCACTACTTATAAAACTTAACTTTAAACTGTTGCAAAAATCAAATCATATATATACATATATATATATATATATTTTTTTTTTTATTTTTTTTTTTTTACCACTTTTTCATCATTACCACATGTAACGTCGTAGAAGTGTACATGTGTATTTTATTAATTCATAATAATTGTTGTTGCACCATGAAAATTCATAATTAAAATGACTTTTGAAAAAAGCAGAGAGCTTAACATAATATTATGATAATGTAATAATTTAAGAGAATTTTGAATAAATATATTTTGCGGAATACATTTTTTCCGGAAAAACATAACGATAAAAAAATACTGTATAATATTTTAAATTAAAAAAAACAAAAAAAAAAAAAAAAAAAACAAAAGAAAAACAAAAAAAATTTTAATAAATAAAACGCGAAAAAAGCTTTTCAAACACCGCCGTTAATTTCAAGCCGATATTTGAACGTAAACTAAAATTTAAAAATTGTAGTTAGAGGGTTGATTTTTTTTATTTTATTTAATTTTTTTTTTTTTTTTTTTTAGATCATTCTAAAAAAAGAATTTTTACCCACATAAGTATATACGAGTATATATTAGATATAAATTCTATTTTGCAAATATTACTCATTGTTTAATTTAATAAATTATGAAAAATAAAGATGGAAACTATATTTACAAAAAAATATTTTATAATAATTTTGGTTTTATTTGAACTTTTATTTGAAAAAAAAAAAAAATGGGAGTTCTACTTCTACCCTTCTTCCTAGTATTTACTTTCTCATTGTCAATTTTTAAAAAAAAATTAAATCTAAATTTTGAAACCTCATACTTTTCTTACACAAAAAAAAAAAAAAAATGCCAGTTATTAAATATCAAGCAAATATTTAACCAATGTTTTTTATATATAAATTAAAAATTGTTTTATCGTACTTTTAAAACTCACACCTTTTCAAATTAAAATTCTACGTTATTTTAGTTATAAAATCTTTCGATTAACACTACCACCTTATTTACGTCCTTACAAGTATATATCCTTTAAGTTTAAAGGTACTAAATGCAGATTGACAATAAATAAAAACGTTATAAAATTTTAAAAGTTAAAAAATAGATTTTCAATTTGATAAAGACGTTAATAAAAAATTTTTTAATTAAAATAAAAAATATATTAAAATTTTTAACTAAAATAAAATTTAAACAAGTTTCCATACCTATTTTAAACATTAAACATATATGGTATTGAATATAAAAGTTTATTAGTCACAATTTAATAATTTTTATTTCTTAATGTTTTTTTTTTTTTTTTTTTCATATAAAAATTAAAATTTTTTTTATTTTCGAAATTCAAAAGCTTTTAAGAATTTCGAAATTTTCTTTTTCTTAAACTCAATCAATACTGAACTGAACATAAATTATTTAAGAATAGAATTTATTCTCTTATCGCGTTACTTATTATAGAACATAAAAAAAAAAAAAAATAATTTACAAAAATTAAATTATTTTTTTTGTTATTATACTTTTGTAATTGTACTATTAACTTTTAATATTTTCATTATATTCTATTTTTTTTGTTTTTTTAGTAATTTATTGTTGAACATTAAAATGATAATATAAGTTTAGAATAAACATTACTTTTATTACATAAATCATGAATTAATCCAAAATAAATGTTTGTTATTAAAAAGAAAAAAAAAAAATAAATACGAAAAAAATATTTTAATTATCAAATAAAAATTAGTATAAATTAAATAAATTTATTATTATTATCAAATTTGTACATTTATTAAACTGTTGTGATCTATTAATTAGATTTGTCAAATTAACTTTATTTTATGTCAATTTTAATAGCATTATAATGCTTATACTTGACTTTATTTATGTTTGTTTCATTACTTAAATTTTTAAAATTTCATAAAAAAAAAAAGAAAAAATGAATTAATAAAAAATATTTAAATTTTACTTTTATTTAATATAATTAATTAAAGAAAATTTAATTTTTAAAGCACATTAGTTACATTCAGTTTATTATAATTTATTTTTTTTTTTTTATTTTTATTAGGATTTGTTTTAGCATTTATTCTATTTGTATAAAAACTAAAATTGCAAATTAATAACTAAGTTTTTTTGAAAAATAATTATTTTAGAAAAATTTCAGTTAAAAAATAAATTTTAAATAAATTTAATTAGCTTTACTGATACTCTGAAACTAAATCTAAATTAAAACATCTCTAACAATTCCATGTATTAAAAAAAAAAAAATGTTAAGATACATATATCTTTTTGTGAGATAAAAACTGTCATGTCTCTTAATTTAGAACATATTTTATAAATTACTATAATAAAATAAATTTATTACTATTCAAATTTTAAAAGCAACCCCTTTTAAATACATTGAAGTCAACCAAGATCTAGACAGAAATTCATTATATTATTCAAAATTCTTTGTGTGTAAATTTATTAAAAAATCGTACAAGGGCCCTAAGACGATATGTACTAGACTAACCCATAAGTGACAAACTCCGAAAATAAAAATAAACTAACCCCCATTATTATACCCGTATGAACTATGTTCAAGGGTATAATAAATTTGCCATTACGTTTGTGACACCTTAAAGGAGTCGAGCTAGATATAGTGTCAAAGGTATGGATCGGCTCAGAATCGAATTCTGAGTCGATTAAGCCATGTACGTCCGTCCGTCCGCACGATGACTCAAAAAATAAAGAAGCTAGGAGGCTGAAATTTTTTTTACGGCACTTTTGCAAAATTGTTAGTTTTGCTATTTAAATCCAACATTTTCGGTCGGCGGGTTCGAGTAGCTGCCATACAACTTCTATCTTTATATAGAAATAACTCAGTATCTATTCAAGCTAGCTTACTGAAATTTTGCAAATGATGATCAAGTTTTATGGCAACAACTTCTGTAAAATTTGGTTGTGGTGGTGCGGCGGGTTCGGGTAGCTGCCATACAACTTCTCCGTTTAAATGAAAATAACTCAGTGTCTATTGAAGCTAGCAACCTGATATTTAGTAACAAGGTGTCGAGTTACAGGCCAACAACTTTTGTAAAATTTGGTTGGTCTAGAGCAGCCGGTTCAGGCTTCTTGCACCTCTTCGAACTTAATAAAGCTAGGCGTCTGAAATCTTGCAAATGATGATCAAATTTTATGGCAACCACTTTTGCAAAATTTGGTTGTGGTGGTGCAACAGGTTCGGGTAGCTGCCATACAACTTATTCGTTTAAATAAGAATAACTCAGTGTCTATTGGAGTTAGGAACCTGAAATTTAGTAAAGAGGTGTCGAGTTATAGGCCACCAATTTTTGTAAAATTTGGTTGGTCTAGAGCAGCCGGTTCAGGCTTCTTGCACCTCTTGGAACTTAATGAAGCTAGGCGTCTGAAATCTTGCAAATGATGATCAAGTTTTATGGCAACCACTTTTGCAAAATTTGGTTGTGGTGGTCCGACGGGTTCGGGTAGCTGCCATACAACTTATCCGTTTAAATGAGAATAACTCAGTGTCTATTGAAGCTAGGAACCTGAAATTTAGTAAAGAGGTGTCGAGTTATAGGCCAACAACTTTTGTAAAATTTGGTTGGTCTAGAGCAGCCGGTTCAGGCTTCTTGCACCTCTTGGAACTTAATGAAGCTAGGCGCAATAGATTCAGGAAGCTGTCATACAACTCCACAATTTACATAAATATATCTCTGTAGTTCGGTACTAAAACATCTGAATGTTTTTAAAAGATGATCAAGTTTTATAGAAACAGGATATATTACGTTCATACGGGTATCCCAGAGTTGACACAGTCTACTCTACTGCACTCTTCCTCGTTTTTGCTAATATTTTACTTGGTTGAATTAATATTCGCATATGAACTAAACAATAATAGTTAAATCCAAAAATATTTTTGGAAATCAGTTAATTTTCTTTTTGGGAACTAGTTTTCGTTAACTAGTTAACTATAGTAATTAACTAGTTTTAGTTAATTTTCTTTTTCGGGCGTTAGAGTATTTTATTCCATTAAAGTACTTAATAAAAAACGATGTGCCTCAGTTGTCGTGTCCACGCTTGTTTATGTAAAAGTTTTTTTTTGTAATGTAAAAAAAAAATAACTAGAAGGAATTTCATAGTTGGAAAAAAAAATCAGGGTTTCAATAATTTTATAAGTGGGGATTTATAAGCGGTAGCCTCCACTATTTTATTTGCTGATAAAATATGTGTGTAGAAAAATAATTAAGAGGGATCTCAAAGTTATATTCAAAAATCAGGATATTTCCCTTTTCCAGAATATTTTTATATACATACGAGTATATGCGAAATTTTGAATTAGCAGAAATTTGAGAGTTAAATTCTAAAAAAAGCGTATAACTTTGATTTTTTAACCAACTGTAAAATCCTTCCTAATTATTTCTTTTTACATACATATTTCAACAACAAATTCATTATTTTTGGGATTAAGTTAATTTTTTTCGGGAAGTTAGTTAATTTTTTTGATATTATTTCATTTTTTTATAACCTTAAAGTAACACTTTATAACACTTAAAGTATAGGGTATATTAACTTTGGTATGGTGTTTGTAACCACCAAAAGGAAGCGAGTTAGATGTGGACATGTATATATATTCTGAATCAAGATCACCTCCTGAGTCGATTTAGCTATGTCCGTCCGTCCGTTCGTACGCACGATAACTCTAAAAATAATGATGCTATCTTGATGGAATTTATACAATTAACAATTCCTAAAGTAAAGCGGGGATTGCAAATGAGCGAAATCGGACCATGGGTTCGGATTCCTCCCATACAACTCCCAAAACCGAATACGCATGTTTTCGCAATTAATAAAGATAGAAACTTAAAATTTTGTACGAGGGTGCATTTTCGTGAATCCCTGATATCTCTAAAATTTGAGATGAATTGGAGTGGTTGTTCGGATACCTCCCATACAACTCCCAAAACCGAACAAGCATATCTTCGAAATTAATAAAAATAGAAACTGCAAAACTGATACGAGGGTGTTGTTTCCTGAATCCCTGATTTGCCTAAAATTTCAGATGAATTGGAATGGTTGTTCAGATACCTCCCACACAACTCCCAAAATCGAACAAGCACATATTCGAAATTAATAAATATAAAAACTTGAAATTTGATATAAGAGTGCTCTACCCTGTTCTGATTATGTCTCTAAAATTTGAGATGAATCGGGGTGGTGGTTCCGGTGCCTTCACACACTTCCCAAAACCTAACAAGCACATTTTCAAATTTAATAAAGATAGAAACCTGAAATTGTGTACAAAGGTTGTAAAAGCATTTACTTATTTAGCTTATATTAAATACCTAACTAAAATAACTAATAATGGATTTTTAATTTAATTTGAATTTTTTAGGTGTAGGGTATAAATAAGTCGGTTGTATCGACTTACTGTTACATTTACTTGTTTTTTTTTTTTGGGTTTAGTTCATTTTTTGAGTTTACGAATTAATTCAAATGAAATAAACAAAATAAAAAAATTTTAAAATATTTTTAAGGATTAGTTGTAATTTAGTTTTCGATGTTAGTTCATAGCGCCAGATCCTAAACGGAAGTATATCTAAGATTTATATTATCTTATTTAAATAATATATTAATTACTAATCTAAATAACAAAAAATATATATATAATATTACAGTATTTTCAATTTTTTAAATAAATTAAAATTAATTGTCTTATCCACACAACACACCTATCTTTAATAAATGATTATAAAAACTTTTCACTAAAAATTTTTTATTTATATAAAATTCCTTTAAAAAAAAAAAAATAATAATTAATTTACGCATTAAAAAAAAAAATATGTCATAGCCTATTAATAATAATTAATTTTAGTAATTAAAGTTGAACAATTAATTTATTATCATATTTTACAAATTATTAATTGAATCATTTAAAAAAAAAAAATTTTTTAAATTATTAAAAATTTTTGTGACCGCTTTTTAATTAAATTTTGATTAATTAACTATTGAATTGCACTAATTTATAAATAGAAAAAAAAGAATAGATTTTTTTGTTTTTTATTTAATTATAAGTTTTCAATAATTTCATAACAGACATATTGGTTTTAGTATAAAAACAAAAAACATGAATTTAATATGAGAATTTATGATTATTTTAAAAATAATTTTAAAATAACTTAAGATATTATGATAAAAGTAATTTTTAGTATAAAATGATTTTATTTAGTATATTAGAGAGTTTATTATATACATTCTACAATTGACGAATTTTTCATTTATCTTGACTGTTTAAAGATATAATTTTTAATTTAATTAAATTAATTCGCTACTTAAGTTTGTTTAATGATTGGTTACATATATAGGAATACTGATTGCTGACTACCGTGTGTTTCGTTTTCATTTTTATTTTATGAGGGATATTTTATTTAACAATTTAACAATTTAACAATCTTATAATAAAAATCAAAACAAAATATAAATATAAAATCAATTCAATTCTTACTAACTGGTCCAATTGTCTATAGGATTCTTTAAGATATAATCTTGGTTTAATTCTAATTATTTATTTTACATTTTAAAATATACTAAAAATTTTACATAATTAATTTATACCTTTTTTTTCTTATATCGAAAAAAATCTATTAAAAACCATTACCTCTGCAATTCTGCGATTATAATAATTCTTAACCTAAACTTAAACTAATTTACAACTAAATTCTATAACCTATCATAAAAGACTCTTAAAGTGTGCTTATTAACCTAATTTTTTTTATTTTATTAATTTAACTAAGTTAACTTTAACACCAATAGTTATTTTTATTGAGGATAAAATATATGTCTGTTTTTGGTAATGGCATTTCATATGTCCAATTTCCTAACGAATCTGATGTGTTTTAATTTGACTCATAATTTATACTTGGGTCAGTATACTTTTCCTGTATACATGATTTGTTACCACTGTTTTGTACTAGAATAGTCTCTCTCTGCCTAGAATAGTAAAATCTTCACTATACTTGATGGTACATACCCTTTTTTATAAGTATCATACATACCCTTTACATACCCTTTTTTATATGTATTATTTGAATGTATAGTTGATCCGGATAATATGCATGTCTAGTCAAACCATTTTTGTAAAATTTTTTCTAATCTAATTCTAATTATATATTTTACAAAATTATATATGTTTTTATTGCTTATATATTGTAAGCATTTTGAATCCATACTTCCTGTAAGCTCTCAAACACTTTTTTTCAAACTTTCTGTATATTTCCATTAATGAGGACAATATGTTTTACCACATTTGTCATGCATACGTTAAGATTGGTGACTATACCGTGTGTGGAAAGGTCTAATTGGTCATGAGATATTATTATTGTTATAAATTATTAAAACAGATATTATTTCTGAAATAATAAAATTGTTTAAAAAAAAAAAAAAACACACACATTGCCAATTGTAAAATAATGTTTGTAATAAAATTTCAAATTTAAATTATTTTAACATTTATTTCAATCAATTGAAATTAAAAATGAATATAATTAAAATAATGTACAAATGTTTTGTTATTATTAATTGTTAGCTATTTTTAATTGATATACAGTTTAATTTTAAATTATTTTTTAATTAAAATTTATATGCGACATAAATTGATAATAACTTAAGATTTTTTTGTTAAGATAACAGAATAAAGATTTACATTCGCGTTCGGTTTTAATTATCTATAGACGTACATATTAATTTTTCATTTTAAACGATTTCTTTTTAAAAAAGAAAACCACGTTACTGTATAGTAAAGTTATTATATAAAAGTTATATTTGAGAAGTTAAAATATGTATGTACAATATATAAATTCGTAGTCGTGTTTAGAGCGTTAATTAAGTAATTAAAGTAATTATAGCGTTAATAAAGTAATTATAAATGATTTAACAAAAAGGTGGCTACAAGCTTTTTATATTTATAGATAAAATAGCCCTTCCTTTGGACATGAACAAATATATTTAGAATTTCAATATAAGATTTTTATTTTTCTTACTTTTATTAGAACTTTATTGTTAAGTATATGGCTTTTTCACTAATCAATTTCAAAATCGATCGTTCCTTGTTTGTTTTTATTATAATAATTTGTATATAGGATATCAAACAGATATGATTTTACTATATATATAAAATTATTAATTTTTCTACATTGTTTTTCGACCAGTTAAATATCATTATTAATCTCTATTATTATTTTTATTGTTATTTTAATCAAATGTATTCAATTGTCTAAACTTTTGTCAAAATATTATGAATCACAGTAAATTGACAGGAAATTTTGAGATAAACAAAAAATTATATGAAAATTTCATTCAAGTTTTGTGTTACGTTTTCTTTCTTGTGTTACGTGAGAAAAAGAAAGACAAAAAGAAATATCAAACGCATAAACGTCGAAAAGTTGAATGAAAACATAAACGTGTCCATATGGGGTTTTATTTATATAACTTTAACAAAAATATTCATAACATAATATATTTCTAAACATCCACTAATAAAAACATGCCATAACATATTATATTAATATTTTAATATCCTTTATATAAATATTTGAATAAAATTCAAGAAAACAAAATTTTTTGAAAAAGCTATAAAAAAAAAATTAAATCCATTTATTTAATCCTTTATCTTTTATCTTTCTTTTTTATATTTCATTCATTTCCTTTTTTCTCCCCCCCCTAAGAGATTTAATTTGTTTTGTATATAAAATTGCATAAAAATTTTGGCAGCATCTTTGTCTATACCAAAAAATATGATTTGATCAAGTCGTTTTTTTTTTTTATTTAACCAGTTGCCAAAAATATTTAAATCCGTTGAGTGCTGGAGAGAGCTACTTCCTAAAATATCAGGTTGGTCATATCAATATAAATATCAATATCATATTTGTTACTTTCCGTGAGATTAAACTGCACTGAGCGTTTTGGTGTTGAAAGAATATTAATATTTTTTTTTTTAGAAAATAATTCTTTTGGAAATGGGAAACAAAATATAAAATTTTTATATTTCCATTGAAATTATAAAAAACTTAAAGAAAAATAATTAAAGGGGTATACAATATTAAATTGAAGTATAAAGCAATCAGTTGAACTATAAAGCAATTAAGTATATTGCAAGTAATAATTGTTTTTTAATGTTTGGACAATTACAAAAAAAAAAAAATCTTTTTGTTAATACATATATATATTTTATAGTTTAGCACGAGTCAGTAATTTTAGAATTAAATATAATTTTTAAAAAGTTATGGTAACACCCATACAAACTACATTTCATTATAATTTATTACCAATATTGCATAAATAGATTACAAAAAAAAAAAAAAAAAAAAAAAAATTAATTAAAGACAATCTATGCAGTTCATTTTGTTTTTTTTTTTTTTTTCAGAACAAATATTAACATATTATGTTAATTTTATTGCATTACATATATGTTTGCGATTTTCATTTATTTGAAATATATGTAATTATAAGAATATATATACGTATATACATATATATATGTGTATGCTAAATACATATTATTATAGTAAACATATTTTAAATTATTCAATTGAAATGAATTTCCTTAAACAATAACCGGAGCTACTGATTTTTAACTATAATTTTTCTTACTTATTTACTTACATACCATTACATATATGTATACATATATAATTTTTATCAAAATATATCACATATATTTGTTCTAAATTTTCCAATTTAAAATAGAAATCATTCTATATTATATCAAATCTATATTTAAAAAACAAAATCACAATTTATTGTAAATATTATTATAAGATACAATATAATAATATAATGTACGTATATATATATTTACAACATATACATAGAAAATATATATATGTAGAAAAATCACTATTTTCCTGGTACCTTTTATCAATGATATTTAAAGAAAAAATATCTCATATGTGTATAAGTTGGACATTAAAAAAAAATTTTCATCATTTATGTCAGTAACATTTAAGTAGTCACTAATTTTTTTCTTTCATTATTTTTTTTTTTTTTTGTTAAAAATAAAAAAAAATGAATTAATTTATAATTGAGTGCGTATTACAATGTTATAGTAAAAATAAATATAAACAAAAAAAAAAAAAATTAAATTATTAATAATAATAGGATTAATAATACGGATAGACATTAATATATAGATAAGTATACATTTTAGTGGACATATGTACCTATGCATTTAAGGTGTTTTTTTTTTCTATTAACAATTGAACTAACATCAGAGTAAATTAATATATAAATATAGAAATAAAAGTGATAATTGTATTGTTAAAAATAAAATGACCAAGAAATATACATTCTTTTTCAATTAATTTTTCTTATTTTTTTCTTTTTAAGTAACTACAGTTACGATCAAAATCTTAAATATAAGTAATATTTTTCATTTTCCATATAACTATACATATTTATTTGCTCTGGTATTATAAATATTTTCTTTTAAATTATATACATATGTATAGAAATAAATCTTTTAGCTCCTTAAACATTTTCAGTATAAGAAGTTTATTCCTATTTTCCACAATCTTGACAATGCATTGTACTATAAGTTCTAACCTTATGTTTTGTTTAATCCTTTTTATAATAGGAAATTACATTTGGCAGGTTCATGTCCAAAACTACCAAACAGAATTAGCGTGTTAATCTCATTCTCATGTGTTCTTAGAGAAAAAATAAAAACAAAAAGGGACCTCGGTGACCTAGTAGGTAAGAGAGTATAAAATAAGCTGTAAACACCGAGGCAGTGTGGGTACGAATCCCACACCAGTTGTAAGAGTTATTCCTCCTTACGATATTTACAGCCACGCCTGAACAGGAAAGGCTGTGTAATTTCCTGTCCATATTTATGTGGCGGAGAAACGCTTTAAAAAAACAAACTTTATAATTACGGATTATAATAAACGGATATTTTACTTAACAGTAACCTCTAAGTTGTACTATAAAAATTATAGCATAGGGAAACTAACTCCATTTTTATGAAAATTAACTGTATCAAATGAAGATAATCTTAATTCCCCCTAGAAGTAGATTATAAGACCACTATTTTGGTAAGAATTCATTTTACTTTTCAAACAGAGACGTGAGAATTAGTTTCACTTTTTAAAAATATTGCTCAGAATTATTTCTACGAGAGTTCAAAAATATGTAATCGGGAAGGATTTCATAGTTGATTACTAATTGAAAATTATAAGCTTTATTCGGCTAAATTCTCAATTAGTTATGGTTCGTTTTTACAAAACCGTTGATCACACCACAGATACACAGATATTCTGAAAAAGGCGTATAACCCGGTACTTTTTATATTCATGTATCCAAAAATTATTGATAAATTGTATATATTTCAAGATTATAAAACAACAAAATCAGCTTTTTTAGGAAATCAGTATCAATAAAATTCTTTTCCAAAATATGTATATATAGACAATGAAAATATACGGTCAAATGAATTATAGGCTTATGCTATTAACCTATGCATATTTTTATTGTATATAATAATGTTTATATATAAGGGATTATATATACTTTCGAACCCACACTCTCTGGGTATTTTACATCGTATATTATACGTTCTTACCATGTCGAGTTATTTTCCTGCGCCTAGAACTATACTGTAATTTTTAAAATATTCAAAATTTGAGTTTTTTAAGTTTAAAGCTTATAATTATTTCTTTTTACGAACGTAAAATTAAATATTTTAGTTTAAATTAAATTAAATAAGTTTTAAATTTAATTTGAATAAACTTGAAATTGATATTTCAAGAGTATGTATACAGTATAGTTTAAACATGCGCTATGTTTTTTGTTTTTCTGTTTCCATAAAAAGAATGAATATTTCTTATGATAATGATTAAACAAAAACTGCTGTCTGCTGTGGTTCATTAAAAATTTTTTAAGCTGGAAAAACTCAATTTTATATTATTTTAGATTTTACAAGTTATATATTACTTTGTAATAAATAAGAATGCACAGACCAATTAAAATAAATGAAAGGTTTAAGACGTAATAAAATTAATAGAAAGTTAAAGTCTTTGAAAAAAGTTCAAAATATTTAATAAAGAAAAAATAATTTTAATAAGTACATGTAGTGTCATTTTTTTATTATTAAATTTATTTTTATCATTTTCTTAGTTCAAGTGAAAGAGTAAATTTTAATTAACAAAACAAAAAAATAATACTAATTTTAAAAAAAAACTTTAAATAGGATTTTAACACGGAAATTAAAAGAACTGATTTAATTATTAACTTTAAACGATGATACATAACAAATATTAAATTACAAAGAATTTCCGGAAGCTGGTATAACTAAAATTTTTAAAAATAGAAACCGCATATTAAAAATCCATTTTAAAGAAGGAAAAACCCTTGAAAATTAATTCTTTAAACGGATAACTTGCCTACATTTACATTTTAATAATAAAAAAAAATCTAAATTTTAATTGAAACCGTCATAACGTTATAAAAAAAAAAAACATAATCATTTTCTTTTTCTAGATTTCGAATTTTGTTCATAACATTTTTTCATAACTTGTAAATTAAAATATAAAAATTTATGTATTAATTTTAGAATTATATTTAAACAATGAAAATAAATTTTAAAATTAAAAAACAAAAAAAAATAAAAAAAATGAAATAAGTACAAGAATTTTTATTATTAAAAAAAAATATATATATTTTATGTAAGTAATAATTACCACATTTGACAATAATAATAATATTATAATAATATAACCTTGCTCTTGGCAAAAATTCACTCCAGATTAAATAGTATATAATATTATATTGTATAAATATGGTGAACGGAAATTATTTTCTTTTCTTTTATTTTTATTTTAGAATGTGTTATAATTTACTCTAACTCTGAGAGATTATTTAGTTTTCTATAAACTTATAATATTTTATTTTATTCGATTTTAATATTAATTTCAAAATAAATTTTATTATAATATTTAAAATTTATTTTTTAGCTTATTGACATGCCACATTTATTAATATTTTTTGAATTCCTGACGAAAAAAATTATCTATTTTTTTTTTTAAATAATTTCAGACTCTTAATTTTAAGCTACGCTAATAAATTAAAAAAAAAAAACATGTTAACTCTGTGATTTTTCATCCCCCTAATTGTTATTGTAATTATATAAGAATTTTGCCAAAAAAAAAAAAAGTTTCAACCCTTTTAATATTTTTTATTTAATATAATATAAGCTACTTAATTTTGCATGTATATTTATCAGTAACATAACGGAAATATTTAGTTACTTTCTTTTGCAGAGATATAGGTTGCACTCTCTGACATGGATCTGAGACATTTTCAAAGTTTTTTCTGTAAGAGTGATATAATCGTGTCATAAACCTAAGAAAACTTAACACCAATTCATGTCGAAAAGGTTATCGTATGTTTTTAAGGTGTACTACAGACCTAAAAGCTATAATGATTGCTGACAGGTTAACTCATCCTTCAAATCAACAAACAAAAAAACATAATTGATATAACCATTAGTTAAATGCTAATATAGTGAATTATCACTAACTGCTTGAAAGAAGATCATTGACATTTCTAAGTATGTTATTAAGTAGTGCAAGAAGATAGTTTTGTTACATTATTATATGTATATATAGGGTCATGCTACGACCATATTTTCAATGTAATGTAAATTTATTATGCAAGCTACGTTTATTAATTAATTTTACGTTATTAATGCTAGATTATAATTTATAATATATGTTAGTTTACATAGTATGAAAAATTTCAGATAGTGAGTTGGTTTCTAAGCATTTTTGTAAAATTTTTTCAAACCTTCCGCAATCATTTCGAATGTTTGTGAAATCTAAAAAAAGTTTAATGAATCTTAAATTATTCCATTGGTTCCTTAATGGTTCCTTAATCGTATATATATGTTAGTGAAAGCACGAGGAAATAATATAATCGCCAATAACATGTTGTACAAAAAAAATATCTGCCATTATAAATGGTGTGGTTGAAAGGAACTTATAGATTAATCAGAAAATATCTTATAGATTAACTTAAGATTATAGTTAAAAATTATTTTTCAACTGATTAAATAAGAAAAATAACTTCATCGTGATATGGACCAATGAGCCTTGACTTAAATAATCAAGAATTAGCTTCATGGTTACATATTTAATTAACTAAAAATAACTGTAATAATATTTAGAATTTTCCTTTTCACTTATCTAAAAATACAAAACACTTATCTAAAAATATATATTAAGTAATTAATTTTAAATGAAACTATTCTAAGCTTATTTTATTTCATAGAATAAGTAAGGGTTTATGTATATACATTTTTTTTTTTTTTTTTTTTAATCTTTAGAAACAATATCATATTGATTAAGTACAAGTTTCATTTATTTATCTTTCTGTCAAATTATAAATTTAATTTTTATGTTTAATATATAAATAAATTCCTTTTGGTATATACAATTGGCCTCAATTAATACCGTATTTGTCACCATATGATATAAAATATATAAATTAGAAACAAAGACAAATTGAAACATTTTGAAATAAAATCAAAGTAAATCAATTTACAAATAAAAAATAATAATAAAAAAAAATATATTTTTAATCAATTTTAAATATTTTTTCGGAAATGATCACCATTGGAGGTAATTTTTATATGGGAGGCTATTATTTAATTCAAAATAGTAAATGATAATCTTTTACGATAAAGAAAAATTTGTCATAATATAGAATTAAAAAATTTTAATATTTAAAATTAATTTTCTTTATCATATATTTTTCAGTATTTAAAAGTTTTATATTTTTTTTTTTTTTTTGAGCCATGAAAACTTATTAATCAAAATTAGTGGAACCTAAAACTGATAATTTACACTTCCTATACAATTTACTTTATATATGATTGGATAGAAAAAGGTATTTATTCTCAATTGCAATTAAAATTAAATTTTTTCAATAAATTTCAATAAATTTTTATTATTATTTTTGACATGTGAAAGGAAAGTGATTTGTTAGAATCTAAAATCAATCTAAATATTTACATTGGAGTCATATGAATTTTGCACAATTTACACCGGAGATTCCTTTCATCTTAATAAGTATTTCAATATACCTACTTCTTTTATATTAAGAAATCTGTCAAATTAATATCTAACATACATCTTGTGCAATATTTTATCTCAGCATTTCATTTTTTTTTTTGTTTCACAAAATGAATTTTTTCCAATAGATCACAATATGCCAAAAATTAAAATTAAGATTGAATTAAAAATTGAATTGTCTTTGAAAGTACAATATTTAAATCTATATTTATCTAAATGTGGTATATCAGTGTAGGCACCAATTTTATTATGCCATAATTTTTAGTTTGCTCTTAATTTAGAGAAGTAACAGTTTTCCTAATTTAAAAATAACTCACAAGAAGGAAAAAAAAAAGTAATATATGAAATATTAATAAGCCTGCGTATTATAATATTAGTGTATACATTTTTGGAGATATTATTTTAAAAGATTAATGATTAGGTGTTCACTTACAAATTATAATTAATATGTATGTATATATGATACATGATACTGCAAAAGGCATCAAAATAAAACCAAAGGTTTTTAAAAATGCACATTTTTATAAAGGCAATACAAAGCATTTTAGAATTATCAAATTAAAATCCATCCATCCATCAAAATTTTCGATCATAAATTTGTAATTTTTTTTTTTTAATTTTTTTATGTAAAAAAAAGAGATTATGAAAAATTAAAAGACTTTTCTTCTTTCTTCAATTTTAGGAAAATCTTATATATATAATTATGAATAGATGTTATGAACACTTATAGAAATATAATTTTGTATATAGCTGTAATTTGCTTTAATTTATTTTAATTTACTTTAAACAACTTTTGCCAATTTTTTCCAAATTACAATTGTCTAAAAAGATCTCTAATGCATTACAAGACAAAATACAAAAATTTTAAGGTTTTGTCTAAAAACGTTGCATATTTTTTTTTTTTTAAATAAATATAAGTTTTAGTATTTAGTATTTGGAAAAAATTACCTCTCTTTTTATATTTTTATAGTTTTTAGGAGATATACGAGATATAAGGAGAAAAATGAGATATAAACATTTGAAATTAGTTATTTTTACAATTTTTAAGGATGGTAGATGCCTAATGGATGGGATAACATAAAGAACTAAAAGCTAAAGGCCTATTCATGTCTTTCACCAATGAAAGTTGTTTTCCATTTTTAACAATATAAAAGTTTCGTAAACAGACAGACGAACAGAATGAAACTAATATGCAAATTTATCAATTTTTTTGAAAAATATGCTTAAAAAAATTTAAAAAGAAGTGGTTAAACAACAACATTTATTTAATCACCATGTACAAATTGATTAAATTTATATGTAATTAGTTTAATCGAATGTACATTTAAATTTTTAACACTATGATATATATATATTAATATATAATATTAACATATATACGATTTTATACTTCGCATATGTTATTTTTTAATAATATAAAGATAATTTGTCGTATGAAATAATTAACAAAATTGTTGAAAGATTTTAATTATATTTCACAAAATAAATTTTAATACAATTAACTGAAAGCTAAAAAAAAATTTTGTAATAAATTTTCCGGATTTGATTTAATTTCAAAAATAATTTAAAAGTGACAAAATATTGGGTAACAAAATTAATTACATTAAAAATAATAAGTAAAAGACATACTTGAAATTAAGCCAGATTTATTGTATTTATTTAATATTACAAATAACATAATGTAGATAATGAAAATGATATAAATATTTTTAAATAATTATTAAATAAAAATAAATCTTTTTCGGGGAATTTGACTATACATTTGTTGAAATTTCATTAAAAGAGATTATCTTGCAATGACCTTTTTAATGCAAAGCAATTCAAAATGCTAGATATACTACTCCATTTTCGTTTCTTTTTGTACGTTTCAATAAAACAAAAATAGATTTTTAAACTTTGGAAGATTCAGAAAATGAACAGCAACATTGTAATTTTGAACATTGAGAGGTGTGCGAATGGCCTAGTGGGTAAAAGCATATAAAATACGTTGTAAACACCGACGGTTTGTGGGTTCGAATTTCACATACGTCGTATGAATAATTTTCCTTTATGACATTTACAGCCACACCTAGAAAGGCAAGGCTGTGTAATTTCCTTGTTAGATTTATGTGTCAAGGGAATAAACTAAAAAACAAAAAAAATATTTACATTAAAAATATGAATGTAATTTTATTAGAAAATAACGATATTAAATCGGAGATGTTAATCTTTTGAATTTTTTCTATTTTTGTATCTAGATTTGAGAGCTAACTTTCGGTTGTTAAAAGAATCACTTTGCACTAACAATTTGACACAAAAAATAAATTTTTCTAAGATATGTCAAAAGATTTTTGAATTATCGCATTTTTTATATTAATATCATTTATTGCCTTATTTTCGATAGTCGAATCTTTAATCGAACCCTCTAGTCGAACCTCTAATATTTGATATAAAACAAATTTTTAATATAGAAAAGTTAACTGAATGTTCAATAAGAAGCCATAAACATGGAACATAGAACATAAAATATTATTTTGTATTAAGGCTTAAAACGATAACATTCATCAAAATGTTAAACTTGATTTTTTTGTATGATTACAATGTTTTCTTATACTATACGTATAAAGGAGAAAAATAAAATTTAATTGATATGTGAATTGGAAAGAATTATTATTACTATTTGTTATTAATTACAATTAAAATTGCAATTAATAATTATTTAATAAGGACTAACTGTCAGAACTATCAGCTTTTGGAAAGAATTAAAAAAATATTAAGAAAACTATTTTAGATCAAACTTCTAAGTTCTTAAGATCAAATTATTACAATCTAAACTACATATATGTATTTTAATGGTTTCGAAGAAATAATATAAAAAAAAATTATCGAATTATAATAAAACCATTAAGATAACACTTTTTTAACACTTTATTCTATTCACTTTTTTATTCAATTATATTTTTTCTATTAACAAAAGCTAATTAATAAAATCTTTAACGGATATTGAATAATAATTATTAAAAAAGTTATAATAACTAAAAAATTTATTTATTTTAGTAATTTTTATTTACTCTTTTTGTATTTTATTAAATTTTTTTTTCATTTTTTTAAATTGTTTTAATTAATTAATTTATGGATAAATAAATTTCATTTACAAGTTATAGGTATATTACTCTTAAAATTTTATTGACAACAATGCTATAGTAAAACTTCATTATAATAATAAACATAATTGAATAAATTATTTTTCATAGTTTTTATACTAAGTCTATTTTAGTCACAATAATTTTATAAAATACAAATTAATTGATTTTATAATTTTAGGTAAAAAAAAAAAATTTATTTAATTTATTATTGAGCGAATATGGATCAAAATTAGAACTCTTTATGTTTATATTAAAGGTATAATAAGACATAAGTTTTAAGTGCATTTTAAAAAGATCAAAAGATATTGAAAAAAATTTTTAATCAACATGGTAACAAAAATTCAAAAAATTAAACTCGACTTTAATTAAATTATATACAAAATAAAAAAATTATTTCAATATACCTACCTTTTATATTCTAAAAAAATGATTTGTACTTTAAGTGCAATTTTTTTTTTTTTTAATATAAGTTTTATTATTTTAAGTGCAAGTTTCATTTTTAAGTATAAGTATTTCCTTTTCAAATGAAAGTTTTCATATTTATGTAATATGTTATAAATAATTATGTATATATAATAATATATCTATACATTACATATGTATAGATATATATATATATTAACATTAAAAAAATACTTTCAATTAAAAAGCAACACTTGCATTTAAAAAGAAAATGCTTGCCTTAATTATTTAATTTGTTTCTATTATATATACATATACATATATATGTATCTTTATGTATATTTTCCTATATTATATATATATTTCCATTATAATAATATTTAGTCATAAGTAAAGAGAGTATTTTATGATAAATTACATTTACTTCCAATTAAAAATGCTTACGACCTGTGCAGTATTTGAAACCTGATTCATACGCCATCTGTTTAACTCTGGCCCGCAGTAAAAATTACTTTTGTTCTAAAGAATCGCATTAAAAATTAATACCAAAACAACTAAATATAATTCTTAGTTTAATTTAAGGCTAATATTATACCCATATATATAAAGTGATGAATTGTAGTACATAAATTTCGAATTTTCTATTTTTCTGCAGTATAGATAAAAAAATAATGTTAACAAAGAGTTGGATTAAGAATGTTCTAATAAATAAATTTATTTAATTCCGTCAAACTAAAATAAAATTGTTGCAATGAGTTCTACTTTCTAAGATTTCCAATTCTCTATTCGATTTTCAAAAAAAAAAAAAATTAATATATGTATATATGAACAATTACTTTTTTAAATATAAGAATCAAATTTATTTTGAATAATTTAAAAAGCAAAATATTTAACACCGAAAAATATTCAAACCAAATATTTCACCATCACTATTGAATAATATTATAAAGAATTAATATTTTGGTTCTATATAATTTATTTTATATATAGCAAATATTATATACTTATTAAATTATTTTTTTCTTAAAGCATTTCTCTGTCACATAAATGTGTTGCACTTTAAATGGAAAACTTGCTCTACATAAAAAAAAACTCTTTCAATTAAAAAGCAACACTTGCATTTAAAAAGAAAATGCTTGCCTTTAAATTAAATTAAAATTATTTAATTTGTTTCTATTATATATACATATACCCACATATATATATATATATATATATATATTTCTTTTTTAATGCATTACATAAATGTGGAGAGGAAATTACAAAGCCTTTCCTGTTCAGGCGTGGCTGTAAATGTCGTAATGAGGAATAACTCTTACGACGAGTGTGGGATTTGAACCTACACTCGCTCTGGGTTTACAGTGTATTTTATACGCTCTTACGCACTAGGCGACCGAGGCCCCCTTTTATTGAATTATTTATTGTATTTTATATATGTATTTATTTTATGTTGCAAAAATATATTATACAAGTGGTTATTTGATATACATTCATACATTAAAAAATTGATTAAAACCATAAATAAAAAAGAAATTCTGTAAAACCAAACATTTTTTAAAGGGATACGCTTCATTATGATAATATATTATGTTACATTAACATTCAAAATTCGTTAATTTATTTTAAAATATTATCTTTAATCTTATGGTTTTTTTATTAAGTTAATGAGTTGGATTTATACAGGTGGTGAAAACATAAATGTTTAAACTTTAATCTCTTGCATTACGCTTTTAAGAAACCTTTACTCACGTAATAAGGTTCCAGATGTCTAAAATTAATAATTTTTTAATTTTTGACACGTAAAAGCTATTATTAACTATTTTTATATCTTTGGCAAATACAGGCGTTCCAAAATTTTGCTATATTTCTATTTCTATTTCTATTTGAACCGGTAAACTTTATACCGGTAACCGGACTTTATATCGGTAATAGATGGATGGATGGTTGGATACGTTAAAAAATTCTTCTAAAAAATTATATTATAAAAATTAAATAATATATTAATGAAATTTAATATATAGCTAACATATAATTGCCTAATGCTAAACAATAAAAAAAAGTTTGTTCGTAATCAGACGGACAAAATTAAACTAATAAACAGATACTAATTAAAAGCATACTTATTACTTAATCTAATTTTTACAAAATATCTAAGTATATGCATATTCTAAATAAATGTTCGAAAAAAAAAAACAAAAAAAAAATCTTTAATTAAACTTTTACACATGTTTTTTTTTTAAACTCCTTTATAATAAATTCAGTTTGTTTAACATTTAATATATTGTATTAGTTAATATAATATATAAAATATAGGCTTTAAATATAGAATAATAGGGTTTATAAAAAGTGTAAAAACAATTAATTCTCAGCATGGCAAAAAAAAAATTAAACAAAAATTAAATGATTTTTAAACTTCCTTAAATGATTAGGATCTTTATTTTAGATGTCAAAATTTTAAATAATTTACGATATGACATAAAAAATCTAAACATAAATTTGTACTCGTATTCAATTATTATACAAAATAATTGTTAAAAAAAAAAATCATATTTTTTTAATAAATGATCCGTAAATAACTACGATTATTAATTATTTTATTATTATTTAACTATAATACGAATTTTATAAAAATTATCTTATTATAATAAACTAATATTGTTTTATAATTCCCTAAGGGTATACAAATACCAAATGGGATTTAGATTAACTAACATTTTATTTTATTGTTTTTTGATTTTTTTTTTTTTTTTTATTATTTAAAAATAATTAAATATTCTGGGAGGTCCAAAATTTAATTTATAAATTTATTAAAACATTTAAAAAAGAAAAAAACAAAAAAAAAAAAACAGAAAAAAAAATTATTGCATTTGAAGGTTCTAAAAAAAAATGTTGGAAGGTGTCAAAATAAAAATTTTTAGATAGATTATAATAATTATAAACTACTACTTCAATTTATGAAGGTGTTGTATACAATAAATAATTATTTTTAATTAAATTACTATATATATAAGGGAAATGTCAAAAAAGAAAAAAGTTAATATTGTTTTTTTGATTTAAATTTATTTTGTTATCGATAATGCCATTTTAATATGACGGAAATTTTATTCACTAATAAAATATCGTTTTCTAAAAAATCGTTGGAGATAAAAACCCCTTCTCCGGTTGTAGACTTTTCTGAGTTATTAAAGTTGGCGATTGAGTTGACTTAACTTTCCCTTAAATCAGGTACCACACTCTTCGCAATTATTTTTGGAGAAATACATTAATAAGTAAATCGTAGAATAATAAACTGTTTTTTCCAAAAAAAACTTTTCAATTTTGGATCTGTTGTTAAAAACTATTTTTTTAAATTATTTTCTTTGAACCTGTTATCTATTTATTCCATTTGATTTACTCCATTATTATCTTTGTCAAATATTTTACGATTATGATTTAAAAAAATACTTTGATGGCAGTGCTGGTTAATTTTTTTAAAACCTATACAAAAGATTCCAAATTTGTTTTTTCAAGTAAGAAGGTCCAGACAATAAGTCTGGATTATTGAAACGTGGTATTTTTTTGGTTGTTTTATATCTGATATTAAATGATTGAATATGACAGATTTTCCAGACAATAAAAAGTATTTAAGGTTTTACGTAGACTTTATTCTTTTGATAATAATTTTTTTTATGTTTTTTATAAATAAGTAAATGTAATCTTAACTGAGCAAAAATAAAAATTTTAATTTTGAAAATTCTTACAGCAAAATATTTGATATTTTATATCCTAACGAAAAAAATTAATATGTATATAAAAATTTTAAAACTATATTGTTGTTGTGGTCAAAATTTTGATTAATTAAAATATTTTTATTTGATATATACAAATTTTTGTTTTATTAATAATAATACTTTTGTATAAATTTAAATTAGAAATCAGAAAAAAAATAAATAAAAAAAAAAAAAGTAAATTAAAGAAAAATGCAAAAAATAGGGTGAGGTTTTTTTTTTAATTTTTTAATATTATAGTAAATTTAACAAACAATTGTGTTGTTATTAAGAGCAAACTGTAACACCTACACTGGTCTTTATTTAAGATTAGATTTTATAAACTGGACTTACAGGAGGCTATTATAATATTTAAATTTATTATTTTTATTTTTCTTTCTATAATAAATCAAAATATGCATATGCATAGTGTAAAAATTGTGTCAATCGTGTCTCTAACAAATAACATAAGACAGAAAAAAAGAAAACCATTTTTTTTTTTTTTTTTTTTTGTAAATAGGTCTCTTACTGTCGGTCATAATAAATGTCTCACACACAATGTCTAATTGCATAAAATAAACATATTTTTTTTATTTACTTTAAATAATATAAAGATAAATAAAATATGTATTTTTCTGATTAATTTTTTTGTTGTTACTATTTTAAATGACTTGTAATTTACCGAAAATTCTTTTTTTTTTTTTTAACAACTTACAATCAAAATACGAATGCAAGGTGTGTCACAAATTTAACCGTTATTATATATATTGAACCCTAAGTAAACGTAAAACTTTATAAACTTTATATAAGATTAAAAGTGATACCTAAAAATTATCTATGGAAAAAAAAGAGAAATAAAATATCATTTTTCAAGGAGATGAATACTACTTTTCAAAGAGATGAATTAAAAAATAATTACAAATTTTAAAGATACTTCCATTCAATAATATGTTTTGAATTTTTATTCTTTGCAGTTTGGATTTCATATATCAAAACTTTTACATTTCCTGATCATTGAAATAACTAAAAAGGATAAATATTGAAATAAAAGCATTGGCAAATCGATGAAACAAAACGTGATGAAATTCAGAAAGTATTGACGGGTGGTTTCCCTATACGTTAATATAAGCATACATGATACAAACCGTATACTAGTTAGCTCTGCAATATTTAAAGTCATGTCGAAAACAAAAATAGTGAATACATGAAAAAAACATTAATAAGTCACAACAAATTGACGAAATAAAACGAAATATAACCTTTAATTTTTATCAATTTTCAAGAAATAAAATTCATATTATTTTTAGAATTAAAAAATGTTATTTCTATATAAAATGTAATTATAGTATATGTTTTTTACTTTGAATTAACAATTTTTATTTTTATTTAAATCAAAATAAACTATAACTTATATCGTAAAAATGTTCTTTTGATTTAAGAAAAGTAACAAAAATTATTCACACGATTTTTCAATGTATTAAAACATTTAGTGAATCTAAAAAAATTTTAAAAAAATCTAAGTTATTTAAAATAAATTTAACTTTAATCGAATTGTAAAGCCGAATTTTAATGAGACTCGATTTCCAGACCGTATTTGATTTAAAATAAAAATAAATTGAAAAGGTTTAAAGTGATTTTTGCGCCATAATGACAAAATTTTGAGGCGAGAAATTTAGATCAAATCTTTTTTAAAATCGTTATTTATTACTTTTAAAATGTTTTTAATGAGAAAATCACGCGTTCAAACCGCGGTTGGGTCATAAAGATTAATAAAAAATTATATAGATTTTTCTTATAATATATAATTACTATAATATATTTAAATTAAAAATTAGTATATAATATATCTTATAATTAATATCATATTATAATAATATATAAAAAAATAATAATAAAATAATTCTTGTATAAGATAACAGCTGGCGTAGAAATAAAAGAAATATTTCCGTCTCATATGTACAATAGCTACAGCCAAGTAATCAACGGTGTGACATTAAACTTCGATTCCCGAAACTGAATCTTAAGCAAATAAGAATAATAAATGACTTTGTGGATGCCTTATGCTCCTTATAGGCGTGGGACGAAAAAAAAAAAAAATATTAGAGATAAAAAAATTTTCTTTTGTTTTTCAAATTATAATATATTATGTTACAATACATGCATATACTTTGAAAGGAAATACTATTTCGACAATCGATATTTTTTTAATTTGAATTTTATACAAAAATAAATCAATATTACATTTTTATACAAATGATGTATATATGTATATATATAATATTACATATATGTATGTATATAAACACAAGGCATTATAAATTTACATCCGGTTTTATCATTGATATAATTATAATCCATTAACCTAATTTATAAAATCAGTATTAAATTAATTAATGAAATAAATATTAATTGGAAAAATTTAAATGATTCATTATTTAATAAAATAACCTAAACTAATAAAGACCATATACTATTCATTCATTTTTTTTTTTTTTTTTGACTGTCATTAAAGAGATGATACTTTTTTTTTTGTTGTAGATAAATTTATATGTAGTACCTAAAATGCAAATTTTTTCTCATAGACAAAATAAAAAAAGAAAACAGTTTTTATTTATTTTTTTTTTTTAATTAAATAATTTCACGGTTTTTATATATTTTGCTCCAATATGACGAACTCAGACATTTATTTTTGTTGTTTCTTAAAATATTTAACGCATTATAGACCATTAACCTTGATATATGAAAATGGATTTTTGTAAAGTTGCAAAACAAAAAAAAATCTATTTTATTTTTTCGAAGAAAACAAAAATTAAAATTACGTATATCAATATACACATTTATATGTAATACATATAGCTATAAAAGTATTATAGTTTAAAAAAAAAGATTGAAGGTTATTTTAAAAAAAATATAGGTATAGACTATATAGTTGGTACATTTAAAATTAACAGCCGGTAACACTAAAAAAGGGCAAAAAGAAATATTTGAATATTTTAAATAAATAATATTTATGGGACTTTATATTATAAATATTATAATATGTACTATTAGGTTCTGACATATAAAAGCATACAGAAAAACCGTTATATGATTCTTTATAGCTTCTCAAAAAATAAGAAATTCCATTTAATAAAAAACAATGCTACTAATTAAATTAATAATTAACATTATCCAAACAATATTAAGCCAAATGTCATCCAGGCAAAATGTTTGATATCATTCAACCATATACATATGTATATGTGTCTACATCCCGAGATGCTAGCCGTTTCACAAATGAGAATATGGAGAAACTACAAATTGCTTTATAATTCACCGAAAACTTTTCAATTGTCATTTAAAAAAAGAAAAACAACATTTAACTAAAATATATAAAAATTTATTTGTCCATTTTTCACATATTTGGAATCTTGAAAATTATTAAAAGGCAATAAATAATGTGCTAACTTTTTGTAGCAACTCCTTAATTTATTTTTTACCATATTTGGAAATGAATTTGCTATTAATAAATAATAACGGCTCTTTCAAAAATTACATCAAAATATGGAAAATAGAACAGAATTGAAAAAATTAACTTCAATACACAATAACTATTTATGTTTTTCACTTTATAAATTTATTTCTGTGAGTTATAATAATATAATATACTTCTTTTTTTATTTATTATTTAAATAAAAATTTAAAAATTGTCATAATTAGATATATGTAATAACTAATAACTAATGTTAAATTGCCACTAATTCAGTTTGCAAAATAAATAAGATTAGCGTTTTCCAAATTAGGATTGGGTTTTAGAGTAAACTTTCTGTGTATGCCATTGAGTTCTTTAAACTAAGTAACGCAAATTAAATGACTAAACGAAATATTTTTTTTTTTGTTTTAAGATATAAAAATAAAATATAAATATATAGGCAATAAGAAAGTCAATATTTAAAAAAAAATTTTTGAGGAAATATAAAAAATAAATTATGATAAATTAAATTGATACACACAGTTTTAAAAGAAATTTGTACCTAACTTTTAAATAAGCCACTACTTTCTTCGAAATTCGGAACGTCTAAATAAAAAAAAAAAAACCAAAACCATAAAAAGTTAAATGAAACAAATGCAATAATCATAATTATCATAATTCATAAAAAGTTCAATATAAATAAATAATTTTTTAATTATAAATTCAATTATTACTTTTTACTAACAGAATTATAGCTGAAAACTTTCAAGTCATAAAAAAAAAAGATCAATAACTAATAAGAATAAAATTAAAATCCTGGTCAATTGCTAATTAGTAAATTACATATACATATGTAGGTATATATATATACAGTATACACACTATTTTATGTAGGCATATTGCATACAACATATACTTGTACATCAAAACAAAATACATTCAGAAATAATTAGTTTAATTTATATAAAACTATGCGGAAACGGAACGAAACTAATTTAAAACAGATTTCTTTATTTAAAATAAAAAAAAAAAAAACAACGAAACTTCAATTATTTCTTTTAAAAAACTACAAAATTGTTTAAAAAATAACTATACATATATACAGATAGATAGATAAAAACCTTTATAAACATATTGTCCAATCAAAAAAAAAAAAAAACGATAAACTTGAATTATTCTTAGAATTAACAAAATTTGTATTAATATTATTACTTTAAAACTATTAAAAAAATTAAACGGATCTTTGATTCAAAGATAACAAATAAAATGATTGACAATAAATTCTAAGAATTTCACTATAAAATGATATCAATGAAATCAAAAAATGAGTAATTAATTTAATATCAAAAAAAATAACATATTTATTGCTAGATAAGTCAGTATAAGCCGCTTAAATTTTCAAAAGACCTTCAAAAAAAAAAAATTAAACATCTTAATATTATTAATAAAATTTACAAAAGGCTCCTGTCTATTTTAATATCAAAATTAACGTTGCTCTTATTTTCATGGAGATATCAGATAGGTCTACAGTCTACATAGTGACAAGAAGAATAAAACAATAAAAATATTCTATTGCACAGGAAATTTTATAATTCCTAAATATTTTCAAAGTATTTTAAATGCACATTTATTAAATATTTTATTGTTTATATGTAAATATCTTGATTTTTTGATTAATACATAAACATAAACGTAAAATAATTTTGGAAAAAAAAATTAATAATAGTTTAGTTTTGTTTGTAGCTGTTAGAAAATAATTTTATTTAAATATTAACTGCAAGTGGTTTGGTTGAATATAACAAAGCAATAATTGCAAAAGAATTCAATAATTCTATTAATAATATAAAAGTACAAGAAAAGAAAAGAGAAATAACTTTTAAACTTTAATAAAAAAAAAACAAAAAACAAAGGTTAAATATCATAATAAAAAATTTTACGAAAGAATTAATTGTAATTTAACGGTTAAAATAATATAATAAAGGAACAATTTTTATTGGTCATGTTAATTGTGTAGTATATATGAATATGAGAACATTTTCAATTTGTTTCATTTTACATATTATAAAAACTATTTCCAATATCGTAAACATTTACCAACAAACAAACTGTTTGTTTTATATTAATAAGATCATAAATTTATGTCAATTTCAAAAAAAAAAAAATAAAGATAAATTTTACAGTATTCATGCTTCACATAAAATGAGATGGAAAAAAGTCAATGCCAATTCTAATGGGCGTTTGGCTTTTTCACGGTAAAAATCAATAACATTTATTATAAAAAAAAAAAATGTTTAACTTCTAAAATTTTTAAATTTAAAAAGAAAAATCGTGTTCTACGTATTAATTTTTTTTTTTTTTACGATTAAATGATCTGCAAAAATGTATCATATCAGCAGCCCTACTGCATCAAACAAAAAAGTGATTTATTTAAAAAAAAAAAAAAAACCGCTGCTGGTTATTGAAATTGAAATATTTAAACTTGAATTGAAGCATATTGATTATGAATTATTATGAATCATTTAAAAGTGATATGGTATGAAATAATGTGTAGCAAATTTTTATGTAGGTAAAATATTTTAATGAATCATTTTAATAAAAAAAAAAAAAAAAATGTAACAAATATTTTTTTTGTCGCAATTTTATTTAGACAAAATATTGACAACCATTAAATTTATTTGTTCGCAAATTAATCAAATTAAAAAAAAGAACATATATCTACAATTTTTTAATTTGAAAATTGTAATTTCAAAATCAAAATATTTCTTACACATGTTGTTAGCTAATAGCTTTCATATTAGCTAGGAGGACTTAATAATACATACCGATACCCATTATGGGCATGCATAGTTTGCTTGAGTAAAAAACGAAGTAAAAATATACAATCTTTTGATATTCTGAACCATGTATTTTTTTTTTAAATGAACAAAAAAAAAAAATAGCGTGACAGTGTGATACCATAAATATATATATTGCAATTTGCATATATTTTATTATTATGTTTTTAAATAACTGTTTTACACAAAAACGAAATATTTTATTTTAATTTTATTTTGCGAATATAATATTTCAGGTCTTTTATATTATCGATATATTTTTATCCACCGTCCACATTTTTTTATTTTATTACATAAATTACACCGAAAGACTTATTTTGTAACTTTCTTTTCTAGATATATTTTTATTTTTATAATTAATATGTATTTTTTTTAATTTAAATTTGAATTTAATTTTATACGACAATTATATCATAATATGCATATCGCTAATATTACAGAAATTTTATAATTTACGATAATATTTATCTTTGGTATGTAAACGTGATTTTCAAGTATTTTGCCAACACTTTGATTAAATGTTGCTTATCAATCAGCTGTTTTAACAATTTGACATTTTGACAATTAAATCGAAAAAGTTAAAATTGAGTGAAATTGAGTATCCCAAACTTAAAGAAGTGTCGTGTTTATTTTAATATTAAAAGTTGTTTCACTAATTAAATCAATATTAAATATTTATTTTACTTCAAAAATAGTAATATTTCGTATTAACATTTAAATTTATTAAAAAAATATTATTTTATAGAATAAAATTGACAAAATATTTAATACAATTGCATTTCACAACAAAGAAGTGCATATTTTTATATAGGGATACAAATAAATACATTAAAATTAACAATTCTTGGATTTCATCGATTTTTAATGAAAAAAGAAAATTTTTGATGTGAAAATAAAAATGAAATTTACATTTAAATATAACGTCCTTGGAATTTTTATAATTCTTTTGTCACCTTCTCAACAATCTACAACAATTTTAAATCCAAATATAATTACACAAAATGAACCAAAAGTTCGACAGGAATTATTACCTAAACAACAAAGTGATAATCATATTGATTTAAGCCAAATATGTCCGAATATTTTTGCACAAACTTTTGATCAATCTGCTCCGATTGGTGATCAGAAATCTGGAAACTTTACACAAGAAAAAGATGTTACTGAATTAATTCCTTGTGTTGAAAAATGTTGTCTCAAAAAAACCGATTGTAATGTCGCATTTATTTTTGAAAAAAATTGTTATCATGTTAAATGTGCTTCAAATAAACTTTGTTTGCCGAAACGAAGGAATAATATTAAAGGACGTTTGGAAATGGTTTTAGTAAATCCAATTAGTAATGAAAATAATGGACTTCCTTGGATTGATATTTTAAAGACAGAAAATGTTGAATATTTTCTGCCACCAGGTATTAATACATTAGATAAACTCAATTTTTGGAAGAAAAGTCATAAAATTCGTTTAAATGATGATACTGTACCAAATTATGAAGATATTACAAATTCAGAAGCACGATTAAGAACAGCAATTTTTGGACCCAGATCTAAGTTACCTATTGAAGATGAAAGTGACAGTTATGGTACAGAACAACATTTTGTAGTTGACGAGGGTGACGAACTTCCGGATGACCCTAGCTTTTTAGATACTATAAATACAAAACAATGTAACATGATGGCAATGGACACGGTTGTTTGTCCTTTAAATGAGGAATGTGTTGCTCCTCCAAAATCAACTAAAGGTGTATGTAATTGCATTGAAAGTTACCATAGAAACAAGCATGGAAAATGTGTTAAATTAAATTTAGATTTTTCAGCTGTAGAAAATTTTCTAGCTAGCATTAAACAAAATCCAAATATGGGTAATTTATATTAAATTGAAAAACTTATTTAAAATTATTTAATTTTTTAATTAAATATTTTAGTTGCGCAATTATCCGGAGATTCAGAAAATGAAGAACAAACAACGACAAAACCCAGTATTAAAGAACTTGTAGTAAAAGCTGATTCTAAAGTAGTTCAATTACCTGAAAAAGAAGTAACATTAGCCGCTTATATTTATCCAGATGATAAATCAAGTGATGAAACATATAAATATTCTTGGACCTTAATTTCTCAACCCAGTGGCGCTGTCAACGGAACTATATCTGATCAATCTAAAGATAAAGTAAATCTTTCAAATTTGTCGGAAGGACAATATACTTTTAAAATTACTGTAACTGGTATTCAAAGCTATGGAGAAGCTGTAGCTAATGTTACAGTTCTTCCAGAAAAGAGAATTAATAAAGCTCCAGAAGTCATTATAACACCAAAAGACCAAACAATAAAACTTCCAAATAATGAAGCTATTTTAGATGGTAGTACAAGTACAGATGATGATAAAATTGTTGCGTTTCACTGGGAATTGATTCAGGGTCCACTTGGTTATAAACCTAAGTTACAAGATACAAGCACTTTACAATTAACTGATTTAGAAATGCCAGGAAACTATACATTTAAATTAACAGTTACAGACTCAGACAATATTCAAAATTCAACTACAGCAAATATAACAGTTGTGAAAACAATAGATTATCCACCAGAAGCAAACGCTGGTACAGATATTATTTTATATCTGCCACATAACAATGTAACATTAAATGGTTCGCTAAGCACAGACGATAAAGAAATCGTCGCTTGGGAATGGACAAAAGATACAAATGAAGAAGAAGGTAAAGCAGTTGATATGCAAAATACGAGAACACCTTTTCTACAGGTAATATATTACAAAGAAAAAGTATATCTTCTGATATTTATCCGTAATAGTTATCAAATTTGGAAGAGGGGATATATGCGTTTATACTTAAAGTAACAGATGCCAGTAACCAAACAAGTTCAGCGAAAGTCCATGTCTTTGTTAAACCGCCTACTAATCTGCCACCAAATGCTGAAGCTGGAACTAATTTGGTGAGTTAAAAATAAGTTTTTACATTAAATACTGATTTAAGTATAAATTTTTAATTTTTGAACTTATCATATAACATTAATGAAAACTGATAAAATATGTAATAATTTTATTTAAATATTATATCGATTCTTAATTTGCGATTTCATCTATTTTGATTTCGGCTGTTTTAAAATTTATATTTGGTATATATTTTCGTCTTATTTCAAATAATAAAAGTGATAAGGCAGTTGTTGCATTCAAGCTTTCTACGCCATTAGCCAAAGGTATATGAATACATTTTGCATTTAGTTCATTTTTAGAAAGCGACCTAAAAAAAAATTAATTGAAATGTTTTTTGTTAAACTAATTGAATCGTAGTTACCTATAAATTGTTTCGCTTACACCATGAGTTTCACCACCAATGATAACAAAGTAGTGATTATCTTGACTTATATTAATCTCAGAATAAATTTGAGTTTTTTTACCAAATCCATATTCCCCTATTCTTCTCAAATTGTTTTCTGATATTAAAAAATGTTTGTTTTTTTCTGGTCTTACATCTGTAAAATAATTTTCCCAATTAACATCATCTTTTAGACATATTCTAAATTGACCACCACATCCACTACGTAGTGCCTTGGATTCCCAAGGGTCACAACAACCTTTTAACACAATAATCTCCGAACAAGGAATTGCAGCACATGTTCTTATAATACTCCCTAAATTGTTCGGTTCTCTAATATTATCACAAATCACAGTAATTGGAATTTTTTCATTTTCTTCTGCATATTTTTCCAATTTTAAATTTATTTCGTCCTCTGTAGGTCTCCTAAATATACCAATTATCCCAGGTGGTGTTGTTAATGATGACCATATTTTTAAATCGTGATGGGGTACCTTATAAATGCCTCCAATTTTTGAAATTCGATTTAAATATTTTTGACCAATTAAAGCAATTTGCTCTTTTTGACTAAAAATTACAGTTTCTAAATGAATACCACAATCCATAGCCTCTAAGAACAAACGCCTTCCTTCCAATAAAATTAATTGATTTTTATTTCGAAATTTTTTAGATCGAACAGTCATAAGCAATTGGCTAAGTAAAGGATGATTTAAATCGAGTCTAGAATATGTTAAACCTAATTCACTATCCTCAACTATTCTTGATGAAAATTCTTTTTTCTTAATTTTTTGTTGAACTTCAACATTTTTTATTTTTGGTTTTTTTTCTTGTTCTTTATTCTTGTTAAAAATTGCTTCAGCACTTAATCCGATCTTAGGATTAGATTTAATGCTAGAATAATCAAATAAATTTACTTCTATGTCGCGAAGAACAGCTTCCTCGTTTTTATTTTTTGAAACTTTTTTTTTAGAATTTTGATCATTTCTTTCTGTATCACTTATTTCATTTTTTTCAAAATCCTTGTTTACAAATCTTGGATATAAATTTGTATTTAATATAAAAAAATTTCGTACTAAAGGAATATTATTTTTGCTGTATGACGCAATTTTATAAATTATTCTTGAGTTTAGTAGCATTTTTAATTAATATTTTACATAAAAATTAAATATTTTTCAATTTAAAGCAAAACTACAACTTTTATAGGTTATGTTTAGTTTTTAAATGTCTTAAAGTAGCACACTAATTTGACATTAGAAAATATAACATTTAACATTAGATATGATATATAAGTTAAGTAATAAAAGTGGTAAAGTCTATCTAGAAAAATTTTTACGGTTTAACCGTTAAAAATACAAAATTTAAATTAATATTAAATTATTATTTTTTATTATTAAATTATTTAAATAAAATTAAAAAACAAATTTTTAGACAATTAATTTGCCACAAACATGGTCTATATTAAATGGATCGTTGTCAAAAGACGATATTAAAATCACAACTTTCAAGTGGAATCAAAAATCTGGACCAAATAATGCTATTCTAGTGAATGCCAACGAAACTGTAATAATTTTTAGTATATTTAAAATTACGCCTAATTTAATCTACTCTATTTTTATTTCAATATTAGATTGCCAATGCCACATCCTTAACTTTAGGTTTATATGAATTTGAACTTATGGTGACAGATGAAAATAATAATAGCGCTTCTGATTCAGTTTTTGTAACAGTAGTTCAAGGTTTTATAATTTTTAATAATAATATTTAATTTAATTTTGTAAAGTTTAAATAATTTTAGAAAAAAACGCTGCACCAAAAGCTGATGCGGGTGGAAATCAAACAATTAAATTACCAGTAAGTACAATTTATTTAAATGGTAGCAAATCGTCAGATGATTTAAAAATTACAAAATATTTATGGACAAGAGAAGATAATAGTTTAATCGCTGGTAAAATAATAGGAGATTCAGATCATGAACCTGTATTGATTGTAATTTTTTTTTTTTAACTTAAACTTCCAAAATTCTATGTTTGATATAATTATTTTAGTTGACAAATATTATCGCTGGTCGATATATATTTAAGCTAACAGTTTTTGATGATCAAGGACTTTCAAATTCACAAACTGTTCATATAATTATTAAACAAGATCCAATGATATTAAATTTGGTAGAATTATACTTGTCAATAGATTTGGCTATATTGACTAAATCTCAATTTGACGCCATAGTACAAAAAATTGTTTTATTAATTGGTGAAGTTAAAGTTCAGGTTAGAGAATTAAAAGAAGATAGCAAATCTGGCACAGCAATTTTAGTATTCTTTGTAGAAAGAACAGTAAGTTAAAAAAAAATATTGAGTTTTAACATAATTTTTAATTGTGTCCTACATGTATATAGCAATCAAATGGAAAATTAGAAATCGTCCCGGGCTATGAAGTAGAAAAAATTTTAAAAGATAAATTTTTACGTGATGATTCCATTCTTGGTATTCCATTTATTGATGCTCGTACGGTAATATGTCAAAATAATTGTTCAGGACATGGATTATGCAATACAATAACAAGAGCATGTCAATGCGAGTCATTTTGGATGCCATCAATATTTTACTATTGGGGTGTTGATGATGGAAATTGCGGTAAGTATTTCTCTTTAAATAAAGGAAAATAAAAGTAAATATTCAACTTTACAATTTCAGATTGGTCTATTTTGTATGTAGTAGTTGGGTTGTTTGTAGGATTTTTAATGTTATCTGGGTTCTTCTGGAGTTTACTATGCTTTTGTCGAAAACAAAGACAAAGAACAAAAAAGAAGCGCACACGTCCAAAAAAACAAAAATATGCTCCTCTTGTAACACAAGAAGATGAATTGCCATCATGTTAGTATTAATATAATTATATATCTTCAAAAGAAAGCTTTTTGTTTGCATTTATTTTGTTAAATGGATATATTTTATTTTAAATTTTTAGTTCATCGAGGAACTTCATTAACAGATTCTGAAACAGATTCTGATGTATTATTTGAAAGTAGTTCAAAACAAAATGGTAATCTTAGATCGAATGGTGTAATTCGACCAAATTCAAGATATTCAAAAACACGATTAGGCAGAAAAATTAAAACATAATTTGAAATGCATTTTAACAAAAATTTTATTTGATAATTTTATGACGTAAAAAATATTTTAAATTAAAAAAAAATGTTTAAAATATTTGTTGATCCTTGAATATATGTATGTACCTTTATTTATCTGTATTCAATAAGAAAAAATCAAGAATATTTAAAATAGGTTTTACGTAAATAAATAAAAAAAAATTATAATAAATAAACTTAGATGTGTTAATCAAATGTACCAATTTAAAAGAATTATATAATGGTGATTCTTGTATTAGTTGCGAAATATAAATAGTTCGCACAAAATATCAAAGATATAAATAAAATATGAAAATATAAATGTTTAAAATTTAAAAGTAACATAAAAATCAAATTCAAATTAAATGAGTAAAAAGAATATAATTTTCATTTGCCGCATTAATGAATGCCAAGGCATTTATTTAACTTAAAATTTTTTCTTTAAATTACAACATATTGCAATCAAATTTTCCAATATTAGCATAAATTAATTCATAAAATTTTAGTTTTTTTTTTTTTAATTTTCCACCGAAAGCCTTTGGCTAATCTTCAGTATTACTTTATTTATTATATTTATGTAAAAAATTTAAAATTAAAAGAAACTTAAATGTTCCTACACATATTCCGTATGTATATTTTTGTGATATGATAAGAAATTTATACTTTGATAAATTTTTATTCAAATTAGGCGCTATAAATTAATTTTGCATGACAAATACTTGCATTTCATAAATATGTATATTTTTTTGTTTAAAAAGATAATTTTATGCATTTTTTAATTTTAAATATTAAATACCTTATTTTAAATTACAGATGAAATCTATATTAGTGATCTAAATTATTTCAAATAAATTAATATATAGCATCTTCATTTTAAAATTTATATTTAGCATGGCATCTAATACAATTAATACACCATTATTTAAATTATTTTATAACAAAATAAAAAATTCGACCGATATAATACCAAAAAAAAAAACCAAGTGTAATGTTTAAACAAAATTATCATGCTTTTTTTAAATTCAATTTTATATAATTTAATATCTTAAAAAATTTTTGTTTATATATTTAAATAATTTTAACATCATAACTATTTTTAATAATTTAAATATTAATAAATACCAACAACTGACTAAACATTGCCTGTTTTTTTAAGTGTTAATTTGTGTTAAAAAAAATATATTCCTATAAAATAATATTGAAACGAATTAATTTCTAGTCTTATTAAGTGTATCCTTTAAAGTGATTGTTTATGTATTTAATTTTTCTAAATTATTTTACTGTTCAGAAAAAAAGAATAATTTGAAAATAAATTCGCTTGTGATATTAATTGCATATAAACTGTTTTATTTCATTGATTTATTTAGTTTATTAATAGAATGTGATAAGTTTATTTATATTAAAAATTCTTAATTTTATAACAAAAAAAACCAATACATATTATAATATAAAAAATATTAATTTGGCATATTATTCGTATCTTCACTTAAAGCATGATGTGAATATGGTTCTGTCAAGTAAAAAGGCACAACTTTAATTAGATCTTTTGATTGAAGATAAATGGAATTCTAAAAATAAATTTAAAATTTTTAACTTGCATAAAAATACATATATTATTTATACAAACCTTTAAAATTTCATTATAAACACTTTTACTTATTTCAGCTTTTATTGTAAATAATTTTCTATTTTGGTTCATATTCTTTAAGTATTCTATTACTTTAATTATAAAATTAGTTTCCAATGATTTAAATGCATCAATTTTTATAGATAATATTTCAAGTTTTCCTAAACAATCTAAAACAGTCCAAAAATTAGAACTAATAGATGCTTCATGGGACAAACCAAACATTAATTCTCTCAAATTATTAAACTTTGAAATATTCTTAAAAGAATCATCATTTAATTTATAACTTGTTAAATGTAAAACTTTTAAGTTTTTCTGTAAACAATCTGATTCAGCTAAAATTTTTAAACGATTGTCGAAATCACCAATATCAATGTAAAAACCAGTACAACCTGTCCTTGATGAATTATTGATCAATAGTTTTGTAAGACTTTTTATTTGGCCAACATAAATTTCAAAATTATTAGTATCAAATTTTGAAAATGACATTATTAAGGTTTTTAATTTTAAAGCACATTCGGAAATGATTTTAAAGGAAGTATCTAACAGACAACATCCATCAATATTTAATATTTCCATATTTGAAAAATTAATTTTATCAAAATAAGGTGATTTTAAATCTTCACAATTTTCTAAATATAATTCGTTCAAATTCTCAAATTTATATAAAGACGCTCCGGTAAAAGAATTATTATTACCTGACAAGTCAAGTACTTTAATGGTTTCTCTTAATTCTGATAGATATGATATATCACTATCATCTAATAGACAATCAATTAATTTTAATTTTTCCAATTTGAGAAATTCACTAGAAAATTTTTTACTAAATTCTTTATTTTTAAATGAAATTGATGAAACATGCAAAGATTTCAATTCTTTACAAAAATGCAAAGCAAAATTCAAAAAACGAATACTTTTAACGTTGTAATGCCAATCTAATATTTCTAAATGTTCGATGACATCTGCATTCTCAATCAAAAATTGACGTACTTGCATCAAAGTTAAATCGTTTGCTTCTTTATAATTCAATTCTAATTCTTTTTGATATTGATAAAAAAGTTTTACATTACTCTTTAAGCTTGGAAAAGCTAGCGTTACCATTATTAAATCTCGAAGAGTTAACATTTTTAATAAATGCATTAAACAGTATTCATTCAAATTGTGTAAACTACATTTTGTTTCCTTTTCTTTAATAGTTTCCAAGCTGCCCCTCAAAATTGAGGGTTGCATCCAGCTATCCGCTGGAAGTACGACAAAGTTATTCTGATGTACATATATTAACGCACTAGAATTAATAAATTTTCAATACTAAATATGTATACTAAATTATCATAAATATATTGATCTTGCTATGTTACAATCTACTTACCTATAAGCAGATTCTGCTTGGTCGTATTGAACAATTCCGCTGATTTTAATTTGATCATCAAAAAATCTATATCGCTTTTCAATTTCTAATTTATAAATTGTTCCAAACTTAGAAAAATATTTATGCAATAAGTCATACGATTTCTAAAAATGAAATAAAACGTAATTAAAAAAGTTTTAGATTAAATTTAACAAATATTTACTTCTTCTTCTGGAACATTTTCAAAATATATTGTAAAAACTTGAACATGATCCTTCGTATAAAATGTTCCATTAATTTCTTCAACTTCTAAATCTTTGTCCATGTGTGTTTCAAGCATATTGATATGAAAATTGTTTTCAATTAAATAAAGGAAAATAAAATATTATATGTATGTTAATTAAGAAAATAGATTAATATAAATTTAAATGAAAATTAATAAATCATCTTTTTCAATCTCTATATATTTTCATGTAAAATTTATTTTAATAGTTGTGTTCCATTTCCATTTTATTTTTTTAAGTTTGGTACTGTGGTATGCACTCCGGAGTACTTTAAAGTTTTTTATTTTCATTAATTAGCTGAAAGTAATCAAAGTATTTCATAAAATTTCTTTATTGAACGCCGTTGTAATTTTAGTACATATTTTCGATTTTAAGACAAAATGCCGGCAATTGAGTGTTTGGATCGATTATTTAATTATTTTCAATTTAGTTCAAATCTCGTTTAAAACTTTATTTAAAGTTCTAATTTTTTAACTTTAAACTTAATATACTTTGAACTTCATTAGCTGTGTTAGTTTTCTGTGCTGTGTCGCTGTGTTTAATTTTTCAATTTTATTATAATATTTTCAAATGACTGACATCTGTGGGTTAACTAAATGTTCCACTTTTTATATGCTTTGAATTGAACTACTTTGAAGAATTTTAAAGCGAAAAAAAAACGAATGAGAAGTGACAAATTCAATTTCGAAAAAATTACTCACGTTTGGGTTCGAATAATTAATTACTTCAAAGTTTCTAATTATTTCCGCTAGAGTGCTATACATGTCCATAATCGCTTGGTTTGACACATAATTTGATTATTTAAAATAAAACAGAAATTTTAAACTCTGAAATCAAAAATAAATAACATTGGCTGGAACAAAAATTGGAATCTAGATTAATAATTTAAAAATTTTACAATACAAGTAAGTTTTTGGTATACATAATAAATAAATGATTAATAAAAATATAATTTTCAAAACTTATTTATTTCCAAATACTATTTTTGGTCAATTCGAAGAATGTCACAAAAACCTAGAAGGGTATCAGAATTAGTACAAGAAGTTGGTTCAACTACTAAATCACGGTTTGTTTTTATTTGAATTATAATTAAATTTTAACAAGGCATATTATCAATTACATTATTTTAGGAAAAGTAGAATTGCCCAACCAACCAGAAGTTTGTCAAGACCACGACAATCGGATCGAACATCTAGTGATCTATCTATGCATCCTGTTAAAAATTTAATTGTTCCAACTATTACAGCGAAAGCACAACGAAGTAGTAGTGCTACACCACAAAAAACACCACTTCGCATGAAAACACCGACTCGTCAAAGTCAAATATTGCAATCTACATCCGAAAGATCAAATGATAAAAATTGGATTGTAAGTGAATCAATAAAAATTACAGAATATCTTCGAGGAATAGAACCACCAATATTAGAAAAATCTTTTTTTGAAAAAGGTGGCATTAAAAATATGTCAACTAAGCAATTTATTATTATTGTAAATTATTTCTTAAAATTAATTGCTGGAAGTCGGTTGTCAGTTGATGGAAATTATGTTGAAGTTATGCCTAAAATATTAAGTGAAATTAGTTATCCAAATACAGTAGCTAAATCTTGGTTAAAAACACCAACAGCACCACATTCATTTCATAATGTTGTTTTGTTATTCAGCTGGTTCTTAACATTTGTTCCTTTTAATTTGGAATTTGAAAATAATTATATATTTGAAACTAATGATTTTCCGGACAAAGAATATGCATGCGATTTTGTACGTCAAAGCCGAGAAGTTTTTTCTGCTTGGAATAATGGATCCGATAACGTTTTAGAAGAAGTTAAAACTAAACTAGCAAATAATATGATACAGAGAGTTTGCAACTTAAAAAATTTTAAAGATTTGGAAAGCAGAATAAAATCAATTAAACTTGAAGATGATGAAATACAATGTATTTTAAATGAAGATAATAGATCTGTTGAATATAATCATTTAGAGGCTGATTTCAAATTAAAATTAAAAGAAGTTGAAAAATTAGAAAAAAATTGTAGTTTCAATTCAAAAGAAATTAAAGATTTAAAATCTCAAATAAAAACAAAAGAGAAATTATTGAAAAGATTAGAAAAGGAAGTTGAAGATATTAAATTGGATATAAAAAATCAGAAAATGAATATAGACGGAAGAAATAATTTTTTAACGCAAGTAAGTTATTTTTGTTTTTTTTTTTAAATATGTAATAATAATTTCAAATAATTTCTAGATAAATACACTTAATTTAGAGTTAAAAGTAAAAATGGATAATATAATGCAGCTGCAAGAAGAAGGAAGTGAAAATCAGATAATTTTGTCTCGTTTAATTCATAGAAAAACAGCTTTAATAACAAAACTAAATACTTACATTCATAAACTGTTTACAGAAGTTAAACTATTAAATTCATTTGAATATAAGGAATTTAAGTTAAATAAAAACTGTTGTATTCAAGACATTGATCAAGCTGGAGAAATTTTACAAAAAATTTCTGAGCAGTTACATTTGAATACAAAAAAAATTGAAGATGAAATTCAAAAGCAAGAAATATATATTAAATTATTGCAGGAACAATATTTAAAAAATTTTAAACCAACCTTAGATGAACGTGATAAAAAAATTATAGATTTAAAAGATAGAATCAAACAGATTGACGAAATTATTACAGTAAATATAAAAGAAAAAGAAACAGACATAGAAAACTTGGAAGTTCAATTAAATGACCTTATGTCATTTAATGATCACATGATAAATGATTTCCGAAAAACAAATAATAAATTAGAAAAATTAAAAAAATTTAATTTTGAAACTTGGAATGATTATGAAAATGAAATGGAATCAATTTTTAAACTTAAAGAACAACAATTGGAAACAATTTTTGGTTCAATTGAAAATTTTTATATGACAATGGAAAGTCTTCAAAATTTTATTCCAAAAAATCATGATTAAAATATTTTGTTAAAAAAGATTACTAATTAAAAATATTTTTAATGAAAAAATAAAACTACAACTGTAACATTAAAACAACAATTGTAACATTAAAAATTATTTACTTAATATTAAAACAAAAGTTTTCAAAACAAAATAAAATAAAATGTTTATACTGTTCAAGTGATTTTTTTTCAATCTTCCTAATAAGAAGTATTTTCTTCAGGCATACGTCTTTTGAACCAAGTGAATAATCTTTGCCTATAAGGTAAACATAAGTAAAGCAAAATTATTTATTATAAATATAAAAAATTAATTTTCTTACATTAAAAGAGAATTTATACGTTTTCTCATCTGACATAGAGATTTATCTGCAATATTTTTACAGTTTACACTATACTTTTTTCCGTTTCTTTTATTTGAGTTTCGTAAATTGGAATTAAAATGAATGATTCGTGATTGTGGTTTTTGATGAACTTTTCGATAATGTAGAAAATCAAATGGATTCCTTTGAGAAGCTCTAAATCCTAAATTTTCCTCAATTTTTTGATCAGTATTTGGCTTATATTGGATTACATTAGATAATTGTGAATCTGGAATTATTGATTGATTTCTTTGAGTTGTATTTTGAAATAATGGCAATTTTGGAGTAAATAAATTTTCGTTTTGATCTGTTATATTTGGTGATAATAGATAATTATCATTTTTTGTATTATTTAAATTTAATTCTTTACTGTCGGTAATATTTTCTTTAATTGGTGTAACATAAATTATAGAGGATGCAGTAGTTGTTGAATATGATTGTGGAATTGTTCTAATAGTTGTTGGTTTTGTGAACATTCCCCAAGGGCTAACTGTTAGCATAGCATCATCATAATAATAATCATCATTATCAGAGTACTTTAATTTTTAAATGAAGTTATAGAAATGAAAAAAAAAAAAATTAAATAAATAATAAAATTTAAAATTTGTTGTATTTAAACTTACTTCTTCATAATCATTTCCTCCTATTTCAATTATTGAAACATCTTTAATACTTAAATGTATATTATATTTACCACTTTGTCTTTGATCTATTAAAAATTTTGATTCATTGTTTAGAGGTAAAGTTTCAATTATTTTTACAAATGATATTCCAATTAAAATATATATATTATTGAAAGACAACATTCTTATTTTAAATGATACTCTTTAAGATGCGGTTAAAAGACTTGTTCTTTCAAAACTAAAATAAGTATTATAAAGAACTTAGAACTTTATAAACCTTATCTTTTCTTTCAAAATAAATGAAAAGGGTTAACTGACCAACTAAAAGAAAACAGTAATATTTCTGAAAAACAAATGAAATCCTAATTGACTGATTAAAAACTTTATCACATTTAAAGTTATTTATGTAAATTTGAAAAATTTTACAGTTATTATTCGGACAATTTACTAAATTATTCCTATTTTAAGTCAATGACAAAAATAAGTTTAAGTGTTTACTTTAATTTTTATATTTAAAACTTTGATTACAATATTGCAAACGAAAAATTATTTTTATGAGATGTTTAAAGAACCCTTTTTTTTACCTTTCTAGAAATAAAAAACAAATACTTTACTGAACCTCTGCAAAAAAAAAAAACTCTTAAAAAAGTAATAAAGTAATAACAAGATAATAATAATAATAAAAAAAAGTCGGAACTAACCTGTTAAGGTACAATGAAGATGATACAACACAAAAGATTTTTATATTTAAAGAAGAGTTCATTGAAACTAAAACGATAATATAAAAATACATATTATATGTATGTATGTACATAAACATATGTATATTATTATAATGAAGTTTTTTTTAAAAAAGGAAAGAATTTGTACCAAAACCATTAGAAAGCATCAATATGCAATGCATACTAATATACTATTCAAACATATGCATACCAAGTAAAAGAAACCGGCATTAAGTATCAATATAACAAATTTTTCATTTACGTTTTATTTAACATAGTCATTACGGGCTTAAGTAACCGGATTCACACAATCATGCAATACATACATATTCTAATAAACGTAGTTAACAATAACAGGATAGAATTAAATAATTTTTGACATCAGAAAAATTTTAATATTTTTTTTTTTTAATTATTTTATTTAAGTAATTAAGTTTAATTAGTTTCAATGCGTTTATGAAAATGAACTTGTTTATTCAAACGAAAAATTGTTTTAATTGATTTTGCATAATATTTTTTTTTTTAATGCATTTCTCTGCCACATAAATGTTGGCAGGAAATTACACAGTCTTTCCTCTTCAGGCGTGGCTGTAAATGTCGTAAAGGGGGAATAACGTAACTTATGACGTATGTATGATTCGACCACACTCGCTCGGTATTCACAGCATATTTTATACGCTACTAGGCCACCAAGGTCCCTTTTAAATAATATGTATTATAGTTTAGAATTTTAATTTTTAAGTATTTTAATTTTTTTATTTTAACATTTGAAATTTCCTATAAAACTAATTAACGTATGCATCTACTCATCTTTTTCAATAGGTATTTTCTTTAATTTGTAATTTCTTTTCTTATAATATCGCTGTAAGCTGTTATTTTGAAAATTTGTTTAATAAAACCACCGCTGACAAAAACCAAATCAATAAACGCAGCACCAACGGTGTAGTAAGTAAATCGATGGTCTTTCACTAGGCGAAAATTTTTTTGGTCAGCTACAAAATGTTCTGTAGATGAAATACAAATAATTGGCCTTCATCTGTTGTAGAATTAATTATTTCATTGTATAGGTTTTATAACAGAATTTTAATTAGCTGGTAAACCTTCTTTTCCTTCAAGTATATGTAAAATTTTCAGATGTTCTATATAGAATTTTTGAACTGCTATTATTAGTTGGTATATTAAAGCAAATTTCGAAATTCTAACATTGCCTAAATAGTTTTTGAAATTAAAACTACATATATTAAATTTTTTTTTATATACATATGTATGTATTATGTACATAATGTAACAATTCTTTTAACTTTGCCAAAAGAAGCAACATATTCCATGACAACATGAATCAATTTTTTTTTTAGGACAGACTATAAGTTTTTGATTTTATATAGAGAAAACTTGCGCATGTTTTGTAATTTTATCTGCAAAAGTAATTAAAACTCTTACTATCCAATTTTTATGTTGACTATTTCCAAAAGTTTGTTAGCAATTCTGATATTTTAAGAGATTTTGTTTTTTTGCTAAATATCGACAGAATTGTAAACTAAAATTTTATCTGAACTCTCTGAAATTTATCTAAAAGGATTTCAAAACTTCTTCCGTCATAGCAATATCATCATGGCATAAATCTAAAGAAATTTAACACAAATTCTTTTTAAATAGGTTGTCTTTCATTTAAAAATGCACTACTGACTTAGAGACTCCTGACGCATTCGCTTAGGCATCACATCATAGTATCATCAATTAAAAACATCCTGACAATTGTTAAAAATTTTTCGAATTTCTTTTACTTCGAAAAAGTATATTTGTTCTTTAAATTAAACTATATTAAACAATATAATGCCATATAATGCCTTGTTTATATTGTTTGTTTTTACATGTTGGTCAAGAGTACAAGTTCTTATTTGTAGTTCTTAAAGACATAAATTATCATTGTGTAGTAGAGAACATAGAACATTATGATTTATGATCCGTTTGTATTAAAATATAATAACGGATATTCGTTAGGGTACGTATAAAAATTATTTTGAAAATATATATGTAACTGAATATTCTTACTATTGTGAATATAGTACATACATAATATGTGATTTTATAATGTTTAAATTGGTTTAAGTACTTTCAGATATTCCTTTTATTATTGCTATTTACTAGTACTATTAAGGAAGGTTGGGTGCTAAAAAAGAAGCATAAAGACAAGTTACTTTTTTTATGTACCCTATCTTATGGTTTATGTTTACAGATTATTTACATATCCATATATATAAAAATATTTACCGTTTATAGTCAGCTATGATTTATATATACATATATATATTTTTTGTTTATGTAAGTAAATGTATAAATCAATTTTTATTATTCACCCTAAATATCGTAAAATTTTATTTTCACTTTTAAAAACTATAATAAAAAATACAAAAATTGTTTTGAACTCATTTGAACTAAAAGAATTAGTTTCTTTCATTCAAAAAAAAAATCAGCGTTTTTGAATACATTTTTATATACCGATCTTTATATAAATATATGTACATACATACATAATAATATATTTATACACATCATCTATTTCACCTATATATTTCACATATAAACTTATTAAGTATGTTAATTAAATTTAAATAATTTATTAGGATTCTAATAAAAAAATGTAAGTGTATAATGATACCAAAAAAAAAAACAAAGCAATGGCATATTTAATATGTAATTGTAAGCAGTTTAGTTTTAAATTTTGATCAAATAAACTTTTATTAATTACTCGAATTTCAATTTTTAAAAATTTAAACAAATACTAAGCACAGTTATACCAGGTTATGGTAAATTATTGCAAATAATAAAAACTTTAATATCGTCCTGAATAAGATACTTATTATTTAAGTACATGGATGCATGTACATATGTACAATGTACATGAATATCGGTAATCTTCTCTTATCGGGGAATAAAATGATAATCTTCTCTTGTTCTCCTAATCTTATTATTTAGAATATACAACTGTTAATTAATAAAAACTCAAATAAATTTGTACAGTTTTAACTATTCCATGAAATTTTTTGGTTTCATAAGTTGTCTTTAAAGCTGCCTAGCTTGATTAAATAATTTTTGATATTATTAAAAAAAAAACATTCATTTTAAAATCTACATATAATTAGAGGTTCAAACCATAGGGAGCCTTTAATTTTGTTTAGATACAAAAAGCTAAAATAACTATGCTAAAAGGCTTACTGTAACAAATTAAATAGAATTAATAGTTATATTGTTCGAGTTTTAATTAATTAGTGACAAATTTTAATTATACGTATTTTATTTCTTTCTAACGGTTTCCGAGATAACGGACTTCAAAGTAATTTCGTTCACTTTTTAAAAAAAATAACTACATCTTTATAACATAGAAGATTCGTTTAAGTGTCGGCTAGCTGAAGTTATGGGCTTTTTTTACACTAATATTCCAACTTTTATTTATCTTTCATAGTTTAAGATAGTTACAAGGTTTTAAATACGAAAAATATTGATATATCTCACTCTTTTTACAAAATAACTGTAATTTTTACATAAAAAACCGTTATTAATGTATCAATTTTATTTCATTTTCAAAAAACACCTATTCCTCAGCTTCAATTTACGTTATACATTTTTCTCTTAGCTTTTACCGTTTTCGAGATAATTATCTAAATATTATAACAAAGTGCTTACTTACCACAAGTAAATCTATAATTTTTTTTTTAATGCTTTTCTCTGCCACATAAATGTGGACAGGAAATTAAACAGTCTTTCCTGTTCAGGCGTGGCTGTAAATGTCGTAAGATTCGAACCAATACTCCCTCGGTATTTACAGCGTGTTTTATACGCTCTTACCCACTAGGCCACCTAGGCTCCGATATTATTTCTATATGTAACAATATGGAAATAATTTTTTTAACAATATTTCAATTAAGCACATGGTTATATTTAGATAATTATCTCGGGAACCGTTAGAAAGGTACCTCCCTCTAGAACAATTTTTTGTTTGTTATAAACTTCTCTATCAGCTCCGTTTACGTGATCTTTGAATTGCAAACACCCTGTATAAATTAATTTACTAATTCAAGTGATCCAAAATATTAGTAAGTCAATTAATAAGGTATAACCTATACAAAGCGCACAAAATGACAAAAGATGAGAACAAAACTAAAATTTAATCTGATTAAATTATCCTTTTTTAGAGTTTTTTGTTTTTGTTCTTAATGTTTATGTATAAATGCATATACATATTAAATAAATATGGTTCGTTAATTGTTACCTATATATACATATGTATGTATGTATAAATAGATTAATAAATAATTTTCAATATTTGCAAAAAAGAAATTAGATAGTTTTAAATTAGTTTTAAAATAACAATTCAAGTATACATAGGGTTATTAAAATTTAAAAATATATTTTTAAGATTAATGTTATTATTACAAGTAATTTTTATTTTTGCCATCATTATGACAAAATATCAAGTTCAATTGTAAATAAATTTTTATCCAAATTTAAATTGAATTTAAATTAATGTACATAATATATTATACAGTCTATTTTATAAAAGAATTTTTTTAAATAAAATGCAAGTTTATCAATTTAAAAGAAGAAGTTCGGAAAATATAAAAGTAACCGAAAAAAATACTTGATATTTAAACGAAGCGTTTTTTTTTTTTTTTGAACAAATTATTAACCCTTAATATATCGTCGATATCATGGTATATAAATATTCCATTATTTTTAATAAAATTTTGAATATTGCAAGTGTATTTAATCTTTGAGTATAATCATCATACTATGGGCATTCAACTATTCTAGCACCTAACATAACAATGACATGCTCTTTTGCTATACAAGAATACAAAGTAAAATTAGAAATCTAATCAGATTTACACATATTGATTAAGCTCATAAAATTTAAAAAATCAATATTATAAATTTTAGAAAACTTTGGTAATTATGTGAAGATAATGAAACATTTGATACCGAATAATCTCTTTGTAGAACTAAAAAAAAAAATTAAAAAAAACTTTAATCATACTCACTGTATACGAATTTATTTTTTTTATTACTATATATTTTAGTGTGATTTGTCGGTCTACGAATATCGAACAATTTTATGAGTTTCATATTACATTTTTTTTCTGTATTAAATAAGATAAAATATTAAATATTATAATGAAAAATGATGAAAACTCTAAGATTTGATCATTTCAATAAACTGGGAAGATTTCAATACACAATTTCATACTATATTAATAATTTTTTTTTTGTTTTCGAGGGTCGGTGGAAAACTTTAAAATTAATCCAAAGAAATTGTGCACTTGTTTCCTTCGTATAGTGTTTAACCATCCCTTTTAAAACCAAACTTTACGATGGAATCTTTTACATAATTGTACTTTTTGATTTCGATAAAAAGAATAAGAGAGGATAAGAATTTGGGAAAAATTCTTGTATAAATACGATTTAAGAAATTTAGAATTATCGATGATGAGTAGAAAAATTTGGACGGAAATTTTAAAGAAAAATGTTAATGTTCTTCTTAAACTTTACTACAATTTATAAAATAGATTGTAAATTTAATAATTATTATAATTTAAAAAAAAAAAATTTTTTTTTTCTAGATTCAATCAAATTATTGAACTTCCGAGTTTTATAACAAAATTTAAACATGGTATACCACAACGAAATTATTTTATTGAACTTGAAAATTTATTAATAAAAATTTTAGAAAATATAAATATTAAAAAATGTTATTGTATTATATATGATCATATACATAATGATATATTATCAAAAAAATTATTTGAAATTAAAAAAACATTAAATTTACCATAACAAATATTTTTAATTAAAATTAAAATGGATGAAGATTTAAAATCACCAAATTATAAAACAATTAAAGTATTACAAGAAATTAAAAAAAATGATTGTGATTTAATTATAATAATGATATATGACGGTAATCGTGTTAAATCATTTTTAAATTTTATTAATGAAAATCGTATATTAAATACAAAATCAAATTATTTAATGTTACATGATTATCGTATATTAAATTCAGATATGTTACATATATGGCGTAAAATTATATCATGTGTTTTTATTCGAAAAATTTTAAGAGATTATTATAAATTTAATATAAATGGTACAATTTGGTTTGAATTATTAACGGTACCATATCCAAATATATTAAAGAAATATTTTATGGAAAAATTTTAAATAAATGGAAATATGGAAAATTTCAAAATAGAAAAATTAATTTATTTTATGATAAAACAAAAAATTTACAAGGTAATAAATAATTAAATATTATTTTATTATTTAAACTTCTTTAGGTGTCAATTTAATAATATATTTATACATATATACATAACATATATGTATATATAAGAATTTTGGAAGGTACAATTTTTAATTATAAAAACTTATTAAGATTAACTAATCCACAATCGGTTTGTTGAACATCAAATGATCCTTAAATGGTTAAAACACATATTTATATTAATTAGTAATTACACACCTATAATAAATGGCGAATATAATTAAATAAAATCAAATAATTTATAAATTTATTGTACAAGTTCAGTATAAAGTGATTAATTAAAAGTTAAATGGCTTTTCTGAAATCAGAAAAAAAAAAAAATTTAAAACAAAATCCGAAAATTCGAGAATAAAATTTCAAATTTATTTAAAAAAAAAAAATAGAAAATGTCTAAAAAAAAACTACTGTAACATTCCCTTAAATTTCACTTCGTCTTATCCGTAAACAGTATACGAATTTATCTAATATGTGAAATTTGGGCTTTTGTGAATTAAAAACAGTTTTCCAAAATGCAGGATGATACAAGAAATAAACAATACAATATATATACAAGTATATATAACGGGAGCATGTCAGTTTACCTAAATCCATTTCTTAAAAAAGCATTTATTTCGCTATTTGGGAAAAAGACATAATATAATACTTATAAGGCATAATGCTATTTGAGAAAAAATAATTATAACAAAATGTCATATCACAAAAAAACTTTCAACAAAAGGGACACTTTGAAAAATAGGAACACTTTTAACAATATAAAATTTAAAAGACAAAACATGATTTATTTTTAAAATTTGTGTATAAAAAAAAGTTAGTTAGAAGAGATTTTAGTGTTGATTACATAATCAGAATTTTATATTTTTTCTAAAATATTTATAACATTTGAAAATTGTAATCTTTGTCAAATATTTCTTTACGAAGTGTATGATTATGCCAAAATGTAAAGTTACAAAATATCCATTTTGCCAAAATATATTAACAAAAATGACGTTTTGTAATAAATTTAGAAATCAGCTAACTGTATATAAACGATAAATATAATTAAATTTTAATCTTCTAATATTGAAGATAAAATAATGTAAATTTACAAAATTAAAATTAATTTTATATAATTTGGTTAAAAAAAAAGTTAATTTTTTTTTTAACATTATATTTTCGTTTAATTTATGGATGTTATAATCTAATCTTATTTTTAGGCAGTACATTAAATGTTGCATTGTATGAACATCTTCCAATGGTAATTAAAAATTTCAATACAAAAACATATAAAGGCATTGAATATAATATATTAAATGCTATTCAAAAAAATATGAATTTTACATTGAAATTTTATGAAACTAAAGAATCTAATAGTGAAAGATGGGGTCGTAAATTAAATAATGGTACAATTACAGGATTAGTTGGTGAAATTGTAATTTTATTTTTATTTATATATGTATAAATTGTAATATTAATTTATTTCTTTTTTGTTTGTCAGTTTTATCGAAGAGCTGATTTCGCTATTGGAGATTTACATATGAATGAATTTAATATGAAAATAATGGATTTTAGTATAGCACATTCAATTGAATGTTTAACATTTTTAACACCAGAATCATCCACAGATAATTCTTGGCAAACTTTAATTGCACCTTTCAGGTTTTTTCCTATTAATATAAATTTAAATACATTTTATATATGTATACATATTATATTTATTTATTTTTAGTGCTGAAATGTGGATATGTGTTTTAAGTTCACAAATTTTAATTGGTCTAGTTTTTTATATTATCTCAAAACTTAATCAATATATTATTAGAAAATATTCTAAAAAACATGAAATCATTAAAAAAGATACTCATACAATAAAACAATTAAATAATAAAAAAATTTATTATAAAAAATCTTATGAGAATTTTAATAAATCTGAATTCTATTCAATTAAAATTAATAAATTAAAATTGAAAAAAATTCAAAATTTTAGAGTTAAACTAAAACATAAATCATTTAAAGATATTTTTGATGAATATTCCAATTGTTTATTATTTACTTATAGTATGTTAATTTTGGTATCATTACCAAAAATGCCAGAAAATTGGTCAGTACGAATATTAGCTGGATGGTTTTGGATATATTGTCTTCTTATAGCTAGTACATATAGAGCGAGTTTTACAGCAATTCTTGCAAATCCTCCTTCAAGGTATATTTTATTCTTATTTTAAATATATGTATGTATGTATAATAGTTATAAAAAATTGGTTTATAATATAATATTTTATGAAGAATAACAATTGATACAATAGAAGAATTAGCTAAAAGTAATATTATACCAGGAGCTTGGGGTGTAGAAAATCAAAAATTATTTCAAGAGTCTTTTGATAAACATGCTAAAAAAATTGGAACAATATTAGAACAAGTTGATGATATTGAAGGAACAGTAAATAAATTATCTTACATTTTGTTTTGTTTTTTTTTTTTATCTAAATACAAATTTAAATATTTCATTTTTACTCTTTTCAAGACAATTCGAATTTCACAAGGAGATTTTGCATATTTCGATAATGAATATTTCTTAAGACATTTAAGAGCTAATAAAAATTTAAAAAATGATAAAAATGAAAATGAAAATTTAAATGTAAATGCCTTACATATTATGAAAAGTTGTGCATATACCGTACCAATATCAATTGGAATGGAAAAAAATTCACCATTATCACCTAATATTGATAAATATATAATGAGATTAAGAGAAGCAGGTTTAACAAAACAAAAAAAAAAAATACAATAATTATTTTTATACTTAAATATAACATAATTAAAAAATTATTTCTAGGTCTTTTAGAGAAATGGCTTAAAGAAGCAACTGAAGATTTGCCAGCAGAAGAAGAAGCTCCTCAAGAAGCACTAATGGATTTAAAAAAATTTTGGAGTTCTTTTGTTGTTTTAGGTATTGGATATTTTTTAGCTTTATTAGTATTAGCATTCGAAAAATTATATTTTAAATTTATAATTGAAAAACATCCCTTATATGATAAATTATATCCAAAAAATTATTATAATTTTATTAGAGAAAAGGAAATTATTGAATTTAACAAAATAAAAAATAAAAGAAAAAATTTAACAAAATTAACAAAATTAAATATTAATTCTAAACTATGTTATAAAAAAAAGTAATAAAATTATTTTGTTCGTAATATGTTTTATAATAATTATTGTAATCTAGTTCTTGGCATAAAACACATTTAATTTTACTATAATATAATGTATATATATCTTTTACCGTCTCGATAAAATGTTTATTTTTAGTCTGTTAATAAATAATAATAGAAAATATTTGCATTTTTTCTGGAATAATATCAATAATGTTTATTTTTTCTATGTATGTATATCAATTATACAAAAAATCACAATTATTTAAATCATCAAATTTATAACAAATTAATAATAGAACTTTAAAACCTTTAAGAACTTTAAGTAAGACATTATTTCTGCGCATGCATTGCGTTAATGAATACTCTGTTAAAACTTTCTTAACTACAAAATGCATTAAATTCAATTTATTTTCAAGTATGAAAATTATTTTTTTGATACATATATAGATTTTTGTTTTATGTGGTGTTAATTTAGTTGTTTTATGTTAATAAGAAAATAATTATATTGTTCAAAAGTAATTACCTATAAATCCATATAAATTGATTTAAAAGAAGTAGAATAGTTTTATTTGAATAAGAATATTAGTAAATTAAATTAGTAAATATAATAAAACCAGCTAAAGTTAAAAAACTTTAAATACAATTTTCTAAACATATAGGTAATAAAAACTTTGAACAAAAATTTAAATATTACATTCAAGTAATAAACATTTTCTGTTAACATTTAAAAATACATATTAGTATAATCTTGACTAAATAGTCGATTTATTTTAGTCTGTAAAGAAATGTTGATTAGGTATTACTTGTAATTTTATATTGTTGTATTTATTTTGAATATGCCCTTATCAAGGTTTGAAGTCAAATTTGATAAATCCGATTTAAGCACTTATGTCATTATTCAAATCAGATAAGAATATTTTACTTCAAAAGATGGCAGTTTATTTAATAAAAATATTTTGTATTAAATAATAATAAAAATAATAAAACAATGTAATTTTTGTTAGAAATTTTATTTTTAATATAATGAAATTTTAACAAAAACTTGTTGAGTAAATGTTGAAAACATACTAAAATAACAAACTCTTTGAAAAAAAGAAACTTAAATATTGATTATATGCAGTCTGATATTTTGTATAACTTTTGCTTACATTTTTGTTATATACATATATATGTATGTATATGTATATATAAATAAATTTAAAGTATTCAAGTATAAAATAATAAATTTTTTTTTTTTTCTAAATTATATTGCGAATTTTTTTCTCGGTCTTTTAGTTTTAACACATAAAATTTAATTAAAAAATATAAATTATGTAATATTCAATAGTTTGCAAATTTAAAAATATATTATAATATAATATTATATAGTTAAGTTAATATATAAATTTATAAAGAGAAATAAAATAATAAAAGTATAATATTAAAAACTAAAAACAAAAACAAAACGTCTTTGTTTTCTTTTTACTAATTTTATAGATCAAAATGTAGACTAGTATTATGATCATTTGGCTATGATCAAACTAAATTTTTAATAAATATTCTGCAAAATAATTTTGTTTGTGATAATTCAAAAATTTATAAAAAATAATAATTTTTTTTTAGGCCACTGACAAAAAAACAAAAACTATTTTCTAAGAATTGTCAACAATTCTAATATTTTTTTCTTATAAAATCTTAAAAAAAAAAATCCTAATTCTTAAATATTCAAATAAAAGTATATAATAATTAACAATTAAATGTTTTAGAGAAGTTATCAAAAAATTTGTTTAAATCAACTGATAATTTTATAAAAATGACAAAAAAATATTATTATTAAAAGAAAAAAAAAAATCAATCATTAAAATGTAATTTATTTGAAAGAAAACCAATATTTTAAATGGTTAGATATAAAGTAAATTTTGTATTAAAAATGTTAAATACACCCATATATATATATTTTTTTTTTTTAATTAATGCAATTTCTCACTGCAATACAGTATTGACATAATACCTAAATTGTAATTTTAATCTAAAAAAATATTTATTTCATTTCATAAAGTCGACGAATATTTATATATATATATAAATTTATTTTTTTTTTTTATATATGAATCTAAAATTATAATTGTACTATAAAAGCACATTTTGTATATAAATAAGTAAAATATTAGATTTAAATAAAACATTTCACAAAAATTATTTTATTAAATTTTAAATAAATAAATAAACAGTCAAAAAAATAATAAAAAAAAAAAAAATAGTTTTATATAACAAATTAAGTAAAAATTAAAAAAAAAAATATTTTTAATCTTAATGAATAAAACTTAATATCTAATCTGACCTAAGTTCTTCTTTTGAATACATAAATTTAATTTTAGGATTTGATTATTCTGATAATTGTATTAATTTAAATATAATTTTTTATTTTTTTTTTATTTTTTTCATTTTTTAAACTCTTAAGAATAAAACAACAATTATTTAAATAAATATTTTTTTTTTTTATCTATACATTATTTTAATTAATGTTTATCTATTTTAGTAGTTCATTTTTTTTTTTCTCTATATGTATACATTAATTTTTTTTTTTCCTTTTTTTAGTTAGTAAAACGGAATGACAAAAATTCACTCAAAAATAAAATATTAATTTCTTTTTTAGTTAATGATTAGTTTTTTCTTCTTATATTAATATATTAAATACATATTATTAAAATACAAATTGTTTTTGATATTTTTATTACACAGTTAAATATCATTATTTCAAACTTTTTTGATATAAGTATATGTGTTTAATATTTTATAGTAATTAGGTTTTAGAGAAATAAAATATCTAATTTTGTTTCTCTTACTATTTCCTATTCGTAGTGTAAATTGAACTAAAAAAAAAAAAAAAAAAAACAATATATTCAAAATTCACTTTCAATCTAACACTTATTGAGCTAACTGTGCTGTTTTATTGCTTAAACATAAGAGTTATCAGATTTAATAAAAATTTTTAATTAATTTTTATTTAAAATTACATTTTATTTTATTTTGTTATTAAGGCATTCCTGGTACTCCACTATAATTGCTTTGTTGTTTTTGTTGATGCTGATGTATAATATTAGCACGACTTCTTTGCTGTTCTAATCTTTGTATTGTTGCAGATAAATGTGAATTTTCAACGTATAAATCTTTAACAAGCATATCTGAGTTAGCAAGACGTTGAGCTTGTTCCGCCATAAGTATACCTTGTGTTTCTAAACGATTTCTTAAATCAGCAACTTCATTACGCTGCTGTTGCCATGTTTCTAAAGGAAAATAACATATAAAAAAAACAGTAATAATATAATATATAAATGAAAAAAAATAGAAATATTTTTTAAAAATAATTTTTAAACACTTACGTTGTAAAATTGAATCTGTGTATTGTTGCTGTTGTCTTAATTGTGTTTGCAAATGACGATTTTTCTGCTCTAATAGATTTACTCTTTGTATAAGAGTTGGATGAGCAGCTCTCTAAATAAATATTAAATAGTTTATTTTAATTCGTATGTCTTTTTTTTTTTATATTTATATTTTAAAATTTATATAAAAATAATAAAGTTTCTTACAGCATAAGCTTTTTCTAAAACTGGTTTAGCTTCCTGTAGTTGTTGTAATTCCATAACAAGACTATCTCTTTTTAATGCTAAATCTTTGATTTGTTCTCTTAATTGAACTTCAAAGAATTTTAAACGTTTTAATTCTTCTTTAATACCGTTTGGACTTGAACAACCGCTAATCTCTAAAATTGACGATTTTTGTAAACTGTGTGTTGATGCAACACTATGAGTTTCATAACTTTTATTTGAAGCTATTGAACCTGAATCATCTGCATCTTTATCAGAACGATTCGATTTTACAGAAGCCGTAGATGATATTGGTTTTTGAATTGGATTTATTGTATTATTTGATGTAGGCGAAGATGAAGATTTCTGAGGCTGTTGTGAATTCACATTCTCTATTTCATTTTCTGCTTTAGGTACTGGTGTACTAAATATACTTGTTTCAGATGTTGTTAAATTTTCAATTCTAAATTTGCGTTAAAATTAAAATATTCAATTTATTTTAATTTTATTAATAAAATCAAATTAAAAAAATTTCAAGTTTTGTTTTTTTTTTTAACTGTTTTATTCAATACATGAAATTTGTTTTTTTTTTTTTTAATAATTTAGTTTTAATTAACATTCTTTTGTGCAATACAAAATTAATTTTAAAGTGCTTTACAAAAATTTAAAAAGATTATTTTGAATACTTCCCCCATTTCACCAAAATAAGAGTAGAATATAGTTAAAAAAAGAATAAAAAATAAAAATTTAAAAACATACCAAATAAAAAAATAACACACAACATTTTTTTTTCTCTTTATTTATTAAGTTTTTGATTAAAATAATAACACACAGTGGACATAACATATTAGAGCTTGATGTACATAGAATAATTAATGTTAAAAAAGCATTAAACAGAAGAAAGCAAATAAATACAAACATAATGATGTGAAAAGCTAATATCAGTGAATCGAATGCAAATGTACTGATTCTAATGAATGATAATATATACAATTTACAAGACAAATAAAATTTATTTTATTGGAAAATACTTATTTATTTAATTTATGACCAAAACCCAATTTAAAATAAGAAATTACATTCTTATAATTTTATGTATACTCACCGACTAACTTCACCAGTATTTTTCTTATTCCAATTTGGATTTTGATAATCTCTTGCTGGAGCTTGTATAGTACTCTGATTCCATAAATAACTAATTGGTGAACTAGCTGGACTATCGATAACATCAGTTTTATCGGTTATCATTTGTGTACTTTCCATGCAAACTTGTGTTATATCAACACTATCACCTAAACGTAATTTTAATTCTTGTATATTCATTTTTAAATTTTCAATTTCTTTGGTTTTTTCATCGAACATTCGTTTTGCATTATGACGAATTTCTTCAATTTCGGCTTCTAAATCCATATATTGTTGTTCTAATATATCTTTTTCTTCAATCGGTGATAATCGACCATCTTTACTATATTGTTCTTCATATTCACGTACTTTTTCCATTAGTTCGCCAAATTTCTTGTCACTTTCACTTTGTTCATCTTCATAGATTTGACGTTCCTTTTCAAATATCTGTCTTTCATCATTTAATTTATTTTGCCAATAATCTTCACAATCTTCATATGCTTTACGCATTTGGTCAAGACTTGTTTCTAAATCTTTGCATCTGCTTTCAGCATTTTCTTTTTCTGATTTCAAATTATTAACAGTTTCAATTTCTTGATTTTCTGTTGTGATAGGTGTACTTTTATCTTTATTATTTTTATTTTTTAATTCGATTAATTCTTGTTCGAATTTAAAAATTTTCTCTTTTAAAGCTTTAATTTCATCATCTTTTACTATATCATTTGTATTAATTGAAGAGAAATCTTGTGAAAATCCTGACGATGTTGTATTTGTTGCACCATTTAAAGTATTTGCATTAAGTTCTGAATTTAAAGCAACCCAATCACCACTGGTTTCACTTTCACTGTTATTAGCACCGTCATTATTACATTTTCTTAATTTACCAGTTCTAGGACTTTCTTCTGTAAGTTTTGCTTTACTGGGTGAATCACCTCTACGTTTCATTGCTAGAGACGATGCATGTTCAGCATCATCAGACAGAATTTCATTTGTTGAATCATTCATAACAGATGATCGTGATGTTTTCTTTAAAGACATCTTTAATTTGACTAGTTCGTGATTTATATTTTCTAATTCTACTGTTAATTCATCATTTTTGTCACGCAAATTTGTATTTTCAATTTGCAATGATCTTATTTTTTCAACTAATTCCAAAAGTTCATCAGAATCTCTTAGGCCTTCATTATCGATCGAGTTTTTATCTGCTATTGACATAATTTCATTATTTAATTTTATATTCGTTTCTAATAAATCAGTTATTTGTTTTTGCAATGTAGTTTGGTCTTTTTCTAAGGCACTGTTTTCGTCTTGTAATAATTGCATATCTAATTTTAAACGTTGATCTTCTTGTTCTAATGATTTTATACGAGATTCAAGGCGAGAATTTAAATTCGACCAATTTTCACGATCTGAACTCATTTGTGACGTTAAATCACGTATTACTTCTGCATGTCGCTGTTCAAGAAGTCGAATCTAAAAAAAAATATATATACATTTTATAAATCATATAAGTATAATTTATTTAGATACATAATTAAAAACTATTAAAATTTGTAGAACTTACTTCAGTTTTTGTTGAATCCTCTAAATTAGCATGTCTTTCATCAATTTCTAGAGCCAAAAGTGCAGCTCTTTTATTTGCATCTTTATTATCAGAATGCAATTTTTTATTTTCTTCACATAATTGCTTAAAAGATTGCTGTAACGCAGTAACTTCAGCTTTTTCTAAAGCTAATAATGCTTTTAATAAATTCTTTTGTGTTTCACCATTCTGTAAACCATTTAAGTCCTCTTCTAAAACTTTAATTAACTGTCCAACATTAATTTCATCATTTTCAAAACCCAAATTTGTTAATAACATTTTAGGTTCTTGTACTGAAGAATTTTCCCACATTTCAATAACGCTATTTAAAGGAACTGTTTCCAATTGCATTGGTATATCTAATTGTTACACATAAATGAAAAATAAAAGATATATTGAAAATAGTAAAAAAAAATAAAAACTTTCTAATTATAAATCAAGGTCACAAAATTTAATTGGTTAGTGGAACGGCAGTTAAAAACAAATTGATAGCAATAAAAGATTGAAAAAGATAGAAAATAGAAGACAATCACGCAATAATTATTGTATTGTATTATTTACCAATATCTTTTAGTTTTGTTTACTTTTTAAATATGTTTTTTTAAGTTGTTAGTATAAAATATTTTGTATTTAATATGCATAATAAAAGAGGATTTTTGTTACTTTGAAACCATATTTTTTTTTTTTGTTTTTCAATTTTAAAACTTTTAAAAACATTTTTTTTAGTTAAGAACACGTCATTGTATTTTTTTCCATGCTAAAATATACATATATATGTATGTAGTCATAAATATTAAGTTTTAACTTATTGTTGTTTTAGTATTGAAATTACATAAAATATTTATTAACAGCTAAAAGATTCATAATACGTTACGTAAAATATTAAAAGCAAGAAAATAAAAATAAATAACTATGTAACTACATTGATATTAAGTACTATAGTATATATTAAGTTTATTTAAAATTTCATTAATTATCCTAAATTATGACAAAAAAAGTGAAAAGAACACAAAAAAGGAAAATTGGATAAAACGAAATTATTTATTTCTATACATATAAAACAAATGAATAATCTATTGATATTATTTACAAATCAATAGTTATTGACACTAAACAAGAATAACATATATATTTACATATTTTTTTTAATTAAATTTCACTTAAGTCTAATTTTATTAAAATTTTTAAAAATCAATTCTTAATACACATATGTAATTTATATCTCTGATATATAATAAGTAGTCAGAGATGGACCACTTTTTTTTTGATAAATATTCTTTCGAAATACAAAATTTTTAGATTAAAATAATTTTGATAAGTTTTTTTTTAAAAAAACACAAATACCACAGTTTAACAGTTAAAAATTAATTCTTTCAAATTTAGTTGTTCAGATGGCTCAGAACTTGCACATTTAACGAGAGAATGTCAATTAAGCTTATCAAATAATAAGCAATAATATGATCCAGATTAGTTTGACTTTGAAATAAGTATCGTACATTTTTATCCGATTTGATTAACTTAAATTTTTTTTTGATTTGTCGAACTTGTGTGGATAATTTTCATCAGTCGATGTTACAGTAATTTTTTTTCTTCAACTTGTAGTAATGTAGTTTAAAAAAAAATATACATACTAAACATATTCAACATGGCAAAACAAATATTTATCAAAATAGTAATACAAAAATTGATTAAACCAAAAAAAATATCCTGTCACCGAAATACGTTTATTAAATATATATGTATATATAATTTTTACAGTCTACATGACAAAGAATTAATAATTATTTCAAATTCATCTCCTCCTAAATTATCCTAAAACAGAAAATTAAATTGTTTAATTCCTTAATAAATCCAATTATTTTAATTGACTATATTTCTTTTATACGTACCTACATACATTTATAAATTTAATGATAGGAACAGAACCAGTGCTACGAAAAACCGTTTACAAAAATCTTGTTTTTTTAGAAACTCGTTTTTCAAAAAATCGCTATTTCGCACGGACGTTTTCTTGAACAAAAAATTTTAAAATTATTTATTTTTTAAATCGGTGACGATTTTTAACAGTTGAACAACTAACAAATTCTTACTAATTAAAAATCTTGTAAATATAAGTACATATAAATTCAATTTCTCGAAAAATCATATAAGCTTTTAATTTTGTACCTCACAATAAAATACTATCTAATTATCTTTTTATATTATTTTAATAATAAAGTTGTTGAAATAGTGAGAACAGCCACGCTCAAAATCCCGGTAAACAATACCGTTTATTTTCGTTTTTGTTTTTGTTAGAAATGAATATACAAATAATAAAATATATTAAATTGTAATATATATAGAAGATATTATTATATGTATTTACATTTATAAAATCATTTTATTTTATATTATTCCTCATAATTAAAAAAAAACATAACCAAGAGTGATATTTTAAGGCCGGGCGGACACGTTAAATAATGGCTTTTTAAAAAAAAAACGACATTTTGAACATCAGGATTTTAAAATTTGAGATAATGATAAGCACAGTCCCGTATTAAAAAAATATAATTAAATGGACAAAGAATTTTATTGTCCTATGACATCTGGTAAAATCTAAATTTGTTAAAGAAAAAATAAGAATAGAAAATTTATGGACTACATTTACATTTATTAAAATTTTTATATATGAAACTACATTTTGTCTTGGCAAATAAGTTTCTTAACTAACACAAGAAGTACATAAATTAGGTCTATTATGTCTTTTAAAATGTAAAAAATCTATAAATAAAAACCATTTTTCAAACAAACTAAAATAAAAAAAATTTTTTTTAAAAAAGCAGCATGATATAAAAAATGTTTAGAAAAATTAAAAATTATGATATGATCTTGAGACCTTTACTAGACTCCTGAGATCCTAGTTTAAAACTAATTTTTCACCGGTTAAAATATCTGAATATGTACTCGTATCAAGTAAAGGCCTCTGTATCAATAATAATACCAGAGTATTTATAAGGTATTACTTTATATTTATATATATCTACAAAGCAGAAAAACCATTTTACCATATTAAATAAATAACATGAAAATTAAATTAAAAAGTTATTAAAAACCAAAATGTGTGCCTAAATATATATATATGTATGTATAAAAAAAAAAAAATTAAAATTTAGCCATTTTAAATATTTAACAAAGAAAAAAAACGTTGTATATAATATGAATATGAATAAAATATATAATAATATTTATTATGTTTATATAGTGCTCCGTTTCCAAATTATTTTTGTAAATTCAATATGAATTTAAAAAAAAAAAATTTACTTTTTATATATTATAAAAAAAAAAATTAACAAATTGTTGAAATCAGACTTTTTTTTTTTACCAATGCTTTTTATAAAAATGTCATTTCAACCAACCTTGAACATGCAAATCTCGATTATTCGTAGTAGTAGTATCCACCAATGTACATAGGCTATCTTGAGTATTATTATGAACTTCAATAGGATTATAATTAAAATTAAAGTTTGTTGTTGTAGTAATACTACTACCATTATTTTTATTTATATTATTATTTATATTAATTTTATTATTATTTAATAAATTTGTCCCATATGATTCTTGACTATTAAAAAATGATGTTGTTCCAATAAATGTATCATTATTAGTTGATGTAAATTCAGATTCTGTATCAGCACCATGTATTAAACCAATGAATTCATCAAAACTTATTTTATCAATTTTTGGATTTAAATTTAATTTTTCATATATTTCATCAGCCATTTTACCAGCTACATTATGAAATAAACCAATTCTTTCACACAAAGATTCAAGTTGATCGCGTTTTAAACAATTATTTTCATTTGTATTATTACCATTATTTTTTTCATTTGTATAACTTAACCATATTTCATTAATGGTATACGATAAATTATCATAGTCAATGTTTCCTATTTTGGTTTATATTTGATTTTATTATTTTAATTAGTTTTTTATTTTTTTTGGTTTAAGTAATATTTGATTTGTGTTTTGTTTTTTATTATTAATTTGTAATTTGTGTAGTGTAAATAAAAGTTTTTATTAATAATTAAAGTATGAAAAACATATAATTTTTGAGGGGAAAAAAAATGGAGAAAAAATAAAATAAAATTTTTGTTTTGTTTTTCTTAAAAAATTATTTTTAAATGTTAATTGAAAAGAATAAATAAAAAAAAAATTTTTTATTAAAGAAAATATTATGGAAAAAATAAATGTTAATGAAATGTGATTTAAGAACATGTCATTTGCTTTGTTATTTATTTAAACAGAATACAATTTTTATAATAATTATATTATTTATATAAGATAAATTTTTAAAAATAAATGGTCAAAATTTTAATTCTTAAATGGATTTAAGATACAATAAAGTATATCTTAACGAATTTTCGATATTATATTTTCCTTATTGCTTTTAATGATTTATGACTTTGTATCCCGTAAAATGTAAGCTAAATATTAAATTAATATTGTAATACACCATATTATATGAAATAGACAATAATAAAATAATTTGATAGTTTTATTTTAATTTGTCCAAGCTGAGAGACCCTTTATTTTTGAAAATTTAAAATTTTAATATCTGGTCTAAAATTGTTTTATACTACGTATAAATGTAGATAAAAAAAAATCTTAATTTAAATTTATTAATGAATAAAATCAAATTTGATGCAATGCAATGAATGAAATTCGAGATGAAAAATATTAATAAATTATTATATTAAAAAAAAATTATAATAAATTTATGAAAAAAACGAAACAACAAATTACCAAATTAATTTTGAAGTTTATTATTGTTTTTGTTTTTTAATAACTACACATATACGACATATTATATGAATTAGTTTTTTTAATCTTACAATTAATCTTGTTACAATTAAAATTACTTGTAAAAAAAAAACTAATTCACTAACAAAACAATGAATTTTCTTAAATCACAAATAAAACCACAATTTTAATAATATTGTTAGGTTTGTTCTATATTATAAAATATAACATGTAGGTTATATTTCTGCAAAAAAAAAAAGTAATGCGGGCAAAATAAAACTACATATGATTAAAATTGGAAGAATATAATTATGATTAAAATAAAATCATTCATTTCATTCCAGAAATATATTACCAAACTCTAACTCTAATATAAGAATAATAAAAAAAAAAAACAAAGAAAAAAATTTAAACAAACAAAAAAAAAATTAAAAAGAAACTTACCGAGTGACTCAACACTACTTGTAAGTTGTTTTTGTTCTTTTCCATCAACATTAGCTGCTGCTAAATTTTTAGGTTGTGGTTTTGGTTGTTGTTGAACTTGTTGTTGATCCTTTGCGTAAGTTTTTGCATGGAAATTTCTTTTTTGGACAGGTAAGGATGCACAACGTTTTAATTTTGTATTGGTTGCATTAGCTGGACGTCTTCTGCTACGATTACCATTTGTAGTATTATGCATATCACTATGAGAAGAAGATCTTTGCACCTAATCAAATATTAAATTAAATGGAAAATAGTTAAAAATAAATCTATTTATAGATTAAAATAATTTTTCTTTTCGTGCAGGTTTTTAGCATGTTTAACAAATAACAGATAAAAATTAATTAAGTAATTAAATAATTGACCTTTTAAAAAACTGAATTTTTCTTTTTAAATAAAAAATGACAATATTTATTTTTCTTAACAAGTACCAAATAATTTTTATTTCAGTTTATTGTACAATAAATATTAATGAAAAATTGTAAATTAATTTAATTTATTGAAAATTATTGAAATATTTTTGAAAATTAAATTTTATTAAGTAGTTTAAATTTGAATTTTGCATTTTATTTGTAATTATTAAAAACCCCAATATTCTTCGTATGTCCAAAGCTTTGCTTCAGCCCATGAAATCTAAATTTTTATATAAGAATTTAAATATAACGAAAAGGATAAACAAAATAATAATTCTATAATGTAGGTACATCTAAATAATTTTACGATTTACAAAATTTATTTTAAACTTACCCTATTTGATTTAACGCCTGGTATTATTTCTTCATCTGTTTCGGATAATGAAGAATCTGTTGCAATTGATTGTGGCCGTGATCGGCGTCCATACTTCTTAGCACCCATTATTAATTTTGGAGATATTTCACGACCAGGTGAATCTGGCCCATTATGAATAATTTTTTCAGAAGTTTTAATTTCATCATCTGTAAACGTTAACGCTTTATCTAAAATTAATATACATTAAAAAAAAAACCGTTTTATTATAAATATATTATTGCAACTTTTTTCTTTAAAAAATGAAAATCGATAAACATTTTAAAAATTTTACATATGTATGTAAATAACTTAACAATTTTTTTTATACATAATTTTAATAGGATGATTAAAGTACGGTTGCCATCAAAAAATTCTTTGTTTTTTTTTTATTTTTAAATTATAAAATTTATCGGTTAAATAACACTAATAGTTTTAATTTTTTTTTATTAATTTTTGCAATTGCGTTTGACACATTAATCGACTAATGTTCTTCATTAAAAATTTAGGCCTTAATATACCGTTTTTAAGCGTTGAAAACTCCAGAAAACTTATATAAAATTACATTAACTTAATTATACTTAATATTTAATTAAGATCTAAAAAAAAAAAAATAATATAACATATATGTAAGTACTAACCAAAATAATCAATCAAATCTTCAATTAAAAAATCGTATTCCCCAGAATCCTCAGATTCTGGTAATGTCTCGCACTTTAAACACATTTTTTTATCTTCTTCTAAAAAAAGTTTTTTAAATATGTATTATATCTTTCTTTGATTTTTGGAATATTACTGATCTTCTGCAAATTTTGAACTGATTGGCAAAATTAGAAAAATAGTTTGGTTTTATAGCCGATTACCATTTTAGCAGTACATCTAAATGTGTTTAAGCAAAATGAATTTAAAAAAAATGAAATACGCGAAAAATTAAAACATATTAAACGATAAAAATGAGAATAACTTAACACCATACAGGACAGGTAAGCCCAAATGTATTTTAGCGTAAACAATTTTAATTTTGTTTTAAAAAAAAAGGAAAATAGAAGGTAAATAAAAAATAATGTACATACATACATATGTATAATATATATAAGTACATATTTGAATGCTGAACCAATTAACTATTTTTTAAATTTTTAAAGCAATACTGAAATAAGATTAATAAAATTTTTAAACCTTAGCCAAAACATATAACAAAACTTTTCTTGCAAAACATAAAATGCATTGAATCCTACAGATTGAAAAATCCGTTAAAAGATATTATAATAAAATTATTTCCTATGAAATTTTTCTGGAAAAAAACCCGTGCAGTCATTTCAGGTAATTTTTTGGTTTGAATTCTGTATTATATTTTTTTTTATTTTAATAATGAATTAAATACTAAATTTGAATTATTGCTGCTCGTAATAAAATGTTTAAAATAACGTGTAATAACTAGAACCAAAGATAAATAAACTTATAAAAACAAAATAGGCAACTATGTATGGAACAATAAATTCTATTTAGGTAAACCTGATCTGAATACCTGATATAAATAGTAGTTATTTAGCATCACCATAAAGATTTTAAATGATAAGAAATAATGCTTTCTTTAATTTTAATTATATAAATTATTATATATTTTTTATAGAAATTAATATTAGCTAGTTACTAAACTTTTAATTTACAATCCTATTTTTCTTTAGAATTTTAACATTAGAAAACAATTTATTTTGAACTTTGATAAACTTGAATGGCTCCAGAAAGTTCCTAGTTATTTCATTTTATTAGTTTTTTTACCCTATCATTTTAAAATAAAAAATCGAATCTTATACTGCCTGCTATTTTCGATAACCATTGTTATATGTTTACTTAATTAGTGCATAACCCAGGAAATAATAAAGAAAAAGATATATAAATGTTTCAATTAATATTTTTAATAATTGAAAATGGTGCACAATTAGCGTTATATTTTATCAAAAAACATAATATTGCAAAAATATCTTCCATTCAAAAGCCTTTTCTCCAAAAAGCCACTTCCAAATTTTCTTTTGTTTATAAGTTTTGTTGTTAAAAAGATAATTTATTATTTTATATGTACATAGTAAAGTAATATGGTGTTTTATGAAATTGATTTTCTGGTAATGGTTTTATATTCAAATGTTAATTGTTCATACATATTTGTAAAATGTACTTTTTTTTTTGCGAGAGTTTTGACGAAACGTCTGTTAGTTACTAACACAATTTTTGCGATGTCTTTTTCCTGCATAATTTGAATTGATTTAATGTATCTTTAAATTAATTTAAAGTTTAATTTAAAAAAGTATTTATTTAGATAGAAGTGTACATTATGTATGTATTTAATTTTCAGCATTAGTTTCAAATACTTTATTTCTAATAAAACATCCAAATCGAATATATCATTTAAACATCTCTTTAATACAAACCTGTTATTAAATTATTACTTTATGTTGAAACATTTGAACCTTTTCATACCAATTTTATAAAGCTTAAAATATTATTGTACACCAAATGTATAACCGAATGGCTTTTAAAATGCAATCATATCAATAATAATTTATGTTTTATTACAAAACAAAATGTATTGCACATTTATGGTGGTTTAAGAAGAATTTTAAGCCTGTAAGTTCTTATGTATGTTATTTATTTAAAATTTAAAATTGTCACTATAAGCAAATTGATAAACTAGTGGAAAAATGTATCTGCAAATCTAAATATCAACTAGTGCTGGGTGCATATTTTTAATATTATATTTTTTACACATAAAATTGACACCTCATTCTTTATTCATTTGCAACATGGAATGTATGTCCATGATTTATTTATTTATATTTCAAGACATTTTAATTTTCTATTAAGTGAATTTGTAAATTATAATCAATCACGCAATATAGTTTTGTCTGTAGGTGCTTTTTTAATAATATAGTAAGTAAATAGTGGTACTTATTCTTTCATTGTTCCAACAAGAAATAAATACATATAATAAATCTAATATCTATTTATATATTGTATAATGTATAAATCATACCTCCTGGAAGACAACACTTAAAATTATTTGATGAAATTGTTTTGAAATAAAATAACATATAAATATGCCTATGTAAAAACTTTTATTGAAAAATTACGTTTGTAAATTATTACTAGAGTCTAGGACGTCTCAAGGTTAATTATATTGTCAACTCAATTATTCTTTAATTGTTGAACCCCATCCTTAACTTTACAATTTATGAAATTATGCAATAGAATTGTTAAAAATCTGTATCTAGAATAAAATTTTTAGTATTATTATACTTATGTTTATAATGAAATTTATACTAATGATACTAATGTATATATATAATTATGTATTATTATATATATTAATTAGTACAATTGTCTTCTTCAGATTGATTTTAATTTATTTCTTTTGCTTGAAAAAGTACCTAATAGCACCAAATGATTTAATTAATAATATGAGGTATATTCTTATTTCTTATTAATTACTGAAAACCTTTAAGAATACCATGTAGAAATATAAAATTACAATAGAAACAACAAAAGCATTTTAATATAAAATTAACAAAATAAAAAATGGAAAATTTCATAAAAAGCACTTACCAACTTCAGTAGAACCTTCCATTTCTGTACCGAGAAAATTTAATAAGGCTTCTTTAAATGATTTAAAATCAACTCTAGAATTTTTATCAGTTTTACTTATTAATGATTTTACAAGTACATCACTTTGATCACTCAATTCTAGTGAATTGCACAATTTTATTAATGAAGTTTCATCAAGTCCTTTATTTGTAATATCATGATTTTTAAACATTTGAAATAATTTTTGTTCGTAAGGATCTAAAGATAATTCCATCTTTCGATATACGTTTTTAAAAAACAAAATTAATTAAAAAATTACTAATGTTTAATATTTATGCATTAATTTGGTATCTATTCTAAAACATTTTCCCTTTTGAGAAATTTATTGAGTACATACAAAAACAATAACACTTGACCAAAATCGATGTTAAGGTTTTTAAAGTCTATTTTTAAAATTTTCTAATATTCTCATTATTTTCATAATCTTAGTTTATTCAAAATAGTTAAAACTAATTAAAATTGTAAATAGATTAAATTAAATTAAAAAATAAATACATAACTTTTTACTCGAAGTTACCATAGGGCAGATTTTAGAAAAATTGTCTCAAAACAAGAAATATTTTGAGGATGACAGCATATTTTCAGTATCGCTGACAATTTAATTTACCATTTGCAAAAACGAAATGACTGGATAATTTATTAAAAAAGTTTAGTCCAGAAAGTAGGAAATCTTAATAACCTATAAAAAAAAAAAAAAAAATTGACATTCATTTTTTTTGTGACCATTTTATTTTATTGAAAATTTTGATTTTACAATATTTTTTTTAAATACTTTTTTTTTTTAAATAAAATGTAGAAAATTACAAGCAATTTCAAATCAATGTTAACACATACAAATAATTTACAAGAAAAAAATTATTTGTGATAGAAACTAATTTGTAAGGTTATGTTAATCCACATCCATAAGTTAAAAGTTTTTCAGATTGGCCATTTAAAAATGTTGATGCGTTTTTAATTAGATGTTCAAGTACTGTAATATTTAATTAATATATTCGTTTTTTTTTTAATTAAAACACAAATTCTATAAGTGATTTTTACATAAAAAATGAAGTTTTCTATTGTATAATGGAAATAATGAATTAAAATTGAAATTTGTTTTAATTATTTTTAATTTCCTTTCAGAAATTTTTCTAAATATATTGGCATTTATGTATGTAATTCATTTCCTTAATATAAGTATTTGTTACGTATAGATTTATACTTTTTAATCATCATTCTCGTCATCTGAATACCATGTTAACCTCTCCTCGTAAAATTTGATTACCAGCTGGGGACACTTTATATTTGCTACTTTTGCTGGTATTAATTCCCCTTGATCCATCCCTTTGAATTGTATAAGGAAGGTAAGCTCCCCAGTTGTATCAGATGCCCCTAAGATTTTAACTGGTTCTAAACCTCTGGCAAAAGCATTATCCTTATCAGGTTTAACAATATATTCAGAGTCTTCATCGCCATCACTATCTCCATCAGATTTCGTTTTTTTGTCATCGTCATTGTCATTACGTTTCCGTTTTGATGCAGCTGTTGTATTATCATTACTTTTTCTTTTATCTGCTGCTTTGCTTCCACCAGATTTTACACTTTTATCCAGCTGTGATTTTTCTTGTTTTGTTCTATCTGCTTCAAAAGCTTCAATCAAATCAGCACAATCCAAATTATCAACTGGTTCCCAAGTATTATCATCTTCTGAATAACCTTTCCATTTTAAAAAATATTCTGTTTTTCCTTTTCGAATTCGTTTATCCAAAATTTTTTCTACAACATATTCTTCTTCAGAAGATTCATCACCACCAGCATTATCATTTTCCTTAGCACTTTTGGTTTTCATATTTATTTGATAACTTTTTAAGATACAAAGATTTCTAAAATGTAAAATATTTTTAAAACAATATTTTTTTTATTACTTATTATAGGAAATCATGAAGATACCTTTATTGTTAAATTTAACTTCCCGCCTAAATACCAATATAAATTTGTTAATTTTCTTATGAAGTTCAACCCGGTTGAATTGTTATCCAAGCCGCTTGTTTTATTTTTATTTTTGACTTTTTTTTTTTTTTTATCTCAATAAGATATTTTCTCTATAAATATATTTAATCATTGTTTTATAAGAATTATATGAAATATCGTTTATTTATTTAAGATTTTATAAATAAAAACTTACTTAAAATTTTATTTTAATTTTCCTAAAATTTATTTTAATTGCAATTGAATTATAAGCAAAGCCAACCAAACTACAGTTAACACACAAATATACATTACACACGCCAAACAAATTTTTGCTTTAAACAATTTTCTAAGCCCTCTCAATTTTGTAGGAATAGAATAGGAAAAAAGAAAGAGACGAAATTAATTCGAAATTCGAAATTCTAGGGAAAGAAAAAGAAAAAAAATTGTTATATTAGAAATTAGAATTGTCAGGTAAAAAAGAATCCGAAAAATATAAACAAAAATATCCATATTCTATTTTACAGAAATTAACATTTTTGATTTTAAAACAATTATAATATAATTAAAAAATGTCAGCACCGTTGCCTCCAGTAGATGATGAAGACAAAAAAAAGGTAAATAAATTTGTGTCAAAAACTATTTTTTGATTTCATAAATAACATCTGATTTTTAAGGGATTCATTATTTTCGGAAGAGATATACAGCAGATACCATGCTTTCGAAATAGCTTTTTATATGGCATTAGTAGTGGACTTGGTGTTGGTACTTTAGCTTTTTTAGGAACTTCTAGAACAAGATTAGCAACCCATATTGGATTTTCGACATTTTTTTGTACAACAATTGTATATTGGTTTACATGCAGGTATTTCTAATAATTAAAAGATAAATTTAACAAATTTTGAGAAATACTGTTCTTAGGTATAATTGGTCAAAGACCAGATTTCATTATAATCAACTACAGGTAGCAATGAAACAACAAGCACTATATGAAGGAACAGATAAAGAAAGAGAAATACAAAAACTAGAAGAAGTTTAAAAATAATATTTAGTAGATTCGGTTTTATAATTGAAATTTTAGAAATTGTTTTGTTAGAATTGTAAATATCCATTAAAAGTAGGATCTATAATATATTTAATTAGTTAAAATTTTGTAAATTATAAGTCTATTTTATTCAGCTCTTTAAATTTTGTAGCACAATTATGTATTACTTGTATGATATGTTTTCAACCATAAAACTTTAAACTAGAGAATAAATACCGTTTAGTTAAATATAAATTAGATATCTTATCATATTGATATCTATGTAAGAACCGATTATAACTTAGATATTCACATTAAACTCAAAATAATGAATTATCAGTACCTTTTAATTCAACTCTTATCGTTCTAAACTAATTTTTATCTAACACCAGAACGGACAAAAATATTACAAAATTATTTTATATACATACATATGCATAAATACACATATTACCTTCTTAAAACTAAACTAACTAATTTTGATAAGTGTAATGCATTATGCAATACTACAGATTAAATGCATAATTTTAAACTTATAAAATTAAAGAAATTTCTTAACCACATCAAATAAAAATAACAAAACCATACAAAACTGTACTTTACTTTTTTTTTCTAAAAATCGTAAAATATGAATAAGCTGTGATAAAAAAGAAATAAATTTAGATATGAATATATGATGTGTATATTTGTATAGAGTGTTCACGTAGAACCTATCTATTTCTATTGTATAGATATTCTTTCATTTGAATCCATTTCGTATTTTATCATTTTAATTTTTTTTTGTTGTCAGTCTCAAATTAAATTCTTAAAACAAAACTAATCAGGGTACTTAAATTAGGGGAAATATAAAGGAAGAGAAAATACAGAATTTGAATGACGTCATGCTGGAATATAAAATATAAAAAAAATTAAACAAATAGAATAAATTAAAGGCATTTTTAATATTTGACGCGTTCGAATAAATGCAAACACTATCTGTTTGATTTTGATAAATTGGCTTATATGCAGATAAGCATGAGACAAGAAACAAATTAGATAGTATATAGTATGTACAAATCCAAAATTATTATATGTATGTAGTTTTTATTTTTCAACTATATACATCATAGATATACATACATAGATGTAAATTTACATTCATATGAAATCCAAATTTTAAATGGTTGCTTTCAAAATTCAATTTTAACATCTGGATTCTAGTTATTGGAGGTAATTTTTTCATTTTTTATTACCTTAGCGTGGTGTCTATAGATATCTATAGTATTTAAAATGTATTGCTTTATCGATATACTTATTGCGTTGCGATCAAAACGTTACGTACTTGTCAGAATATTGCAAATTCATGTTGATCCTAAATGTATATTTTGTAGCGGAATTAACACTATAGAAAGTACCTGTTCTGGTTTAAAACAAAAAAAAATACGAAAATATTTAAATATGTAAGTTCCTTTTTTCAATATTTAGGACATGAACATGGATTTAGGAAGTATTTAAAGCTTCTTCTGTCAGAGCAATATCATTGTGACGCACGTGGCGTCCTAAATAAATTTAAAAATCTGTTTTATATGCAATGCAGTATTGATTATGCAGTAATATACAGTATGTATAATAACTCTGAAGAAGAACTACAGTCTCAAAATCTATTGATCACTAAATGCGTAAGCTTAACTTAAAGGCTAATTTTCATGGAAAAAACTTCATGCGATATCGAATATTTAGAAAGAGTAAACTATACTTAATACTACCAATAGGAAAGAGGGAGAAAAATAATGAATTCAAATATCATGTATCCATAAGAATGTTGATACTTGGTAGTGCGCCAATTTTTTTTGTGTAGATACACATTTTTTACGTATGGTTAAAAATATTCGTATATAAAAAAATATTTATTTCTTAATCTGTTTTTATTATTTTATCGGCATTGCTTATAACCACATAATTTTTTGAAATTTTCGGCTATAACGAATATCTAAATAACTGTATTAGCTTAATTTATTTTAATTTTTTTTTGTATTTACATAATTGTTTTAAGAAATACCTACGTAAATATTTATTTAAAAAAAAATACAATTAAATTAAGAAATTACTAAGCTTTATTTTATTTATTTAAATTAATCATGATTAAGCTTTATTTTATTTTAATAAATATAATAATTCAAAAATTGACGCAATTTATCCAAAGATTATATAAGTATTACTAGTACTACTACTAGTACTACTACTTATATAATCTTTGATTTAACATAATCAAGCATAATTAGATTAAAGTATTTAATTAAATTAAATCTTAAATTAAAAAAAAAAAATATTACTTAAATTGAAAATCTATGTAATTGATAAGCCAATTTTAGAAATTTCGATTTCGAATTTCTTTTATTAATGTTAACATTATATATTATATAAATGTTTATTTTAAATTGTTGGAATTTTTTAGTTTATTTTTATTTAGCCTTTTTTATCTGTTTGGAAATCTGCAAAAGATCAGTATTAGTATGAGGAAACAATTTGGACAGTAGAGAACTTTAATATGTGCAGCGTTACATAATATAAAATTATTTTTAGAAGTAAGTATTTTTTTTTTTCATCTCCGTTCCAAATATTTGCAGTGTCTCTCAGAATTAAAAATTAAAAAAGGGGGGGCCTCGGTGGCCTAGTCGGTAAGAGCGTGTAAAATACGTTGTAAAGACCGAGGGAGTGTGGCCATTAAAAAAAAAAAATTAAAAAAGCTTAATAATGTGTACGTATTGTGAAGAATTATAGGCTGCAATAAAAAAATATGTTTATTGAATAATTCAATTTTTTAATATTTTGTGCCAAATTTTAAATTTAAAGTATTAAAAAATTCGAAAAAGAAAAATATTTTAATAAAGCATTAATTATCAGTTTTTTGATTGGTAAAATTTATTGAAATAAATAAAGTATAAAATTTTAAGACATTAAAGTGCATTTGCAACAGTTTTAGCAATTGTTAATGCTTCTTTTGCAGTCGGAATAATTTGGGAAGTTGGTAAGAGAAAACCATATTTACCAGTATCACGTAATTCAATTGTATAAGTATATGGAATACGTAATACTTTCTTTGACCAATCATCAGAAGCTCCAGAAATTAATCCTAAAACAGTATTTCTATCTGCTGTATAAACTCTTCCTGTTAGCCCTTTTATATTCTGTTAATATACAAAAAAAAAGAAAAATAATAAATACAAAAAACATAATGAATAAATAAATTAACGAATAAATATTAACATACTGTTTTGGCTTGAAGTCCAACTTTTTTCATTTTTGATGCATTTGGTGCAATTCCTTTATTTGTAAATCCCCATGGCCAAATTATAAATTGACCATAACTATGATATGTTAAAAAGGCTTTTATACGTTTATGTTTTTTTAAAAATTTTCTTATTACTCTTGTCTCTGGTTCAGAAAATGCTTTAGTTCCCCGATATACATCACTACATACTTTCTTATCCTGATTTGATGAATTCCAATCAATATTAAAATTACGATTTAAATCAACACCAATACATTTTTCATTTTTATATTTTCGACGATTTTTACGCCAAAGGCGATCTTTATTATGTGAATAAATATATCCATCTGGATTTATAACTGGCATTATATACCTAAATAATAAAAATAACTAAATATAAATTGTTATAAAAACTTGTTATTCTTACCATGTTTTACTTTTTAATTTTGCTGGTAAAGTTTTCCAATTTTTAAGTAAATAATTTGCAATATAAGTTACTGAGGCTGGTGAAATCCATTCACTAAAAATTAGAAAAAAATAAATTTTATATAAAATAATTTTTATTTTTTATATTTAAAAGAAAAATATACCGTGCATGAATTCCTCCGTCAAGCCATATAGCTTTGTTTTTATTAACATTATTTGAAATTCTAAAAGTAAAAAAATTATAGGTAGGTAAGATATAAATTATAAAAGATCTGCAGCCGTGCGTTTTATATTATATCGTGTTATATCTTTATATATATTATACCAACCTTAGTACATACAAATTTCTTTTTTCTACAGATTTTCCAATATTAAAAAGTTTGGTTATTTTTTTATGTTTTTTGGCTAGATAAAATAAAAAACTTCTAATAGTACCGTATTTATGATATTTTTTCCAATTCATAGTTGTTGAACGTTCTGTTCTATTTGGTATACCATAATCAATTATTTCTTGAATATTTGGCATTAAAATTTCAAAACTAGTACCAAGCAAATTTATATAATCTTTAACTTTATTTAAATTTTCTTTTTCAAATGATATATCTACAAAATTTTCCCATTCTTTCCAAACAGACCCACCTAAATACAATATTTGTTTTTATTTTTAAATATGTATGTTTTTTTTTGTTTTTTGTCAAATTAAAAATATTTTTTTTTACCATAATATTCAGTTAAAATATCCAATGCAGTTATATTATTAAAATTCCATAATCGAAGTAATTGTGCTTCATTATAACTTTTTTCAGCTATAACTACATCGTAATTAATTAAAACTAGTAATAAAATAATAGATTGAAACATTACAAATCTTTATTCCATAAATAAAAATTGCATTAATTTTATAACTATTTAATTAAACGAAAATGATTAAACTACTTCTAATTTCTAAAATTATTGTACTTAAATACAATATAAATTAAAATTGAGAAATTATGACGTCTGTTTAAATCTTTCATCATCCAAAAGGAAATATGTACGAGTCTCAATATATAAATGAAGGCTTGTTTAGTAATCGATAGTTGTTAAATTTAATTATTTTTTAATGAAAAAAAAATACAACACTTATATGTATTAAACAAGATTTATGTATGGATGTATATATATCTAAAGACATAAAAAACTTGGACTGTAGATTTTCTTTTTCAGATCTAAATATTAATTCTTTAATCAACATATGCATATGTACATTTGTAAGTATACCTTCAAAATTATATATACATACATACATATGAAATCTATACGATATTCAACACAAAATGTTATAATACATAGAAATAAAAAATAAAAATTAAAATGAAAGGCAGATAATAATAATTTTAAAACTAAAAAATAACATTCAAAGATTGAATTAGGGATAAAAACTAAAAAAATAATATTCAAAGAAATTAAAGAAAGGTTCGATGTTGCCAAAATCAAAACTCAAAATAGTATGAAAATTATTTTAAACTAAATATTTTACAAAGCAAATTTAGCACTTTCAATTAATAATACTTTAAATTTATAGCATTTCAAATTTAAAATACCTTTGATTTTGTATTTAGACTTGTATTTATTTATGATCTTCTAAAATATTAACTAACATTTTCTGTTGTTAGTTCAGATGACAAATAAAATCTTTTATTATTTTTAATAACGCTAAAGTGGTTTTTTTAATAATTAAAACAATAAAAAGATTTATTAAATTTGTATTTTTCTAATAATATTTGAAATTTATTATTCATATCACAATAATAAATATTATCTTAAAATTAATGAGGATTTTTTTTTTATAATCAATCTCTTTATGCAATCGGCATACATAAATATAATAAAAGTAGTACATATACTTATTTTATGTCTAATATAGGGCCTCAGTTGCCCAGTGAGTAGTCTTAATAATAATAATAATACGAGCAAATTATTTCGAGGGCTAGAAGAGACAAATTTGCCTTGAAATCCTTATTTAGATGTCAGTTAATTTAACCATTAAAGTAACATGTACAAAATACAAATTATATATTCGGACAGTTCTTACATACGCTTACAGTATTTAGTGTAAAGTTTTAGATTTTTTTTTCACATTAAATGGCGATCTGAAGAGTATTTCAGCGAGATATTTTACGTGTAATATATGTATATAGGCAATTTTTATAGAAAAATAGGTTCTTTTAAATATGAAAATAACTCTTTATTACTTTATAGAACTGCTAATTGCCCAAAAATCGATATTGTTATTGTTATTTAAAAAAAACTGTATAATTATTAGAAGTTATAGAATTTTTGAAATATAATTTATCAAAACCTTAAGCGTAATTGAATGGCTCTAAAACACATTTCATATTGATTTTTTTTCCAAAGATAGTTTGTCCGAAGATTGTAATTTATTAGAATTTTATTTTTATATTTGAAAAAAAAAAAAATATATTATTTATGATTTTTCATTTTTAATGGAAGTTAATCATAAACATTATAGTTCATAGAGACATAGAGTTCTTTTTAAATGAAACCGTGTTACATTCTAGTTGAGACTAAAGGACGGTAAGTATAAGTTTGATCTAATAATCTCTTCTTAATCTTTAAGGTTCAAAAATTTTTAAAGTTTAAGGTTAATGGGTCAAAAGGGATTAACAGAACTGAGTGCAAAATAACGAAATAGTCTATGATGCACCAAAAAATTTCTCTAAAAACTCATGTAAAGAATGTGTCTAAAAATCATCCGAAAAATGTCGAACAAAAAAAAAAAACTAAGTTTCAGTTTCAAATATATTAATGTATAATAAACGTATATCTAATATGTATATTTTTTTAACTAAAATATTGTAACAATCAAAATGCATTGGCAACCGCTTTAGCAACTTCTAGAGCTTCTTTTGCTGTATTAATAATTTGGTTAGCTGGTAGTACAAACCCATAAGATCCTGTATCACGTAATTCAACTGTATATGTATATGAAATACCTAAAACTTTTTTTGTCCAATCATCAGAAGCTCCAGCTATTAATCCTAGTAATGTACTTCTTGAAGTTGTATAAGATTTTCCGGTCAAAGCTTTTATGTTCTAAATATGTAAAGAAAATTAAATTATTTTTTAATAAAACAAAATATAATTTTCATATAGTTTTATATTACGGATGCAGCTTTAATAGCAACACTTTTCATTGATGAAGCATTTGGTGCTGTACTCGAATACGTATAACCCCATGGCCATAAAATATATTGCCCATAACTATGATATGTTAACATTCCTTTTAATAGACTTTTATTATTTGTTAAAAATGTTTTAACAGCTGTACTCTCTTTTTCAGAGAATGACGATAATCCTTTAAATGTGTCACTACAAATATCTGTTGATTGGCTATTTGAATTCCAATCAATATTAAAATTACGATTTAAATCAACACCAACACAAGTTGTAGTTGTAAATTTTTTACGATTTTTACGCCATAATCGATCATTTGTCCATGTATAAGAATAACCATCAGGATTCATAAGTGGCATAATATACCTTTAATTAAAATTTATTAAACTTTTAAAATAATGTTATGTAATTATAATTTTACATATTATTTTAATTTTATTATTTTACCATGTTTTATTTTTTAATTTTGTTGGTAAAGAATTCCAGTTGGTTAATAAATAATTAATTATATAAGTAACAGATGCTGGTGAAATCCATTCACTATAATTCAAATATTTTAATTATATATTTTATATGAATAAATAAAATATATTATAAGATTAAATTTACCGCGCATGAATACCTCCATCAAGCCATATAGCTTTATTACTGGCAACATTATTTGAGATTCTGTAAAAATAATAATTTGCAGATATCAATATATAGTACCTATATATAAAGTAATGTTGGATGATAACAGAATTAGACTAAACATACCTTAATACCAATAATTTTCTATTTTCAAATGTCGTTCCAATTTTAAAAAGTTTTGCAATACTTGGATATTGTGTTTGCATTAAGTATAAAAAATCAATAATAGTGGCATAATCATAATAATTACTCCAATTCATAGAAGTTGCACGTTTTGTTTTATTTGGTGCACTATGATTAATTAATTCTTGTATATTTGGTATTAATATATCATAATTAATACCTAAATCTTCAATATGATCTTTTAAATTTGATAATTTATCATTCTCAAAAGAAACATCTATACTATTTAATGAATGTTTCCATATATTACCACCTAAAATTAAGGGGAGAGTGTATATATATATATTTTTTTTTATTTAGAACAATTTCAGATACAATATTGAATATTTTATTTAATCTAAAGAATAATTTACGTACCAAAATTTTCAATTAAATTATCTACAATAATTGAATTATTTATATCATTTAATCGAAATAATTGTGCACCATCATAGCTCTTTTGAGCTATTGAATAATTAAAAAATATAGATAAAATTATATATGGTAACATTTTAAAGGATTAAAAATGGTATAAAAATTATAATTTAAATTTTATTTATTTATTTTATTTTATTAATCAATTTTTTAAACTTTTTAGTTGAACCGATTAATAGAACTATTTTAATTTAAAATTATATTTTACTTTTTAAATAAGTCCCGCTGCTTTATTTTATATATATATATATTTTTTTTTTTTTTTCAGAAATAAAATATTGACGTAACATTAATTTATTTTTTTTGTATAAGATTTATTTATTAAAAACAAAGTGTACAAAAATTATCTATTCTTATTGTTATTAGTTTAGGTGATTTTTTTAAATACGTTATATTATGTATATATGTACAGCTCAACTGTATATATATTTTCATACATACATATGTACTTGTATTTAAATAAAGAGAAAATTTATTATTTATTTAAAAGAAGGCAGTATGTAAAATCAAAGTTTTTTAAATGAGCACATTTTTAAAATGAAAAGTATAAAAAATTGCAATATTTTTTTTATAAAGAAAATTGTAAAAAAAAAAACAAGACAAAAACTTTCTTAAAGTTTTAAAAAAAAATCGTTTAAAATTAGCGTAGATGATAAGTTTTCCAGAGTTTTCCAGTGCAAAAGTGACATCTCGATTCTCGACCAGACCTCATAGGTATATTTAATTGAGAACTGGTATGGTATAAAAAAAATTATAACCTATGTTTTGTAAGACAACATGTTAGGTTTTGCTTGAATCCTATATGGGAGATATGAAGAAGAGTATAAAATTTTGCAAAATGTGAGTCTCATACTAATGCATATAATTGTAAATTAACAGTTTTATCTGTACTCAAATAATTTAAAAGTTTTGAAAAGGAACGGGACAAAATAAAAATATAAAAGAACAAATTGTTTTCAAAATTTTTTGAAATGAACTAAAAAAAACCCTATAATTATTTTAATCAAACACGAAAGAAATGTTTAATTTAATTTTAATTACACAAATAAATTAAATAATATAAAAAATTTAGATTAATAATAAAATTTATGTTGTATAAAAAAAGGATAAAAGTTTATAATATGTATTAATTAATTATTTGCACTTTAAAATGGTTAATTTTATTATTTTTCCACTATTGAAATTAAAATGTGTTTTATGAATGGGTTCAAATTTTAAATACAATTTAAGAAAAAGCTTATGAATTATGGATGGTTTAAATTTTTATTTTTTATAACTTCAGATAGTATCTAGCTTTAACTTGAAAAGATGAAAATGTTAAGAAAACTTAAAATATGTTAACGGTGTAGATTTTAAATAAAAATCATAGTAATAAGTAAAATTAGAACTAATATTGAAAAAAGTGACATCGACTTAGTGACAGTTTTGTAATACCAGCTGGGTAATACTTCTATAGCTTGTAGTTGAAATTTCAATTCAATGGAAATTTTTAATGGAAAATGAAATATAAAAATGAAAAGCACTTACTATTAGTATATATGCAGTATGTTGAAGTCATTCATCTAAGATATAAAGAATAATTTTGCTGTACGTTTAAAATTTTATAAGTGTAATTTTTATATACGGATGTTTCGCCATGGGTGGGAATTATTATAGTAATTGATACAGAAGAGCAAAATAAGTACTATACAGAAAATTTTAGATAATTATGTATATACAAACCTATAATAGTTTCTATACTATATCTACTAAATATTGAACACTTTTTTGAAGACAAATTTTTACGGATAAAAAATTATAGAATATTTATATTTGAATTATACAGTTTTCTTTGTTATGTTTTGATTATTTTGATTTTTTTTTGTATCATCTGCTGTTAATAAATCGCTGTAATTTTCATAAAACTATTTTATACCTATTTTGTTTTTTTTATTTAAAATCAACTTTTTATTATCAAAATAAAATATATTTTTAAATTGCATTTGCAACTGCTTTAACAACTTCTAAAGCTTCTATTGCCGTTGGAATAATTTGATTAGTTGGTAATATAAAATTATAATATCCTTTATCACGTAACTCAATCGTATAAGTATATGGAGTTTTTAATAATGCTTTTACCCAATCATCAGAAGCACCAGCAATTGTTCCTAACGCTGTATCTCTTAAGGCTGAATAAGAGGTTCCTGTTAATGCTTTAATATTCTGAAAATTTAAAAAAAAAAAACAAACAAAAAAAAGTAAAAAAAAAATTGGAATATATTATAAATAATGTTTTAAAATACCGCTGCAGCAATATCAGCAACAGTTTTCATTTCTAAAGTATTTGGTGCTTCACCGGCGTGTGTATAACCCCATGGCCACAAAATATATTGCCCAAAACTGTGGTAAGTTAACATTGCTTTTAATAGAGCACTATTATTAGTTAAGAATGTTGATACGGCAATTGTTTCTTTCTCAGAAAATGCAGCAGTTCCTTTAAAAGTTTCACTACAAGGATTTGAAGATTGTGAACTGCCATTCCAATCAATATCAAAATTTCTATTTAAATCTACACCAACACAAGTACTTGTCGATAAGGTTCTACGATTTTTACGCCATAATCGATTATTTGTCCATGTATAAGAATAACCATCAGGATTAAAAACTGGTAAAATATACCTATAATATTTTTTTTTTATCAATTTAAAAAAAAAAAATATAGAATATAAGTATTATTTTTATTTAAAATTTGTATTTTATATACCATGTTTTATTTTTTAAGGTTTCTGGTAGAGAAGTCCAATTTGTTAATAAATAATTTATTATATAAGTGACTGATGCGGGTGATATCCATTCTCTAATAAAAAAAAAAATAGATTTAATAAATTTCTTTTTTTTTTTTAATTTTTAATATAAGTCATTAAAATTAAACTGACCTGGCATGAATTCCACCATCAATCCATATTGCGTTATTACTTGAAATGTTATTAGAAATTCTAAAAAAAATTTTTTAATTTAAAATATTCATAAAATTAATTTTTTATATTACCTTAATACTAATAAATCTCGACCTTCAAATGTTGTACCAATATTTATAACAGAAGCAATACTTGGATATTTTGCTGGTAAAGAATTAATATAATCCTTTATGGTATCATATGTTTGATAATTTGACCAATTCATTGTAATTGATCGTTTTGTTCTATTCGTTGAATTTTCGTTGATTTTTTCTTGCAAATCATGTATTATTATGTCATAGTTAATACCGAAACTATTAAGATAATCTTTTACTTTTGATAATACATTTTTTGGAAAAGAAATATGCAAAATTTCTTTAGTTTCTTTCCATATATTGCCATCTAATTAAAAAAAAAAAAAACAAAGAAAACTTTTATAGTTTATTTATCGAACAATCTTTAAGCTATGATTAATAACAAAATATCATTGTAGAAAATCTTGATTTTTAATTATAAAAAAAAAAAATTAGCAAATTTAAGTAAATTTTTTAATTATTTTAAGAAAGATTGGATTGTGTATAATGATATTATGAAATTTAAGAAATTTGTTTGCTCGGTATACGTATTTAATCATATTTTATTTATTTAGCAAACTATATAAGTTTTCGAACCGCATACCACTTTAAATTATATTATATCAACCCGCATTCCATAATATATAATATTTTTTAATTTTGAATTAAGAATTTAACAACTATATTAAAGCTTTTTTTTTTTAACTTTATCCCTACTATAAATACAAGCACATGTTCATTTTATCTATATCTAATCTATAATTTGAAATTTATATTTTCTGTAACGCATATTATATAATATATATATATATATATATGCATATATAATTTCGTATTTAATATAATATTAATAATAATTAATTTATTCTGAACCTTTTTATTCTATCGTGCTATAAGTATATACAATAACCAAACATGGATTTTTGCTATAGTGGTTTTGTAACAGTCAATTTATTGAGTCACGCAATAAAATAAAAATTAGAATTCAATACATATTAAAATGAAAAATTATTTAAATATTAAAATGTATAACCAAGTATAACTAATATCATTAAAAAAACAAAAAAAAAAGTAAAATATTTAATTAACATAACATTTACATATTTTAGCTTAGTACAAAACTATACTCTCACACCATATCAGTTATTTCCATTTCTTCATTTACTTAACTTATGAATTGTTCATATTATAATCTTTATTAATATAAATATTATATGATATATATTATATATATAGACAAAATTCTTAAATATATTACAAACCAAAAACATTCACTAAATAATCAATTCTTGATGAATTAATATTATCCTTGTAATTATATAAACGTAATAATTGTGCACCACTATAATCGTTTTGTTCAAATGTATTACAAGTAGACTTACAAACAAAACCGAATATCAATAATATTAAAATGTATTGTGTCATTTTTAATCGATAACTATATATAATATAATATAATAAATATACAACTATAATTTAAAATTTTTTAATAATCCTTAAAAATAAATTTCAAAACTATATTATTCTATAATGATAAATTATAAATCAAGTTAAGTTAAACTTAAAATATTTTTAAATTTATTTGACGTAAACGAATTAATTGTTAACTTCTTTCTAATAATAATGAAATTATTAAATAAATAAAATTAAATAATGTCAATAGCAATTTTATTTATTATTAGCATAGCTGAAATTGATCAGCCTTTATAATAAATTTTAAACAATTAGGTAATAAAAATAAGAAATAAAAAGAAGATACCGAAATTTTGAAATAATATTAACTTATTTTATTATTTAACTTTATTAGTAGTTATAGATAAATAAATCGTGCAACAAAATATTTTTCTTTTAATTAAATTTTTATTATGTTTTATATTTTCTTATCACAATGAAAAAAGAATATAAATGAAAGCGTTAATTAACGAAATTGTATTTAAATATTACGTAAAGTAAAAAACAAAAAAAAAAAAAAAACAAAAATAAACAAAAAAATCCTTTTATATATTATTTAAACACTTTTGGAACATTTTAAGCGCCGTACTGTATGCAATTTGCAAAAACAACAAAATAAATGACCACGTTTTAAACTTAAAGCATATTAAAATAAGTATGTATGAATAATTTTTTTTTTTTTAAACTATAAACAGCTATCAAATAAAAATTGATAAGATGTCCTTGTAATTCATTTAAATTAAATTGTTCGTTTTTTGTAACAGATGACTCCCGTAGTGCATTATTTGTATTCTGTTGTCTTATACTTATAATTTTTATAAGAAAAAAAAACAAAAAAAAAAAAACGATAAAAGCGGACTGATAAAAGCGGACTGATGAAAACTATAAAAAAATCGTATAATGCCTATTACACCTGTACTATTTTGTTTGATAATAATTTTATATTTTTTAATGTCAAATAAATAAAAAAACAAAAATACACTATATGTATATACAAAGCTTTTTAATTAAATATTATAATATAGAATACTTGCATTTAATTAAATTAAAAATAAAACACGAATTTTAAAATTCTTATTAAAAGCTTTTTATTTTAAAAGTAAAGAATAAAATATCGAATATAAATTGTTTTTTTTTTTCTTTTAAATTCAAAGTAAAATGAAATATATTAAAATCTGAATGAATCGAATCGAATAAATTTAAATTTATAGTTATCAGTTAAGAAGAATCCAAAATTTATGTACAGATTAATTATATATGTATAGATATTGTATAGCACAAAAAAATTTGAAGATTTTTTGTTTAAATTCCTTTTTACTTGTTGACTTTATTATAGTAGTTATATATACTATATAAATGTGAATAACAATTTGAAAATGATTTGTTAGATTAAAATAAAAATGAAGTAACTACTACTACCAATGGCTCCTATGACTGGTGTAATTATTGTTTTTGGTACCATTTTCCAGAGTAACGGTTTACGGTGTTGGCCATTTTAAAAAAAATTGATTACACAGATCATATTATATAATTATAATAAACTGCTATAATATACACAATATATATGTATGTATATGTAATATGCAAATGATGTAAAGATAAAACTCCTAAAAAAAATCAGAAGCTTATGCATTATTTCAAGATTTGTAGATGGCCTAGTGTCTACTACATTTTCTATATATATAACCCTATACATGTGTTTTTTTTTTAAATAAGACCACAATATAGGTTTCTTCTCTTACATCTGCGTCTATACGTAGGGATAAGCATATAGGATGCGCATACTTCTGAATGCACGAATATTTTGCATTCAACGTGCATACACTTGTTCATGTAAGCAACAAATTTTTATTTTGACATACATACATACTATCAGATGTATATTTTGTCTGACAAATTTTTTGTTGAGAAAAATTATATTATTTTAAAATTATACATGACATTAATAACCAAAGAATTATTTTGAATTTATAAAAAACTAATTTATGTATATAAAAATTTAGCTAGCATTTTATTATTTTTTTCTTACAGGCCCTACTAGGCATTATTTGCTTATATGTTGTCTATTTAATAAGACGGTTCTGGATGTAATGTACATATATTATAAAATCTACAAAATTTTTCAAAGTAATTAATAATATTTTCAACTTCTTTATATTTTAAGTTTACAATTTATTGAGTAATTAATTGGATTTTTTATACATAATCTTCACGAGTGATTGGAAATTTATCAATTTATGAATGAAATTTCAATAAATATGTATTGTAAAACGAAGCATTTTTCATACTTTTACTTTAGTATTTAAATCTGTTGTAGGAATTCATTTTCATTTAAGTTTTTAATTGTTTTTTATCTCTTGTAGAATAATAATTAGTTCATATTGACGTTATTAATTAATTAAAATATTTTCGAAATTTTGTATCTATTCTATAAATTTAATTTAATCTTTGTATAATTTGGTATAACCTTTATTTGGTTTATTAGCACGTTTAAAATTTTCTTCATTTGATTAAATTAATTAGATACATACATATGTATATGTATTTTGAGTTGTTTGCGTTTTTTCGGTATAATAACTAAGTTGGAATATCACGTATAGTTTTTTTTTTTTAATATAACAAAATAGTAATAAGCAAACATTAAAAAATGCTAAATAATAAAAAATAATATACAAGAAAAAAGTAACATGAATATTATTCTTAAAGCTATAGATACATAATGATAATATGTAGAAAATATTAAATTTTTAACATCATTAATGCACGTCTGTTGATACAACTATATACGATACAACGATACAACGAGGTAAATTGATTTATAGTTATATCGTTATATTAAAACAAATAACTATATGTGATTGTATGAGATTGTTTGCAGAAAAACTTACTAGATAATGAATGATTAACAAAGTTTATTTCAAATTAATTCAATACACAAATCAATTAATATAAAAAAACCAAAAAAATAATTTTATTAAATATGTATTATTAATACAAATTAAAATTTATTGATTTGAAATTTGATTTAACACATTATACTTTAATATTTTCTTTGTAAGCGAAAAAAAAAAACTGGAATAAATTATTTCTATATATTTTGTCAGCGCTGAGCAGATATATTTATTAATTTAAATAAAGATTTAAAAGTTTAATTCATAAATTAAATAATACATGATACCACAAATTCTCTTGTTTGAACTTTTCTTTTTTAAAAATGATTCATAAAACCACACAAAAATTTATTATAAAATATTCCCTATATTTTCTGTTTTTTTTTTTTTTTATTAATTCAAAAAGCTTTGAATTTCTTTTTAAAGCTTTAAGAATTTCTTTTTTATAATACATTTAATTATTTAGAATTCTATTTATAATAAAAATAATTTCAAATTAACATCATTAATAACTTTTATCAAATTTTAAATGTGTACATGAAAAACGATCAATTTATACGTATAGAATATTCACTCATTCCATAAAGTTTATAGACTAGATTTATAATTTTATTAGAATGGCTTTATTTACGGTTATTGTCGAATTAGAAAATAATAAAATAATTATATTTAATATAAATGTAATTAAATACGAACAATTACTTAATATTTAATTGAAATGAAAATAAATTTTATGTAAGTATGTATGTAAGTAGGTAGACTAGAATAGTTTATTTAAATCTATTTTTAGTTATAATATACATATATGAATATACAATATATGTACATAAAAAATAGAAATACATATATTTTTATTATTATTATTATTATTATTATGTTCTTACATATTATATGTATAGAAAAATATAGAATTAATTATATTATTTATTTCCGAAAATTAAATATTAAATAATATTATCAGTTATGATATTTGTTTTCAGTTAAATTAATATTTTTTTATTTCTCTTTTCTTTAGATTATTACATGATAAACGTTGGTCCTTCAAGTTCAAGATCTACTCTAAATATTAATTGAAATTGTATAATAGTTTAGATGTTTAGATACTGATATAATATTTACATATTTTTTCTGGATTTTAATAATGGTGTAATATGTTGCAAAATTTAATTTATTTTAACAAACTTGTTAGATTGAATTATGGAATATTAAAAAAATATTTGTATTGCTAAATGATGATATGTAGTATCTATGTACTGTACTAGAGTTTTAAAAGAATTTTTAAAATCAAATTTCTATTACCTATTGACATCAACACGATTTATATTTTATAACACGATATCTATAGGAAATCAAATCAATCAAATTTCAGATAATTATATTTACAATACCGGCAATCTCAGATAATTCAAAATTCGGAAATTTTAAAATTTAGACAATTCAAATATTCAGATAAATAATTAAGAAAAAATTTGATTTTAAACTTTCATGCGAAAAATTTGAACTGAAACTAATTTTTCTGAATTATTTTGCCTAAATAAAGTTGAACTGAGTCTGTATGAATTTTTGTTCGTATTTTTTAAAATTAATTTTGCACTCGTCAACAAAAAAAAAAAAAATGAATTTTCTCCTCACAGAATAAGAAATTAAAAATTACATTTTTGCTACTCATATACGATAAATTATTTCCGCTGAAAACTTATTATTGATACATATGTATGTAAATTATAACAAAGCTTTTTAATTGTTAAATTTCTATGTCCTCCTTTTTGTGGTTTCACTATGTATTTTTTTCGGATAAGTAAAAACTTAATTTTAAATAAAAACGAAGAAGAATACAGTTGTCTTTGTCAACTCTTAGCTACCCGTACGAACCCATTAGTATGTTCATAGTCTGTTACTCTGCTTATAATATTATTTTTTTAATTTTTCAGTATTTTAAAATAATTTGGATGAATTTTACAATTTTTAGAATTATGGTTTGTACTTTGATTCAAATTAGGTATGTATGTATATGTTTACACATTCTTCAGAAGCAAATTCTAACCTATCCATCTAACGATTATTAATCTGAAACTTTTATAAATATCCTATTACCATTTATTAATAAGCGGCAAATGATATTAATTTATATTAAACCTACTACAAAATACAAAATATATATATGTATGTTAATATGCATGCATATGTTTTCATACATATATAAATTATTAATTACTATATATCGCCATACATTGCAATATTTCTTCAAAAATATGTCATTCATAAAAAAATTTCTTATAAATACAACAAAATATACGTATATATGCCGCTATATATATATATACATTCATATATAAATATTCTTATAACATATACATCATTCATTCATCAGTGACATATACGATATGTAAATAAACATGATATAAAGCATGTATACCAATATCATATAAATATAAATTCTTTAAGCAACCGTCATGTTTTTTATTTATTTACATTTTGTTGTGCTACGCGGTACGCCACTTTCGTTAACATTTTCACATTGAAAATATACCTTCTAGAACATTTTCACCTTGAAAATATACCTTATAGAACCTTGTGTTATAACAATTTAAAAATAGACTTTTTTCAAACTTTGGCAGGCTGTAGCATCGTAACGGGTGGGGCTACAGAAAAAAGTTACTTCATTTTTTTAGGATAATTATTCGCAATTAAAATTTCATTGCTCTACATTAAATGATATAGAACTTTTGAGAAATTTTTATTAAAAATGTGGAGTTCAAAAAATTAGTTGGTCGAGAGGTACCCGACGTTTTGGCCGGATCTTAACCAAAAAAAATAGGGAACCTACAAATTGATCCAAGAATATTGTGTATTCATTTCAAGACTCTAGCTTTCTTAGTTTTTGAGTTATCGTGCTGACGGACGGACGGACAAAGTTAAATCGACTCAAAATTTCATTCTGATTCAATACATACCTTTAAAGGAATATCTAGCTTGCTTATTTCGAGGTGTTACAAACGGAGGACCAATTTTATTATACCCAATACTATCGTATGGGTATAAATATTGAAATCAATTATTAAAAATATATACATGTGCTTTATTATTTAGATATCCTTAAATTGAATGCATTTCAATACATTAATATCATCTTCAGCATTATAAATATTCGCGAAAACGCATTATTATTAAATTAGTTTTAAAAAAGCTAAAAAACATTTTACTTTAGTACAGAAAAAGTCCGGTGCTTCTAAATAAATAAACTAGTCTTCATTTTGAATATTTTGAACTTTGCTCATTCTGAATAATTTGGAGTTTATCTGAATTTTAAACCATGCGATAATTTTCTAATGCTATTTTATATGAACCCACATCAATATAAATATTGCAGGTATATCATGTAAATTTAGTTTTAAAAGTATTTTGACAAATTATCCAATTTATATAAATTGTATTTTAATACATATAATTATTTTAATATATGTATCAATACATGCAATTAATATAAACAACTCACACACAACATGCAATAAGTTATAATTAAAAAGAAATAAAGGAAATTGTACTGTACATATGAATTAAGTTATGTAAATACATACATACATACATACATATATTTATGCATGTTTATAAATATGAACGCAATTGGGTCATAAGGTAAATGAACGTATCGTCAGAGACAATTTGTCTCTGTGTCGTATTTATAAATATATGTATCTACAAATGATATTCTGAAATTAAATGTTGAGTCATGCTGATAATTAAATAGAGATATTAAATTGCATATCACTAGGTTTCAATTTCTTACACCCACTTAAAAGAAAAATCAAAATTGTTGTTGCAATCACGCTGTATATCTAATAAAATAACTAATTAATTGAAATCTTTCTAAACCCAGTTAATAAGTTTAATTATGGTTTAATCACTTTATACTACCAAAAGCTTATTTTTTTGCGCTGGTACAGTTCAAAAAAAACTATTGGCAAAAACAAAATTGTTGTTGCAAACACCACGTGTATTTATTAACTAATTAATTAAAATCTTTCAAAACTAGTTAATAAGTTTAATCGTGATTTAATCACTATACTATCAAAAGCTTATTTTTTTTTTGCGCTGGTACAGTTCAAAAAACTATTGACAAAAAAAAATATTTTTATAAATAATGACAATAAAACTACCTATACCGATGAGAAATAATATGTTTTTACATATATAGCTTCTTTATAATAATCAATTATTGAAAAATATATGCTTCTATAGTCTCTGCTGCTATTGTTATTTATTAATTCTGAAATTTTTCTAGATAAAAAAAACACATGTATGTGTTATGTATAGGTATATATATATAAGAATACATAGTATTTGCATGTTTGGAATTTTTCTTCTTTTGGATATCGAAGATAATGAATAAAGTTATAAAAATCTAAAATTAATGAAATTCTTGTCTAAATCGTAAAATTCTGTATATAAAACAATTAATTTTTTTGCTGTCACGTACACCCTTTTTTTAAAAGATTTTATCAACGATAAAAAACTGAAAATGATGATGCTACAAATCAATATAATACATACATATATGTATGTTCATAATATAAATTATTATTACTGTGTTAAAATTTTATTAAATCGAACTTTTAAATTAAAAATAGTTTTTTTTTGTAATTAAAATATTTTTTTATTTTTACATAATAAATCTAAGTATAAATAAGTATAAAACTGAAATTAATTTTGAGAAAATTAATTAATAACAATATTATGGCAAAAAAGGATACATTATGAAATTGTTTTTTTTATTATAAAATTCATTTCATAGTAACTAATTATGCAAAATTAAATTCTTAAGAAATACTTTAAAGGTTATTAATCTTTGGATTGTTTTTATTCTTTTTTTGTTTGGGTTTTTGCATGTATAATTAATTTATATTTTGAATTAAATGAATTTTATAAAATCATCAGCTTTTAGCGAGATTCTATAGATAGAGAATATATAAAACAAATTATTTTGTTTGTTATGCAATCATGTTATCAGACTTTTTTTTTTTGATTTAAGTTATATAAATTTTTAAATAACACAATTTTTACAAATGAATTCATAAGATTATAGAAAAATACTAGTGATTTTGAACTATACTATAACTAATTATTTAAAATTATTTTACAATTCATCAGCAAAATGATTCATATTTTCTAATTGATCTCCAAATTCTGTTGCTTCACTACCAACAAATGTTTCTGAATTTTCAATTATTTCTGCATAACTTAGTCTATCATCATGATCATTGTCACTGGTTGCAAATAAATGATCAACTTCTTCAATTGCAACTTGTTCCTGACTTGGTACAACCCAAGATAAAATTTCATCACCAGTTAAAAATCCGTCGTTATTTTTATCTTGTTCATCGAATTTTGTTCTTTCCTCAAAGAGCCATTCCTTGTCTTGATGTTGAGCTTCATCACTAACATATTCTTTGAAATCAATTTTACCATCTTTATTTGTATCTCTTTCTAATAATGTTTGCTGCAAAACTAAGGGTAACATTTCCGCACTTTCTTCTGGATTTTGGAATAGAACAAATTCTTCTCTTGTTAATTGACCGTCTTTATTAAGATCGGCTCCAAAGAACATGATTTTATCATTTTCGAACATTAGTGTATCTTCTGATTCAATTGTTGTTTCATTTTCTGTTCCATATGTAGCAACTAAATATTCATGCCATGACACAAAATCATTATTATCATCATCAACTTCTTCAAAATGATCAGTTGCTTCTTCTTCAGCTAATTTTCTGAAAAATTTATTTTGTAAATATATATTTATTCATTAGTTTATTTTTTGATGTAAAAATTGTTCAGAAACAACATTTTATATAAATTTAAATTGACACGTCATCCTCTTTTAATATGTTTAATAAGAAATATTTAAATATTGATTTTGAAAATTACTTAAAAGATCTAATAATCCATGCTTTAAGTTCATGCCGATCAATGAAACCATCTTTGTTTAAATCCATTTTGATGACAAGAAGTCCTAGACGTTTGTTCGCTTCCTCTACGCTTAATGAATCAAATTCTTCTGCTTCTTTGACACTGCCTGTACAAATTTTTGTTAACATTGAAAGCATTATGTAATTTTGAATATTTAAAAAACTTATTATGTACCTAATATTGCTTCATGATCAAATTCAACATGATGTTCTCCATCTTCATTATGATGAAGATCTCTTGCATTATAGACACCATCTTTTAGTCTTTCTTTGCTATTATGTTTTTCATGTTTATGGGTTGAAGCAGCTTGCACCGCTAATAATATACTTAAGGTAACTATTAAAAAACTTATATTGGATTGCATTTTTATTATTTTTTTTTGGCACTGTTAAGTTGCTTTTTGTTTTTTTTTGCACTAAATTCACTTTTGCAAATTCTATTTTAAATCCAAAGGTGAACGTCCTCCAAACTGTTTTATTACCAAGCACAAACACAACCTATTGAATCAAAGACCTATAAGAAAATAAATTAATTCTAGAAAAATTTCTGTACTAAAGTTAAATTTTTATTAAAATCTAAACTTGTTGTGTTAGTAAATTATGTTCTAAGCATTTTTTTCTGTCATAATTTATTGAAAACAAAAAAAATGTTACCTGGACAAAAAAAAATGGTTTTTTTTTTATACTTGAATAAAAAAAATCAAATATAAATTAATAAAACGTCACTCAATTTTTAATTCTTATATCACCGGAAAAAACGTACGTGGTGTAAACAAAAGATGTTAAGTATTTAAAAATAAAACTAAAACAATAAATAAATTCTATTTTCTTTTATGGTTTTTGTTTGGTAATGTATATTTGCATACATTTGTATGTTTCTTCTTAATTTTTTAAGAACAAAAGTGTAACAAATGTACATCTACATTCATACACATAAAAAATACGCCGGTCTATATATGATTTTTGCCAAATGCGCCATCTATTGGTTATCACTTAAAATAACTTTAGTTTCATTTAAGAATTATTTTTAAAAATCGATTTTTGATATACTAAAAACTTTTTTGATTTTGACAGATGAAAGTCAAAGTCATCAAGAAAACTTCTAGTAAACGAGACAAATTAAATTTTAAGATATTTGTTTTATAAATCAGGTTAAATTATTTAAATTTATCTCAATTATATTAATTGTAAAACAGTATATTTTAATTGAAGAATAAACATAAGGTAAGTGACTTTAAATTAAATTAATTTTTTTAGTAATTTGGAAAGTTTTTTTTAAGTTAAATTTAAATATAAACACTCAAGAATTCACAATTTGCGGTCTTATTAGGTAGGATTAATTACATAAAATAATTACGGCAAAATAATATGCAAATTAACCAAATTTATAATTTATGGTAAATAAAATTGAAGCAATATATATGTGATATTGAAAATAAATTAAATTGTAATCTTTAAAAGCATATTTACTTATGATGTCATTGAAATGCAACTATGTATAGTTTTTAAGTACAATAGATTTAATAATATTACGTCGCATATTGATGCTAGTACGTATGACTATGAATTTGATCTTTACAGGTTTTTACTAAGTGATGTAATTTTATTAAAGTTTATAATGTATTATTATAATAATAAAAATTTATTTCTTAAAAAGAAATGTGTGTAATAGCGAAAAAAAAAGCAATTTTAAAAATACATATGTATGTAAATAGTTTTTTTTTTAATAAAAGAACGTATTATAATAATATGTATAAATAATTTCATTGAGTTATTTTTTAAATATTAAATTTATATGTATTTGAATAAACTCGCATACTTTATCTAATTAAATATATAAATCCAATTATAATTATCAAAATTTTCTTGACAGAACTAAACTAGAGTTATATCTGGTTGTATATTGTTTTGCGAAGATAACTTAAGACTAATTATATAATATATATGTATGTATATATATAAATATAAGTGTATATATATATTAATTCATAATCGATCTTAGTTAGAAATTTGAATTCAAATTTTTTCTTATAATTTAAGATCTATTTGTTTACGTAGATAGTTTGTATGAAGTGTACTTATTTTTTAATGGTTTTTATTTTATTTTTATTTAGGAAATTTGTGAAACTGTATAAATTATACATTTAAGATCTATTTGTTTATGTAGATAGTTTGTATGAAGTGTACTTATTTTTTAATGGTTTTTATTTTATTTTTATTTAGGAAATTTCTAAAACTGTATAAATTATACATTATAAACGTAATTTAATTTAATTTTTTAAAAAGTCAGGTTTCGAATTTTTTTTTTTTAAATATTTTTTAATATTAGCATGATTTTCTTCAAAATTAATTATAATTTTTAGCTGATACAATTTTTTGATCAAAAAAAAAATTAAAATTATAACATCAATAAAAAATGTTTTATTATTTCCAATAATTTCCAACCCGTAAACTATTATACTTGATAATAATTAATTACATTAGAGTATTAAAAACAGATATTTTCGGCAAATTTATATATTATATAATACAATTCATTTTAAATTTTAATTTAAAGTTTTGGAAATATATGGAATTGTGATAAAATGTAAAACAAAAATTTTATTTTTTAATAATAAATATATTTATCATTATTTATTTTGAAAAAATTATGAATTTTATGTACATATATTTAATTTTTATTACTATTTTATAATTATTTCCTTTTATTTTTCTTCTACAACAAATTAATTGACACTGGGTGTAGTATAATTCCTATATCCTTGTTATAAAATAACAATACATAATAGCAACATACAATAAATATAACGTATATAAAATTTTTAATGTTTTATATTAGTATATTAGTAAGAAAAATTCATTTCTACACTCATTTTCTATGAAAGTTATTCTCCTTTTTTTCTCCTTATATAGTGTGTACAGTTGTAGTAATCAAAAAGATGAGAAAATATATTAAATTTTCGTTTTATTTTATTTTTAGTCTATGAAATTTATTTGGGAATGCAACAACTATTAGGAGAAATTCAATTTTAATATAATTTCTATATATTTTTTTTTTGTCAAAACCATTGTTATTTAACAAACTAACAAATATTTCGTGAAATAAAAAAATTAAATATTTGTTTTTTATTTAAATCAAATAAAAAAAGAAAAACGCGTTTCGTGATAAAAAAGAATTTAATATTTTTTGGATTTGGGGATTTTTAAACTGTTTATTTTTAATAGTTTTTTTTATAGCTAGGAAATAACAGAGTGATTTTTAAAGTTAAATTTGTTTGAACTTTACATATTTTTATTGTAAAATTCAATTAAAACAAAATTTTGATTTGATTTTAAGAAAAAAAAAGAATTAAATAAATTTTGTAGGTATTCATATTTCATATTATTTTATATTTGTATTTTTATTCACCGAACAAAAAAAAAAACAAAAAAAATCAGTCATAATTCTGGATTTTTATATCGATTTTCTCTAAAAACAATAACAAAAATAAAAGTAAAAAAAGAAAATTTATTTTTTACTTTTTTTTTTTCATATTTTCATTAAAGGTGTTCAAAGGTGTATCTTTTAATGTGTTTGTTGTTATATTGAAAATTTTTGATGTGAAAAAATCTATTCTAAACTGAATGTGTTTTTGAAATTGTCTGGATAACAATTAGTAAAAAAAAAACAAAAACCATAACAAAACAAAAAAATAAATTTAATTAAATTTTTGTTTTCAGTTTAATAATTTCAAATAAATCTTTATTTCAAAATAATTATTTTGAAATAATTTTAATTAATTTTTAAGTTAAAAAGAGGAGGAAAATTATATATTTTCAATGCCATACATAATAATACGCGGTAATTTAGCTTCATATTCACATAAATATCCATGGCGTGTTCTAGTTTCTGGATTAAGAGGTAACGTAAAAAAAAAAAAAATTTGTTTAGCGCAATTTTATCTTGCATACACTGTTTAAGTCTAATTTATGTTTTGTTTTTATATAAATAACACTAAATTTAGTATAGGTATAAATATTATATTATATACTAAAACAGAAATTAAATTTCGCATTCGTGTGGTTTGGTACTGGAGAAAAAGCAATAAATTTTCTTTTTTTTTTTGTTTTATAATGTCCTTTACAAAGTTTTTTTTATTATTAAATTTAATTACAATATAACTTATTCATACAGGGTGTGTCTATATTACGTTAAATAAGAATTTTTGTTTTTTTTTAATAATTAATTGAAAATTCCTTGATTTAAAATGATTTAGGATTTAAAATTAAAGCAAAAAAAAAGGGTTTTTATAAATAAAATAACTAGACATATATATATATATATGTATGCATTAAACGTATTTATATTTCAATAGTAAAACTACATAATTATCTAATTAGATAATTTCATAATTTTTAATAAGTTCTAAAATAATAATATGGTAATATCGGCAACATTATGCTAATTTTATAAATAATTATTGTTTATATTTTAGCATAACGGTATTCAATTTATTCTTTAATTTATACACAAAAAAAGAAAATTAATAAAAATGTTTTTTATTTTTGTTTTATTTATTTCGCTATTGAATGTTCGTACTTTTGTAAACAAAAAAAAAAATTCTATAAATATTTAATGAACATTATCAAAATTCATTATTTTTTTAACACAAAAAAAATAAGAAAATCATATTTAGAATAATATTCTTAGAACACATTTTCATATATGTACCTATATAAAATTTTGCAGAACAAAACATAATTATGTTCAAATTTGTGTCCCATTCTTTGGAATGGAATTTGGAAATGTCTCCACTTCAAAACATTAGCCAATTTTTTTTCTTTTTTATTTTAGCGGAATATATTTTTATTACGTATATTTTATTATATTCGTTTATTTTTTAATAACTTTTTTGGATTTTTTTTTTTTTTCAAGGTCAAACGTATTTTGTACATATTTAATAAATAGGTGTATAAATATAATATATAAGAAAATCAAAATAAAATTATTAATGTGATATTTAATAACTTTGAGTCATGGTTTTTTTTTATATTTACTTTTGATCTTTATTTTATTTTTTTAGTAAATTATATTTTGTTGAAAAAATTATAAAAATTTACTGTATCTTTCAAATTTAAAATTATTTTTTTTAATATTACCTATTATAGTTCTTATTGATTTCAAAAAGAAAATAAATTTTTAAATAGCTTAAAATCAATAAAAAAAAAAAAAATATGTACATACAATATACATATTATAATTTAAAAGTAAATTTATTTTTCAAATAAAATAATGGTTTTATATTTCTGGCATGACATCAATATTGCATAATTTAAGGCTAATAAATATTAATCCACATACTCGTATCTCGTATTTTGTGGATATATTTGTTTAAAAATATATTAAATTTAATAGAAATATTAATAAATAAAAAAAATAATATATTAGCAATATCTTTGTAGATACGGTTTCAAGTTTGATCAAAGGAAATAATTTGTTTATGACGGCGATTATATGTTCTATTTATTATTTAAAATAATGTTATGATTATTTTTTTTATTAAGTAAATCGTTAGATATGCAAATCTTTAAGCGCAAAAGAAGTACTGGTTATTCATAGGAAATTATTGTACCATAAACTTTCTTTAGAAATATGAATTTTCTTACTATGAAGATATTATTTTTACTTTCGGTACAGTACCTTTTAAATATTTATTTTCATTTATAATTGCATTATCTTAAAGATGTACTAGTCATTTAGCACCGAAAGAATGAATTTTAAATAAACTAATTTAGTCTGCAATAATTATTCTTTTGGATAATTTACGGTCAGTATATAAATATATAATATATATGGTCTATTATACCGACTTAAACATTTGGTATTTATAGAACTTCAGATTAAAGTGATTTTTTATATTGTAAATTTTTTGTTAGACATATTTAGAATTCAATTTTTATAGTATCAGAGATCTTTTTTAATGTATTTTTCTAAATAAATTTAACTTTATTTTTCTTAATAAATTTTAATGAAATTCATATATAATTATTTGACGAAAAATTAGCTATTCTTCAATACTACTCTTTATTTATGTACTATATTTGTATATCCCTATTTTTTTAAAATAAAACTTTAATCAATATAAAAAAAAAAAAAACTAAAACGTGACTAAATTATATGTTTCAAAGAAAATTTGTGTTATCAATATGTCAACTTTATAATAATTTAATTTTATGTACTGTCTCGTCTTTAATCGTGTCAACCTCAAATAATTATTAACAAAAAATTTTAGTTATCATATATTTATGGTTATTTGTTGTAAATTATAGCATTTAAAAGAAAATTAAAGTTTTTTTTTGAACAAATGCTATTATTGCTTGTTTTAATGTTCTTTATTTTCGGAAGTTATTTAATATTTAATTTGTTTAATTTTTTGCTACAATTAGCTTTAAAGATTTTTTTTTCACTTCCAAGCAATAAATATTTTTAAAATACTAATTGTTAAAGTAATATTACAATACAATACCATTGTATTGTAACAATGATTTTTTACTCATTTTTAAATATATATACATATATAGTTCTTATAAAAATGATTAAAATTATTAAAAATATATTAACATATAAAAATCAAAAGTATTCTAAAATTTTATTCCAATTTAAATTTTAAATTTTTTTTTCTTATTCCAAAAACAAATTTAGATTTTCAAAATTCAAAGAGTATCGGAACATAATATTTTATTTTCGATATCAATTATTTTTATCTACAAAAATAAATATGGAATTATGATTGTTTAATAAGATTGTAATGGTCTAACCTTAGTATAAGCTTTTAATCAATTTTGCAACTCTGTTCAGTCAGTTATTCACAACCATCCCTGAAACAAGTTATTTTTTTTTTAATAAATTACTAATATTATTTTTAAAAACATAAATAATATATATACTTAGTACATAAGTTGATACATACATAAGATTCATGTGTTATCATATAAAGATTGATATAAGATAATGAATATTTAATTAAAATGCATTTAATAAATCCAAGTTAATCTAGTTTTATTCTATTGTGTTAAAGTTTTGGTTTTGCTGTCTATCAATAAATTTTGTTTGTAGAAATATAACTTACAATGATTATGATTGTTTCGTGCAAGAATCATTAAAATTTATAAAATATCGATTAATATATAATATATTTTTAATATTACACAAAGTCAATAATAATTATAAATTATTAATGATTTAAAACTTATAATAGCATTTTTAATAAAATTTGCAAAACAATATATGTATTAATTTTTTGGATTCATTTTATTGGAATTATAAAAATGACATCAAATTGAATTACATTTTATTTATTATTTAATAATTGCATTCTGTTTTTTGTTAATTTAATATATTTTTTTATTTCGTTTTTTTTAGGAGATGATATTGATCAGTTGAGAAAATTTCCATGTGGTGGATATAGTGACGAATCAACAATAGTTTATCTAGTTCATCCTTGTGTTATTTTGTCAGCCTGTGAGGTAAGCTAATATTTTTCATTATATATTTTTTTGTTTTTTTTTTATTTTGTTTTGTTTTTAAATAAGATATCGTTATCATTTCATTAACATTTTGCATCTCTAATAACAAAAAAGGACGCCATGTTCTCTGATAATATTTAATAAAAAAAACAAAAAATATTTAGAAAATGAAAATTTATCTCTGAAATAGAATTATAATGAAATAGAAAAAAAATAAGAAAATATGATTATTGTAACAATTTTTCAATAACATGTACGAGTTTATTTCTTATTCATTAAAAAATAAAAGAAATTGGAATGTTTTTCGAAATTGATATAATTAATAAAAAATTTTGTTAAATCAATTACAATCAGTGTTGATTTGATTGTAAATGTGTAAAAAGTTTTGTATTTAGAAAAATCAAAAAAAAAAAAAAAAAAATTAACTAGAAGATCAGGTGAGAGTGTTTTTTTTTTCTCTGTTGCCTTTATAGCATACATTTTTCCTGTAAACGTTCAATTATTTACTTTTAAAATGCTTATAATTATTTTATTGTCGCACAACACTGACTACTGAATCATTGCACTTTATATATGTGGAACTTTAAAAATTAATTTTCAATTCACAAAAGCATTTTCCTTTTACATTCGTATATAATTTTCTGTAATTTTCATATTCATTAAATTTTCTAAATAAATCCCTACAAATCTTTTGTTTGCGGATGGATATACCATATATTTTTAATTAAGTTATTCATTATCTAAAGTTTTCTTTTTTACTATTGTGTGTGTGTGTTTGTTTTTGATGCATAAAATTTAATGCAAAAAATGCAATTGCTATTATAAAATATAGAAAAAAAAAAAGAATGAAATTGTTCGATAATCTTAAAAGTGAAATGAAAATTTTAAATTTTAATTAAATATTATAATTAAATTTTGGGCACTGTGTCCTGTTAACAATGTTCCTTCCTCCTTCTGTTAAAATAATGGAAAATTCAAAAAAATAATAATAAATTTAGTGTAAACACAATTAATACGAATCAAAAATAAGTTTATAAGTCTTTAAAAACCTTAATAGTCAACTAAATATATATAGGAATACGAAAATTTCAAACATTTTACTGGAAAACCATTTAAAATTTCAAAATTATAACTGCTCAAGTAAACGACTGATTTTACAAAGTTCAATATTTTGTGCATCTCTTAATATATTTTAGTTATAATTTAAATCCAAATAAATAAGTCAATTTAATTCTACTATCTTGTTCTGCTAAAATTTTTAGAAAACATTTATATTTTAACTTAGCTAATCCTATAATTAGAACAATTCTATTCGTTTAGTGAATCAATTAAATAAGTTACTATGTATATATATATAATTTTTGTATAATACAATTGGATCTCAACAGATTGTATTATAAATAAGGCGTTTTGATATTGCATGCAAATTTGTATATCATAAGACAAAATCACTTCTAATTTATTTTTTAACTTATGGCTTAAATGAAGTTGCTTTTTCTTGACTTTTCTTACATGTACAATAAAATTGAAATCATCTTGAAATCAAATTTAAATTATTTTGTGTTGCTTAAGTTTAATCAGCTGAAGGTTGTGTTTACATTTACATATTATGTTTCTTTCGTAAAGCAAGAGTATTCATTCGATTTTAAATGTTTCTAACTTATACTGAAAAAAATGTGTAGAAAGTTTTAATTGATTTTCAAAATATTTACTGAAATTTTAATATTTATACATGAATTTTTTTTTAATGCTTATATGTATGTTATTAATCAATGATTTTTTTTTTTTTAATTTATAAATCACTGACTCTAATATATACTTTAAAAGAATATTTTAAATTAATCTTAATTATTAAAGTGTAAAAAATAATGTTTTAAGAGTAATATTAAAAAAAAAAGTTAAAAAAAACTTTAGTCACGAGAAGTAAGAAATTTTTATCATAGTTTACTTTCAGATTAACAAAACAAATGAATTCAGGATTAATTTAACAATAAAATCAAGAATATAATCCAAAAAAAAAAAAAAAAATTTATGTCAACGGAAAATTATTTTGTGAAAAAGTCAATACCAAAAACTGAAATGAATAGGAATGGATAAAATTTTTTTTTAATTAAACTATTTAGTTAAGTCGCAACAATAAATAACAACACAAACTACAAAAGTCAATTGAAAACTTAACGATTTTTCATATTTTTATAAACCAAATCAAAAAATATTAATAAAAATAATAAAATTACAAATAAAAAATAATAGAAAACAGAACATTTTGTCATTCACGATATTTAAACAAAAAAAGAAAAACCAACAGACTACAGTATTATTTAAGGTTTGGATAAAAAAATTTTTTGGAATTTATTTTGTACAAGAAAAAATTACATATATATTACTTTTATACATAAAAATAGATGAAGAAAAAAAAATTACGAGCTTTACCACCTGTTCCAATGAAAAATGATGAAGTTATTCATAAGATACGTGAACGTACTGGCCCAACAACAAAAGAATCAATTCAATCAGCTTTACATTTTGCATCCAGTATAGAAAAAGTTAAAAGTTATGGATGGTATTGGGGTCCATTATCTTGTACAGCTGCTGAAAAATTATTATCAAATGAACATGATGGCAGTTTTATTGTTCGTGATAGTTCAGATGATCGATATATATTTTCCTTATCATTTAAATTAAATAATAGTGTAAGGCACGTAAGAATTGATCAAGATCAAGGTACATTTTCATTTGGACCAAATGCTAAATTTAAATCAGAAACAATTACTGAATTTATTGAAAAAGCTGTTGAACACTCACGTAGTGGACGTTATTTATTTTTTTTACAACGTCGCCCTGAGCGTGGTCCAATGAGAGTTCAATTAACAAATCCAGTATCACGTTTTAAACATGTCCAAAGTTTACAACATATTTGTCGTTTTGTCATATTAAAGACTGTAATTAGAAAAGATTTAATTCAGTCATTGCCACTACCAAGACGTTTATTGGATTATCTTAGTTATAAACATTGTTATTCTGAACAAATTGAAAGTGATGACAGTAATTCACAGATATCAGAAGATGATGGATCTTGAATAATAATTAATTATTTTAATTATATTATAAATTACTATGAATAATAAATATATTCATTATATACATAGTATATAATATATACATATATGTAAAATTAATTTAATAAATAATAGTAAAAACAAAAGAAAATTAAAAGAATAAGTTTATATGTACACATTTATATGCATAAGTATAAAATGTATGCAAATTTTTTTTTTTTTTTTGTATTTTGTATACAAAATAACAGCAGCAAATAGTATACCAATAATCATTTTTTACGCGATACTCTAGTGTATAAGTAATATATAAAATATATTATATATATACATATATATATATATAAAGATGAAAATTATTATAATAATTTAATTAATAAATTAAAAACATCCAGGTGATACAACTAAAAAGTAAAAAAAAAATTATATATAAAACTAAGAAAAAAAAGATTGATAAAAATTTAATTTTAGTAAGTTTTCAGATTAAGATATTAAATACAATTAGAAATAAAACAAAAAAAAAAAAAAAAATTGAATAAAACGAAATTGCTAGGCCCAAGAATTTTATTTGTATAATTTGAAATACAAGAAAAAAAGAAAGAAAATATTATGCAATAGTTGCAAAAAAAACATATACATATATATATTTTAGATTGGAATCTAATGTACGGTATCAAAGTATAAATTTTTTAGAAAAAAATTACTTAACAATACTGACTAAAATTTAAAATAAGTTTTTCGTGTTAATAAATTGCATACACAGATTATTTGTGTTCTTAAATATTTTTGATATTTCGATTACACTTTCGATTAAAAATGTAATATATTCATTAAGAAAATATGGGATCGTGTATTGGATTTTAATCTAATTTTGTTTTATTAAAAGTAGATAGTTTTTTTTTTTAAGAATGATAATCCAAAAATATTTCATAGTGATTAATTTTAATTTTTATTTATTTTTAGAACGGGGCGGTTTTTTTTTTTTTTTTTTTTTTTGTTTTTATTTTTCCTAATAAATTTTGTAAATGCTGAGCGAGAAATAATTTTCTTATTATTTTTTAATACAGAAGTCGTAGTATTATTTAGTAGAAACGTAAGAACTAAAAGTTCTTATGATTTTATCCAGTTTTTATTTCGTATTTTAATATTAATTTTATATTATATTTTAATGAAATGTATTAAAATCTATTTTTAATATTTTTTTTTAAATATATTATTATTGTTTTTGTACGATTTAAATTTAAAATTTAAATTTGTATAAAAATGATGTTTGAATTTAAAGAAACAATTTTTGTTTTTTTTTGGTTTTATAATTTTGTTTATTTATGTATTTTTAAGTTAGCAGTTTTTACTACTAATATTTCTTTATCTAGCGCTTTCCTCCATTCTTATACATATATATATATAGTTTTGATTGAAGTGCTTAGTAATTGTTTCTAAGCTAGTAATTATTTGGAATTTTAATTCAAAAAAAATTACAACGAATATACTATCACTACGCTTAATTAATATTTTTCTACTAAAAAACTTAAAAAAAGTTCTGATTTTAAGTTTAAAACATCATTTGAGGCCTATAATGAATTCTGATAATAAGGATAGCCGATCACCAAAAATATTTAATTGTTAAAAATAAAACAAATAGAGGATGATGTTATTGTAAGAATGGTTTTATTTTTTGTTTAATATATTTGTTATTTACTTTAATTCAAATATATATAAAATATTTTAATTTGTTTTTTAAATTTGCTAAAGAAAATATGGATTTTTCATTAGTTTTGTTTTTAATTTCAATATTTTTGTTTTCCCAAACTTTGAAAAAAAAATTGGTATTTTATTCCTCCCCATTTATTTTTGTTCTCTTTATTTTCCAATTTCATAATATAATTTTATACTCGTACATGTTTAAGTTCAAAATTTGTTTTTCATTTAAATAATGATGGTTTAATATCATTTTTGTTTTTAAAATAAAATCAATTGCTTTCTATAAATAAATTATAAATAATTTCTATAAAAAATCAATTATAAATAAGGTGAAGGTTTTTAAGGTGAAGATAATTTTGTTAAATTTTATTAATATTTTTAATATGAGAAAAGAAAAGGTCATTCATCATTTCATCATTTAAATCGCTTTGTTGTTGTGTCATTGCGTGTTTTAAATTTGGTTATAAAAATAAATATGCAACCAAAATGAGATTTTATTGTTATTTAAATTTGTTTCTTCGATTTTTATTTCAGGTATTAGGTTATCGTGTTGTTGCTTCATCGTCTACGTCCGTCAAACAAGATTATAATGAATATATGTGGACTATGAGAAAGGAATTTCATACACCGGAACCTGTTCAATCAACATGCGCATTAGCAACAGATTATCGTGCTGTTAACGAAAATCTATCAAATATAACACGAGAAGAAAACGCAAAGTTATACCATAAAGTTGATTCACCTGAATAAGTTGTAAATCGTTTTTGTTTGTTTTCTTTTTGTTTTTACTCCTAAGTCCTTGTTATTTATGTATATTTGTTAAGAATTACCTTGATCTATAAAAAAAAAATTTTCAAGAAATTTTAATACGTATTTTTTATACGTGTACAAATTAATTAATCAAGATAAAAACTTTACTAATAACTTTGTTTTAAAAAATTTGCATAAATATCGCTACCTAATTATAAAAATAAATATAAATATTTAAATATTAAAAAATAATGGATAAAATGGATTGCCAAACAACATCTCAACCATCATCACCTGCTCCGCAAGCAATATCACAACAACCATCATTGCAACAAGTAACACAACAACAACAGCAACAAATACCAACATCAATTATTCCAACACCAGCAACTACAGCGATTGTAACATCAACATCACCAAACGTTGTTGCAATACCTGTTGTTCCACCACCAGAGGATATTTACGTATATGTTTGTGTAAAAGGTTCATTGCATGATATAAATTCATCTATTTTTGGTTTAAATAGTGAAGAAATGATTGCAATGGGAAAACGTTTTTCAAAAGGGACAACTGAAATTGTCAATGGTATTATGGTAAATGGTGCACCAGTTGAAGTTATAAATACATTAAGTAAATTGGGATATAAAGTTATTTGTAGTACAGGAGAATGTGAAATTGTATGGACAATGCAAAGAGAAGTTTAAATAAAAAGTTGAAAACAACTATCCATAAATAATATGATTTAATATTATTGAATGATTTTATTGAGTTATAGATTTCTTAAAATTAATATATATATATATATAATCTTAAAGTGATTTATATAAAAAATTTAAAAATAATATAAAAGTAACTTTTGTTTAAAAATTTTAATTTAGTAATATTGTGAATATTAATTGAACTTTTATTTTAAAAATAATCAAAAGAAAAACTATAAAAAAAACTTTCCATATATTTTTGCTTTTTCATTAAATATAATTTAAATTAATTAGCATTAAAATTACTTGAGTTTTAAGAATAATCAGTATGGAACATGCAGAAAATTGTGGTTGTCTTCAACATTCAAGTGAAACCCAACAATCCCTTAGTGAATTGGAATTTGAAAGAGGAATTTGGAATGCTGGTTTGTTGTAGTTCTACTTTATTTTTTCTATATGCAGAGAACTTCAAAATTTTCAATTTAAAAACGAAATTAAAATTTTTTATACTTGAAAATTCAAAATTTTATGTGGCCAATTCGATAAAAACTGTCATTTGTTTGAAGAGTCTCTGTATTTCTTTTATTTTAAATGTTTAGAAATTAATAGTTTTACTCTTTGTTTTTGATTTTAGCAATTTATAATGAAGTTGATCGTATAAAATATTTTATTTTAAATGGTAAAACTAATGAACGTGATAACTTTGGATATACAGCTTTACATTATGCAGCGAGAAATGGGAATAAACAAATTTGTGAATTATTAATTAAAGATGGTAGAGCGAATGTAAATGCTATTACAAAAGGTGGGGCAACACCGTTACATAGAGCTTCTATGATGGGTACTTGGATATTAAGATTCTTATACATTTTTATACCAATACAGTTTTAATACCAGTACTTAAAACTTTTAGGTCATTTTAAAATAGTTCAGCTTCTAATTGAATTCAATGCTATATTAAATATTCAAGATGAAGACGGGCAAACTTCATTACATCGTGCAGCTCAACGAGGTGATTTTGAAATATGTAAATATTTACAAGAACATTGCTCTGAATTAAAAGTTATAAAAGATAGAAAGGGTTATACCGCATATGATTTAGTTACAACAGCAAATGATGAATTAAAAATATTGCTTAAACCTTAATAGGTTTTTGTTTTTTTTTCTTTAAAATAAAATTGCTAAGTTTAAGTATTTCTAAAACAAAAAATTAAAATATTTTAAATTATATAATTTCCTTAAAATATATTTTATTTATTAATATTCAAAATATATTAAAATAAAAATATTTAATGTAAAATTGAATTTTTAAATAATTTGAGTTTTATTTTTTTTAAAGCTGTTTAGTAGTTCCAGTTGCATATAACAAAATTTTCTAAAATATTTCTAAATCAAATAAGAATACCAAATATTTTTTTTAAAAGCAAACTTAGATTATTAATTTATTTTAATTTCCAAAAATTCATATATATTTATATAAAAGAGTACAATGATAGTTAAATTCTTTTAATGCCTTTAAAAAAGTAAACCTCTCATTCTTCTTCCCATACTTTGGCGATCGTATAAAACATTAAATTTATTAACAAAATGATTAACATCATTACAGCCTTTGGTTAGAGCTCCCAAATATGTAATAAGACCAACATCATTTGATTGTGTGTAAAATTCTTCATTAAATACAGGTCCTTGTACAACTGGTAATCTTCGGCTTAAAGCATATATATCTCTTAATATACTGTGATTAATTGGCAATTCACCATTTTCAATAGCTTTAATGTACTGTAATACCATTTTAATACGTGAGTGAAGCATTTTTATGGCGCTATGTTGTGCAATTAAATGTTCGGCAACTACAGATTTTTCAGCAGATTCACTACTAGACATTCTAGCAACGTGATCAACACCTATTCTCTCAGCTTCTTCTGTAGCCAAAGTATATACTAGTGGTACAAAAAGCATTGTAGCTTCTCCTTGAACAATATCTATAACAGATTCATACAACTTAATTTGCAGTTGATCTACGCCATGACACGTTGGATCTAATTGTAACATTATTGGACATTCATTTACTTCGCATATCTGTTTATGTATGTTAATATCTCTTAGTGTAACTTCATCTCCAGTTGTATACCAACCTAAAAAGTCTAATTCGCTAAAGACTTGTTTATATTGCCCTTCTCTAGTTTTGAAGTAATCTTTGTTTATTATTACTTCTCCGCCATATATATCAACTATTAATTCAAATGAATTCATCACTTCGATTGCTCTACCTTTTTGCTTTCCAATTAACGCTCCAAAAACTTGTTGACCGACTCCAGCTTGAGCTCTAATTCTTGTCCAATGCTCTGATATGTTCATTACAACAAGAGGATGCAGAGATACTGTTACAGATGCCGCTGTGCCAGTTGCAGCCATTACATTTGAAGTATTTGATGTATTTAAACTCCCTGTTGTACCTTGAATTTCACTATCAGTCTCCATTTTTTCGATATTTCCTGCTGAACTCATGTTAACACAATTTTTAATTATATTTTACTTTTATAAAATTCTGCAGCCTTTGAGTGAGACAAAATTTATAATTAAAAAAAGAAACAATTTTAAATGTCAAAATTGACATTGACTTTATTAAATCACCCTAATCACCGAGTGGTATCCTACTGCAATCTTGTAGTAAATTAGTTATTTGTCGTAGCAATTTGTAGTAGCATTTGATTAGCAAAAAAGTACATGTCTTTAATTTTGTTTTAAATTAGCGTTGTTTACCTTAAAATGAAATTGAGATTAAATAAATTAAAATTTGTTTTATTAAATGAATTTAAACTTTTATTTATAAATAAAGATAAAATTACAGCATAACCGTATGTAGAATATTTTGGCATTTATTGGCAGATGTCAACTAGGAAAACTAAAATAAAATTCTAAATTATTTTGCAAAAATAATTAGATTACACAAAATTTTATAGACTCAGTACAAAAAATATTTATGTATATTTTAAAACTTAAAAAGGCCAAGAAGTAGTAAAACGAAACGAATAATAAGGTAGCAAATTTTTGCGAAAAAGAGTATATTTGCTACAATTGCAGTGAGGGACACTTTTGATTCTTCCAACCAAAGGTTTTGTCAAGATCCAAGCGACGCTGGGGTCGACTCTTAAAATTACCATAAAAATAAACATTCTTTAATTAAAATGAAGTACGCATTGGATGTTTTCGTTTATAATAAATAATTCAAATAATTTGAGTTTGAGTTTTATTTTGAGAGAAAAAATTAAGTAAATAAAATGTTAATTTTACTTTATTTTGGCTTTTTCTTTATTTTATGTAATATTTTCAATATTTTAAATTTTTTTTTTATTTTATTATAATTTCCCAAGGGCATAAAATGTCTTGCAAAATAGAGCGCCCTTTTCCTCACGGATGTGGCCAAAATAATTTAAATTGAGTTCCAAATATTGTAAGAAAATAAATATATCGAATAAAACGAAGAATGGGTTATTTTTATTTTTACTATGCATTATTATGCAATTATTTGGCAATTTACCGATATGGAAAGCGAAAAAAAGCTAAAAGTTAAGAAAATATTATTATACAGTTATTATAGAATCGCAAACGACTATTTAATTCGCGAACGATTATTATTTTCATATAATTTAGTATGTATAAGTTATATATTATAACTTTTATTTTATTGAAAGAAATTAGTATACCTAAAAAAGTAAATTTAAAAAAAAAACTTTGATTAAATACAATTTGAGGTATTTATTTATTCAATTAATTTATTAATTTCTTTAGTTTTAACTTACAAAATTATTTTTTAAAATTATATACGTCCAAGTTTATCATAGTTTATTATCTTAAGTTCAGTTTTCCTTTATGTAAACGTATACTGCAGTGTAATGTCATATTCTATTTTATTGTTCTTCATAATCAAATGAAAATGGTGACTTTAATGAATGTCAACATTCATTGCTTGCAAATTTATAAAATTTGGTTATTGTTAAATATATTATTGTTTAAAAAAAAAATTAAAGAAATTATAAAAAATGCCGACCGCTGAAGTTGCAGTTAATAAGATCATTGTACATCCTTTGGTACTTTTAAGTGTAGTTGATCATTTTAACCGTATGGGCAAAATAGGAAACCAGAAACGCGTTGTCGGTGTTTTACTTGGTTGTTGGCGTTCTAAAGGTGTTTTGGATGTCTCCAATAGCTTTGCAGTTCCGTTTGATGAAGACGAAAAAGATAAATCTGTTTGGTTCTTAGATCATGATTATTTGGAAAATATGTATGCTATGTTCAAAAAAGTAAATGCAAGGGAAAGAGTTGTTGGTTGGTACCATACTGGACCAAAATTACATCAAAATGATATTGCTATAAATGAACTAATTAGACGATATTGTCCTAATTCGGTTTTAGTAATTATAGATGCAAAACCTAAAGACTTAGGCTTACCAACAGAAGCATATATTTCAGTTGAAGAAATTCATGATGATGGTTCACCAACATCAAAAACATTTGAACATGTTCCAAGTGAAATTGGTGCAGAAGAAGCTGAAGAAGTTGGAGTTGAACATTTATTGCGTGATATTAAAGATACAACAGTAGGAAGCTTATCACAAAAAATTACAAATCAATTGAACGGTTTGAAGGGATTAAATGCACAACTTAAAGATATAAAAAGCTATTTGGCAAAAGTTAGTGATGGTGAACTGCCATTAAATCATCAAATTGTCTATCAACTCCAGGATATATTTAATTTATTGCCCAATATTACGTCTGATCAATTCACGGAAACAATGTACGTTAAAACAAATGATCAAATGCTTGTTGTTTATTTAGCATCAATGGTTCGGTCAATAATTGCTTTACATAATTTAATTAATAATAAAATAACAAATCGTGATGCAGAAGAAGGTAAAAAAGATGATCGGGAGAAGAAAGAAAAAGAAAAGGAGAAAAAAGAAAAGGATGAAAAGGATTCAAGTAAAAAGGAAGAAAAAGTTTCTACGAAAGATGATAAATCGAAAAAATAATGTATTATTCTATTTTTTATTATATTAACTGGAACTAATTAAAGATTTTTTTTTAAAAATATAAATTTTAGTTTTATTTTTGTTTAATTAAGAAATATAAGTAAGTATTCAAAATAAAAAGTATTGTCCTTTATGTATTTTTTTTTAACACGATTATGCATCAAGGTAAGAATTAAACATTAATTATTATCTGACATTTATTTGTAAGACATGGTAATACTAAAAAATACCAAGAATTGTAAGATAAAAATTTGTAACAATGAATTGTAGGACGTAAAATTTGGCCTTAAATAAATAATAACTCAATCATATTTTATTAACTTAATTTTATTAAGAAACTATATCTTTAAATTAAATATTAAAATATAAATTAAATTATAATTACAAAAAAAAAGTAAGTTCATTTATTATATAAAGTATAAAGCAAATAAAATATAAAGCAAAAAAGATGATAAATTAAAAAAGTTGCTAGTAATATTGACTTTTTTTCTATATTTAAAAAGTTGTTTTAATAATAATAATACTTATTTGAAAAGCTTAAATAATAAATTTTGTTTATTGCACTTATTTTCTAAATGTATTATTATAATATAAAGTTAGATATATCAATTCAACTTTTTGTTTAAAAGATTTTTTAAATTAATAAAATTAAAAACTCCAAACATAATTTATGGTATCTTATTTGTAATTTTTGGTATATCATCGAATTCATATAAATAACTTTCCAGGGGCTTAGGAATATTTAATTGTTTAATCAATTTATATAATTTTGATTCTTTATAATTTGACGTTTTAGCTAAGTCACTATTAACATTCCTTTGTAATAAATTACGCACTTTTATACGACTTAAACTTTGTAAAGATAATGGATTATGACAATGATATCCTAACCAATCATCAAAATTATTTTCAACATTATTCCATGGTGGTGCTTTTATATTAGCTGGTTTATGCAGAATTTTTAATCCAGCATTTACTAAAAAATAAAGAACATATTTTATTCTTTTATACGTAAAAGTAATAAAAAAAAAAAAATATCAAATTACCTAATAATTTTATAAGATTACAATTGGCTTGAGATCTTTCCAATAAGAAATTATCGGTAAAATTTTCAATTTTAACTTTATTGACATTAGCACCTTCCTTAATTAAAAATGAAGCAATTTCATATTGCTGTTCAACCATTATTGCTGTCATTAATGGAGTTTCACCCCAATAATTTTCATCATCCATACAAATATCATGATTAATTAAAACTCTTGCTACTTTAATAAAATCATCAATAGATTCAGCATTTTGTACAGCAACATGAAATTCTCTAGTTACAGAACGATTGAACTTTTGCGCACCATTCTTTAATAAATAATCAACCATATCAGCATTACATTGTTTGATTGCTAAATACAATGGTGTATAACCAGAAAATCTAATATTTACATTTTCACCAGCTTCTATTAGCAAACGCGCTATTTCTAAGAAATTATTTTGAACACATATATGCAATAAGTAATGCGTTACAAAAGGACGCGCACCATTTCTCAATAGATATGATGTTAATAATACATTATTCATAACAGCTGAATAATATATTGCTGTAAATCCTTGATCATCCTGTAAATTAATTTTAGCTCCTTTTGATAATAAATAAAATGCAACTTCTTCATTACCATTGCAGATTGCGGTCATTAATGGTGTTTGACCTTTGTTGTTTGTCGTATTTATTTCAGATTCAGCTTGTAAAAGAATTTCAACCTAAAACAATAAAAAAAAAAAATGATAAATTAATTTTGAATTACATATTAAATAAAATGACTTTTATCTATAGATATAGATAAATTAAAATATAATCAGAGATAATAAAATTTTTTGTTAATATATATATTTTAATATAATATTTTTAATTAATTATGTGAAAGAATTTGTGTTTTCTTATAAAAAAATACATATAATAATATTATTTAATATAGTTGTATATTATAAAAGAATTTTCAAATACATTATGTATTTTTAATATTAAAATTATAAGCAAACGAGGAAGAATACAGTTGACTTTGTCAACTCTTAGATACCCGTACGAACCGTTAGTATGTTCACAGCCTGTCACTCTGCTTACAATATTATTTTTTTAATATTTTAGTATTTTAAAATAATTTGGGTGAATTTTATAATTTCTAGTACTATGGGTTGTACATATATTCAAACTATATGTTTATATGTACATTCTTCAAAAGCAGATTCTAACCTTCCACATAACGATTATCAATCCAAAACTTTTTCAAATATTCTATAGTACCATTTAATACTAAGCGGTAAATCTATATTAAATTTACTAAGTACAAAACAGTAAATATAATTTTAAATATTATATTATATTTAAATATTCCATTGACAGAATAATTTCTTATAAGTACAATAAAATACATATATGTATGTAAATACGGCGCTATATAATATACATATATACTCTTATCATTCATTCACTAGCGAACATGATATTATATAAGTATATATGTATAACAATATCATATAAATAAAAATTCTTCAAGCAACCGTTATGTTGTTTATTTATTTACATTTTTATGTACTACGCATTATATCCTCAACAATTTCAAATTATCGAGTAAAACAAAATGCAAAAAATTTGTTGAAGAAATTTGTTAGAAAATTTGAAAAAATCAAGTAACACTTTCGTCAATTATAAAGTAACCCTATATTATTAAAAAAAGTTATTAACAGAAATAAGAGTATAATATTAAAGCTTTAATTTTTGTGTATTACTTCAAAAAAATTTTAACAGGTGTTCAAGTTACAGGTGTTTAAAAATAGGAAATTTTCAGTTTTTGACCCCTTACAGCTCCTAAACAGGGGGTGATACAAAAAAAATTTCTGAAATGACTCATACTTATTTTCAAAGATCTAACTTCTGTCAAAATTTCAAGTTTCCAACTTAAACGGTTTAGAAGATAGAAGTGTTGAAGGATTTTGCAAAATTTGAGTTTTACATAACGGTAAATTAAGACACCGTATGCCACAAATATATATTTATTGTATATATACTTTTAAAGCTAATAAAAGTAGTAATCGTTTGGCGTTTTCAAAATGAAGATATACCTTATACAACTTGTGCTATAACAATTTAAATATAGAGCTTTTTTGAACCTTTGGGGAGCTGTAGCTCCATAACGGGTGGGGCTACAAAAAAAAGTTATTAAAAATAAAATTAATATTTTTGTGAGATCTATCAGCAGTTAAAATTTCATAGCTCTATTTCAAAAAAAATGTGGGGATCTAAAAGTTAGGTGTTCGAGAGCTACCCTAAGGTTTGGTCCAAACTCAACCAAAAAAAATAGGGAACCTACAAATTACTCCTAAAATATTTTGTGTAAATTTCAAAATTCTAGCTTTCTTAGTTTTTGAGTTAGCGTGCTGACGGACGGACGGACGGACGGACATGGCTCAAAAGTCTTAGAATTTTTTTCTGATCCGATCCATACCTTTGAAGGTATATCTAGCTCGCTTATTTCGAGGTGTTACAAACGGAAGAGTAATTTTATTATACCCGATCCTATCGTACGGGTATAAAAACCCACAAGAATGTTTTATTTTCAAATAGAACGTAACGTAATAATTTTCTAATCAATTTAAACTGAATCAAATATTATAAATATAAATACATACATAATAATTTGAATTTTAATAAATTATTTTTTTTTAAATTTTTGTTTGACATATTCATACGCCTTTCAAAAATTTTTAAGGATCTTTAGAGTTCTCAAACAAATGAATTCAATACCTATGTCCTATATGTTTCTTGAAATCTTTGCAATAAATAAATTTTTATTAAATTTTAAGGGTCCAAGAATTAATTATCATATTAAATTTTATCATCCTACGCTGATTATAGTTATGTTTCCATAATAATATTTCATTATTTATAAATATGTATTTATGTATATCTATAAATGTATATATCAGTAACCTTTCCATTTTGACTTGTTGTTCATAAACGACTAAATTTAACTAGAAAAAAACTTTATGAATTTCATAGATTGGTCGAATAACAAAAAGGATTTTGATTTATTATCATACACATTTCAGTTTATTTTCTTAAGTTTATAAAAGCTAAGTTAAAAAACCTTTTACTATATCTATTTGTCCTGGTGGTGTTTTAAATTATTTTTTCTAAATTTAATTAAATGTATAGCTTGGAATAATAATTTTTTTGAGGTGTTTGATACAAAACAGTGGTTGGACTTTTTGCCTTCTGGACTTTTTTTTTCTATAAAATGAAACTATAAGATGATAGTTAATTATTGTATTACATTTTTTTTTTACTCATATCTTGGGAATTTATCTAATTAATTGCCTTTTTTACATTTTCGGTTAAGTAATATTTATCATTTAAAAATTATTTAAAAATTGTTTATTTATCGATTAAGTGGTTGATGTTTGTTAATGTATTATTATTTAATAGAATTTATTTATTTTGCATACTTAAAAAAATCAGCATTTATTTTTAAATAATATTAAAGGTTTATAGAAATATGATAAAAATCAGTTAATGTTAGTACGATACGGTAATTCAAGTTATTCTATATTTTTTTTTATACATCTACAACCATTATTATGCAGGTAAAAATGTATGTTATATGAAGACAAAATTTTTTTCCTTTTTTATCATTTTGATCTTGGGATGAAAATTTTATTTGTTATTTTGCGGTTTTACTTTTTTACTAGTTGCATTTTAAAAGGAATAAAAATGTAGAAATTAATCAGAGGTATGACATCTCTAAGGAAATATGGCGAAATATAAACATAAGAATGCTAAAAAAACAAAAAATAAAAACCACAAAATAAAATAAAAAAAAATCGTTAAGAAAACTTTTTTATATCAAATTAAAAAATAAATTAGACAAATTTAATTTTTTCTTTTTATATTTTCTATGTATCAGACATTTTTTGTAATAAGTTGTATTGTTCATTTAGAGAACTAACATATATTAACTGATTAAGTCATAATTTACAAGAGTTAGTATATATATATGTTAGTAGATGATGTTAAATAATATATTACTTATAGGTTATGTTAATGTGTGATTTTAATTACGATAAACGTACGGCGAGTTATTACGAGAATTATAATATATGTAAACAGCTCGTAATGTATACTTTCATCATGCAGACTACCGGTTATTATTTATATTACTTCGACTACTGTTATTGTTCATACTCCTACACAGTTTACAGTTTGGTTTTAAGTGTTATTTTGTTAATATTATTAATATCGAAATGCTCAGGACTGTCAGTTGGTCACTCGTAGTATTTTCTAAATTGGATCAAATTTCCGTAAGTGGAATATATAGTGGAATGGAATATTAAAAAGCTCGACCGATCTCCAATTGTTCGGATTCTCTCTAAATCTTATCTGCTGCCGAATAACAAATACCCACGAACTAACTGTTAAACAAATAGGACCAACAACTAATCATCATAATTGAAGAGAATTTAGACTAATTAAAGATAATCTACATATAAATCTTCAGATCGAGGGAGGACGTGTTGGAGGTAAGGTAAATTATTTTGTAAAGCGAAACGAAAAATTTTATATTTTAAAACTGACTCAATATACAAGAGATATAAATATGATGATAATATGATCAAACTTAACTTGCATATTTAAGAATTGATCGGACATAAGTAGTGACAAATGATATTATGTAATATTTGGGTCAGAACATTTTTATTTATACACGCAATTTAATCCATTATTAAGTTGATTTAGTCTTGTTAACAATAATATTATCGTGCGATTTTTAAAATACAACATATTTAAGTAAACTTTATTAGAGTAACTTGGAGACAAATAATAAAAATAAACAAGTTACAATGACTTATAAGTCAAATTATTTGTTAATGAAAATTGTTTGCAATGACAATGGCTAAAAGAAGTTCTATCACAACAATGTAATCTTTATATATATGTAAATACTTTCAAAAAACTATGATTATGATTCATTTTTACATTAATTGTTAAATGTTGTATTATTTTTTTTAGAACAATTTTATTTTGGTTTTTTTTTTTTTAAATAATATTATAGAATAATATAGAAAATCTAAATAACGCAAAACATTGGATCAGTTTATCATATATACAAATTAATCGCGACCATTTCGCAAGTGAAAGTTCTTAAACTTTTAATGAGTTCTGTCAGTTCTGTCTTTTTCCTATTAAGTCGTTTATTATATTTATATTAGAATAAGTTTTACTTTCTATAATTATTATTTGAACGAAGTCGTTGATTACTCGATTGCAACTATATATTGTACACTATATATATAAAACACAAAATTTGTAACATTTGTTCACCATTTTATATATGCATATATATATAACATAGCCGCAGTTTGAATTTAAACTCAACCACTTAACACTACGCTATTGGTTAAAATTTCTTACAAACTTCTGGGTTAAAAAATAAATCCGAGGTTAACTATAATAATATTGTCATTAAAATATGAAGACTGTGATTTTTATTTTTTCTTGTTTTTTTTTTTTAATGAGTTCTATTTAGTATATATTAATTATTATTCATATAATTCCTAATTAAAAAAAAAAACAAATCAAAACACCAAAAACAAAAACAAAAAAATTAATTACTGATGAAGAACAAAAAAATTTTAAAAGGACGACAACATTAACAAATTTAAATTCTCACCTGATTAACAAAACACAAAAAAAAAAAAAACAAAGTTCATAATACATAATTCTATGAGGTTTTTAAACTTTAGTTAAAAATTAAAAAAAAACGACCTTGACGATTTCGTGTTAATTGTATCGTATTAGTTCATCATCCTACAAGAGTAAATACAACAAGTATACCATATATAACTTGCATTAAATGATACATTTATAAACTTATGCATGATCATAATTAAATGAAATATGTACATATATTGTATGTAACAACAAAAATATGTAAAACATCATTTTGCAAAAATTTTTATATTTTTTTTTTTTCAAATTTATCAAGGTTAATTTTATTTTATTACTGGGAATTTTAATATTTGATTCAAATAAGAATGACTAAAAGAAGTAAAAAATGATTCGTTAAATTTTTTTTACGGAAGGTCATATATAGAATCATCAATATCTTTTGTATTGGTATATATCCTCAATTAAATAAAACTAATTTTTCATATAAATTAAATCATGACGTCATTTTTTACGTCATATCTTAAGGAACTGTAAAACTTTATAAAATACATATCCGTTAAAAGAATTATGAAGTTTATGTTACAAAAAAAAAAAAAAAACAAAATGTCAAGTAGGTATTTAAAATGTTGATTCATTTTAATAACTGGTTTCTTACAAACATAAAATTCCATCTTTTAGAGAATATATTTTACATGGTTATAAGGATAATTAAAACATAAATTAATGATAATATAGAAATAATAAAAAAATGGTTTTTCCAATTAATAAAAGAGAATAGAATTTCGTTCTGAAGAAATGGGATTACATTTTTTCAAATAAAAAATAATTTTGAAACAAAAAAAAAAAACAAGGCAGAATGTAAGCAAACGGTTTTTTTGCATCAAATTTTAAAACTTTTCTTAAAAATTTCATATAATAAGAAAAAATATAGGATCACTTTCATCAATTTTAAGGAAACTCTACATAATTAAGAAAAACCATTAGCACATGTAAAAGTATAAAGTTGAAGCCTTAATTGTTGCCTCTTATTTTGAAAAAATTTGTACAGGTGCTTAAAAATAAAAAAATTTCAATTTTGAGCTCTAATAATCCTTAAACAGGGGGTGGTATCTGGTAAATTTCAAGCGCCTCTGTAAAAGCGTGCTGGAGTTATTAGGAAGAAAAATCATGCAAAATTTGGTTTTCATATAACGTTAAATTTAAATACTAAATTGAAAAAAAATTGTATAATTTTGATATTGATTTATAAAGGTATAAAAAAGTCTTGTCGAATGGCGTATTTTAATTAAAAAAATGTTAGCAGAACCTGAGATATACATATTTAAAATTAGGATATTTTCAAAGTTTGAGGGCGGAAGCTTCGTAATGGATAGGACTACAAGAAAAAGTTGTCCAAACAACATTCATTTTTTTATGAGACCTTACCCATAGTTAACATTTCTCTATCTTTAACGATGTAGAAGTTTTGTAAACAGACGGACGGACGGAAGGATGGAAGGACGTATAGAATGAAACTAATAGGCACATTTTTTCAAATTTTTTTTTGGAAATGTGATAAAAACTATATTCTTAAAATATATTAATATACATAGTTTTACATTATTTTTAGTTTTCTTTAGTTTTAGTTTAAAGCTAAAAAATCTCTAATAAATATTAAATGGTAGAAGAACTTCATAATTTTTAACCGCGGATTCTCATGTGAAATCTTGGGATCTGTATAAAATTCAAATATACCATTATCGCTATTCTAAATAATATGTGTTTAGAATGCATAGTATACATATATGTATATAGTCATATTTATTATATAACTTATAATTTACTTATTTATTTATTTGTTACAAATTAATACATATTATGTATGTGAACATATAAACAAACGACAAAATGTGAACAAACAATAATCAGTCATCTCCTTCAGAGTTGCCCTCTGATATTGAGGTAATTAAGTAAATAATTAAATAATATATAAAAAAAAATTAAAAATTAATAATTCAATATGAAATATTTTCCAAATATGCTTGACACATTGTTTTGAAACTTGGTGGCCAAATAATATTATTAAAAAATCATAAAATTTAAAACAACTACTTTAGTACAACCCTTATGCGATAAACGGGTATAATTCCAAATACTATAAAATTTCATAAGTACAATCAATGTTTCATTTTTCTTTTCTATATAGTTTGAATTAACTTTAAATTTTATAATACCTTATAAAAATGAAATATTTTTGCAAAATTTAAATTTAATGATTTTTTCTTTATTGCGATTTTAAATCGATTTGTTATGGTTAAAATAATCCATCACGATTTTCCTTTTTATATTTCTTTTAATTTTTGTATTTTTTTTTGTTTTTTGTCATATTATATAAATATATAGGGTAGAAAAATCACGTAAGTGAAGGACTTTAATTTCAACTTTAATATTGTTAAATAAATGTAATTTAAGTATAGAAAAAAAATTATATGATTTCCAAAAAAAAAGAAAAAAAAAAAAAAAATCAGGTATTTGTTAAGGAAGTTTAAAAGATTATATATTAATATATAATGGTACAAAATACCTTTCAAAATCTTTAAAAAATAATTTTAAAATAATAATTTTTTTTTTTGATAGATTGATGATTAATAATTTTATGACATTGTGTTGTAATAGATCTTAAAATATTTATATCGAAAAAAATTTTTATTTTTTATTTTTATTTCGAATAAAACTAATATTAAACAATTTGATAAAGACTAGTTATAAGTATATATATATATATATATATATATATATATATGTAATGTAAAGATAATTTAAACTTAAAAAAGAAAATAAGTCGATGTAAATTGTAAAAGTTTAATTGATTAAAAATAAAATCAATTTAAACTCTATATGAGTCAATAATTATTTTACTTACATTTTCTTTAATTAAAAAAAAAATTGCAGTCATAATTTAAAATCGAATAGAAATATAAAAAACAAAAATTAAAAAGATTTATAATTGTGATTATAAAACTCATAAAAATCTAAATTAAATAAAAATTAAATCAATCGTCCTTTTTTTAATCAATTTTCATGCCAGAATAAGGACATGAGAATAGATTTTAGGTGAAGTGAATATTACATAGGAAACGAGTCGGCTGTTGAGCTGACAAAGCACGGAACAGAGTTTGAGATACCCTATATGTCCATATGACAATACCCTATATGTTCATATACCTGTACAAAACCTCAAATTCAAAAAGAACTTCTTTGAGTTGTGGCAAATTCCAGATGCAACTTGCAGTAATACTAAAGTCATGTGACTTGATTTTTAAAAGATCGAAATGTATACTTACTTGAAATAAGGCAATAATTGTTTGGATATAATAGAAGATTACGGGTGCATGTGAATCTTAACTGTAGATTTTGCAGAGGAATTGACTCTATAGAAAGCCTGGAACCCTTTCTTTGCAACAGTTCCAGTCTGTCAAGAAAAAGGCGAAAATATCTCGATAATTTGTTTTCTCATGATTTACTATAATATCTCTGATATGGTATATGGATCAGAGAAACTTTCAAAGCTTCTTCCAGAGTGGTATCATTGTGGCATAAATCAAGACAAATAATTTAACATAAACTTATTTTGAATAGGTTCTTTTATAGATTTTGAAGATATACTATGGACCTAGAGTCTAGTGATTATTGACACTGACTGTTAGCGCAACATTAATCAATAAAAAAAACTAAAAGATTAAATTTATAAGAAACTGTTATTATAAATTTGAGAATTTATTGACTACATAATTAATTACATAAACTAAAAATGTAAGTATGTGTCATACATTCTTAAAATAAACTTTAATAAAGAACATTTAGATTTCATTATGACTTAATGACTATATATATATACATGACTTTATGAAATATAATTTAATAATATTGAAAAATCATTGACTAAAACAGCACTGCTTTTTTATAAAATTGAAATTCTATTATGCAATATAAATACTGATAGTATATAATATAATAATAATCGATTTAGAAAATTAGCATTGTTTAACGAAAACTTATTTCTTATAATTTCTTATATAATTAAAAATATTAATTTTTGTTAACAAAATAAAATGAATTAATTGATTTTAAGGTGTTATTTTATTATTTGGTTATACCAGCTATTCATGAATATTTTTCTACTAATTACTTTTTTAGAAAGCATTTTTCTACTTTGTTTTTAATATTAAAATTTACTTTAAGAATTATCAATATTAATACTATATGTTTAATAATTAACATCATTTATTATTTTTAAATTAATGTTTTAACGGTTTTTTTTAAAAAATATTAATAAATTTTATAGCAAATTAAGCCAAAAAAAAAAAGAAGATGTCACATATATTGTAGGACATTTGAATCTGTGTATAATGCTTGGTTTAACTAAAAATTTATATTTACAATGATTTAAGAAATTTGTTTTTATAAATTTTATGCAAATAATATATATACTTCGTTACTATACTATAATATACTATAACCAAGATTGACGACATTAACTAATCATTTTAAAACTTTTTTAATTTTTTTTATTTGCGCAAAATAAGAAAAATATTTTTAGAAAAAAGTAAAAATTTTATGAAATAAATGTCATGTGCATGTAAACAATCAAAATATTATAAATGTCTTCTTCCTTTATTAATTATTATGTATACACAGAAAAAAAAAAAAAAAAATTAGAGTCAAGTACAGAAAATTTATAAAAGATTAGAGTTTATTCATTAGAAAAGGAAAGTTAAGGAAAACAAGGAAGAGTGTGAACTTAACTATGTCAACTCTAACAAAGCCATTCAAACCTGAATCATGCTAAAGTTTAAAAAAATATTAAAAATTAAAAAATAATTTAAAAAAAATTAAATCAATTCTATCTTATTGTTTTTAACTATTATATACATGGAATATTTATTAAATATATTGACACTTTAGGTATGGTAACATTCCAAAAAATTTGCATCTTATAAAAATTTTTACATGTAGGAGTAGTTGAAGAATTTAAAATTTTGGGGATTGTCTAAGGCAGTTCAACAATACATATATCTAATGAAAAGTATTGATAAAGAACGAAAGATTTCCTATATTTTGTTATATATATAGGGTTTGCTGTTGTCATACAATTTAATAATCACCATCTACAAAATCTTAGATGTGTTGCTTTATTAAGCACCAACCTGTTCCGTCAGACCAACAAGATTTTGCAGAAAATGTTGGTGCAAGATTTAATATTTTCTATAAAATTTTTGATAACTAGCTTCAATAGATATACTGATTTACAATCATATAAAAAAAAAAAGTTATATGCCAACTACTTGAATAAAGCGGTTGTATTTACTAAATTTCAATAGCGAAACTATTAATTTTACAAAGATGAAATGGTAAAAATTTCTGCGTCTAATTTAATTTTTTTTTTTTTTTGAGTTATCGTGCGGACAGACGGACGTACGTGGTTAAGTCGACTTAAAATATTATTCTGAGCAAGATATATATATACAGTCATTGGTATCGGATATAACGACATCGCTTATAACGACATATTGCTTATAATGACTTATTTTTACTTAAAAAAGAAACAAATTATCGGTTATAACGCCGAAAAAGTTAAAACACAATAAAGAAAAATGCATACATAGATTATAATAACTAAGAAAAAAAGCATCAAATTGACCTGTTACTTATTGTCACCTAATTGTCGCTTGGCTGTTGTGCGAGTTTAATATTTTTAATATTTTTATTTACGTATGTATATATGTAACATTAAGTTTGTTGTTTTAAAACACACCACAAGTATAAAATTATACAAGAAAGTACAGATATGAATGAAACTTTTAGTATGAATAAAAAACGTAGAGTAGTTAGCTTTGCAAAAAAGGCTATTATTGTTTGGCGATCGGAGTCTGGTTCTGGTAAATAAATAAATACATATATATTGTTAATAATTTTGTGTTATTTTACGCCTTACGTTTTATACATATGTATGTATGTATGGAAAGTAGGTACCTATACATATTATTATTATTTTTTTCTTTTTGTTAAAAACTGTTTAATAAAACCTACTTTATTTTATTTATAAAAAAATTCTAAATTGTTTATAACGACCTATCGGATATAACGACCAAATTTGCTGGTCCGGTCTATGTCGTTATAACCGATATTGACTATATGTACTTTGATATACATATTAATGTCGTTTTCTTTAAGGGGTCACAAACGTAATGCTAAATATTAAGTGATAATGCCTATCCTTTAAAAGTATAAATCCTTATTAACTTTTAATACAATCAAAAAAAAAAAAATAAAATTTAGTACTAATTATAGAAAATTAAATTTAAATATATGTATATTAAAGTTTTTATAAAAAAATTTTATATTTTTTTTTTTTATACCTGTATAAAGTAGTAAAAATACTATTTCAAATTGAACAACATTGTATACTTTATTTATATTGATTAATTATTTGAAAAGTTTTTTTTTTTATTTGTTTTTATTTATTTTATTGCGTACATAAACTCTTAATGACTGTAATCCATTTTGTATTTGTTAGGTGTTTTTTTTTAGTATAAATACTACTTTACTCGTATATTCTATCATAATAACAAAAGACTTAATATTTTTTTTTTTTTTTAATTCATTGCTGTTCAAATTTTTAAATTATTACAGTAATTCATTAAAAAAAAAAAAAAAATACAAAATATACGTATTTATATTAACTCTTATATCAAATTTTTATCTTATTACAAATAAAAAAAAATAAAATAAAAAAAAAAAAGTATAAGGTGGGTCCATATAGTACAAAAATAAATTTTTGGTATACTTATAAATCTTCGATTCCAACAATTACAGTTTTATGTTAAGATTTTTGCTCTTTTGGTTTTTTTTTGTTTTTATTTTTTATTTTTTTACAACATTTTTATTATTAATATAAATGGATATATGTATGTAAGAATGCTAGAATATTGAACTTATTCCTAAATTTAAACAATTATGCTGACTAATTCGAAGAATATTTTTCTTTTTTTTTTTTTAGGCTGTATTTTTGTTTTTGTGTAATTTTATATCTGACAATAACAACAACAATAACAATTGAATTTTCAATGACAATGGTCGTGCTCCCATAAAATTTATACATTTTGTTTGTTGATGATGGCTATGGCGATTAACTGTGCGAATTTCTATACTATATTTTATTAAAATAAATATACTTATACATATATGTACATATTATTATTTCATCAGATGGTGATACTTTAATATAAACAGTATCCGGATTGTAAGTAATTTAATTTAATTTTTTTTTAATTTTTTTTTTTTTTTATAAAAATAATATAATCATATGAAGTACAAAATAAATAGTAAGTATTTATTATTAATTTATTATATTAGGTAATGCGGAAAATATTAGTAAATGTTTTATTTTTTTTTTTATGAGAAATAAAAATATGTTTGCCAAAAAAAAAACTGTTTTATAAAGTTTTAAAAGAACTAAGAAAAAGTTTTTGTGGTATGTAAAGCTTGTTTTTTTTTGCGAGGGCAGGTGCGAGAATCATCGAAAGGAATGAAACGAGCACGAGTCCTCTTTGAGTGTTTGGGATTTTAACCCACTAAACACCTCTCCTTTTTTACCAAACAATAGGTTATACGACCTTTAGTACTCATGTACTGCCTGGTCAAAGGAAGTCGAATTAGGGAATGAAAATTGATTCGAAATTGATAGGCATATTGTGAATAAAGTTGTTAATATTAACTTTGAATCTTTACACGTTATAAATGTAATCATCACCAATTCTGGGAAAATGTAATCATCACATATGAGGTGGAACATAGAGTTACACATTCACGATGTTCGTATTGCCGAATTATGCTATTTGAAATACATAGAGGTGGGCAGTAGTAAGAGGCATCAAACTTTCTTATCTCTTTAGAATCAGAACCCACTCCTACAAGGTATCTATAAAACAGGGTAAGTGCTCCTATTAGGTGTCGAAGACCAAGTAGAGAGAACGAAGATGTGACATTGGGATCGTTTATAAGGAAAATTGCTCTGTTTTGCACTTTATCGAGAAATCCCAATGTTTCTTTAAAGGATTCCGCCCAAATATGTGCATTGTACTCCATTTTTGGTCTTATATATGTTTTATAGATGTTAAGGAGATAATTGACAAGGGGAAAAAAACAAACAACTGACACAAGGAAGCTATTGTAGAAAAATTAAAAAGAAGTAGAAAATGAAGTTTCTTTCGATGAGGTCATTAAAAACTGAAGCTTTTAGTAGAAACACTGAATTTGTTATGAAAAAAAAAACATTCTTTTAAGTTACCCACTCAACTTAAATCAGTTTTATTTTTTGAATAGTAACATTTTTGAAAAATAAGCGTTATAAAAAACTGTTGAAAAAAAAAATCATAAAATCATTTATTAAATTTTAAAATAAGATTGGTTTTATGAGATTAAATCTAATTTTCATATTGGGAAAACCTTTATGGCGACCGTAGAATGGTGACCGTACTTTATGACCTTTAAAAGTTTTCCTTTTTCTTCAAAAGAAAATTACTGGTTTCATAATATTGATTTGTTTAAGTTTTAAGTTTTTCATCCTCTCTCCAAATGAAATTTATTGACTTGTTGTGATATGCAATTTTCTTGTAACCTTAATAATTTTTTATATCTTACAGGATAATCTATATTTATTTACAGACATAATGCTATCATTTTTAATTAGATAATTGATTCTGCACAATTTAATTTATTTAACTGACAAAATATTCCGATATACCAAATATTTATAAACATTGTAAGATAAATTAAATGTATTACTATTGAATATATTCACCTTTTTATTACTCATGATTAAAATAATTTTGAGAAGAAAAGGCAATAATATATAGAAAACCTTGAGAAATTATTTTATTTAATTTTTTGACTTTTGTTTTTGTTTGTAGAATTTTTTAATACAAAAATAAAGCAAAAAAAAAAAAACAAAAAAAAAAAAAAACAAAGACAAAATCAAAAGTAAAATTAAAGAATTATTTTAAATATAATATCGACTCATGTCGTCTAGTCTATCTAGTATTTTTAGTTTAAATCAAAATTTATTTTGTTACTAAGTTTAGTTTTATAATTTTATAATTTAATAATTTGTTTTTTATTTTTTTATTTTTAAATTTTCTTTACATATTATTATAATTTATGTAAGTGTCAATATAAATGATATTATTATAGGTGACTAAATCAAATGATTTAAAAAAAGATTTTTTGTCTTTTTTTATTTAGAAATTTAAAAATTTAAAAAATCTCAAAATTTTTAATCATTCGTAGAAATAAAGTATTAACGAGCTCAAGTATTTCAATTAGAAAATTTTATAATTTTCGTGGTTAATTTTATTATTAATCATTTTATAAAAGTTTTTGTTTGATATTGAATAGGAGAACTTGTACTGACCAAGTTCTAATGAATAAAATAGTACAAACATTTCGAAAATATTAACACTTTCTAATAACTTAGAATAATTAATAAATAACTATATAAACCCGGTGTACCATACGCCAGTCTGGTAATCTAAAAATAATATTGGTTTTTTGTCGCTTAACTTTTTAATGAAATAAAAATAAATATCTTTCTGTTCTAATATAGTTTTTATTTATCTTAAAAACATTTTTTGAGAACTATGTTCCCTTTATCACTTAACTTTTTACAATAAGAATAAAAATAAATTCAAACGTATAAAAACTTAGCAACACTAAGAAAACTAAAGAAAAATTTTGTAGTGGGAGTTTGGGAGCGAGAGCCTCCCTTCCTTCGAAAATAATCTTTTTTTCATAAAAATGTTTAAATTCGTATAAAATTGAATATTTTTTTTAAGTGAAATGTCAAAATTGAATACTTTTGTATGCGGGGTTTTCAAAATAAATTTTTTTTTATATGGAAATGTGAAAATTTAATTTTTTTTTAATGAAATTGGTACATGTATGGGTTGCATACTGTAAGTATTAATAGTTGGTTTCAAAATCAGAGTATTCCCCTTTTCGGAATATTTATATCCATACATGTATGTCTAAGTGAGGTTTTAAAATTTCGGGATTTTGATTTTTGGAATTTTGTAATGTCGGGAATTATATTTTCGGGATTTTTCAAAATTTTTCTCTGTTATGTGCAGTATTAGTTTTTCCTATGAAAAATGTTATTGTTGCAAACGTTTTAGGCTTTTATATAATAGATACTCTAAATTTGTATGTTAGTTTCAAACAATAATTTTGATCAAATAATATGTAGTAACAAAAAATAAAACTAAAATATATCTTAGCAATGATGATACATCTTTTTCTGTTAAGTATTTAAATATAAATAAAAATTATTCCACAACAAGTTAATAAACATAACGTTAATTTACCTTAGAGCAGATAATTTGAAAATAAATAAATTCAATTAAATTTTTTTAGCACAATAAAATCTAGTCAAGTCAAGTTAAGGCAATTGAAATTTAGGATCCACTTTGCCTATATTCCTAATACATATACACTAAAATTTTTAAACAACAGTAAAAAAAAATAAACAAAATCTGTTATAAAAAAAAAATTTAGTTTTAAGTAATTTTGGGTATTTTTCAGCACAAAATAGGAACATTTTGTTAATATATAATAAATGGTCATTTATTATAGTTACTTTACTTTCTATTAGGTGCTTACTTAAATTTATTAGTTAGGAAGTCTTATTAAAATTCTTGCATTCTTATCTTATGTGGATAAAGCCACACTCATTGTTTTTTTTTATTAAAGTATTAAGTGATAATTAATCATATATTCATTATTGCCAAAATTATACACAGGTTATTAACACTATACAATTTCTTTTATACTTATATTAGCAAAGTATACCTATATTTAATATTATCCTCGGGGTGGTGTCATAATTCCAAAAAAAAAATTCCAAATTTACAAATATCCAAATAATAAAAAAAATTATTACAAATAAAAAAAATTCGGAAAAACAAAATTTAAGTAAACCTTCAAACTTTAAAAATTTACTTAGTGGGAGCGGGAGTCTCTGATGTGCTAAAATAAAAGCGAAGCTTTGGGGACGATAGCCCCAATTATTTTTATTACTTTGGTATTTTTAATTGTTTGGTAGGAAGAATTTTGTTGTTGGAAGTTGGTTACAAAATTAGGATTACACGCCTTTTAAAGAATATGTATAAATGTCTATATGTGAGATAGAAGGATTAGGAGGAATTTTAAAGTTGAATTGAAAATCAGAGTTATATGCTTTTTCCAGAATATTTTTATATATGTACATGTGAGATTCTGAATTAGGAGACATTTTTTAGTTGATTACAAAATCAGAGTCCCAATAATTTGTTTAGGAGGATAATAGTGGTGGTAATCCCCACTATTTTAAATGCATTGTGGTTGAAATATGTATCTAAAAAAATGTTAGGAACAATTTTATAGTTGCTTACAAAATCGGAATTCCAATAATTTGTTTAGCGGGTGTATTTTTTTAGCGCTTTTTAAAGTGCTTCCAATTAAATTTTGAATTTTGGTATTTACTTTAAGTGAAATATTTTTTTGTGGAGTTTTTTGTTTTGGAATTGTTTTTTTCTGGAATGTTCTTTTATGGAATTTGTTTTTTTAATTAATTTAATTTTTTAATTATGTAAATGGTATTTTGGAAATGGAGTTTCGTACCGAACTCATTATACTCATATAATAATATTATATATGATTTGTTAAACCATTTGATTGACCGATTACTATACTTCTTTTTCCTATAATACCTACCTATAATTAAAAATTCTAAAAATTAATTTTTTTTATATCTTAGAATGAAATATCTTCGAAATTTTCAGTTATTAATTCAAATATATAGATACATATATCTTATATACGAATTCTTATAAATATAACTATGTTAAGTATATGACATATTATTTTGTTATTAATTCAATGATGAATAAACACAATTTCTATATAGTATAATTATATTTCAAGACTTCTTAAGAGGTTATTTTGAATTCTTATGAAAACAAAATCAAAAATAACATTATAACTCTTCAGTTAAGTGCGGTTAATTGGTTAGTCATATTAGATGATTATTTTTGTTTTCCATAATTTTAGAATACATATGTTCTTTACGTATACATATTTAAAGGGTTTCAAGAGATTCTATGGAAAAACCGAATTATTAAAAATGAATTTATTTTATAATTAAACCTATATTATACAGTATTACTCATAAAAGATTATTAGGCTATTAAATGTGAAATAATATTAAAAATGAAAATTTAAATTACCCGAAAGATGATTTCATCTTATCTTATAATTCAAATTAAAATATTTTAAAATTAATCACTTCACTTTTGTGTCTACATAAAATTTACCAAAAATTTAATCATGGTTTTAAAAATTTTTTTTCTTTCTCATATACAAAAAAAAAAAAATCTTATTAAAATTTTTTAAAAAATTAAATTGCAACAAAAAATTTAATTTCAACTAACTAACTATACTATAAATCTTTTTTTTAAATTCCAATGAGTATAACTTAAACAAAAGCAAAAAAATTGATTTAATTTAATATTTAAAGTTAAATGAACTATTTATTGAAAAGAAATCAAAGCAAAAAAAAAAAAAAAAATAAATAAACACAAGAAATAACAATAATTTTTATTCATTTTACTGTAAAATTTCGTTATATGGCCATTATAAAAATTATTGATGCGAAAATTATTGATTATCTTAAATTTTAAAATGGTTAAATTAAATATATATATTTTTTTTTATATTGGTATCTAATTTATTAGATTATTTTCATTAAAAAAGTATATAAATATTAATTTAAGTATATAAATCCGTTACAATTTTGTATATTTATTTTTTTAAAAGAAAACAAAAAAGTACTTTTTACTGAAAGAAAAATTGTACTGTAATAAATTTATTAATATTTAAACGTTTATTATAGATAATCATTTATAAATATTTAAAAATAAATTATTGAAATTTTTTTTTTTTGTTCAATTAAAATAACGGTTTTTTAAATAAATTAAATTAAATATTATAATATGCATGTACATGTGTACAATTAAATTATTCTGGTTGAATTACAAAACTATGTTCAAAAATTCCACATATTAAAATTTTTAATTTTGTTCGTAAACAAAATTTTTTGTTTCGAAAAAAAAAAAAGTAAGAATGAAATTATTTTGATTTAATATATATAATAGAGAAAAATACGTCTTATATGATTAAATTACAAATATTAAACAAAATTGCTTAAAAAAAAAAAAAAAAAACAGAAAAGAAAAAACGATTAAACACGCAACAATGGAAAATAGAGATTGAATTTAAGTTTCAATATAAAAATAATTTTTTTTTTTTTTCGAAATTAATAACATATTGAAAAACTTTATTAATTCTTTTTCCAAAATTAAATTCTCTAGAAATAAATTCAATATTTTAAAAATTAAAATAAAAAAAAAAAAAAATTTTAATTCTATTCGTAACCTAAATAAAGTATATTGAATAAATGGTTTCATAAAAATTAATTCAAGTAGCCGTTTTATATTTTTTCTTTTTCATTTAATTCCACTTTACAGCTTATAATATGTATTTAATTCAAAAAATCAAAATAATAATTCTTAAATAGCTCTTATAAAATTATTGAACTCAATTATTATCTAATTTTTAATTGATTTATAATTAAATCTATATGATAGAATAAAGAAATAAAAAAAAAAAAACAAAAATTTAAAACAATCGTGAAAAAATACAATTAAAACACATTATTTATTACATAGTAGATAGATAGAAGTACAATTGTAAAAATTACATACTTTTTTTTCAATTAATATGAGTATGTATAGTTGTAGTAACCTAAGTCTTTTAATGTATACATAATTTAATACTCTTTCTAAAGCTTTTTTTTCTAAATTTTATAGATTATATACATTACATTATATGAATATATACATATATATACATATATATGTATATTCACATTTAGCTGTTTTAATTTGCCACTCCAGCATTAAGTTTTTTTTTTCCTATATAGTTGTTTTAATTTTTAACATTTCTTAAAAATATTTTTTTTTTTTTTTGTTGAAGTAGACATGAAGTATTTTGGTGGTGGCATTTAAGTATTATTTTATCTTACTTTTTTTTTTATTTAAGTTTACCTTCTCACTTGTACTTCTTGATACAATACAACTATATACGAGTATATCAACTTCTTCATGTGCTGTTTTTTTTTTTTTTGGTTTATTTTTTCTTTTTATAAACGTCATCGTGCAATACTTGAATACAGTTAACCTGTATATTTAATAATAATTTTTGCGATCTACTATGATCAAGTATGATATTATATGAAATTATATTTATATATATAGATATATGTATATAATTACAAAGATATATTATAATATGTATATAAGTATAATGCATATAGGATAAGATAGTTATGAAATGGTAATTGTTACTACTTTATACTTAAGATAGATTATAACTACATATATATATATATATATATTTTTTCTTTTTATCAAATTGTGTAGTACGAGTAGTAGAAGTAATGTTTTGTGGTTTTGTTTTATTTTTTGTTTCTTGTTTATAGTTTTTTTATTCTTTGAGTATAGTTAAAGTTTAGATTGTTCTATTTCGTTTTTACTTTTAAGGGCAATCATAAAGTTTAATTCATGTTTTTTGAAATTTTCCTTACGAGGGACGGTTGAAAAAAACATTAAAAATCATCCAAAGGAGCTGCATGAAATTCTTCTAGATAGTGTTGTATTTAAACAACCAAAAAACCACCACCTTTTCAACTAAACTTTATGATGCACCGTTAATATGAAATGTTACAAGTTTGGTTTTCATGATAACGATGAAAGTAAGAAGAATGTTTGGAGAATTGGGTTTGAGTAAGTTTAGGCATTATGGAGGAAGGATTTTAGGAATTATGGATAGAGCAGAAAATTTGGAAAAAAATAACGTTGGGTAATTGGTTATTGGTTATTTTTAGAAGAAAAACCGTGAATATATTGGTTTTTTTCTTTCTTTAGAACAGGAGCCCTTGTCTCTCAACCTGTTTTCTATCAATCCATTATCTTAGCTGTACGGCGATGTGTAAGTAAAGTGAGAGAGAGATAACGCTGAACTTGCCAATAATACAAATATTTTTGTTTTATATTTAATTGGGATATCCCATCACCAATTAAGAAATTCCAGACAAAATAAGTATTGTACTCTAATTTCGACCTATTTATAATCACTTGGTATAATGATATTTAATTAGTATTCATATGTTTTACATGTTATACTATTAGTATCGTAATTTAAAATATTGACAAAGAAATTTTTTCCTTTTTATAAGAATGAATTTTAAATCTTTCACTTATCAAAAAGATAAGACTATATATGCTTTATCCAAAATTATCCTTCCTTTTTTTACCATGTACAATATTTTCTTTTTTGATTGATAATAATCAAGATAGTGAAGAATAAATTAAAATGATCAGTATGATGATTATCTACTCTATTAAAATTTATTAGGCAGTTTGTCGTATATTTTCAATGAATATTACTCGAATAAAACTTTATAACACACAATTTTAAAAACAATAAAACCTTTAAATCATATTTGTAAGCTTAAATCAATTTTATTTTTGTTAATTAAACAATAATTGATTTTCTGAACAAATTTTTCAACAAAATATTGGATTGCCCTGTAAAAAAAAATAAAATATCCAAGAAGAAAAGAAATACCTTTCATATATAGTTATAATCATTATTGACGATGTCGTTGTATTTTATGTTATTTAAAAAAAAAAAAAAAAAAAAAAAATTATCAGAAAAATTTATAAAAACTTAAAAAAAACTTGTACAAAAAAAAGTAAAATAAAGAATGTTTGAATTATATCAAAGCTAGAAAGCGAAAACAGAAAATATGACAACAACTATGCGAAATAGAAAAAAACAAACGAACAACAAGAAAAAAACAAAAATATTATTAAAAAGGCAAAAAAGTTGAAAAAAAAGAAAAAAAGAAAAACGCCTGAAACTATAGGACGCATACAATCATAATCCAAGTGTATTCTCATTACATTGTTTATTCCTATACATATTTTAGGTTTTCCTACATTTTTTTTTTTTTTTTTTAAACAAATGTACCAATATACATACTTTAAACTATACTTTAACATTATATATTTTATTCATATATACATAATATTTCTATGATATGAGGGTAAGATATGTTTGGTTTGGTACAACAACATACAATAAATTTTTTTTTTTTTTTTACGTTTTCAAAATAAAATAATAAAATATTAGAAAAAAAAAATATACAAAAACTTATAAAAAAAAAAAAATGTATTAATATACGAGGAATTTAATATCATATAACAATATCGTAATATAATTTATAATTAAATATACAATAACATCAAATATGTGCAATATATACATATATATGTATATCTAATAAAAGTGCATTAATCTATTTATTGTTTATTATGTTGTTTGCATTTCATAAAAGATAATGTAAAAGAAAAGTAAAAAAAAAAAAAAAGTACAAAAAACGAAAAATAAAATTAATAATCATTCAAAAACAGAAATTAATTTTAAACGCTTTAATAACTAAAATAAAAATATGTATATACATATATATGTATGTATATATGCAAAAATTAAAAAAAAAAAAAAAAAAAGACCCCATAGCAAAAGACAAAAACAGAAATTAAGGTAAAACTTATTGAACAAACTTAATTTTTTTTTTTTTGAAAATAATTTTCATTTGCAACTACAATTTTAAATATTAAAAATTTTATTTTTATTCTGTCTGTCTGGTAACACTATTCGTAAATGTTTATTATTGTTAAATAATATTTATTTTTTAAATGTGTGATGAAAAAACCTTTTCCCACATTCTAATTAATATTTTTTTTTTTTTTGTTTTTAAGATTCTTGTTATACAATTTTGATTTTAATGTAGTGAAAGTGGAAAAATTAGAAAACTTTTAATTTTTTACAGATATTTTTCTTAATTATTATTACCAGAGATTAATAAAACATAAATTCATTATAATATTGTAAAAATTTAGGTTACAACATACAATAACCTTGAATCTCTTTTGTTTGTACATTGATGGGTATTTACAATACTTTATTTATACTTGGTATCACATAGATATAATAAAGTTTCAAAAGTTTGAAATTGTAGATATACATATCACTGTTATATTTTATCTGTAATATATTAATTGCTGGGAGAACCAATCAATTTTCATCTTGATAATTAAATATTTTAATGCAAAAAATCAATATACTTAACAAATAATTTTTATAATCAAAAAATAAGTGGATATACTGTTATTTCTATAATGGTATTTTTTTTTTTTTTTGTTTCATTAAAATAAAAAAAAAAAAAAACCAAAATATATATCCGCTATTATATGGTGCAAAATATGTTGAAAACACAAAGGAAATACTTTTTCTTTTACATTTAAAAAATTTTACGATAATACTCAGTAGCTTTGAAAATTTAACTAAAAATTTGTATAAAATAAAAAAATAAGTATGTATAGAATTCTAATCAATTTCAATTAACAATAAACAAAATAAGAAAAAAGAGAAAAAAAAAATATATAATTCGGTAATGAGGTGTTACATTTTTAAATTAATAATTATTAATTATATTTATATCATATCTATACATTATGTGCATACTTATGTATGCAATATTTATAGTCAAGAAAGGAAAAAAAAAAAAAAAAATTTTTTTTTAAAGAAATATTTAAATCAAGTTCTTTTTTTTTTTGTTTAATTACTTTCAATAAATCAGGTTGAAATATCAAGTTTAATATGTATATCATATCAGATAATATTATATTATTTGAATTAAATAAAATTGATATTTTATGGAATTTTTTTTTTTTAATATTATTTATAATTAGCATTTTATTATAATTTTATAAAATTGTCCTATAATAGAAATAACATTTATATTTAATGTAAAAAGTATTATGCAGACGCCATTGCCTAAAGCTTTATTTAAACTAAATTCATTCTTCATTAAATGCATTTATATAGAGAGTAAAATGTAAAAATATTCAAATATGTTTAAAATATAAGCATTTCAAATAAGGAAATTAAAACATGGTCTTTTTATTAAATTTATATGATTAAAATTGTATATACGTAGTTGATTTTGTAAAAATGGCAATTGTAAAACTTAAAGACGATAACAAAATTTTTACTTCTTAACTTATACAATTACAATTAAAATTAAATTACTTAAATTTTATTACAAAATAGAATTTCTTAATATACATATACATTATATATATATATATATATATATATATATATTTTAACAATGTTAAAAATTTTATTGATTACTCATTTATGATTTCTTTTGACGACCACACACGCAATAATTGATTGATCATTTTGCAAAACTCAAGGCAATTTTACATAATTATTTCAAAACAAAAAAAAAAAAAAAAAAACAGAAAACGACAAAAAATAATAAAAAATGAAGTACCTACATATTATAACTCATATATTTAATAAAATAAATAACATCTTCTTAAAAAAATATTTTTGTATAATATTTAAGTTATTATTTAAGAAAAAAATAACGAAAATTTTATTATTGTTTACAAAAAATAAATTTTTTTTTTATACAACAAATAATGATTTTATCTTAACCCACTTTTTTTTTTTTTTTGTTAGAGAAATGATAATTTTTATTATACCTTTGTTTTTTTTTTTTTTTTTTTTTTTTTAGAATCTGGAGGATATATACATATTATTATATATATTAATTAATAATTCATAATTTAACTGAAAACTAACTATCGATCAATAATACTATCCAAGAATCCTAAATAAAAGATATAAATAAATAAATCTTCTTGAAATATTAAAGAAGAAATAAGAAAAAAAAGCAAAAAAAAAAAAAAAAGGAAAAAATTATGTGTTTGATGCCTTGATGGTAACTTTACTTTATAATGATAATTATATTTTTTCTTAAATAAAGAATTCTCATAAATTGAAGGATTGTATTAACCGGTTAGATGAGAAACTTTTAATGTTAAATATAATAATAAATTGTGTTGATGATACATTCAAGCATGTAATCGATCAATTAATTTGATACTGTCAAACAAATAAGTAAACAATTGATTCTGTATACACCCAGTTTCCTTGTAAAAATTACTTTCAAATTATATGCGACAATTTTCTATAACATATAAATAAGAAAATTTAGTACAACAAAAAAAGCAAAAAAAAAAAAAAACTCTTCGACCTTGACAAAAAAATAATAATAAAACAAAAAAAAAATATAAAAACTGAAGTAAAAAATAAACTATTAGGTTAGGTAACCTAATTAAATTTATTTATAAGTATATATATACATACATATTTCTCTTCTTTACTTTTATTTTAACATTGTTTGGTTGTTTGTTATCGTTGTTGTGATTGTTGTTGTTGTTGTTGGTGGTGTTTGTGGATTTCTTTCCTTCTTCCATTTTTATGAAAATAACAAACATGAGAAAAAAATAGTAATAAAATTTAAACAAGAAAAACCAAATATTAAAACCAGCCTTACATAATATTATGAAAAGAGTTAATACTTTTCTTGAATTATATACAGTCGAAATTCTTTAATATTAACACCATAGTCAAAGTTAATTGAAAGAAATAAAGAAAAATAATTGAAAGGAAAATAATAAGAAAATACAAAGTAATTTGTATATCTAATTAAAATATATATATAGATATATATATATACATATATAGATCCAGGTATTTATTGAAAAATTTATTGATTTTGTTTTAAAAAATTAAACAATTTCTTTAATTGGAAATTAAAATTTTAGTTAAGGAATTTAAAACTTAAACATCAAGGATTTAAAGAAAAATATTTAAAAAATTTATTTATTATTTTTATACACTAATACATTTTTTAAAATCTTTTCAAGCATAACATAATCATATAATTTCTATTTAAAATAATTAATTATTAGTGTAGGTCGATTACATATTCCATTCTTGGCAGTTGACTGTGCTTTAGGTAGTTACTTTGTTGAAAGTTATTTCTTTCTTCTATAGTTAAAATCAAAAGTTTAATAAAAGATGTAAAACAATTAAAATAATATTTCTTAACCATATATAAAATTGTCAATTAAAAATAAATTATAATTATGAAATATTAGAAATAAAATGTTGAAAAATAAAGAATTTACTGTACATATATGCAACAAAAAAATATTAGTAAATGCGAAAAAGGAAAATGAAATACAACAAAAACATAGAGAAAAGAAAGCCTTTTAAGGTTATTGTACCTTTCATGTTCATTTTATTCCTCGTTAATTTTATCTTCTTCATTTAACCAATAAAAATAACAATAACTCTAAAAATAACTCATCTTGAGAAAATTGTAGGCTGTTTTTTTTCTTTTTTTGGTGTAATGAAATTTTGCTGCACGATCGTTTTTTTTTAGTTTTTGTAAATTTTCAAAAATTTTTTTTTGTAAAATCAAAATACACCATCACTGTTTCATCCTCCTCACACGTCAAAGAAAAAAAAAAATTGTTTTGTACAACAAAAAACAACAATAATAACAACAAAAATAATAATAATAATAATAATAATGGCAGCACCAAATCAACCAAACAACTAATAAAAATATGCGGTTTTTTTTTTATAAAGCGTTTTTTTTAACGATCTCATAATCCATTATACCGTAAAATTAAAAATGTGAATAAAACAAAAAAAAAAAAAATGTTGAAATTATGCAATATATTTTTTGCCCCGTTCATTATTATCAATTTTTTTTTTTAATTTTTGTTTTTTTTTTAAATTTTTTTTACTCATTTATTTTTTGTTTCTTTCTCTCCCTTACTATAATATAATTTAATAAAATGAAAAAAAAATATGTATATGTATTTTATTTGTTTATATATATTATATTTATGTATTTGTATGTGTTATGATTAATGCATTTTTTTTTTTTAAATTTTTGTTTTATTTTTATTATTGCAACGCAGGATATCAACCCTCTATTAAATTCACCTTCTGGAAATTAAGAACAAAACCAAAAAATAAAAATAAAAGTTCTAAGAAAAATTCTATAAAATTTATTGAACTCATTCTATAATAATGAACAGAAACAGTACAAATAAAAAAAAAAAAAATTCTGAAATGATCCGTTAATGGTACTAATTTTTTTTCATGTTTTTTTTTTTCTTTTTTTAAAAATTTTTATTTGAAATAATTTTTTAATTTCACTTAAAAGAATATAATATATAAAAATTTATAAATGGTTGTACCAAGAAGTTGAAGGATATGAAAAAATTGCGATTGGGATAAAAATAAAAAATTAAATATATATATTTGATTTGATTTTAAAGTAAAAAAAAAATAATGATAAAACGAAAAAGCAATACACTTAGAATAAGGCAATATTATATTAAAACATCGACTCTTAAGGCCTTTATCGGTTGAATACTGTTATTAATTTATACAATAATTTTTTTTATTTTGTTTATATTATTATTTATTTACACTATATTTGATGGTAAGGAAGATTTATTTTCAATTAAAAAACTCCTTGTAGTCTCTCGGTAATTAGGCTACATGGCTTATTCACTGGGTCAATGTTGTTGCAAAGTATAAAACATGAATTAGTTAAAAAGTTAATTGCATGTTTGCAGGCATTCAAAAATTTTTTGAGAAATTACAAATTTAATGCAATAGTAATAAGCCTAAAATACATAGAACTTTGAGTACCCCCAAAAAGATAAAACTGAAACTGTTAAATTTTTTCTAACAATTTTTAGAATTTGCTAAATTCTGGATTTAATGCTAAAAATACTATTACTACCTATTATCAATTACAAAACAGAATTATAACACCACCTGAAATTTCTGGTTTTTTTTTTTTAAATTTAAAATATTAAAAATTTGTTTTTCTTTAAAAACCAAAAAAATTCTGCTTCAAATTTTCATATCACCATTGAAGCATAACACCCGTTATTCATGTATTCATATTAAGCATATAAATAATTTTGTATCCAAATTTAAAAAGAAAGAAAAATTCTCAAAACAAATTGAAAGAAACAAAAAACATACAAAAAAAAAAAAAAAACGAACAAAAATAGAATAAAAACCAAAAATCGTGTATTAGGTCGCCTTGCTATTAAATTTTTTGAGTCGAGTTTAAAAAATTTTTGTTGTTAAGTTCGTTTGGTATGCTGTATATTTTGTTGTAGTTACTATTATTAATATTTTCATTTTATACAGTAAGTTATATTTATCAATATACAAAAACAACATTTGTACTAGTAAATTTATATTATACTAATATTAGTGGTGGTAGTAGTAGTAGCAATAATATTTTAGTCTTAATAATGCATGTAGTAGAATATTTTACAGACAAGTTAGTTGCAATTTTGTAGTTTTTAAAGCTTTATGTCATACATACAGTGCTAATATAAAGTTTTGATTTTTTAATAAGAATTTAACTGATTTATATTTTATTGCAAATAATATATTATAATGTTTAATAAGTATTGCGTGAAAATATTTTGATAGATTAAATACATTTAATGTTTAAAAAAAAACCATTTATATTTTTATTTTTAGATACTTGTGAATACTCGTAGAATATCAGCAATACTTTATGTTTACATATAAATTTTTATGAATCTAAATAGAGTTATGTAATAATTTCTAGTAAGTTAGAAAAAATTTTTACGCATCTTTGGCCAAATGAACAATAACGCGTTTTAGTTTCAATTAATCACGTTTTAAATAGGATATACATTTGACTGTTAGTGTTTCCCACATTTAGTCAAACAAAGCAAACATTGTGTGTTTTAAGTTTATGATGCAAATTGATATATATATAAATATATATATAAATATATATATAAATTATATATATTCTGATACTAAATATAAGATTACAAAATTAAATGATTGGAAAGCCACATATTTCAAATTTGTTTTTATTAAATTAAAAAAAAAAATTATTTACTTTCAAAATTTTAATATTTTTTTGTATTATTGTTAAAAATATTATTGTTTTTAATTTTAATCCAAAAAATCATCTAAAAATAAGTATTAGTAGATGCACAAATCGGATTAAAAGTTAATTTACAAAAGCTCTCCATTCGATCTTTTTCTTCAGTTTTGTTTCTTACTTTTCGAACTAAAGGAAAGACAAATTCATTTGGCGTTTTTTTGAATCTTTTAAGCAATTTTGTACTCGGGCTAGTTTTTCCATGCTTAAAGTATACATTGCAGTCAAAATCGAATCAATTGCATAACTGACATTTCTATACAGTGCTTTTTAAATTGGAGGAATCAAAAGATTTAAGCGAGAAACTATTTAATTTTATAAATGTTAACATTTTTTTTTAAATTTAAAAACATTTTTCAAAATCAAATTTTTTTCTTTAATTAATTTTAAATTTTACTATTTCTCTATACTGTAAACAATACAAAAAAAAAATGCTATAGAAAGGAAAACAAGCTGAGGTGGATTTTTTTTGTTGTCTTTAAAAGCAAAACAAGTAGATACCTGTGCGGAACCATTTAGCCGAATATAAATCAGATTTTTATTTCTGTTATTTGAAAAGAAACCAACTTCACTCTCAAAAGACAACAAAAAAGTAAAAATTACAACAAAAAAAAAGATATACAAAAAGAGAAGAAAAAAAACTAAACGTACTTGGACTAGGTAGGTGTTCGTTTTTCTGTTTAAAATTTATACATATTCATACTAAATATTTCTATATACATACCTATAAAATATTATTATTAGACATATAACAAATACATATTTAATTTAAAGTTGAATTGCAAGAAACTACTATGCTAAACTTGTTTTTTTTTCAAAGTAAGCGAACTGCTTGATGATCGTTTATATTTTTTTTTATTTGCTCGCCCGTTATTGTTTTTGTTTAATTTTTTTTGTTAGGTTTTTTTTTAATTCTTTACTTTTGAATGTTGTACAAAAAAAATTAAAGACACGAAACTTTATTTCTTTTGCATATGCGGAATTTTTGTTCATTACAATTTTTCGAAATACAATTTTTTTCAATTATATAAATATTTTACTTCATATTTAGTTAACAGGAGCTAAAAAATTTAAAAAGCTTGTAAGTTAAACTTTTTAGTACATATTTACTGTTATAAAATTTAACTAATTTTTTTTATAAATATAAGAAGAATGAATAAAAATTAAGGATGAAAAACTCTAAAATAAATTCTAACAAAACTAATATAAATTCGAACACTTATATAAATAATAACAAAAAGTAAAAAATTTAGATTTTTAAATTTAAAGACAATTTTCAGACAAAAAAAAAAGAATGAAACAAACAAATTTTTTCTTAAAATTTTTCTTCATCAAAACCATCAACAGTGATAACTAGATTTTTGTTTTCGAAAAAATGAATTCCAAACTTCAGTCTAAAAATAAAACAAAAGCAATAAAAAGTTTTATGTTGACTTGTTTGTTACTTAAAGTCGTTTAACTTCGGATTTTTAATTTAAAATAAAAACAAAATGAATAAGAAAAGAACACAAAGAAAAAAAAAATTCGTATGTACATCGGGTGCGAATATTTTGAAATCGTCATTGAAAGAGTATGGTAGTAGTGTAACTGAGTTATTTTGTTTTGTATTGTTGTTTTTCATTATTATCTTCAGTTTCTTTTATATTGGTATTTTAAATTATGATACAATAACGATCCCCACTACCCCGATTCTTTTTTAATGCAAAAAATAAAAATAAAAAAAGACAAGAAAAATGTTAAATAAAACTGTATATTTCTTTTACTTTTAATACTGTTACAAGTGGTTCAGGTGTTAATTTAGGTCCCTTATTGTATTTAATATTCTTTTATTTAAATTTTTTTTAGTATGTACTTATTAATATCTAGATTTTAATAATTAAGATACATAGCTTATTTTAAAGAAAGGTTTTAATTACAAATTTTAAACTTATTTGGTACGATGTTCTGCTTCTCAATATTAAGAAATATTATGAATTTAATTTAAGGTAGATAATTTAAATGTGGAATAAACATCAATACTCATAAAAACTTTACAATTATCTGTAGATATCAGTTAAAAATACAACTTTCGGTTTCATTAATGTTGATAGCATGTCAATAGTGAATATTTATAGTTTTATGTTAAATAAAAAAAATTAAATATTATTTTTAATTAGAAGGTATATAGATTTTATTCGCACTGTCGCGTTTAATTTAAAATGAAACAACAAAAAAAAAAGGTACAACAAAATAAAAAATTAAAGTTGTACTATGTTGTGTTGTATATTTTTTTTTCATTGTATTTTTTTATTTCTTATAGTTCAGTTCAGAGTTTAGTAATCTTGTATAAGCTAGTGTTGTATTTTGTATTATGTGTTTTGTGAAAGTACAGAGCGAGCGCAAGTTTTTCGCTTAAGTCTTTTAAATTTTTTCCGAGCGTTTCTTTTTATTTTTTTTAGTTTCAATCTTGTGTAGCGTTTTTTTTTTTTTGTATTTCTATTTTGTTATTTCTCTTTGAATCGATGGTGGTGGTGGAAGTGGAAACTGTTATTGCCAATCCCCATTGTAATTTTGAAACTAAAAGTGAAATCAAATAATGTTGGATACAGCTGAGAAATTTTTATTAAAGATATATTAATTTTTTTTTTAAATATTATTTAAAAAATTATTAAAAAAAATATTAAATTATTTAAAATATTTATTAAAATATTTAAAATTTAATAAAATATTTGTGAAAATATTAAAGAAATAAGAAAAATATATAGTGAAATAATTTAAAAAAAAAAAAAGATTGTGTATTATTGTTGAAGTAATTTTTTTTATATAATATGACATAAAAAGTGTATAAAAAAAAAAAAAAAAAGAAAAAAACCGAATTGGATAAAACGAACAACCACATAACTTTGGTGAATTGTTAAAGAAAAATCATATTATAGACTTTATGTATTCAAACCATATTCGAAATTTTTATTTTTTTTTGTGTAAAAAATTAAAAAAACCTTCAACGTATACAAAAATAAAAAATTAAAATATATTATGTATATATATATTATGTAAAAAAAAATATAAAAAAAAAATAATTTAAATATTATTTGTGATATAAAATATACAAAATAAAAAAATTGAAAAAAATAAAAAAATATAACACATACAAAAATCTATATATATTATATCAATTAAAAAAAAAGTTATTCAATATTTGTGCAATAAAAAAAAATTGAATATAATTGTAAATTGAATTAAATTCAGTGAATTTTCAAAAATTATTGATTTCATTTCATAGAAAATAAAAAAAAAAATAAAAATTAAAAAAATGGTTTCTAGGCGTAAAATTTTGTCGCGATCTAAAGATGATCTAAACTTAGATCCAGTTAGTATTACTGGACCACCTGAAGAAGAAGAAGATGTATGGTATCATAAAGAAAAATTATTTAAAGAACATATACAAGAAGTACTTGAAAAATGGTCACAAATTGATGATGAAATATGGGCAAAAGTAATTGTTTTTGAAAAAAATCGACGTTTAGCAAAAGCATATGTGCGTGCACCAGTTTTAACAGTTAATGGTTCTGATGATGGTTTTGATGGTATGCGTATCGGTTTATGTGGTTTTGATAATCCAAGTCGTGATGCAAAAACTGAAGAAATAAAACGTCATATTGAACGTGGTGTTAAAATAAAAATGGATGATGCTGGTAATATATTAATACGTCGTTATGCACGTAGTAATGTTTATATTAAAAGCACTGCATTAGGACCAAATGAAGAAACATCAATTGGAGCTGATATTATGGGTTTACCAAATCAAGGATTAGAAATTGATAAAATAGTTAAATTATTTGATATGAAAAAATTTCAGTCGAATGTTAATCGTGAATTAAGACGTGCATATCCCGATCGTAGACGTTTAGAAACACAATGTTTATCAGTTGTGACATTTGTACGTTCTGAACAAGAAATATTAGAATGTCCAATATGGATATTAATTATTAATGTAGTTGCCATGGATATGTTAAAAACAAAATTACCAACTGTACAACGTCCATTTTTAGATATTAAAAATCGTCCAAAAATACCAATACCAGATGAAGATCCTTATAGTATAGCCGGTAATGGTAATATTAATTCATTAAATATTAACAATAGTAATAATAGATTTATTGGTTTAAATGGTAATAATGGACATGTTGCTGCAGCCAAAGAACAATTATTATTGCAAAGTCAACAAGATGCACGTAAACGTAGTGAAAAACCACCAAAATTACCACCACGTGATAATATATTATATCCACATGAAATACCTAAACCTGATTATGATGATTTATCACCATCATCGATTGTATCCAGTGTTAATAATAATAATGGTATGGGACCATCATTAACATCATCATCAACATCATCATCATCAATAGTACATCATCATCATCCACCAAATAGTAATGAAAATAAAAAAGCCAAAGAAAAAAATGATAAAAATAAAGATAAGAAAGATAGAAAATATGATGATCCTTATTATTGTGGCTTAAGAGCTCGTGTTCCAAATTTTGTTAAAATGGCAAAACCATTTAGTCGAAATAATAATTCATCAGCTATTGAAAAGGCAACAAATGGTGATAAAGAAAAATTATTAGAACATCAACAACAACAACTACAACTACAGCCACAACAATTACCACAACCACTTTTAATTAAACAACAACAACAACAATTAATGTCAAAAAGAACATCTGTTAGTCATATACCAACTGGTCCAATTCAATTTAATCCAATGAAATTAAATCATTCACATTCTCATCCACATCATATGGCCGCAAGTCATTATCATCTTTATCAACAACAACAAAAACAACATCAATTACATCAACATCAACAACAAATGATGTGGCGTACAAAAAGTTTTGAAAGTGGTATTGATTCTGATATTCATGAGTCGCCCTATAATCATTTATATGGTGGACGTGTGCCATTACCAACAAGAGGATATATACCAGCTCCGCGTAATATGTATATTGGTGAATGGGATTAGAATTTTATTTAAATTTTTTTTTTATGTTGTTTATTTTTTAAAAAAAATAATTTCTTTTTTTTTTAATTTAATTGCAAAATATAAAATGATTTAGTTTAAATGAAAGTTTTTTTTTTTTTTTAAATATTTTTCGTTTCGGCTGTATAAAAAAACTAATTTAAATTCTTTGTTTATTTTTTCTTTTTTTTTATATAAATTTATAGTAAATCATTAATTATAAAATTGATCTACATATTTAATTTTTATTAAAAACAAAGAAAAATATATATTTAGGAAATCTTAAGATATATATCTGTATATAATAATTGATAATTAATGTGCGATAATAAAAAAATGGATTTTTATTCAAAAAATTATTAATGATTAAAAATTAAAAAAAGAAAAAAAAAAAAAAATTTACTTGTTTAGATACATTTTTTATTTTACAAAGAAAATTTTTTGTTAAATTTATGTAATGTAATACATATTTTAATTTTCCGGCTTATTATGTATACGTGCTTTTTGTCATTGTAGGATATGGTACAATTTTTTTCAATATAAAATATATATAAACAAATTTAAAATAATAACTTTTAAATTTCATAACTATTCTATTTTTTCTAAAATTCTTTGTGTAATATATTTTTCTCAAAGTAAATAATCGATATTGTCTTAATTGTTATCTATAATTATAATTTAGTATAGTTTTCCGCCACACACTACGTATTATGACATTCCGATATTTGAATACAAGTACATATTCGGATACGATTTTTCTATTATAAAATCTTTAATATTAACATATAACATACATATTATGTTTTTTTTTTTGGAGCTTCCGGGGCCTCTAGTTTATCTTCTAATGGATCTATCGGTTAAAATATATTAAATAATTTAATTTAAAAATTAATATTTTTAACTGTCTTCAAATTTTTAAAAAGTTTTATTTAAAATACAAGAAAAGGGTTATTTACATTTACAATTTTTTAACAAAAAAAAAAAAAAAAAAAATCAGATGTTTGAATTAAAAAAAAAATTTTTCCATTCAGAAAATTCGAATTTATCGAATACAGAAAGAAAAAGAAATTTCTTCGAAAAATTTTCTTATTGATTTTCAGATCACGTTCTAAAATGGAAATATAACGAATAATAAATATTTCTTTTTTATTATATAATTAAAAAAAAAAAACTGTTTTTTAAAGATATTAAATCTTTTTAAGAGTGCATTAAACTTAAACATTGTTGCTGATTTAAAAAAAAAAAAAACCTTTGAATAGTTATTTTATTACTTTAAAAGAATTCTAATTTTAGAAAAATCTTCTTTTTATTTTATTTCTTAAAAGACTAAATAATGTTTTTTTTATTTTTGTTTTTTAATAATAAAATATTCTGAATAGTGATAAAATTAAATAAAAAACAAGAACAAACAAACAAATAAAAAAATTTATTTTTTTTTTTATAATTCCCATAGTCATCAAGTGGGTGTGTATGCGCAAATGTAGGATTTATGATGTCATTATAAGTTGTTTCTAGGATTTACACATGTTATTTTTTGATAGCAATCATAAAGTTATTAAAACGTGAAAATTTTTTGATTAAATTTTTTTGTAACCGAGAAATAAACAAATTCTTCTTTTTTTTTTCTTTTAAAATTTTAAGTCTATTAATCTGATTTTGAAGTATACATGTACATACTTGTGTATATCTAAAAAAAATATTAAATATTTATGATTTAAATTTGTTTTTATTCTTTATGCTGCCCATACATAACGGACTAGGTTCTAAAATAGGTCCGCGGACTTGATAAATTGTATCGTGTATGGGTTGAAGTTGTAAAACCATTTTGATGGTTGGAAAGTTAGTTGGACGAATATCAAAAAAATTTTGATTTTTGTAAGAGGAGGCTTTGGATTGTATAGTTGAGTTGTATCGTGTATGGGCAAGTTGTACATCTTAAATGTCATTTTAACATTGAGATTTTTTGGTTTTTGAAAATAACAAAAATATAAAGTACATAATTACAATGGTTGGATGATAAGTTGGATAAGTGTGTGATATGGTTCTAAAACTTGTCCGTTAATAAGTTTACAACCTAGTCCGCCATGTATGGGCAGCATTACATATAGAGTACATATATAAAAAATATGAATCATTGGAAAAACTATATACTTATATATTATATGTATTAATCTTTTTCTTTAATAATAATTATATTATATCTACTATATTTATATATTAATATGTTTATTAATATATTATATGATAAGGTAAATGTTATATTTGTGATATATGTGAGTTAATTCCGTTTCATTTTATACTACAAACTAATTATTAAAGAATGTATATATAGTAAAATATATTTTCAATTTGAATTTATTGTTCATAAATTATGATACTTTCTTTTTATCATTTGAATTAAATTTGATTATCTAGGATTATTTATATTGATTTACCTTGATATAATCTAAAATATAAGGCTAATGATAAGGACAATGGTTTATAGTGAATCCAATGACTTGAGAAACTGAAGTTTACACAGTTATGAATAATAAATAACTTGGTGGATGTCCTATATCCTCCCTATATTTGTGAAAAAGAAAATCAAGTTTAACATTGTTTGACTGCCATATCCCGTAAAATGTTAGATTAAATAATAATTCTTTAGAAATTTAGTATAGAATTCAATTAGATCCGTAACGAATCTATTTTATAATTTTTATTCATATACATATGCATTATATACTATATTTCATTATATATATGTATATAATAAAGAGGGCAGTTGAAAATTAACATAATATATACAAATTGTCAGATAATACAATTATTATTGTAAATTATTATTACATTCAAATCTAATTATAGCTAAGTCATAGTACTGTAAAATTAATTTAACTAATTAAAAAAGAAAAAAAACAAAGAAAGAAAAATAACCAATTTATTAGGAATGTATTAAAGAAAATATACAATAAAAAAAAAAAAAAAAAAACTATACAAAGCATAAAAAGTTGCCTATATATATTTTTAAATGTTAAGGCCATTTTAAACAAATTATTATACTAATTCTCCATTTATATTTTCTATGTATATAGTTAAAAATCATTAAAATATTACAAGTTTATTTTATTTGTTTTTATTATTATTATAATAAATATCAAATAAAATGTTAATTTTAAACATGAACTTTAATTTAATATCTTTTCTTTTTTTTTTTTTTATAAAATAATAAAAATGGATCATCAATAAAGTAAATTTTTATGATTAATATAATTATTATTTAAAAATTATATACAAAATATTAAAAATATATAATTTTTTATCACTTTTTATTTTTTAATTTTTTTTTTTTTTAAGTTTTTTGAATAAAAATCCATGAAAACCACCAAACTCTTTCTTATAATATCATTTTTTTTATATGTTTTTTTTTTTTATGTGTGTTTTTGTTTTTATTATGTAATATTAAAATTATTTACTTTAAAACAAAGAAAAAATAAATAAAGGAAAATAAAAATATATATAAAAAAAAAAAAAAAAACAGTATAAATATTATGAAATAAATATTTTAAGAAAAAGTTTGGTTATATTTTCTTTGAATTATAAAATACATATAAATACTAGTAACCAACAAAATTATCATTTTTTTTTTTTTTTTTTTTAAGATAATTCAAATGAGAAAAAAAAAACAAAAACAAAATAGAATATACATATATGTAAGTATATAAAATAATATAATAAAACAAAAATTGGTCATAAACCCTTAGTTTTAATATAATATTGTTATTATTATTATCATATTACATTATATATACTCATATTATAATATGCAATTAAATATAAATACAATAGATTAAAAAAATTCCATTGAGGAAAGTAAAAAAAAAAAACATAAAAATACTCATGAACTGAACTTAAAAATAAAAAATAAATAAAAATAAAATAAAATAATTCAGATGAAATACTTTTGGACAGATTAAAAATATATTATGAAAAACGAAAACTCTTGAAAGGAAAATTTTTTTTTATTTTTTTATTTTTTTTTTTTTAATTTAAAACTTATACAATGAAAAAGAAAATTAAATTTAATTAGATATAAGATCATTTTTATTTATATTTTGATCTTGTTTTTCCCTTTTTTTTTTTTTTTTTTTTAATATTTAATAACATTTACATTAGATGACAATAAAATACTTCCATGCTTCATAAAAACTCGTTGAAAATTTTTAATATAGAATTAAATTTTTCAGTATATATATATGTGTAGGAATTTTAAATCTTTCTTTATTTTGTATATATGTATATACTTTTCAATATATATATATTAATAAGAATTAAATGATGAATTAAGAATTGAATTCGCTTATTACCGCTTCAGATATTTTAACCGCACTTATGCACGCGCATGTTTTTTATATGAAAATTGAAATTCTTTCATTTTTCAAATTTATTTCGGAAGATTTTTTTTCTCTCCGGAACAAATTCAAATGATAGTTTTATTTTTATTTTTTTTTTCAACTTCAAAAACGACAAAATCTAATTAAAATTTTGTCCATAAGAAATTTGTTATTCGATGCATCAAATAAACAAAAATTTTAAATAATTTCTTTCAAATTTCTGCTGTTAAAATTTTTTTCTTTTGCAGAAAAATTGTTCTGAAGCGGTGAATCGTTGTCGTTGTGAATTCTTTTTTTTTAAATAGTTCAGAAGAAATATGCCGAAGCGGTGAACTATAAGCATAATGGTATAGTGTGTAAAATAAAACATAACAGACAGAAGATGTGTCTACTTTTAAGGATTCGATTGATTCCAAAAAAAAAAAAAAAAACATGACTTATGTTTTTGAAATTACCGATTCAATTCTTTTCAATTCAATTGATCTATAGTATATTTTATTATCAATATGTCAACATTTCATTTTTTCCTTCTCACTTCCGATAAGAAGCATATGACATTCATTTATTTATTATCTTGTCATTTATTATTCATATTTAATTTAACTTCAGTTTCTGGAATCATTTATTCCACTAAGCCGTTGATTATTCGTTTGTAACTATAACTATATCTTCGTCATCTTATATCTACGCCATTTATATGTAAAATGTAATAATTTTGTATAATTAATTGTTATTACAAATAAAATTAGTTATCATAATTTCTTTATTTTTATCTTTTATAACTTTAATTTAAATTAATATTTTAATAAATGTCAATTTGATTAAATTTCTGATTTGTTAAAAAATCCTATATAAATAAAAAAAAAAAATATGTCCAAATGTATAAAATTAAATAAATTAATAAATGAAAATGATTTGAAAAAAAAATAAAATAAAATAAAAAGTAGAATACGTAGATAAATTAATAAATTATGTTAAATAATTATAAAAAAAAAAATAAATTATAAATTATTTAATCATACCTAATTAAATAATAAAAAAAAAAACATTTTTTATTTTTATATAAATATTTTAGTATATTCAAAAAATTTTAGTAATTCAAAAAAACAAAAAAATAATTTTGCTTTTTTTTTTTATAAATGTATCTATAAATATTCTTAAATTAAAAATAAAAAAAAAAACTGAACACGTGTAATAATTTTTTTTGTTAATAAAAATAAAGCTAAAAATAACTTGAAAAAATTTAAATTTATATAATAAATAAATAAATAACTATTATTGAAATTATAACAACACAAAAAAAAAAAAAAGAAAGAAATGGAAACCTTTACAGTTAGAATAATATATAAAATATTAAAAATATATAATTCTTATATATACATATGTATATATATATTAAGCAATATGAATACATTTTTGTTTTTTGAAAATAATACTCGAATTAAAAATAAAAAAAACAAAAAAAATTATTTGACAATTTCTTGAATAAAAAAAAAGAAAAAACAAAAAAAAAAAACAAAAAATTAAAAATAAATAAATTTAATTAATTAATTTCATATGAATGTATGTTATTTGTATATATATATAAGTTAATATAACAGTACTTAAAAAAAAAATATATCATTAATATACATATATGAAATTGTCAAACAAGTTTTTTTTTTTATTTTTAATTCCACAACATGTAACCTAATCACAGCCAGCCAACAATCACAAACACACATGCATATAACATAAACCCATGTATATTTTAAATATTATAACCTTTTTTTTTTGATTTTTTTTTTTTTCCATATTATAATAATATGTAGGTATGCATTCATATATTAACACAAAAAAAAAAAAAAAAATATCAATAAAAAAGAAAAAAAAATGTAGAAAAAAAAAAACAAAATTATTAAAATAATAAGTGCTGTCATCTATTGGAATTAAGGAACAGCCAATAAACGTATATAATATATAGACAATTAATTAAATTTAAATATTTGTATGTATGTATATTAAATAAAGAGTTAAGTCTTTAAAATTATATTATTAAAATTAATAAATTTCATTATTATGTAAGTTATATAAGTATATATATATATATATATATATATATTATATATATGTATGTATAAGTATCTGTATACAAATAAATAAATTAATAGCAAAAAAAAAAAAAAAATAAATAAATTTTTTTTAAATTAATAAATAATAAAATGCTAATTTGAACTCTTATACATATATTTTTTTTCTTGTCTTGTCTTTTTATTATTTTGTAAAATTTTAAATATTTGGTCTTTGTTTGTTATATAAGTTATTTTAATTTTTTTCCAATTATTAAATATAAAAATAAATCAATATCAGATTTGTTATTATATGTGTATGTTTTTAAAATTTAAAAAAAAAAAGGAATACAAATCTTGAAACAAAAAATTAATAAATAAAATATACATAGATATTAATAAATTTAACGTGATGACCTTAATGAAAGAATTGAAATAAAATGTGTGACAAAAAAATAATTAAAAAATTATGTAATTAAAAGAGAAATTATTATTATAAAATATAATATTAAAGAGATTAATAATTCCTATGTATTAATATTCATAATATAAATCTGTATAAAAAAATATTAAAAAAAAAAAAAAAAAGAAAATAAAAAACCATTTGATTCTTAAATTATCGAAAGATTACATAAATTAAATATAATTTTATAGTTTTAAAATATTGAAATAAATTGTCATAATATTAAAAAAATTTAAAAAAAAAACTTATTGTAATATATATATACACGTATATATGAAAAATTTCAAAATGATATTTTGTAAAGTCCAATTTACAAAGACTGTCATTTATTATACACAATTAAAATTATTGTTATATTATACGAATATAATTGTTTTTTTTTTTTTTTTTCCTAAATGTATTTCTCTTTTTAGAATTGTATTGTAAAGAGATTGGAAAGATACCATTAACAAAAACAAGTAACCCATAAAATCTATCTTGACAAAATAATTTATTAAATTATAAACTGGAGAATCTTATCAGAAGAATCGAAAAATAAACCTTTCTTTTATGGCCATCTATTTTAATTTTAATAAAAAAAAAAAAATTAAAGACTTCAATAAATTAGAGTTGATTAATTATTTGTATGTGTACATGGCTACAAAAAAATGTATATATATTCAAAATTTATCAGCTAAAAATTGAAAAGCATTCATTAACCCTTTAAAATTACTTAATTAAATTTTGCAAAAACAAACAAAAACAGAAATAGAAAATATCATAATAAAATGTATTTAATAATAAATTTTTAACTTTCTTAGAAATCTTTAAGAGATCATCTCATATTTCAGTGGAATAAATTTTCGGTTAAAGATAATAAAAATCAAATTGTTGCTAATATGATTTCTTTTATTCATCCTTTTGGTATAGTTATGATTACTTTTGAGAATATATATAATAAAAAAAATTTATATATAAACAATATATTTTATTAGTCGGATTGTTCAAAAGATTGCTAAATGAATTTTTTTATCTGCCTATTAACTAATTTTGATTTGATTAGAAAATACATTAATTTAAGACAAATTTAATTTAATTCTTATAATACTTTGGTGATAAATTATATTTTTTTTTTTTATTTTATTTTTCAGTCATTTACTTTTGATTTTCTTGCGTACAAATTAAAACAAAATCAAAAACGAAAATAAAATTTTATTAGACATATTGATATTCGATTACAACTTTCATTGTTTTACAACTGATTAACTTTCTATCATTAACCCTTTTCATAGGAGTACCTATATAAAATAATATTAAAAAAAAATATTTTGTTTTTTCTATTATAGATATACTTTTATTTCAGATATTATTAAAATTTTAAATGTACTTTACATTATATTGAATGAATTTTAATATCGTATCAGTATTAAAATTTTACCACTTACCAAAATTTTACTACTCATATAATATATTTTGAATTAATTTGAATTTTTCTTTGTCTTTTTTTTTTTTTTTTTTGCGGAATTTCCATATATATAAAAAAAAAGACCTTTCATTGAATTTTAAAGTCAAGGTATTCTTACTCATATTATGGTATATTTCAAACTAACACGAATTGCAACCAAATACAAAAAAAAAACAAAAAGATGCATCATAATGTTAACAATTCATTGTTTATACACTCTAATAATGTAAATATTGTAAATTAATATTTTGTGGTAAATTAATTTAAAATATTACTGAAAATAATCTTAACAATTTATGAACCATATTCTAAAAATTCTTCAATACACATTTCATAATATAATAAGTAAATAGTAAGTATAAAAAATTTTTAAATTTGGTTGTAAGAATTTTAAGAAAAAATTATTTATTTACAACAAATGATTGCGGAAATTATTAATCTAATTAATATATGTTATATATACATATATTTGTATTTAAAATAAAAATAATTATAAATAAATGAAAGAAATTGATTAATTAATTAATTTCTGGACATTTCAACAATAATTTCATTCATAAAATTTCATTTAACCCAAAAAAAAAAAAAAAAATAAATATCCATCATATAAAAATTTCATTATAATCTAAAAAATTTTTTTTAATTTATTTCTTTCCTTTTCAATGTCAAATAAAAATAAAAATAATATTTTTATAGGATAATATTATATAAAGACCGGATTAATTTAAATTAAGTGAATGAATGGATCAATAAATTATCAACAATAATTAGCAAATCTTAAAATTATTATTTTTGTCACCCACTGTATTTCTTTTATCTCATTTTGAAAATATAAATTTATATAATATTAGTGTTTTTTTTTTTGTTTTTTTTTTTTTTTTTACCAGAAACTTGCCAATTTTAATAGTTTTTATATTAGGTATACATTTACTTTTAACATATATATACACATATATATATAAATATATATATATTATGATATATATAATTACTATGTAAATAGTCAAAAAAAATGAAATTTAAAAAACTAATTTGAATTAAAAACGAAAAAAAAAAAATAAAAAAAAAATATGAAAATAAAAATAAAAAATAATAAAATGTATAAAAATAAATTAATAATTTTTTATTTTTCTTTTTTTTTTTATTATAATTTTTTTTTTTTATGTATATGAAATACTTTACTTAATAAAATATAAAAATATTGAGAACTAGTTTTGATTTTTCTGTTTATTATTAATTTATGTTTTATATATTTTTTTTTTTTAAAGCTTTTTATTTTTATTTTTTTTATTTTTAGAATTTGTTGTTGTCACTTGCCAACGGTTAATTTAAAAAAAAAAATAAATAAATAAATTTCATTTTATCCAAATCATGGTATTATTATTATTAAATGGCACCTATATAATTACCAAAATTTTTTAATAATTTGAGAGCCATTGAGAATCAATATAACAAATCACTATAAAAAAAAAAAAAAATAATAAATAAATATGTACAAGAAAAAGACAATTAATATATAAATATACGCATAAATATGCAAGTATCTATTGTCAATATATATATAATATACTTATTATACAATATTTAATGAAAACAGTGTTTTTCAAAGTTCAATTACAAGGTAAAGCATATGAATTAAATAATTAATTAATTATTAATGTTATATTTTTATATAATATACATATTTATATATATATATATTTTTTTGCCATAATAAATAGGACAATCTAGGAATTTTTAAAATGAAAATATTGATTTATATTGATTTGATAAAGTTTTGGTAAAAAACATTCAATTAATTTTTTTAATGCTATCTGCCAGAGAGCTATCGGCTTTGCAATTTATGAATAAACCATAATTAGCAAGAAGAAGATAAATTAATTCATTTATTTAGAATGAATTCTAAATTAAAATTTAATCTGTTTATACAATTATATATATCTGACTTCCAATTGAAATTTTTCAGGTTATAAGCCGGGTCATTGTCATATCCAATATTAATAATTAATATTATAATATAAAATAAATAATAAATAAATAATTCTTGTATAAGATACATAAATGTATTTCATATTCTTTTACAATAGCTATAGCTGTGTAATAAACGGTTTAATAAAAAGAATGATTCATAAACTGAAGCCTTATCAAATATGGATAATAAGTGAGTTAGTGGATATTCTATGCTCCTTGTAGAAGTAGAAGGGAAAACAAAAAAAAAAACGAGATTATATATATAAATTTGTACTTAAGATTCAGTTAATTGAAAATTATAATATTTATTTTGAATGATATTTTTGAAAATTTTAAATGGAAAATAGAAAAAATATAAAAAAAAAAATAATAATATAGCCACATATTTATTAAAATCAATTCAAATATTTCGTCAAAAAATATATCGAATTCTAATATAAACTTATAAGCATATTTTCAAATAATATAAATTATTTTTTTTTTACCACCGTTAAATACAGATTCTATTAGCTTGTAAAGATAAAAATATAAAAGAAAAAAACTAATATGGAAGTCAATAAAGAAAAGAATTTTTGCGGACAAAGAAATAAAAAAAAAAAACTTTGTTTTGGTTTTGGAAATGTAAGTTTTAAAATCAATTAAGTTTTAAATAAATAATTATTATAAAACTTAAGAGTTTTTGATAAAAAAATTCATAAAAAATTCTTACATTTTATAAAAGTTAAAATTGTTATATTTAAAAGATTTTTCAAATTTCTTATAAGCTATTATAGTTTAAAGTGCAACACAATTGAAACAGTTTAAAAAACATTGTTATTTTTTTATTATAAATTTTTTTAAGGTTTTCTATCTTTCTTTTGTTTTTTATTTTTTAATTTTTATTTTGGAGAAAGATGAAGTATCAACCTGTACCAGTTAATTAATGAAAAAAGATACAAAAAAAAAAAAAAAATACGTACATAAAAATTTAAACAATATCAGATTTGAAATTAATAAAAAACAACAAAATATTTTTTTTAGTCTTTTTTTTTTCCATTTCATTGGTTCGTTTTGGAATGCATTCAAGGTTAAGACCTGTCTAGGTAAGCGAAAAATTATTTTATTAGAAATATTTTATTGAGATTTAAAAATAGATTTATTTTCGATATAATTTGTATAATATAATTAAATTTATACATATGAACTTTGAAATTTTTAAGAAAATTTTATAGAAATAAAACTAGATTAAAACAGGTCAGATTTGCAATGGAATTCTTATTTCGTTTTTTTTTTTGTTTTTTTTTTTTTTTTTTTTTAGGGAAAATAATAAAATATTCTTAAAGAAAAATAATACTTATTTTAATTTATAATCTAATCAAAAATTAAAGTTAACCTTTGGAAGAAAGGAATGTTTAAAAAGTAAACTTTAATTTATTTAATTAAAAATTAAATTTAATTAATTTTATAGGATTATATTGAGAATTTAGTTTAATTAATTTTATAAGGTAAGAGGAAATAAAAGTTGTTTTCAGGTAATTTGAATAATTGATGGTGATGAGAAAAGGATTTGAAAATCTGTTTTTTACTAAATTTTTAATTATAACTTTTAATTTAAAGATTAATTTCAATTTATTTTAAAATTAATAAAAAAAAAAGTTGTTTCAAAATTTTTTTTTAAGTTTCTCGTTTGAGTCTTTCGAATTAAACTACTTAAATGTTATTTTAATTATTTTTGCAGTATTGTAGAAAAAAAGTGGATTGTGCAATCGAAATTTTATAAGATAATCTTAAGCTACTATTAAAGCTTTAATAAAAATAAAATGTCTAGAGAATGAATATATAAAGAATAATTCTTTTAAAAAAAATGTTACAAATAAGTACATACAATAAAGTAACAAGTAAGTTACAAATAAGGTAAAAGGAACCGTTCACTTGTTGTTGAAATTTAATTGAATAATATAAAAAGAAATTATTCAAAATTCTGTTAGAACATATTAAACACAGGTAAAATATTTACGTCATTTTACATCTATATTAAGAATATAATTACATATATCGTTTAATTTTTCTTCTCCTTTTTATTTATCCTGTTACTTAATGATAATGACTTAAGATATTAAGTATTGATAAAATGAACAAACAATTTTTATATGAAATTAAAGAGGAGATACACGTTTAAGGAAATAAATAAGATAATTATAAAGGTAAAGTTGTTTTTTATTATATTTCCTAAAGAGTTTTAGCTGCCTTTCTGTTATGAGAATTAGTAATAGTTAGTGAAGAGGATATTGTAAGTATATTTTTTTTTTATTAATCAAAACATAAAATTTTCTTTTTAAATTTCAAAACAGAACATTATAATTATAACATTATAATTTGTTCCGTTATATTTAGAATTTTTTTTCTCATCTTCTACTTGTAATAAACATAGAGATATTAAACATTTCGTTATAATCATAAGCTTTTAGAAATTTTACAAAAACTGATTACTAATGTATTTTCTGTGAGTTTTTAATATTTTAAAACAAAACTAAACTTGTGTTTTTAATATTATAATTTTATTGTGAATTCAGATTCGCGAAAATAGTTTACTATTATAACCAGAACTACATTAAAATCTATAATTTTCATCGGTTAAACTTATGAATTTTGCCTAAAACGTTACTTATAAATTACTTTTAATATATTCTAACTAGTTTTAATTTTAATATAAAACTTATTAAAGCAGAAGACTTTTTTAAATAATGAAAACTAAAAAAGAAAACAAAATATTCCAGAACTAATAGTTATGTGTAAACTGTAAATTTACTTGTTTTATTTTACGTGATTAATTTCAAAGAATTTAGTAAAATAAATATAAAAAAAATTGATATATGATGTGAATATATTTTTATATCTTTAAGGTATTTAATTTATCATACGTTATAAATTGTGTTTGTTCGATGATAGCCTCATGATATTACATATTTTAGTTATTAACTATAAACAAAAAATGAAAATTAAACATTCCATATACAAAACTGTAGATAAAATTTATTTTGTATAATACTTTTAGGTTTTTTTTTTTGGTTTTTTGCTGAAAAACTATAATTAAATTGGAAAAGAATGAATGAAACCTGTCATCTTTAACGGTTGATCAATATGTTGAATTCTTCATTCTGATTGAAATCAATATTTTTTTTTGTTTTTTGACTAGTTCTTATTTATTTTTAAAAATAAGGGCACAAAACACCAGCATACTAATCATGATCAGTTCTTTAATTAAAAAAAAAAATAATATCAGTTTAAATCTGCACATGTTTTGTGTGAATCTTAAGTGTTTACGCACAGTATCATAAAAGGTAAATATAATGGTTATTTTATGGAAATTATGCCATGCAAAAATATTTTTAGATTTCTTCTATAATATGGGTTTAAAATAACCAACTCCAACTTAGGGAATTATAGTTTGTTTTTGATTTTGATTTAAGTTCGTATGTATGTACATAAAATATGGATCTACAATCATTTTGCCACAGATATCGTCTAATTATATAAGAAGATTTTTGACTTAATTAAATAGAGTTTTAAGAGGAAAAATAAAAAAGCCAATTTTGAAGGTTGCAGTATCTGTTGAATCGCTATTGTAATAATTTAGATTAAAATTCTTATTTTAAAATAAAATCAGTGAGATTAAATTATTCAATATTTATAATTATTTATTCATTTCTCCAAATTATCATTTTTTGTTAAAATTTCTTTTATTGCATATTAAGATCTTATATTTTTTTTTAATAATTATAATTAATTAACAGATGTAATATTTTTTTTTTTATGGAAGCTTTATTTTTCACTAACCCATCCAGGTCTTTAAGATTTTTTTTTAATTCAGAAATTACTGTTTTTTTTTTTTATATTATGGTTGTTAAATGTTTTTTTTCTTTTTGGTTATAAATTCTTAGTTTATTTTTCTTTTTTTTTTTTTATATATACATACTAAAAATGGTTATAGAAGACGACCTTGATTTGCCTTCAAAATAAGCTAATAAAAAATATTATTTGCTGTTTGTTTTTCTTTTTTCATAAAAAAAAAAAAAGTGGATTTTAAAATGTCGTTTTTCGTCGCGATCGTTGCTGTTATGTTGTTTAGCAATCGTTGATAAATAAAAATAAAAAGACAATCATCAAAATAATCATCACTTTTATACTGCTTTGGTACAAAAAATTTGTTAAAGAAATAGGTATTATAAAACTGACAATTCGATTTGAAAAGTTTTTAAAAATCTTTTTAATCTATCTGTCATAAATTAACTACCGATTGTTCCTTAAGTGGAATTTCAGTTCAGGATTATATGTGTATGATTTTAAAGCGAAAAAAATTAGTCTCAAGAAATTATAAACAAGGCAAATATAATGTAAGATCAATGTAAGAATAAATCAAGTTATTGAAATAAAAATGTTAGAAAAATACATTCGTAAATTACATCGTACACAGTTAGCCTTAAATAGACATACCAAGAAAAAATACATACTTGAATTATAATAAATTATTATACTAAATTCAAAATTATGACTAAAGTATATCCATGAAAAGTATATTTTTACAAGATTAATCCTAAAAGAAGAATTAAAAATTTATGGTGAAATTTCAAAATTCTCATTAAAGATTTCATTCTATTTCTATCTGATAGTTTTTCTGATCAACTTAAATTTTATTGTTTTTTATTTTTTTATTTTTTATATAATCATTAGTATCTTCAACACTATCATCATCATTATCATAATCTGAGCACCGTTGTTTTCGAGCATCTCTTTTTTTTTATACCTAAAAGATTTTTTTTTTTTTTTTTTATTTTAATTTTTATTTTTTCTTGAAACAAGTCCTAAAATTGTCTTTTTTAATGGTTTTTATATTCTCATAATTTTCGGGCACTGTGATGGGAATAGTTCCTTAATCTAATTTTAGATTCAGTTTTATAAAATATTTTTTTGTTTTTGTGTGTTTTTTTTTTATAATGATGGCCTTGAAAAAAGCTTTTATTAGTTTGCATTGTTTGTTGTTTTTTCTCATTTTGTTTTTTTTTTTTAGAATTTAAAAATCAAATTTTTTTTTTTTTTTTTAACATAATAATTGTAATTTTTGGGTGATTTGAGAAATAAAATAGAAAAAATAACGTATAGAAAAGACAAGACAAAGATTTTAAGTTTAAGAGGTTTGTGGGATTTTTTTTTTTTTTTTTTGATTTAAAAACAAAGTAAAAATCACAAGAATACAATAAATATATGAATAAATAAAAAAAAAAAAAATAATTCATTCATGAGGTGTTGATTGATTAATTAGCATTATGTTTGTATATGATGAACTGATCAGTAAAAATTCTTAAGTATAGATATGTAAGTATCTAATAAACTAACCAAGTAAACAAATAAACTATGGTGGTCCAATGAACGGTTAACGTTACCGCATACATTAGTCACACATTATATTATATAAGTACCGTATAATAAGAAATCAAAAATACTTATTTTAGATTAATGTTAGTCGTATACAATTAGACAAAAATTAACAATCTAGAATGATTTAAGAAAAGCGGTTCAAAATTTTGCTGAAGGGAACAAAACTTTAATAATGCTAGTTCTGGGAATATCATATTTCATACAGGCATTTCCATTCCGGTTTATAAAAAAATAAAAGATTCTATTTCTAAATGTTTTTTTTTATAGCCAATTTAGAATTACTTTGGGGCTTGGTCTTCATTCTTGTAGCGTATTTTTTCAAAAATTGTGAATAAGTCCGAAAAGAGCCAGTTAATACATGTGTACATATATGAAAAGGTTTTTCTTTTCACTTATTTAATTAATATTTTTTCTGGCTAAATATATACATATAATTAAATCAAAAGAATATAAAAATGTATATCCTTAATGTTGTTAAAAAATTTACAAAAAAAGGTTCTAGAAAATATACTAATCAAATTAATGCAAAATTTTTTAATATATTTATTATATTATATATATAGTGTTAAAAATGATTAAATAATACATTTGGTCATCTTTAATAATAGGTTTTAAAGATAGATTTAAATAATTTAAATGAATAATGGGTTCTAATTAATATTGTTTACATTATTTGAATTATATTAAAAAAAAAAAAAAAAAAATTCTCATAATATTCTCAATATTTTTGAAGATCGCTAAGTTCAGATCATCAAAACAAACTTTTATGTAAAATATAAAATGTTAAAGTAAATAAAATTCAATTAATTTAAAATAATTAAATAAATTATTATAAGTATGTATATGTACATATTTTTGTATATATGTATTTATTGATATATTTATTATGTCATATTTTTGATAAAGGTATAGATTATGTCATATTTTGTAGATGTCAGTCAGTTCAATTAATAGTAGTATAATATCATCTTTAATTTTTTTCTTTTTAATATTATTTAAAATTTTAATCTAATGATAGTTACTTTGTATTTTTAAAGTTAACTCATGTTTTGATTGATCGTAAAAAAAAAAAAAAAAAAAAATAAATAAATAAATAAATAAATAAAATAGAAAAAAAAAAAAGAGAATTAAACGTTAATGCGATATAATTTTTTATGTTCTACGATAAGATAAGTTCTGTTATTTTTTTGTGTTCTGTTAATTTAAAATTTTTTTTTTTTTTTATATTAAATCCTTACTATTTTCAGTTTAAATTTAATATGACATTAAAACGGTCATTTGGAAATAAAACCTAAACTGATGTTTTTTTTACGATACATGACATGGCAATGAGAAGTTTTGTTTTTTTATTGTTAAAATCTTGTTTATATTTTTTTTTTTGTTTTCTATATTTTAATGTTCTTAATTTTATTTTCGATTTCGGTTCATCTTTTTGTTTTGTTTCTATATATAGAAAATTATTATATTTTTTATTTTTATATATACATATATGTATAGTTTTATTTGCCGGTAAAATAAAAGTTATAATTAATATAAATTGATGAAACAGGATATACAGAAGTTCAAAAGACAACAAAAAACTAATAATATTTTAATTTTTAATCTATTATCATAATTCATCATACATATATAGTTTAAAATAGGTTTCATATATGGGTGTTCTTTAAGGTATTAAAATATAGTGACTATAAAATGATAAACTAAAAAAGAAAAATATAACAACTTCGTCTTCAGAAATGATATCAATGATGGTATTAATGATAAAATGAAATAAATTAAAATAACTTTGAACCAAACAGCTCACCATCAGAACTAACTAATAAGGCAACAAAAGCTTTTTAAAGTAAGCAAAAATTACTAAGCAATTGAAATGGTTACAAAAATTTTTTTATGTGCTGTTTAGATTAATGAGGAGTAAGCTTCGACAATTTATCGAACCTGAAATATTTAATCATTAATCCTTATTTAGTTGAAGGTAGAAAATTTTGATGACATTAGAACAGAACATTTGTCAGCTTCATAAATAAGCTATAGCATGCATATAATATGAGTTAAATTAATAATGAAAATTAAAAAAAAAAAAAAATCTATAATATGAATAGGTATAAAATAAACATTGCACAATCATTAGAATTGTTACCCTAAGCTTAATAAATTTTTTGGTTTTGAAAAGTATTGTGTTAATACTGCAAAGATAAAGTATGATTAAATGATTTTTATTCTAAAATTTAGTGGCGCTTCAGAAATGATTATAATTTTGATGATTCATAATTTATTTTAAGTGGAGCTTAAGTGAAGTTAACTGAAGTTTTCAAAGTGTATATTATAATACCGCAATTGACATGTAAACTTTTTAGACATATTAAAGTCTAAAAATGCTATAATTTAAAAAGAAATAATGCCACAATAAATTTGATTGTCAATTTATCTCACAAATCTGAGATCCCGCATATACGTATATAAATTCATATTCTGAAAAAAAGTAAATAACACTGATTTTGTAACTAACTCTAAAATCTCTTCAAATTTTTACCATTTGACCCTATTAACGAAGCAACTGTATATATATATATATTTTGGAAAAATGAAAAACTTTGATTTCATAACCAACTCTAAAATCTCTTCAGTTCAATAACGTCACCTTTATTGCGGCGCTATAATACTTTTAGAAAGTGTAATAACACCGTATGGAAACAAATCCATGTAATAAATTCTAGTAATAAAAGTATACTTGTCAATTATGGTATTAGCAAAGATGAATAACTCTACAACATTGATAAGTATAACTATAAAATAAAAGGTTAAGTTTAAATTTATGCATATAATTAAAAATCAATTTAAATAATTTTTAATATTAACATTTTCTTATTATAGAATCCTTAAAAATAATAAATTCACTAAAGCTAGAATAAATTTTATAGATAGAGAATTATTAAATTATATAATATAATATATATATATATATATATATATGATTATTTAAAATTTTAATTAAAATAAAATATTCTATTTTAAAAGTGACTAACTTATCACTTAAAACATTAATTTAAAAATGTCTAGTGAATGCATGGTAATTGAAACCTTCTAAAAACAAAACAAAAAAAAAAATTAAGTAACTGAATTTAAATTTATGGAAACTATTCTTTTTTTTTTAGCATTAAATTAAATAAAAAGAAAAATTGATTCAATATATATTACATTTAAAACAAGTTACTAGTTAATTTTTTGGCGTCAGACATACCATTATTATAACAGTTAAATAAATTAACAAGTAAAAGAGAAACAAAAACAATATTGAATAAAATAAAAAAAAAAAAAAAAACAAAGAAATTTGACCAATCCCATTATTTTTAAGATACATATAGGTATATGTATAAAAAAAAAAATGGAAACAATGTTTATTTCCTTTTTTATTATTCTATTTTGTAAACATTCCACCTACATTTTTTATTATAGAATTCATATAAAAGGACATACAAGTAAATTTGATTGTGACGACTTTAGCATTTATCAAAAAACAGAAAAAAAAACCTCCTCCAGATATTTACCTTTTTATTTTATTTTTGTCAAACCTTTTAGTGTTCATTTCTTCAATCTAAATAGGAAAAAAGGAAAAAATAATATATTTATTTATAACTTTTCTGATGGCTTCACAGTCTATATTTTGTTCTAGAATTGTAAAACTTTAATGAAAACTTATAATTTTCTTTCAACTTAAAATTTTTCTTTCAAAGTTTTGTTATTGTTATTAATTACAGAGGGAGTTGTGATGTGAATATAGAGAATCGTGAATTAGACTATCTGTAAACCAAGATAGTTTTCTCTATATAGAATGTGGTTATATGGTTAGTTTGAAATTGATAGATACTTTTATAGGAAATATTTTTGAAATAAATCATTTTTATCTATCTTGAAGACTCTGTTAATAAATATAACACAGTGTTAATTATTAAATTCATTATTTAACAATAGATAAATTTTGTAGATTTGATAAAATTGAAACCTTTTTTAACCTTTGAAAGGTGTGTTTAATACTGTCCGGACTACAAAAGAATTTTGAAACAAAAAAAAAAAAAAAAAAAATTTGAAATTATTTTTGTAGGAAATAACAAAACAATTCAATGCAATGCAATTCTATATACATACATATACGTATACATATATATACGTCCATAGTTAAATATCAATTCGATAATTTTTTGTTGTGTTTTGTTATACTTTAAGGTTGCAAACAATTCAGACAGAGTCAGTCTCTTTTTTGAATAATCAATAAATAATATGTTGGTATTATTGTTTATCCGAAAAATTAAACAACAACAACAAACATATTTTGTCCATTCTTTCTTCATATAATATTCGAAATAACAGAAAACACAAACATAAAAAAAAAAAGAAAGAATTATAAAATTGTTTTTTTTTTTTTTTTTTTTTTTAAATTTCATACGTATTTGAGTACATAAAAATGTAAGTACATACATGTTTTAGGTGGATAACACATAAGTATATTTTTTTTGAACCTACATGATTGCTTTGGGCAAATATGTTTTTGTTTTTTTGTTTTTCTTTTACTGCCATTTGTGAAACAACAACAGTATCCAATCAATACAAACTTTGAAAATCACAAAATTAAAAAAAAAAAAACTAAAAAGAAAAAACACATAAACCTAACAATGCTTTAGGAATGCCAATTCCTATTTTACTAATAAATATATGGATCAAATTCAGGTTTTAGGTTAAATTGTATCACATAATATAATCAACATGTATGGTAATGTATGTTGTACTTAAAATGTAACCAAAAAAAAAAAAAAAAGAAAAATATTCATTGATATTTTATCGTGTTAAAATAACCAGTTAAAAAAAAGCAAAAAACAATAATAAAATAATAAAATTCCCTTAAAGAAGATATAAAAAAGTTTTAAATATATTGAGAACGCATTCAAAGTCCAGAAAGTTCTTGTATTAGTGCATAATACAATTTAAACATAACATTGAAATTTTCCGTATTAGACAAATAAATTTCAAATTCATTTTTTTTTTTTCGATTTTAAAAGAGAAAGACATCAACTTTCAATATAGTATAAAAATAGAATATAAATTTTAGAACTATGTATATATGTACTTATAGGTATATAATATATTTTACAGGGTGGTTTAATAGGCCCAGATGATAATAGGTTCCACATTTTTGCAGTTCTGACAACAAATGAATTTCTATAACTGGTAATTCCATGTAGCGGGAATGAGTAATTGTAGCCCCTCTGATTGTATGTAGGAATAGTTTGAGAGGAAGCAACAATGATTTAAGTTAATTTGAGCAAGTGTCATTACCTACAAAAGATATCTATGAAAAAAAGAGAAAGAGCCCTAATATTACGACGGATGTCAAGAGAGATGACAATTCGATAATTTGTATTGGTCTCAACTCTCGATCAAGATAGTTCGCCCTAGGAACTAAATGAAACGCCAACCTATATAATGTGCCAATTGTACTCCTTTTTAGGCCGTATGTAAACTTTAGAGATATTAATCAGGTTCTTTGGCGAGAAATATGAACGGTACCTAAAGAAAAAATCCAAGCATTTGACAGCACTTTTTGCTATATCAAAAATATGATCATTGTTAAGATTTTGTTTAAGCTTATTAATTGTTCGGTTATAATTAAGAGATTTTGTTTAGACTAATGTCCAATATCTTCTTAAAATCTTTCAATCAAAAAATTGAATTATGAAACTTAAACCTTTTTGTTGAAATTGAAATAAGAAAAAACAACAATAATGTTATTTAAATTTAATGTTTAATTTCAAAATACAAAAGAACAATTATTCTTTTCTTTAAATAGTAAAAAAAAAAAACGAAAAGAATATCAAGTTTCTATTGTAATCACCTGTAAAAAATTTTTGAAAATAAATTAGAAGTATTTTTTAATTCATATCATGATTTTTTAGAAAAATTTTGAATATAAACTGTTTGACGTGACACGTTTTTTCAAATGTAGTGTTTTTTTTTTATATGCTATATGTTTGTATATATTATTTATGTTAATAGAAAAGTTTGGGAAACGTTAAATTTTTTCAAATTTTTTTTTTTACTTGAAGTGTTCATCATAAATATACAAAACTATCGGATAAAAACTGAATATATCGAATAAAAGGGAGATAAAGCGAAATTTTTTTGTGTGGTCCTTTTATGTACATACTCGTATTCCTATCTGATGTTTAAAGTTTATAATTTTACTATCAAATAGTTGTGTTTTTTCTTTATTATTTCAATAATTTTATTTTATTTCATTATTCAAGCCTACATAATTCAATTATCTTACAACTAAATATTAATTTTTATTAAGATCAAGTTTAAATTCTAATACTTAACTATAAATTTTAATGCTTAAAACTAAATACTTAACACTGAAAAAATTTGAAAAAAACTAATTGAGAAGAATTAATACAAAGCGTATGTTGGAAAACTTTTATAGGTAGGAGATGATAATATGTTTATATAAAGGCTTGATATTTTTAAAATATCTATAACTATAGCTATAGCTTGCGATCTTAACCTTAGCTGTGTGGTCTTATGATTTTGTAGAACAAATTAGAAACAGTGTCAAATTATAATTTTATAAACATATATAGAATGGAAAAACAAAATAAAAAATTTATAAATTCTAATACGAAATTATTTAAATACTCGAAAGCATAATTTCTCTTATTTTCCTTTTGAAAACAACAATATTTTCATTCACTTTAACCGCTTCTGGTAGTTCATTGAAAACAATTAGACAATTATATAGACAATTATTTTTTTGATTTTCTGTTTAAAAAACTGTTAAATAAAAACTAGATTTGTTTCTAGTATTATGATTGTGTATATCATATATATTTCGGTTTAATATAAAATTGTGTTTTATACGGTTATTTATGATTTTAAAGGCCAACATATATACATAATTCATCATGACTTGACTTTCAAAATTTACTGAAACTTTCATATTTATTACTATAGAATAAATGAGCAGTTTATTTAGATAAATTTGTAATGCTCTACTCCAAATCGGATTCAAGTATCTTATGTTTGATAATATGTATACATATATAATAATAATTCTTTAAAGAAAAATATGGCTGCCCTTACACCTAGGTCCTGCGACCCGTTGTGCTCCCCTGCTCAACGATTCGTTTGCTAACTACAGGGTCTGGTCGAACTACTCTACTCCCTTCATGAATATCACTATGTCTCCCTGATTGAGCATTCCCACCTTGGAAAAATGTTCCCATTGATCTCCTCCCAAGGTTCTTCGCCTTTGAGTCGTCAAGTTTGGGAATTGGCACAGAACGTGAAGTACTGTTTCCGCCTATTGTCCGCATGCTCTACATAGATTCGACTCCGTTAAGCCTATTCTGTCGGCGTGAGCTCTTAGCAACAGGTGTCCTGTGCTAATTCCCATGAGTAATCTCAGATCCGTTCTATTTAGTTTTAGAATTTTCTGAGTCTTTTTGACCCAGGTTCCCCCAAGAATTCTTACGTATGTATTGATCCTGGGAAATGCCACCAACTTTCCCTAGTACTGGCTTTTGGCCATTTGCTTGTTGCTAACTTTACCGCGGAGTACGGCATACCTACATCTTCTATATCCACCAGCTGTCTGTTTAGTGCAGATTTTGCTGTCGCTTCTGCAATTTCGCAGTTTGACTGCGTTTATTTCCCCCAGCGCATTTAGGGCTTTCAGACACTCAATTACTTTCCTCGATTTATGCAATCCACCCTCCATTGTTCGCACAATTGATTTGCAGTCGGTATGGATGTTTATGATCCTTCCCCGAATTCTTTTCCAAAGAAGTTCTTTGGCTGTTTAATTCTATTTCGATTGTTTTAAATTGGCTTACAGTCGCGTGTGACACCACTGTATTCGCAATTCATCTCATATGATTCCTATGCCACATTTACTGCCCTTTTTACAGACGCTGCCTGTGTACACATTAATTCTAATTTGATTAGTCATACTGTAGTTCCTCGCGTGGTTCGTTTCCGCCCCGAAGTTGCAGTCTAATCTGAGGTCACCCGCAATCATATCTGCAGCTTCCGGATCTTCCCGGAAGTTGTGTATGTTTGCGTCAGCATTCTCTCTGTATCATACGTATAATTTCTTTAGGTCCGACCGAACTTGAGTCGTCGCACCAGTTACCTGTCACTAATTTTGAATACCCCCGCTTACGAAAGTATTCAATTTTAACATTTCACTTAAAAAATAGTAAATTTTATACAAATTTAGACATTTTTATGAAAAAAGATTATTTTTGAAGAAACGAGGGCTGTCGCCCCTAAACCCCCACTACAAAATTTCTCTTTAATTTTTTTTAGTGTTGTTATCTACGTTTTTACATTTTAAATTTACATTTTAAATTTATTTTAACAGTATTCTTACTGTTTTTTTAGAGCAATGTTCCCTTCATAGTTCTCAAAAAACGTTTTTAAGATAAATCAAAACTATATTAGAACAGAAAAATTATTCTTTTTATTTCATTAAAAAGTTAAGTGACAAAATTAATTGATTAGTAATTAATTATTAATTAGGGGCCTAAAATTATTAATTAGTTAATTACGGGCCTCCGTGACCTATTGGGTAAGAGCGTATAAAATACGCTGTAAACACCGACGGAGTGTGGGTTCGCCCACACACGTCGTAAAAGTTATTCCCCCTTACGACATTTACAGCCACACCTGAACAGGAAAGGCTGTATAATTTCCTGTCCATTTATTATACATTATAAAAAAAAAAAAATTCCTTAATTATATAAGAAAATCTATATAAATTTATATAAAATGTTGCCATAATATTACTTGATATTACTGAAAGTAAGATTTTACTTTATATTGTAGAATATAACGTTATATAAAGTTAAGAAAAGAGGGTTCAAAAATGCCCTAGTTTATATTTTTGGGAAATGGTTTATCTCAAGTTATATAAATTTCCCAGATTGTTTTCCAATTTGTTAGCAATTTAAAAATCACATAAAACATATAAAAGAGGGAAAAGTTGTATCTGTTTATCTTTTACATATTTTTAATTTTTTATTAATATGTAAACTTTTAAATTAATTAATTTTAAAATTAAAACAAAATAATTTGTATCAAAATTGGTTTTATTAGCAAAAATATTTTCTAATTAAAAATTAATGTACTATACTGAAACTTTTTTCTCTGAATTTTTTAGAACACATTACTGGTAAAACACATATTGTTCCAATTGGGAATTTCTTTTCCGAAAAATGTATTTCACTTATTTCACTTGTTGTATAAAAATGACCACCAAATGATGGTATATTTTGAAATACAGATAAGCATGGTTGATCTGTAAATTTTTTTGGAATATCATGTAAACGTTTAAAAAATTTCTTTATAATTCTATTTGAAATTTCAACTTTTGAATATTTGAAACAAACATTTTCTAAAGAATTAGTTGCTGATGGCGGTTTTTGAAATGGACCAACTAATGTTGATGCTCTTAAACAATGAAATAATAGTTTTTTTGTTATTATTTGAGAAGTATTTGGAAATTTTTCATTTGGTTTTGGACGTAATAATTCGGCTATCCATAGTTTTGCTAATTTTCTATCATTTTTATCAGATAAAGCCTCTGCTAAATATCCCATTATTTCTACTATAAAAAAATAATGCCTTTTATTGATTGTTGGAATAATATCTGTATCAACTTTCTTGTAACTTATATCTCCTAAATTCATTTTTTCACTAAAATTGTTAGTTAATATTTACAACGAAAATTAGCAGTAACAAAAATTTGAATATAAAATTAAAAAAAAATTTTTAAAAATATATGGATTTTGTTCCTTATGACAATTGAATGCGTTGAATACTAATTTTTTTTTTTATTTTGAATAATTGATTCAAAAATTTTTTTTTGTTTTGAAATCTATAAAAATCTATGTACTTACCACTTTAACATTTCCCATTTTTGCGGCAACATGTAACACGGTTTCACCAGTATTATAAATCTTTCTATTTGGATCGGCTTTATTTCTTAATAATATTTCAACAATATTTTTATTTTTAACAGCTAAATGTAAAGGAGTAACACCATTTTGTGTTGTTATATCAACAGGTGAACCATTTTCTAATAAAATATTTAAACATTCAACATGATCTAACACTGCTGCATAATGTATAGGGGCTTGATGATAAGCATCTAAGCAATGTGGATCTTTCAGTTTAACGGTGTTTGCTAATAGTTCACCAGTTTGTTCAAACATTCTTGCGTAATACATATATAATCTGGACCATTCATCATCTGCAGTTGCATAATTTGATACACCTTGCATTTCATCATCCCATTGTAAACCATCCATGCCATCTGGAGTACGTTCAATTTCAAAATCATTAAGAGTTCTTGGTTTCTTTGGGGAACCTTAAGTTAATAATAATAAATGTTATATAAATTGATTTTATTATATATTTCAATTAAAAAAAGTTGAATTACTTACTTCCACTAAATGAAACATATTCTTCTTCACATGATTTTAGAAGAATCGATAAAATTTCGGGATATCCTTTGAATGTAGCTTGTCCAATTGCTGATCTCCCATATGAAGTACATTTTGTAGCATTGGCACCATCATCTAAAAGTTTTGTTACCATTTTAATATCTCTTTTATCAACATAAATATATAATTTTTCGTGAATATCCCATTTTGATTGCATTTTTTTGCTTTTTGATAACAATTAAATCCGAATGTAAACAAATAATATTGATGTCAAATGATGTCATAAATTATAGGAGAGAATTCAATAAATACAGGGGTAAGTTGTAAAAGATAAATTGTTTAAATACTCGTAATTTATGAAATAACAGAGTAATTCATTTATAATATTATACTTACTTATTTTTTTTAGCAGTTACGTTACGGAACTTTAATTTTTGTTATTTTAGTTATTTATATTTAATAAAAATTTAAATAAGAAAAAACATTTGTTCTAAATAATTTTTAATTTGAGTTCTAAATGTTGAAGTACTAATAAAAGTAGAATAGTACTAAAAACGCGACCTTGCTTTAAAATGTCATAACGAAATGTCATTTAGATTTTTTTCATGTGTACAATGGATATGTCAAAAATTATTTGATAAACTCTTTTGTGAATTAACATCAAAAATGGCTAACCGCGGTGGAAATCGTAATCGTAATCAAACTCAAACTCAAGAGCCTGTGGATAATACTATAAGTTATGTTCAATGCGATGGCTTGGTAAGATATTAAGAGAGTTTAATAAATAATTTTTTTTTACAGTCCTCGAATTTAATTGATCTCGCTAATTGATTTTTTGACTCAAAGCTCAATCTGAGAAGTTACATCAATACACGTTTCAATTAATTTTTTAGAATTTTTCATTAATTTTTTGTAACTTCAAATAAAAATGAATTAATGTAATATATTTTTTAGGCTGTAATGAAAATGGTAAAACATTGCCATGAAGAATCAACAAGTAATATGGATTTGGCCCAAGGGGCACTCCTTGGTTTAGTAGTGGACAAACGTTTGGAAATTACAAATTGTTTTCCATTTCCAAAAAGCGGAGATGAAACAATGGATGAAGAAGAATATCAATTGGCAATGATGAGACGTTTAAGACGAGTTAATGTCGACCATTTTCATGTTGGTTGGTATCAAAGTGCTGATGTTGGAAATTTTCTATCATTTCCGCTACTTGAATCCCAATATCATTATCAAACCAGTATTGAAGAATCTGTTGTTGTAATATATGATACACAAAAATCTGCCCGAGGTTTCTTAACTTTGAAAGCATATCGGTTAACCCCACAAGCGATTGCCATGTATAAAGAAGGTGATTTCACTCCAGATGCTTTACGACAATTGAAATGTGGTTATGAAAACTTATTTGTTGAAGTACCAATTGTTATTAAAAATTCACCGCTCACCAATATTATGATGAGTGAATTAGGAGAAATGGTACCAGAAGAAGAAGGTAATCGATTTTTAGATCTGGGAACAGCCGGAGTATTAGAAAATCATTTAAGATGTTTAATTGAACGTGTCGATGAGTTATATCAAGAAGCTAGCAAATTTAATAAATATCAACAAGCTGTTGTTAAACAAGAACAAGTAAAAACTACGAAATTTGACTTCTTTTTATAATATTAACTAACATTTTATTTTAGGAGAAACATAGAGCATTAGCTAAATTAACTCAAGATAATGTCGCGCGTACAACTAAAGGTGAAGCTGCAATTCCTGAAGAAGATATATTGAAACAATTTAGACCATTAGCTGTACCTCCTAGATTAAATTCTATGATTGTATCTGGTCAAGTGAATACTTATTCTCAACATATTTCACAATTCTGTTCGCAAGCACTAGCTAAAATGTTTGTAACACAATCTCTACAAAATGCTAAGGAAACTAAGGGGAACTAAGTATGTATGTAATTTTTTATAATGTCTAAATTAGAAGCGTAATATAATTGACACTAAAATAAAGAATAGAACAACCAATGTAAAATGTAATTTAATACTTTAATAAAGTTTTATTACACAAGGATTTTCTTGTTTGTTTTTTTATTGAATATTTATGAATTGAATGGAACCATAAAGATATAGTCTCTATAGTCTAGTTTCTTTATGATGGAACACAAAATCGAAAAGTTATATATTGGATGACATAATACATATTAATATCTTTGTTTTTCGTATATTAGGGTCAAAGTATGTCTACAAATTTAGCATAAGTTATGAAAAATTTTAGTTATTATTTTTGCATATTTCTGGCTTTAAACGATAAACACTACATTTGTCACTTCACAAACTTGTCCTGCAATTATTTTTCTACAATATTTCATATTTTTATATTTACAAAAGAAAAATATTAAATTAAAAAAAGATTTGATTTTGAACAAATTAACGTTTCCTTTTGTTATTTTCTCAAACTATTTTGTGAGGGCGTATAGCATAAAAACAACTCGGTTGACCATTTTTAATTAGAATATAATATAACATAATTATACAGAGTGTATGGAAATAAACCTGACATTGGGTCGAATGCATAAAAATGAGCTTAAACTCAAATCTCACTTTTTCATACAAAAAATTGCGCTTAAACTTTGATTTTTGTTTGGAAAAGTAAGCTTTGAGTTCAAGCTCAGTTTTATGCATGCGATCAATTGAGCAAGACAGTTCAAAAGATCAAAGAATCACAAAATTCTATTAGAAGATAGAATTTATTTTTAAGCGTTTGGCAGATATAGGATTTTCAAGATTTTTTTCACTTTTAAAATAAATTAGTTTTATTTCTATAAAATCGGGATAATATAAGGTAGGGTAAAATAAAAGACGTGCATATGTATATAATAAAAATTAATGTTCGATTCAATTTTGTTTATTGGATAAAATTTTTTTACTATAGCTTCTTTATTTTTGGCCTACGTAGATATTAATTATTATTATATTCAAAAGGTAGAAGAGAAAAAAAGAATAACGAACAATAAAGAACTGTTTTAATGTTCCTACCATTATTTTTTTTTTATTAAAAATGATGATGTAATACTTTGTGAATAAAAAGTTAATTTTCGGTTCTTCTAAAATCAAAAAATCTAGAACTATCCCCGAAGAAGATCTAATAATCTGGTTGGTTGGTAATAAATTTAACAATTTTAATAATTTTTACAGTTTTGTACATTTTTTTTTTTATTTCAATTTACTAATGCAATGCCATACGAGAGTTTATTATCCCTCATGATAGGATATACAGATTATAATATATTTCATTTTATCAAACATTATTTATTATATAATTAAGATGTAAATAATTAAGCAAATTGCAAATGTAATGCAATAATATAATCATAACAATTTTTATAATTACAGAATTAAAAAGGATAAATGAAACTGAAAGCACAAAATTTAAATCCAACAAAAAAAAGAAAGGAAAATTACTTATATATTATATAAATCCAAAAGATTTAAAAAAAAGATTGTAGAAGAAGTTTAAATTATCAAATTCGTTCTCTGCTATATTGAGCAATTTTTTTTCTTTTTAATTCATTTTTTAGTTGATTGCTCCTTAAAAGTTTTTAATGGTTTGTTAAGGTATTATACAATTTAATTCCTTGATGTAACGTTCTAGATGAACCAAAATGTGAAGTTCTTTTTCAATTTAGATGTATTAAATTTTGATTTCTGAAATTTACTTGGTGAAAATCATTACGTTTAGGTAATGAAGTTAAAGTATGGATATTGGAACAGTTTATATCATGAATATGAAGTATAAGTTTTATGTTGAATAAATCTTTTATTAGTAACAAGTTTTTTTCACTATGTATATATTGTGGTTTTTCCCTCCACCTGTAATTATACAAGCTTTTTATTGATTTATTTTGAATTACTTGTAGTTCATCAATTATTTGTTTAGTTGCACTCCATAGTTTTATATCATAACTTATATGGTAATGAAAAAGCGCATTATATACTGATAATTTCATACTATTTGGTAAAAAATCTCAAATCTTATTGAATATACCAACAATAGATGAAAGTTTTTTTTTACAAAGGCAGGAAATTTGAATATTTCATTTCAATTTGTTGTCAATTCAAATCCTTAAATATTTAAATTTATTTACTTACTTTATTCCCTTCTGCTTTATATCTGTTTCGTTTTTTATATAAGGGGAAAGAGGAAGTTAAAAAATCTAAAAGAGAAAACCATTTTTAAAATCGTCAAATTGTTGAGAATTTGTTTTTACCTCCTAAATCATCTCTTGCTTATTCTAGGGCTTATTCTGAAACACCATTTATACATTAAATATTTAAATTAGTTGAATTTATCAAAAAGGATTTATTATTTCATACATATGTACATATGTATATAAAAAAATATATTTTTTTGTTTTGTTACAAAATTAACATTTAAATGATCGAGAAGAAAGGGAAGAATTGTGAAGTATTGGAATAGAAAAGATCTATTTTGTTTTTCACGATATTAAATAACCAACATTAGTTACTACTATTATTAAACTACTATTGCTATTATTTATTCTCAACAAAAAAAAAAAAAGGAAAAGCCATACACACACATCTAAGTATACATATAAATATTTTTTAACTTTTCTAATCGCAGGATATCAAATTGCAAATTTATTTATTTTTTTTTTTTGGTTTCTATTTAACAAATGCTTCAATGTGTTTGTGTGTGTGTAAATTTTATAAATTGCATAGTTATGTGAATCGTCAAATTTTATAGAGAATTGTACAATAGAGCGTTAGTACCTACTAAAAAAAATTTATATATGTATATGTATATAAAAAAGTAAATAGGAAAATGGGATAAAAAAGATGCACTATATTATAATGGTTGTTGTATTTGGGATTTGTACGATAACGGAAACGACATGAAATATTTTTCGTTAGTTTTTTGTTTATTTTAATGCTTTTTTTTTATTTAATTGACGATGTCCTAGATGAAAGCATAACAATGGAATGTTTGTAATATTAAAAAAATAAGATAAATAATGGTTATGCAATGTGGATGAGAAAATGAATATTAGTTTTAATTTTTTTTTTTGGGGAAATGCAAAATTTGTTATATAAAATGAATTTTAGTGGATTCTTTTTTGTTTTAATGTGTGTATAGGCATACATTTATGTATATAAATTTAAAATTTTGACAGTGCAGTAATTAAATACGATGAATTTTAAAAGTAGAACCACATAATATTATAATACATTTAGAATGTATATAATTTTATAAATTTTTGAATTTTAACAATAAGATTAACAATCATAATATTATTTCTTTTTTTTTTTTCTTCCATCATACTCAAATTTATTCTTTCATTTTTTCAAGGTCGCTATAGAGTGCGTTAATTAGGGTCACAAATTTGTTTTCTGCCCCAGGATTTCATTAAACATAAACGGTAACTGCATTATTTTTGTCCTTTATCATTTACCTTGTCCACCTTATCATTTTTAGATTCACTTCAGAAATATGATTTTAGAAAGAGCGCTATAATTTACCACTATTTTCAGAAATACATCATCTCAGATCGATTTTTTTTAATTCATTTTTTACAAAATTGTTTTAAAAATAAATAAAATCTCTACTACATCTACTATAATATTACATAATGCTTTAACCATCATTAATTAGTCTTAAATCCACATAATTTAATTGTCTTTTGTGGATACATTGTTTTATTTTCTTTCTTTTACTAAATCTTCACATTCAATTAAATTTAAAATAAATTCATTCGATTGTTTTTTTTTTATACATATTTTAGAAGAGGTTGAAAGAAATTTATAAAAAAAAAAATTTATCAAAAACGGTATTATTGTTCTAAACTTTATTTAATGTTATTTTTACATAATGAACATGACCACAGAGTGTTTTTTTGTTATATTATGTCACTGCGAAAAAGAAAAAAGTGCATTCAACAGCCATTCTATTGTTTTAAGAATCACGAAAAAACAAACTAATGCTCTTATATACAAGTAACCTATATTTTTTTTTGATGTTTGAGAAAAACAAGGATAACAAGGATATGTATATATATTTTTGTTTTTGAGAATGAAATTAATAACGTTTATTGAAAGGCATCTTAGTGGAAATAAAATCATTATAGTAAAGTGGAATTATGCGTCCTGGTTGGTTAATAAAGTAACTAAACATAAGAGTTATGGATTAGGATTGCTATATAATAAAAATGATGTTAGTAAACGTTTTCAAAATAAACTGATAAAAGATTTTTTATTTTATTTTTTTTTTGTTACTATAAACAAACTTTTCTTTTATTATAAAGTAGTTTTTATTGTATTATACCTAAATTATAGGTTTAATTATTGTAAGTATTATTATAGCAGTTGAATGGAATTGAAATCATTTGTTTTTTGTTTAGTTTAGGGCTAAATATTCATTGATGTTTTTGAATTGAAAAATTTTTTTTTTTTATTTTATAATTAAAGAAATAAAAATAATGTTTAATATCGATTGATAAAACTGGCTAAATTGATTTCAAAGATAAAGGGGCGGTAATCATTGACAATATTTTTTCACAATTAAGGATAGGTAGGTAGGATACCTTTATTTATTTTTTTGGTCATAATATGTTAGGTGCTGTAGTAAATCTCTTAAAATACATCTTTCAATTATTTTATAATGTTAATTTGATGAACGAATGATAATCAAATCACCCAAAAAATAAGCACATTTGTGCTTCCCTAACTTCTATTTCCATAGTTACATTTTATGCAATTTGCCAATTTTAATTTAAAAATTATTTTAAGATAATTGTATAGACTTAAACTACTTTTTAAAGGTTGTTTATTTAAAAGAAGATAATGGTAGACTTAAACTACTTTTTAAAGGTTGTTTATGTAGCATAATTATTTAAGTATATGCAAAGTATATACATATTATATTATGTAACTATTTTGATATATAAGTGAATATATATTTGGTTTTTTTATTTATTAAAGTGCATAAGATAATGTGTTTCACTTTTCTTTTTATTGTAGTTTATACCAGTTAGAAAATTAATTTGAAAGTTTAATTCATTTAATATATGGAGAATTAATGAAAACAAATTTTATTCAAAATATGTTTTTTTTTCCTTGGCATATTGTAATTTTGTAAATTGTTTGCAATTTTTTATAGTAATAGCAGTATTATAAAAATATTTGAAATTAAGAAATTTATTTTTCAATGCAGATTATTTTAATTTTTTTCTAATAAAATTTTAATAATTTTTTTTTTTATTGATGGTTAAACCAAAAAACTAAATATTATATAAGATTGTTATTATTAGAATATTTTATATTGATGTATATATGGTTTGACCAGTTTGACGGTATGGAGCATAATGTACAATGCTATTATAAATAAATGTTGCCAAAATATAGAATATTTTAATTGTATTTAAATTCTATACGCTGTCGGCTGTATTAAGGCATAAATGTAATTAACCATATAACAAACGTTTTAGAAAGCTATTGGGATAGCTAAGAATCTTCAATTTGTAAAATTATCTTGTCGGCGTATAATCGGCTTATATAAAATATGTATTAAGAAAGTTAAAAATCGGATAATATAGAAACTCTTTTCTTATAAATCATACTTAGCAAATAACTAAGTAAAAAAATAATATTTCTATATTCCAAATGAAATTTATTTTTCCTTGCTACAGTAAAAGAAATGAAGCTGCATCACACAATCGATACATCAATAAATCAAGTCTTCAAGAGTTCATATCATATAACATTATGAATTTCTATAACATTAAAGGTCTGAATTTAAGAATTAAATTTAAGGTTCTAAAATTGTAGACATTCTGTACCAATAATACTTTACATTTTCCTATATTAATGCTGTTTGCTATACACGCTCTATATCCATTTAATTTGCAAAGAAGTTCATATATGAAAAATAAGATAAAAACAATTAAAATGAAAATCTGTTTCTGTAAATTACAAGTAAGAATTGTTTAAATAGAAATAAAATTTCATTTTCTAAATAAGAAATTTGAAGACATTTTTTTTTTATCTATATATACCTACTAGATATTAAAACATCCTTTTAAAAATTCTGTTCAATTTTATTTACATATTACATTCAACAGTTTTTTCATCTTACAATTTATCAAATTGTAAAATTTTTTCTTAAAATCAATTTTTAGCACGGTTTCAAAAATATTTTGAAAAAATTTTCCCATTAGTTTCATTCTGTCCGCCTGTTTACAAAATTTCTACACCGTTAAAGATAGAGAAAAAAATTTTTTAACCATGGGTAGGTCTAATTTTTAATGAAGTTGTAGAACAGTTTTTTCATATAGCCCAATCCATTACAGAGCTACAGTCCCTCAAACTTTGAAAAACTCTAATTTTAAATGCGTATATCTCATGTTCTGCTTAACATTTTTTCAATCTGAAAACATCATTTATTATACATAAAACGCCAAATTATATAATTTATTTTTTAAATTTAGTATTTAAATTTACCGTTATGTGAAAATCAAATTGTGCATGATATTTCTTTTTTCATAACTTCGGCACGTTTTTATTAGGTAAGAACTTGAAATTTTGAGGTAAGAAAGAACTTAGTATAAGTTTATTCAGAAATTTTTTTTTGTACCGCACCCACTATTAAAGCTTAAAAATTGAAAATTTGCTATTTTTAGACACCTGTAACTTAGGCACATGCACAAATTTTTAGTAATATATTTTTGCATCTGTTAACGGGTTTTCTAAGTTATATACAGTTCCAGACTTACAGCCTCTCAAAATTGGAAAAAAGTCTTATAGTCACAATTCTAAACAGTTTGTATTATCTTTTGGAAATGTGCACTTTTGGAAATGTGCACAAAAACCGTTTGTTTACATTCTGCCATGTTATCATATATATTTTCTTTAAAATTTTCTGAAAAACACAATGAATTTATACAATATTGTATAAAATTTCAAATATGAAAATCCAAAAAAATATTTTGAAAAAACAACAAAAAAAGAAAAAAAGAAAAAAAAGGAATAAGAAAATTGAAGAAGGAAAATGTAATGAATTATGTAACAAGAATCCTTTTAAAAAATTTCTATAGTTAAAAACTATAATTAAAATAATGGGTAATTAAAAATTCAAAAGTATCCTGGAGAACATAATTGTTAAAATGATTTTAAATCCTTTTATCAAACAAGGATTTTCAACAATACAGAAAAAAAAAAAAAAAAACTAAGTAAAAGATAAAATAATTTTTTTTTTTTTTTTGTTGTATTTTTTGTAATACTGATAAGTGATAACTGTTGACTTTACTATTATTCTATCATGGTATATATTGAAATCGTGAAATATTTTATATGATAGAGTCTTTTTTTTTTTTGAATGGAAACGCGTATATATGAAGTTTTTTTTTAAAGTATATAAAGAATGTAAAGAATAACGGTTAATCTCCTAAAGTATTTTAGCTAAAAAAAAATTTTGTTCTAAACGATATTTTTTATATCTAAAGTCGAAACTCAATCGAATATATTTCTGTCAAGAAATCAATGAGTCTATTAAATAAGGTCAACTATTTTCGTATAATTTGATTTGAAACTTTGATCGAAAAATGACCAATTTTTTTATGCCTTTTATGATTGTATTGAACATTCAAATAAATTAAATTAAAATTCATTTATGACAGTTTTAAATAAATTTATTAGATGAAAGTATTTTAGATGAACGGTATATATATAATCCAACCTATTTATTACATACGTCTAAGTTTATATTTTTATTTTAGTTCTATTCATGATAAGGTAAACGAGATTTTTCTTTCAGTGTGACTTTCATTAGAAAACAAGTCACGAATGAAAAGTTAGATAGAATTTTATTCGTTATAAATATATACGTATATGTTATATGTATCTTTATTAATATATATTTAAAGTTTTTTACAGTTATAATTTGAAATTTTTAGAAATTTTAAAGTTATAATTAGGGCGGATACATAATATATGTACATTTTATAAATGTAAAATTATGTCGCTATACTTTTTATATAAAAACATAAAAACATTTTCAAATTGCATTACATATTATATATGTTTGTGTGTGGATATAATTAAAGTTATAAATTTTTAGATAATAATTTTACAAATAGTTTTGAATGAAAGAAACATTGTTTTTTTTTTTTTTTTTGTTTTAATTGAATTCGATGTTCTTATTTACCAAATCCCGGATAAATTTTAAATAGCAAGGCAAAAATATAGTAAAAAAAAACTAAAAGGATTTAATTAAAATTATAAAGTATGTACATGGATAGGAAAATTCAAAATAAAAAAAATTCATTTTTACATTTTGATTATGTATTACATATTTTTTTTTTTTAGATAAGTTAATAGTGTGGATCAGAATTTTGAATATTTTATTTTTATAGTGAAGAATTTCTAGGGTTTTTTAATTTTTAAATTTGTTATACATTTTATTAAATCTAATTTTAAGGAAATTAAAAAATGTTAATTTTGAATTGGTATCTATTTTAGAGTGTATATTTTCATAAAATTTATACACAAGCTTTTATATTGATAATTGCGCTCAGCAGGTGGAAACAGTACCTACTTCATGTTGTGTGGCAAAAGTCGGTTTTAGAATATAACATAAAAAAAAAAAAGTCATACAATTCGAGGATATATATTAGCTGGATGAAACGTTTAACGGATGACCGACCAAGAGAGCACAAGAGGGACCATTTGAAATGGCAGTTAGAAGCCATTTTTTTTTAAACAGTATAACAACATCAATCAAATTCAGTCGTTTTTGTTATTTAATATGGTATAATTCTTAAATCTTATATATTTCTGGATGCAAGATCTTTTATAAATTAGATTTAACAATATCTTAGGAATCGATAAAGATAGATTTATTATTATAGTTATGATTAGTTATTTATTTTTCATATTATCTAACCATAACTAATAGAATTCAACTCTATTCAAATACCATATAATTATTATATCCTGCAGGATACGTGGAGTACTTATAATATACATACTGTGTAAATTTTATTTAGTCTTTTATATTTCTAATAATAATATTCGTTTGATTACTTACCGACATTTTTCTCCCAACCTAATTTTTATTTACCGAAATCTATAATATTATAATATTATCAAATATATATTTTTTTTAATTTTATTTTATTTTTTTCATTTTTATTTTTAAAACTATTTTAAGAAGCTTACCACGTTTTCTATTTTATTCAATTGTATAACAGTTAAGGGAATTGTTATTTCTTTGACAGATTGTTAAAAAGAACTTTAGATAGGGAGTCGAGACATTAATAATAGTGAAAATAATGATTTTTTTTTTTACATATTTCTGTTTTTTTTTTTTTACATAATATGATGAGAAATGTACAAAATTTTCTAAAATAAAAGTTTTTTTTTTTTTTATTGTTTGTACACTGATGAATGGCAAATAGTATATGGAAGGTCGAGGATGGTTTATACTATGAGAAGATTTAAAAAGATTTTTTTGTAAAAAATGTGAAATTTTTAACCTCTTGGTAGTACAAAAAATAAAAAATAAAAAAAAAATAAAAAAAAATTTCACATAAATTTGAATAAATTTTCAAGTTGTATTGTGTATATATGTAAGAAAAATTGGTAACGATAAAGAGACATGATTTCAATTTTTAAAATCTGGTTGAAAAAAAAAACAAAAATACAAAAAAAAAAAAAAATAGTTAACTTGATCTATTTGAAATATTTCATCGATATATCCTTCTTTATATATCGAATTTATACAAAAAATGTAAAATGATCGTTTAAAATCCATTAAGAAATAATTGAATAGGATTTGAAAAAGAGCAAATTTCAAAAGGAGTTAAGAATGAAGAAACAATGAAAAAATAAAGTTTTATTGAAGAGATAATTTTGGTTTTGATCTTAAAATACTTTGTTCTTTATATACGTACGTATAAGTATATATAAAAATTAAAAATTTTTTGAAACTGACATAATATTTAATTTAATGGCTTGTTTTAGGATTATTTTTTTCTATACTTACACTAAAGTTATAAATCTATACTTTTTTGATGAGAACAAAGTAAGGTAAGAAGATTATAGTAGTTTTCAAACTTATACAAAATGATCCATTAATTAAAATTATTACTTTGATTTAATGGAGTATGAAGTACCTTTAAACTTTGACTATTTCTATAAAATTAATAATGACATCGGATTTTTTCGTTTTGATCAAGATCACAGGACGCGTTTAATATGAAAATTTATTATATATACCTAACTAAAAATTATATTATAAAGAATTAAATTTTTATTTCTCAATTTAAATAAAAAAAAAAAAAAAATAGTTGCATCCAATTGTTCAATCAAAGTTTTTTAACCTTAATCAATTGCTGTAACGTTTATTCAATTTATTATATTTTACTTTAAAAAATATAGGAGGAAATAAATGGGTATAAGAAAAATATAAAAATTAAATTATAATAATAAAAGTTTAAAGTAATATGAATAATATAATTTAAAAATATGTACATGAAAAAAAAAATTACAATTTTTCAATATTTTTTCAATGTAAAAATAAATATTGTTTTAACTCTTAGAAAATACACTTAAAAAATATTATTATATACGATGATATAGAAAGTTTTTTTTTTTTTTATTTAATTCCAATTTCAAATGAGACAATTTTTTTGTTACCTCAAGGCAATCAATTTAAATTCAAAATTGGTAATATCAATTAAAAAAAAAATAATTTTAATTAAATTTTAGTTTGATCTTTTCAATTTTTTTTTTGCCTAATTCAATTAAAATTTCGTGATAGATAGAGAAATTTTTTTTTTTTTTTTAATTTTCTATCACAGTTCTGAGTTATTTTATAATAATTTTATGTAGAATTGATTTTAATTGAAATTTTTTTTTTGTTTTCAATCTTAAAGATATTTTATGTCTTATTTTAATCTTAAAGATATCTTAAAGATATATAAATTTGAAATTAATATACATGTATTTTATATCTATATTTTATCTCGCTTTGCAGCTTTTATAAATCTCTTATATATGTGCTTTTTAAAGAGAAAATTTTTGAATTGTTTTAGTTGAGAAGAAAATAATCGTTTTTGATTTTGAATATTTGAACAGGTTATTCAAATTCAACCAAACGACAAAAGTATTTATGAGGAACGTTTCATTCTTTGTTTTATATCCTTTTTTCTATAAAGTAATTTTGTAGTTTCAAGAAAGAAGGTATAAAACTAAGACTAAAATGATCCTCATAAATATTTGTGCAGCCAAACATCGAGTTGGAAACACAACTATCAACTTGTGCAGACAACCATCGAGTCGGAAACACCCTGTATATGTAGTTTAAAAATTATTACCTTTTTTGTTTATACGAAATACTTACCAAAAAATTTAATATTAGCAATTAAAAATATTAAATATATATTTGACATTTCTATGAGAGAATGTCATTTCTGTGGGTGTTTGATGTTTGGCTGTTATAACACACAAAACGTGTTAATACACTTTTGAAAATAACACACTTTTCTATTGTGATTGAAAATAGCACGCAGCGATTGAAAATAACACACTTTTCTATTCATCATATCTCAAAAACGGTTAGAGATATAGAGAAAAAGTTATTAGGTACTAATTATAGGGTTTGAAAAGCTGCCTCGAAATATGCTATAAAAAGTACTCCAAATACAGGGTGTTTCAAAGTAAAATTGAGTTTGAAACATAATTCTTTCATTTTAAATCATTTTAAACCTCCATAACTTTGTAACTGTTGGGGTTATGGAATCATTAGGGCATACAAATTAAAACTAAGAACTTACTCTATAAAATACATTTTTTATCTCTCTATACATACATACATTTCATACATTTTTTATCTCTCTATAGTAAGTCGTTCAAAAGTTGTAGATTTTTTTATTAAAAGTCTCTAAAAAATCTTTAACTCCTCATATCTCGAAATGGGTCCAGAATAGACAGTCTCGGTATGCCCGATTACCCATTTCAAGGAAGTCCATCGAGTTGAAAACACCCTGTATAAATAAACTGTTTAAAATTAAAAAAAAACATAAGTGGTTTCTTAATTCTTTCTTAAATTGGCGACACTCAATAAACAAGTTATTGTGGAACTTATAGAATACACTGTATGTCCATACTCCATATATATGTTATTCTAAATGTTCATATGCCCATCTAGAAGTTATACTAAAAAACTTTAAAAAAACATTATATATTTCCATTAGTTCTAAAATCACTTTAGTTTATCATATAATTTATTTATGAAATGTTTTTTTTATTTCAATTTTTAAAACGCATATATTATTTAATGTGAAGTATTTTAAATTTTACAATATTGTATTAAGTAAGAAAAATAAGAATTTTATTATTAAAATAAAATTGCAAGAAAAAAAAATAGACACAGTATCTGTTTCCGCTTAAGAATAGTTACAACAATTTTCTATTTAATTTGGGCTTCTTCAGTTAGTTCGATTGAAAGTACCATTATATGTATTATATTTAATTTAAATTATAATTATATTATATATAGATACATTTTAGATTTAAAATCTATAATTTTACTAACAAATATAACAATTTATATAACTATATGTTTAAAATCCTTTAGAAAAATTAATTTATTTTTCTTTTTTTAACCAATTTTTATTAAAGTGTATAAAAATATTTTAAAATATCAAAAAACAAAAACTAATAAGAATATAATAAAATAATACCTTTTCTATAAATTTATAGTTTATTTCCAACAAATTTCATAAAATATTTGTTTAATTTTGTTTTTTTAAACTCTTATATATGGCAGTAAAATAACCAATATCTCATATATACATGAATAAATTTATTCAACCAATAAAAAAAAAAAAAAAAAACAACAACACAAACACCAAATTTTAATTAACTACCCACAATATCATTGGTTGTTCATTGTTGGTGTTTAAAAATAGAATTTTAAAAGATTAAATCTAAAATTTTTTTTTTTAGTTTGTTAACTATAAAAGAAATTTAAACAAAAAATAATATTCTTTTAAATTTTTATTTTATATCCTTCTGAGTATTTTTTAATTTTTATATCACAGGTCTAAATTGTCAACCTTTTACGACCTCTATTTGACATTGAAATAATAAAAAAAAGTAAAGATAAATATTGATTGGATTGCTGATTGTCAACAGAAACAGTCAATTGATATTTTACCACAAACTAAAATCTGCTAAAACCTGCTAAAATCCTTGCAAGGGGTATTTTGATCCATAGCATAAACTAAGGCGTTTTTGCTTTTAATATTTAATCTTCAACAAGAAGGTTAGATTTTTCCTTTTCCTTTCATGCATATGTTGTATCGTATTTATATAATATAACTAAAATCTGCTAAAACCTGCTAAAATCCTTGCAAGGGATATTTTGATCCATAGCATAAACTAAGGCGTTTTTGCTTTTAATATTTAATCTTCAACAAGAAGGTTAGAATTTTCCTTTTCCTTTCCTGCCTTTCCTTTATATGTTGTATCGTATTTAAATAAATCTAAGAATTAAAATTAAATATTTTAGCTGTGTACACATAAGTATTAAATTTTAAATATCATTTGAAAAAATCTTTCTTTATTGTGTAACTAGCATATATATTAAAGTTCTATGAGTATGACAGTAAAAGTTTTAGTAATGTTTTAATATATCTCGATAAAATTATTATAAGTTCTATATTTTGTCTGTATTTTTGAATATAAATTTAGAGATAAAGAAAATCAAATGCTAGTTTTATATGTTGGAGTAGATGAATTCAACTCTGAAGGGAAAATTAAATATTTTTTTTTCAAGCCTACAATTCATCTCTGATGTATTTTCATGGTAATTTATACTTATTACAATTTTAATATTTTATGTACTCGTAAGAGAATTCTGTCCACAACTTAAGTTTTTAAAATATTTTTTTTTTTAAATACCAAAAAAAAAAAACAGAGAAATTTTTTCATCTTGAAAATGTTTATGAAGTGGAGAAATTGGTTTTAATTTATAAATTTACTAAAAAAGTAAAACAAAAAAAAAAAATAAAAAAAGCAATATAAAAAAATAATAACAAAAAATTAATATTATATTCTTTTGATATATTAAGAAATTTTTAGTTTAGAACTAATTTAAGAAATTTAAAATTATAAAATTTATTCTATTTTTATATAACAAATTCAAGAAAACTATTTATAAACTACTTAAAATGAATAATAATAAAATAAATTATAATAATTGGAAAATTAACTATTTATAGAGTTATTTTAATTAAAACTATTTTAAAATTATTTTTCATATTTTATTTATATAGATAACTTATTTTTTAATCACTTTAAAAATATATTTTTTTTTTGTTACTATTATTAATAGTAGAATAATTTTATCCAAGCTCTCGTTTCATCCCAATTGCTATTATTCTTTTTTTTGTTAAATTTTATTTCAGTTAAATTTCTTTCATCCATTAAATTTTCTTTGTGATATCTCCCTATTAAGGTTTTATATTTCCCAGTTCAAAGGTAATTCTTTTTTACCCAAAGTTGTTAAGTCAACTATGCGTTCATATCGTTTATTTGAAACTTACAACTTGATGATTTGTTATTCGAATCGTGGTTTTGCTTAATTTCTCTACTACTGCTCTTTCTACCTTGTTCGCAGGCAATTCTATCTCCCACCGTGATCATTAGTTCAGTTAAAGATATGTAATTTTTATTTATAGCATTTTCTGGTCAAATTCAGGTATTTATTAAATATGGTCAGGTATTTACTAAATATATTCAGATTTTTGTTTTTGGAATTCAGAGTTTTACTAAATAAATTCAGATTTTTACTAAATAATTTTAGATTTTTTTTTTTGGAATTCCGATTTTTACTAAATAAATTCAGATAATTTTTTTAATTCAAAAATTGTAAAAATTAAAACTTTTCTATTGATAAACATGTAAAAATTCTTTAAAATATTTATTGTCGACTTGTGTCACTTTGGTAGGTACCAGGTAGGGTAACATTAACATTGATCAAACAAATTTATTAAAACTACAAACTTTTACTGGGGTTATTCAAACTTTGACCACCTGTTTTCTCATAGTTGATTAAAACCATTAACGTTGACTTAATTTTGCAAAAATTTCTATTTTCTAGTTAAAATAGGTACTTTAACTTTTATTACACTTTTAGTCTTAAAAAGTGGTCAAAGTTAGATAAGTCGACGGTAAATGTTTTTCAAAATGTTTGCATGTTTATCAATTTCAATTTACTTAGTAAAAATCTGAATTCCAAAAAAAAAAAACTGAAATTATTTAGTAAAAATCTGAATTCATTTAGTAAAACTCTGAATTCCAAAAACAAAAATCTGAATTTATTTAGTAAATACCTGAATATATTTAGCAAAAACCTGAATATTATTAGTAAATACCTTAATTTGGCCAGAAAATGCTATATTTGAAACTTACAGTTTGACATAAATTTCTGTGCTTTTCTGACCTTAGCCGATCTTATTTACTATGTTCAGGTGGTGCATAGGTCTCATTTCATCAGTTTTCAATTAGTCTGATATTAGATATGATGGTTTATTAGCGGTTGCAATGCTAAATTGCTAAAATTAAAAATTAAAATTAGATTATTTATTTATTTATTTACATTTGATCCTCTACTAATACATACCATGTGATAGGAGAAAGAAGCCCACCTTTCTGTCACTGGTGGAACGAAAAAAAAAATTGAATAATGTACGGATAAAGTGCAGCATAATAATAAAGGTTTAAAACTTGATTTTGATAATTTTTAACACAATTTTGGAAAATAATTTTAAAAATTTGCTTATTAGTTTCTCTTTGTTCGTGCATCCGTTCATCCTTCCGGCTGTCAATGGAAGAATGAAATTGAAAAAGTCAATATATTGAAAATTTAGCCATTGAGAGATCTTTTAGAAATTTTTTTTTTAGTTTTATAAATCAATAATCAAAATTATATAATATTTCACAATTTATTATTTAAAACAAAATTTAGTACTATTTTGCTTCTTTCATATCACGCTTTTAGATAGAATTTTGCAAATTTACGAAAAGGAAGAGCCTTCACAATTAATAGAAATTATCTCAGAATTTTTTTTTTTTGTACTGTTACTTGTTTAAGAGCTATTAAGAGATCAAAAATTGAAAATTTACTATAGACACTGTTACAAAGTTTTTATACCCGTATGAACTATGTTCAAGGGTATAATAAATTTGCCATTACGTTTGTGACACCTTAAAGGAGTCGAGCTAGATATAGTGTCAAAGGTATGGATCGGGTCAGAATCGAATTCTGAGTCGATTAAGCCATGTACGTCCGTCTGTCCGTCCGTCCGTCCGTCCGGCCGCACGATAACTCAAAAAATAAAGGAGCTAGGAGGCTGAAATTTTTTTTACGTCACTTTTACAAAATTATTAGTTTTGCTATTTAAATCCAACATTTTCGGTCGGCGGGTTCGAGTAGCTGCCATACAACTTCTATCTTTATATAGAAATAACTCAGTATCTATTCAAGCTAGGTTTCTGAAATTTTGCAAATGATGATCAAGTTTTATGGCAACAACTTCCGTAAAATTTGGTTGTGGTGGTGCGACGGGTTCGGGTAGCTGCCATACAACTTATCCGTTTAAATGAGAATAACTCAGTGTCTATTGAAGCTAGGAACCTGAAATTTAGTAAAGAGGTGTCGAGTTACAGGCCAACAACTTTTGTAAAATTTGGTTGGCCCAGAGCAGCCGATTCAGGCTTCTTGCACCTCTTGGAACTTAATGAAGCTACGCGCAATAGATTCGGGTAGCTGTCATACAACTCCACAATTTACATAAATATATCTCTGTAGTTCGGTACTACAACATCTGAATGTTTTTAAAAGATGATCAAGTTTTATAGAAACAGGATATATTACGTTCATACGGGTATCCCAGAGTTGACACAGTCTACTCTACTGCACTCTTCCTCGTTTAAAGTAAAACGAAAAAATTAAAACTTAAATTTGAGTTTTACATGTGTTTATTTCCTAATTATATAGTTTTCCATTTTCTTCAATTATATGTCCCTTTGTTTATTATATGTTCTTTTGGAAAATGTGCGATTTTATATAGCTTTCGTTTTACTTTTTCCCTTACTTTAATTTCCTTTCAATATTTCAAATTTTTTTTTTTTTAATGCATTTCTCCGCCACATAAATGTGGACAGGAAATTACACAGTCTTTCCGGTTCAGGCGTTCGAACCCACGTTTCCGGTGAGTAGGATTCGAACTCACATTCCCTCGGTGTTTACAGCGTATTGTATACGTTCTTACACACTAGGTCACCAAGACCCCCCAAAATTTGTTTTATTTGACATTAAAAAATTTAAAATTTTCCTCCAGAATCATCCAATCGATTATTGAATAATAGTGACAAACACTTAGTAATAATGTAATATAACAAAAGTAAACTTTATTTAGTGAAATTATTAATTTTTGGCAATAATATGACATATATATACACAAATAGTTAAACTTAAAAATTTTTGCATTAATTAGACATATTTGTAGTCATACATTTCAAGTGATAATTATTATTTTTCTTTAATGGAATGTTGCTTTTACATTTAGTATTGTGCGGCTAAAGGAACTTTATATAATATTGATATAAAACAGAATGTTTACATTATTTTTATTTACATATTTCTTTTCTTTACAATATTTTTGTTTTCATAAAAATAAAATCATTTATAATTCTATTCGTGGTTTTCTTTGAGGTTTGCTAAAACAGAACTACATACTACATAACATGTATATAAATAAGTATTTTGTGTCGTAGCGTCTTTCTAAGAGTTATAAGAACCACAATGAAAAGTAAAATACTATTAATAAGAAACCATAGGGGGACCAGTACAAAGGACTAAATTTTTGCCATGTTTAATTTTATTATTTTCTTTTTTGGAAAAAAAAAAAAAAATATAGATTTCGTTTATTAAAATTTTGTTTTTGTGAACGATAACCGCTAAAAAACCACAAAATAGAGAAGAAAAATAAATAAAAAAATTTGTTTATTTTTAGACCAGAAAAAGAATTTTTATATGATTTCCATTAAATTTTTAGAAAATTTTATTCACATAAAAATTTTTCATTTATAGTTTAAATTTAATTTTTTTTTTTTGTTTATTTAAAACATATTCCATATTTTTATTATACATCTATATATGATTATTAAATCATAAATAATATATTAATAATGTTATGATCATGATATAATATTGAAATTTTTTTTGACGCTAATTTAAAAAATACAAATTTGATAAAATTATCCAATTTATAAAATATTATAATAAAAAAAAAATAAAACTAACTCAAATGAATGATTTGAAATTTTTTGTATATTGTATTAAAAAAGATAGGAACAATCTTTAATCGTTAATAAAAAAGCAGTAGTTGGTGTTTTTTTCTTGTTTTTACATATTAGTTAAATTCTAGGAAGAATTTCTTTATATAACGTTGATATATAGATTTGAGTAATGATATATTGATGTCAGTGGAAGAAGGAGAGAAAAACAGGATAATAGCAGAGAGTTGAATTCCAAATTGGTAGAATGGAACATTATATCGAAAGAGAGGAACACATTTGATGAAAGCTTGCTCCATATTTCAGTAGTTCTCGCCATAAATGAGTTCACATAACCAATGTAGAAATTGGCACTTTAAACTTCTTTTGTGTCACGTTGAAATTGTTTTTGAGGAGGTACTACCTACTAGATATATATTAAAATGCAATAGTTAGAAATTTTTCAATTTTAGTTAGTTGATTTTGTGCTGTTTGCTATCCAATGAATTACAAATATAGCAATGTTAAAAAAAGTGAATGATTAAAAAGTGTCTTATAAACTGAGAGAAAAATTATCAATTGGTTGAATATTAGAGTTAGTGTAAGTTGTAGCTTACACTAACATTGTAGCTAGAGAGATTCTAGAGACTTCTTGTTTTTTATTTCATACGCAAACCCAAAATAAGAGAAACACTAAAAATTGAAGAGGAAAACTGTAGAATGAAATGAAAAATCCGTGTTCAGACAATCTAAGGAGCTTCTGAGAAACTATAACCGGAAAAGATATGCTAAAATTATAAGTTTCAGTAAAAATAAAATGAGAATATTTATAACCGGATTTCTGTGGGAACATTGCCGGCTAAACAGATAGTTAAAGAAAATTGGTAAATGATGGTACATGCAGATTCTGTTAAGAAGAAGAAGAAACTTTAGGTCTCATGCTCAAAAACTGTGGAGCTTTACTCAACAGTTATATGAGATATTTGCATTAGGAGCATAGATATGTGCACCGCATATACGCAAGATATGTGCACTTAGGAGCTTATTGCTTTGCCGAAGATGAATTGCCAGCAAGAAACCCTATATAAAACTTTACTTTCTTAGAGGCAGTAGGGATGTCAGAAGTATTATAAATGGAGGCAAAATCCACAACACTTAGTAACAGGAGGCAAACAATAGATCTACATCAAAAGGTTGCAGTGTCATTTATACACCTTAAATAACAATCTAATCTAATCCAAATGCAAGAAGGAGAATCAATCAATCAATCAATTCTAGTAATGTTTTGTTTCGAATTTTCGAAATTTTAAAATTACTGTAAGACTGTTAAATATTTGCCAGATAAACTAACAAATAAAATGAAATTTAAAATTTAAATTTTAAAATGTTTTTTTTTTTTTTAAAATGATGCTTAAATATTTTAATGTTCTTAAAACTAAATTGGATGAAAGTGATTTTAAATTTTTTTTATACTTACCAACGTACAACAATACTTTTACTAAAAATTTAAGCTATTTCTAATTTAAAAATTCTTAGAAATTTTTAAGAATAATTTTAATATATTTTTGCCAATTTAGTTTAATTAAGGTACATATGTATGTAGGTACTCTTTTTTGTAATGACACTATAATGTTTGCATATTGTAATTTTGTATTAATATGTATGTATATAATAAACATAATACCTATATGTATAGTTTAAAATTGCTTATACATTATATGTTTATTTACTTTTAAATTTTATCACAAGAGAAACCAACAAACCAGAAATATTCGTAGGAAAAATTAAACAAACATTTTCAAAATGTTTATTGTTACTTTACTTTGTTTATTTTGTCAGATTAAGGTCAGATTTATTTCGTTTTTTAGTTTGTGTTTTGTTTTTTTTTTTTTTTTGTAAGAACTCAAAAGAATGTTTACAATTTTATTTCTTTTTCGAAAATGTTTCTTTTCTTCTACCTATTTCTATCTAGATTCTAGAACAACCCACTACCTACTAATAAAAAAATTTGAAAAAGGTTTAATTAAGAACATTCAAACTTAACTATACACAGTTGAATAAGCATGGTTTATTGAGACATTCGAATAACTTTGAATGTGGTTAAAAGAATTACGAAAAAAATAAATAAATAATAAAGTTAATTTTAGGTTTTCTATTAGCAAATAGCAATAGTAAATCAGTACCAGAAAATAAACTCTCTCGATACTATATGTTTAAAGTAAAATATTATTTATTTTAATATTAAATAAGATTTGTATAGATTAGAGGATTATGTAGATTTAAAACTATATATTAGCTTATATAAAATATTTTATCATTTTTAGATTAGTTTTGAAAAGTAAGGGGTAAAGGGTAAATAGTTCTTGATATAGTTCTAGAAAATTTAAGATACTTTTTTGTTAAGATCATCTTTTTAAGCTCTGTAAAAGAAAAGAATTTTTTCATACAGAGAAGGTATAGGGTCTAGGTATTATGTCCTTTTAATACAAAATATAAAAATGCTAAATTTTCCAGAAGCATACAGAGAAGGTATAGGGTCTAGGTATTATGTCCTCTTAATACAAAATGTTAAATTTTCTAGGAGTAACATAATTTAAAACCTATATATTTCCAAATATTCGTTCAAATTTAAATGTATTTTTTTTTTTAAACCTTTTAACCACAACAAAGTGAATTTGTGGTTAAAAAATTAAATGACGAACAATTTTTTCAGGAGAACTGAAAAAAACTATAAGGAAGTGTTTCATTTAGGTTTGTGAATTTCGAAAACAAATCTGGAAAAAAATTAGTTATTGTGGTAAAGAATAAAAAAGATAATTTTCTAAAAAAGCAAAATAAAGCAAAAACCTAACCTAACAAAAAACAAAAAAAAAAAAAAAACGCACCACAAAGTAAACCCGTAAAGCACTGAATTAGCAAAGAAAATGTTTGTTGCAGTTGAATGAGTTGTTGGCTATACTTTTTTGTTATTTTTGGTTTTTTAGTTCAGTGCAAATATGACTAATTGGGGTGAAAAAAAAAAAAAATTAAAAAAAAATTAAAAATGGTTTTAGTTTTGATTTTTTTTTTTCCACTTTGATTATATTTATTTTCATTTACAAGTCATCAAAGCAATGTGCTTTTTATCTTGTATTTATAAAGGTGTTATTTCAGACCATTGAATTTTAAAAAAGACAAAAAGAAAATGAAACAAAAAGGTAAAAGAAAAGCGAAACTTTTATAATAGTAAAAATTGCACTTAAATTCATTTATAATGAAAAAGTGTTCGTAAAGTCTATTAAAAAAAACTTGCAATAGATAATTTTTTTTTTTCACGGTTTCACTTGGTTATACTAATTTACATTTAAACATGAAATAAAATATTTTGAGTAGTGTTAAGATATTGAAAATTATAATAATAAAAAATATTATAAATTTTTTTTATAAATAAAAAGTAAAGCTTTAAAAAAATATATTTATGTGTCTCTTCCAGTAGGAAATATTATTCAGCAAAGTTCTAGTTTTCTTAAAATTCAGCTGTTATGTCCATTAAAAAAACAATTTTTGAAGTTAAAATACCTATGTATATCTTATAAGCTTTAAAATATATTATTACACTTATAATTTTAATCTAAATCTATTCTATAATATAATTTTTTACCTTGAAAATTATGAAACTATAGCAATACGAGCATTGATTGACGATTATTATATCTTAAATTTTTTTTTTCTCCTGTTTTATTCGCTTCGAGAACATAAGGCTTCCATAAATTCTCTCCAAATTTCCCTATCTTGGGCTAGTCTTTTGCTTTCAGCCCAAGACTTTCTACTCTTTATTACTTGAACGCTTCTTCTTCAAGTTTCTGTAGGTCTTCCCACGTTTCTTCTGCCTTGAGGGTTCCAGTCCAATACCTGACGTACCACTGATGTTGTTGTGTGTCTGAGGATGTGGCCGATCCGTTTCCATTTTCTTCTACATATTCGCGTTTCAATTGCCTCTTGGCTGGATAGTATCCATATTTCCTGGTTCAGTATTCTTCTTGGCCAGAATATTCGGCATATTTTTCTTAGGCATTTGTTGATGAAAACCTGTAGCTTTTGTCTGTTGTTCCGTGTTACCAGCCAGATTTCGCAGCCGTATAATAGCTCAGATTTCACATATACATTGAATATTCTTATTTTAGTGCCGCGGGCTATGTGTGGCGATTTCCAGGTTACCCATATTCTAGCGAAGATACTTCTTGCTTTTGAAATTCTGTGCTCTATACCTTTTGTTGTACCCCCGTCTGTTTTTATTATGCTTCCCAAGTATTCATATTCCCCTACTTCTTCGATTTGCGGATTATATCTTAAATAGACTTAAATAATAAAACAAATTTTGAAGTCGCATATAGCGTTATTAAAGCAGTGAAGATCATTTTAACTGAATAATAAAACTTTTGTCGAGAAAAATTAAATCTTGATCTTGTTGTAAATGGTTTAATTCCTATAAAAAACTATTATTTTATAAAAAATAAAATTAATTATTATAAATAGCTATAGTCAGCTAGTGATATCTATATGTTTCAAGATAATTTTAAAAATTGATGTTTGAAGATAATTTTCTAAAATTTTATCCAATAACTAGAAAATTAGGATATTTACTATACAGACAATTTGGATATTTGGAAACCTCCAAGTACTGAACAATTATAAAGAATATTTTGAACAAACATTTTTTTTATGTTCCTTTTCAACTTTTCTATGTTGCATATCAGCATATATAAATATTAGATCTTGTCCATATTGTTTGTGATTCTATTAAAATGGGTCAGAAAATCTGCATTAATTGGAAATTGTATTTATTTTTTTTTAACTCTATTCCTTTCGAATTATTTCTGCATTAATGCACACGCGTTTTAGAAACTTTAATGTACAAGCAATCTAAATAAAGCATCATTGGAAAATTATTTAATGAATTTTTAAAAAAAATCATTTTATATACATATTGTTTTGCTTCTTAATTTTTAATGAAATAACAAAAAAAAAAAAAATTACTTCCCATCTTTATTCTTGGAAGGTAAATAAAATTCTATCATTACACATTTTAAAAATAAATCGGATTAGAAAATAAAAAAATATTATATAATTGGTCAGATCTGTTATTTTATTTATTATTTTTGTTTTTAGTATTGAAATGGGTCAGTAATGGAAAATTATTAAATTCCCCTATTTGAAAATAATCAAATTGATTTGTTATAATAATAATGAAAACATACGGATACATTTAGATAAATTCATTACTCTTTCATTAAAAAATATATTTATAAATTGTAACATTATAATAAGGTATTGGATGGTTTGAATTAGAACAAAATAAATATATGTATTGCAGAACTACAAATGGAGTTCTCGAATTATTATACATATGTACATATATCAATCTGTTTTTGGTTATATTAAATAAATGACGGAATTGATAAAAAAAAAAAAATTGGAAAATTTTATTGGATAGGTATTTAATTAATAAAAAAAGTTATAGTTGTCGGCAGGATACTACTAATCATTTTGTTTAATTTATAAATTGGTTCCTGAAAGTTTTAAATGTAATTTATAAATACAATATAAATAATTTTAAAGGAAGTCATTGAACTGTATAGTTATATTTATATATATATATATATATATATATTTAAATGAAAGTAAATTGTTTAATGAAATTATTGACAATTTAGAAATAAAATTTAACCACAATTTTATTAATTAATGAATGATATATAATTTATATCTATATATTTATATGTATGTATGTAAAATTTTGTTTTATCATTGAAACTCTTTGAATAGCTAAACTACTTTTTATATTTTACAAAATTATTATTTGAATTCTATATTACATTCTTTTTTTAAAACAATCGTGTCATATCGATTTTAAAATTGTAAATACATACTGTATTTTTTATTTAACAACTCAATTTTTAATTGTAATATAAGTAAAAACAAGGCAGAATGTTAACCAACGGTTTTTAAAGATGCACATTTTCCAAAAAAACTATACAAACTGTTTAATTATACTTGTGATTTGCACCAAAAATTTGTACAGGTGCTTAAAATTCAAATGTTTAAAAATAGCAAAATTTACATTTTTGTGCGAATATCACTAAAATTCTAAAAGGGTGTGATGCAAAAAAAAATTTTCTGAGACAACTTACATTAATTCTTAATTCTGTTTCTTTTCTCAAAATTCTTTCTCTCAAATTCTTTTTCTCAAATTATTCAGGGTTTCGCCTTTTTCCAAAATATTTATATACAGTTGCTACTTTGTCGATACAATTAAACGGTAAACATTAAGATGGATTGTAGAATTAGTTACAAAATCAGTGTTATACGCTTTTTGCAAAATATGGATGTGCAAGAATCTGAATTAGGAAATACTACACTCGACAATAAAAATTTTTGAAAAAACAAAAATATTCGCTTTGTGGGTCAAATATTTACAATACACCCAAACACTATGTGTTATTAATTTCTCTTTAAATTGGACCGTTTTTAGACTGTAAAATATCTAACAAGTCCACATATCAATTATGGTATTAAGAGAGATTTTGAAAGTTCCATAATACTGTATGGTATTAATTTCTTTGGGAAAAATTATCGGCACCGAAAGGTTTACCAATTAACAAATTGTATTTGGATTATATTTTTTTAAATATGTCAATTTTATATTGCAGTTAAAATGGTAAAAAATACGAATATGTAAAACATCCAGAATATTTTAAAAGAAAAACACATATAATGTTTAAACCAATACCAAAAATTTAAAATAGATTCGAGTAAAGAAAATAAGAATCTAGCAAATTTCAAAAGTAAAAAGTTTATCAACATAGATTTTCTAATATGTATGTACATATATGTATGTAGGGATGTACGTTCATAATATAACGTTTTTGATTAAAACAAAAATTTTAATTTACCTCATTTAATTTTTAATTATTTTGACTATCATTACTCATGAATTAGGTCATTCTAAAAAACATTAATCATCAATAAATGCATGCTACATATGTATGTATGTTTGTAAGTATGTCAAATAAATTAAAATTACCTTAAGGCTCAAAGATTAATTTTTCCTCGATCGCTTTTTATACATACCTACATATGTTAGGTAGGTTTTATTCAAATGCGATTTTCAAAGATATAAAATATAAGTTACAGGCATTATTTTTTTTAAAATGTTCGCAATAAAAAGAATGGACCTCTGATAAATTAATAAAATAAATTCTACTAAATTAAGAAATAAAGAAATACTTACATACATATGTATATAAAACTGTACTTATTTCTTGTTATTAAATTTTTATTACTATTCTTTTCTTTCTATAAATGGAATATGGATACAAACTTTCAGCAACATTTAGCAAAACATTTTCAGCAGTATTTTAAGTATTGCAAAATTAACCACGTGGATAGATTGGTGTTTTCTGAAATAATACATACATATACAGATTCTGACTACTGATGCATATATGTCAAAGCAGAGTGTATACATACTACATTATATAATCGTGTACACTGTACATACATATAAATTGAGAAATTATAAATTAATATTGCTACATTCTACAGTCTGCACGCTGTAAATTATAATTTATAAATTAACTTAGCAACTTTATTGGTGCAACATTAAAACCAATGTTTACTTAAATTGTTGCCAAATGATACTGAAACAAATCCATCATACATAATACATATACGAGTATATAAAACATAATGTTATTTGATACGGTCGCTTTCTATGGTATGGATGGCATGTAAATTAAGTTTAGTGAATGAATTGCATAGTTATAAAGTTATAAATGCATATGTATATACATATTAAAGAAAACAAATAAATTGTTGCCAACATGTGGTTTTTTTTTGATTGTTTTGTATCAAAATTGCATTTTATTTTTTTTTAAATTAACAAAAACTCGTTTTCTATTACAATACGAAACAAAAAATAAAAATGTTTGTCTTATTATTGTTTTAATATTAAAAGAGTTTATGATTTTTAACATCGAACATTAAGCATGTATAAAATTAAAAAAGTTTGTATAATATAGGTATACATTATGTATTATGTAACTCCAATGTAATAATATGTAATGTAAGTAGGTACTTATTGTACACATTGTATATATGTATATGTATATAGTACAATCTCATACATATTATGTATATACATAGTGTAATCACAACATAGCCCAACAAAAATTTAACTTGAATGTTTTAAAAATATTAATGAAAAGAAAAATTAAAAAAGAAAGATAAAAAAAAAATGGGAAATAAAAATTAGAACACAAAAATGAAAGAAAGATCAAAAGATGAGGAAAAACTTAAAAAGAAAAAAAGTTAATTGAACTGATCAGTTTTTGTGTCGTTTTTGACGAATAAGAGATTATATAACAAAATAAAATAAAATAACATGAGTTTGCTTCTAAAATCTAATATAATTTATCACACCACATAAGTCATAATATACATAGGAATCAAGCAATATTACTCTTGGCTGCTAGAGCAATTATAAGTATAAATACTTAATAAAAAATTACATATGCATACATATGTATTTGGTCATTTATATTTGAACCCGCACTCCCTCGATTAATAAGCCAGGTGCTTAACAACTAGGTTACCGAAGCCCCGCATTTATATTAAATATTTTTCCAAAGAGACAGATTGATTGCATACTTTTAGGGCAACATACCTTTTTTTTTGTTTTTTTTTGTAAATATTGACATTTCTTAGTAATTTTCATTATTTTAAATTGCATTTTGTGCTATTTACTATCATTTTCAAATTTTATTTTAAGGTTATCTTTAGTTTTTGTCAATTTGCAATTATTAAATTTTTTTTTCTTTTTGTTGGAAAAAAAGGGTTGTTTTATTTTAATTTAATTTATTTTAAGGATCAATGTGTGTCAATGTTATCCGTGCCTATACATATATTACAAAATTATATACGAATGTTAGGAAATTAATTTCTTTTTGCAATTTAAGGTAAAATACTGTACATAAGATAAATACATATTGTTGAATCCGACCTAGTTCTTTCACATTTGATGCGGAAATATTTTGCATATTATATATAGATATATTTTTTTATAAATTTATATTTTAATATATCGTATATTACTTTCTTTTTTCAAAAAAGAAAATGATGAGTTTGAAAATGATGAATGAATAATAAAAGTTCACGTATTTCAACTTAAAATACAAAAAGGAAATGAATTAAAATGTTTAATTTTTTTAACTTTTTACACGCTTGTGTAATATTGAACAGTATATAAAATTGTTTTGAATTTATATTGAACAGTACAAAAATTCATTAAGTACATACAAAATATTTTTTGAAACAGTTTTATTATTTTGTAGATATTTTCCAGTGTTTCGTATAATTAAGATCATTCAGATCCATCTTAATTCTAGCTAGGTTCTAGACGGTATGTTTCATAAAAAACTAAAATCTTACAAACAAAAAAAAAAAAAAAGAAGAAGATGGGATAGACAAATAAATTTTAAAATAACAAATATTTTTTTCTATGAAATTTACAAAAAATGATATAAAATGTATTAAAATCATCACAACATTATGACATTTGTATAATAGACTTCATTTTTATTTTTGTTCTCATTTTCACTATTTTTTTCTTTTTTTTTTTTTTTTTGATACCTTTTCACATATTTTTCTTTTTACCATTACAAAATGGTTACAAAAGTATTTAGTTTGTCAGTCATTTATTATAATATGTTTGTCATCATATTAAAGCATTGTTTGTATGTAATCTATTTCACACCGTAAAATATCCTGATAGACATCACGTTCTAGCATCATATTCTATTTATTTTAGATTCCATAAAGTGAATAAAAAAAAAGAGGAAAAAAAAAAAAAAACGGAAATAAAAAAAATATCGCATGCGAGTTAATTTTCAAGTCACATCATAAAATTTTTGATATAGCAACTAATTTCATGATATTATATTTTAAGTTCTGTAGTTCTTCTTCTGACAATCTTTTAAAAAAATTTTGTTTTTTTTTTTGATATTTGCATTTTTTTTTGTTTTGTTTAGAAAACTCATTAACATTAAAAGTAAAATGTAAAAAAAAACAAAAAATAGAAAGAAATGGAAAAAGTAATTTTTATTGTCTCGCTTTTTCGTTATAATTTTTGAAGTGATAAATTTATTGGTAACTGCTTTTATTTCAAAAATTATTCTACATGTGTCAAATATAAAATGTCATCTGATTTTATGTCATTTAAAACTTTCTAGAATATTTTCTATTAAAATTGGTTTTTTTTTTGTAAGGTGTTGATTATTTTTTAGAAAAAAAAGCATTTAAATTCAAAAAGTGAGGGTATTATAAAGTTACTCCTACATTTGAGATATTATATTGTTATAGAAATAAATTTTTCTGCACATCTGGATTTATTTGTGAAATTTTTAATACATAATTTTTGAATTTAATTCCATAATTAATTAAAAAAATGACAATTTAAATTGTAGGACTGTTTCACTGACTGACTTATGAATCAATATTGTGATATGAAATTTTAATTATGCGCTTCATTTAGAACTTTTGATTCTAAAGTTTTTTTATTACCTACTTTTTCCAAACTCACATTTTAAGATACTGATAATTTTTTATGACGTTTAAATGTTCTTTTTTTTGCATATATTGTTAAGAATAAATTACCACCATAAAATATTTTTAATGTATTGTTATCAATGTTATAATTATAGGTTGGATTCATATAAAATTAAAGGAGATTCCTTAGATTGAAGAATGTTTCCCTTTTTTAAAAGATGTTGTTATATTCAGTTTTTGTTTATTTTTAATTTTATATCATGCACAAATGTATGATAAGATGATAAAATTTTTTCCAACAATTCATTTATGTGCGAATATTTAAAAAAAAAATTGAATGTAAATACTATGATAGAGATGAAATGTTGAAAAAAAATAAGGAATCTTTATCACAAGTCTTTTAGAAAAAATAAATAATCTAAAACAAAAAAATAAAAAAAAAAATTAAAAAACTTAACTTATTTTTTGTCAGTAAAAATTTAAAAAAAATTTCTTTTTCACAAAATAAAAATAAAAGCAAAAAAAAATTATAGAAAAAAGAAAAGTGAACAGTATGTGAAAAAATTCTGGGACAAAAATTTTTTTTTTCTAAAAATGGTAATCTAATTTTCATAATTAATACTTTTATATATAATTGTAAAACAAAATTGGTACAGTGTCCTTAAGAAGAAGTTTACCGTATATTCTTCATATTAAGAAGAGTTCACCGTATATTATGACCTGAGTTTAATATTTTAAATTTAAGTTTTATAATTTCTTTTTTAATTATGTTTTAAGCTAGAATTAATCTTAATAATTTAATTTGTTTTTAGTTTATTTTATAACACAAAATAACTACAAAAAAGATTTATTTTATTTTTATTTTTTAAGAATATCTTTTATTATACATTTAAATTCTAAAATGTACTAATAATTTTTACAAGTACTGTATATTATATAATAAAAGAAATTCTTTAATTTTTTTGTTTTTCACAAAAATATCATTGAAAAACGCGATAAAAATCATAATAACCGAATGTATTAAAAAATGAAAAACTAGAAGGTAAAAAAGAACAGCTACAACCTGTTCAACCTGCACATATGATTTAAATAAAATAAAAATTAAAAAAAAACAAAAAACATAAAACGTTTGATATAAACTGTTAAAAAGTACTTTACAGTTTCATAAAAACTTGGTTTCTAATTTCAATGAATAAGATGAAGAAAAACAAAACAAAAAAAAAAAAAAAAATAGAAAACATGGTGTGAGTACAAAACATCCTTTTTTTATTTATTTGAAAAGCTACTTTAAGCTACTTCCCTATACTCTTCAATATTTCTTTTATCCTCATCATGTTCTATTTCTATTAAAGTGCCTAATAATATGTAAAATCATAGTATCTAAAAAATATTCTGAATGCGTATATGTTTGTGCGTGTATATATTGTGTATATTTATATATGTAATTATGTATGTATTACATATAAATTAAAAAAAGCATCCGACCAAAATAGAAAAGTACTTTAGATCCGGTAGTTAAAATATTTTGTTTTACGTTATAGGAAGAGTTAGAAGAAAAAGAAATATAGGACTTATGTTTTTCTTGTTAGAGGAGTTTATCATTAAATTTAATTCACGTATTTGTTCATCCATAAGGATATATAGTACAATAATTACTTAAATATATGTATGGTATTTGAATGTATATGAATGCCAGTTCAGTATATAGAATATTTATCTAAATGGAATGAGGTTTGTTTTTGGAATTTAATAGGATGTTTTTTTTATTTTTTTTTGTATTCAGAACAGTTTGTGGGGGGGGGGGGAAGGATCAAGAAGGTTGCGGATTCCCCTTTATTTTGGGTTTCTGAGGTTTTGTTTAAAAAATTTTAAATAAAAAATTTATGAAGCTATTTAAATATAAGGATTTTATGGTTTAAAATCACGTCGACACATTATGATTGGTATATAATATATGAATATCATAGTGAAATTTAAAGAACAAAAAAAAAAAACTAGTAATAAAAAAGGGAGTACAATGTTTTATATCTTTTATGAAGGCAAAAATAAAAATTTTATATGTAGATATATAAAATAATATATTATTTCCCTATATTTTAAGAACTCATCTAAAAGATATTAAATGTAATAGTATAAGATGTTAATTTTTAATGGATATGATATTAATGTGAATTATTTTCTAAGAAAAGTTTTAATTTTTATTCATCTCTGTTTTCTCTCATTTTTTAATTTTTTTTTTTTTTTTGCGTTTCCCACTTTATGTTTGTACTATGGGATCAATTAAAAAGTTAAAGAACTTTTTGATTGTTGTATTTATTGTTGTTATATACATTAAAAAAAAAAATTCTTTTTTTATTAAAATATAATTTATTTATTTTGGGTACCTAATTTATTTTCAATTATTTAAAAAAAAAAATGTGCTAGTGTTAAGCTTTTAATGTTTCAAATATAATTTTTTTAAACTGATCCCAATGAAATAGATTAAAAAAGTTCAGTCAATAGTCAGTTCTTACTCCAAGATTTTTTAGAGTCATTTATTAGATGCAAACAGTTGTTGAAATCGAGGTATATAGAAAAAATCTGGAAATATAATTTATATATTATATAATATAATTAAAATCATTTTAATTTGTAAATTCTGTCTGTGATTTATTAGAACCTACGTGTAAAATTGTTAATTTGTTTTTTGAATATTTTGTTTTCTTTCAAACTTTTTATTATTCATATGTGAACAGTCTGGCAAAGAAAATACATAACATTGTGAAGAATTTTAATTTATTTCTAAAAAATTCTATTAATTTTTAATTTTAAAAATGAACAACAACTTAGAAATAAAAGGATAATTTTAATTATACAATGAAAAATTATGCATTTTAGAAGAAAATATTTATAGAAACAAATACAATGAAAAAGTGAAAGTGATTGTGTTAGAAATTATTGTTATATAATTGGAATGTAAAAATCTTTAAAAGAAGTTTGATAAAATTTAAATATTCATTACGACTAAAGATGGGTATTTTGAAAGGATTTTATTATAATAATAAATAATGAATGGTAGAAAACTTTTAATAGTAATTAAAATTCTAATTAGATAGTATATGAAAATATAATCTCTGTGGATCCTTTGCACCTTTTTCTGTTATACATATATAAACCTTTTGATTTTTAGTTATTTTCAGACTTAGATCTAACAACATCGTTTTCTTATTTAGTTATATTTAGGTAACTTTACCAGTTGTCATTTACGGTTCCATATTTATTATTTAGTTTGGTGTTCGTTCCAATTTCCCATAATCAGTTTTGATTTGTTTTCTTTAATGTTCTCTTAAGTTGATTTAACTCTTCCGCTGGTACGTTTTTGTTTAAAGTAATCATCACTTAAAATTTGACATCAGTTATTTAAACTTTTTTTATATAGCGCCCAGATGTTTTGCCATAGAATATCCTGTGTTTGTTAAATCAAGTTCTGTAAGTGATAATTCCTAACATTTTAAAACAAAAACAAGTAAATGTAACAGTAAGTCGATGCAACCAACTTATTAATACCCTACACCTAAATAATTCGAATTAAATTAAAAATCCATGTGTTTTTGGCAGCTTGAACTTCTTCCCTTTTCTGTCTTATTCAACTCGAATTTCAAGAACGTAAAAGAGGCATCCGCTTGGGATATGCTTGACACCCTTGTATAAAATTTTAAGTTTCTATCTTAATTATTTTCGAAGATTGGTAGTCCTTGGGAGGTTTGTGTCAGCTACCCGAATTGCCACTCCAATTCATCGCATCCATCTCAGGAACATAAAGAAAACTTGCCAGAACACCATTCTATTAAATTTAGAGGTTCTACTTTTGTTGGTTTTGGAGATATGCTCGTTGCTCTTGTGCTCGTCCGGAAGTTTCCAAAATACGAACCCATGGTTCAAATTCTTTCAAATGTCAGTTTCCAATTTTACAGAAAAGGAAACATAACAGCACACCTTTGTACTAAAAATAAAAGTTCTATCTTTGTTGGTTGTGGAGATATACTCGTTTGCTCTGGGGCTCGTCCGGAAGCTTCCAAGATTTGAACCCATGGACCAAATCCTCACAAATTTCAGAAACATAAATTAAAGGTTAATTTAAAGGTTATATCTTTGTTGCATTTGGAGATAATATCATTTGCTCTGAGGCTCGTTCGAAAGCTTTCAAAATACGAACCCAAGGACCAAATCCTCTCAAATTTCAGAGGCCTAAATCATACATGAAAGAACACCATTCTGCCAAAAGTAAAGGTTATATCTTTATTGGTTTTGGAGATAATCACATTTGCTCTGGGGCTGGTTCGGAAGCTTCCAAAACCAAACCCATGGACCAAATCCTCTTAAATTTCAGAGACATAAATCAAACACGAAAGAACACCATTGTACCAAATTCAAAGGTTCTACCTTTGTTCGTATTGGATATAATCTCATTTGCTCTGCGGCTCGTTCGGAAGCTTCCAAAATTCGAATCCACGGTTCAAATTCTTTCAAATTTAAACCCATGGCCAAATCCTCTCAAATTTCAGAGACCTAAATCAAACATGAAAAAACACCATTCGGCCAAATTTAAAGGTTATATATTTGTTGTTTTTGGAGATAATCTCATTTGCTCTGGGGCTCGTTCGGAAGCTTCCAAAATCCAAACCCATGGACCACAACCTCTTAAATTTTAGAGACATAAATCAAACTGGAAGAAACATCATTATAAAAAATTTAAAGGTTCTATCTTTATTGGTTTTGGAGATAATATCGTTTGCTCTGGGGCTCGTTCGGAAGCTTCCAAAACCCGAATCCATGGACCAAATCTTCTCACATTTCGGAGACTTAAATAAAACATGAAAGAACACCACCCTGCCAAATTTAAAGATTATATCTTTGTTGGTTTTGGAGATAATCTTATTTGCTCTGGTGCTCGTTCGGAAGCTTCCAAATCCAAAGCCATGGACCAAATCCTCTTAAATTTCAGAGGCCTAAATCATACATGAAAGAACACCATTCTGCCAAAAGTAAAGGTTATATCTTTATTGGTTTTGGAGATAATCTCATTTCCTCTGGGGCTCGTTCGGAAGCTTCCAAATTCAAACCCATGGACCAAATCCTCTTAAATTTCAGAGACATAAATCGAACGGGAAGAAACATCATTGTACAAAATTTGAAGGTTCTATCTTTGTTGCTTTTGGAGATAATCTCGTTTGCTCCGGAATCATTCGGAAGCTTCCAGAATCCGAACCCATGGACGGATTTTGTCCAGATTCGAACTTAGCCTTTCTTTCGTAATTAGTAACCTACTATATAAATTTCATCAAGATAGCATCATTATTTTTAGAGTTATCGTGCGTACGGACGGACGGACGGACATCGCTAAATCGACTCCGGCGGTGATCCTGATTCAGAATATATATACATGTCTATACCTAACTCGCTTCCTTTTGGTGGTTACAAACACCATACCAAAGTTAATATACCCTATACTCTAGGTGTAGGGTATAAAAATGGAGTATATTGCTGTTTTTTCTTATTATTATAATTGAGTTCTACTTATTGTTAAATTTTAAAATTAAGATTATTTGTTACAACTTATTTCAAAAATTCAATTAAATTGAAATCTATCCAAAAAAATATTTGTTTTGTTTTCCTTTTTGTTACAAAAAGTAATGAATCATTCATATTAATATATAAAATTACTTTTAAGTAAAATCCTTGCATCAGTAATTTTCTAAAAATGAATTATTTCCTTCAATTCTTATTTTATTTTCTGTTAGTTTTTATATATATTTCCTTTTCTTCTTTATCATCTTATATTACATATAATAATTGATTTTATAGTTCTTTTACACTATTACTTTCCTGATTCTAATTGTAATTGAATTAGACTTTGTTCCTTTTTTTTGTTTTAGTTAGATTTTCTTTACTTTTGTTGTAGTATTTTTTTTAATGCTGTTAAAAATATTTCTTGAAAAATGGAATGAACTGAAATTTTCTGAAATTTTACCACAAAGAAAATAATAAATTAAGTTATACATCTAAAATATAATACATTTTCGTAGGTACATATATGGTATGTGTCAGAAACAGAAAGGTATTGAATAAAATGTATGACCAATCTTTAAGTAATTTATTAAGTACTCCAATTCTTCATTGTGTCTCTAATATATAGAAATAATGCTTTTATGAATAAGGCTGACCGGACTTTATAAATTTCTACTGCAAACTAAATAATATTTTAACCTGTAAATATTGGTCTGAACAAAAAGGCAATACATTTACAAACCGGAGGTGGTTCCCAATTAACACTTACGCTGTGGTCAAACAAACCTGTCCTACATGAAGAGCTCAAACAGTCAAGTAAACTCATATCCCTAAATCGCCGTAATATCTGTAAAGTAATAGGGATTTTAACGGGTCATTGTTCGATTGGTAGACATGCCAGAAGGCTAGAATTTCCCTTATATGATTTTTGCAAAAGCTACAAAGATGAAGAGGAATGAATCTTTCATCTGCTGCGTGAATGCTTGGCTCTTGCTCTAAAAAGAAGAAAATTTCTGGGGAAATTTTGCTTAAACAACCTTTTCGATCTGTCCGAGGAGGACTTAACAAATTTACAGCGCTTTGTATGAATCTTCCAATGGTTTAATTAGGAGAAACACTGATCTAGGGCATTATAACGTGTGAACCTGCAGCTCTATCTTCCCATCTAAATAATATTTGTAAAATTAAAAGATTTTATTAGAGAAATAATTTTCGTATTTAAAATATTTAATAAAATTTAATTAATTGAATTAAGATTACCTACTTTTTAAAATCCTATAAGTTTGGTAATCTTAATTTTACTTTAAATTAAATGAAATATAATTCATTATAAAAATATATGTATAGGCAGGTGTAGGTAAAGTTAAAGCATAATAAAAATTTTTGCTTTCAACTGGCAATAATGAAATTTTCCTTGTATAAAATCTGTACAAAAGATGCAGAGAAAAACTTTAAATGAGCTTTCAAAAACTAAAATAAACGAGGAAGAATACAGTTGCCTTTGTTATTTCTTAGATATACCCGTACGGACCCGTTAGTATATTCATTACTGTCACTCTGCTTATAATATTATTTTTTTAATTTTTCAGTATTTTAAAATAATTTGAATTTTATAATTTCTAGAACTATGGTTTGAACGTCTGTATGTTTATACATTTTTCAAAAGCAGATTCTAACCTTCCACCTTACAATTATCAATCCAAAACTTTTCCAAATATGATATACCTCCTACAAATTGATCCCACATATTTTTTGAGTTAATTTCAATACTCCAGCTTTCTCAGTTATTGAATTATCGTGCTGATGGACGCACGGACGGACGACCAAATCTTAATCGACTCAGAATTTGATTCTGATCCGATCTAGATCTTTGAAGGTATACCTAACTCGATTATTTCGAGGTGTTACAAACGGAGGAGTAATTTTATTATATTCGATATTTGGTTAATTTTAAATCTTGGAAAATTGCAGCAAATTTACTATTACTGCAGGATTTTATTTTTAAAAAACTGTATAAAATTACTATAAGGATATGCTATTAATTCTAAAATAAATTCATGTGTTTGTACTGTTTTTGTTTTATCATTGTTTCAATGATGAAATTGTTGGTTTTTATTTATTGAGTTTCAATGGAACAGATTAGGATTTTGTTTATTGCAATAAAAAAATTGAGTAAAAGTTTAAAAGTAAAAGTACAAAAAAAAAATTTTACTATAATTATGTGAAAGAAATTAAAACTGAGAAAAATGAAAACAGTTTTTTGTCGAGGAAACTTAATAAAATCTTAAAACTTAATAGAAACTTAAAATAATCGAAATTTTTTTTTTTTTAAATATGTTTATAGTATTTCAGTCTTATAGAATTTTAAATCAAAAGTTTTTAATGGATGTTATGAACAAATCGATGAGTTTAAGTATAATTAAAATTCTCTTCGTCTTGTGTTTTATTTCTTATACATTATGCATAATCTTAATCACTAATATTTTACACAATTATAATATAATATGTAATTACCATTATAATATTTTATAGCAATAATATTCTTGTTTAGGTAGGTGGTATCAGCGGACAAAAACATGAGCCAATGGCTGTTTTATAACTGTTATTACGTTGATTTTTTCGTTTAGTCTGATTGACTGCAGGATCAACCATAATAAAACTTTGAAACAAATTAAATCTATAATATTTGAATAAAGTTAAAAATGTAAAATATTTGTTTACATTTAATATATGATTTTTCCCACTGGACTAATTAAATCTTGAGGGGAGCAAACCTTGCTATGGTAGGCTACATTTTAGATCTGATTCTTTAAAATCTCTTATTTGTTCTAAAATATCATATCTGATATTTATATACCCGAGGTTGCAACGAATAGTGATATTTAGCAGTTAACACAATTCAACATTCAATTGACAAGTGCCAATTTCAAGTGTCTTTTCCATGTTTTGGCTTTCTAAATTTGTTTTACATTTCAAATTCAAGTAATGGTAAAACAAAATGGAAAATCACTCAGAGGAACTGCACAAAGTCCATCTGAATAGTATTGGACATTAACCAACCAAAATCATTTTTTTTACAATCAAATTTTGGGATGGTACCTTTGGCTTTAATATAAATGTACAGTTCACTTATATGAGGATAAAAATATGAGATACTGATAATAACTAGTGGTTATTTTATTTTTTTCAAATTTGGTTTCATTAAGAAGCAACTATCTAGGAAACTTATGTGATTTTTATGTTAAGATTTAAAAATTAAAAATTGGTATTAAAAATGGAAGGAGAGCTTAAATTAACCAAAGAATTACTGTATTTAACTAAAAATATTTCAAAAATTTGATAAGTTATTTTATTACTAATGCTTGTTATAATAGTGATTGCAATGTCTCTTAAATTTCATCGTTTTTATTAGAATTTTAAATTATGCTATTATTTTTGTTAGCATCATTCAAAAATATAATTAAATATAATTAATTAACCTAGTTTTAAAATAAACATTTTAACTTATAATTTTTTTCTTATTTAAAATATAAAAGAAAAATGAAAAAAATTCCCAAGAGAAAGTTTTTATTTATAATCAAAATAAAAAAGAAAACCTAATTTTTATACAATTTATTATAATAATTTAATTTGAAACGTGTTAAAAAAATATGTGAAATGTATTTCGCTCCACAATATTGTTCTATTAATATTAAAGTGAAGCGAATTTAAATTTTATAAAGTTTTAATAATTGCATATTCTTCTGGAATCTGCTGTATGCAACATTACGAAAATAAACAATAAAAATATGAAATTTCATTTATTTATTTAAATGAATTACTAAATCTTTTCGTTTTTATCGTTAATTCCTTTTACCTATACAAAGATAACGAAATTCCTTCACTGAAAAGAGAGCAGTGTCGATAGAACAAGGTTTAACTGATTTAGTTCCATTACATTCCGTTAATTCGTTTAGAAAAAACATAAATATCTATGTAAAGCTGCAGAAACTTATGTTAGTTCATTTAACTAAGTATGATGGAAGTAAAACATGTTATTACCGAGAACTTGAAGAAATAAACAAAGCTATTTAAAACGTGATTCGGATTATTATATTAAACAATGCTATAATTAAAAATGGTTTTGGTTAGGTTATAAAGAATACAGGTTGCGTTAAATTGCGTTTAATCGGGAAATCTTAAACAAAACATTTATTAACACAATGTTTAGTAAATTTTATAATTATTAGTATATTGAGTAGAGTATAGACCTCGATATTTTGTACTTCAAGTGACAGTTTACCCGTTTTATGAAACAATTCGCGCGTAATTTGACAGTTTTTAATTTATTGTGTTTATTGTGTTAATGAATGAGTTTTGAGATTTAATTGACATCGTTTCTTAAATTTGAACAGATTTCATTTAAATTATAACAAGCTTCAGAAAACAATTTAATCTACTTTTAAGAAAGTGTTGCTAAATGAAAGAAAGAAAAAAATTAAAAGAAAAAGTTGCTGTGAAAGTGTTGAAGCAGTTATTTCTAAATCCTGAGTAATTAGAAAAGTAAATGGAAAAAGTTATACGTTCAAGTAGAAGTACTTTTAAAATTCACCAAAATTATTTTAATGTGGTTGAACCTAATCGGTAGATAGCAAATTCAGTTATCAGATTAGTTGTAACTACTCTATCATTTTTCCTCTATCCTCTATCATCAATCCTTTTGTAATTGATATAATTTTCCCGATCATTAATTTAAAAGATCTATTTACTTAAAAGTATAAAACACAACTTTGTAATTTAATCAATTAATTTTAATCAATGAGAGAAATTGTGATAAAACCCAGTGTTGCAATTATTACAATTTTGGCATGTTTAATTAAAGAAATATTAAATTATGTAAACATTATATAATGGACAAAAAGAACTCTAAATAAAAATATTGTTCGATAACTTAAAAGCGTAGAACACAAAATAAAATTAAACTAAAAAGTTTTTTTGTAAAAATTTAATGTTTTATTTTAAATAAATATTTAAAAAACGACAGTTAATATTTATATATAAATAACAAAAAAATTGTGAAAAATTATAAAAAATAAACTTAATTTCCACCTAAAAGATTAGCGAAAATAAACGTAAGCATAGTCATCAGAATATCCTGTTTAAAAAAAAATTTTTAATTTTAATTGTTAATTAATTATATGTCAACATAATATCGTTTTACGTCTTTTATACTTTTTAAAAGTTTATTTAAAAAATACCGACGTAAAACGAGGTTTTTTTGTTTTTCAATATAATAATATATTTATTGTTACCTGAAGACTTTGTAGGCTTATCAGTTCTGGTTGTAAATCTATAAAGGTTTGCAGTGTTGACTGCTGACGATTTTGTAGATTTGATAGAGTCATGTCCAACATTTATTATAAATCCAAAAGATTTTGTATTATTTTTATTATGTAAATCTGTTTTTTTTGTTTTGAATATGAAAAAAAAAACAAAAACCAAAAAAAAAAAAAAAATAAATAAAACCAAAACAAGTTAATTATTAATAAATATTAATATTAGTTTTTCTTTATGTTACCTGAATATTTATTTAAATTAACCTTGGTTTTTGGTGTTGTTAATGGTGATGTTGTTCCAGTTATTGTAGTTGGTGTTGGATCAGAAAATTTATTATTTTTTAAATTGTATGATTTCAAAGTTTTTTTTGCTTCCAAATTTCGTAATGAACATAAAACTGTTAAAAATATAAAAAAAAAATAATAAAATATATTTGAAATTTTAAAATTTACTAAATAACTAAACTAAATAATAACTAATAAACTAAATAATGCAAAATTTTATTATTACTTTGTAAAAAAAAAGTTTATTACAAAATGTAAAACCTATGCTCTCTATAAAATAGTACGTATTATGATTTGAGACATCATGAGTGTTGAAGAAGTGCTAGTAAGTAGTAATACCAATATACATAAGTCGACGAATCTAAAAAGAAAATCTCTTTTAAACTGAACAACTGGATATCTGTACTTGCTAAAAATGAAGAAAACTTAGGAAATTGGAAAGAATTGATATTATTTGAAAGAAAAACATCTGTTACTATAAATTACTATATCTAAAACTTTTTTCATCACATATTTAAGACAGAGATCTTCAAATTTAAGGCTATTATAAGCTTATGGATTCGATAATTTTTTAAGGTTATATTAATGGTTATATTTAGAATACATACTCATTATTTAATTTTTATTTTTTTTTATATATGCATTAAAAAAATTTAATTCGGTGTATGCGAGTTTAAAACATTCAGTGTCTGTTATTTTAAATTAAAAAAAAAAAAAAAACATTTGATTTAAGCTATTTCGCCATTTCTCTGAATTTTGAATCACCAATTTTTCTAAGATATATCAATATCAATAGAAAGACTAGAAAGAGTAGAATACATTTCATACAATCCTTCAATTACTACCTTTTATACACATAGAATAATGATTTATTTTTTTAAATTAAAATTTAATATTATTTCATTACTAAATTATACTTTTACAATATTTTTTTCTTATTATTATACGCCATTTTTAAATTAACTTGTAAAAAGAAAATTTGTCATATGTTTTAGTTTATGATATTTAATATAAATACAGTAATTAAGTATAAAAAATATTAATTTTTTTTTAAAACCTTATTGAACTTTTTTTTTGTCATTTTTTGTTTTTGGTATTTTAATTAATTTTTGACATTTTATTTGACATTTGAAAAAATTATTTTAAATAATCACTAAAATCACTGAAATATGTACCTAAAATCACGGTAAATTTAAAAATCATTATACGAATAATTTCAATGAAATTCAATTTTAAAACTGAACTTTTTCACCTGTACAACCATTTTTTTTAGAGTTATCAATATATCTGTTCAATATTACAGAGTCAATAAAAGTATAAATTTTGTTATTTATTTTTTGGGAGGAGAAAATTTTTTTTTTTCTTTTTTTAAATTTACAAAAACATTCTAAATGTGGGTTAATAATCTTTTTTTTATCATTCTTTCACATTTTTATGTTTTCAATTTCTATAAAAATAAAAAAAAAAAAAAGAAATAGAAATTTGATGTATAAAAAAAATGATTAATTTTCATATATTGGTATATTTTTTACCAAAATATGTAGAATACCATTATGATTAATTACTAATTTTCAAAGAGTTAAAAAAGAGTTGACGTTTTAAACAAAAGAAATGTAGTCCCTTTTGTTTTAGTGTTCTATAATATTTTGGAGACTAAACTTTAAGCTGCAATTTAATAAATATATTATTAGTGGAGAAATTGCAATTGTGCTATAATAGCTACATTGTTATAATAACAAAGTGAAAATGGTTTATTTTTTCGTTTTACAATTGATTTTCATACATATATGTATAATGCATTAGAGGTGTTAATTTTTAAAAACTTTTCCTTGTTCTACAACTAAAATTATTGTTAAATTTGAAAACAGATATGACATTAATTATAATTTTATTAACAGTAATTTTTAATGACATCAATCTGAAAGTTTAAAAATTTTATGTATAGCTGAATGAATGGTACATTGATTAGAGTGTCAATATCTCATTCATTAGTGATTTAAACAATTCTATATGAGATAAGGATTAGTAATACCTAACGTACTATTTGAGTGTGAATTTATTTACATCAAATCTTATAATTTCTTTTATAATATTACCCGCCTCCTCATGTTCCAATATATATTTATTAACAGTGGTGAATATAAGCTTTTAATTATAACTGTCCTGAAATTTTTATTCCTAAAATCTAACCAGAGTAGTAATTTCTTACATGCATTATTTAACTGTTCATAGACTATTTTTGGGCAAAGCTTAAGTGATTTGAGAATCTCTAGGCATAATTATTTATTTTTTGATTTTGACGAAAATTTCATATGTTAACGCTTGAATATATTAAAGAAAAGTATTCAGAGAATAAATATATTATTATGCTTAGTAGAAAGTTTTTTTGTTGTCTGAAATATTTATTAACTGTTTTGTTAAAAATTTCTCAACATATGTAAATTAGTAATATTATGAATATATTTTTACACCTCTTTAGATGTCATAATAAAATAAAAGTTCATAAGCATTAAAATGTTTTTTTATGTTAATTCTAATCTTTATTTTACTAATGTACTATGTTTAATTTGTGAGTCGTTTGACAAAAATTTGATCTTATATTTTATTATTTCGATTTCGATAATTTTCTTAAATTTATATATGTTGTTCGTACAGTAATTTATATTTAAGTAACTAATAATAATTATCTTGTTTCGAATTTAAAGTTAAAATAGTTTAAGAGAGGTAAAACTAGGTTTATTAGTGCAAAAGTACAATTTTGAGCCTAAAAATTATTTTATCAAAAAATATGTTTACAACTTTGCGAAAAATCTACTTACTCTATTTATGTTTGAAAGCGGTACCTGAATGTAAAATGGCCATTGATTATAGATTATGTTAATTTCTTATGCCACTAATTATTGGACATTCGCTAATTGCGTTTTGAATGGTTATAATTTACGTATTACAGAAAGTGTAGGTGGAGTGTCTACTTTTTTAAAGGAGTATTCATGTGTGAGTAACGTGTATTTAATTCTGAATTTTGTATTCATCGTCAATTTTTTTCTGTTTGCGTTTGTTGAAAAGACGATAGAATGTTTCTTTGGATTAATAAGTCTATAAAACTGGTGATTTCAGTGTCGCAAACAAACAAGCATATCGATATGGTAGTGAAATTAGTTTCGGAGAATGTTTTGGTAAAGGATATGACGTTGGTATATATACAAATTCGTTTTAATGAATTAAATTCGTCGATGTATAGCAACAACTCTTATTCCGTTCCATCGTAAATATATTTGTATTGTTAACTACTAAATACATACATACGTAATTTTCAAGATCTTGTAATAACTTATACCATCATGTAATAGTCAATTGATTTAGATTTCTGACTTCACTTGGAAAGTTTTCCCTTCCGTGGGAAGAGATAAACAAGACAATAAAGACGATTGTGGTAAACTTCCAGACTTCCATTACAACCCGGTTTTTTATACAGATATATATAGATATGATAATGAGTTTGCTTTCGGAGTATGTTTTAGTGGAGGATATATCTTTGGTACACTAAAGAATTTAATGTTTTTTTTTTTTAAATAAATTTGAACCGAACTGAAACGAATTGATAAAAATTTTTTTATATTACCTACTCTATATGAATATGATGTAAATTCTTTTAAATTTAGTTTAAGTTAAAAGAAAAACGAAATAAATTTATCAAAAAGAAAAATTCAGAATACAGATATTGAAAAGTTTCTAGAATCATAAATTTTTATCGTTCAGGTTAAAAAATATAACAAAGGATAATTAATTTTTAAAGTTTGCGTTATTAAAAGGCTAATGAATTCTATATACAACCAAGTTACTAACCTTCCATTAATCGAAAATTACCAAAAAAATTTTTTTTTCCGAAAAATTTATTATTATTTTCATCACTCTTTCTTTGAAAGAACGAAATGAGAGAGAAAGAGAGAAACAAAACCTATATTAAAGATCTAAATCATATTATGAAACATAATCACCTCATAAATAATTCACTTAGAATGGTTTAAAAAAGGAAAAAAAAAAATACAGAATACAAGATATTTTTTCATGAAAATACCTCATATTTTATTTTCATTTCATAGCTACCTTAAAAAAACTCTAAATATTAAAAAAAGGTAAAAGAAAAATTGAGAAAATCTGCAAAAAAAAAAAAAAACTGAACAATATGAAAAAGTTTTGCAATTTAACCTGGAAATTTCATGTTTCTTTACCAGTGTATAAGTGAAAGCATATTTTTTTTGGCGAGTCTAAATATCTTTTTTCTTGTTTTTATTTTTTTATTATGCTAAATTTTAGTTCTATTACACTTTTCGTACTATCATCTTCTTTCTTCTATCTCTTTCTTTTTTTTTTCTTTGTTCTTTTATTTACCGTAATAAATTTGTAAAGTTTCAACCCTATTCAAAATACACGGTTTTCTACACATTTCTTCACCTTTAAGAAAGAATAAATTGTTGTGTGTTGAAATCAAATTAAAATTAAATTTATGTCCTTCTGATTTTTCATCGTATTTTGTTTGTATGGTGAGTATAGCTAAACTGTTAATAAATATTCAATAATAATTTAATAAAAAAATGAATTTTATAAAAAAAGAGAATAAATAATTTCTTAATGAAATTTTACGACACTGATACGATGTTTTAGTTAGAGACAAAATGTAAATCAAAAATTAGTTAAAATTTTTTTTTCGAAAATTAGTAAATTAGTGATTCTTACATACGATATTAAGTAGTTGTATTTAATACATTAGTCTCTAAATATAAAGTTTCGAATTAAATTTTTGGTTATTTTTACTAAACTTATATGAAAAGCCATTTTTTTTAAAATTTTTAATATATGTATGGTCATTTTGTTTTTTAATAATTTCTATCGTTTAATTGGTAATAAGCTAGGACACAAACCAAAAGGGGAAACATTTAAATGGTATATTTATTATTTAAGTAACAAGGGTAACATCTACGCACCATAATTTTATTTTATTTTCTGTAGTATAGGAAAAGTCAACAATTTTAAGTAAGATTATTCCAGTCGGTTAAATTGAAAAAGGTATATAAAAGCTTTAAAAGAAAAAATTTTGTTACATTAATAGATTTACTTAGGTTCGTTATTGTTTTGAACCTATATAGTAGTTTTAACCATCCTTTTTTAATAAACAGAACTTTAGAAAATCTTAAACTCAATTAAATTTTGATTTTGATTAAGTTATGACGATCAGATCAGGACAAAAGATTCTCAACAACAGTAACAATAAAAATTTAATTTAAAACTATTTTCAAAATGATGAAGTAAATTTATGAGTTGTTTTTTTTTTTTTTTTTTTGCATAACAAAACTAAAAGTGCTAATGAAACGAGTTTACAAGATTCTTTCAAATACCAATAACTTAGGCTGTAGGAACTTTAAAAAGTATTTTTATTTTATTTTTAAAATTACGTTTTAGAACAAAAATTTTTAATTATAGTGATATTAAAAAGGAAAAACAAAAACCAAAGAAGAATAAAATAGGTCTTTAATTAGTTCATGTTCTTGAATAAATAAAAAGAGTACTACGATTTTATTAGTTAAATAAAAGTACTTATAAAGTAGTAAAAAAAAAGAAATTTTTTGTAAGTAGGGCTTGTCTATGTTGTTCAGAATATTAAAATAATAAATTTATATTCTATTTTTAAAATTTTTCTTGACCTCATTATTGAATTGCATAGTAAATATGCAGTGACAGTAATGGATGGCTGGGGTCAATTTCTAGCATTTTAATTTTAAAAAAGCTTTTTTTTTTTTACAGAAAGTGTTAAGAATTGATGGAGAATGATGAAAACAAATAACAAAAATACAATTTTTTTTTACATTTCTTCTCAAACTTGTTGACAGAGCATTTTTTTTTGTTTGTAAATTGTTACAATCCTTGTAAACTTTTCTTTAAAGAACTTTATCAGTTAATTTTTATTATGCAAAATTATTTCTAAAAAGAGTTCAAAATAAAATAAGAAAAGTATCAGCAAGAAAATATTAATTTTTTGTAGGTCTAAGTTTATTATAAAAAAGTTTTATTTACTTTAAAATTCTTAAACTGTAACTAAAACTTTCTTAAGTTCTCTTATGTTTTCTTGTTCTCTTGTTTCTTTCTGTTTAAGTTGACAAGTGTATACATATAAGTAAATGTTAAAATTGTAATTCACTTAAAAGAAGTGGTTGATAGTTGAGTAAGTTGAAAACGGATTAATAAACAAATTATTAATCAAAATTATGGTTAAAAATTAAAATCGAATATCGGTATGCTTCTCTAAACTTTTATAATAGTTTCTCATCCTGAATTTATGCAATGGTTTTTATATTTCAATTTTAAATAGTTTTTAATGTTCAGTAGGGCCCTCGGTGGGCTTATGGGCCCTTAAACACGTGGCTTAGTAACCAAGGTTGTGCGGGTTTAAATCCTGTGCAGGTAGCAAGTTTAATATAAACAAAAGTGTATAATTTAATAACAGTATTCGACCTATAATAGCTTTAGTAGCCGATGGTTTTGTAATATTACAATATCCAATGTGGTTTGTAATATTAATATAAATAAATAAATGTTAATGTGACATCGGGCCTTGATGATCGAGTCATTAAGAACATGGTGTAATAACTAAAGGAGTTCGAGATATAATTCTGCACAGGTAGTAAGTTTCTTTTTGTTATTGGAAGGATAAATACTGGAAATTTGATTTTAGCAAATAAAAATATCATCTTTTTAATTTTATATATGATTTATAATATTAAAATAAATAAAATGTAATTAATTTTACAAGGAAAATTTCTATTGTCTTGTGCAACTGAAAATGAATTTCTGAATTTAAATAAAATAAAATTGTATAATGCAAAATGATTTTTCAAAGCTTTTTGTGTTATAAAACAATAAAACTAAAGAATCGTTTTAGAAGGGATTCAAACAGGTTTTGTTAATTTTATTTAGATCAAACTGAAAAAGTAAATCAGGTAATCAAACGGTAAATATGCTTTCAATAATAATCCTATTCAAATTTAAGGAAGGTATAGCCTTTTATTTTATCACATTTTTAAAATTTTTTGAAAAATTAAAAATCATAAACTCAAAGAATAAGTTACACATTTTTTTAAAAATATCCAAAAAAAAATAAAAATGATTGGTTTTCTTTGTAAAATATTGTAATAAATCTTCATTTAATTGTTTACGATCATTACCACTTTTTTTTTTTTTGTTTTTTGAGTATGGCACAATAAATTCTTATTTTCAAATTAAAAGGAATTCATTCGTAAATTTTTTTTAGTGAAAAATAAAATGAAAAAAGAACATTACACATTTAGTAATTTAATCTTTCGACAAGACCTCACCTCAATAAATTACTTTACTTACCTGCATGTATATATTGTATGTATGCATATATATATAATCGTATATATCGGTATTATAATTGCTTTATTCATTTTATTTATTTATACACTTTTTATTTAATGGTTTTTAACCACTATCAAAAAATAACCAATTCAATGTTTTAATGTTTTAATACACCACAGTAACAAAACGATCCTACGTTAATAACAAGAAAAGAAACAGGATAAAGTTTTATGTTTTTGAATAGCAAAACAAGAAAGTAAAAGAAAAAAGTTGAACAAAAAATTTAAATTTATGATAAAAATTTTTGTTGAATAATTTTGAATTTTTAAATTTTCCAATTTCTTCAATTTTACGTGATGCCGAAGCTTGTAAAAACAATTCCAAATAAAGATTTTTTTTTGAATTCACTGTATATTTTGATTTTATTTTATTAGAAGCGAAATCATATTATACAGTTTATAGTTTATTGGGTTTGTCATTCTTAAGATTTCTTATTCATTTACAATTTTCTAAATCTATTCTCGTTTTTAAAATTGTTTTCTACAGTGATGTCTTATTACTTTTAGTTCTTTTTTTTAATTCTATATACAATTAAACCCTTTTCACATACAATCCTTTTGTATGAATCTTCAAAATTCCTTCAAGCTTTTTTCTGCTAGGCCAATTTATTTTTTTGTTTCCTTGCCAATTTTTAAACGGTTAAACTAAAAATGCTGTCTAAACCACAAGTACATGCAGAGATAGTTGGTTAATAGTTAGTTTATACTATAGTTAGTTAATATATAAGGATATATTTTTAGAATCAAATAGATAATCTCAATTGAATCGATTATTGAACACTATTTATTGCAAATAGTGTTTTTCCGATAGAGTTTTTTTATTTTACGAATATATGTATAGCCTAAACGTTAAGACGATTTGTAAATCTTAAGAATTATTAAATTGTAAAACAATTCTAATTGAAATAAAGAAAACATATAAAGGATAAGAAAGAGAAAATAATACCTAAGGAGTAATTATTCTTGTAAGAATTTTATATTATATAAAAAGAAAATTCTTAATCACCATTTCAATTGTTTCTGCTAATTTTTGTGGCTTGTTGCATTGAAATTTTTTACCATTCTTCCCAATTATTATATTTTTTTTTTTTGTTGGCAGTTTTTAACATTCCAATGAAAATGGTGTGTTATCTAATTTTTTTTTTTTTTTTTTAAATTTTAATAGTCTGGAAAGTTTGAAAATTTATTGCAACAAAAAAACAAAAAATGAAAATATTTTAGAAATTGGAATTAAAACAAAAGCGAAATAAAAGTCACGTTTCAATATCAGTATTTTGTTTTGTATTTTTCTTGTTTTGGTAAAGTGGTAAAAGGGTAGACTTTATATATATATAGTTATTAAAAGATTGAAAGAATAATCCATATTATTTTAACAGTTGAGTTGAGTACTAAAGTTTTATAAAAAAAAATTGCATTCATTTAGGCGAATAATAATTAAAAAAGTTTAGTGAAATGATTTTAAATTATTTTCTTCTGGGTTAGTATTTTATTTATTTTTTTTAATATTGAACTAGAAAATCCCCTGTGCAATTGCACAATTTCTATAGATTCAAAAACATTTACGTTATCATACTGATTCCCTTAATAAACTACCTAAAAATTTCATTTTTACATCAGCACCACTAAAAAAACGTTGGAATCACTTACTTACTTGTAATAGAAAAAAAACATAAAACAAATCTAAACACATAAAATTAAAAATGTTAGGTACAGTTTATTAATTTTTTCTCGCCGTTTTTTCGTGGCGGTAATTTTTGACAGTTTTTTAATCATTGAGAAAAAATGGTCCAAGCTAAAAACACATTCAGGGTAAAAGTTCTTGTCGATATCTCAAAAATTGTTTAAAACACATGTATAAAGTGCACAATAAAACCGGCGAAAAACCAACCAACACCAACCGCTACTACATTTTTTTTGTTACATTTAAAACAATCCCAATAATCGAAATAATTTTAATATTTGTTAAAATTTTACTCTCTATTTTCTTTAGTTTTAAAAAAAATTTTTATGTCGATGAAAAACAGTTGTTTTCTCCGAAAATTAATTTCAAAACTACTTTCAAGTCTTTTTTGTTTTGCTTGAAAAAAATTTGCTGAATTTATTTTATTTAAATGTACTTTGGAAGAGGTCTTTGGTACTTATATTTAGTAAAAGATTCATGTCTCTGATAATGAAATTTCATAAATTTTCGGGGGCTTTTTTTTTGTGACGGTTGTTTTCGGCAGCTTTTTAATTTAATGGTCTAATAATAAATTAGTACAAAATTATGAATCTATTGTAAGAGAAGGCTTCTAAAATGACATTTTCTATGTTAGTTTCTTTTTTTTTTTTTTTAGAAAAATATCCATTTCTATAATATTTGGTAAGTTCCAGACTTCTGTTATGAAATATTATTTAAGTCTGCCGAATTTTATAATAATAAAACAATTTCGAATATTTTATGTTATACCAGTTATACCGAAAATTTAGCTTAAAAATCTAAATTTCAACCTAAATAAACAAAACTACTTTAAAGTCTGTTACGAAGCTTTTAACAGCTTTTATACTAATGAAAACAAAATCAAGAATAAAATCGGCCTATTATTTTTTTCATAAACTTTGCTCTTTTCACTTTCAGGCGTTTTAATTTTATTAAGAGTACCTATTTTTATTTTTTTTTTCCAAAACAAAGATTGAAAACGCCAACAGAAGATTAATAATTTATTTTTAATTTACCGCTGCGACCAGTTCATAATGGACGTGGCGGTCAAATTTAAAAATTAAAAATTTGCTGAATTTATTTTTATTGAAAATGTGTTTTTTAAGTATGTACTTCTTCTTTTTTGACTGTACTAATTTTTAATGAACAGTTTGTGTCTCAGATAATACTTCTAGTGGAAAATTTGGTCTCTGCTAATAATATTTACTAAATTTATTTATATTTTTAATTAACGGTTTGAGTCTCTTGATAATAATTTGAGTCAAAGATTTGTGTCTCTGGTAATAAAATTTTAAATTATTAAATAAATATACAGAAATATCATCATTGCCAGTTTAGTTTACATTCAGTGTGAGTGTTTTATTATAGATATAAAATATATTTTTTTACATGTTGGCAACGTCTCGCCAACATCTTGTGTATTATATTATAGAAGATAGGACCTTTTTTTGTTTAGGAATAATTAACTATTATATAACTATAATTAAACACCGATCGTATGCTATTTTCCATAGTACAGTAGAAAATGCAGCATATTATAAACGGTTAAATTTTTGAAAAAAAATTATCATCTTTTGCGTTAATGTTAAATGTTAAAAGGAAGAAACTTATAAATTCTTAATGGCAGTATGTTGATCAGCTTAGAATAAAAGATGTTTTGAGTATTATTTAGATATAATATTTGAAATATTTACCACTTTAATTTATAATTCTTCATAAAAGTTTGATTGATTTACACGTATTGTGTCAAATGTTAAATGAAGATTCACTTTTAAAGTGTACTTTTTCTTTTCAATTTATTGTTATAATATTTAATCCATGCAAGTAAAAATAATATTCAGAAATATAACTGGGCCATATACAATAAAAAAAAATATTATTATTTTGCAATTGTTGACATTTATCAATGAATGACTCATGTATTTTCAACCACAATAAAACTTTTTTATTTTTATGTTTTTAGCACATTTCCAAAAAATTTTCCGTCCGTCCGTCTGTTTAGAAAACTTCTACACCGTTAAAGATAGAGAAAAAAAATTTTAACCATGGGTAGGTCTGATAAAAAAAATTATTTTGTGGAACAACATTTTCATGTAGCCCCATCCATTACGAAGCTACAGTCCCTCAAACTTTGAAAAAGCCCTATTTTTAAATGCATATATCTCATGTTCCGCTTAAGATTTTTTCAATCTAAAAACGTCATTCGACAATTTTTTTAAATTTAGTATTTAAATTTAACCTTTATGTGAAAAACAAATTTTGCATGATTTTTCTACTTTCATAACTCCGGCACGCCTTTAGATAGAGGCTTGAAATTTTGAGGCAAGGAAAAACTTTTAGAATTAGTATAAGTTTGCTCAGAAATTTTTTTGGTAGCACCCCCTCTTTAAGAGTTATTACGCCTCAAAAATTGAAAATTTGCTATTTTTAGACACCTGTAAAAAATTTTCTTCGGCAAGACATGAAAATTAAAGGTTCAATAATATATTTTTACGTGTGTTAACGGTTTTTCTTAGTTATAAAGGGTTCCGGACTTACAGCCCCTCAAAATTCTAGAAAAGTCCTATTTTCTTGTTATAAAAAATTTCTTAAATTTTATTTTTTAAATTTTCAAATTTTTGTGCAAGTCAGAATTCTAAACAGTTTGTATTGAGTTTTGGAAATGTGCGCTTTTAAAAACCGTTGGTTTACATTCTACCTTGTTTTTTTTTTACTTTAATGAATATTTTAAACTTATTTCATTTCTATTACTAGAATAGAAAAGACTTATCTTTTATATTATTTTCTGCATAATGTTACAGTGAAATATTGAAATTTATGTTGATGGCAGTGATGGGATCAGATGACGGTTTTCTAACTGTTTCAAAGTAAATTTTGACATTTTGACATTTGCCATTTGTGGAACAAATGATGTACTTATAACAAAAAATATCCAATATATTGTATAAAATGTTTTGAAAATAATATTTCATTAAAGAATTTAGAACTAAGAAGAAGGAAAATCATAAAAGTTATTTAGCTTTTATAGAAAATATTTTATCGTCTTATTTTTTGAATTATGACAGTTTTTTTTTCGATTATTGCACTATTCATTTTTTTTGGAAATATTTATAGGTACCTAATACAAAATATAAATCACACATTTAAAAAGAAATATAAAAAATTACAAGTATATAACAAGTTTTTTTTTATAATCAGACAGAATTATGAATTATTACTGAAAAAATATTTTTCTATAATAAAATAAATTTTTTATTTTTTTTATTTTTAATGGCAATCAATGCATTATAAACAATAAGTAAGAGTATATAATGTATGTGAGCACAATTTATTCTTAAACAAAATAAATGATTATTCTAGAACAAAATAGCGAAAATTTTATATGAATGCATCTTGAAACAAAAAAAAAAAAAAAAGCTAAAAACCAAGTGTTCTTAAAACTTGAAAATAAAAAAAATGAAAAAGCTTAAAATTTACAATAAATTATGAATATGTATATGTAATTTGTAAAATAAATATATGTATGTATGTACATATACAATAATATGAATAGCAACAATTATAATAGTGTACTCATTTGCAATTTTGTTTTTAAGAAAAAATAAAAATTGTAAACCTCCATGACATTATGGCATGTTATTGTTTTTTTTTTTTGTAAACGAACGTATAAATGAATGAACTAACGAGTATAGAAGAATGGATGATGCGATGCGATGATTAAATATCATTATTGCAAAAAAAAAAAAAAAAAATTAAACATCGGGAATTGTATTCACAAATTTATAAATACTTAAGAATTATGTACATACATATATTTTTAAATTTTGCAGATTTGCACTCTATTAACTTATATATATATGGTACATACATAAATATATGTATATTCAAACAAAGAGCTAAGATTTTTTTTTTGTAACGATTTATTTTTTATTCTTTAATATTTCAATACATATAACAATTTGTTAAATTTAAAAACAAAAAACAAAAAAAAAGAAATGGGAACAATTTATAAGTTAAGTATGTTTAATTTTATATTTTTTCTAATAATATTCTCTTCCAATTTTCCCCCTCCAATAAATTTCTAGATTTTTAAAATAAAATAAGATTTATTCATTTCCCTATGTCCAAACTATGCTATAATTATATTGATCTTATAATTTTTTTTTAAATTTATGTAATAATAGATGCAGAATTTATTTATGTATATATATGTATTTAATTTAGTATTACAATATATTATTTTATGTATATATACGAGTACGAGTACGACTATTATAGGCTGAACTTTATTGGCCCTGATTTCGATAGTCATATCACTTTCATTTTTTACAAAAAACAAAATTTTTGATTTCAATAGTCATAAAAAATGAAAAAAATCATAAAAAATGAAAAGAAGCTGATTTTGATAGTCATATATTTTATGAATATACTCATTTAAAACGTCAAATTTTCTCATTTTGAAATTGTTAAATGAGTGCTTGTAAAAATGGATTTAGGATAAATTTTATTTATATTTATGTGAATATAGGCATTTTTATAAGTAACCTATGACTATACGATATCATAGGTTGCAAGAAAGCCCATTAATTTGTGAATTAGAAGTCGTTCCGACATGTTTAAAAAAAAGGTACTCAGTACTCACCGATTTTGTAGTAAAATTTAAATATCATAAAAAAAAAATAAAAAAGTTCAACTTTTAAGCCCGCCCCAAAAAACAGAACCCAAAAACTAAGGAACCACTTTTCGGCACTTTTTTTAATTTTTTGCTTTTTTTCTATTATATTATTGGGAACTACTTATTTTAAATCTTAATTTTTTACTTATAGCTTTTCTTTGTATAAAAAAAAAAAATGAAACGTCAAAATAAGAAAGTATTGCTGGTTTAAAAAAAAATATAAATCATTTTAATTTTAAATTCCATTTCATTTTGCCCGACTATCGAAATCGCAAAAAATTATTAAAATGAAATGAAATTTTTCATTTTCATTTTTATGAAATGACTATCGAAATCAGGGCCATTATCAAATTAAATTTTTATACATCAGAATTGATAAGATAGTCGAAAAATAATTTCGAACATCGTTTTTCGACTATAGGTGACATTCGCTTCGTAATTATCAATCAATTAGGTTGTATCAATTACTTGTAAATATGTATATACATATATAAGAATGCATTATATGTTTTAATTTTCTAATTGTGAATTTTTTGACGATTGTCAAAATTGTGTTTATTACTTAAGATAGTGACTTAAATGTTAATGTTAAAATCACAACGGAAAGTTGTGCTAACCGTTTTATTAACATAACATGTTATAAAAGTTAAGTTTTATAACATGTTATTTAAAAAAAACATCAGTTAATAAACTGCTGAGGTGAGTGAGGATGTTTAATTTTCCAAAATTTAAAATTTAAGTAATTTGTTTTTTTTTTTTTAAATTGTTTCGTTTTAAAATTTAAATAATTTTTCTTAGTTTAAAAGTTCTATATTCAAACTCATACGTAATTTTTAAATATTCCTTTTGTATTATTCTTAATTTTTGATTTTTTTTTTTTTTTTTTTTTGGCTACATTGAATCGAAACAAAAAAAAGCTTTATCGTTTTTTGTTACTTTAACTTTTTAATACCGTTTTTGTTTTACAAATCTTTATCACGATTTGAAATGTAGAAAAAAAAAAACCCCTCCAAAGTAGAAGAAAAAATTTAAAAAAACAGATGTGAAGTTTTTGATTTTATTCTTCGCAAATTTTTTATATATATGTATATATTTTTTTTGTTTTAGATATTAGTTTTTGTTTTCATCTATTTACCAATTCTTCATCGTCATTGAACTCAACAATGGATTTAAGATTTATTAGAAGTGAAGATGGTAAATGTCAGATTTGATGAATTTACTGTAATATTAAAATAAAGTTTAAAGTTAAAAAAAAAAAAAAAATAGGGGGGGGGGGGGGGAAAATTAAAGTTTATCTATATAATATATGAAATTTAGCTAACAACTGATTGGCAGTAACTTTAATTTTGATTCTTGAAAGATTATATGTGAATGAAAAATTGGGTTAAAGTTAAAGACATAATTATTGACGTTTTACTATTAAACATATAATTTTTTAGAAAATTTAAAGTTTTATTTAAAGATTTTTGATTTTGAATTTTTTTCAAATTTATTATATGAAGATTATTATGAAGTTTACTTTAAAAATGAATGAAAAATTATTTTGTTTTAGAAAATAAATGTGCCATGTAAGTTATAAGTTAGATTGTCTAAGAAGGTAATGGTACCTCTTTTATAAAAGCATTTTGAAAAATGTTTTAAGTTTTTTGGGTATTGAACATGAATTCTTTTATAAAGTTTATTATATTACATTTTCTTATAATATATTTTATGCTTTCTTAAACTTTTCTTTAATATCAATTATAAGAATTTTAGTTTTATTTTAACCGATTCATAATCTTATTAATAGAATTCTAGAGAAAATAATAAATTACCAAGAATAAATATGATTTCTCTAATACACCATAAATGAATACGGTACAATTGGGTTAATTGTTATTTAATTTTTTATGCAGAAACCATCTTTTAAATTATAGGTATGATAAAAAAAACTGTAATATAAATTAAAGTTATATAGAAAAAAAAAAGTAAAAAAAAAAAAAAAATAAGAATTATTGAAAATATTTTGCCGTTAAGCTAATTTTAAATAAGTCAATTTTTTCAAATTTTTGTCAAACTTTTTAGCAATTGTGTGATTTAATAAGAAAATCGTTTTTGTTTCTTTTTAAGGGAATCATTTAAGAAAAAAATTTTGGTTGCAATTAAATTATCACGTTTTATATTAAAGAAAAAAAATGTATTAAAGATTGTTAGTGTTTAAAATTTATTGCAACAAACATGATAGTAGGGGAGTAATTTTGAAAAAGTTTTTGATTTTTATTTGTATATGGTTAAAAAGAAACGTGAAATTTTGGTTAAAATATTTTTAAAATTTTCTGATTGCAATATAAATTGGAATCCAATAATGCACGTACATATATTAATGATAAATTGTGATATATTAATTTTTTTTTTTTAATGCATGTCTCTGACACATAAATGTGGACAGGAAATTCCAAACCCTTTCCTGTTCAGGCGTGGCTGTAAATTTTGTAAGGGGGAATAACTCTTACGACGTGTGTGGGATTCGAACCCACACTCCCACGGTGTTTATTTTAAGTTTTAAGTTAAATATAAGAGAGAGTTCTATCTTGCGAAGTAAAGAAAATTAAAACCATCATTCTTGAAAAATTAATTCCTGTTGATGCTATAACTGAATAATTAAAGTAATAAACAATAATAGTTAATATAGTAGTTGTTTATTTTTTTTTATTTTGTATACCATTTTTATTGCAAATTTTTATTTTTTATTGTAAAACTTTTGTTTGCTTTTTTTTTTTAAATTTTTTTTTTTACTTTTACATAGAATGGGTTTACTTTAATGTTTATTAACCACATTTTATTTATTTATATGTATTTTTTTTTTTATTTATTCAGTTACTTCGAAACATTTATTTTATTCTCGAGTTAAAAGTAAGGTTGTGTTTAGTTTTGAAATTTTTTATTACAATTTCTGTGAAATAGTGGTTATAATACTTTGTTTACCTTCATCATCATGTTGTTTTATTTTCGTTCAAAGCAATTAAAAATATGTGTATTTTTTTTGTGTAGTTTTAGTTTTGAAGATTTACCATCCTTTTACAATATTGTTTCTACAATTATATTTAATTGTGCGATTTGAAATTTCCTAGTAACACAAAAAATTTTTTATTTATATTTTTGGTTTTAATTTTTGTATTGGTATGCATGTGATGGGGTAAGTTTTTGGTAGATGACCATTTATAAGTACGTAATGTATAAATTTTGTATATTGCTGCACTAAAACGAGATTTCAGCCAACCAAAATATAAAAACTTAATGCATTAATTACAAGTATAGTCAAGGTATTTGGCGGCCCCGGTGGATTCTTTATGATATCAATTTTTTAACCTTATTTTTTTTTTTTGGATAAAAGAAATGTTTTTTTTTTTTTTAACTTAGTGTTTTGGGATCATTTGTTCATTGCCTAGTTATATACATTCTTTGTAGTTGTTTCTGAAAGACTAATACATTTATTATCCAACTGTTCCATTTTTCTTATGTAACAGAATTGTTTCAACTACCTTACCTACAACGAAGTTTTTTTAGAAACTATTTAAATTTTACATAATGTTATGCTTATATATGCTTTTAGTTATATTTCTTTAATTTTTTCCAATATCTTGAATGATTGGACTATTTTTTTCCAGCTTGTTTTCCAGTCAATTAAAGTTGTCAAGAAGATGGCAACTATATTTCGTAGTGGTGAAAATTAAGCTTTTTAAGGGTAAAATGTTACCAAATATTAAATAGAAGTATCTTTCAATAGCAAAATAGAGCAAATATTATAACTAAAAGAAACAACAAGTCAACATCATGACCTGATTTCAATATCATAAATTTACCAACTTAAAAATTAATAATAAATTAGAAAATTTAAATATGATTTTAAGAAAATGATATATTCTCACATTTTATTGTATAATTTTATAACCATTATAAAATATAAGTAATAATTTTTTAATATTGCATTTAATTACTGTTGGCATTAAGTGAGCTCTAAAGTTATATGATTAATTGTCATTATATATTTTTAATTAGTGAACCATTCTCCATAGATAATATAATAACATATTTGGTCTAACTGAATTTTAGAAAAACTTTTATTATCAATTTGGGAACCTTATTTTGATATTATGTGGAAAAAAGGGTAAGAAAAAAGAAAATATTTATTTTTTTTAACTCCTTAAAGTAGGATGCATGTTAATGGCATATTATAAACCTTTTCCTTTTTTATTCTTGTATTATTCTATATTTTTTTTTTTTTTTAGAAATATAGGAGTATTAAATTGTCATATTTTTTATATAAATTTTTTATTATTTTATTACAATTTTGCAGTTTTGTTTTATTTATTTGTTTTATAGTTTTTTTATTTCGTAAAAAATCTAAACTGTAACCACAATCACCATAATTCAGAGCAGAGAAACAAATTCAAAAAACAAGAGTCCCAATGGATAACTCCAGAAGAAAAACTAACAAAAATAAACAAATAAAAAATAAAATAAAATTATTGTAAGAGAGAAAAAGACGGAAAATAAAATAATATAGTGGAAGTTTAAAACTTATTCTTGCAGATAATGTTTCATGACATATGACATATTAGTGAGTTGGGAAAAATAAACTTTTCTTTTTTTTTTTTCTTCCTCTTCATGTTCTTTTACGATTTAGAGGGGGTATATTGGAAAGAAAGATAGTTATTTTATTTTGTAGTTATAACGACGAATTAATTATTATGTCTAATGTACTCCTAAATTTATGCAATGTAAATTATAATTTAAAAAAAAATTTTTTTTTTGGTAAAATTATGCAGAAGATTTAGAATCTTTAAAGTTTTAATACCAATGCTTTATATAAATGCGTGTTGATAATCAGAAAAATTAATGGTATGTGAATTTGTTTACAATATCTATGTTTTGACTAAAAGAATTTAACTAAAAACGAATGCATTCCGAAAGTTTCAATATTCGTATTATAATTGAAACAATTTTTGATAACATCCTTTAAAATGTGTATTGTTACATCTGTATAGCTTATTTTAAAATAACAATTTATGAATTTACAAATTTACAAATTTTAACATATATCAAATTGTAAAATCTTTTAAATTTCTTTAATGCAAATTTGATATCTAACCATAAATTTTATTTCTTTAAGATTTATTAAAGTTCAAATCTATACGTTTACGTTAAAAAAAAAAAATTTAAATTGCTTGGGTCGATGATATCAATAATTCAGAAAGGGCTAAGTGGTTTAAAAATTTATTATAAAACAAATATTTGAGTGATTTTTTATCCAAACAAAATCATATTCTAATAAATTATCTATATAGAACTAAATTTGGATCAAAGGTGAACCCTATACTAATAAAAAACGTAAATGAAAACAATATTTCTTCTGTTCAGTTTCTATTTAACAAAAATAGAATAGAAATGCTTCAGGATGAAATATTCAAATGTAAATTCAAATTTAAAATATAAAATATACAAAGGGAATAGAGTTTAAGTAAATAAATAATATTATAAAAAAAATAGGTAGAATATAAAACAAAGGGTTTTGAAGACGGCCATTTTCAAAAACTGAACGGATAAATAACGGATCTTTTTCAAGAATGAAAAAATATTGAATATAATTTAAGTTAAAGAATATTAGAGAGGAAAAAAAACTGAGAAAGAAATTTTAAAATATCCGAATATATTTTCCTTTCATAAAATTTTATGTTTCTATAGAAAAATGAAGAGCTTCCATTTTTAGAAAGAAAATTTTACAAATGTTAATCAATAATATTTGAAATTTAGTTTCTTCTTTTCATTTTTAAAAATCTGAACAGTTAAATAAAATGAACAATCCGACAGAGTAAAATTAATATTTACATACTTTCAGATTAAATTGAAAATGTATACTGAATATAATACTGGAATTATATACAGGAATAACCGGGAATAACATTGGAATATATTATGTAAATGAATGTCTTGTAGTAGTTTTTAATGTAAAGATTGTTACATTGCTTTTAAATATATGATTATATATATTTTTTTTTAAATTTTTTTAAAATTTATCTAAGGGTTTTTTTTATTATATGTCAGAAAGTAGTACCCTTCGTACTACTTTAGTCATTTAAATATCTGCAAAATCCCTCAGGATGTCCTGTCTAAAATTTAAAACGGAAATGTAAACTTTGTAAGAATACTTTCGAATATTAACATGTAAAAATAAAATATTATTCTTTAACGAAATTTTAGTAAAAAAATTGCAATGATTTAAATGCAATTATATTATTAAAATTTTATCAAATTTTTTGAACGATTCCATTTGGGAAACATTGATCGCGATTTATATTATAGATTCCAAGTTAAATAAAAATCTTCTTCTTTTTTTTTGCATTTGGAAAAATTCAACTAATTTCATGTTTAGAGTTTGTATTAAAAATCATCGAAATTCAAATTTTGATATAATTTTAGAGAATTACTGCTAAAATAAGCTTTACATTGATGTAAAAGCTTAAAAAAACTTCTTTTTTAATTTTTAGATTTTTAAATGTTAACTTAAAAAAAATTTTTAAACTAAAATCAGTGTAAAATATCATCGAAAGATTAGAAGATTATGGTTTAGATATGCTTGGGCCATATCGCTGTCTTATAATAAAACACGGACAACTTTTATGGGTTTGGCCCGGGTTTGAAAATGCCGCTTTTTTAAAGTACCGCTTTTCCAAAATCCCGCCTTTTCAAAATCCAGCCTTTTCAAAATCCCGCTTTTCCAAAATCCCGCTTTTTCAGTTGTTTTTTCTATTGATTAAAAACTACAAAAAGCGACAAATATTCTGAAAACAGGATTTTTTAAACCCAACTCTAAAATACCGCTTAATTCAGAATCTCACAATATACTTAATAAATATTCTGGAAAAAGCGTATAACACTGATTTTGAATCCAATTTTAAAATCCCTTCTAATTCTGAATCTCACATACACATATATGTATATAGTATTTTGTGGTCAAATTCAGATATTTACTAAATATTTTACAGGTATTTACTAAATACATTAAGGTTTTTGCTAAATATATGCAGGTATTTACTATATATACTAAAATAACTTTTTATCAATGATTTAAAGTAACAAATTATACTTTTTTGAAAGGATTCTTTAATTTATTTGTTTTCCAAATTTGGTTTATAAAAATTAATAAAATATTATAATATGATTAGTTCTATATTAAATCTATAGATTATAACGCAATAATGTTGATATATACCGTTTTTAAAGATTTGACTTTAATAGATTTTTTGTCAGTTAATACTATACAAATTTATAGAGAATAATTTAAAGAATAAGGTTTCCATTTTCTTGAAACATATTTTAGGAGTATTATCGTTAATTATCACGAAATACTTTCGGATTATAATCTTAAAAGAAAAATGCATCTACTACTTTTATACTTTTGAATATTCACAACGACAACACTTTTATTTTTTTATAATTAGGGATGAAATTGGTTTAACCGAAAAGAACAATTTTTTAAGTAAATATTATTTCCTTTGTAGCTTAATAAAAAATTGAATAATTACAATCAATTGACACACTATTTTTTAACGCAAATAAATCTGATGTACTTAAGTACTTAAGTATAAGGGATATGTTACTGAAATACCATCTAAACGTTGGTAAATGAAGAAAATTTATTTCATAAGATTTTAAAAATAAAAACTGAATGTAACAATATTGTCATTGTCACTGATTGCCGGAATTCATTTAAAAGAAATGTATGTTCATTTTCAAATCGATGAAATTAACCTGCAATTGAATATCCCTTACTTTACAATTTTGTCTTATTCAATTTAGATTTTTGACAACACACAACAATTTGTTTCGATAATCACGTTAAATCTCGATAATCACTTTAATTTTCGATAATCACGTTTAATCAAAAAGTATAATTAGAACTATAGTTTTTAATAGTCACTATAAGAACGCATAAAAAATTGTTGATAATTTTATAAAACTAGAAATTGTAGAAGTTTAAATCAGTAAAAATAAAGATGTTAAGGCAGTTCAAAATAATTTATTTTTTTCTGATGACTCCAGACTTTATTAATACTTTAAGTTTTGAAGTTTTAGTGAAAAAAAAACCAATCTATCAAATTATAATTAAAAACGAGGAAGAATACAGTTGCCTTTGTCAACTCTTAGCTACCCGCACGAACCGTTAGTATGTTCACAGCCTGTCACTTTGCTTACAATATTATTTTTTTAATATTTTAGTATTTTAAAATAATTTGGGTGAATTTTATAATATATGTATAAACTATATGTTTATACATTCTTTAAAAGCAGATTTTAACCTTCCACATAACGATTATCAATCCAAAACTTTTTCAAATATTCTATAGTACCATTTAATACTAAGCGGTAAATGTATATTAAATTTACTTAGTACAAAATAATAAATATAACTTTAAATATTATATTATATTATATTTAAATATTCCATTGACAGAATAATTTCTTATAAGTACAATAAAATACATATGTGTATGTAAATACGGCGCTATATAATATACATCTATACTCTTATCATTCATTCACTAGTGACATATACGATATGTAAATAAACATGATATTATATAAGTATGTATATATATTAATATCATATAAATAAAAATTCTTTAAGCAACCGTTATGTTGTTTATTTAATTACATTTTTTTGTACTACGCATTACATCCTCAACAATTTTAAATTATCGAGTAAAACAAAATGCAAAAAATTCGTTAAAGAAATTTCTTAGAAAATTTGAAAAAATCAAGTACCACTTTCGTCAATTATAAAGTAACCCTATATTATTAAAAAAAGTTATTAACAGAAATAAGAGTATAATGTTAAGGCTTTAATTTTTGTGTATTATTTCAAAAAAATTTTAACAGGTGTTCAAGTTACAGGTGTTTAAAAATAGGAAATTTTCAGTTTTTGACCCCTTACAGCTCCTAAACGGGGAGTGATACAAAAAAACTTTCTGAAATGACTCATACTTATTTTTAAAGATCTTCTGTCAAAATTTCAAGTTTTCAACTTAAACCGTTTAGAAGATAGAAGGGTTAAAGGATTTTGCAAAATTTGAGTTTTGCATAACGGTAAATTAAGACACCGTATGCCACAAATATATATTTATTGTATATATACTTTTAAAGCTAATAAAAGTAGTAATCGTTTAGCGTTTTCAAAATGAAGATATACCTTATACAACTTGTGCTATAACAATTTAAATATAGAGCTTTTTTGAACCTTTGGGGAGCTGTAGCTCCGTAACGGGTGGGGCTACAAAAAAAAGTTATAAAAAATAAAATTAATATTTTTATGAGATCTATCAGCAGTTAAAATTTCATAGCTCTATTTCAAAAAAAATGTGGGAATCTAAAAGTTAGGTGTTGGAGAGCTACCTTAAGGTTTGGTCCAAACTCAACCAAAAAAAATAGGGAACCTACAAATTACTCCCAGAATATTTTGTGTAAATTTCAACATTCTAGCTTTCTTAGTTTTTGAGTTAGCGTGCTGACGGACAGACGGACGGACATGGCTCAAAAGTCTTAATTTTTTTCTGATCCGAACCATACCTTTGAAGGTATATCTAGCTCGCTTATTTCGAGGTGTTACAAACGGAGGAGTAATTTTATTATACCCGATCCTATCGTACGGGTATAAAAATTAGTAAAACGAAATATGGAACAGTTCAACTACATTGTTCTTACTTAATTTTTATTCATTTCGAATATTACTATTCTCTTAAAAAAAGCAGAATTTAAGAACTATATGATTTTCCGGCGCAAGATCTCATCTATTTCAATAAAAATTTTAACAGTATTATATAATTTATTATTCATTTAAAACTTTAAATTTTTATAATAAAATAACTTAAAATCAATAAAATCAAAAATATGGTATTAAACTTTAAGGACCACAAAATGCATTTAAACTTTAAAGTCTGTAAAAATTCAATTCAGTTTCAAAAACCTTAAAATATAATTAAACTTTTTTTTTTTTTTTTAGTTTTTCGTAAAATATAGTACGGAAATATTAGTTTTTAAAATTTTAGACCAACATTAAATTCTTAACACCGTTAAAATTTAATTGCATTTTAACAAAATTAAAGCTATTAAAGTTCATTCACATAATTAAGATCTTTAAACTTTAAATTTTAATTATAAGTATAATTAAGGCTAAAAGTCTTTTACAGCTTTATTACATTTTTATACTCTTTTTTTTTAAATTAAAGTTAAATTTCAAATTACAGACGAGTGTACTTTTTATAATGTACTAAAACCATCTGTATTCCACGGCCTTTATTCCTCCCATATAAAAACAATAGGAATGTTCAAAGAAAAATAAAAAAAAAATTAAAAAAAAAAACCAAAATAAAAATAAAAAAAAAAAGCATCGCTTACTTTTCGGATAATCGTCAAAAGAAAATATTATTATGAAAAAAAAAATTTTTTGAAAAAAAAAATCAGTTCAATCTTTAACACGTCAAAACTTCAAAAACTGTCAAATATTTAACAAAGAATGAATTAAATACATAAGAAAACTGTAATCCTGTCAAACTTCAAGTTTTTTTTATTCACAACTTCTTTAAATTTTCCTTTAAATTCTTTTATATGAAATAATTCATTCATTTCTTCAGTGCTTTTCGAAAACTGTTGAAAAAGAGTGGTGTGGGAGTAAGAATTTTAAAAAGTGGAAGTTGTTATCCTTTTTTTGCAAAAAAAAAATAAAATTCTTTTTTTTTTTTTAATAATACAAAGGAAAGAAAGAGTCAAAATGACTTGAAATGAAATTTTTTTTTCAGTTTTACAATGATGATGAAAAATAAAAAAGAAAATTTTTTTTTCTTTCTTTTCACGTTTTTTGTTTCTTTACCCCTATAGTTTTTTTTCACTCTTTATTCCTTGTTTTCTTTGTGTTTATTTTAAATAAAAAAATAAATATAAAAAAAACTTTATTTTCTTAACAAAAAAAAAAAAAACTAAAATTATATTTTATGAATTTAACTTTGGTTCAGGGAAAACTAAATTTACATAAATAATGCAAAAATAAAAATAAACAAAAAAACAGAAGAACTGAGAGAATACAAGCAAATGCAAAAAAAAAAAAAAGAAAAACTCTACCGATTTCTTTTTGTATGCGTTGTGTGAATTTTTTTTTTTTTGATAAATTTTTAGCACATTTTTTAAGAAAAAAAAATTTCTTCTTCTGGAATTTTTAATCTGAAAGGATGATGATTATAAAGAAAATTAAAAATTTTAATAGCTTTTGTTATTGTATATGGTTTCACATTATTTTAAATAGAGGAATAATAAAAGAAATGAAATGAATAAAAATTGTAAAGAATGTTGTTATGGTTTTCCTCAATTAGTTTTAAGATTTCTTAAGGTACCTATTGTAATATATTAATATTCTGTTTCAATTACTTTAAGATTTAATTATTGCATATTTTTTTTTTTTCACTCAATTTAATTTTATTCGTTGAATACATTCGTAATAATTATTGCTTTTTGTCTTTTTTGGTCTGTTTCACTTCTATAAGAAGCAAAGGGGCAGAGGACATCTACTAAATTGTTTATTATTCATATTATACTTACCTTTTGTTTCTTGAATCATTATGTTCTCTAAGCCATTGATTATTCGGCAATAGCATTGATCAATATAATGAGTCATAAAAATTATATTTGTGAGATATCTATTTTTTTTTTATACTGCCGACTTGTATATTTTTAAGAAAATGTCAATCAAGTCCATCATTAAATGTGTAATAAAAGTTTTTACCTTTCAGATAGAAAAAATTGTAAACCGTAATAAAGGTAAATTGCGCTAATTTTTAGTTAAAAAATAAATTTTATTAAGAAAAAGATAATGCCAAATAGTCCTTTATTTTATACAATAATCCTTTATATTAATGCATACATTTAAAATTATCTTAAATTTTGAAATTTTAAATTTACGACAATTTACAAATTAAAAAGAGCTAAAGTATGTTTTATTACTGACAGCTTATTGAATGACAGAATATTTATGCTAATGATAGCTTACACATTTAAACATTTTATATAAAACTTTACACAGCCCTTAATGTATGCATTTTATGCCTATTGAGTATTGAACTTTTTATTTCTATAATAATCTGAGCAAGCCATATTGTTTTAATACTAATGCGAAACTTCAATGCTAAACCAGATTTAATATTAATACTGAAAGTTTCGAAGCATTTGTCAAAATATGGACATTTTTTTTTATTATTTACAACATTTAATCATCAGAAAAGGCAATTACAAATGCGATTAAATTTTTTTTCTTATATTTAAAAAAATATTGCATTAAAGTTTTTTTTTTGGCTGCATAAAATTATTGAAATTTAAAAAAAAAAAACAAAAAATAAATAAAAAAGAAATAAAATTTAAATTTCCCTACTTTCAAACGCAGAAACTTTTTTCTTTTATGTTTAAAAATTATATTAAGATGAAAAGTAAAAGTAGTAGAAGGAGGTGAAGGTTTTCTATTGAATTTAGGTCAAGTCGAATGCAAAAATACATTTTTGTTTTATTCTTCAGTTAAATTCTGAATTAAATGCTAAAAGGTAATTTTAAATTCTCTTAATTTTGCTAAAGGGATTTATTGTGAAGAGTTGCTTTTAAAGTAAAAAAAGAAAATAAAAAGTTTTTGTAAAATTAGAGCAATTGGATTTGTGTATCGAAAAGAAAACTTTTGTTATATTATGTAATTATTAAATTTATTCAATATTTGTCGTTGTGTCATTATGATTTTCTTTTTATATTCTATGTATATAAAATTTCAATATCATAATTCATATTACAACTATAATGGAATAGTAATTTTCTTAAATGGAAGTATAATTTAATATAACAAATTTTATTCCAAAGGATTTTTTTTAGATATTTATATGATGATTGTATATAAGATTTATCAAATGCTATAAACTTTCTTTAAAAAGTATATATATATGTAAACATATTTGAAGATATCAATTTAGTCGAGTTGTAGAGTGAAATTTGTACTTATCATTGTAAACAAACGTTAAAAAAATTTAGAAATCTTATTAGAAAAAGTTTTTAAAATTTTACGAACCGTCAAACGTTTACTGTCTAGGATACTGCGGTACTGTTTAGGATATTTTTCTCATATATTATGTAAAATTTAGATTGAAAAAATAGAAAATAAGATTGTGATGGAAAAAAAGACTTTAATAAACTATTGATTTTCAAAAGAGATGTAGCAAAATTACTTTGAAGATATTAATCCTTTAATAATTCTTTACTTCCTTTGCAACCACTTCGTCACTGTTTTAATTATAATGTAATTAAAATACTAAATATAATCTTTAATATTTTATTCAATTATTCCTTTCTCAAAGCTTCTTTTATAATGTATTTCGCTTCCTTTTAATATTTACAATTACTGTTGCAATGCCTTTTATTATTAAAAACAGCCAACTTAATTGGATGTACGACTAAACGCATTAAAGTATAAATATACAATGAAAAAAATAAAAATTGAAATGAAAAACTCTCTATTATGTCATTGCTTTCAAATAACATTTCTGAAGTTTTATTAATATTAGTTAAATTAAGAAAATGTTAAGTAAATTGTATTACATACGATTAGAAATATACAGGGTTTGCACTCCAAATTCACCCTTTTGCAAATCAAATTCAACTTTTTGTAAATCAAATTAAACCTTTTGCCGTCAGCTGCTGTAGGAGAATCTCTATAAATTAAATATTTAATAATTATTTTATTTATTTTAAATATCAGTTTTTCATATTGTTAAAATAATTTAATTTTTAATTGTAAAAAAATGGTTTTGTCTTTATATCAGATGTATTTGATTTGCAAAAGGTTTAATTTGATTTACATAAAGTTGAATTTGATTTACAAAAAGTTGAATTTGATTTGCTAAAGGGTGAATTTGGAGTGCAAACCCTGTACTAGAATATTTTCAAATGATATTCCAAAAGATAATCTAAAAAATCTGATATATTAAAATATTATTTGTGCAGGTGCCTCGGTAGCCTGTGGTTAAGAGCGTATAAAATACGCTGTAAGCACCGAGTAAGTGCGGGTTCGAATCCCACACACGTCGTAGGATTTGTTCCCCCTTACAACATTTACAGCCACATCTGAATAGGAAAGGCTGTGTAATTTCCTATCCACATTTAAGTGGCAAAGAAATGCAATAAAAGAAATAAAATGATTTGTTTGCTGTATAGTCAAATTTAATATTATAAATTGCATTCAATTAATGAAAATTAAAATTGAATTTAACTTTTTAAATAAAAGAAATAAAAGTTATTTTTATTAAAATAATTTTAATTTTATTAAAATGAATTTAATGTTAATTTTTTATTAAACTTTTTTATTTATATTTTAAGTTATTTCCGACACTTTGTTTTAATGTCTCTTTTTTTCTTGCTTTAATTTGGAAAATTTTTTTTTGTAAACTATTAAATACAAATTAAATATATATATATAAAAACAAAATACAAAATATTTACTTACATTTGTTTTTGTTTCTATTTAACACAAATTTATGAATTTTTATAATATAAAATTTTTTGTTAAGTAATTTTGATGCTGCCATCTGCAAATTAAAGTTTTTAAAAGTCTGTAACAAGTAATATCCATTAAAATAAGTTGAAAGATTTATAGACTATTTAAAGTTTTTTTTTTATTTATATTGTTTTTTTTAAATTTTATTCTAAGTTTCTGTCTAACTTTATTAAATTTATTAAAATAAATAATTTCTATTAGTTATTCTTGTTAACATTAGGATAAATTTTGTATTTAAAAATTAAATTAGAGGTTATATTTGCTAAGAAAATGTTAGTATGAAGCAAAGGAAAATGTAAGAAGAAAATTATATCTGTGGAATAGTTTTGATATTTTTGACAAAGTTGATTGCCTTCCAACTGCTATAAGGAGTATAGGACGTCTACTAAGTCATTTATTGTTCATATTTGACTAAGCTTCAGTTTTTGGAATTTAATTCCACTAAGCCACTGATTACTTGACTGTACAGCTATTGTAGAAGATTATGAGACATAAATATTTCTTTATTCTTTATTGCTACGCTATGTATTCTTATCATATTATACAAAAAGATTGTAGGGCATTAAATGTTATTAAAATTTCACAAAATTTAAGTTTGATTAACTTCTTATTTGTGATGATTTATATTGCAAAATCTGAACTACTTTAATATTATTATTCTCAATTTTATTGCCAATCTTTATCAATTAAGATGTCAATTTTTGTCAAATGCAATTTGTTGTTAATTGATTGGCAAAATATTATTGAAAACATATCACATAGGGTAAAGTAGAGGGTAAACAAAACATAGTGTAAAGTAGAGTTTATGAAAAGAAAAGAAAAAAATGAATTATTAAATTAAATTAAAATTAAATGAAAAAAAAATTTTTTGGTTAAAAAGAGATGAAAAAAAATTAAAAAATAATTTATTTTTGCTTTTCTTTTCAAAAAACTATTCTATAAAAAGTATATCTAGTCATCCTGCAAAAAAAAATTTTGATTTGTCTTATACTTCGCAGATAATTTTTATAAAATTTCATATAAGTATAAGACCAATCGAAAATTTGAAGCCAGGAGTTGTCTAGGCAATACAACATTACAAAGCCTACTGAAAAGTTCAAGTAATGTTATAGGACGAAATACAGGAATACCTCGCATAACACGGTTAATCGCTTCCACCATTTACCCGTACTATTTGAAACCGGACTAATCGAGGAACTAACTACATACAAAAAACAATAATTTGTTCCATACAATTTGTTTTCGCCTGTTTTTCAATAAAGAAAACGAGAGTAATATATTCAAATGTACATATATTTATTAAAAATAACTAAACAAACAAAAACAATTCATTTTAAAATCGTTCATTCCTTTTTCTCTTCCTATTTTACCAAAAGAAGCACCTTTCATGAAGTTTAATAACATTAAGCTTTTCTTTTAAGATGAGCCATTTGCGTTTTTTGGTGGCAGAGTCACTTTCACACTCTCTTTTTTCGCACATTTTGTTTTTCAAATGAGTAATTAAAATATAATTATCCAAAAATCAACTTTACTCTAGAATTGCGAATCGAAAACTAATAGACAAAATAAAAAAACAATAATGCCATACGACCAAAAACCCAACCAATAAGACCAAAAGTCTATTGTTTTAAAATAAAGCCAAAAAACCGAAAATTTGCTTATAAAAATAATTTTATATATTATGTAGGTACATATTATTTTTTTTAAGAATAATTTTTTTCCAAGAATTTTTTTTTTTTTTTGAAAATTTCGAAACCATACTATAGTGAAACTGGATTAAACGAAGCCGCACTATGCGAGGTATTCCTGTACTCCTAAAATTAATATCACTTAGTGTACAGAAGGGTTTAGGGTTCAAGACACACTAATTAAATACTTTAAATTTTAATACTTTAAATTAAATACTTTTAAATTTTTAGAAATAATGATGAATGCATCTTCATATAAATATGCTTAGTGTCCATTCTTTCTTTTTACCTTTTTAATTCTTTATCGTTTTTAATAAATTGCTAAGATCATAGAAACCAATTTCTATACTATTTTGTTTGTGATAAATAATTTCTTCTATAATTAGTACAGCTTAATAATTAGTATATTGTTCATATTACAGCTATACATTGTTTAGAAAACGGTTGAAAATTTATGTAATGTATATAATATGTATGTTCATTAACAAAAAATAACATTATAATTTATTATATATTTAATTTTGTTTTTATCTACTTAAGTGTGTGTGGAAAATATGTATATAAGTCTAAAAGTTTGGTATTACAAACTGTTTAATGGAAAAATGGTTTCTATTGAATAACTCCATTCGATATGATATAAATTTATTTGAGTGTTGTTTCAATAATGAGTATTTTCTTTTCATAATTTATTTTTATCAAATACCTGATTTTAACATCAATAATACAATACATAAAATATAATATATAATATTCCTAAGAAGTGTAAGATAATCCCCACGGAGAAAGCTTAAGAGAAACTTAATACTTTACAATAATAATAGAAAAGAAAAGACACAAAAATCCATTTCAATCCTATTCAGTTTCATTAAAAATATCTATGTATATATTTATTTTTCTTTTGTTTCTGTTTTTATTTGTTTTTTTTTTGTCCTTCTCTAGAAATGGTACAATAATAGAATGTATTTTTCAGATCCCCTTTTATGTAATTGAAGAAAATGAAAAAAAAAAAAAAAAAATTAAAAGACTCCTAATTTTTGTTCTTTCAACTTGTAGCATAGTTTACATAAAAAAAAAAAAAAAAAATAACAAAGTTCATTGTATCTTTTATTTTTATCATTATTCATACTTAAACATCTAAGTTCTCTACTGTTTCATTATCCTGTCTCGGAATTAATATGCCATACTTTCTGTATGTACACTTTATAGCAATGAATTGCATAACATTTGCAAATATTTTTGTAAAAAAAAAAGAAAAAAGTAAAATCTAAGAATTTTTCTTAAAGAAGATAATTAAAATGAAGCCATGATGTCATGATTACACTGATGATGATGATGATGTTGATGATAATGTTGAAAACTAAAAATGAAATAATAAGATAGAAAAAAGAAAACCAATATTTCATAAGAAGATAAAGAGAAAAAAATTTAAAAAGAACCTATATAGTTAAGTAAAACTATAGGTACTTACTTAGTTTTGTTACTTTAATTTGTTTGTCTTATTTATAAATAACGATAATCAGGAACATTTAGTTAAGTTTTGAAACAAAAAAAAACTAAAGTAATATAATAATGCATATATTGATTGTACGATATTTTAAGGTGCATAAAACCATGTAATTTATATAGTACTTTTCTTAAATTAACGGACTCTTAATAATTAATATAAAATGTTGATTTCATTTGGTAGTTTTAAGTGACTAAGCATGGTGAAAATTATCAAAATACTAACATTATATAGGGGGCTGAATGGATAAAACTGAGCTTAAACTTTAATCTTATATTTTTAAACAAAAATACGAGTTCAGGTGCAGATTTTTTTTCCACCTGATCTTGTATCAAAATGTTAAATTTGAATTCAAGCTCAATTTTATGCATTCGGCTTAGGAGCTGAGCAATTGCAAGTTCTTAATATATGTGTAGAACCTTATTCTATCAAATATCTTACATGCTTTTGTTTTAAATACCAACCTATTGTTTCTTATTGGAACTTTTGTGACAGATTCTTTCATTTGTATATCAGAGAAAATTAAATCCATCCTTACGTATGATTTTTTTCATTCACCATTCACAAAATACAGATATAATTTCAAACACTTGGGCACTGTGACATCGGAAATTTATAATCCTCAAATTTACATTTAAAGAACCGTTAGAAATTAGAACCTATGCTTGATTAAATTCGATTTCACTTTAAGGGATAATGTATTAAGTATATAGACATCTATAAAAAGAGTCCTAAATACAATTTCAGTTCCTTTCGTCTTTTATTTTGTTGTTTTGTTTTGTTGTTTTGTTTTGTTGTTATACAAAGAGAAAAGACAACAATGAGACAACAATGTCATTTAAACAGGTGGCTGAAATGGAAAAAAAAAAAAAATGAAAAAAAAAAATATTAAAAAGAGTAAAACTTAAAAAAAATATATATATATGTATAATGTATATATATATTTCATTTTTATTCCAAGATGAATGCTTCTTTATAAAATTAGTTAAGTAAAGGATAACAAATGATAGAAAAAAAGAAAATGTACAAAAAAAAGCAATGAAGAAACTTAGAATGAAAAAAAAAATGTTTGTGTATACATTTAATAAAGAAAAACTTTTTTTCTATTGTGATTCATTTTGTTTTTTGTTTTTGTTTGTTGAAAATAACTCATAACAGTTTACCTGTACTCTCTTGACTTGTCTAGCAAAAGGTGAAAATATGTTTTTTTTTTTTTTCTTTTTGTTTTTAAGTACACTTTGACATTTCAAATTAATATTTTGAAATTAAAATGTTTTTTTTTTTAAATAATTGTGAACGTTATTGAAATTGTATAATAAGATAAGAAAGTTTTGTTTTAATTTTTCGATTGCAAAGAATTTTCGAGTATTTAAAATGCATTCAAAATTTTATTTCAGATCTTTACGACACTTATAATAAAAGTAGTGTACTATCCGTAATTTATTAATACCATAGATACCGCTATTCAATCTAAACAAAATGTAGTAATTACTTAGTAATTGGTAATTACTTAACGTAAAAATTTCTTATTAGTTAGACATAAAACGTTTACTAACATTAAAATGTGTAGCGGATTGCTTAATTTTTAAAGCTTCCGAATGAATGTTTAAAGTAATTGTTTTCAATTTTTAATTTAAAAATCTTCGATTTCATCTTTAATAATAATTGAAGACATTTTCACTTTAATTGAAGACATTTTTACTTTAAGTGAAGAAATTTTTACTTTGTTTTACTTTAAGTGATGATTTTTTACTGTGAAGATATGTGAAGATATCTTTAATTAAAGTAAAAGGAGTTAAAATAAAAGTGAAGATATTTTTAATAAAAGTAAAAGAAGGAAAATATATATATATATAATATGTATTTACATAAATATCAAGTAGATAAATATATCACATCCAAATTTATATGTATTACGTAAATTAAATGTATGTATGTATATTAAAAATATATAAACCTGAAATTACTGAAATAAAGATTCTTAATTTAAAATAAAAATCTCTTCACTTAAAGTAAAAAAATTTCACTTAAAATAAAATCATCTTCAGTTAAAGTAAAAATGGTATAAAACACAGCAATTATAGCAACAAATTGACTTAAAATTTCGGTATGTTTAATTCTATTTAAATCAGATAGATAAATTTACTTTATATCCTTTTAGTATCAATCGAAAGCAGTAGTTTTTTAAATGTTTTAAAATTTAACTATTTTTATAAATTACTATTACTAACTATTTCAATAACTATTTTTTTCTATAAAGTTCAAAATTCATTTAATTCCAATATCGTTCCTAATATATTTCTCGTCTTCCATGTAACCAAAACAAATATTGTAAACGCACCTTAGGTTTTTATTTATTGTCTGATTTAAAATGAAGGTAAAATTCAATTGGTTAAAGACTAACATTACTAAAGCTTCCGCCACTTGGCTGTTACATTCAATTAAAACCAATAAAGTTAATTAAAATAATTGTTTGATTATTAAAATTAATTTTGATTTGAACAGATAGATTGATAGACGAAAAGAGTACAAAAAAAAAAAAACCCTTTTAAAAATTTTTATTAAGACAAATAAATAGAACAATATTTTTTTTTAACTAAAGAGAAAGATAAAAATTTCTATTATTTAAAAAAAAAAAATAAAAAAAAAAAACAAATAATAATATTTAGTCTGGAAACTTTGTCTTTTGCTCTATGATTCAAGGTCTGTTAAGATTATCGTGTTTCATTTATTTTATTTTTTGTTAAATAAAATAATGATTTATTGTATTTTAAAGTGAAAGATTTCATTTTATTATGATGGCTGTTATTATTAAAAAGTATTTAGAAGAACTGTAAAAGTAAATTATAAGAAAATTAAAAGCTTCTAAATTTCATGTTCTAAAATTATCCTTTCTGTTGATAATAAGGATGATGATGAATAAAATTTCAGACATTTTATGTGAAAGTTAAATTTTAAGTTTTGTAAAAATTTTGATTCTATAAAATAATGTCTTCTTAAAACTCAATTAAATTGATGAAATGATAATATATATTAAAACATATTATTAATTTTCAAGTTAAGGTGTATTTTCTAAATTTATTTATTCTATTAAAAATTAACAATATAATGATAAAGGTTTTCATATAATTATCTATAGAACCGGAGAGAAAAGAAATTTTATTGAAAGTCTTAAATTTTATGATTATCAAAAATTTGTTAATTATTCATTACAAATTTATTTTGATGCATGGAATGCTATTTAATGGAAAATTAATGTTAAAAATTATTGATTAATTAATTATAGATTTGAAAAAGAGTTTTGATGAATTAAATAATTGAAATTAAATACATTAAAAGAAAAATAGGAAACATTTTTTTTTATTTTTAACTTAATTATTTTTATTTGTTCAAATTTTTTTTTGATGTGAATTCAAAGTATTGCTGTATACTTAAATTTCTTTTGAATTGATGCTGATATAATCATCTAAAGCAATTATTATTCTTGCTATTTATTTTTTCGTGTTATATACAGTTAGTCAAAATCTAAATTGCAAAGCAACATTTTCCCTAATGTATTTTGGCGAAAAGAACATTTTGCAACGCTTTACATTTGGTATAATGAAACACTTCACAAAAAAATATTTGACGAACATATACTATAATGAAAAAAAAGCATATACATAACCCTGATAACCCTGATTTCGTAATTTATTCTAAAAATGCAACTAACTCATTTTTTTATTTCATACACATTTCAAAAATAAAGCCTTATATACCATATAGTCTTTTTGTAAAGTATTCTTTGTGTTAAAAATATTTTTGTGAAGTGATATTTTGTTATAAGTTTTTTTTTTGTCAAATAGCATTATGCAAAATGTCTTTTTTAGGAAATGGGTTTTGGTAAACTGAAATGCTCCCATTATTTTCATAGTTTAAGATATAATAGTTATTTAAGTTGCAATAGTATTGGGTATGAAGAAAAGGAAGACAGAATAGTTTTAGAAGGTAACGTTTAGGTTTTAGAATAAATAAGTCGCTAAGTTAATCTTAATATGATCTAAGTGTGTTATAAGATTTTCTTTAAGCAGAAATTTTTAATTTTTATTAAATTTCATTAAATTATTTATTATTATTAAGTTGAGTATTTATCTGATTGAGCTTTCAGTGTAATTTCGAAATCACGTTTTACAAACAGAGGTTCTTTCTTAAAACTATGGCTTTGTTAAGTATTAATTTAATAAATAAATTTTTCTACAACAGATTTATTGAAAATTTGGGAATATTAAGATAATCATCCTAATAAACTCAGATCTTAAGGATATTAAAATAAATCCAAGATTGTTTTAATCATAAATTATTATATGATTAATTTGTGTTCCCAAAAGTTGGTAATTCATTTGTGTACGATATATCGAAATTCAAGAAGAACACTAACATCCTTCTTCAAAATAACTATCCAAATTTTTCCCTTCATCCTCCATAATCCCAATTTTCCTATATTCAAACACCCAAGTAATCCTTCCCCCATCCTTTTTCCCAAAACCAAGCTATAAATTATATGATTATGTATTAAAGGACCAATCCTATAGTTTGGTTTTAAAGGGGGTGGTTTTGGTTGGTTAGAGTCCAACACTACTCAGAGGAACCTCGTGCAGTTCTTTTGAGTGCTTTTGATGTTTTCCACCGTCCCTCGTAAAAAAAAAAAATAAAAAAAATTTAACTTACTATTTTTTTTTTGTTTATTCTTCAATAATTAAATTTGATCCAATTCACCTACTTGTTGAAGGTTTTAGATTAAACACAAATGGTTTCACTTAAATTCTCTGAACTATCACTTATTTATTGAAGTTCACGAAACAGATATTAAAATGAACAAAATGGTTAACTTTAACTTTATATCTAAAAAAAAACAAATGTTTTATAAAATCTTTAAATTTAGGTTAATTTAGAAAAAGAATTTCATTTATATTCTTCCTTTTTTTCTTTTTTTCAAAAACAATGCATTATCCATAATTTCATTTCAGATGACACATTCACATATATAATAAAAAAAAAAAATAATCATTTTGTTAACATTTCATTTTAGAGAAAATTTGCAAAAAAAATTCAATAATTTTCATTTTTAAAAAAAGATATCAACGTAAAATTAATATTTGAATTCAATTTTATCATCAAAAATCAGAAATCTAATAAAGAAAAATATTAGGGAGCAGGTGTAGTGACAATTGATCACTGTGTAAATAAAATTTATCTGTATCCTAAAGATATTATTAGCCTTTGAAGATATTTGAACTGGTAGCAAATGATGTTAATATAAGAATAAAATAAAATTTAACCAAATTATTCAGGTGTAAATCTTTTCAAGATTTATGTTTGTTTTTTTTTTATTTTTAAATTTTATATATAAAGGTACTGATGACATTTTTGGTTTGCATTGATTGGTTTATCAACCAATACATAATATACCTACCTATATATATATGTATTTATTATATTTATTTATTTTCTTAAGATATTAGATTTTCTATATTCGAATACGATAAAACCAATTTGTAAATGCTAAGCGATATAAACAAAAAAAAAACAGAAAAAAAATGAAATATAAAATAAAAAAAAAAATAAAAGAAAAAGATAGAAAATATATTGTTTTATTATCTCTTACGGCTATCTAAAGATGAACCACATTCAAAATAAATATTTGCCATACCCTATACAAAAAATTATTTTTTTTTTTTTTCATTTTACTTTTTTGGTGGATAGAAGATGGGTCAATTAAAACAAAATCATCAGCTACCTATAACTTTAAAATTTTATATGATTTCTTTATTTGGCTGTTCATAATCTGATTTAATATTCGAAGGAACTAAGTTATGTGTTTGTAGGTGGAAGAAAAGGTTCTGACACAACATTCACATATTTTAAATCGAATATAATAAAATTTAATGCTAAACAAAGGATTTGGTATTTGATCAGGATAAAAACATAACTCATATTTAATATTTATTCTTTATTATGGGATGTATCTCAAAAAATTTTGCAATCGATAAAATTAATTTGTGTAGGAGATTGTTTAACCACTTTATTAAATAAAATATGTTTGATTGCAAGAAATTCGTTGCACATTTTCTAAATATAAAGTTTTTCTAAAATTTCATTTCATCTTAAAAACTAGTTCAAATACAGATAACATTTTTGGTGAATCTTAACTATTTTATAGAATTTTTTTTATATATAGAAGGAAAATCATTGGTTACGAAGCATTAATTTATTGTAAAGAGGTTAAATTTATATATTAGTAAATATGTATTTTTGAAATAATTTCCTATTATTGTAATGCATATGCCGTGTATATTTGAAAAATATCATACATGTATTGACTTTAGCTCTTTAGTAGCTTTATTATTCCTTCCATTAATATTTATTGAATTTCTTTTGCACTTCTACTCCTGTTTTAATTTTTTTTTTTTTTGCATTATTCTTTTTATGTTTTTTTTTTTTTTTCCAAATCATTGGATCTTTTCAGAGTCAGTGGAAATTTGTAAATTTTTTTTCCGAGGACATAAGAAATATACAGATTTTTTGTTTCCTTTTTAACACATATTTTCCTTTGGATATTCTTTTTTTTGTTTCATTTCATATCCATTGAAAGTAAACCACCCATTAGAGAAAAAATTTTTGTTGTTTAGTATTAAAATTGTTAAAAGATAATAACCAAAAAGAACGAAATGGTATTTTATTTTTATATCCGGATTCATTGTTAATAGGTGGAACCTAAGAACCCAAAAAAAAAAAAAAATGAAATATTTAAAAAAAAAAAAAGTATATATTTTGTTCTGGAGAAATATTAGTACAGGTGTTAAGGGGTGTGAAAAAAAGCCTAAATCTTAAAATGTATAAGTTTTATAACCAGAGGGTGCCATTGGCACTGCTTGTATTAATAAATAAAAAAATATTTTGTTTTTTTTTGTTTAAGTTTGTGCAAATAACAAGGAATTTCTTATTGGATTCATGTTATTTCGTTTTTGTTTTTGGGATGATTAAAATAGAGAATTAATTTTTTTGTTAAATATTTTTTTTTTGTGCAATTTTAAAGTTTTGTTTTAAAGAAAAAAAATTTTTATATTTTAGTTTAAAGATTTTTTTTTATGAAAAGCTTGATATAAAATTTAATATAAGTAATATTAAATGAGATATAATTAAATTACTAATTAATATAAAGAAAGCCAGTTTTTTTATTAATATTTTAAACGATTAAAAATATTTATAAAAAATATCTTTGGAACTTGTCCGGATTTTGTTTCATGTAATATTCAAATAATTGGTCATTTTAAATGAATAAAATATAATTTTTAAGACATTGAATGTAGATTTGAAGTCATTAATTTATCTTTTTGTTTTTTTAAATTCTAAAGATATGAATTTTAATTCGCAAAATACTTAAAGAGATGTAATTTTATTCAAAGACATTGTTTTTCATTAAATTTTCATTAAAATATTTTTTAAACCTATAATTTTTATATGCTTGCTAATTGTGGAATCTGTTTATGATCTCCTCCTATCAAATAATTTTACTCTTAATTTTCAGAAAAGATAATTTTTATACATAGTTTTTATGCATAGTTTAAGGGTATAATAAATTTATTATTACGTTTGTGACAGCTAAAAGTTAAACATCTGAAATTTTTTGGGCAAAATTTCCGTAAGATTTGATTGTTTTAATGCAACGGCGTCGAGTTGCTGTCGTACAACTACGAAATATTTGCCCTACTATTTAATTAAGTTGGACATCTATTTTAAAATATGATTAAATTTGATAGAAACATCATATTGTATTATGTTTGCGTGAATCTTCAAGAGTTTAACCAGTCAACTTTACACTCTTCCTTGTTTAAACATAAATTTCTTGTCAATTTCAGTCTCACTTAAAATTTTCAATTTTTTATATTGAATTTTTTCAAAATTCTTAAAACATTTTCAAAAAACTTTGAATAATTCTAAAAATTTAAAACAAAATCAAAATACCACCAAATAGTTTCAACTTTAGTTTCTCGAACAAAAAAATTACAAATTATTTTGAGAAAGTATAAAGTCTAAAAAATTTTTTATAAATTTCTAAACCAGAAATTTTGCAACTGTCTTATAAAAATATAAATCATTTTTGTTTTTTGAAAAATATTGAATATTTTTTCCATTCCCAGTCACTTTTTCCTTCCTATTGGGAATGAAATCTATTAAAATAAAATATGAAAAATTTATACTTTAAAAAGTTTTTCACCAATTTCTTGTACATAACGTCAATGTCCACCCTGATATTTTCTGATCAACATTGATAACTGATGTTTAACATTTAAATTTAAATGTATCTAGCTATGTACAGATAGAAATGAAGGCAGGAAACAAAATTAATTTTTGTCAATATTATTTTTTTTTTTCTGAATATGATTATTAAAATCATCAATATCAGCAACATAATCATCATCATTATCATCCCAAGCATTAGCATTAGAACATTTTTATCTATTGAACAAATATTGACAAAAATATTACTTAATTTCTATGACAAGGGAGAATCACTTAATAACTCCTTACTTTTACATTTGATGGTGCCATTACTGTTAGGTTCAAGTGGAAAAAACTTGAAGTTAAATAAATTTTAAAGCAAATACAAGTTGAATTTTTAAATTTTAATGGTGATTCTTTGTTGAATTTTTAATTTCTAATTTAAGACGATTTTATATTTTTTTGTTCGAGAAAGAGCTAAAGCTGAAACTAATTGATGGTATTTTGATTTTGTTTTAAGTTTGTTGAATCTTCATAATATGAATAAGTTTAAATTGGTTCTACATTGGTTCGTTAAGAAATGTTATATTATCTGACGTTGGTATTGCAACCATTATAACCTTTTTTTTTTGCAATTTGGTTTAATTGCTATAAGTATGTCGATTATTTTGCTGAACATGAAGATCCGGTAAATTTTTTATATTTTTAATTTTTTATATTTATATATATTAAAATTGGCCCAAAGTTTTGTGCAACTTTAATATTTTTATTTTAAAATAAAAATATATTTTTTAGATATTAGCTATTCAAATTTTCTATGGATTTTTATAAAATATTACTTTTCTAACCTCGTTTACTTTTTTCTTTATTTTATTTATTTATTTATATTAATATTACATACATAAATGTAATGCAATATTATTGAAGCATCGGCTACCAAGGTCATTATAGGTTTTTATACTATTATTAAAATATATACTAATATTATTTATTTTGTTTATATTATATACTATACATTTACATTATATTTGGTCGTAAAGAAAGGGGGTATGTAAAGAAAAAACACTTACTACCTGTGCAGGGATGGAACCCTCACTCCTTCGGTTAATACGCCACACGCCTACCCACTAGGCTACTAAAGCCCTTTTTCTTTTTTCTTTGAAAAGTACAATAACTATTTCTTTAAATTTTAATTGCATATTTATAGGCGAAATAATTAGAAAATCCTTTTAATCTTTTTTAAAGCTAATTTGAAAACTAATTTTATTTGTAGTTCTATTATTTTTCTTTTTTAATACTTCGGATTATCAGTTATTGCTCCTAAAGTATGTAAATGTAAAATTAATTTATTCAGGTATAAATAAGCTATCAGGTGAAACAGATGATAGAACATAATCATGAAAATTTTATAATGAACACGGAAAATAACAAATTTTTTTTACTAAAATAATCTTTTCAATATAAAAATATTGTACTTTGCATATATTTGTGTATGTGTTTATAATCTGTAGGTTTATATAGAATTGTATATATTTAGTGTTCATAATATTTATGTATTTATCTATTGAAGTAAAAACAAAATCCTTGTTAATCGGCCAACATGACACACCTTTTTCAGTATTGAAATTGCACAGTACTAACTGATATTGAAAAGAACAATAATAATATTACAGAGGGAACTGTTGTAATCAGACTGATCCATATTATATTATCTAATATGTTATAATATGTAATTAAAAAAAAGATTTTTAAATAATTTTTGTTAGTTTTTTTTTTGTGTAATAAAACTTTACATTGTTTTTATTTTTTGAAATAATTAGAAATTTAATTTTAATATTTAAAATTAAGTTAATTGCTTATATTATGTTTTATTTAAGTTTGCTATACAATTTTTTTTTGTACTTGTTCAAAGATTTGTTTAATAGTTTTGTGTTTATGTAAATATTATAGTAATTTAATTTTGGTTCATTAAATGAATTAAGACTTCATTTAAATTCGTTCATTTTTTCACTATTATAACAGACTTAATAAACATCTTATTGGCAATGTTATTAAAACAGAACGAACCTACCTTAGTAATCCTTTTAGTACTAGAACTATTTAAGTCTTTATATGTATTTTATTCTAAAAAATATTTTCGATGCTAGAACCTATAAAGTTGCTAATTATCCCACAAGTATTTTTAAAAGTTGGAAATTAACAAATTTGATCACAGAATTAATACAGGGGCAAAGATGTTGTTACTTCTTTAAAAAGTTAACGAAATTACTTTAAAGGCTGGGTGTTTAGTCACTTGGAAGCGAAAAAACACTGTACACTGGGTGTTTAATCACTTGGAAGCGAAAAAATGAAGAAACAATTAAATGCCTATAATAAAACTAACCATTTAAATTGCATATTTATAGGAGTGCTTTATTTGTAGTAAGCTCATAACATAAAGTTGTTAAAACTATAAAGGAAAAATATAACATTAAATTTAATATGGTAAATAATTTTATTAAAATTAATATATCTATTTGGCATAGAAACAGAAAAATAATTGCCGCAGAAATTATAAAGCGATTAAAAAGAAGTTCGAATGTGTTTGAAAAAATTATAAGTATGTCATATAAATAAAATTTATCATAGATAGATTCATATGATTTTATAATATTATAGCTGAACAAAATGCAGTTAGTTGTATTTTTCTGATTAAGCAATTGTTAAAGAAAGAAATATATCCATTATTCCATGGAATTAAGATACTACACTTTGATTTTAGTTATAAGGTCGAGAAGCGATACTCCATGGAAGGCAATAGAAATAAATATTTTAAAGTGGTTGAAAAAGAGAAAAAAAAAAAAACAAAGAAAGAAAAACATATAAAAGTGTTTATTTAACAAAGAATACGAGTACGAAAAAGAGTTATTAAATAATTACAATACTTTATAAGTATATACAATTATGAGGACGAAAAAATATATGAAATATTTTTTCATATATTCCCTTTTCCCTTTTCTCTTTCCGTTTTCCGTTTTCCGTTTTTTTTTTTGCGTTAATTTTTAAAAAAATGTTAACTTAATATTATACTAAGTATGCTTTTGCTTTACGAGTATATTGAACAAAACACATGAAAAAAAAAAATTAAATTGCTTTATTAGCTTAACTTTCCTTTTTTTTTTTTTTTCAAACAATCAATTCAACTTCAATTCGATTGCATTGACATACGTAAGTGGATTTTATATCTGATCATCAAAAAAGAATGAATCACTTAATGTTTGGTACACAGCGACAAAATAAAGTACATATAAATACATTTTTATTTAACAAGGAAGAATGAAAAGCAACAAAAAAAAAAATTAAAATAACGCCCGACACAATCAGAATTACATTGCAATTATTATAAAACTGTTATTGATATGAAAGAGATAACAACAATTTAAAGTACATATTTTTTTTTTTTTTTTAAATACTAGTTTAAAAAAATTAATTTTTGGTTCGTTAATAGAAAAAGAGTCCTCTGTCTATAAAATATACACATCATTTTTCTGAGTTTTGTACAAAAAATGATATTCAGAATGCTCTTGACATTATTATTAATAATAAGAATATAACTGTTATACAGAAATCCTGTTAGTTTCATGTAATTTGTTAATGATATATCTACATATCAGTACATAAATGGATATTTATATATTATATATATGTATATTGGTTGTAATAGTAGTTAACAAAAAAAAAAAAAAAAAAGAAGCAAAAATATATAAAACAGTATTTTAATTTTAACTAACAACTTTTTTTGTTTATAATAATGTGTTTTTTGTTTTTTGCATTTTTCTTTTGTTTCAATTTGATTACATTACATGAAATTGAAGGCTAGTCATAATAAAATTGCTTCATCATCACAGTTTCCATACACACATATATATATATATATATATTTAGATATTACTATTTTCTGTATCATCATTACCATCACTAGTAACACAATATTATTTTATTATTTTGAGAGTTATTCAACCAAAAAACAGATAAATTAAATAAAAAAATTTATATTTAATTACTTTTATCATAATGTTTTTCATACATTTTTAATTAGAACAACTAAAAGTTATTTTTAATCAGTAAATAGGGAATAATTTTAAAATTGAATCATTAAATTATATAAAGGAAAATTAATGTCTAGGAAAGGTTTCTAAGTTTTTTTATTTAAAAATAAAAACTTTGGGATATGAAAAAAAGAATCAATATCAGATCTAATCTATAGAGAAATTTTAAAATAATCTTCTGTGGCCTTGATGGTATGGATGGATAAGAGCATATAAAGTACGCTGTAAATACCCAAGAAGTGTGGGTTCGAGTCCCCCAAATGTCGTAAGGTTAATTCTCGTTTATATCAGTTACATCTGAGTAATTTACTTTCCTTCATATTTATATATATATTTATTTTTTTTTTCCTAAGGGAGGTGGGAATCCTCCAAAGATACCAAGAATTTCCCCTTGGTAGTCTCAGATTCTTACTGACTAAACCCACCTCCCCCTTTAGCCAATAAAGTGGGATGAAACCCTTACCTGCAAACGCAGTATATTGGCTAGGGAGTAGGAATAGGAAAGGATAGGAAAATGGATACGGAAACATTGAATTGGGAGTGGGACTGTAAGGAAACAATGAATCCGCCTATTATTATTATTTTGATAACAGTGACTAAAGCCGTCACAACAGTTATAACATGTAGTAGTAGTATATATATTACTACATGAGGTAATTATTGAAGGCAACCCCCACTGTCACTGTAGCGGCTGTTATTATTGGTATTAATATTCTTATTAATATTTTTATTATTTTACTACAGAGTCAGCGCCATCAGTGGATTACAACGTGCAGCAGTATATAACACCTTACTTACATGATATAACCAAAGATAGCCCCACTGTAGTAGTTATTATTATTACTATTATTATTGATATTATAATTATTGTTTTTATTATTATTACTATTATTATTATTATTGTTTTATTACTATTACTATTATTATTATAATTATTATTACTATTATTATTATTATTACTATTATTGTTATTATTATACTACAGAGTCAGCGCCATCAGTGGATTACAACGTGCAGCAGTATATAACACCTTACTTGCATGATATAACCAAAGATGGCTCCACTGTAGCAGCTATTATTATAATTATTGTTATTATTATTACTATTATTATTATTATTAATAGTATTATTATTGTTATTATTACTAATATTAATTATACGATATACATTATTACGATATAAAAGTACTACATATTTTTATTTATGACCTGACCGAGGTTTGAACCCAAGAGCCTTTGATTGAAAGGTTGGCGACTTAACCACTGCGCCATGGGTCAGATAAATCAGATATCAGGATATGGTAGAGGATAGTAAAGATATATGGATATGGATAGAGGATAGTAGTAGGATGTCAGATGTGGTAGAGGATAGTAAACTAGAAAAAGAAAAAAAACTTTACTTTACAGTTGAATTAGATTAATTGAACTACATAATTAGTTGTATTGTAAAACTTAATAAACAGGTTCATGTGATTAAATTAAAAGATATATAGACAATCTATAATCTATATCTTTATCATTTAATTGAGGATTATTCAATTAAACATTTTCTTGAATACGCATATAGCTTAAGTATGAATATATGATCATTGCATAGCTTTATGAAAAATGACAAAATGTATTAAAATAATCATTTTTTAGCATATACAAAGCAATACTTTGTTTTAACGATGTCAAAACTAAAGATCCAGTCCTTATTCTCAGGAGCATAAATGACACATTATTTGAATCGTTCCTATGTATTATAATCTCTATATTAAATTGTTGTAAGTTTTTCTTTTGTTTTAAAGCTTTCAAAAATCATTTGATAAAATTACTCATCAATGCTTGCTCAATCAAAAAGTATCATCTTTTGAATTGGAATATCATTGGAGAAAATGAAAAAAGTTTAAATGAAGTTATTTCCAAAATATTAAACTAAAAAAGGATATTTTACAAAAATTTTACCAAAATTTTTAAATGCAATATTGATTATATTGATTAATTTAATATTGATTTCAATTGTTATTTACTATATTAAAATTAAACAAAAAAAATTATTTCATATCAATTTAAATTTTTCTTTAAATCTATAGAGTAAATCGAAGAATTGAATTTCCATTTGATGACATATTCATAAAATCAAAATCTTTTTTTTTTTTTTTTTTAATTCCAAAGTCCTTTTTTTATACCCGTATGAACTATGTTCAAGGGTATAATAAAATTGCCATTACGTTTGTGACACCTTAAAGGAGTCGAGCTAGATATAGTGTCAAAGGTATGGATCCGGCTCAGAATTGAATTTTGAGTCGATTAACGTCCGTCCTTCCGCACGATAACTTAAAAAGTAAAGGAGCTAGGAAGCTGAAATTTTTTTTACGTCATTTATGCAAAATTTTTCATTTATTTAAATTCAGCTTTTTCGGCCGCCGGGTTCGAGTAGCTGACATACAACTTCTTTCCTTATATGGAAATAACTCAGTGCCTATTGAAGCTGGGTATCTGAATTTTATGAAAGGGTGTCGAGTTACATGCCAAAAACATTTGTAAACTTTAGTTGGTTTAGAGTAGCCGGTTTAGGCTTCTTGCACCTCTTGGAACTAATGAAGCTAGGCGCCTTAAATCTTACAAATGAAGATCAAGTTTTATGGCAACAACTTCTGTAAAATTTGGTTGGGCTGGTGCAATACATTTGTGTAGCTGTCATACAACTCTTCAATTTACATAAATATATAACGGCAGTTATAACGTCGGTACTAAAACATCTGAAATTGTTTAAAAGATGATCAATTTCATACGGGTATCCCAGAGTTGACACAGCTTACTCTACTGCACTCTTCCTCATTTAATTTTTTATTTGTTTGATTACAAAACATGTTCCATTCTATATCAAAACTTATAGACAACAAAAGATTATCATAATATTCTGTTTTTTTTTATTTTTTTTTTTTTGAAAATGATTTTATCCATATCATGTCAAAAAAATGTATTTATACGATCATATTGTATCCTTATATTGAATACAGAAAGTAAACAAAACAATATATATACATGTAATATATACAAAATGTACCACTAGTGAAAAATTTTAATAAATGAAAAAGGAAACAAAGTTCTGCTAAAGCCCAAATTTGAAACTCAAATCTGTGTTTTTTTTTCAGCAGTCATATGGTTTAAAACCGTGCTTTATTTAGTCAAAGAATATTATTATAAGAGGTCAAAACTACAGATAATTTAACAGATTGTTACCAAAAATGTTTTTTTTTTACATTGTTAAACTATTTTTGTGGGACATCCTATATACAAAAAAAAAAAATATCATATCAATGGAAAATATTTAATGAGTTGAGAATTTTTCTTTTTTGCATGTATTGAAACTTCAGGTTTTTTTTCTGTTTTGTATTAAAAATCCTATCAAACAAATTGACACATTGTTGCCAATGTTGATTAAATTTCCGCTTTTGAAAAGAACGAAATACTGGAGACAAAATTGAAATTTTGTACACGTGTATTTTGTTGTTTTAGTATTTTTATTTTTTGTTTTTCTTCAATTTTAGAATTCATTTTAGGAAAATTGTTTCGGAAATATTGGTTTCATTTTAATAATGTTTTTAAATTGTTAGAAATCTTGTTTTTGCAGACAAGTGTGTGTTTATTGTACCGGAAAAGTGTCATCAAAAATTGAATATGTATATATTATTATGTGTGTTCATTGTGTTATTTTGGAAATTTTTTTCTTAAATTGAACACGATTTTGATCAAATTTTATGTTATATCATGAAATCTTTAAACGATTCTTGATTAAATTCAATTAATGAAATTGGAAAATGTAATTTTTAAATTTTAATCTTTTCAAATATTTTTTGATTATGGAATTATCAAAAAATATTGTGCTTATTAAGGAATTTTTCTGGTTTTTTTATGTATTTTAAAAGATTAATAAACTGTTAAAAATAGATAATTAAATGGTAAAAGGGATATTAATGAAAAACTAAAATATATTTTTTAAGTTTATAATATTATAAATTTTCAAAAAATTTAAGAAATGGGCTTCTAATAGCAAGATTCGTTGCAAAGTTTTGGCGACATTTGATTATTTTTAATTGTACGAAGAATATATGTAACATTTTGCTGCCTTGTGACAAAATTTTGCTTTATAATTTGTTTGAAAAATAAATTATAGGTCTTTATATAATATTTACAGAGTTTTTCCTTTTTTACCAGTATTGTCGGGAATTTCGAAAGACATCAATAAAATTACGCACAAATTCTTGATATTAGAATTTTACTTAAGGTAGCAGCCACCTCCTTCTTAGGAAAAAGGTTTTTGTGTAGAGCTATAATGGGAAATCGTCGATTTGATAGATTCAAGAAAACTTAAAGGAAAACTTGCAAATGTTATTTTGGACTACAAACGATTGAAAATATATTGAAAGGAGTGTTTTGGAAAAATTTAAATTTTGAAATATCTAAATATAATATATGAAATATATAACTAAGGGTTTCCAAAATAAACACATATTTCCAAAACCTAAATATATTGAAAAATTTAATATAAATTATTATGGGAGCCTCGGTGGCCTAGTGGATAAGAGCGTATAAAATACGCTCTAAAGACCGAGGGAGTGTGGGGTTGAATCCCACACACGCCGTAATAGTTATTCCGCCTTACGACATTTACAGTCACGATTGAACAGGAAAGGCTGTGTAATTTCCTGTCCACATTTATGTGTGCAGAGAAATGCATTAAAAAAAAAAAAAAATTATTATGTTGAATTGAAATACTAAAGTTAAATAAAATATTTAATTTTTTTTTTTAATTTATACACTTTATAAGATTCCTTGGCATTGGACGAATTTAGATTCAATTAGATTCATTACAAATATATTATCCCTACTCCCTACCAAATATACTGCGTTCGCAGGTAAAGGTGTCATCCCATTATATTGGCTAAAGGGGGAGGTGGGTTTAGTCAGTAAGAATCTGACACCTCCAAGGGGGAAATTTTTGGTGTCCTTGGAGGATTCCCACCTTCCTTAGGAAAAAAAAAGTAGACCTACAAAAGGAAACGACTTAATCAAAAAGCATATCTACAAAATGAATTTTTAATTAAAACTTAGTTAAAAGAAAGAAATTAACTTTCAAATAGATCAGTAGAACCTCATGTGTACAGAATCTATTTCTTGTATTCTATTATTTCATATAAATTTTTTTGTAAAACCTTTATTCTTTCTACTTCTATTATTTTTGTGAAATTAATCTATGCTTTAATTCAATTAAACCATTTAATATTAAGAATTTAATTAATGAAAAATTAATGCTGAAACATATGTATGTATCATTTAATTAAAATAAATCTATAATAACAATTTAAAAAAAAAACAGTTGTCTCCACCACAGGACCGACCTCTATTATACTAAAAGTATAAAGCCAAAATTCATAGATTTTTTATATAATAATTTAAATATGTATGTACATATATCAAAGCAAAATAACTTCTAATAATGTAACATCATTTTTTTTATTCAATAACAATAATAACTAAGCAATGAATTAATTGTAAAAATATATATAAGTACAATCATTCATATATCCATTTACATTATGTAAGTATGTATGTACATGATTTTTTTTTTTCATTCAAAAATATTAGAAGCAAAAAATAATAAAAACTGTAAACAAATACAAAACAAACATAACATTAATATTGAATCTGCTAACAAAAGTTTTATAGTTTGAATTTTGCGTCATCAACAAGAGAATAATATTTATAGACATATAAATTTTTAGACATAAGAAAAAAACAAAAAAAATATTTTCATATAAATTCATATGGCGTGTTATCTTACCGTATGATCTTGAAAATTTTGTAAAGTTGCAGTTTTACATAACGATTTATTTAAATCCAAATTGCATATTGATTTATATAGCTAAAAACATGTTCTATCGTTGACGGTTTTAGATTGAGAAACCTATTTCAGATATACGCATAAGAAAAAACGGATTTTTCCAATTTTGAGGGGTGGCAATTCCTTAATGAGTATGCGCGAGTTATAAATGCACAACATTACTTTTCATAAGACCTATTCACATTTAAAATTTCATTGCTTCATCTTAGACGATTTATATTGTAACGTAAAAACGCACAGAAGAACAGAATAAAACTAAATTTTTCAAAATTATTTTTGAAAATGCACTAAAAATATATATATACGTATATTATATATGTATATAAAAGAAGAAACATATTTAAAATATACATATTTAATAAATATCTTAAAAAATTACTCAGTGAAATTATTTTCCAATAATTTGAGTTTCAAATTTTCCAAAAAAAACTTAAGTATGTACACACATATTTTTTTGTTATGGTGGTTTTTTGCTTCAGCATATTTTTCTATAATTCCTTTTAAGATTTTTCTTATGCTAAAGTAATGAGTAAAAGAGACAGATATTAAAGAATTCTCTTTAAATATATTTTTTTCATATGATTTGTTTTACAAATATTTTCGAAATAATTATTTTAGTTTTTGTTTTTGGAAAATTTGGAAAATCAAAGAAAAAATTTAATTTTTATAGCTTTTTATAATTTTATGAGGATTTTTTTTAAAAGGGGAATTATTTATAATATGTTTAACGAATTTTTAAAGGAATTTCTAGTAAAATTGTTTTGTTTTTGATTCAATTTTAATATTATATTGCCGATTAGAAATTAATAACTTTGCATTCAATCTTTTATTTCTTTAAAACTTTATGATATATCTATGATGATTACACGACGGTGGCTGAGAATAATTTTTAAATTTTTCGTTCAACGAACACTTCTATTTTACATTTTATAAGGGAATCTCAATGATGTTTTAAAGTCTATTTTCCAAATGGGCGCATTAAACTTAATTTTCAAGTTAATATAATATGAATAAATGGTTTAAAATCTCGGGTGGATCAACGAATTTCAAATTTATTTCAAAACCGTGTAATGATAAAAATTGTTTCCAAAAACTAGTATTAAAACAGGAAAACCTAATAACCTAACTATTATTAAGGATAAGTTGTATATCAACTATTATTGTAAATATTTTGAGAAAGGATAAATTGGATATATCAATAACATAACTGGGGCCTCGGTGGTCTAATGGGTAAGAGGGTATAAAATACGTTGTAAACACCGAGGAAGTATAGGTTCGGAACCCACACACATCATAAGAGTTATTCCACCTTACGACATTTACAGCCACGCCTGAACAGGAAAGGATGTGTAATTTCCTGTCCACATTTATATGGCAGAGAAATGCATTAGAAAAAAAAAAATTACATAACTTTTAATATTCTAACAAACTTTTATTTGATACTCCTTAAATTTACTAAATAGCCACTCTTCAAATTTTTACATTAAAGCTTCCTTACAACTTTTGATAATAGGACATGCTTCACCTAATATTGTAATTTATATGAAAATTCTTTACAAATAATCAATTTTCTAAGTATGTAAAAGGTTTTTTTTTTTATATTATCCTTTTTGTTTTGGTATTAAATTTTTTATATTATCGTTGTTAAATACGATTTAAATTAAAGTCATAATTTTTGTTACAAAAAAATATTTGCAGATCTTTTATTTTTGTGATTTTTGTTGGCTTTTATAACGAATTAATTTTCGCGGCTTATAATAAAATGCTATAAATATTTATAAATAATGGAATAATCAAAATATCCTAAAAATAAATGTATACCAAAGGTATAATACCTGAAAAAATTTTCATTTCCCTACTTTTAATTTTTCGTTTTTTTTTTTTATTGTATTTTTTACTTTGTCTTTAGGAAGAAATTTGAAGAGTAGTTTCTTGGTAGAAAATTTTGGTCAATTTGTTGTTTGAGTGGTTTTGTAGGTTTACACTCTATAAGTACCTAATGGATTGTTTTTTTGTTTTTTTTTTTTATAATTTCTTATATTATAGAAATAGTTTTCATAACAACAAACAAAACATCCAAAGTATTTATAAGAATCTTTTACGATTCCTTCAAGTTAATACAATGTTATTCCTTTAATACTGAAATTGATTTAAAATTTAATACTTAAGTTATAAAATAAAAAGAAGAAATGAAAAAGGTAATATGATTATTGATTAGATATAGTTAATTAGATAATCATGGATATTTTCTTAGAATAATTCAGAATCACAATAGTACCAACTTAATATAATAATTAACACAAATTGTAATTTTAGTATGCGAAATATATTTGATTCCGGAATCGGAGTTTACTATGGTATATCTAATAAAAAAATTTAATAAATAAATCTTTAATAACAATAAATTGAAATACCATAACCTAATTGTTTTTAATAAACTGAAAAATTTATCGAATGAAAATTTTATTTCTAAAATAATTATAATAATCTCAAGTAATCCTTCATTCATCTTTTTCCGCAAAATCAAACTGTACATTATATACTATGTATTATAAATCCCATCCTAAAATTTGATTGTAAAGTGTGTGGTTTTGGTTGGTTAGAGCCCAACACAATCCAAAGGTATTTCGCTCCTTTAAGTGACTTTCGATGTTTTCTACCGTCCCTCGTAAAACAAAAAAAAAAACATAAATTTGGAGTTCGTACACTATAAGAAGTTCAAGGACTTTGTCTCTGGACACAATTCAAGAACGAATTGACTCAGAACAAATTCGCATTTAATCACAATCGTAAAATTTAAAGTCAAAATTTGTATTTCTCATGTCCATTCCTTCCCTTATCCTATTTCTAAGTTAATATACTGTTCTGCAGTTGGATTTATTATCCCATTATACTAATTAGATGGAGTGGTGGTTATCCCAGTATACTAATTAATGGAGTGGAGTGGTAGGGTAAAAATTCCACACTACTAAGGAGACTTAGGTTTTCTTGGTGTCATTTGAAGATTTACACCTTCTGCAGGAACAAAGCAAAATGTTGAAAATACATTTTTTTGTCATTAAACTTATATATTGTTTAGCTGTCTGTTACTTCTTTCTTTGAAAACTTTACTAAATGAATTTTCCAAATATATTTCTGTATTATCTTTCAAGTTTATTTGCAAAATAGGTGAATTCGCCGACAAAAAAACAAAAAAAAAAGTGTATTAAATAAAAGTTGATTTTAAAATAAATTAACATGTTTTTTAACTAACTTTTGACACGAATTTTTAATGCAAATTAAGAGCAAATAACTGTCTGGAAAATTAAAAAAAAAATATACTTTCTATAATCTCGTTTTATTTTGAATTTTTGAATAGTAATCTTTAGATAACCAAACATATTTTTATTTTTTTATTTTATCACAATCAGATACTGGAAAACTAAACAAACATCATATTTGTTTACATTCTATCGTTTCTGTATAGCCAATATATAATACGTACAAAATTATCCCTGTACACATATATCTAAATATATTTATGTAATATGCAGATAGAAATTCCATTATGTGTAGTAAAAAAAAAAAAAAAATAAAAAAAAAAATAAAAACATGAAATTCGGTGAGGCTGAAAATGTTTTTCTATTTATTCCACCAAAAAAAAAAAAAAAAAAATGAATAATGAAATCACTGAGTCGGAAGTTGAATTTATAATAATTTTTCCTCTTCCTTCTGTTCCTGTATAATTTTTTTTTATTTTGCTTTAAACAGGATTTTCTGAAGGATTCTTCTGAATAAAATATCCTTTTCTATTTTGTGGTATATAAAAAAACAAAAAAAAAAAAAAATTTACGTATTTTTTCCTTATTTCTTTCTGTTTTATTTGGTACTGAAAAGTAAGGAAGTAAAAACGGATAACAAAACGGAAAAAGTGTAAAATAATAATAATAAAAGAAATCCAATGGAATTCTAGATCTTCTGGTATCCCATCCATGTGATGTAATTTTTTTTTTTTGGACCTATAAAAATTTTTGATTCTAATTTTTTATTAAAAATAATTTTTTTTTTTTCTTTAACATCTTCTTTCTATTATCATTTTTGGTTCTGTCTGATCTTTAAATAAATATAACCTAGATGTGATGATTGTTGATTTCTTTAAAACATGTTCAAAATTGAATTGATTTAAATTTCTTTAAATTTGAATATTTCATTTGAGCCATTATTTATAAGAAACATATGAAAGAACATAAAACAGAAATTTCGATTACTATAACGCCACTGCTTAACGTCACACTATAAAACGAATTCGAACCAGGGTCTCCGAACGAGAGATCAGAACTAGACTTGTATGCCTTCAAGCTGTTCGGTAACCATGGAAAATAATAGCGAATTATTCATTTTCAGTTACAGTATATTGTAATGACTGGCATTTTTTGGGGACTTCATATTCATGCTCCATTTTATTGGGAGAATACAAATAAATTTCAAATGTATTTAAAATTTTTAATTTGTGGGAGATTTTTTTTCAATTTTATTTAATTTAATTAATGGCACACCTATGAAATTTAATTTTGTGAAAATTTGTAAAGGTAAAAATATTTCAAGGACATTTATTAGTTTTTTTTTTTTTTTTTGTGAGAAACAAAAGAGAAAATGTTTATATTTAAAATTTTTGTTTGACCTTACTGAAAATTTTATATTACGCTAATATTTATAAAAATTTTTGTTTCAAAATGTATATATTTTTGTATCTAATATAAAATTCATTGTTTTATTCTATTTTTTTTAAGGTTTTAATATAGAAAAGTTTAATGTTCGAAATTTTTATAAAACTTTTGAATATTTTTAAAAAATAAAATTATTTAAATTTGTTTCACAATTTGTGTACTAAAGGAAAATAAAATAAAAAAATGAAAAAAGGATAAAAGAAAATGCCTACATACCAAGAATTCATAATAAAGTTATTTTTTTTTAAGGTTTTTCTAGTACAAATTATTACAAAAATAGAATGCAAGATATTATAATGACTTTACAACTTTTTACAACATTTTTTTAAAGTGTAAAATTTAAACTATATTTTTATTCCTTAAGCTTCTATTGAGAATATGACTGTAATTTACAGCTCATAATATCAGACTTACTCTTTAAATTCATTTGAAGTGATTCTTTTAAATAGTAAATATGTTTGAAGGCGTATGTATCTGCAATTATTTAATTTAATTGTTCTATATTAAATCGCTAAACGTCTTTATTATTTTCTATTTTACCAGGGAAATTTTTTATAGCATTGTGTCTTATATTATTTTCCCCTGGAACCTATTAATTGTATTTACTATACAATATCTTGTTTTTATAGAACAAGAAAAGGATATAAAAATTTTTTCAAGAAAAAATAAAAATATTTTCACTTACTGCACATTTTAGTACACATATACAATGTTATCGAGCTCCTCAAATTGAAATTACGATCACTTTATGTGCAAGAAAATTTCAAACATTGAAAAGTTTTCATTTTATTCAAGGGTTCAATATTAAAGAAAAATTTCCATTTCTTTTATCAAAAAAGATTTAAAATGTAAATTTGAAGAGGATGAAAATAAAGAAAAAAAGAAATGAAAAAAAAAAAAAAATATGTATATAGAGAAAAAATCAAAATCTTTTGTCGATTTTTTTTATTATGATGATGGGGTTATCCCTTAAAGCAATTCCAATGAAATGTTGAGTAATTTTTTTATTTTTTATTTCTGTTATCTTCTATCTCCTTCTTCTCTTTTGTTTTGTTTTTTTTTTTTTTGTGAATAGGTTGACAACTAGGACATATCCTTTTTTGAGTATTAAAGAAATATTATTCTTTTTTTATTTTGCTTTTTGTTTTTTTTTTGTTCAAACCACAATTAATAGACCTTGAATTAGATGAACTGGAAAAGTATGAAAAGAAGTTGGTTGAATTTTTAAAGAAAGTTCTTATACAACTTTGTTGTTGTTATAAACAAACATATAGAAATAAAATAGAAAATTTAAAAAGGATAAAAATAAGAAAAAGAAAAAAATCAAATTGAATGTAAAACAAGCAAACAAACTAATGTATTTATCTTGAATTATATTATGGGGCTACTTTAATGAGGCAGGTTCAAAGATTGTTTTTTAGGTCAATATAAAGTTTGTTTCTGTTGCTTCATTCAAACCTTTAAAATAACTTGTTTTGTGTCATTTTCTTCTTTATTATTTTGATTAGTATTTCTTTGTGGTTAAACATAAAAATATAGTATAAATGAATGATGAGGGAAGGAAAATTAAATGAAAAGAATTGGTAGTCAGTTGTGTAAAAAAAATAAATTGACCATTGGAAATTGAACTTTGCAGTACAATATTTTTACAAGTTTAAAACATATCTTTAAATCAATTTTCATTCAAAAGAGATTTTACTAGATTTTATTGAGTAAATTCCTTCGAAAACTTTGAGAACTTCATTATTTACTCTAAAAATCTAATAAAGGAATTTCAAGTTTTAAACTGTAAAATTATTTTTAAGAATAAAAATATCAATTTGGTGCTTAATATTTATAAAATATTGGTAGTGTTCCAAAAAATATCTAGCTTTTAAATATCTAGCTAAAGATATATACATATCAAAGAAAAAAAAAATCGTAATTCTTTTAACATACGCTTATCAATAAATATTTTAGAAAATTTTACAACCTATAAATCAATTTTACTAAAATAAAAAAATATAATTATACTTAAACTTAACCATCAATTAAAAAACTTAAATATTGATAAATTAGCCCAGTAACTTGTCCTTGGAGACAAATTAGGATTTTAAGCACCCACTCAATGGGGTATATTTGCGGGGTGAGTGCTTAAAATCCTAATTTCCTTTTTTTTTATTTCTTTATACGCATAAACAGTTTTTAGAATTTTCATTAAATACATATGTAGCTTTTCTATATTTCCGTCGTCAAATGTTTGGTTCACTGGATATTTTTTTATTGGTTTGTATTTTCAATTAATGTCACCACAATTTTATAAATAAGTAGCTTCTAAAAAATATAACAGCCCTATTATAGCTTTCGATACAGAGCTTACCGTACATACATACATAACATTTCATTTAATTATTTTTTAATATAATCTACATTCTGTTTTTGTACAGTAAAGAATCAGGTCACTTTAAAGAAAAAAAAAAAAAACAATAATATTATTTTTAAGTAAACGGTTTAAAGTAAAAAGTAGAGGGTAACCGGATTGAAAATTTTAATTTTAAGAATTTTTTTTAATAAAATATTGAAGAAAGGATATTATGCGGTTGTAAACAAGAAATAAAAAAAAAAGAAAAAAAAAAGGATTCAGGTTACAGGATTCACGGCAAATTATTCTTAATAACAAAATAAAAGAATTACAAATATTAGCACACAAACACATATCCATTTTTATTTAAAAAAAAAAAAAAAAAGAAAAAATAATCAAACAATTTTTATAGAGTCAAAAAAAACTTTATTTTTTCCATTTCAGTATCTTTAAGATTTCCTTTTTGATTTTCATTTTCGGTTTATTGTTGTTGAATGTTTGATGAAAGATTTGATTACATATCAGGCAATGCTCAAGGGGTTATAAAATGAGAAAGGAAATGTATGAATATAGTATAGTTACAACTGTATAATAAAGTTTACAATACATTTTTTTTTAAGGTTATTGTGTCAAATTTTGTTATTACAAATTTATATTAAGTATATATATATGTATATATTGTATATATATATATACATTTATGCAAGTATTATAACAATGAAGTTAATTTTGGATTGACATAAATAGATGACACAAATATACATAAGTATGTATATGTATTTGTTTTAACAAAAAAACAAAAAAAAAAAACATTTTATAACAAAATAAATAACACAAAAATTTTCCACTTTAAGGATTTTCAATCAAAATTTCCTTTCATTGATTATACCTAGTATACATGCATTAGGGTAAATGTGATTTTTTTTTTTTTTTTTGTGTTAAAATTTGCTCCACATTTTGTGTAAAAATAGTTTTTTTTTTTAGGTTAGAACAAAAAAAGGTTTTTTTTTTTGTCTTTTTTTAATTTGTAGGAAATTTTTTATTGATTTTCATTATTATTTTAGAATATAGAATAGCAATAGAAAAAGTGGAATGTGAAATTTTTGAAATTGGAAAATTTATTTAAAATTTTAATTTTAATTTGATATAAGTTTAAGATTAAGTTGGTCAAGTTGTTTGCGTTGTTGTCTTTCTTTTTTTTAAATTATTTTAAATATGTAAAGAATTAAAGAGTAATGTTGTAAATTTTTTTTTTTTTTAAAGTTAACAATTGAAGAAAGTTATAAAGTTTTTTAAGAATAAGAAAAATGAAATGGCAAGTGTTAGAAGTAAAAGAATTTCATTCTGATTCATATCGTTGGAATTAAGGTGCTGACCTTTCAATCGGATGATATTGAATTCAAACCCCTGTCAGATCATATAAAATAAAATTGGTGGTAATATAACTATAACAATAATAATAATATCAATACTGATAATAATAGCTGTTATAGTAAGTTGAGTTACCTGTTGTAGTTATCATCTCATTCAGGAAATTGTTATACTACTACATTTTGTAACTGATTATATGTTTCGTTAGCGAAATAGTAAAAATAGCATGAAAATTCATTGTTCCGATATGATTCCACTATAGCAAATTCAAAGTAGCTTAATTTTTTTTTCGTTCTTTCGGGAGTGTTTGTTCTGTTCAATACAATTGTATGTCTTCGAATTAAGTTTTTTTAATATTAAAGTTTAATATTATATAGATTTAGTTTTATGCTTTTAATATTTAAGGTATATGCTGAATATTAAAATAAGTTAGACTCATCTTGTGTATATATAAAAATATTTTGCAGTGATTAATGACAAGAATACGTATTTAATAATAATTTGATTGATGAGGGGTCGTATTTAGTATTTAGTAGGATAGTATTTATTGATTAAAATATTCTATTATGTTTAGAAAACAAATATTGTATTCCATTTTTCAATAAGTTAGAACGGTCATTACTTTAATTGAAATTGCAATGCAAGGCTATAAAACAAATATTCCTTCATTGCTTAATTTGTATGTCATTATATTAAAATTCTCGGTTACCTATTATAATACCTCTTTTAAGATTTAATTCTTTAGATTTTATCCTTACATAAAAAAAATAATAATAAGCCACTCAACTATGATTTTAACTCAGTTAATAGTTGAACTATTCATTATAAAAGTTTTATTTTTATCATTTATGACCAAAAAAAAAATACCAAGACCAACTACTGGTACAATGAATTTCATTTTTTTCAATTATCATTTACTTTAAATTAAAAAAAAAAGGTTAATAAAAATATCATACACTTTTTTTTAATGTTCTATTAACTTAATTAAGCTTTAAAAGAGTTAAATACATATTTTTAGTGTTTCTTAGAAAAATTTAAAGAAAAAGTTAAGTTTTTAATTGAAGCGTAACACTTTAAATTTAATTTTTTTACAATTTTTTTTCCCAAATGATATAACCTATTTTTTTAATCATCTTCATAAAATAAAAAAGAAATGAGATAATTTCTTTTTAGTACTAATTTTTAATTATATTCAATCCTCAAACAAGTTTAAAATACGAAAAAAAAAAAAAAAAAAAATTATAATTACATAAACTTTTCAAATAATTTTTAATAGCTGGTCACTCAGCTAATCGACATAATAATAAAAAATTATGTATTGGTTACAGTGGACCTAATTGTAGACACAAATTAACATTATAGTTTTTAAGTGTTTTTAAAACAAAATTTAACGATAGACTCTTTAAATAAATAAGATTTAATGACCATTAATCTAAAATAAAATAAGATATGTAATAATAAATGCTTTTAAAGGCACACATTTTCAAATTGACAAAGACAAAAGAAAGATATATTTGGTAGGATTGTTTATTTTTTTTTTTTTAAAAAAAAAAATTTATTTTTGATAGAATTTTTTATGTTAGAAATAATTGTGAGAATTCAAGAGACTCTTTCTTCAATTTTAAGGAAGCGCTATATAAAAACCGGTGACAAATGTAAAAATATAATATGGAACTTTTCATTTTTATGTCTTACTTAAGACAAATTTTCAAAAGAATTTAAATGTTCAAAAATTAGTTATTTAAGTGAATTTTCAATTTTTGAATCCTACCTAATAGCTCTTTAATGATATGAAAGTACAAACAATTTTTCTTAACTGTAAGATAAGAAATGTAACTTAAGCTAATTTTGAAAATTGCAAAGTTGATTTTTCAGAATTTCGTAAATGCAAAAGGACAAAAATGTGGAGCTACATAAAAAAGCCCTTCTTCTACAACATCTACAATTTTTAAATGAAACATAGATTGTTTAAAATTTCAGAAAACGGTGTAGAATTTTGGAAACAGACCGACGGCTGGATTAACTGAGTGAACTGATATTATTAAATCATTTTGACTATTTTGGAAATAATATTTTATACGGTTCATATTGATAAAAAAAAATGTAACAGATTAATTTCAATTCAATTCCATTTTCAATTTCATAATTTAAAAAAAAAATTTTTTCGAAAAGTTTTTCCTCATTATTTTGGCCAGTATAATTCTTTCATTATCTATATTTTTATTTACATTAGTATTGATTTAAAATTCAGCTCAATTAGTTAGTAGTACGGTAACCTACTAATAAAAATCCAATAAAATTACTTGAAACTCACATTAAAAAAATGATTTTATAACTTTTTTTTGTATGAAAACATATTTTTTTTTCTATCCTATAATTAAATTTTATAACTTATTTTATGAGACCAAAAAAAAAAAAAGGGATTTAACCTTATTTTTACTTAATCAATTTCTTGTTTGTCTGTGGAAAACCTGTCTGTCATAAATGATGATTGAGTTTTAAGAAAATTACAAAAAGAAAAAAAAAAGAGAAATATAATGAAAATTTTACAACCCATCTTGCTATCCCTTTTTTTTAATAAATGGTCATTGGCAGCTGTCATTGATAATTTTTGTATCATTTTCCTCAAATTTTCTTTTATATTTTTATTTTTGGTAATTTTTATTATAAAAATGTCAAATGATCAGAAAAAAAAAAAAATTTATTTCACCAGTTCTGTAATTATTTGTAGAAAAACCGTTAAATAATTTTTTTTTAATGATTGGGAAAACCAGATAATAATGAAATTTTCGCGGAATACTGTTCAGGATGAATTAATAATTACAGAAAATGTTTTGAAAAGTATAAATATAAAAAAAAAAAATATTTTTTTTTTACATGTTTTTAAAGAATTTATAATTTGTGATAATTATACTACTTTTCTTGTAATTAAGATGTAAAATGACGGTAAAAACATATAAAAATTTAAATGAATTACGTTTTTGTTAAGAAAAAAAAAAAATAATGAAGCGAAAAAAAAGGTTCAAAAATGATAAAAAGTCAATAAAATTATGGGAATTTTTCTTTTCTTAAAATAAAATTGAGATAAGGTGTAATAATAAAGTATTGCCTGTTTTTACTTTGGTTTAAATATCAAAACTTTAGTTTAAAGAGTTTTTGGAAGACCGAAAAACACAAAAATACACATTTTTTATAATACAAAAATTATGACTTAATAATAATTGTCTCATTTTTCCGTTTTATTCAAGGCTTACGTTTACGAACACAAAAAGATGAGTGTTGATTGTTAGCCATAACATATACTCTTTATATTTGTATTCCACCTATTTTTTTTATAATGTTCTTGTTCTTCGATTCTATACCATTATTTGGTTTTTCACTGAATTGACTTTTTTCTATTTTTCCTTTCGGTTTATTTGTATGTTCCTTAAATAACTCGATTTCATCGTATGTTTTATATAGTTTTTACGTTTTCACTCTTCTAATGAGAAATGTTGTGTATTAAAAATTTTTGGTTAACGTCCTAACGTGGAAGACGTTTTGATAAATTTGCTTTATAAAAGCATTGTGTAACAATAAACGTATAGAAATGAAGTATCTTCCGAACTGCGAAATGTTTATATCAGTAGAGGGAAGTGTTTTTGAAAAGTTTTTTAATTTTAGTTTTCAGATGTTCAGATATTTTATAGACCGCAAATTTTTAAAACTTGTATTAGTTATAATGACTATAGTGAACTAGAGTACCGTACTACGGTACAATTTATAATGAACATTTTTTTTAAGTCTTTTAGCTATTAATTGTTAGAAGAAAAAATAATCTAGGGTATCCAGGGTAAGCACAATGGTCCTAAATTGTCCTATGTGCGCATCTGTAGCCTCGTTTCACTCGTACGTACCTCATTAGCTATATTTTTTTTAGATTCTTTACTTTTAAAATAGAAATTTTAAAGAGGACTTGTATAGTATATTATAATAGCAACACTATAGTTTTATATATGCATCTATTTTATATAATTCATATTGTAATTTTACATGATCCTAAAAAATATATAAAAGATATTAAAACATTAACAAATATATATCACCTGAATGATATTTTTCAAATTCTTAAGTATTTGATGACTAAAACGTATAATCCAAAAATTCTTTAATTTTGTATTTAGAAATAAAAAAATATGAGTATTTTTTGTACATCTCTCTGAATAACACATTTTTAAAGAATATTTTTAAAGCTTTGTAAAGATAAAAAATGGAAGTTTAAAACTTAGAACCTTCCAGAGAACGATTTTAAAGATTACAAGATAATATTTTAAAAGAAAAAAAATTCCTATATCATAAATGTTGTTGCATTTATCTATGACATTCATAAATTTACACTCTAATGATTTTCTACGTTATTTTTAGTTTTTTTTTTTTTGAAATTTTCTCGTTACGGTTGGAAAAAATGGAAAACTTAAAAAAAAGAGCGGAGAAAAAACCATAAAAGATAAATTTATTCACGTCCATCTAAAAATATACTGATGTACCGCAGCTTAAGGGATATTACTTAACTAAAGAACAAAAACAAACAAAAGAGCTGACACTTACACGTGCTGCAATAGAATCCTTAGAATGCAGTACTTTAAGTGTTTTTTTTTTTTTTTTAAATTAATGAAGCAACAATATTATCTTAGACCACGGTAATCGTCATGAAGAACTATTACTGTCATTACCAAACTAAGTAATTTCTAGAATTTTGTTAATTGTCTTGTCTAATAAATCAGGACATGCTCTATATTTTTTTTTTCTTTTTTTTTTTTTTTGTCTTGTTCTTCTTTTAACCGTCATGAATTAATTATTTTCTAATTATTACCCTAGTTGGATGTCCTTTACTGTCCTTTATTGTCCTTTGATTATTTTTTTTTTTTTTTTGTGCTTCTATGGTAGAATAAATTTAGCATTACGAAAATTTTGCATAGAGCTGAGGAAATCGGAAGTAATTAGAGTAATTGTATAATAAAGAAAATAACTTTTAATGAAAGTAAAGAAAGAAAATAAAAAATTGGATTAGGTTTTGTGTAATGAAATTCAATAATTTAATAACAAACTGCAAAAATGAATTTTACAAAATTATAAAAGAAAGCGGGAAAATAAAGTTTTAAAGTTTCATAATAAAAAAACTTTTAATTTTTGAGTAAGTAATTAATATTTTACTGAAATTCTTGTGAAAATTGAAATTTATTTAAAACGAAGAAAGAGTGCAGTAGAGTAGACTATGTTAACTCTGGGATATCCGTATGAACGTAATATATCCTGTTTTTATATAACTTGATCATCTTTTAAACAATTTTAGATGTGGTAGTACCGACGTTATAACTACCGAGATATATTTATGTAAATTGTGGAGTTCTATGACAGCTACCAAAATCTATTGCACCAGCACAACCAAATTTTACAGAAGTTGTTGCCATAAAAACTTGATCTTCATTTGCAAGATTGCAGACGCCTAGCTTTATTAAGTTCCAAGAGGTGCAAGAAGCCTGAACCGGTTGCTTTAGATCAACAAAATTTTACAAAAATTGTTGGCATGTAACTCGACACCACTTCACAAAATTTCAGATACCTAGCTTCAATAAACACTGAGTTATTTTCATTTAAACAGATAAGTTATATGGCAGCTACCCTAACCCATCGCTCCACCACAACCAAATTTTATATGTGCTGTTGGCCTATAACTCGACACGATTTTGCAAAATTTGAGACACCTAGCTTCAATAGATACTGAGTTATTTCCATATAAAAAAAAAAGTTGTATGGCAGCTACTCGAACCCGGCGGCCAATAAAACTGGATTTAAATAGCAAAACTAACAATTTTGCAAATGACGTAAACAATTTTTTAGCTTCCTAGCTCCTTTATTTTTTGAGTTATCGTGCGGACGGACGGATGGAATGACGTATATGGCTTAATCGACTCAGAATTTGATCCTGAGCCGATCCATACCTTTAACACTATATCTAGTTCGACTCCTTTAATGTGTCACAAACGTAATGGCAAATTTAGTATACCCTTGAATATAGTTGATACGGGTATAAAAAAGTTTATAAATATATTTTTGATTAAAATTTTTAATTTATTGACATTTAAAAGACATAATTATTTCACTTCATTTTTCTTAAACCTATTTTCTCCCTAACAGGGCCAATATTATGAATACATTATCTAGTAAAGTATAACGGTTTAAAATTTATCTAAATTATAGGTGTCGGTTATTTCTCCATGGGCCATAGTAATATTTTCAACCATTTAAAAGAGCCTAAGTATATTAGTTATATTATTTTTATATTTTTCGATACTCTAGAATCTAGATTGAATCGAAGATGATATAATTTATATTTATAGTAATAAATGATCGACCTACAATAAAGTATTTTCTCAAAGAATAATATAAGCACAATATAATACTTTTGATTTTTTGGAAACGTGGAAACTATTGTACAACTTAAGTAACAATAGAAGATATTGTGCAAGGAAATTTAATAAAAAATTGACAATCAACTAAAAATTTAACGAATAAAGCCATAATGAAACCCAAGTGAGCTCTTCTAACTTTTGCTCTAAAAAAAGAAAATTACTCAATAGTTGAATTAAATAATATAAACCTGTGTTGCAAATATAGACAGTGAAAACATTATAGAATTCTCTTAAACTGACTGATTATTGTAAACACATAAAGGCATATTACGTCTAAACACACATTATGTCTTTATTTAGCTAACGATATTACGAACAGTTACAAATCTTTCTGGATATGTAAAAATCAGTCAATTAAGTAAAAAATTTATAAATAAATTCTATAAAAAAAAAAAATAATGTCAATTAGAAGTGAAAAATATTTCATAAGATTGATGAATTCATTCACGTCTGGACACTTTCCAAATATTTTTTTAATTGGAAGGTTTTGTTTTCCTTAAGTGAGGTAAACTTACAAAGACACTAAAAATACGCCCAATGGTAGAGTCAGAATTCTGATTGACTAAATCGACTCCCATCCTTCAGCTAATATAATTAAATGAAACTCCTAATTGCTAACAAAGACTGGAAAGTAGGAACCGTAAAGGATAGGACAGAAATTCGGAAATCTTTAATTCGCAAATAAGACTGTAAAGGAATAATGAGGCCGCCTTTTATTATTACTATATATGTATTTCTTTATCAGCGACGAAACTAACAACACTTACATCGTGCAATAGTATATAACACCTGCATATATGCATGAGGTAATAATTGAATACAATTCCACTGTAACAGCTATTTTTATTAGTATTATTAGTATAATAATACTAATAAATACAAATTTTGAAGGTAAAAGTTTATACTTTTACATCTGTAAATGACACTTTTGTGAATTCTCAGTTAAAATTGAGGAAATTGTCTGTTAATATTTTAAAATTTTCTTTAATGCTTAATTAAAAAAAAAAAATTAAAAATTTTGTTTTAAAAATGTACGTTTATAAAAATCATAATAGTTACTATTGTGCCTTGTTTAAATAAAAATTTTAGTGGCATTTAAACTATTTATTATTGTGATGACTTAATTTGATTATTTAAAACTTAATTTTACTTGAAACAAAAAAGTTCGATGCAAACAAACGTAAATAAATTAATATAAATAATCTTTAAACTTTAAAATTTAAAAACAAAATATATCTAAAAAAAAAATTTAAATCATTAACCACGTAATTTTATAAAATTTTTTTTTTTTTTTTAATTATATAATACTGTTAATTAATTATTGAATATTTTTAATTAAACATTTTTGTGTATATTTACAGTATTTATTAGTAATGATGTACCCTAAGGCTATCTTCTTTGAATATTAATTTATTGTATTGGCAATCAATAAATTCAATAAAAATTAGATTTAACAATTTGCGGCACCCATCACGTATTTTATTTATTAATAGGTAAATTCGGAGGTCGGTAGTCTAATGAAATAGATTTCTCCCTTTCTTATTTATTATTAAAATTTTTGAATAGAGTCATTGAATTTTATAATGATATTTTTGTTTTAGATGTAAATAATGAAATTAAAGTTATGACATTTAATATTTTGTACAGATAGGTGAGAAATATATTGTTTATTATATACATATGTATTTATATTTATATATAAATTTGTATATACATATGTAAATTTGAGTTAACAAGCTAACAAGCTAAAAAGTTAAAATATTATGATTATGGAATATGGCATCAAAAATGAGTCATATAATTGAATATTTATTTGAAAAGTGCAAATTTTAATGTCGGAATATAAAAAATACCAGTATATCAATATAAAAAATACCAAATATCTCCGTTTACCTCTAATTGTAGGTATTTGGCCCTCTTTGACTTGTGGGTACTTGGTATAAATTGCAATTACGTTTAAACTTCATATTACTTACCATATTCTGCAATAATATAAACTATATAGTGGGTTTTGCATGATTTTATTTTAAAAATCAAATAACATTTTTCTTTTTTACTTTTATTATTTTGAAGTGTTGGTTTAGTTCTGGCTACGTTCAGTACATTATTACGAAAGATTTATGTGTCAGTTTTTACGTAAAAATGACATTTGAATTGCATGCATATTTTAATTCTCGTTTATCTAATAATTTTCTTAACCTAGAGTTAGACGAAAATAGATACAAAAAAATTACATATTACTAGATATTACATTAATAAATCTGTATGGGGTTTCGGTGGCCTAGTGGGTAAGAGCGTATAAAATATGCTGTAAACACCGAGGAAGTGTGGGTTCGAATTCCACACACGTCGTAAGAGTTATTCCCCCTTACGATATTTACAGTCACGCCTGAACAGAAAAGACTGTGTAATTTCCTGTCCACATATTTATGTGACAGAGAAATCCATTAAAAAAATAAATAAAATAAAATAAAATAAATATGTATGTATGTTATATCATTCATTATATTTAATTTAATATGTTGAATGTTGGTTTGTTAAAGTAATATTATTATTTTGTAAATCGAGTTTTTGTTTTATAAAATCTTTATTACTGTTTATTAAAATTTAAAACTTCTAGTTTAATTTTATTTTTCTCATATTTAATTTTAAATAAATAAATAAATTCAACCTTTAAAAACATGAAATTAAACAAACATATTATTTTCAAAAGTAAAATGTTTTTTGGTTAAAAATTAAGTATACTAAACAAATTCAAGTTGTAAGTGAGGGTGTAAGTTTTTTTGTACTTTTAAATGTAAAAAAATTTGAAAAAGAATTTTAATTAAACAATGCAGAATGTAAACCAACGGTTTTTAAAAGCGCACATTTCCAAAAAATAATAAAACTGTTTAGAATTGTAACTTGCACCAAAATTTGAAAATTTCATATAAGAAAAATTATGAAAGACTTTTTTAAAATTTTCGCGGGCTGTAAGCCCGGAACCCTATATAAATGAGAAAAACTGTTAACACACGTAAAATTATATTATTGAACCTTTAATTTTCATGTCTTGCCGAAGAATGTTTACAGGCATCTAAAAATACAAATTTTTAATTTTTGAACCCTAATAGCTCTTAAACAGGGGGCGCTATAAAAAAAATTTCTGATGAAACGAATACGAATTCTAAAGATTCTTTCTTTGCTCAAAATTTCAAGTCTATATCTAAACGCGTGCCGGAGTTATGAAGATAGAAAAATCATACAAAATTTGGTTTTCACATAACGGTAAATTTAAATACTAAATTTAAAATAATTCTACAATTTTGGTATTGATTATCTATGTTTCCTCAGATTGGTTCTTTATTCAGATGGTTCAAAATTCAGACAAATTCAATTTATTCGGAAAAATCAAAATTCAGATAATTTAATATTCGCAAACAATTTAAAATTTAGAAATTTCTAAATTCGGGAAAAAAAAATCTGGGTATCGGAATTCTTACTTTTTTAGCATTTTCTATAATTTATAACATTTATGACGCTTTACTGAAAAAAAATCTAATTACACCGATTTAGAATTTAAATTTTTGTGGAAAAAATCCGAATATTACAAAATACTGCAAACCAAAAATACCGCGCTTAAATTTAGTGGACAAAAACGCGAATTCTTTAATGCTAAAATATATACATATGTAAAAAATAATTAGAGGGGTATTTGAAGTTGGTTACGAAATTAGGGTTTATATAATTAGTTTAACGGGGGTTTGAAGGCGACAGCCCCACTATCTGAATTAAACGAAAAATTAAAATCTGCATTTTGTCTGAATATTTGTATGAATTTTAAATATCTGAATTTTAAGTTGTCTGAATTCGGAATTGTTTGAATGGATTTATTTGCAGTTTGATTGCCCGAATTATGATAAATTTACATTTTCTAAATACTATAAATAAACCCCATTTGGTTTTGTAAATTTTTTTTAGTGACATTTTAATAAAATTAATATGTACATACATATATATATGTACATATATGTAATTTATTGTGTATATTATTTTATATTGTTATTTTTTTCGATTTTGTTATAAACTTTTGGAAGTTTATTTCCATCTAGTATTCTGTCAGACCATTTTTTTTTTTTTGTTTTTTAACTACTAGTATAACAAATTCTTTACTACTGTCAAAATTTACATAAATAAATAACTGTTAAATTAATAAAAAATAAACTGTTTTTTAATTTTTTATTTAAGTGGATACATGTATTTTATTTCATTTGTTTTTTTTTTTTAATTTTGTAGTGACATTATTATTTTTTATTTCAACAAACTTTATGATGGTTATTTTTTTTTATTTTTCTTTTACAAAATAATGAATTAATAGTTAATGAAATATTTATTTACTTTTTGTTATAGGTAGGTTGAAAAACTTATTTAATATATAAAAATTTTTTTATTAAACTATAATAAACTTAATCAAAAATTAAAAATAAATTCTTTAAAATATACTAGAGACTTGTTTTTTTGTTTTTTTTTTTTTTATAATAATAAATTCAAAACCACAATCACATAAATAACCGCATTAAAATTAAGAAATTAGTTGCTGTCAAAATTTTTGTTGCTTGTATTTTACAAAATCGCAAAAATATTTGACAAGAAGATTTGCGATCTAAAAGTAAAACCATTGTTTTTTTTTTAACCACTGTAAGTTGCCATTAATCGTGCCCAGTCTTTTGGATAATTTTTTTGAATATATGCTAATGTTTTTTGAATTTGTCGTTTTTCTGTAGCAGTACATTTTGGACAAGCACCACGTAATACAAGTGGAGCTAAACCTAAGTAGACAAAAAAATTCAAACATTAATAGGTACAATAAATATAATTCAATACAAAAGTGTCAAATAAAAAATCAAAATGACACATACAAACATATTTTGAATTCGATTCTATACGTTAATATGTATTAGATTAATCTTTATTTGTTAAATTCTCATATTATTTCAATAATATGTATTACACTTTGAATATTATAATTAAATTTTAGATAAATAAATAAATTTTACTCATTTTATAAATATAAATTTTATATTATCTGTTATGTACATAATATGTACATATGTATACAAGATTTATGAATCTTTAATTACTTACTTTTAAGACGTCTACCAACTGGATCACATGCACCTTGTCCTAATGCACATTTTATTTGTCTTGTCAAATATCTTTTATCCATTAATAATTTATCTAAATCTGTATCAGAGATACCAGGTGATAAACCACCACCTCCACTACCACCAGATTGTTGTTGTTTTTCTTTTTGTTCAACTTTAATCACAGATTTATCAATTTCTGTTTTTTGTTCCTGTTCATTTTCAAATTCACCTTCAACTTCTGTATCACATAAATTTAATTTTATGCATACAATTAATAATAAAAATATACTAATTTTAATTTTTTGATTCATCTTTCTATAATAATTTTTAATTTATTTAATTTTGTTTAACGTTAATAAATTTTTTCCGTAACAAACAATATTTGTTTTTTTTTTTTTTTATTCCGAAATCTCGTACACCTATATACGATATCAAATAATATTAATAATAAAAAAAATAACTGAATTTACGGGAATTTCTATACTGTAAACGCGTGCCGTTATGTGGTTTTTACTTGACTGAAGTAAAATATTGAAAAAAATCAAAAATTTAAGATAAAAATTATACTTTTTTTTTTATATTCGAATATTGCGATTATTGTTTCTACTGTTACTACCACCAATGCTTAAAATACTTCTACTCGTATAGATACTACTACTTTTCTATTATACTAGTACTACTACTGCTAATTTTGGTTACTGTGTTTATGCTGTATTATGTATACTGTCAAAATATACAAGCTATAAGGTAGTAGGTACTGATTTACTTACTGGCAAAAAAAAGTTTTTATACAGAAAATACACGATTTATAAAGAAAAAAAAAAACAATAATTCATTGACGATTAAATAGCAGACCATTAAATGAACTACGGAGCTGTCTTTTATTTACAACAAAAAATTTTAAAAAAAGAGACATTATCTAGAAGTAATATAGTTGATCTGGATTATTCTAGGATATATTTGATAATTATTAATTAAATTCTTTTATTTAAATTTATTATTCATTTTTTTGTTTTTTTTTTTTTAAATTAAATTTAAATATGGAAAAATAAAAGCAAATTAACAATTTATTTAAACTTTAAAGATACAAAACAATATGAATATTGAAAGAAAAATTAATGGAAAACTGCTGTATCTTTAGAAGCTAATTTATTTCGGTTATTTGACAGAGAACAATTTTGTAAATAATGCCCCCTTATATTAATATTCTTATATGGGGTCGATACCATAATAAATTATACTAATTCATATTCTTCAATTTGTTTTTTATTATACAAATTATTCTATTAAAATTTAAAATAAGAAAAACTACAGTTAAGGAATATTAATATGTTACAGACAATTATTACTTGGCATTTTATTCAAAGATAAACGTATAAACGTATAAAACTAAGTTTTTCTAATGGAATTTAGGAAAGAAATATTTATAGTATACATTTTTGATATGTAATAAAAAAATATGTATAACTACTTCTTCTGTTTATACTATATGTACATCGGCTTTTAACTTAATTACCTTAGTGTTAATTTCTAATATTTTCCTTTAGTATAAAATCCAAAAATTCATTTAGTTCTGAATCAATAATATTGTAAAAACTTAAGTAGTTAATTACTGAAATTAATTCAGATTTTTTTTGTAAATTTATAGAAAAGTAAAAAGCATAACTTTTCAATTAACGGCCTTATGCTAAAAATAGAATTACGGTGGTAAGCTGTAATAATTGACAAATTTATGAATTAGAATGTTGTTGTTTCTTAAAAATATTTTATCAAGTCATTTTTCGAAGATAGTTTTACGTACGATAACTGATCTAAAATTAACAGGTTTAGAAGTATGTATTTAAAATTAAAAACGTATTATATCCAAATTGTGAAGAAATTATGACTCGTGAACAATTAAATCACCGACTTCGAAATATTTTAAACTTTAGATTAAACTTTTTCCGGCGAGATAAACCAAAAAAAATGATGATGTATGATAATTTGAAACTCTTTAGTCATTATCAAATGTTTCTAAACTAAAATTAAAAAAAAAAAAAAAAATAAACTTTATTGTACGTTCTGTTTTCGCACTAAATTGGTATTTTTTTTTTAAGTATTAAATTTACTAAATTAAATAGAAGCATTTTTAAAAACAGCTTGATGAAAACATAAATGAGGAACACAAATTCATTATTTATGAATTTAAATCTATTAAATGAATTTTGAAATTCATAATACTTTAACAAATTTCTTTTCTATAAAATATTAACAAAATTATGTCGAACAGGTAAATATAATATCAAATGAAAGTGAAAGGTATATACGTATAAGTGTATGTACGTATGTAAAATATATAATGGTATCGTATCGTATTGCATTAAGATTTAATAGTAAAAATAAAATAAACAATAAAACAAAAAAAAAAAAAAACGTATAACGTAACTTTAAATTTTTGTTACGCGATAATCAAATCATTTTTGTTAAGGTAAAAAAAACTGGGTTTTGCAAATAATTGAAATAGGATTGATTATGATTATTGGCCTGGTCTGGTGGCATGGTCTGTTCAGTTAATAAACTCTGATGATATTGATGATGATTGTTACTATTTTTATTTTATTCAATTAGTTACCTGTATTTGATTTATTTTTTTTATTTTTTAATGTACTTACCTGGTAAAATCTGGGTATTCCGTACTCATACATTAAAAAGATTGATGAATGCAATTTTTTTTTTTTTTAATGTTATTTCCAGTTAAATGTAGATTGAATCGTTAAAGATTGGTGGCTCTCGCTCATAATTAATTTTCCTTTCTTCATTGTATTCCGTCGTAATTTACACAGTACATAATATTATATCTACATATGTATATATTTTTTTATAGATTTTTTTTTTCGAGAATTCATTTAGTATTGAACCAGTTTTTGTGGTTGATATTTTTTTTAGTAGGTTATACTTATGACGATAGCAATTATGAGTGGTTATATCATAAAAATTCGTAGAAATACAAAAGCGAGCGACAAGATATACACAAAAAAAAAACAAATAAAAAAGGAAATACCGTAAAAATTGATAGACAATTAAATGTATGAAACCAGGTCACAGATGGTAGGGATGTCGCTGCTGTTAGTTGACTGTTACATACATATATAAGTTGTCAACAGCACATCATTTTATTGTCATTTGTTGGGAATTTTTTGTTTTTTTATTTCTGATGAAGTCTGAAGGCAAATAAGAGTGGTAACAAAAAATTGTAATGATAAAAAAATACTTAAAGCAAATTAAATGTTTTGAAGTATGTATACATGATGTAATTGTATTCATGGAAGTATTTTTTATATTTAAGTGTATATATCTGTAGTAGATATTCATTGGTGATTTTTTTTTTCTTAAGTTTAATGATTGCTAATTGAAGTTATCTGGATTTAAAAACATCCGGTTAAGTGTGAAGAATTAAAAAAATTTTTTTTTCGGTAAAATTTTTGTATTGTTAGATTTTTCAGTTTAAAGTGAGACTTTATTGATTTTTAAATTATAATCAGTACCTACTAAATATATTTATCTAATACATTATAAGGTTTTCATCAGTTTTATTAATTTACGAAAAAATCGTTTCGATTAAATTAATTAAAAATTAGTATCAGACTTTATTTTTAAGAATATATAAAAAGCATTAGACTTTACTAATCTCTTATTTAAAATCTCCAGATCAGGTTAAATATACACATTTTCTAAATAAAAATGATTCATACTTGAGGTGTGTATATAATTGGTATTCCTTCAAAATATATTCGATTATTGATTTAATTATATATTCGCTTTAGATATATATATACATGTATATATGTATATATGTATATATTCGATCATAAAATATAAATATTTGCTTATATCCATATAAAATATTTGGATATAATATTTTAATAGAGTTAATATAAAACATTTGAATATGGATGCAAAACAAACTTAGTTAATTAATTTTATGTTAGAATAAGTGGTCAGAGATTAAATCTAAAATATTTTTGATTAATGTTTTGTATCTAGAATCTAGAGTAATTTTTAAGAAACTGTTTTATCGTATAGTAGATGCTGATTAGAATTTAAAAGTGTTGATCATTGTAAAGTATATAAGGAAATTAAAACAATCATCAAATAGTTTAAAAAACAGAACATAATAAGTAAAACAAAATTTATATGCATTAGTAACCAGTTAGTAGATACATTAAATATCTAACAATACATGAAGTAAGTATAAAAGTTCTGCTGCGGATTGGAAACATTTTTAGTGGGAAGAAAACTAAATAAAAAAAAATTATTTTTAATTATAATCAAATTTTATATTTTTTTAATTATAATCATAAAATTTTATTCATTAGTTGCAAATATTAGAAAATTTGGCTCGAACATTAAATATAATATGGTAAATCTTTCAAAAGAATCACTTTATCGAATTTAATCACTTCAAGAGTCTTTTCAATTTCCTTGATTATTTATATAGAATTTTTTTTTTATTTTTAAAATTTATTATATTAGTTTAGAGATTATAAAATAAATCTATATCTAAAAAAAAAATAACGTGATGGAGCAACAATTAAAATCTGGATTATCTTATACGAAAGAATTAAATATACTATTTAATAAACTTACTGAGAGAGGTAAAATAACATTAGAATTTATTTAAAGGAAGATTTAATAAAACATAAATTAAATCAGTTAAAATAAAACTTAACTTAAACGATAGATAAACAATTGGTTTAATATATTGAAATTTAAAGTATACTTTCATAAGTTTGAATCCCACAGAATTGTTTTGGCTTTAATATGTTATTTATTGACCGTTTTATTGCAGTTTTCTTAAAGTCTTTCGTTATTAAATAATTGTATATATAAAGTACTTGTAAGTTAAATATAAAAAATAGTAAATAAATAATTTGCATAAATTTTATTTATTTATTTTTTCATAAAATTGAACTTATATTTTTTATAAAATCTAATGCTATACTTAAGTCTAATGCAACAAATAATAATTTAAAACAAAGTTTTTTCGTTTTATTTACAAGGTCCTATTAAATAATGTACATCTATATTATTAAGTTCTTAAAGTGTAATTATGACTATCAGTTTGAAATATTGCAGCAGTGATTTTTAATTTTAATTACATTTTATTTTTTTATAACTAATTTTAATTATTTTAAATGAAACAAAGTTTATTATATGGCATAACATAATGTTTCTTTCTTTAGAATCATTTAAATTTTAAAAATCCAGTAATTGGATTAAGTTCAGATTATATTTTAACCCTAACTATGACTAAAAATTTCATTAATTTTGAACTATTTAAAACAAACAGGTCCAACTTCAAAACCAAATGCTTGATTTGGTCTTCCATAATCCACAGGATAAAAATCTATTAATGGTAGATGATGTAAACGATTAGTTTTAATTTCTAAAAGCGTGTGACTTTTAGAGTTTCCCGTCTAAAAAAATAAGAAAAAATTTTTTTTTTACATTTATAGGTACTATAAAAAATGAGTTTGTACCTTGCATCCATCAAATAAAACCATTGGTTTAATAAATGTTCCATCATAAATAATTTCAACTTCATTTTCACCCATTAATTTAATTGAATTATCGTATGTGCCAGATTTACTATCGTACCAGACTACACTATTTATACAATTTATAGTAAAATTTTGGTAACCTTCTTTTGCTAATAAACGTAAAAATGTCATTTGTACTGATCCAATTGATTCGTATGTAAATTTAAAACCTCCTCGTAAATTTGAAAACCATTCTAAATTTTCATTTTCCTTACGCCATGGTATTGTTGGCATTTTGGAACTATGAATATCTGGATATATACATGTTTCACCTTCGGCTGTCATATTACAATAAACATAAATTGCATCATCTGGCATTCCTAAATTTGGATCAATCCAATACCAACCATCTTCAAATTTGGGATGAGCAAAATATAAATCTTTACAGGTTCTTGATGGATTCTCGCGTACACCTATAGGTTTTCTTATACGATCTAACTCCTGTCGCATCGAATAAATCGAACTGTACATGTCAACAAATTTCGTCCCAATTTCATCCTTTCGTTTTTGGTTCTTTTTCTTTGGTCTTGATGATGTTGTATATATATCTTGCATTGGAATACCCATCAATTCGTTAATATCATCTTTGTAGGTAATATCATCGTCTATTAAATCACGACGACGTCGTCTTCTTGCGTCGGTTTCTCCCTTTGTTATTGAACTCAATTGAATTAAAAGTTCTGGTGGTAAGAGTGGTGCTTCGGCAGGTAAACCTGGTGGTCCAGGTGGACCTGCGGGACCAATATCTCCTTTTCTACCAGCTTGTCCTTCTATACCCTTTGGTCCAATGGGACCAATCCCACCTGCAGAACCTTGAGGACCTTCATTTCCTTTTGGTCCAATCATACCCAATGGGCCCAAATCACCTTTTGGACCTTCCGGACCTTGAGGGCCTCTTAAACCACGATCCCCTTTTTCACCTTGGTCTCCTTTTAATCCTACAAGTCCCAGTTCACCTCGATGTCCTTTGAGACCTCTTCTACCTCGTTCTCCTTTAGTTCCTCTTGGACCAATTTCTCCTATTTTACCTGGCAAGCCTTCGGGACCTGGTTTTCCTGGAGCACCTGTATCACCAGCACCACCTTGTGATCCACGTTCTCCTCGATTTCCTAAAATATATTAGTGCATTTCTTTATTTTATGCTGTTTATCAAATATGTGCTATGTTACCTTGTGCTCCTGGTAAACCTTGCGGGCCTGTTAAACCAATTGGGCCAATCATTCCGGGCTGTCCTCTTTCTCCCTTTTCTCCTGTAAGACCCTGACTACCCTGAAGTCCAGCAGGACCTTCAGGACCAGATTTTCCTGGTGGTCCAGGTTCACCTACATTAAAATATTTGTTTTGTTAAAAATGATTTAACAATCTTCTTATAAGTTTTACCTTGCTTTCCCATTGGACCATAATCCCCTGGATGACCTTGATCACCAGGTTTCCCGTCTTCACCTTCTGGACCTTGTTCACCTTTCGGACCACGGATTCCTTGCTCTCCTCTGTCTCCAGGAAATCCTCTGGGACCTAATTCTCCTTTGGGTCCTTCTGGTCCTGGTAAACCCGGTTTTCCTAGAGGTCCTGGTAGTCCGGATTTCCCCTCTTCCCCTTTTGGACCTACAGGACCACTTTGTCCTTCTCGTCCAGGAGGTCCTAATGGTCCAGGTGGACCAGGAGGCCCAGCTTCTCCCGCTTGACCTATAGATGTATAAAATGTGGTACGTAACATATTTAAGAACATTAATTAAAATATGCTTATTATTGTTTAAAACAACCTTGTGAACCGGGTTCTCCTTGTTTTCCACGACTTCCTGCAGAACCTTTCGGACCTCTTCTTCCAGCATCACCAGGTGGGCCAATAGCACCCACCAATCCTGGTGCTCCATCATCTCCTCTATCACCTTTAATTCCTGGAGGACCTGGCAATCCTTGTGGTCCTGGATGACCAGCTGAACCAGGTGGCCCCAATGCACCATCTTCACCTTTAATTCCTTGACGACCAATTTCACCTGGTGGCCCTCTATCACCTGGCAAACCCGGTGCACCAACTTCTCCTCTTAAACCTTGAGGTCCGTGTGATCCTTGTGGACCCTATTGAAAAAGCTCAACAATTATAATTAATTAACAGAGCAAATTAATTTTCATTCTTACGGTTTCCCCTTGGCTGCCCTTGAAACCTTTTTCTCCAGGCGGTCCAACTTCACCCTTGTCGCCATCTTCTCCTGGTGTACCAGTTGGGCCTAAAAAACATTTTTTTTGATAATATTTTTTTTGGGATAGAATACAATATCAGAAGATTGTTTACCTGGAGGTCCGGTTAGCCCTCTTAAACCCGGTAATCCGTCTCTTCCAGCTGGTCCTAACGGTCCTTTGTCACCAGGTTCACCTTTACCGCCCGGTGCCCCAGGTTTACCTATTTGTCCTGGTTTACCTTCTGGTCCAGGTAAACCTTCTTTTCCATGTTCACCAGTAGCTCCTTTATCTCCTGGAACACCTGGTAACCCAAGTGGACCGATATCTCCCTTAAGTCCTGGAAGTCCTGGTTGTCCTTGATGACCTCTTTCTCCAGGAAATCCAGAAAGACCTACTGGCCCCTGTGGACCAGGCAGACCTAAAGGTCCTGGAGGTCCAGATTGGCCCTCTTTTCCAGCCTCACCAGGATTACCTGGTTCTCCTGGTAAACCGGGTAGTCCTGAAATTTTTTAATTAAATTTAAGATAAAAAATAAGTTTACTCAAATTCACCAGGTATTCCAGGCTCTCCAGGAGGACCTGCCTCTCCACTGGCCCCACGCGGTCCAATGACACCAGCCTCTCCAGGACTTCCCTGTTTTCCAGCTTCTCCCTTGAATTAACAAGAATTAATCAAGATTTAAAATAAAATTAAATGCTGCGATGCATTTTATTATTATAGTTTTACTTACTGGAGGTCCCCTTTCTCCTGGAGGACCGATTGCTCCATTTTTTCCGGTAGGTCCTGGATTACCTGGCATTCCTATGAAACCACGAGGTCCTTCTGGGCCTTGAGCGCCTGCTTCTCCTTGAGGACCAGGAGATCCTGGCTGACCAGTTTCGCCCTTTATTCCTGGAGTACCTTCATTTCCTCTTCTACCTCTGGGGCCTCTAAAACCTCTAGGACCCGTTTCACCCCTTTCACCTTAACAATTAAGAATTTAACAAGATTTATTTCAAAAAGAAATTTTTTCAAACCTTGTTGCCCAGGATTTCCTCTATCTCCTTTTAAACCTGCTGGTCCCGTGATTCCAGTAGCACCCTTATCTCCCTTTTCACCTGATGCTCCTGGATAGCCTTGCAATCCAGGATTACCTTGTTTTCCTTTTTCTCCGGCTTTTCCAACTATACCAGTTTCACCTAATTAGTGAAGAATAAATTAATATCTTTATATGTGACATAATTTTTAGAATTTACCTCTTGGACCTTCAAAGCCCTTTGGACCTTCTGGACCCTCGGATCCAGGATTTCCCGGTGCTCCAGCTGTTCCTCTTTCACCGGGAAGACCCGATTCACCCTTTTCTCCATCTAAACCACGATCACCTTTGTCGCCTTTGTCCCCCATAGGTCCGCGCGCTCCATCATCCCCTTTCTGCCCTCTCGCACCTGGAAATCCTTGTGCGCCTTGAACTCCTGGATTTCCCTGATGTCCTTTGGGACCCATCTGACCTGGATTTCCAGGGACACCAGGGGAACCATCAGCTCCAGGCAAACCAGGTAAACCGGGTTTTCCTGAGGCACCAGAAGGACCTGGTGGACCAAGATTTCCTTGCGGACCTGGAGCTCCTATTGGTCCTGTACTACCAGGAGAACCATGTGGTCCTAAAGGTCCTGGTGGCCCATCATTTCCCTTTTGTCCAGATGGACCCTCATTTCCTAAAATATTAGGTTGTTATAATATAATATGTAAAAAAAAAAATTTGTAATTTAAGTATCCACCAGGTAAACCAGAGTTTCCTTGTCCACCAGGTAAGCCTCTTGGACCCGGAAAACCGCGAGGTCCCTAAAATATTATTAAACATTAAAAATTGCGTTTTTCTTAAAATTGTGAAAAAATACTAGTTCTCCAGGTAAACCTGGCATTCCCGGAGGCCCTTCTTCACCGGGGTGCCCTTCAACTCCTTGTTGGCCTTTTTCGCCTTGCATGCCTGAACTGCCTCTATGACCTATAAAGTTTAGAACTTCCATTATTTTTTTTCAATTTCAATAAGTTTATTTTGATTTTACCTTTTTCACCCATTAATCCAGTGGGTCCCATTGGGCCCGGTTCTCCTTTATTTCCAGGAAATCCAATAGGACCACGTTCACCATCTCGTCCAGCTCTTCCTCTTCGACCCTCTCGACCTATTGGCCCAATAGATCCCCTAATACCACGTGCTCCAGGTTCTCCAACATCACCAGGTTCTCCTTTAGATCCTGATTCCCCTGGTGGACCTGTTGGACCTGCAACACCAGTCAAACCAGCCGGTCCATCAGCTCCTCTCATAGCCGTCTACAAATTATTAAGTTCAAAATAAATATTGTATTAAGTTCAAAATAAATATTGTGTTTTTTATTTTTTTTTACCAAATGTTGTGAAATTATTTGTCGCAGAGCTTCAGAATGTGTATCTGGACCTTTTTCATTTTGTTGTTGATTTATTGGCACAACAAATACATTTCCTTGTGGGCCTGGAGCTCCAGTCAAACCACCAAGTCCATCTCTTCCAGGTTCACCTTTTGCGCCACGTTCCCCTGGTGGTCCGGGTAAGCCTGTGTAACCTCTTGGTCCAGGATAGCATAACAAGTTGCTGGAATCAGGTCTTCGGTTATTTGTTCTGTTATAGATATGACTTGCATTATTTCCTTCCTTAAATTGATAAGTACCATCTAGACCCGATGAATTTACAGATCCACTGAATGAATCATTCGCATTATTTTCCTTTTTGTCGTTTTCATTTTTTTTACTAACCCCGACATCTAGTGTATTAGAGCTTGTCCCACTTAAACCAAACTCCGCATTTAAATCATCGAAATCTATGTCTAATAAATGATCAGATTCATTATTTTCAAAAGTATCTGAGCCAGCACCTTCAAAATTAAATCCTGATGAAGCTCCGACTCCAGAATTTGATGATGAACTAGAAGCACCACCATGTGACCATCCACTTTGTGAGGTTCCTGAGAAACTACTAGCAGAGTTACCAACATTTGCATCGCCAGAAATGGAAAATCCTGTAGAAGATCCACTATTTCCAGAAGACCCTCCTAACGATCCTCTGTTGCCCGATGATCGAGATCCACTAAAACCTGGACCTGAACCCCAACTGCTGTGTGAGTTGTAATCATAAGATCCACTGGGTTGGTTACCTCTGGCAGCATTACCATTTAAATCAGTTCCATAAAAGCGTCCAGTTGAAGTTTCAAATTGAGAGCTACTTTCACTCCCTCCTCCTCCTCCTCCTGCATGCATCCAATCAACGGTTATTGGAGAGTTAGTAGAACTGCTGAATGAAGTAATAGTATTAACACCATCACCAACAGATCCTCTTGAAGTACTATAACTGCTACTACTGCTTGTATACCTTCCACTTTGAATATTATCTGGTGGATAGTTATTTAAACAGTCCGGAGCATAATTTAAACATAATTCAAAACCAGCATCTGGCTTATCAACAATTGCCATCATTTGAACATCACCGGTAAAGAAACCTTCATCATCTGTTAATTGTGCACCAGTTAATATTAAACCATCTGTTGCAATACTAGTTCCAATAGCTCTTTCTACACGACGTGTCACTTGATTATCACAATCTAATATTAAAGTTGCAGAATTTCCTTTTACACTTAAACCAATTCTATGCCATCTATTATCTCTGATACCAATACCAAAATTTATTAAATTTTTATGATCGAACGGTCCATCTAATTCTTGATATGTCATTTCTATTTGTGGTCCGATTGCTATTGATAATACATCTTCACTATCAGCTGAATAAATTGTAAAAACTGGTGATGATTTTGTAATTGTTCCATTTGCTTTTAATACAAGTAAAATTGAAAAATCATCTGGAAAACCTCTTGAATAAACTGATGGTGTTCCAATTGTTAATATTGCTTGTTTTGTAATAGTATAAGCTGGTGATGGATGAACTTGAAATTGATTTTTTTCATTTTCACACATACCATTTGTTGAACGAATACCAGCTGGTAAATCTGGTATTCCAAATTCTTGTATAAGGTCAACGAAACCGGCTATAAACAATAAAAAAAAAAATTTATTAATTTTGATAATGCGTAATCGCTTCACTCTAAGTAACAAAAAATAAAAAAAATATTCTGTCAAATAATAATAATCAATTAAGAGAAAAATTTTTAAAATTTAGGTTTAATTAAATTCTCTCTTACAATATACTGATCTCCTTATCGCACATCAATTTTAGCATTTTATTATGATAGGTCAGAATTTAGATCAACCAATAAACGACAGCGATAAGCGTGACTGTTGTGACGTTTCAATTTCATCAAATCTGAATATATATTTTGAGAGTGTATCAACAAGGAAAAAAAAATTGATAAAGGGAAATCTAATTTTATAACTTTTTAACGGGGACAGCTTTTTTTTTTTATTATTACATGAATTACATTGATAGTAAAAGTGAGTAATGATAAGGTTTTATAAAAATGTCATTGAACTTGTATAAAAATTGTTCGAACATGTGTCATAACACGAGTCAATTTGATTGCATTTTAAGAAAAAAATTTATTACAAATTTATTTTTGAATATTCAACATTAAAATAGAATTATTATATGGTAGTATTGAATTTTCTTTAATATGGTTTAGCTGGAACTAAGTATTTAAATTTTTTTTTATATCAAAACGAAGGGTCTCTTGGCTTAAAAAAAAAACTATATTTGGTTGGAATTAGTTTAAGAAAATAAGAATTCAAAAAGTAATTTGAACAGAGGAAAAATTATTCAAACAATTGGTTTGGGGTTTGAAAGTTATTAATATAAAGAAATGGATATTTTAATAAAATTGATTTGTGCTAAAAAAAAAAAGAATATAAAAAGCAATTTCCTTAAAGAACTAATTTTCTTGAACAGGTGAAAAGGATCAAAACTGCGTACGACATTCACAATTAGACTTCAATCTTTTTCGATTTAAGATTAATTTGGTAGTGTTTAAGAACCATAATTACTAATTCGAATAGATTTTATAGATTTTAAATATTTTATTACACTCCTTGAAAGCTTCAATATATTTTTTTTGTGTAAAAGTTAAAAAAATTATTAAAATGCTTCACTTTTTATGTTTTTTTTAAATATTTTAGTAGAAAATAAATATTAAATCAGCTAATAACAGCTGTCTTCTTTAAAAACTAAATAAAATTCGAAAGAACTCGCAGAAAATTGTACTCGAGTTAAATGGAATGCTTAAAAATCGTAATAAAAATATAAGTTGTTGTTACCTTAAAATTATGAAAGTTTGAAATAAGATATGTAAAATTTTAGTTTTGTTGTTGGGATCATCTATCATTAGATAGTAGGAGAAAAAAAATATATATATATAGCATTTTCTGGTCAAATTCAGGTTTTTACTAAATATTCTTAGGTATTTATTAAATATATTCAGGTTTTTGTTAAATATATTCAGGTATTTACTAAATAAGTTAAAATTTCTTTTTTGAATTTCAGAGTTTTACTAAATGAATTCAGATTTTTACTAAATAATTTCAGATTTTTTATTTTGTAATTCCGATTTTTACTAAATATATAAATTCAGATAATTTTTTTGATTCAAAAATTGTAAAAATAGAAAACTTTCTATTGATAAACTTGTAAAAATTCTTATCCGTGACTTGTCTAACTTTGATCAGGTAGGGTAAACATTGACCAAAAAATTAAAAAACTTTTGAAAACAATTTACTGCCATCTCTTAAGCAAAATACATTCTATTATCAAGAAATTGAATTAATTAATTTGTCCAAAGATGGAATAAAATTTTTAAAAGAGATTTAAAATGCACATCTACCCATAAGATTGAATTTAAACAAACGTGGTTCTGAACAAGTACTTTTATAATGCGTAAAAATTTTAAAGTAGTGTTAGTACAATTAAAATAAACAGTGAATTGAAAATTTAAGAAGTTTAATATATTTAATATATTTTTTAATTAAAAAAAAAGTTGAAGTTTTATTAAATTTCCTATATTAAATTATAATTTATCGAAATTGTTTTCTCATAATTGATTAAAACCACAAACTTTCACTGGGGTTATTCAAACTTTGACCACCTGTTTTCTGATAGTTGATTAAAACCATTAACGTTGACTGTGGCTTATTACTTAGTTATTTTACTAAGTAATAAGCCCTTATAATATATAACTTTGATCTACGCTTTTTTCTTAACATATTTATGCTGGTGAAAGTTAACTTTTACCACCTGGTTTTTATCATGCCTGAAAACATATATTTTGACTTTTACTACTATTTTAAGATATAAGAACTCTCGGAGCCCTTAATTTTGTAAAAATTTCTATTTTCCAGCTAAAATAGGTACTTTAATTTTTATTACACTTTTAATGTTAAAAAGTTGGCAAAATTAGACAAGTCGACGATTAATATTTTTGAGAATTTTTGCATATTTATTAATTTATTAATTTAATTTTTGAATTAAAAAAATTATCTGAATTTATTTAGTAAAAATCGGAATTCCAAGAAAAAAACCTGAAATTATTTAGTAAAAATCTTAATTAATTTTGTAAAACTCTGAATTCAAAAAAAAAATCTGAATTTATTTAGCAAAAACCTGAATATATTTCGTAAATACCTGAATTTGACCAGAAAATACAAATAAATAATTAGTGAAGTAAAGTAAGGTTGAAGAATGAAAAAAAAAAAACATTAATATAATAAAAATTTTAAACTTAATTAAACGTTTAATTTTAAATAAACACATAACATATATATAGGACCAAAGAAGCATTAATAATTAATTCAATTGGTTTTAAAAAGCAAAATTGAAGTTTTTATCCTAAAATAGTAATTTTAATTTTGGGTTAAATTAAATAATTGCATCATAATAACAGCAAACATTTATTTAGGTGCCAGATTTTATAAAATTATCTTAAAAAGTTAATTATATGAATACTAGAAACTATAAAGTACAGAACACAGAATTACGGATAATTAAAATAAGTTGAAAATTAAATATTTTTCTTTGTTATCTTAGAACATATAATTGATTTATTAAATTTAGAATAAATTAGGTGAACTGACTCGAATTCTATAATTTTTATATTTAAAATGTTTTTGTATTCACCAGAGCTATAATTATTTTCGGTATGCAACACTTGATGAGTATGCAACTGAGTTGATAAAAATCTATTTCGACTAAGTCCAATTATTTAAAATTTCAAAATGTAAAAAATGATTTAGCAAAATTTCTGACTTTTGCAAATTCGCAAGTATCCATTTTTTCAAAAATTGAAAAAGAAAACGTCTTTTTAAGAAAAATTTTGTACATAGTAAGTAGATATATAATATATTAAATAAAATAATAAAATATATATAATAAATATTATATAAAATATATATAATAAAATAAAAACCTTTTGAAAACATTTTTATTTTGTTGTTTTAATATACATATATATACATATAATATGATGTTAATCATGCGATCTGTTAATAAATCATACTTATGTATGAAAATCAAAATGAGTATATAATAAGTAAATGTTGTTGAAATAAGTACATATTATATAAAAACAATTAGAACGGATTTTGTTATTAGTTACAACAAACACTTTTGAATATATATATACCTAACGGTATATATGAAAGAGTGATGTAATTTGAAAATTTGACAAAACAATGTTTTATAAAGTGAAATATTGATGTGGCGGACTTTTTGCGAAATGATTTTCTTTTTGTTAAACTAGATATAAAATGGATTTTTGTAATGTGAATTTAGATCAACTGCTTTATACCAATTATATATAAGTCTGAATAATTTTTAATTGATAATTCAAAATAAATAAGTTAATTAAAGAGTTTTTAAGCTTTAAAAGAATAAAAAGCCAAAAGTACCTAATTATAAAGGTTCTTTAAAAGGTTTCATTATATCATATACCCTTACTGATGTATTTCCATGCGATATCTGAAATAAAAGACCTCTTAAGAATTTTAAAGAATATAATCTTCTGTTTAAATATATAATATATATACATATATATATATATATATATATATATATAAAATATATATGGCAAAACAAAATATGTCTTGTAATAAAAATTAAATAACTAAAACGAAATATAACAAATCCACAAGAAAAAACAAATTATACCTACAGATACATTAAAAAATCTGTAAAGGATATTTTAACATACATATAAGACAATAGATTTATTAAAAATTAATATAAATTGGGGCAAAGTATGTAAATATTTTTTTAAATATTTTTAATTTTAATGAACTTACCATCATTTGGGTCAGCTGCTAAAGTTGTTGTTAATCCAAATTGTAAAAGAAAAATTATTTGTAAACATGTGTGTGTCAACAAATATGTCGACATGATAGACATTTTTAATTTCCATTTGATTTTAAAATTATTTTTATTATTAAATTCTCTATTATAGAGTAAAATTTTTAAAAATTTAAACATTTCACATTTATAAGGCAATTTTTTTTTATATATTTCATTTATTTTGATGTTTTCTATATATTTATTCTATTTTATTTTGTAAATTTATTACAATTATACAAGTTATATTAATTTTAAAACAATTGAAAAACTATAAAATAAAAATTTCATAAAAATTTAAATAAATTATAGAAAATATAAATTTAAATTTTTTAGAACTTTTTTCAAAAATCATTTTTATCAACACCAACTTACAATGTCTAGGTTATACATAGACAAAAGTTGGATATATATTGACATTTTTTTTTAGAATATTTTTTTATTAGCAATTATTATGATATGCATCATATATGATTAAAACAGACAAAATGAATATTTCATCTGACATATTTTAGAATTAAAAGTGTTTATGGTTTTTATTTTTTAAAAACTAAGATTAGTAATTAAATTATGAAGGTGAATAAACTTTTTCAACTTTTTGCCAAAAAAGAAAATTTCCAACCAATTTCCATAGGCATGTTAAAGAGACAATTTTCAGCTTAATTTTAAATTGCATGATAGAAAAAAAGTGAACACCATTATGTAAAATACATAAAATATTGTGATATGTGCTGGTATTGGTCATAAGCAAAAATAGAGTATAAAATATAAGCTGTTGTAGAAGTTTTCAAAGTACTGTATTTATCAACAAGTTCTAAATTCTCAAAAAAGTCACAAAAGCGAAAGTTTAACCGAATCAAAACACCTTTGATGAAAAAGACAATAGTAATAATAATCCTAGATTAGTTAGTATACTATTCGGCAAATCAAATTAAAATATTAAACAAAATAGAAAATTCTTTACTTTTAAAAACTGATGTTCGACTCCAAATAAGGTGATGAAAGTACAAAAAAAAAATAAATTTTTAAATATAATAAATAAAAACATAAATTATTGATAAAAGGTTTGAATTCAATAAATCTTTAAAACAAATACAAAAATATGTATGTCCATCAATTGAAAGTTCAAATCAAAGTTACAAATCAAACAGTATGCCCATCATTATAGAAATTGTATATTATAAAACATTATTAGAATTGTAAATAATTAAATTTTAATATGCGATAGTTAAATGAAATGTCTTAAAAAATTTTTTTTTTTTTATTATTTCCTTAATGTACATCAAATTTAATTAAAATGAGGTCAAAAATTTTCGTATAATGTATTAACAATCAGTTGAATAAAAAAATTTTTTTTTTTGCTAAACCAAAATAATTTTCACTATTCTAAATTTTAAAATAATCTTCCTTTTTTGTCGAATTAAAATATAACGGAACTTAACAAAAAAAAAATTGATAGTTCAAGCACACTAGCAATAATCAAAATAAGAATAAAATCAAAAAAACTGAGAATTAAGAACTCAAAAACAGAATAAAAAAATCAAAAAAATCGAAAAAATAAAATATTATTTAATACACATTTTAGAGAATTTTTTTTTTTTTTTTGTTTTTTTGACAGCTGACACAGTAATTGAACTCTTATTTTTGTTTTTTTTTTTTGTTTGTATATAAGTCAAAAAATTAATTTTGAGAGACAGTTAGAAAATGTTGGTTGATAAACTTAATGACCTTTTAGAGGAAGTTGCAAGTTTTTATCTCGTTTAACACTTTCGAAAATTGAAAATTTAGTCACTTTTTCATTGAAATTATTTAGAATTAAGAAAAATTATTTATACAAATTTTATTTTTAAATTTTTTTTTTTAAAAGCCATTTTTTTGATTTTTATTTAATTTAAATTTTTTTTTTCAATCTAAAATAATATTATTTGGCAGAATCCATTTAATTTTAAAAACGTAATTGTTATACCGTTATGTTATATTTATTATGCAAATAAAAATTTAAATAAATATTAAATTTTCAATTATTTATTTTAATTTTCATTTTATTTAATTTAATAATCTATTTATAATATATTTAAATAATAATTTAAATTTTAAAATATTATGATATAATTACAGAAAAAAAAAAAAAAAAATATGAAGAAAAAAAAAGCACAATTAATTTAATCACAATACATTTACGCAATTAAAACAAAATACGACTTAAACGATGAACGGATTTTTAACAACTGACTGAGATTAATTTCAAATAGGAGAAGAATTTAGTTCCATTTAGAACTAAAAAAAAATAATAGATAAGAATTATTCTTAAGTTCAATTTTAATTTAAAGTTATACACGCACAATTAAAATGTTCAATTTGATTTTAATTACTTTTGCATATTTTAAGGCAATTTGTAATTAGTGTCAAATTCTTCAAACATTTGGTTTATTTATTATGAAATTGGTGTAAATAAAGTTTTTTATTTTTTTTGTTTTGTTTGAATATACTTTTTCTATAAAATATTGTAGACATATTGTTGTATTTTGTGCAATGAAATTATGCTTCCTTAAGAATAAAACTTAAAGTCTATAGTATAATAATAAAATATATGTATACCATTTATGATTTCTAGAAACAATTTGTGAACCTCTTTAAAATATTTGATAAATTAAATTAGTTCGTATGTCACTGAAAATTGAATATTAAAAAAATAAAATACAAACGTTTTGTTTTATGTAATTGTTTTTATTCTTTGTATGTTTTGAGTATTTTGAAATGAAATAACTATATTTTCAATATTAATAAAAGTTTAAGGTGTACCAGGATCACCTGGAGCACCTTGTGGTCCTAATGGACCTACCAGACCAGGTATTCCTGTTGCCCCTGTTATACCAGGGTCACCTGTTAAAAATAAATACATATATATACATATATATTAGAAAAATATAATTCAAAACATATTAATGTAATAAAATTTACCTGGTGGACCTTGTGGTCCAGTTGGACCTACAGGTCCTTGTGCACCTTTTGCGCCAGTATCACCTATGTAAATTGTATTGAATAATTAAAATTAATTAAGAAAAAGAGAAATAATTAATTATTATATACCTCTAATGCCTGGTGGACCTTGTGCACCAACAGCACCTTTAGAGCCGGGATCACCTGGACTTCCTGTTGTACCGGGTGTACCTGAAATACCAGGTGGACCATTTGGACCTGGATCACCAGGGGCACCTACAGCACCTTTTACACCTTTTGATCCTGGAATTCCTGATATACCTTTTGCTCCAACATTTGGTTGACAATAACAATCATTGTATGTTGGTGGTTGAGGATGCTGAGTATTTTGTTGACCTGAAAAATTTGGAATAAAACTAAAAAGTGAAGAACCTCCTTCAGTTTTTAAAATGCCCGGATTATTATTATCCGATCCTCTATTACCGAAGATACTACGTTCTTCTGGAACATCATCTTTATGTTTATCATTAGCAAATGAATTGCTAATAATTGAAACCAGAACTATTACGATTAATTTCATTTTAGATAATACGTCTTGTCTGAAACCTTCATTTTCTTTTTATACCAAAATTTCTTTTTTTAAAATTTGTGTTTTAACTGTCTTAAAATGATTTTGTTTTTGTTTTTTTTTTTTTTTATTAAGAAAAATTTCAATTTTAAAAGTTGAGAATGACAGAATTTGTAACGGTTTTAAATTTGTTTCTATGATGGGAAAATAATAAAAGATGTTTTTAGTTTTCGATTAATGAGAATTATTTGAAATATTAATTTAGAAAGTGTAATTTAAAAATGAAATAAAAGGAATATAAATTGTACTATGAATCTGTATTGGGAGCAAATCTATCAGATGGAAACACATTGGATCGAAGCATGTTCCACACTATAACGGTTTTCACAGTAAATGACTTTCCATAACCAGTTCTAAACCAACTATGAATTTCAACAGTGTAGAAATAAGCTCTTTCCTAGTATTGTGTTGGAATTGTTTAAAGAGAGGCATTATTGATTTTAGTTTAATTACGCACAAAATATCTATAAAAGAGTGCTCCAATATTTCGACTTATGTATAAACATATTTGGTTAAAGATTGTGCCGGAAAAAGAAACATGATACGATCCGATACATTAAAGTAAAAAAGTTTAGAAAGGAACGAAAAAAATTTAAGAATATTTCTATGTCATAAAGAATAATTATAATAAAAAATAATGTCAACAAAATAAGAAATAATAAGTCAAAAATTATCAAAACTCACATGTGATTAACAGTTAGGTAATCTACACAACAACTAAATTTAGATCATTCTTAGCATTCTTAGCATTTAATGATCACCTTGCATCATGTCGTAATCATTTATCTGATCACCTTAAAAATAAAATATATAGTTAATTCAATACATTTTATTAATTTCTACTAAAATTTCTATCCTCATGTCATTTTTTATTTCTATTTTTTTTTTATTATTATTCTTGTTTATTTTTACTAATAATAAAAATTAAGAATTTGCATTAAAATTAATATAAAAAAAAAAAAAAAAATTATATCAAATTTTAGAGAAGCAGGACAAGCCTTTTTTTTTTTTGTATTATAAATTTATAAATTCAACATAAAACAAATAATTTCAAAGCTTTTTATAATATCATCTCTCAATATACATATCTTTTTAATTTTTGTTCTCTTTCTTTTATTGTTTCTTCCTTTTCGTGTTTTTTACTAGATTTTAAAAATAAATTAACATTTAACAAAAAAAAAAAAAAATATTTTGTGTAAAATAAAAAAAAAAAACAAAAATAAAACATAAGTTTGTCATAATGTTCTTCATATATTTTTATTACATCAAATCAAAAATTTTCTTTTATATAAAAACAAAAACTATTCACCATAATGATAGTAGGGTGAACATGAGAATTCGCCTGTCAGATTTTTTTTTTTTGTTTTTTTAAATTAAGATAATCACCCATGGTAGTGAAATCATTAAAAAACAAAAATTCTTTTATTTTATTTTTTTTGTTATATTTTAAGGAATGGCTTTTTTTTTTTTCATAACCTGTTACAGATACTTTGATTAGATTTATATATTTTTTTTTTCACTTATTGAAAATTAATTGACCATATTATAATTGACTGATAAGATCACTGAACTTATTCAGATCATGTTTTGATAATAAAAAATTAGTTATAGTATTGAATTGATTTATTTAATTATAGTATTATTGGGTTGAAAATCTGATTTGATATTCAACTTTGATTTCTTTCTGTTAAAATTAAAAAATAAAGTAACTGTTTTATTCGTTAACTGTTACAATAATCCCATTTGATATTATAATTTAGAATTTTAAATAGAAAATATTTTGTTTTACAGAAATTACATACAGAGGTTGTATAAAAAACTACATCTAATATATAAGGAAGAAATTCTGTTTGTTTGTTTGTTTGTTTGGCACGGATTCACGTAAAAACCACCAGTCCGATTGCAACCAAATTTTGCAGGAACATTTCTACGACCCCGGAAGGAGTTATAGGCTATATCGCGTTTTGGTTCATTAACCCATTGCGGCCCGAGAGCATTTTAAAGCGTTTTGGTTTTTTCGTTGTTCTCCCTAAACGGTTTGACCGATTGAGTTGAAAATTTGCACAAATGTTCTTCTCATCTTTAGTCGTGTACCCAAAAAATTAGGTTGCCATATGTCACTCGGGTTCGGCCCGGCGGGCTTCCAAAAAATTTTTGTTTCTGATTTATGTCCAATTTTGTATGGCGGTTTTATGGTCTGAAAAAACCCCTGAGACGAATTTTTGTAAAGTTCTGGTAACCCGTTTGGGCACGAAAGCCGAACGAAGTTCATTAAATTTTTTTGATGTCCTGCTTAAACGGTTTCACCAATTGATTTGAATATTTGCAAAACTGTTGCTCTTTAGAAGAAAAGCTTACTAGATTAATTTGGTTAGGATCCATTAACCCGTTTCGGCACCAGGGTTCAGTGAGATTTTTTAATTTACCTTAATGTCTCGCTTAAACGGTGTGACCAATTTAGTTGAAAATTTACAAAAGTGTAGTTCTTCACTCCAGAAGCTCACTCAATTGACTTGGTTACGATCCATTAACCCGTTTCGGCACCATGGCCCAATGAAGTATTTTAATTTTTTTATTGTCGCGCTTAAAAGTTTTGACCAATTGAGTTGAAAAATTGCATAATTGATACTCTTTAGCACAGAAACCTACTGAGTTGAATTGGTTACAATGCATTAACCCATTTCGGCACCCGGCCTCAATGATATTTTTTAATTTCTTTGAACTCCTCTTGAAATGGTCGGATTTGTTTGAAAAATGAGATTTGTGTTCTAGTTCAGATTTATGGATTCGGTCAATTCTCTGCATTATTTCGAATTGAATCTATTTCAATATTTTAATTATAAAAATTAACTCTATGGCTTATATGATAATTATAGACATAGAAGTGTTTTCAACAATTGATTACCATAGATTAATTTATTAACTTTATAGTAAATTATAGTATAGATCATAAGAAATAATTACACTTAATTACCTATGTTGTTCTAGATTTTTAAAAAATTTTAAAAATTCTAAACATATTGGCCCTACCAAGTAGGAAAATTCAAAATTATAAGATAATGACGAGGAAAACAAAGAAAAGAATATTGGGGATTCCGTGGCCTATTGGGTAAGAGCGTATGAAATACGCTGTAAACACCGAGGGAGTGTGGGTTCGAATCCCACACACGTCGTAAGAATTTTTCCCCCTTACGACATTTACAGCCACGCCTGAACAGGAAAGGCTGTGTTTCCAGAGAAATTCATTAAAAAAAATAATAAAAAAGAATATTGTTTTTCTAATTTATCTAAGAGTATAAAAGTTTTAATTTTTAAAATATTTAATTTATATTTTATATTAGAGTTTTACTTAAATCTGAACAATCATAAAATATAAATCTTCAAAATACAAATACATATTATATAAATTTTAAAAAATTAAAACCAAAACCATTTATATCAGTTATTTAATTTTTAAGTCATATTTTTATTTCTTTTTCTTGTTCTTTTCTAAATTCATCACCACATTCTTTATTTGGATCATTTGGATCAGGTCTTTTAAATGATTCAACTTTCTCATTAACAATATCTTCAATTGTTAATTCTGAATGTCTTTCCATATTATATTTATTATCCTGTAAATTTTCTTTGTTATAATCATCATCATCATCATCATCAAAATTTGTTTTCTTTAAGGATATGATTTTATATTTATCTATACATTTTCGTATTGAAACAATTTCCCATTTATCTTCTTTAATATCAGGATTAACATCAGTATTATTTGATTTATCTTGACATTCATTAATTGTTTCAAATTCACAATAATTATAAAATGTAACATATTGTTCACCATTATAACCACAGATTGGATAAAATATTGAATTATTATTTTTATTATTGCATTTTCTATTTTCATCATTGGTGACATCAATAACACTTTTACGACAATCATTAGTTTTTATATAAAGTATATTACGTTTTGGGAATAACCATACAATTTGTATTTTATTTTGATTTTCATTGTTTCCAATGTCCATATCTGTTAATATAATTTCTTTTTCATTCTCTTGATTATTGTTTTCCTTAACTGTGTCATGATTAATCTCTGAGTTTTGAATTCCTGATGGTAGCTGTTGTTGTACATCTTCTTGTTTAAATAAATCTATAATTATTTGGTTTTTCTTATGAATTAAAAATTAAATTAATTAAAAAATAGAGTATTTATAAAAGTGAATCTTTAAGAATAAGTCATTATGTTATTTTAGGAAGTATTAATCATGCCTTGACCGATAGTTGCTATATTGTGTTGTTTTTGATACTTTTAGTTAAAAAAATCTCTTATCTCGTTTGCAGACCTAAATAATTTTATAAATAGAAATTTGAATGATTAGTTACTAAAATATTAAGAATGCATGGACTCACTCCACTGAATAATAACGAAAGTTGTCAACAGATTTTTCGATACAAATACGTTTGTTATACAAAGTGATTGCCAATTGGTTATTAAATTTTATATAAAGAAAATTTTTTATTTTTTGTTTTGCGAGGCTAGTTGGGAATCATCGAAAGATACTATATGGGAGTAAAACGAGCACGATTCCTTTATTAGTATATGAGACTTTAACTCATTAAATACCACCTAATTTTTATAAGTAAATAATAGATCCTTTAGAACTAATGCACGACATGATCAAGAGCCGTAAATATTATGGAATGAAATTTGGTTTTAAATTGACGAGAGTATTGTGACAAAAAAGTTGACAACAATCTGTTAATGTTCATCTTGAACCTTAAACTTACTTTCAAAGTAAAAGTTCAGTTATTATATTTTATAATATGTAAATGATAATTGAGTTTTTCTTACCTGATGATGCAGTTTCTAAATTATCTGCATTGTTTGTAGTCTGTAATTCTGAATTTGATTCTGAGTCAGGTTTTTCAATTATTTTAATCCATTGTGATGATTGAATTGATTCAGAATGTGTTGAATCTTCTATTGGATATAATATTCCTGTATTCCTTTTATTTCGTATTTCATTTAATCCTATCGAACCAATTAAATTCTTTGACCATACTGTGGTAATTGTTAGTAATGTTACTAAAATTGAAATAATAAAATACTGTTTAATTTTTGAAATATTTTTTCTTGTGCTTTTGTTTTTTTTTTTTAAAGAAGCTTTAAACTGTTTACAAATTTAATACTAAATAAAAAACAAAAAATTAATACCAGTAAAAAATATTTTTAAAATTATTGAATGCATCCTATTGCAACTGAAATTTAAAATTCTCTGATTTTAATTTAAAACTTTAAAAGTCTTATATACATTTTGTTAGAGAACTGTATCATCAGTACAGTTCAATTTTTAAGAACTGGATTTTATTTTTTCAAAAAATTATGTACCTTATGGGATCGTATATTCTTTAAAAATAATAAAATAAGAAAAAGATAAAGAATACAGGAAAGAAAGAAGTAAAAGTTTAATAATTTTTAATCCTTTAAGAGTATTACCCTCTGAGATTAAAACTGAAACTTGTTCTCTGTTGTTGTGATAAAAAAAAACTTCTCTTAAGTTGAATAACATTTCTGGGTAAAGGAAGATTTTTTTTTTTGTTTTTTTTGTTTTTGGTTTACTTTTTAATTTTCAAACTGGTGCTAAAAATAAAAAATAAAATTTTAATTATAAATGGATTCTACACAAATTTATATGAAAAGTTTTTAAATTATTTTTTGGTTTATATAAAAAGTAGGTAATTTTTTTCACTTTTAAAAAAATGTAAATTTTTAATAAAAAAAAAAAATCTTATATTCAGATCTTAATATTTAATATGATAAAATTTGTACAATCAACATAAAATTTGGAAAATCCGATACCATAACGCATTTGAGGATACTATTCAAGTATACAAGCATACATACTTCTGATAATTGACACTGACAATAGGACTGATTAATTCCTAAAATATTATGATATATAAATGTAACTTAACATTAAAGTTGTTTTCATTTGCCCGTACGATAGTTTCGGGTATATTAAAATTGATCCTTTGTTTGTAACATTTCTAAATAAGCATGCTAGATATAGATGCAAATCAGAATCGAAAATGGGTCAGAATCGAAAAATTAGTCAATTAAGCTTTGTCCGTCCGTTACCGCCCGTTACCACGATAACTTTAACACTAAGAAAGCTAGAGTCTTAAAATGAAAGCAAAATATTTTTGGATTTATTTGTAGGCGGCAAAGTTTTATTTGTTGAGATCCGACCAAAACTTCGGGTAGCTCTTAAACAACTAAATATTTCATACAAAATTTCCGTATAAAAAGAATTTATATGAGTTTTATTTCTTCTTCACGCACATATTTAAAAAAAATTTAAAAAATATTCCTATTAATTTTAATCTGTCCGTTTGTTTGTCTGTCTCTTCGGGTGTTTAAGAAAGTTCTACACCGTTTGAAGTAGAGCAATAATGTTTAGCTACAATTAGACAACGTAAAAAAATTAATTTTATTGAACAATATTTTTCTGTAGCCCTTGTTTATGCTCTGTACAAACCTAAAGCTATAGGGTCTCAAAAATATAATGTGGATATGACAATTGTTAATATCTAAAGAATTAATAGCATAGAATAATAGAATGCAATCATATTTAAAAGTAGGTATAATTTTTTCAGTTGTGTAAAATATTTTTATATTGGATGATTTGTAATTGATTTAATGTCTTGTAAAATTCATGTGTTTAATGATTTCAAAATCTCTCAAGTAAAAAATACTTAAAGAATTCTTATTCCTTCTACTTTTTGATTTTTTTTTAATAAACTAATACTATCATTGATTGTATTAGAATGTCTTAAGTTCACATTTACTATTTTTGATAATCAATCCATCAATTTATCAATCATATAATAAAATTCACACGAAATTTACTAATTTCCATAAAAACAAACAAAAGAAAAAGCAAAAAGAAATTCGAAAAATCAATAAAAATCTTTCATTTATTTTTGATTTAAAAAAACTTAATAAACTATGCTAGAACAAATCGCTTAGCTTAAAATTTTGTATAAAAGATGAACACGGTTAAAGCTTTTATAACATTAGCGTAAAAAATGCGTCTGAGTATTCTTCTAATCACTTTGTTTTGTATGTAGAAAATTTTTAATAGAAAAATAAAATTTTTATTTATTAGTTTTTTTTTTAATAAAATTTTTATTTTCTATATAGGCTTCTTAAGCATTGCATACGCAGAAAATAGTAAAAGTAAAAGCGGTTCAAAGTCAACCAAAACTAAATCAGATAATGTCATTAATGAAGTATTAACAGGCGAAGTAATCATTCCTTCTGATGATGAAAAAGTATCGAGAGCTGGAGATGATGATAATGATAATGATGATGATGATGATGATGATATTGCTGACAAAGTTAATGATAATAAAAAAACACAACCTAAAATTCGTCCACCATCACGCCAACAATTAAGACAGACTGTTGTACAAAATAAAGTAAATTTATTATCAGGAAATTACATAAATTGTATGTGTGCTCCAGGTATACCAGGACCAGATGGAGATTCAGGTATTCCTGGTTTAGCCGGTGATCCAGGTGAAAAAGGTGTACAAGGTGGGCCGGGAACAGTAGGTCCAGCTGGTACTGCTGGTGCTGCAGGAAGTCAAGGAGTCAAGGGTAAATAATTTTTATTAGATTTTTATCGGTTTTTTGATATCATATAAGTATGTAATTCTTTTTTGCGTTTTTTAAAGGTGTTCAAGGACCAGGCGGAGATCCAGGAGCAACAGGTTCTCCAGGTTTAACTGGACCAACTGGACCAATAGGTGATCCAGGTTTAATAGGCTCTACTGGACCTACCGGTGTACCAGGTAAGAATATATAATTAACTATTTGGGATAAATATAAATTAATTAAAATTTTTGTTATAGGACCTATTGGTGCTACTGGACCACAAGGAGTACCAGGTCTCCCAGGATTTCCTGGATTACCTGGTTTTAAAGGTATTCCTACAAATTAAAATGATAAAGTTCTACGTGTATTCTAAAAGTGTAAAATTATTAGAAAAATAAAAAAAAAATGAAAAAGAAAAAAATAAAATTATTATTTTTTTAAATCGGGACAAAATTTTCAGATTTATTATATGATTTTTATTTACGCCATTTTGTTGAAGAATGGTATCAATTTCTGATTTTGTTTTAAATTGAACATTTGTATAAGTTAAGTTATCAAAATTACAGTTTTTGTTCAATTTATAAATTACTATGACTGTTTTATAAGAGACTGGACGAAATCTTAAATGTTTCTATTAGTTATATGGAAAATTTTATGATAAAAGAAATAATCGTAAATCTTAAGATATGAAGAAATTTCTTTAAATGGCTTTTGAAAAAAAAAGTAAACACCTTAATTTCATTGTTTTAAATTTCTCCTGTCAGGAAACTTTAAAGCTTATTGATACTTCGTTAGATTAATAAACCAAAAGAAATATAATTTTTAATTTTCAGATTATTTTAAATTTGTAATTTCATTATTATTTGTATCTATACAGAGTATCAGTAAAGGAAAGAAAAAAAAAAAATGAGAAAATATTGTTATATTGATGGAAAATTTATTTTATATATCATCAAGATTTAATCATTCCCAAAGGGTTTGATAATTATGTTTTGAATGTAAAATTAATGATAAAACGATCATCTTACTGTCTATAATACTATTTATTCAGTTATAATTGCACTTCAAAATTGTATAACTCAAATAAATCCAAAATATTTTTGAAAAAAATTGATACTAAATTAAATTTAAATAGATGAAAATATTTATTTTTATTGTATACTATATTAATATAGTAAAATTTTATGATAACTTGCTTTTTAGTACATTTATCGTTCGTCCATCCGTCTGTCTACAAAACTTTTACATTGTTTAAGATAAAAGAATGAAATTTTAACCAGTGATAAGTCTCTTAAAAAATTAATATTGTATATATAGAACAACTTATGTAGAGTCACGCATCACAGAACTATAACCTTTCAAAGTTTGAAAAAGAGCATATTTTATTAAATGTGTATATCTCAGGTTATGTTTAATAATTTTCAATATAAAAATGCCAAACAGACAATATAAAAAGGATTTTTTTTAGGTTTATAAATCAATAACAAAATTATACAATTTTTTTAAATTAAGTAAATTGTACTTAAATATACCGTTATGTGAGGGCCAAATTTTGTAAGATTTTCCTTCCCTCATATCTTCGCAACTCTTATAAATAGAACTTTGAAATTTTAATTGAAAACAGATCTGGGAAAATCAAAGTAGAAGTAAACAAGGTAGAATGTAAACCAACGGTTTTTAAAAGCGCACATTTCCAAAACTCAATACAAACTGTTTAGAAGTGTGACTTACACAAAAATTTGAAAATTTAAGAAATTTTTTAGTAATAAGAAAAAATGTGAAAATAAGACATTTTTGAAATTTTGAGGGGCCGTAAGTCCGGAATCCTATATAACTAAGAAAAGCCGTTAACACACGTAAAAATATATTATTGAAGCTTTAATTTTCATGTCTTGCCAAAGAAAAATTTGTACAGGTGCCTAAGTTACAGGTGTCTAAAAATAGCAAATTTTCAATTTTTGAGGCGTAATAACTCTTAAAAAGGGGGTGTTACCAAAAAATTCTGAGGAAACTTATACTAATTCTAAAAGTTCTTTCTTGTCTCAAAATTTCAGGTTCCTATCTAAAGGGGTGCCGGAGTTATGAAAAAAGAAATTTCATGCAAAATGTGGTTTTCACATAACGGTAAATTTAAATAGTAAATTACAAAATATTACATAATTTTGATATTGTTTTATATAGATAATAAAATTTTCGATCTTTTTGCGGTTTTAGATTGCAAAATTATTACGCAGAGCTCGAGATATATACATCTGAAAATGGGGCTTTTTCGCAATTTTGAAGAGCTGCAACTTTGGAACCCTTTACAATTAAAATAAACCTTTAACACACGTGAAAATATATTATTGTAGCTTTAATTTTTATATCTTGCAGAAGTAAAATGTTTACAGGTTCCTAAGTTACAGGTGTTTAAAAATAGCAAATTTTCAATTTTTAAGCCCTAATAGCTCATAAACAGGGGGTGGTCCGAAAAAATTTTCTGAGCAAACTTATACTAATTCTAAAAGTTCTTTCTTGCCTCAAAATTTCAAGCTTCTATCTAGAAGCGTGCCGGAGTTATGAAAGTAGAAAAATCATGCAAAATTGGGTTTTCACATAACGGTAAATTTAAATACTAAATTTAAAAAAATTTAATAATTTTGATATTAATTTACAAAGATGAAATACCTGTCGAATGACGTTTTCAGATTGAAAAAATCTTAAGCAGAACATAAGATATATGCATTTAAAAATAGGGCTTTTTCAAAGTTTGAGGGGCTGTAGCTCCGTAATGGGGGGGGCTACATGAAAAAGTTGTTCCACAAAATTATTTTTTTTATGAGACCTACCTATGGTTAAAATTTTTTTTCTCTATCTTTAACGGTGTAGAAGTTTTGTAAACAGACGGACGGACGGACGGACAGAGTGAAACTAATAAGCACATTTTTTCAAAATTTTTTTGGAAATGTGCTAAAAATTAAAGTTCAAAGATTTTATTTTTATATAATATACTAGCAACTTTAAACTTTACTATATAGTGCTGCCTTGAAATTGAAGAAAGTATCTCTAAATTTTTAACAAAACCTTTAAATTAATCTTTAATTTTACATTCTGTCTTATTTAATTTCTATTTTGAATCTCCATTAAGTTTTGTTTTTTTTTTTTTTTTGGATCAGAGTTAGTAATTTCAGTTTTTGAAGTTTTTTTTTTTTTGTTATTTATTTAAAATGTTTGTGTCAAAATTTAGAAATAATTTCCTTTGTTCAATTTAATTTCCGTATCCGAAAAGAAATTTCAAAGTGTTATTTTTGAGATTTATTTTTTACTCAGAATAATAATTATGAAAAATATTTTCTTTTTAAATACAGTCATAATTTTTATCATATTGTTTAATTTAATTGTCTGTATGTATTTCTATATCTCTATATTTAAAATATATTAGAAGTTTTTGATTATATTTTAAATTTTGTTTAATTAAACACAGATAAATGATGATTGAATTTCATTGAAAAAAACAAATTAAAATTTCGTAAAATTTCATTTATATCTGACATTTTTTATATTTTTATGTATTTTTATGTACTGGCATTTTAAGTTTTCGTATATTTATATATATGCATCTATATACAATTTCTTACAAACACTTACATATTTATTACTAAAATATAAATGCATTTTAAGTTATTTATGAATATCTGAACAGTATTCGAAAAAACTTTTTGTTTGTATAAAAATTAGATAATATAAAATTAAAGCTTTTTGTTATTGACTTTTTAATTTATCAACTGTGCACTTATGTCCATATAAATGGTATAAAATTTACCGAAGAAAGACAACAAATTGTATAAAAGTCAAATTAAATGAAAATAAAAAGAAGTGGTGGTCCATCGACGATATTTTCTAATACTTTATCAATCCTATATATTCCTTTATAATATTAGTACATGAGAATCCGTATCTGCTTCGTTATTATATCCTTTTTTTGAAAACTTAAGACTATTAAAAATAACATTTAAATTAAATCGAAACTGTATTAAAATATCTATAATAGACAATAAGACATTTAAATAGAAAAATGTCATAATTTTGCCTAACATTGTATAAAAATATATTCTGGGTACGGAATTTCCATTACTTTATAAAATTGAAAAATTATATAAATTTTAAATGATAAATTTGATGTCGGATGGAATTGAAAAAGCAAAGCTAGAAATAAGAAAAAAAAAAAAAAAATTATTTAACTTAAACATTCCAAAAGAAAAAGGAAAAAAACAAAAAAAACTGAAAAAATTAAAATAGATATAGAAAAATTAATTTACTTCTCTATTTTTGGATACAAATTTAAATCCCAAAAGAATTGAGGTCAAATGCAATTATAATTTTTGAAAATATAGAAAACAATTTAATAGATTTTCTTTTAGAAAATTAATTTTTATGAAAATGGGAATAGTAAATTTTAAAATTAAATTCTTATAGTAATGTTTCCTTTTTTTTTTTTTTTTTTGTCATTTTCTTATTTCTTTATTGCACGACATTTAAAATTAATGACGCAATTGTCCTGTTATTAATCACATATTATAAATTTTATCTCAAACAATGAAAATAAAAAAAAAACAAATTTAAAAATGAATGGAAAAAAATTTAAAAATAATAAAAGGATATAGTAACTCTATTTTTAAAACACATTATATATTATATACACGTCATTAAAATTTTTTTTATTTATAGAATTTTCGTAAGCGCTCTAATGAATAACATTATCTGTATAATAATAAACCTAAAATGCTAAAATTAGCTCATTTAAAATAATTATCCAAAAAAAAAAGTATTTCTACTCAATATCTATTTTAATATATATTAGCTATATAAATTTGTTTTAAACATTCGATTTTTATCTATCTATTAATCGATTTATCCATTCCTAACTGTTAACAGGGTTTTTTACTTCTCCTTTTTTATTTCAATCATCACCTAATATTTAAAAATAAAATTTATAACTATAGGCTTAAAAAAAAAAATTAGATTTTTATCTTTAAATCAATGATAATGTTTTTATCACTAATAATTTTCAAAAAAAGTATATATGTATATGTATTTTTATAAAAGTAAGTATCTATTTTATGTAAGAAAAATCTTAGCATTAATGATTATTTTTATTGACTGTGTATTTAATTTTTATAATCGAATAATCTAAAAAAAAAAGAAAAAAAATTCAAACAAATTCTTTTTTTTTTATTTTCATTTTCTTTTTATTTTAGTATGAAATCAATTTCATTCACGCTCTTATAAAATTTTTACGTTTTATATTTTGATTTCTTAAATTTCGATTTAAATCGATTATTTGATAAAATCTTCTTTTACCATTCGAAGAATTTCTTATACCACCACTATTACGTTTTCGATTTTGTAGTTGATTTTGTTTGTAACGTAATTGTTGTTGTTGTGTTTTAGAACGATTACGATAAATTCCACTATGTCCACTATTCTGTGTCCTTTGAATAGGTTTGCGTAATGTAAATCGTAAATTATTTATAAATTGATTAAAATTCTCCTTAAATATATTATCATCATTATAATCATCATCAATATCATCATTATCATTATCATAATAATTTCCTATTGCTATAAATTTATTGTCGGGGCGATTATCACCAATACGAAACTCGTCATAATCAGATGATTCATCTACAGAAACGTCTGGTTTATTTTCGTCTGGTTGATTTACATTTGGTTGATTTGCATCAAGTTGATTTATATCAGGCTGATTTGTATTAGGTGACAGAATCAAAGTTGGGGAATTGGGTACAGCTACAGTTTGAATAATAGTTGGTGAATTTGGTACAGATTCGGATTGAATATCAGTTGGCGGATTTGATACTGGTTCAATAACAACTGGCGGATTTGGTTCTAATTGTATTACTACTTGTGGATTTGGTACGGGTTGAATTACCTCTGGTTTATCTGCTACTGGTTGAATAACCACTTGTGGATTTTGTTCTGGTTGTATTAGCTCTTGTGGATTAGCTAATGGTTGAATTACCTCTGTTGGATTTGCTACTGGTTGAATAACTACTGGTGGATCTGGTTCTGGTTGATTACTAATTGGTGGATTTGGTTCCGGTTGAATTACAACTAGTCGATTTGGCACAAATACACTTACACCTTTTTCACCGAGTAAACCAGGAAGACCGGTAATTCCAGGTGTACCTTGTACTCCAACTTGACCGATGGGGCCTCGGTTACCTTTAAGACCAACAGGACCAGTCGGTCCAGTCATACCTCTTGGTCCAATGGGTCCAATTTCTCCCTTTGATCCAATTGATCCTGTTTGTCCTAATAAACCAGAATCACCTTGAACACCTTTTGGACCTGGAGCCCCTGCTGGACCTTGAGCGGCATTTAATGGTCCTGGCGGACCTCTCTCTCCTTAAATTTTACAAATAAGCCATTTATTAAATAATATATTTTATTTAAATATGTTTTAGGTTTAGATTCTTATCTGTTCGTTACCTCTAATTCCTGTGGGTCCCGGCGATCCGGGTGAACCATTTGTACCAGATCTACCTGGTGGTCCTGGTGGACAATTACATAACCCAATAATTACATTTCTTTCATTTCTTATTTTAATATTTTCACGAGCATCAATCTTTTTTATTATTTTTAGTTCAATATTTTGCATTTCAATGAAGCCAATATTTACCGTTATTAAATAATAACCTAAAAAATGTAAGAAAAATATTTATTTTTTTAATTTATTATAGGTATTCAATACATATTTAATTTATTAGAAAATTTTGAAATTCGTACAAATTACAATTGATAATGTTATAAACAGCATCGTAACAAATTTTAATCTGACAACTGAATTGAAACCAGAGACAATTTAAAGTGATCGCTTTTATTATACGGAGAAAACTTAACTGTTAACTAAAAAAACATAAAATAAAAATGGCGTCTAGAAATGTACAGTAATTTTTTGAAAAAAAAAAAACCAAAAGTGAAAGATCAAAACTCTCATTAAAAGTTAAAAAAATTAAAACAAAGTTCTAGCGATACAAAAAATAATCTGGATCATGTAAACTTTTTTTTTCATCAAATCAATATTCAATATAAATGAATATAAAATAACGAAAAGAAAATAAAAATAGCGCAAAAATATACCGTTTTATTTGTTTATACTTACTATATTATTAATTTTATGATTTTTGTAATATTTATTAGCAAATTTAAAGGTGTGTACTTTTGAGAGAAAGGGTTCAAAATACTCTGATGGGAAATTTATAAAAGTTTTAATAGAATATGGCGATTTATTGTTTTTTTTAATTTTAAGAACAAGTTTTTTTTTGTTGTATTTTTATTATTACTCTGAATAGCTCTAATATCTTTTTTATATTAAATTGGGTTTTTCTTATGTTAATGAATTTAATATAATATACAGTTCTACTTTTTATAATTGGAATTTTAAATATTTTTATTAAACTATATAAAATGTCAATGACTTAGTAATAGTAATTTAAAAAAATTTATTTACATTGAATTCTCAGGGTAACAGTTTAAATAAATGACTAGTTTTGGCGTATTTGTTTTTTTTTTTTTTTATTGACAGTTGTTACTGCAGTTTCAAATTGTATAGGTGTCAATATAGAGAAAATCAAACAGGGATATGTTAATAATTTGATTTACAATGTCTCTTCAAACGAATTTTTGATTTCTTACTTTACACGCCCTAATTCGTTTCCTAAATTTTCATTCAATTTTAATAATGTAAAATCAAACATATTGGTATTGAAGCATTTCTACTTTTGTTGACTTAAAATTCATTTCCGCTTTTTTGTTTTGGGGGGAGGTCAAAAAACACTACATATTACCAGAACAAACACGATTTATTTATAAGTGTGTTAGAATTAAACACACCAAACAGTACCGTACTATTCTTATTTGTTTTCAAAACAACTATGGTAAATACTTTTGGACCACCAAATGCAGAGTTATTGTTAGAGTTATTGTAAAGTGGTATACCTATAGAGATAAATATGAGTTATTTTCAAAAAAAAAAAATTGACCATTTAAATGGAAAATGTCGAAATCGTTTACCCTAATTATAGAACAGTAGTATAGATTCATAAAATTCAAAACTAAAATAACAAAAACAAAAAAAAACTATACTTTAAAATAGAAAAAATATTGTTTTTGCTATAAAAGCCAAGTTTTTCCTTAAGCATTTATTTTATAGTTTTGTTATTTCCAAAATGAAAGCTGTCTTTTTATTATTTTTTATAATTGGTAATGCATGCTTTTTACTAAAACATAAAAAAAAATTGCTTAAACTATAACAACTTGACTAATTTTATAATTTTCGTTCCCTTTAACTCCAAAGGTGCATCCAGCATTTATGGATTTACAGATATTGTAGTAAATACAAATGGTAATTCCCCTGGTATTGCAACAGGCTCTAATGGCAATGTAATTGGTATTTGTAATTGTCCAGCTGCACCACCCGGAAGACAAGGTATAAATGGTACTCCAGGTACACCAGGACCAGGAGGACAAAAAGGTATGTATTTGTATTCAATAGCTACCAATTTATTTAATTAATGAAATAAAAAATTTTATTAAAATTATAGGTGAGGTAGGTATACCTGGTTCAAGAGGATCTCAAGGTTCACCAGGTTCTGCAGGAGCTAAAGGTGTAACAGGTGATACTGGTCCAAGTGGAACTATTGGAGTTCAAGGTTCAAAAGGTGCTCAGGGACCTAACGGTGCCACTGGTCCAACTGGTGATATTGGCCCTACAGGAGCAAAAGGTGTTCAAGGTCTTGTAGGGCTAACTGGTCCACAAGGTGTAACAGGTGCAACTGGTATACCAGGATTAAAGGGGGAAAAGGGTTTCAGTATAGTGATTCCTGGGTAAATAAAGCCAAAAAAAAAAATTTTTTTAATTTATTGATAGAAAAGTTAAGAATAAATGCCTAAAAGTGAAGAATTAAAATATCCTTTAAGTTTATTTATTTTAATTTTCCCAATTCAAACTTTCCCGTTTATTTTTACAACATCTATTCGATAACTGTTCTAGAGATTTATAATGAAAAAACTAAATTATTTAGGTACTTTATATACAGTAAAAGTACAGCTTTACACTGTACTAAAGTTTTAGACAGGGAAGAAACTTTCGTATATTAAATTTGGTTTTTTTGATTTTTGGTAAGTGATTGATTTGAGGCTGACTTCTGTAATATATTTTTGTTTTAAAAATATATTTTGGTGTTACATTTCATTTTTCATTTTTTTAAGTATAAATTTCTAAAAAAAAAATTTGGTTGTGTGATCTGTTTTAGCATTCACACTCTTTTAAAAGTATTAAGCTTGTGAAAATAATATCTGATAAAATTAATCGTCATTATTTGATAATCGCATTAATCGTCTGTTTCCTTTTTCATTTTTAACTTAAGAATTACTCACATAAGTGAAACGTACCTATATACCTTATTTCAGTGGCCTTCCTAAATGTTTTAACTAATTGCCTTTAAATTTTGTACAAATGTTGCCCTTAGCGAAGGAGCTCACTGGGAAGATTAAATTAAAATCCATTAATCCTTTGATCTAAACAAAAACGCTCCAAGCGAATTGCGTGAAATTCTGCAGTTTCTAAAAAATTGTATTTGCATATTATATCAAAGTATGTACAATTTACATTTAAAGATCTCAACCTGAATACATACGATGAAGTATTAGTATTCAATATTTGAAATCATTTACATATTATGCATAACAAATACATTTTATTTCTGATATGTAATCAAATAATACTTTTGTTTTTAAACTTGCAAAATTCGCGCGCAAATTACTATTACTACTATTATTCCTATTCGAATGTAGGAATTTTTCATCTTAGATTTGATTGCCTGATGCTTTTTATCATATACATATTTACAGGTATGTTAGAGCTGAATTATCTTTTTCGATATTTTTGATTTTTGCAATGTGTTTCCTGATGTTTTTGGCATTTGTAAGTAATTTGTAATAAAGTTTTGACACAAACGATAGAGCTTGTAATGGTTACTCGTTATTCTTTTTTGAAGTCATTTTTTTCTTGAATTTGATTTTATAGTTGCACCCCATAACTGGATTCCACATAATGTCTAAAATAAGTTTTACTTATTTTAATTTTTGCATTTTCTAACTATTAAATTATATATATTGTAATTTTAATTTAGAGGGCTTTTATCCTATATTTCAGTTGTGTTCAGCTTCTTTTCTTCATTTGTTGCAAATATTTTTCGACCAATGATTTAATTTTTTTTAAATCGAATTTTAAACCTTTATTATCTTAATAATAGTATATGTTGTTTCTTTGTAAAGCAAAATTAAAAAATTTTATATAAAATATAAATTTTACACACCTTGCTTATATGATTCCAAAATTGTCTTAGAAATATGAGTTCTTATGTAATTTTGTATTTAATATATTTAAACAATCACTTAAAATATATTCAATTTTTAAAATTATTTAATTTTTTCTTATCTCATATCTTCATGTTGCTATTTTAAAAGAGTTTAAACATTGCCCTTTGGTCTGAGATAAGTACCCTTTCTTATTATTAGTTTTTAATATAAGTTTATTAGTCATATACCTAAAAAAAAGTTTTAAACTTAAAATAAATAGGCTTAAATGTGAGTCTTAATCTAAAGCTAAAAATAAATTTCATAAAAAATAATGTCGGAAAATAAATTAAAAATAAATTGTTAAATAAATTTATTGTTAAATAAATTAATGTCGAAAATATTCTACTTTAATTTATATAAATTAAGGAATAAAGATGAAAATAATGAAAAATATTATGTACATCCGGAAAGATTTTAGAGTTATAGTTACAAAATCAGGATTTCAATAATTTATAAATCGGGGATTTGAATATGGTAGTGCCTATTATTTTTTTGTATTTAAAAGTTTTGTTGTTGAAATATGTTTTTAAAAAAATACTAAATCAGGCTTTAGGAAGGATTATTAAATCGGAGTTTAGGAAGGATTATAAAATCAGGGTTTAGGAAGGATTACAAAATCAGGGTTTAGGAAGGATTACAAAATCAGAGTTTAGGAAGGATGATAAAATCAGTGCTTAAGAAAGATTACATCATGATTTAGGAAGGGTTAATCCACCACTGATGTCAATATAATTACTAACATAAGCAATATAATATACATATTCAACCACAACGAAGTTTAATCATATTTTTTTTTAGGTCGAATTTTATTTTTGGATATACTATGTAGTATCTACTTATATATAATTTAAATTTGAATATTTTGATTTTTTCCTAAATTGTTTCTTTCAAAATTTTTATGCTTCCGAGTTGGGGATAAAACCCAGAAAGACATAATCTAGAAAGACAAAATCCAAAATGACAAAATCCAGAAAACGTTTAAGAAAACAAAAGGCAGGAGTTGGGGAAAAATCCAGAAAGACATAATCGAAAAGGGACAAAATCCAGAATTTGTTAATAAATCCAGAAAATACTAAATCCAGAAAAGACTAAATCCAGAAAAAACTAAATCTAGAAAAGACCGGATTTCATAATAAGCAAAAAAAACAAATATCTAATCAGATTCTTTCCGTATGCATTTACTTACCTTATTCAAAAAGAGAATTGTTTAAATAAGTAGCGCGGGTTAGAATATTCCCATGCCATATTTTTTTCATTTTCAATTTTGAAAAATTTGTATAATTTTATGCAATTTTCATAATTTTTTAATTCATTTTTATAAGATTTTAACAAGTTTTTAACAGCTTTTTATTAATTTGGTTGGGTAAAGGATGGAATCTTAGAAGCCATTTTAAACACACTTCCCGTTGAGCTAGAGACTTGAAATTTTCTTCATTAGATCAGATCCCGATGACAATACATGATTTTAAAATAATAATATCGAAAAACATTAGAGAAACTAGCTTAATTTCAAAATTAAATTTTCATACAAAGATATAACAGAATTTTTAACAGAATTATTACAGACCCAAAATAAAACATTTTATCTAAATTTACTAAACTCACCAATACCAATACCAATACGTATACGTAATACATAAATGTTTTTTTTTTCTATAAAAGACTATTGTTTTTTATGGAGCCCATTGCATTGGATGTGTACATATACATATAGGTACATACTTAAAAATATGTAATAATATGTGCTTCGAAAATATTTTTGGTTTGAAAGCGATGAATTTGAAAAATATGAATGTGTAAATAAATTAATGTGCCGCACTTGAGAACACAGTGTAAAACTTAATATGCATTTACTTAAAATTTAGATAGCAAGTGTTAAATTTAAGTTTTTATACCCGTACGATAGGATCGGGTATAATAAAATTACTCATCCGTTTGTAACACCTCGAAATAAGCGAGCTAGATATACCTTCAAAGGTATGGATCGGATCAGAAAAAAATTCTAAGACTTTTGAGCCATGTCCGTCCGTCCGTCCGTCCGTCCGTCCGTCAGCACGCTAACTCAAAAACTAAGAAAGCTAGAATCTTGAAATTTACACAAAATATTTTGGGAGTAGTTTGTAGGTTCCCTATTTTTTTTGGTTGAGTTTGGACCAAGCCTTAGGGTAGCTCTCGAACACCTAACTTTTAGATCCCCACATTTTTTTTGCAATAGAGCTATGAAATTACTGATAGATAACTACTGATAGATCTCACAAAAATATTAATTTTATTTTTAATAACTTTTTTTTGTAGCCCCACCCGTTACGGAGCTACAGCTCCCCAAAGGTTCAAAAAAGCTCTATATTTAAATTGTTATAGCACAAGTTGTATAAGGTATATCTTCATTTTGAAAACGCCAAACGATTACTACTTTCATTAGCTTTAACAGTATATATACAATAAATATATAATTTTGGCATACGGTGTCTTAATTTACCGTTATGCGAAATTCAAATTTTGCAAAATTCTTTAACCCTTCCATCTTCTAAACGGTTAAAGTTGGAAACTTGAAATTTTGACAGAAGTTAGATCTTTGAAAATTAGTATGAGTCATTTCAGAAATTTTTTTTGTATCACCCCCCGTTCAGGAGCTGTAAGGGGTCAAAAACTGAAAATTTCCTATTTTGAAACACCTGTAACTTGAACACCTGTTAAAATTTTTTTGAAGTAATACACAAAAATTAAAGCTCCAACATTATACTTTTATTTCTGTTAACAACTTTTTTTAATAATATAGGGTTACTTTATAATTGACGAAAGTGTTATTTGATTTTTTCAAATTTTCTAACAAATTTCTTTAACGAATTTTTTCCATTTTGTTTTACTCGATAATTTGAAATTGTTGAGGATATAATGCGTAGTACATAAAAATGTAAATAAATAAACAACATAACGGTTGCTTGAAGAATTTTTATTTATATGATATTGATATATATACATACTTATATAATATCATGTTTATTTACATATCGTATATGTCACTAGTGAATGAATGATAAGAGTATAGATGTATATTATATAGCGCCGTATTTACATACATATATGTATTTTATTGTACTTATAAGAAATTATTCTGTCAATGGAATATTTAAATATAATATAATATAATATTTAAAATTATATTTACTGTTTTGTACTTAGTAAATTTAATATACATTTACCGCTTAGTATTAAATGGTACTATAGAATATTTGAAAAAGTTTAGGATTGATAATCGTTATGTGGAAGGTTAGAATCTGCTTTTGAAGAATGTACATATAAACATATAGTTTGAATATATGTACAACCCATAGTTCTAGAAATTATAAAATTCACCCAAATTATTTTAAAATACTAAAATATTAAAAAAATAATATTGTAAGCAGAGTGACAGGCTGTGAACATACTAACGGTTCGTACGGGTATCTAAGAGTTGACAAAGTCAACTGTATTCTTCCTCGTTTTTCATCAAATCAATTGATTTTTAGTATACATTTTTATTTATAAAAGCAATGTGTTTATTTATAATATTTATATAGATATGTGGTTCTCCTTTCTTAATTATAATTAAAATAAGGCTTTTCTTTCGAAACTCTTAACATATTAAAATCGCATATTATGGCCCTAACATTGATATCTAAATTGGGAGCTGCCTTTAAATTAAGATCTATTAGGGAATGATGATCTGCACCACTAATGCCTTTTTCTGAAGTATAAAAACTAAGAATATATTTCCAATTATGTAAAAACATTAAACAACAAAAAGAATATATTAAAAATAAAAAAAATAAAAAAAATTTAAAAAAAAACAGCTTTTTTGAACTAAAAAGTAGAAAATAAATTTTTAATAGCAAATTTTTCTGTAATTTTCTAAACTATATTGTTACAATCAGGATTTCTTTGAAAAAGTTTATTTCAATATGTCAAATATATATATAAATATAAGTATATATAAGTTTTACAGTCTGTGAAATTTAAATAAAAGCTGGAGGCAACAAATGCATAACTATAAACTTATATTTTTAAATTTTGCCTCCAGCTTTTATATTAATTTCACAGACTTTAAAACTTATATATACTTATATTTATATATATATTTGACATATTGAAATAAACTTTTTCAAAGAAATCTTGATTGTAACAATATAGTTTAGAAAATTACAGAAAAATTTGCTATTAAAAATTTATTTTCTACTTTTTAGTTCAAAAAAGCTGTTTTTTTAAAAATTTCTTTTATTTATTTTATTTTCAATATATTTTAGATTTTAAAATTTAAATTTTTCTCGATTTTTTTCTGGATTATTTTTCTGCCTTTTCAGACACTTTCTGGATTTTGTTTTTTTGGTTTTCGTATTTTTCCAGAAAAAAATCCACAAAAATTTTTATATGAAAATGATAAAATAATAGTGAATCTTTTTAAGAATGGGAACTGCCGCTCCCAAATCCCCGCTAAACAAATTATTAAAACTTTGATGTTAAAACCAATTCTAAAATCGCTCGTAATTTTTTCTAAATGTACAATTCAACTAAAAATTTTTTAAAATAGTAGGTTTCTATTTTATATTGGGTGCGGGATAAAATCCAGAAACACATAATCCAGTGGCGACAAAATCTATAATTTTTACAAAAATCAACTTGGATTTTATACTTTCTGAATTTTGTCTTTTAAGAATTTAGTTTTTTTCTGGATTTAGTCCTTTTTTGGTTTTTGAAAAAATTCTGAATTTTGTCCTTATTGAATTATGTCTTTTTGGCTTTCATCCCGCACTCTTCCGAGATAATTCCAAATAAAAGAAAATCGCATTAAAATTTACAAAATAATTAAAAGAAACTGAACTAAAGTTGCATATGATTTAAAATAGAAAAATATAAAACGAATCAAATAAAGTCAAAAATCAATCATTTTGTGTTGGTCCACTCAACGAAACTGTCATGATGTTTACAGATTACAAAATTGCTGACTTTCACCAAGAATATTCCCCTTCCATTATCTTTTAAATAAAATTTATTTCATTATTATTATTAATCATTTCTAGTTAGAATTTAAAGAGTATCTGCAGATAATGTTTTTTGACTGTTAAAGGAATTAACTTTTATTTATTATATTATTCAACTGATGATTCTCTTATTTTACGAATTTCAATGTAGGAATTAGTTTCTTCTATGGTATAGAAGTTTCGATTTTTAATCCACAATTGTTATCTGTACTATACAGATACGATAAAGTTATAGGTAAACATTTTTAAATAAATTTCATTCGTTCAATTTTTATTATTTATATAACAAGTATTTAAAATATATATCTTTAGTATTAATATTTATCTCAAGATAATAAAATTAATAACAATCACAAAAAATAAAAATCTGGTTGAATGAACCTAAATAAATTAATTGTATGGAAACAAATGATAAATTAATACTTTGTTCTTATTACTGTCAATTTATAAATTTCTTGCAATATTTTTTATATATGATGAGAAATTCTAGACTTTTAGTTTTGAAAAACTAGACAAAACAAAAAAAAAAAAACAAAACAAAAATATTATAAATTTTGACTATAAAAGCTCAAACTTTATACCAAATTAAATCAATTCTATTTTAAAATGAAAGGTGTAATCTTCTTTATATTAAGTGTTGGTAAAAAAATAAACTAATTTTTTTTTTTTTTTTTGATTTATTTATTTTAATTTATACAATTCTTTTATACAGTTGTACCATTAATATGTGCGTTGTCTGGTATTGTAGTAAATCCAAATAGGGGTACTTCTGCTCAAGTTGTTACACCTCAAGTTATAAGTGGTATTTGTAATTGTCCAGCAGCACCACCGGGAAAACCAGGAATTGATGGAAGTGCCGGTTCACCAGGTCCCGTTGGTCAAAGAGGTATTATATTAGAATTTGGTTTTTTATTTGAAAAAATATTCACTTAAAAAAATGTTTGTTTTCTCTTTTTAAATAAGGGGAGCGAGGTGATGTCGGAGCTACTGGTGCTCAAGGGAGTGCAGGTGCGGTTGGTTCTAAAGGTTTAATGGGTGATCCAGGTGCAATAGGAACTACTGGTTCAGAGGGTATAAAAGGTGTTACAGGATTTAAAGGTTCAACAGGGCCTCTTGGTCCTGTGGGTCCCACTGGGCCACAAGGTGCTCAAGGTACAATAGGACAAATGGGAGTACAAGGAGTACCAGGTCTTACTGGTCTTCCGGGTCTCATGGGTGAAAAAGGTTTCAGTATAGTGATTCCTGGGTAAATAAAGCCAAAAAAAAAAAAAAAAATCTGAAATTTAATGAAAGAAAAGTTAAGAATAAATGCCTAAAAGTGAAGAATTAAAATAAAAGTTTATTTATTTTAATTTTCCCAATTCAAACTTTCCCGTTTATTTTTACATCATCTATTCGATAACTATTTTAGAAATTTATAATGAAAAAACTAAATTATTTAGGTACTTTATATACAGTAAAAGTACAGCTTTACACTGTACTAAAGTTTTAGACAGGGAAGAAACTTTCGTATATTAAATTTGGTTTTTTGATTTTTGGTAAGTGATTGATTTAAGGCTAACTTCTGTAATATATTTTAGTTTTAAAAATATATTTTGGTGTTACATTTCATTTTTCATTTTTTTAAGTATAAATTTAAAAAAAAAAAATTTAGTTGTTTGATCTGTTTTAGCATTCATACTCTTTTAAAAATATTAAACTTAAGAAGCTTGTGAAAATAACATCTGATAACATTAATCGTCATTATTTGATAATCGCATTAATATTGTCTGTTTATTCCTTGACTTTTAACTTAAGAATTACTCACATAATAGAAAGGCATTTTTACAGAAAGGCTCTCTCCTGTCTGAAAAAGATAATAGGCAATATTTTGTCATTTATGATTTCCTTCATAAATTTTTTAACCAATTGCCTTAAAATTTTGTACAAATGGTACCGTTAGAGAAGGAGCTTACAAAATAAATAAAATTCCAAGCAATTATAAAATTCCCGGGCCGGCTGGTCAGGTAACTTTTGCTGGAATTTTATAATTTAGTGATTATTATTAATACTATTATTCTTACTAGAATGTAGGAATTTTTCATCTTAGATTTGACTGACTTGACAAAACGTATGTCACATATACATGTATTTGCAGGTATGTTTAAGGTGATTTACCAATTTCTATATTTTTGATTTTTGTAATGTGTTTCCTGATGTTTTTGGCATTTGTAAGTAATTTGTAATAAAGTTTTGACACAAACGATAGAGCTTATTATGATTAGGTACTCTATTATATTATTGTAAATTTATTAGAGACGGATTGGATCCTATATTACAATTGCGTTCAGCTTCTTTTTTGCATTGGTTGGGATGCTATGATGGTATATATTAGATAAAATTTAAAAATTTGTATATTTCCGAACACAATAATTGCTAATTTTTATTGAATTGAGTTTTAAACTTTTAATATCTTAATTAAACTTCAATAATGTCTTATAAATATCAGTTCTTATGTAATTTTTTATTTTATTTATTATATTTAAACTATCACAGGGTGTGATAGAGATACCAATTCGAAGAGAATAATAAAACAGTAAAAATTAAACAAAAATTATTTTATTTAAAATTCGATCTTTAAAAATTTTTGGTGTTTAACATTTTTTTTTTATTTTTATTTTTATGATAAAAAAAAAAATAAAAATAAAAATAATTTATTTGTTTCAAAAAATTTCATAAGTCCCTAATATAAGAAAAAACTATTGCGTGTATCGAAATTTTATTCCAATAATATTTTTTCGCATTCAAAATTAGTGAAATTTTAGCATAACAATTTAGTTAGTAATAAAATTACGCGATGTTATCAGACTTCTTTATATTTGAAATATAATAACGAAACATGATTGATAATCTTTCAGGTTAATTTAGAATTTATATTAATAGATAACATATATGAATTGATAAGCTAATATTTTTGGCACTAAAATTGTATGAAACTTAAGTTAATATATTCTTCTATTTTTACGAAAAAAAAACAACATATTACATTTGTAGAAACTCAACAAAGTTCCAAGCCAATCACGTAACCGACAAGGCAAATAACTAAAAAGTTGTTCAACATACAAATTATAATAGATTATATGAACACATTCATCCTAAATGTATGCATTTTTTAGATAATGTAAATGATTTTTTATATCGGTTTTACTTCTGGTGAAAGTGCTGTTTCAAATTCTGCAAAGTATAGACACGTGCTTAACTACGCATGTACCGAAAACGGAAAATATATTCAACCTATAATGGCTTTAGTATCTGATGGTTAAGTAGTATTGCATTGCGTCTTATGTGATTTGTAATATTAATATAAATAAGGAAATTAATTAGTTTAACATTAAACATTGGTTATTATTATGATAATGTAAAATTATAATTTTTAAAACCAAAAAGTAAAAAAAGGAAACCGCTAACTTTAGGCACAATTTGTAATTTAGTTTTTAATTGAGGCCATTTTCTAAACTAAAATGATACCAGCTGCAATTTTATTTAACATTAATGATACCATCCGCATACTTGGATATGCTTTTCATATTAAATTGTAAAAGAAGCTTGCGCGTTCCGACATTAAGCACAAATCCATTTTCTGCTTTCTTTGATTCTAAGAATATGTGACGTATACAAAATAAGAAAATCAGAAAAGAAGTTTTTAATCTAAAGCTTTCTTGATGAAATTTATATAGTAGGTTACTAATTACGAAAGAAAGGCTAAGTTCTGGACAAAACAAGACCAACCAACAAAGATAGAACCAACTCCAAAACCAACAAAGATAGAACCTTTAAATTTTTTACAATGATGTTCCTTCCCGTTTCATTTATGTCTCTGAAATGTAAGAGGATTTGGTTCATGGATTTGGATTTGAATGGTGTTCTTTCATGTTTGATTTAAGTCTCTGAAACTTGTTGAGATTTGGTCCATGGATTTGGATCTTGGTAGCTTCCGAACGAGCTCCAGAGTAAACGAGTATATCTCCACAACCAACAAAGTTAGAACCTTTATTTTTAGTACAAGGGTGTTCTGTTATGTTTCCTTTTCTGTAAAATTGGAAACTTCCGAACGAGCACAAGAGCAAACGAGCATATCTCCAAAACCAACAAAAGTAGAACCTTTAAATTTAGTACAATGGTGTTCTGGCATGTTTTCTTTATGTCCCTGAGATGGATTTAATGACTTGGTCATTCGGGTACCTGACACACGCCTCCCAAGGACTAACAAGCATATTTTCGAAATTAATAAAGATAGAAACTTGAAAATTTTTACAAGGGTGTCGAGCATATCCCAAGAGGATGCCTTTTTTACGTTCCTGAAATTCGAATTGAATAAGACAGAAAAGGGAAGAAGTTCAAGCAGCTGCTAAAAAACTTATGGATTTTTAATTTAATTCGAATTATTCAGGTGTAGAGTAATAATAAGTCGGTTGCATCGACTTACTGTAACATTTACTTGTTTTTATTTAATTTTAATATACTTTTACTAAAATCCCTCCTTAATATTTTTTGTTCCCGCTGAACAAATTATTGAAACTTTTTATACATATTTTAACAACTTCAAAATAGTTAAAGCCGCCACCCCAAACTCGCGCTAAACAAATTAATTATTGAAGCCCTGATTTTTATTTCAACTCTAAAATTCCTCCAAATTTTAAATCTCATATATATATATATAAATTCTGGAAAAAGCATAAAACTCTGATTTTCAATCCAACTCTAAAATCCCTGCTAATAATATTCGATAAAAATTACAATTTTTTTTAATTAAGAGCCATTTTTCTTAAGGAAAACTTAAGAAAGGTATATAATCCATATAAAATTATATTATGAAATTTTAATTTTTGTGTCATACTTTAGGCAAATTTTGTAATTTGCATTTTAGACTCCAATACCTTTTAAATCAGAAGTATAAACATATAAACATATTTTCTTAGGTTATAATTGATTCAAATTCTTAAAAATATTCCTACTCCAAAAATTTCAATATTAAGGCCGTGTCCGAAACTATCGCACTTCACACTAAATACTAGCTAAATCAATTCCGAAAAACTCTGGACATTTTTTAGAATGCATTCGAAAACGGTGGACTAAATTATCTGATCGCACTTGATTATCTATCAATATTTTAGTGTACTCTTGACTATACTAAATGTCCGCCCTGAAAGAGTAATACATGTAAGGAAAGAATGTGAAGTGTCGAATGTCAAGTATTAGTGCAATAGATTCGGAAACGACCTAAATTTAAAAGGGCTTAAAAGTTTGAAATATTTCATTACTCATTCTTAAAGGTTTCGTAAAGATTTACGAAGTTTCGTAAATAAACGAGCGGGCGAACATTGTTTTAAAATTTTTGTTAATAAAACGGTTTTGTATTGTATTAGAAATTATAATTGCTTATAAAATATATGACTAAAAGATCTCTAGCATCATGTTGGTTGGTAATTTACATAATAATATGTTGATTTGATTGGTATAACATAAAGTATGATTAATTATCAATTTAAAAAGCAAAAAGTTTATACTAAAAAGATGAAAAGTTCGATTATATTTTAAAACAAATTTATTTTTCACCACATCTTTTACTAAGTTGCATCTTCTGTTAATATAAGTTTTTCTTCTTTAAAATACAAGTTTTTAGTAACATAACCACTTGTCCCATTGCTTTTAGCGTTTTTTTTATAAGTTCATCATAATTCTGAACAAAATAAAACTAAAATACAAATATTTCGTTTGTTTATTTCAACAAAAATATTTTTATCTTCTAAAGGAGAATATAAGTAAATATTTTTCTTTTTTGTTTACAACTGTTTCTTTATAAAAATATTCTAAAGATATATATTTTAGGATATACTAGTTTTTAGCACATTTTCAAAAAATTTTGAAAATATGTGTCTTGTAGTTTCACTCTGTCCCTCCGTCCGTTTAGAAAACCTGTATGATATTTTTCCTTCATAATTCCGGCGCGCTTTTTTATAGGAACTTTAAATTTTGAGATTAGAAGAACTTTAAAAGCTAGTATAATTTTCCATAGAAAATTTTTTTGTACCGCATTTGGGGGTGGTATTAGGACTTTTCGAGCTCAAAAATTGAAATTTTCCTATTTTGTATACAAATTATTAGTAAAATAGGAAAATAGGAATAGTACAAATTTTTTCAAAATCAAACCCAAAAATTAAGGCTTTAATTTTATAATTTTACATGTGTTAATGGTTTTTCTTAATTATGAAGAGTTCACTTAAAATTGACGAAAGTGTTTTAACATTTTTTATTATTATATGATATGAAATTCAGAGAAAATTTTTAAATTTTGGTGCAAGTCACAGTTGTAAACAGTTTGTATTGTCTTTTAGGAATGTGTCCCTTCAAAAACTGTTGGTTTACATTTTGCCTTGTTTATGTTACAATTAATTTCTTAAATTTCTTTGAGGTATAATAAAACAAAATCAGAATTTCAATTTGATGACAGACAATGGATTGAATGCATAAAACTGAGCTCGAACTCAACCCTCAATTTTTCAAACAAAAATACGAGTTCAAGTGTAGTTTTTGTTTGAAAAGGTGAAATTTGAGCCTCAGTTGTATGCATTCGACCCATTATTTCTTATTATTTGGTTAGTTTACTCTCATTTATTTCATGTCCAATGAAAATTTAGAATTTAAAAGATTTTTTACCATATGACAAAGAAATTATTAAAACCTTCTACCTAGTAATGGCTATGTAAATGATAATTTTATGATAAAAGTTGATTATGAATAAAACAATAAAAGAAATACAGTCAAAATAAAAAGTTTCATTTTAAAAGTTATCTGACAGTCATCTAGAATATAAAAATTCTAAAATTTTGTAAATTGTAACATGTGGTATGAAATTTTAAATTATTCATACATATTATATATTTGGAATTGAACTTGATAGAATTGATTGGAAAAAAAAAAAGAAATTTTAAAAATATGGTTCTAAATGGTTTTTCTTTTTAGTTTTTCTCCTTACAGAACTGAATAGTTTTGATATGAATTTTAGTTTTCATCTGCTTGAGATCTTTTTTATATTACAAAACTCAAAGAGTAGTTCATTTTAAAATTTTTTTACTTTATAATGATATATCGTATGTTACATAATAATCATAAATATATATTGTATATATTTATATGCTAAAATAAAATAATTTATAACCCAGTGTATTACAATATTTCTTAAAATATTGAAACAAAATACCAAAGGCATTTAAAGCCGCACATTTTCCCAAAAGATAATAAAAACTGTTTAGAAATTATTGTGATTTGCACCAAAAATTTATAAATTTTTTTAGAATCTGATATACAAGAAAAATATCTGAAAATTAAGAGACACTTTCTTCAATTTTAACAAAACTCAATATAATTAAGAAAAAGTTAAATAGAAATTTTGTGTTTTACTTTGAAAAAATTTGTATAGGTGTGTAAAAATACCAGATTTTCAATTTTTTAAGCACTAATAGGTCTTAAATTGGGTTAAGATATAAAAAATATTTCCATTATAACTTATCGTAATTCTAAAAGCAAATTCTTTTCTTAAAATTTCAAGATTCTAACTAAAAGCATCTTCAATTTATGGAGAAAGCAAAATCTTCTGTTTACGTAACGGTAAATTTAAATTGCAAAAAATTGTATTTTTTTTTTTTTTTTATTTATTTATTAGCTCAAATTTAAAATAATTTATATATTTATTATACCCGTATGAACTATGTTCAAATGTATAATAAATTTTCCATTACGTTTGTGACACCTTAAAGCAGTCGAGCTAGATATAATGTCAAAAGTATGGATCGGCTCAGAATCGAATTCTGAGTCGACTAGCCGTCCGTACGATGTATGACCGTCCGTCCGTACGATAACTCAAAAAATAAAGGAGCTAGGAGGCTTACATTTTTTTTACGTCACTTTTGCAAAATTGTTAGTTTTGCTATTTAAATCTAGCATTTTTGGCCGCCGGGTTCGAGTAGCTGCCATACAACTTCTTTCTTTATATGGAAATAACTCAGTATCTATTCAAGCTAGGTATCTAAAATTTTGCAAATGATGATCAAGTTTTATGGCAACAATTTCTGTAAAATTTGGTTGTGATGGTATGACAGGTTCGGGTAGCTGCCATACAACTTCTCTTTTAAAATGAAAATAACTCAGTGTCTATTGAAGCGAGCTATTTGAAATTTAGTGAAAAGATGTCGAGTTACACGCCAAAAACTTTTGCAAAATTTGATTGGTCTAAAGCAGCCGGTTCACACTTTTTGTATTTCTTGGAATTTAATGAAGCTAGGCGCAATAGATTCGGGTAGCTGTCATACAACTCTTCAATTTACATAAATATATCTCTGTAATTATCGTTGGTACTAAAACATCTGAATGTTTTTAAAAGCTAATCAAGTTTTATAGAAACAGGATATATTACGTTCATTAAAACAGGATATATTACGGGTATCTCAGAGTTGACACAGTCTATTCTACTGCACTGTTCCTCGTTTTTTTCTTATATTTAAATATAATCAAAACAATTAAATTTATAAACTAAATTATAATTAACTTAAATTACAAGTAAAATAATTTAAATATACAAAAATCATTCCTATTTGTACAATTTAAGTTTTTGTGCTTGTTTAGACATTATAAAGTCAATGTTATTCTTGTGCTTGTTATCCATTAGCAACATCCTATGAAACGGTTCGTAATTACCATAATTAGTCCTATGGAAATTTAACAAATAAGCATTACTTAGAGAACTGTTTGAATTAATATTGATGTTATTCAGAATTTGAGGAGAATTAATGTTCCCTTTTATAACTTCCATAAGAAAAATCACATAAGCTACATTTCGTCATGATTCTAAAGCTTTCAATTGAGTAAAGTTCAACCCATGTTCATATCGAGATAAGATCAATGAATTTAACCATTGAAAGTTTCGCAAAGAAAATCTTAAAAAATTTCTCTGCATTCTCTCTATTCAATTGAAATGAACTTCATGGAAATGCGACCAAACTTGTCTGACATATTCCAAATTAAGTCTAACAAGAGAAGAATAGAAGGACTTGAGAACGGATAATATAATCGGATAGAATTAGCTTTATTGATGATATTACAGAAATATAGTTTTAAGTTAGGCATTATCATCAAAGTTAACTCCTAAGTTTTTAATAGAACTCATTTTACAAAGATTAATACCATTTAGAGAATAATTAAAATTTATTGAATTAAGACAACACATGAAACACATAAGCGTACATTTATCCACATTTAGAAGAAGGTACTAATTCTATTTGTACATACCACTTAAGGAAATATAAACCATCTTTTTTGTTTGAAAAAATGTTAAGCAAACCTGAGATGTACAGACTTGAAACTATGACTTTTTATAGTTAAACTTACTTTAAACTGCAATCTTTGACTGGCTGTATTTTCATAAAGGTTGGGACTACATGTGTTAATGTATTTAACATAATTAAATTTATGATATTATTGGCATTTAGAAAGTTAAAACTTGAATGATACACATTTTTCCCATATTAAAAAATATCATTTTAAGGATTATAAATTGTAATTTTACATTTAAACTTTACATTCCATTTTTTTCTAAACTTTATACGTTCCTATTAATTTATAGTTCCTCCTTAATTTCATATAATTTATCGATTTCTAAACTAAATTTAAAAAAAAAAACATTTTTTAAAAAAACAAAAAGTAATCGATATTTTATAAATCATAAAATTAATGAAGATGAAGAATATGGAAACGTTTCTTTCTTTTAAAATATTTTTTCATATTTAAAATATTCGATCATATTCAAAATTGAGCACGTATAGATAGATTATTTTAGTTGAAAAAAATTTTAGTTGTAATTTATAAATTAATTTTAAAGGTGAGTGGATTCTAGAGGAAAAAAAATTTTTCTCTTTATTTTAAAAAGTTAGAATTCGTGAAATTATAATTAAAAGTAATAAATTTTATAAAAAAAAAAAATTTATATTATTTTCATATTTAACTGAGTTTTTGTTTTCTTAAAATGAGTACTAATAAAAGAAACTAAAAGAAAAGTAGTTAAAAATTTGCACAGTATAGAAACCTAATATGTATTATTTAAAAGAAACAAGGTAGAATATAAACCAACGGTTTTTAAAGCGGACATTTCCAAAATACAAACTATTTAGAATTGAGACTTGCACAAAAATTTGAAAATTTCATGTAAATAAAAAAAAATGTGAAAATAGGACTTTTTTGCAATTTTGAGGGGCTGTATTTTCGGAACCCTATATATGTAACTAAGAAAAACCGTTAACACACACAAAAATATATTTCTGAAGCTTTAATTTTTATGTCTTGCTAAAGAAAACTTCGTACAGGTGCTTAAGTTACAAGTACCTAGAATAGCAAATTTTCAATGTTTCTTAAACAGGGGGTGATGCAAAAAAATTTTCTGAGTAAACTTACACTAATTATAAAAGTTCTTTCTTGTCTTAAAATTTCAGGTTGCTATCTAAAGGTGTGCCGGAGTTATGAAAAAAAAAATATTTCATGCAAAATGTGGTTTTCATAGAACGGTAAATTTAAATACTAAATTGTATAATTTTGATATTAATTTACAAAGTTAAAAAAATACCTGTCGAATGAAGTTTTCAGATTAAAAAAATCTTAAGCAGAACATGAGGTATATGCATTTAAAAATAGCACTTTTTCAAAGTTTGAGCGGCTGTAACTCCGTAATGGATGGGGTCACATAAAAAAATTGTTCCACAAAATTCACAAATTTTTTTATGAGACCTACGCATGGTTAAAAGTTTTTTTCTCGATCTTAACGGTGTAGAAGTTTTGTAAACAGACGGAGAGACGAACTGACAGACAGAGTGAAACTAATAAACACATTTTTTCAATATTTTTTTGGAAATATGTTAAAAAGTATGTATGTTGTCACATTTATAATACATAAATATATACATACATATATAATATATAGTAAATAATGTATTTTAGTTTAATAGTTTAAAAATATTAAATAACCATTAAATATTTAAATAATTTAGAAAAATTGCGAAATAAATTTTATTTTTAAAGAAAAATATTCTGAAATATAATTAAATATTTTAAACTTTATTAATATTAATAAAAAAATTTTAAATTTGAAACTAGAAATTATGGAATATATCTTATATAATATATTAATATTTATTTTACTATTTTATAGTACATTTATTTCATTCTAGAAATACTTTTTTTTTTTAATCCAAAAACTTCTATATATATACCTATAAACTAATTCAAAATGTTCAATATCTACATAGACTATAACTAAACTTTAAAAAAAAAATTATAAAAGAGCTAGAATGAAATAACTTAACTATCAGTTTTGTGATTACAACTATCAGTTTTAACTATCAGTTTTGTGATGACAACTTACAACTAATGATGATGGCCTAGTGCTTATTTTGCGTCCTTTACCTCGTTATTTTTTCAAAGTATTCAACAAAAGCAAAGTAATCAAAGTAAGTACTGGTATACTATAAAAAGTGCTTTAAAATTTCTTATATGTCATTTTTTGTGAAAAGTAAACAAAACACTCTTTATTAGATTTGGAAAAATAAACAAAAATTACGATCTAGAAAAATTGACGAAAACCCTATTGATTTAAAAAATTTTTTATTTAAAATGAAGTTACGCACACAAAAAAGTCCAAGGTTTATCGTGTAAAATCGTGTTTGTTTTTCTGTATAATAAACTTATTTTGTCTCAAATAAGTAGTATGTACATTTTTTTAAATTTCTCGAATTAATTTTTTTCAAGGATTTCTAAAATTTTAAAATAACTAAGTTTGACTTTAAATTGTCAAAATATTCAAATCTGAAACTATCAAAATATTCAAAGCACAGACCGAAATAAAAATTTATCAAGTTAAGTATAAGTATAAGAAATGAATATAATTCATTTCAGCTGTCAAAATTTTCGAAGGAAATTAAGGAAGCAAAATAAGCTTTAGGTCCATTAGCTTAATAGCGTTTGCTTTTCTGCAAAAAAAAAGAAAGTAGACTTGAAAATATTGAAGGGGCAACAAAACGAGTTTCCATTTCTAATACAAAAATTGGTCAGAATGACAACATTAAAAAATATTTTATAATATTGTCATTGTCAATGTCAATGTCAAATATTAAATAAAATAATGTTTGTAATCTTGTTAGTAACTTTATGAAAAAAAATTTATATATGGTTTTTCACTGCAATTATAAAAATCATCACAATCAGGCATATTTTATTTATTTGGAAGATCTTAATAAAATATAATACTTTGTCATATGTTAAATAAACAACCGGAAAAAACAAAATAATATGGAAATTGTTGCCTTTTTCCTAATCTATTTATCAAATTTAAAAACTGAAAAAAAAAGGACAAAACTAATAAAAATATGTTTGACTTTTTTCAGTTTAAGCCTTTATCAGGTCAAAAAATTAAAAATTGCTAAAAATTTTGAAGTAAGTAATTTGGAAAAGTTCTTTCAACTTCTGAAAATTATTGACTCAGTATATCAGTGGATAGGTGGATTTTCTATTTCATTTAAAAATTAGAATCCTTTCTTTTTGTATACACATATTTTATTTTCTGAAGGGTCAATCAATCATCAGCTTTAAAAAAGTTTTCATTTTATTTTGTATAAAACGCACAATTTAAATAAATTAAAAAAATATTTTTAATTTAATTTGGAATTATTTTATATTAAAAGATTTTTCAACCCATAAGTTGACAAGATTTTTATTCCAACCTAAAATATTTGTTAACGTACCCATATATTACATTTAAAGGGGGCAGTCAACGTTTTTACATTTAAAATGATAGCGTAAAATAGAAATGTTTTTGTAAATCTGAAATTTAGTTTTAATTTTGTTAACTGTTTATTAATACTAAAAGAAATACTAAAAAAAAAAAAAAAACTGCAATAAAAAAACACATAACTTTATTTTACAACATAAACAGATCTTTAGTTATTGTTTTGTAAACTTTAGACCCATTCCAGGGCCTAATAATAACTTATATTTTGCGTTCGTTATTTAAAATTTTTCGTTTTTCTTTACTTACGAGTATTGTAAAAGTTTGTCAAATTGTAAAAACTTAACTTTGGAATACATTTTTCTTTGATTTTATTTTTGTTTTGTTTTTTCTTTATTGTTTCATATTACTTAAAGGCAATTGTTATATTTCTTTCTCTGTCATTACATGTTTCTTTGTTACATATATTTTTTTTTTATTTTTGTCTTTTTCTAACATTTTATTTGTTTTATTTGTTTTTTTTTTTCTTGAATTTCGTTTGGCAATGGAATTTTCTAACAGTAAATATAATACAAAGAAATTTTTTTTTTAAATTGAGGAAATAAAGTTATTTGATAAAATTTATTTATTTTTTTATTTTGATGTTATTGTAAATGTTGTTGTTATTATAACTGTTACTGTTACTGTTATTATTATTATTGTTGTTTTTATATTTTTATTTTGTTTTTTTTTATATTTTATTTTCTTGGTCCCAAAAGTATATTTTATTACGGAAAAATATGATTTGATTGCCTTATTTTGCAGTTTAAGAAATAACGGTAATAAAAATAAAAAAATATATAAATGTACTTACTTACGTATACATATTATGTGTATATATAGGTATATTATTATATCTTTTCCAATGTGTGTGTGTGTGCTTGTTTGCATTTTTGTTTTTTGTTACATTTTATGATATGTTTGTTAAGACGAATAATTTCTTGTTTTTAGGGGCACGTGCAGAACAAAAATACAGAGAAAATAAAATGTGTGAAAAAAAAATTTTTTTTTTTAAAAAGGAAAAAGAAAATTGTTTTTAGAAGACAAAAAACAAGAAAAATAAAGTTAATTTTGTTGTCGAAAATTTAATAAAAACTCATTTTTGATTAATTTTTATTTGAGTTAAAAATAAGTGGATTGTAAAAAATATCAAAAAAATAAAAAAGTGTAAAAACTGTTAAGTAAAATTTGTAATAAAATATTTAAGGAGATGAGAAAAAAATAATGACATTTTTAAGGTAAACCATATTTACCGAATCAATTTAATGAAAATTTAATGAATATGACATTTCCTGCAATTGAATGAAATTTGACAGCAAAAAAAAATTTTTTTTTTTGGTTAAAAATTTGTAAGTACATAGGTAGTAGGTACAGTACATGTATGTGCTTAAATGTGTACAAATAGAAATGTGAAATTTTTAGAACTCGTGTATTTTTTTTTTTTTTTTTTGTTCTTTATTTTATTCTTTTATTTCTCAAAAAGAGCTAAATGTTAGCTCATACAGAGTGTGTTATTTAAGCAAAGCAAAGTTTAAAAAAAATATAACAATAAAAAGTAATAGATAAAATTATAAGTAAAACAAAAATTAAGATTCAAAAACAATAACAAAATTAAACTAGTTCTGATATGAACACATTATTTCACATCATGTGAAATATGAATTTAAAAAGCAAAGGTGAATTTAAATTAAATTAAAAGCAATAAGTAATGGATATAATTTAGAGAAAAAAAAACAAAACAATAACAAAAAATTATTACTACAAGAAGTTTAGAAATTAATTAGATTTAAATAATGTTCTTTAATTGTTTTCTTTATTTGGTTTTTATGAACTTTTTTTTATCTCGTTTGGCAACTTGTTGAAAATATTTATTGATGAATCAAGAACTCCATGTAATCCAAAAAGTTTGATTGCCATATTCTCAATATGTATTTGATTAGTTGCTCTGGTATTATGTGTATGTATCTTATTATTGTGTGTTAATATTACATTAGATTTTATTATATTGTTTTCCATGTTGTATATTTGCATAGCCTGTTTCATTTTTATATATAACTCCAATGATAATATTTTTAATTTCTTATGCATTGCCGTTGTGGATGTACGTTTTTCCAAATCATATAGATTTTTTATAGCACTGTTTTTGATTTTTTGCAGAATACTAATATTTTTTTGAAATGTATTGCCCCATATAGCTATTCCATATGTTATTGTTGAATAAAATAGATTATAAAATATCGATGTTTTTACTTTATCGGGCACCCTGTTTTTTAATAAACTTAAGACTCCAGCAACACGTCTACTTTTTCTTGCTACTTGACTAGATTTATAGTTCCATTTAAGTTCCGAGTCAATATAAACTCCAAGGTATTTGACTAGATGCACTTCTTCAATCTCAGTATTATTTATTATTAATTGTAAATCGTTGTTAAAGTTGTACTGTTTTTTTATTATCATATATTTTGTTTTCTTTAAGTTTATTGTTAATTTATGGCTTATCATCCAGTTGCTAATTTTTTGTAAATCTTTGTTTATAATATTTTGAAGTTTTTCATAGTTATCTTCTTCAGCTACTATTACCAAGTCATCCGCATATATAAATGGTTTACCGTGCAGCTTCAGCTGTGCGAAATTACTTATGTAACATGCAAAAAGTGTTGGTCCCAATGAACTACCTTGTATCACCCCATAATCAATATTCTGTAATTCACTTTCTAGATTTTGACATTCAGCATATTGTTTTCTATCGCTCAAGTAATTTTTAAACCAGTTGTATGCATTTCCCATTACTCCGCACTCAAATAGAGTATGCAATAAAATTTTTCGATCAATGGTAACAAAAGCTTTGCTAAGCAAAGCCTAATATCAAAGGTTATTGACCTAAGGTCAAAGAATATCAGCGCAATTTTTTTTTTGTTACAAAGTTTTTTTTTGCATGTGAGTAATCAAGTCAAATAAAGCTGCCATTGTGTTAGAGCCTTACAGAACCCATATTGGTTTCTATCTGCAATGTTATTATTTGTTAAGTGCTCCGTTAGTTGCTGATTTACTTATGTTTCCATTATTTTAAAATATTTGGAAACTGTTCTTGTTCAATCGACTCATTAATTAAATCACATAATATATTGTTCGCAAATTTCTCCATACAAGTTTTCAAAACCTTGGTTTGTATATCATCATAGCCTGCTGCATTTGTATCAGGTATATTTTATAAGAATAAGTTTCTTTGTTTCAAACAGGGTGATTTTTTTTATTTTAAATCTAGCATTCGTTCTTAATTTCGGGTAGTAATTTATTGAATTAAAATTTTGCGCCAATAATTTTCCCACTTCAGCATAATACTTGTTAAATTTATTTAGTTTAATTATTTTTTTTTCATTATTATCTAAATCTGGATCTAAATAGAATTCATTGTGCCAAAATTTTTTGTGCAAATTTATTGTGCCAAATTTTTTTTATATTATTTGGTAAAGTGCATTCATGATCATACCAATCTGGTTTGCGCTTTTTATTTATCTTCAAAGTTTTTTCATATGTTGCATCACTAATTATTTGTTTAACATTTTTTATGAATTGTGAGCAATTTTCATTGACATTTATTGATTTTAATATTATTGGGTTAATATTATTTAGAACCATAATCTAATGACATTAAAAACTGATTGTTGTAACAATTGTAATCGTGGATGTAATAACAAAAATAGGTTATGAAAAATATATGTTATAATAGTGAGTAATATTGATATAACATACCGAAATATTATAAAGGATTTAATTCAATGTTTAATTAAATTATTTTAAATTAAAATTAATTAAAACATAAAATATTTTCTGTACTTTATTACTAAGATAAATTACCAGCTATAATAAGTGCCATTAATGAATTTGGAATTTAAAAAAAAAAGAAGAAGTAATTTTTGTATAACCAGAATAATCTAAATTTTGGAGGGTTTTTCAGAGAGCTGTGACATAAATATTAGTTTATTATTGTTTTAATATATAAAATTTATATTTTCAATTAAAACAAAAATTGTTGATCAAAATTTAAAAAAGAAAAATAAAAGAAAACATCGATGTAACTCTAAGAAACTTTGATGGGCAATATGGCTCTAATAAGGGGTATGAAATTAATTCTACGTGAATTCGCATTTCACTTTTGTATTAAAAATTAATTTTTTCCTTCAAACAAAATTCATTTTTAATTTGTTCCGTGAAAAGAAATTTAATTTTTGCATCTAGAGCAAAATTTAGTTCGAAATTTGTAAAACTCATTAACCACATGAATTAATTAAAGGAATAAAAATTGAAGAAATAACTTTTAGGTAAAAACAATATGTTTTTAATTTCCTTTCTAATCGTAAGAGGAGCAAGATATGAGATCAAGATACAGTTTTTTTTTTTTTTAATTAAAATTTCCATTCAGCCGTTAATTTTTCGGCTATTAGGTTATATAAAAAATAAACACATGTATACATATTGTTTGTGCGCCATCTATTATCTTGCACAAGAATTATTTATTTATTTTTTTTTATTTATGTTATATTACGATATAATTTATCAACATTGATAATATGATCTAACCGCTTGTTCTACCAATTTTGCGTCTTCTACATATTTAGCTTGTTCTTCGAATTTTATAATACCTATGTATTTTCTAATTACATATGTATTTACATTTCTAGTAAAAGTTTAATCAGAAATACATAAATTTTTTTAATAATCCTATAATATTAAATGTACATAATCTGAAGGATTCTTTATGGTATATTACAGTTAATATTTAATTCTACTAGTTGCATCATTTTTTTACTATCAGCATATACTTTTCCATTAGTTTTTCTGGATCCTTGCCAATAAATTTTTAAAATATTTTTTTTTAAGAAAGGTTAAGTTTTTTGTTTTTTTATTTTTTATTGAGTGATGAGCAATTTCTTACTTCAAAATTCACTTTTCAGACTTTATCCATTAAAAAATCAATTTACGAAAAACCACAAAAATAAAAAATTAACTTAAATTATATAATTTCACAGGTAACCAACCAACCACTTTTAATTACATGCCATTTTTACCTTGAAAATCATGAAACATTGCTAAAATATTCAGACTAAATGTTTAGACGTGATAAAATTTAAATGTTAAATATTCGTACAATTTTTTTTTGTTTTTATTTTTTTTTTGTGTGGTCGTGACTCAATAAATTATGTTCGTTTCGAACATTAAAAGGATAATACAATATTTATGATAGCTATAATCATTAGCTTTATATGATTTTGATTTTTAACATTAGTATATTTTATTGTTGGTTATTGTTGGTTTGAACTATTTATTTATTTACTTTGTTTTTTTTTTTAAGAATTTCCAAGCTTTAAAACATTTTAAATCAATGTGATGAAATGTTAAATTGTGATTTAGAAATTCGAAATTAAAGATATTTATTTAAAATATTAAAATTTATTTGAATTTAAAAAGATATTATAAAGAATAATGTACGGTACCATCAAAAAGGAAAATTCAAAATTGAATCCTTTAGATAAACGTGTAAATATGTTCATGTGAATAGATAAATATAAAAATAAATAGAAAAAATAGGTATATATAATACATATATACAGCGTTTTCCAATTTGAGTGATATGATTTCTTTTAAAAAAAAACACACTAATTGTTAAGGAAATTCAAATGTTTTTTATTTAATGTGAAGTACAATCGATATAATTAAGTTCTGAATAAAACGTCATTCAAATGGCCTCCACAACTTCTTTTGCAGGAACGAATTCGATTAACCCAATTTTCGAGCACTTTTTCCACTAAATCAAGTCATATTTCATAAATAGCACGTTCAATATTGACTTCTGAAGGTTGAAGAGAGTCTGGTTTATTGCTAAAGACCAATGACTTTAAATAACCCCACAAGAAATAGTCGAATGGTGCATGTTAAATCACAACTTCTTGGAGGCCATTCAATGTCACAATTTCTTGAAATAGGTGAATCTCCAAACTTTTCTCGCAATAATTCGGTTGTTGCGCGTGCTGTGTGGCACGTAGCCCCGTCTTGTTGGAATCAGATGTTGTCAAGATCAACTTCTTCCAATTTCAGCCATAAAAAGTTGGTTATCATCGATATATACCGCTCTCCATTGCCAGTAACGGTGTTATCAGCTTCATTTCGAAAGAAGTACGGACGAATGATTCCACCAGACCAAAAACCACATCAAACTGTCAATTTAGGTGAATGTAATGGTTGTTCATGAATAATTTGTGGATTTTCTTCGCACCAGAATCGGCAGTTTTGAAAGTGAGCCTCATCGGAGATGATTTTCTTAAAAAAATTGTTATCGTTTTCTAAGTTGTTCCAAGACAAAATCAGCAAATTCACGACGTTTACGATGGTCCATGATGAGATTGTAAACATTACTGAATACAATGAAAAAAAAGACAGATCATGACATACAACAAATGGCAGAAACGTCACTTAGAAATCATATCACTTAAATTGGAAAACTCTATAGATATAAATATAAAAATTATTAAATTAAAATGTAAATTTAATTATCACGTGTGGGTTCAGACGAAATGATTTAGATTTGCATTCTGCGTGAATAAAATCAGTTGCCTGTGATCTTTAAATTGAACTTATTTATATGTAAGAGATCCACTTACTAAAATCAGAAAAGAATAAGTGGCTCATATCTGTATGCAGAAAAAAAAAAAATAATTGCGAATGAAGGTAAAAAGAGCGACTTTGGCAATTAATCTCTAAGGAGCGTTTTTCTTAAGTTTTAAGTAGCTAAAGAAATTTATTATAAAACGATATACAAACTTTCCGAAAAATAAATTGTGACAGTTTTTAAATCCATTTATAAATAAACAAAATATGGGATAGTTATATTAAAGTAAGTTCACCCTCAACAATAACTATCTTAGTATATTTTAATACATAGTAATATATTTTTATAATATTCTTTTCATTCATATTACATAAAAAGTTTAAGATTAATTTTCATTTGACCAAAATATTTTTTCCCATTTCTAATTGGTTGATCCGAACAAAATGTTTGTATAAGCAAATAATTTTTAAAAAAATGCATAGGTGTATATTTACAAATTAAAATCTTTGTTTAAAAATATTTCACATGAATTTTAATTCAGAAAATTTAAAATTTACTATTTCGAAAAACCTAAACCATTTCTAATAAATTATTTCGTCCAAGACACAAACCATTTTAAAGTTTTTTTTTGTGGGATTTTATTTTGAGACGAAATATTGTTTAAGTTGACCTATAATTTTTTATCTTTAAAATGAAAATTGACATTTAGATTTGGGATTTTTAAAAATTAAGATTTCTTAAAAAAAAATGGCAATCAAAAATTAAAAAATTAAGAAGCCAAAAATAACAATTTAAGAATTAAATATTTTTTTTACTATGCACTACTGTAAAGTACATTCTGTTAAAACTACTTAAACTTTGTCAGAATATTTCTCTGAACCTGGAAAAGTTCATAAAAGTTTATTCTATATTAAATAACCAATTTAGGCAAAATAACTATTTCGGCTGTCCTGCTTAAACAGGAGATTGATTGATTGATTTGAATGTCTTCCAACTTTGAATATGTGTAGTTTTATGTGAAATAATTCGCTGTGGGAAACTAAATTATTCATTAATCCTTTGCAACACAACAACTTTTTAAAATTTTTTTTTATTTTTCGGCTCTCAATATAAAACGGTTTGACCGATTAACTTCAAATTTTGTATAATATTTTTTCTTTTGTCTATGTTCTCTAAGAGTTCCAACACTCTTTTGGTTGGGTTTCAAATCCAAACTTCGTCAAAAAGCGTTTCGGATGATTTATTAAAAGAGTCGGAATTTTTTTGACCAAAAACAAGTCACAATAAAATTTTTATCGTTTGCATTTTAAAAATTTGTTTGTTTTTTCGCTCTCAATCTAAAATAATTTATCCGATTGACTTCAAACTTTTTAGATGTCTTTCTCCTTGACAAACAAGACATATAATATAAATAAATCATAATCCATTTCCGTATGTCGAATTTAGGTTGAAAAATATGATTTTTTTTTTTTAAAACAAACAAATAACAAACATTTAAAAGGAAACCGATGCTGCCGACAAATTCTGGTAGTGAAATTCGTTGATAAAATTTGCAAAAATAGTAGAATTCGGTTAAACTTCTTAAAGGTTCATTTTTATTTTTTTGGAATTTTATATTAAATAATTTAACGATTATTCATAACTTGTTTTATTTCTTATAAAATTAAATTACATGGTATATAATCGCAATATTAACAATTTTTACATTCTTATTTCCATATTTTTTTTTTTTTGATAGCTTCCAAAAAAAAATTTTTTTTTTTTGTTTATTTATCATATGATAAACAGCAGACGTAATATTATTATCTGTCAATTATCAGTAAAATGTAAATTTGTCATTATTTTTGTATGTATAATGAGAAAATGAAAGAAAAAACAAAAATAGAAGGAGAAAAGAAATATAAAAATTTGAATACACAGTGATTTCTTTAAAAAAAAAAATTAAAATATATAAAGAAAATTGAATGAAATCATATAAAAAGGGAATTTCCTAATTTTTGAAATTTTTCCTTTATTTATTACTTTAATAACAACAGCTACTGACCAAACAGCCGCCTGATATTCTGGCACCATCATATATTTTTTTCGATAATCAATTGTTTTTTTTTTTTTTTTAGCGCTATACGCAAATATGAAAACTAAAAAGTAAATAAGAGTAACAATAGTTGATTATTTTGTAGTTATATTAAAGTAAGTTCACCCTCAACAATAACTATCTTAGTATATTTTAATACATAGTAATATATTTTTATAATATTCTTTTCATTCATATTACATAAAAAGTTTAAGATTAATTTTCATTTGACCAAAATATTTTTTCCCATTTCTAATTGGTTGATCCGAACAAAATGTTTGTATAAGCAAATAATTTTTAAAAAAATGCATAGGTGTATATTTACAAATTAAAATCTTTGTTTAAAAATATTTCACATGAATTTTAATTCAGAAAATTTAAAATTTACTATTTCGAAAAACCTAAACCATTTCTAATAAATTATTTCGTCCAAGACACAAACCATTTTAAAGTTTTTTTTTGTGGGATTTTATTTTGAGACGAAATATTGTTTAAGTTGACCTATAATTTTTTATCTTTAAAATGAAAATTGACATTTAGATTTGGGATTTTTAAAAATTAAGATTTCTTAAAAAAAAATGGCAATCAAAAATTAAAAAATTAAGAAGCCAAAAATAACAATTTAAGAATTAAATATTTTTTTTACTATGCACTACTGTAAAGTACATTCTGTTAAAACTACTTAAACTTTGTCAGAATATTTCTCTGAACCTGGAAAAGTTCATAAAAGTTTATTCTATATTAAATAACCAATTTAGGCAAAATAACTATTTCGGCTGTCCTGCTTAAACAGGAGATTGATTGATTGATTTGAATGTCTTCCAACTTTGAATATGTGTAGTTTTATGTGAAATAATTCGCTGTGGGAAACTAAATTATTCATTAATCCTTTGCAACACAACAACTTTTTAAAATTTTTTTTTATTTTTCGGCTCTCAATATAAAACGGTTTGACCGATTAACTTCAAATTTTGTATAATATTTTTTCTTTTGTCTATGTTCTCTAAGAGTTCCAACACTCTTTTGGTTGGGTTTCAAATCCAAACTTCGTCAAAAAGCGTTTCGGATGATTTATTAAAAGAGTCGGAATTTTTTTGACCAAAAACAAGTCACAATAAAATTTTTATCGTTTGCATTTTAAAAATTTGTTTGTTTTTTCGCTCTCAATCTAAAATAATTTATCCGATTGACTTCAAACTTTTTAGATGTCTTTCTCCTTGACAAACAAGACATATAATATAAATAAATCATAATCCATTTCCGTATGTCGAATTTAGGTTGAAAAATATGATTTTTTTTTTTTAAAACAAACAAATAACAAACATTTAAAAGGAAACCGATGCTGCCGACAAATTCTGGTAGTGAAATTCGTTGATAAAATTTGCAAAAATAGTAGAATTCGGTTAAACTTCTTAAAGGTTCATTTTTATTTTTTTGGAATTTTATATTAAATAATTTAACGATTATTCATAACTTGTTTTATTTCTTATAAAATTAAATTACATGGTATATAATCGCAATATTAACAATTTTTACATTCTTATTTCCATATTTTTTTTTTTTTGATAGCTTCCAAAAAAAAATTTTTTTTTTTTGTTTATTTATCATATGATAAACAGCAGACGTAATATTATTATCTGTCAATTATCAGTAAAATGTAAATTTGTCATTATTTTTGTATGTATAATGAGAAAATGAAAGAAAAAACAAAAATAGAAGGAGAAAAGAAATATAAAAATTTGAATACACAGTGATTTCTTTAAAAAAAAAAATTAAAATATATAAAGAAAATTGAATGAAATCATATAAAAAGGGAATTTCCTAATTTTTGAAATTTTTCCTTTATTTATTACTTTAATAACAACAGCTACTGACCAAACAGCCGCCTGATATTCTGGCACCATCATATATTTTTTTCGATAATCAATTGTTTTTTTTTTTTTTTTAGCGCTATACGCAAATATGAAAACTAAAAAGTAAATAAGAGTAACAATAGTTGATTATTTTGTAAAGGAAGTGATTATTATATTATTATTTTTATTTGATATCTTCATCTTTTTTGGAGTAAAAATAAAATTTGGAGAATAAAAACGAAAAAAAAAAAAAATAACAAAAAAGAAAACATATACGAGTAGAATGACAGAAGTTTTGAATATCATTTGCATATTAGATAAAAAGATTAACAGAGGAAAAGTTAAAATAATAGTAAACTTAAATCAAAATTTTAATCATCATTCATTTTATGACAATAAATTAATAAAATGATGAGTTCTAAAAATTATAATTTTGAAAATATTATTTATTCATTTTAGTTATTTACTAGACGTATAAGAATTTTAGGTACTATACTTAACTTCAAAAGTAGATAATAATTTTTAAACTGATCGGTATACCAAATTTCGAAAATTTTTTGAACTTTATTTAATTTCCACCGCTTCAAGTGTTTTGTATGTAAAACGATTAATAAACATGATGATTAATTTTCATTTACATAGTCTTATTCTTAATTATAAAAATTAAACAAAAAATAATTATTTAAATACAGTATTAAAATTTAATTTATTTGTCCCTAAACTGTAAAATCTTCAAAAGCTGTTCAATATATCCAATACGACTTTCACTAAGTACCATAATAAACTTTCTATATTTTGTTAATTATTTTTCCTATATACAATGTATTTTGCAAACAATTCGACATTAATTTTGAAAAGTTGTTTGTTATCGATTTTGTTTCACTTAAAAGTACAAATTTGTCTGGGTAATTGATCGAATTTAGGGTTTTGTTTGTGCCTTTCCATTATTAGCAATACTTATTCAAAATAGTCTCATTATATTTCAAAATTTTTTTTTTCAGAATTTCGATCTTTAAAAGTACCTAAACAAATTGGTCCTATATTTTATGCCTTTCAAGTTTACATTTTTATAGCTTTTTTTTTGTCAAAATTTTTTATTATGACTAACTAATGACTAACTACGACTAACTATGACTAACTATGACTAACAAATCAGTAAGAAATTTTATTGGGTGCAGCTCTCATTTCTTCATCTTTCCACCTATTTTAAATTCAAATTTTTTTGTACTACTTTTAACATTTGGATAAATTAAATTTTTCTTTTAAATCTTACGTTACTCTTTTTAATGATAATGATAATAAGAATGAAAAAAAAAAAAAAAATTAAAGGGAAAAAAAAAGTCATTCCATAAATTTTACAAACTTTTTAATGAAAAATTTTTACAATAAAAATAAGCGAAAAAAAAAATTAAATACATTAAAAATTTAAATATTTTTAATTTATTTTTAATGAAATTTTTTTTTTTTTTTACTTCATTCCTCATTTTCTTCTTATCTTGTTTATTAAAATTTATTTACAAAAAAAAAAAAAAAATCAAAAAGAAAATTTTTGTATTTTTCGAAAAAGACAGAGAGAAAGAATGACATGTAGAGAAACACTTTTTACTGAGCACATATTTTTGCATAAGTTTAGGCGGATATTTCTTTCTCTTTTAATTATTTCAGTTAAGTAGAACAAAATGAAAAAAAAATTTTTTTAAACACCTGAATCTTGTATATTAATTATCATTTTATCGTAAAAATTGACTTTGACCTTGAACAATATCTTTTGTATTTCCTTTTTTCTTATAATTTATTAATATAAAAAACGCTACGAAATTTAAGAGTAAAAAAAAAGTGTTTAAATATTCGCTTTAATTAGAATTTAACTCAATTTTTTTTTTCATTTTTTTGTTAACTATTTGAAATGTGAGTTAGGATTTGTTTCTGGTTGGTTTATTATTTACGATTTAGAAAAAATTACATATTAAATAAAATATTTTTTAGAGAAAAACACCTCTAATTTATTTATAAGTGGATATTTTTTAATAAAAAATAATTATGCAATTAGTTTGATTTATACACTAAATGAAGAAAAATGAAGAAAATTCAATTACTTAACTATTAGTATTAATATAATAAAATTTTTATTTTCTTTTTTCTTTTAATTAAAATGTACGTATTTTTAATACCTTTTAGATGACAATGAAATTATAATTTAATATAAAAATGATTCTATTAAAATCTAAATAAATGAGTTGAGTAATCGCAAAAATTTGAACAGTTGAATTTCAAGGACTTTGTTGCTGTCATTTTAAGAATAAATAAATTTTTACTTGGTTTTTTCTTTTTTTGTAACATAATTTTTTAACATTATTTTACTTGGTTCTCAATTTAAAAAGAAATATGTTGAAATAACCTTGAAAGTTATTTTCTAACTTGTTGCAAAGGTGAGACAATAAATTATTAAAAAAAAATTTAAAAAAAAAAAATTTACGTAAATATTATGACAGGTTGGCTTTAATCCATTTAAAAAATTGAGTAATAATTTTTTTAGCTGAATAAAATGTATTAAACTTTAGTGTAATATTATAATTTTTACTGTAAGAATGATTTTGCTTCATCCATTCAAATCCTTTATCTTAAATAATGATTTTCAGGAAGATTATTTTTTTGGCAAAAAGCTAAAACTTCTGACCTATATTCCTTGTATATGAATTGGAGTCAAAACATGCCAGTATTTGAGTATCAGCGTGAAATCTTGGGTTTTCCTAATTTTTCGACAATATTCGTAAATAAAATTTTTTAAATTTTTTTAAACCACAAAAAAAAATGATTATAAAGTATTAAAAATAGATTTCAAAAAATTTCTTATCTTAATATCTAATATTAATACCTCAAAAATATTATTTAATTTTTAAATAGATAAAAAAAATGAAAATATTTTTAAATAATTTTTTTTTTTTTTTGTTTTCTAGAAACATAAATTTTAAATAATTGTTTTTGATCTCAACATTTTTCAATTCATTTAAATGATAATTTGACAAAAATTCATTCTTTATTAAATGTATTTTAAATAATTTTCTGTTTTGTTCCTTTACTCCAGGAAAATCATTATTTTTTTTTTTTTTTCTTTGAACATTTCCAATTCAATAAACAACAGAATGAAAATTAACTTTAATATTTATGGAACCAGTAAATTTTTAATATATTTTCAAAAATTCTAAAAAAAAAGGCCAAGAAAAATTCCGGGTTTGTTTATTACATTTGAATTTTTTTTTTTTTTTTTTTTCGTACAGAAATTAAAAAAAAATATTTTCTTTACAATTTTATGTGGAAAATATTTTGAATACGTACATATCAAGTAGAGTTTTCAGAAAAGCCGACGTACCAAAAAATGAAAGATCCGTGGTGAATTTTTTATGGAAAAATTTCAGTATTGGTATATGAAATTAAAATAAAAAAAAATATGTCTGTAAGATAAGATATATGCTATATAGATTATAGGTCTTTCTTTTTAATATTGATAAGATTTTTATTTGTAATATTTTATTTTACTTGCTTCAGATTATGGATATTATTAAGAGCTGCCTCCTTTTTATCATTCAGAATTCAGCACAGAAACAGCTTTAAACAGATTTAAAACAATGTCTATTATGTGTCAGTTGGATTTTACTGAAATGATATCTTAGAACAGAATGGTTAGAGAGAAAAGTCACCAGTTTTCTGATCAGTCTTCAGAAAAATATTTGATTGATGACAAATATTGACGATTTGCTATACTAAAAATAAAATGTATATCGTTAAATGTTGCTCGATATCATCCTAAACTACTACATTTATCATATTTATTTTCCTCCTTACGAAAGAAAAGGCTTCGTTTAACAAGACTTCCCTTCCTCATGGTTTCCGTTCTCCAATGAATTAATAATAAAGTTCTTAATATAGAATTAATAAATAGATCCTACAGAATGATGGCATATTAACCGGCTGAAGTATTTCATCACTTTAAACGAACCGATTAATTTTCATCACTGAAAAATATTATGTCAGAAGAAATAATATTTATTCTTTAGATCTTTAAATGGTAAATGTGTTGTTTATCATCGGAAACACGATTAATAAGGCATAAAAATTTATTTTTTTTTGTTTTTATTTTCTTTGTTCTTTTTTTAAGTAAAGAAATCTGTTGACATTAAAATTTCAAAGTTAATTTAATACATTAAATTATTTCCGAAAATAAAATTTAATTTTCCAGTAAAGCATATTATTGATTTATTATTTTTTAATTTCTTTTTTATTTTGTTAGTTTTTTTTTTTTTATTTTGTATTAAAATTGTTCGAAAATTTTATTTACAAATTATGAAAAATTTATTTGAATAGATGTGATTTTAGCCGATGGCAATATGTAAATTTCTTGCCAAAAATAAAATAAAAAGTAAATTTTGTTTATAGATGAAAAAAAATGCGCTGAATTGATTTCTTTCGAATTAAATTTGAATTTTTCAAAGGAAATCAAACATTTTGATCTTAATACAAAATAAAGCATTATGACTTTTTTGGGACAATTTTTTTTTTTTTTTTGAAAAAAACCACAAATTGTACTGATGTTTTAATACTTCTATTTTTCTCTTTAATTGAAGCATTGTTTTATCAGATGCTAGGAATTTGATTAAAGATATTTTATGAAGTGTTTTGTTGTACGTCGCATAATACGTTGAATCGTTTTAGAGAGATTCTCCGTTCCATTAACTCGGCCAGGTATCTATACTTTTAGGTTTCCTTTTTAGTAATGTTATATGAAATCTTAAACTTGTTGTAAGTTATGATTGTAGAATAAATTTAGTTTGTTTGAACGTGATAAATGTGGAGATTTTTATTGGATTTTAGTTTCCGGCCGTGTTAGTCACTTCTTTCACCAATCATCTGATAATTACTTCTCTGACCAATTATCTAATCATGATGCTTTTTTCTCAGTTTTATATAAGATGTTGATTTTATCAGTTTTGTTTGAGATTGACAATATGTATTTTATTTTTTCCTTGTCTGAGCATTTGTATATCTATCAATTTACTGATAGCTGATAAAGCTATCATAATATTTGACTTCATTTGCTAAGAGGGAGTCAGCGTACATGCGAAACTTTTGCCGATTTCAATTGTTAATAATATTTTCTTAGATATCGAATTTTGTACTCTTACAAATACTTTTTCATACAATATATAATGCAATTTTTATAAAAATTGCGCGTGTTTAACTTTGTGTTTAACTTTGATTGGTATTAATTTTATGTTGACGTGAATATTAAAAAAAAAAGATCTGCTATACCGATATTGAAACCACTAGTATGAAAAAGTAATAGTGCTACAGTTTAAATTATATATATATATTTATTTACAATAGAAATTTGACGTTTTGACATAATTTAAAAGAAAGTCGAGCCCACAAGTGGGAGTATTCAGAAAGATAAATTTTATTTCATTGTCAACATATAATTTTAAATTGAAAATGTTATTGCTATCGAGAAGCTTCTGATGAATTCTTTAAACTCATAAATCTTTATATTAAAAATTAATAAAAAAAAAAATTCTGTTAGTTGAAATACGTATACTTCCGTTGAAATGTTACTAAATTGAAATGATACACGTAAATTTAATAAAATACACTAAAGATTTTTATGGCCCACATCCGAAAGAAAAAGGGCTCATAAATTTGTTATTGTCATTCATGGGAGATTTCATACATAATAAAGTAAAAAAATCTGTCTATACTAAAGATTTTTTAAAAATTATCTATACTTATTCCAAAGTATTGAATGAGATCGAGATCAACGATGAAAATTAAACTCTATAGTGATCTTAAATTATATTATTAACTAAAATAACTTCTTATGGTGATAAATAGATATGACAAATAACTAGAAAATGTTTCGAAAAAAAATTATCTTTAATTAGATTGTTGATTTATTCAATTTTTAAATTGAATAAAATATTATTTATACGTTTTTGTTTTAATAAATTTAATTGAAAAGTAAACAATTCAGATTGAATTTCAATTCGAAAAAAAACTCTTTTAAAAAATACACCTAAAGTTTATACCTAAGGTTATTATTTTTAAAAATCATTAATTTTTTTTTTTTTTTTTTGTTGTACTATCTTTAAATCCTTTGAACCATAATTATTTAAATAATGTTTAGGAAGGAAGAAATATCCTTTTATTTTTTTTTACTTTATCTGTTCTATTGTATAATCGTATCTAATATAAAGTATTATCCTAGATTTAAATAAGATATTGTTTTAAAATAACCTGAAAATTGAGGAAAAAAATGCTATGTTAACAAATTTTCATCGGTACCTTTAAAAAAAAAATGGATAAAAAAGAAAAATTAAATTTTTTTCTTATTTTTAAAAATAAAAAAAATTCGTTTATTTTTGCATAAAATTTAATTTTTTATATTGTATCTCTACTATTATAATAAAATAAGGATAGATTTGAAATAACAAAAGGATAACACACCTTAAGGACCGAAATTCACCACATTATGAAATTGTTAAGTCAATTTCTAAACAAAAATTTTGATTATATTCTTTTCTATTTCTTCTATTTTCTCATATATAAATATATATATACATCTCTTACCTTTCCTATTAGTGAAAGGCAAAAAGTAAAATTTTGATTTCTATAAACAGTTCATCTTCTTATATAAAGAAACAGAAAAAAAGTACACTGTAATCCTATTTTATTCTAATCTTTATCTATAATTTTTTAAAAAAGTACAAGTCCTTTAAATGTTCATCATCTTATATAGAAGGAGAAGCTATAAGTCCTAGATTATTACTACACTAAAACTAACACAGGTATAAATACATAATTTTGTAAAATTCACCAAAAATTTTATATTTTTGTGTTATTATGATTTTGTTATGTTGTTATGAAAATTCCCTAAAGGACATAATCCCCATTTTTTTTTATGTAGTTTTATATTTTTTATATTTTTGTTCTTGTATTTTTAGGCTATATATAGTAAAATTGGCTTATTATCCATGTTCGATTTGGAACAAGGAGCTTCCAATTACTTTTTTTAATTATGATTAGTGTAAGAATTTACATTTGATCTTTTTTTTCTGTGTTAGGAGGATTCAATGTTCCCCAAAAATAAATTATATTTTTATAGTAATTTTTCTTATTAAAATTTTGTTTACTTTTTGAAGTTACAGAGGACTTTTAGACATATTTTATCAATTCCTCCACTCTCAATATTTATGATCAGTTTTCATCTTGTAGCTAATTTATTTTTTAAACCGATCAAAGTATTGGGAGTATACTTAAAGTTCGTACAAATTTGATCAAGAACACACTTCATTTTGGGAATATTTTTTTTTCATAAATAAAATAAAATAATATGATATCATACAACCAAATAAGCAAAATAAAAAAATCTATAGTTCACCCTTCTTTACTATATTGTTATTATTGTCAACTATACTATTTGTAATCTTAAGTTACAACTAAGTCAAAAAAAAAAAAATACCATTTTTAAACGGTTATTTTATCAGATAATTTATTAATATTTTGTATTTTTATTTTTTTCTTTTTCCTATATAAATATAGAATTAAAAGTACGTATCCTTGAAATATCCTTGATAATAACAAGTAGATTTTCTTGATAAATTTTTCATTTTAGCTAATAAAAGGCAAAAACAAATCCTAAAAAGAGAACTTTTAGTTTTTTTTTTTTATTTTGTCTGTTTTGCTCATATTTATAAAATAAAGCAATAATCAAATTTTTTAATGTTTGCAATGACGGACATAGTATAGTTATTAGGTACACCAGAATAAAATCTTTTGAAGATACTTCAAAATATACCGAAGATTTAAATCGAACTTTATTTTTGTAGAACAAATGGATTTGAGGTTTTACAGTGAAACATAATATAAAGATCTGTTTTTAAACAAGGCTTTTCACTATACCAAAATCCCTCGTATATAGAAAGACAAAAATATAAAAGGATGAATTATGTGTTAAGTTTTGCAGTTATTTGTATCATCAACAATAAACTTTATGGTACTCCTTAATGATATTCCTTAATAATCTGACAATTCCATTTAAAAAAAAAAATTTTGATACGAGCATGAAAGGAATAAATGGATCTATATTTTTGTAGAGGTTCTATACTTTCAATTTTCAAAGGACTAATGATATCTGTTATATTTATTAAATTCTTAAAATAATTATAATTTTTTAAATAACACAAAAAAAAAAATTGTAATGAACAAAGCATGTTAATTAAAGATTTGAATACTATAATCATGATAACGGTAACAATTTATTTTAATCACCTAGGCATTTTTTCAGCTTACGTGTAATTTGTAAATATTTCTTGTAGCCATTTATAAAAGGTGTTAAAATTCTACTCTTGTAAATTTATTATTTACACGCTAATAAAATATGAGAGGAGAGAAAATTTGAAAAAAAAAAAGTTTTTGATTCGATTTATATATAATATACAGTTGTATATAGGTGTTAACTTAAGGAAAATTTTATAAAAATCCATAGAATTTCAATGTCATTATTAGAGCTTTTATTTTTATTTTGTTTTCATGTTCAAATATACATATATGATTAGATGATCCTGATAAAGCTATAGGTAGAGCTATTAGGTTGTTAGAAAATTTTTAACTAATATTTCCTGTGGTGTTTTTCATTTTTAAACAAAATTATTGGAGAATTATGTTTTTGTTTTCGGAAATGTTAATTGGCTTTAATTGTGTTGGTAGGTGAAAATTATATTATATTTTTTTTTTGTGTTAATGAATTCTAATTCTTTTGATTAATTTTTTTTTTGCTATTTTTGGTATTATACTCTTAATCCTAAAGGTTTTTTTTTTTTGGTTTAAATGTATACAATTCTGAAAATTTTCGTAAAATTTTCCAAAAAAAATTTTTGGTTATAATTAGAACTAATGAAAAGAAATACATAATTAGTATGTATATATAACATATGTACATACATATTGTATATTTATTTCATATCATATATTTTTTTTAATTGTATCTTAAGATATTTCGTTTATTACATTTAAATTAGATGATAGTTAATTAGAAGTTTTTAAAGGAATGTAAAGTAGGTAAATAAAATTTTTTATTTAAGGAATATATAAAATTATATTTGTATTTTTATAAATTATTTTATGATTGAAAATAGATAAAATTAAAAGAAAATTAGTAAAATTGTTACAAAACAATAATATTGTTATTTAACTGAATATAAAATAAACTGTTTATTAACATATCTTGGCAAGAATTAAATTATAAATTATAATAGAATCTGTGCTCTGAAATAATGCCCCAAGAAATAAGGTCAAAATTTAAAAAAATTGCGATTTCGACTTTAATAGTTCTTTAAAAAGAAAATAAAGATCATTTATCCTTATTTCTTGAGGCATTATTCAGGACACCATACATAATTAATTAAAAAAAATTAAGAATATTATGTCGTATAGAGTATTTTGTAATAATTATCCTTTTTGTTTAATTGCATTTTAATAAGAATATGAACCATATACCGTAATCGAAAAGAACTAAAATTTTGTAGATGATTTTTATTATGATATAATATTTAAAGTGATATAGAAAATTTCCGTTTTAAAATTTCATAAAAATACTGCTTTTAAAATAAATTGTGTAGATATATAAATATTTGTCTGATAATAAAATCAATGACAGCTCAAACTTGAAGTCATCATACCAAGTCAATATTTTTTGAAAACTGGTAACTATCGAATAAAATCTACCTGTTAATATTTATCAACGTATATATAAAAATTTTTTATTTTGAGTTTTTGAGTTAAAATCTTGAAAACAACTTTATTTCAATTCTGATTTTTTAGCAGATTAGATTCGTACATACATATATACATACATACATATATCTATAACGGAGAAAATAATAATTAAATAAAAATATTAAAACATTTCGTATCTCTTCATGCTTTCTTTTTTCTACCTAATGGTTCAGCTAAATTTTATCGTATGTAAATAGATTTTTAAATTACCAAATCTTTGAGTCGAGTTTTCTACCATTTCCAGCCGCTTTTTAAAGATTTTAAGATTATTTTCATATCGATTTTATTGTTTGAGTAAAACCTGAATATTAAAAATCGATATGAACTCTTAAAAATTGGAATTTTAACCTAGAAAAGGAGTTATTGTGTAGAGGACCATATTTATAAAAACGAAATCCGAAACTCGTAGCTAAATTTTATCGCCTGTAAATGGATTTTTAAATTACCAAATTTTTGAATCGATTTTCCTACCATTTTCAGCCGCTTTCTAAAGATTTTAAGAATATTTTCATATCAATTTTGCTGTTTCAAAAATAAAATTCGAAAATCATAATTAAATTTTATCGTCTGTAAATGGATTTTAAAATTACCAAATCTTTGAGTCGATTTTTCTACCATTTCCAGCTGTTTTCTAAAGATTTAAAGAATATTTTCATATCAATTTTGCTGTTTCAGTAAAACATGAATATTTCTCTTAAAAATTGGAATTTTAACTTAGAAAAAATGTTATTGTGTAGAGGATCATATTTCTAAATATAAAAACGAAATCCGAAAATCATAGTTAAAGTTTATTGTCTGTAATAGGATTTTGAAATTACCAAATCTTTAAATAGATTTTTCTACCATTTTCAGCAGCTTTTTAAAGATTTTAAGATTATTTTCATATCGATTTTGGTGTTTCAGTAAAACCTGAATATTTCCATTAAAAATTTGAATTTTAACCTGGAAATGGAGTTTATTGTGTAGAGGACCATATTAATTTAAAAACACATCCATTCATATAAGGAACATAACGCATAAATTAAGACATTTATTAATAATATTTGACTAGGCTTCAGTTTCTGATAGCATTAGTTTGACAAATTAATCAGCTGTAGCAACAAGACTATGAACAAGATTATGAAACAGAAATTCTTTATTTGTGGGCCATCTCTTAAATTATAAAAAGCGCCGTTGTAATTCTAATTGTTAAATTTAAAAAAAAAATGTTTTTAGAGTAATGAGAAAAATTGAGGACGGCAGCTGACTAAAACTTACATATATCAAAACAACAAAAGATACAAATAGATTAACTATATGAAATTAGGTATAAGACATTGGGTATTTAATAAGTAAACACTATATTATATATGTAGGTGCTATATTTTGAGTAATTTCCTGTTATTATTATCGACCGCATACAATTATGTATAAGGTAGGTATTGTTTTCATACTAAAAATTTGTACCGGAGATTTTGACAAATATGCAGTACTCCGGTGTGGAGAAGGCTGTAAAAAATTTTTTTAGCATGGTGTCCGTCTGAGTGTGTGTGTATGTGTGTGTGTGGGTATGTCTGTGGACACGTGTACAGCTTAAATGACTGAGCAGAATTTTTTGCAATTTCACATTTAAGATTTTGGCGTAAATATCTCGGATTGATGAGACTTTTGGATATCTCGGACTTTTGGAGCAAATCGGACCACCACAAGTGCTAGTTTACTAGTGTACTTTTTAAGTTTTTTACGAATATTTCGTAACAGAAAAATTTTATGAGAAAAATTATTAAGAAAAAATTGTTACACAAGTAAATAGAAACAACATAGAACATTTTTTGATCCGACTAACTTTAACTTCTATTTAATTTTTTTTCTAAGTCCAAATTTCATACGTAACACTCCATATGAATTTATATGAACAATTTTTTTTTGTTTTTTTTTATATCTCTAAAAAATTTTATACATACATATGTATGTACTTATATCTATGCCAATGCATATTATTCTTTTGTTGATGACATAAAATTAAAACGGTAAAATTTTTGTTAGCAGATTCATTATTAATCTTATGTCTTATTTTGTATCTTGTTTTGTATTTGTTTACAATTTTTATTATTTTTTACTTCTAATATTTTTGAATGAAAAAAAAATCATGCACATTCAATAATAATGTAAATGGATGTATGAATGAATGCAGATATATTTTTATTTTACGATTTCATTGCTTATTATTGTTATTGAATAAAACAAAATGTTGTTAAATTATTAGAAGTTATTTTGCTTTGATATAAATTATTATGTAAAAAATCTATAAATTTTGGCATTGTACTTTTCGTGCAGTGGCGGTCGGTCTTGGGTGGAGACAGCTGATTTTTTTCTTTGTTTTAAACAGAATCTCTTAGTTGTGTATGCTATATATTACAGAAAATTAATTGCTATATCAGACATATTTCGTTCATAATAAATACAAATATTGCACTTTAAAACAACAGGCAATTATTTCATCATATTATTATATATTAAATGCAATGACTTTTACTTTTATTTTCTTAAATTCTATGTATGTAGGTACTAAAACCTTTTTAAAAGAAAACTTGATTTTATAAAAATTTTATACCGATACCGATTTCTTAATTTAAATTTTAATTAAATTGTCGGTTTTTTTTAGCAATACATACATAAAAATAACGATCAAAATACAAAAAAAAAAACAAATTCTCATTAATTTTACGATTTCATTCAATATTTGTCCATATTCAATAATGTACCAAAGAAATTGTTTTACCATGGGAATTTTTTTTAATCTTTTGTTGTTTTGATATAAGTTTTAGTGACCCGCCGTCCTAATTTTTTTCTCATTACAGTTTTTCAGTCTAAAAACATTTCTTTTTACATTATTATTAAAATTTACAATGACGCGTTAAACAACACCAACAACCTCAATAATAGTCTAATAACTGACATGACAGTAGTAGTTTGCAAATTAATAAATTATTAACGTACATACATACAATTAAAATAAAACAACATGAAGGCGCAAATTACAGTCAAGGAAAATATTGTTTTGATAAAATTATCTCATTATCTATTTTATATGTTATAATGTTGTACTGAGACAATAATAAGTAAAAACAACAACAAACCAACAAACAACTGTAAAAAAAAAATTTTTTTTACAGTTAATATTTTTAGTTTTAACCTTGACTTTAAATGAATTTATATTCCCTTAGGACCTGCTTTTGTCGGTTCCATTCAAGATTAAATATACAAATAAAAAATTATAACAGTGTTTGCACATACTATTTGAAATTTATGTAACACTACTGTCTAACACTAGATCGTAATTTTTTACTGTACGATATAAGTAAAACCAGACGCGATATTTCGTAATTGTCTACAGAAAAAGCAAAGATATTTTATTTATAAAATCTATAATGGATTTATGACTTCTTTAATTTTGGCGATACCTTTTTATATGAAAAGTTCTACAATATAATACAGTCTTTTGATTATTTTTATGAAACAAATCTTATTACTTTCGGATTTAATTTGTAGTATACCAAAAAACAAGCTTCTAATTTTTTTTTTTAACTTTCAAAAGTTTGTTTAAAAGTTTAAACTTTGGAATATAAATTTTATATAACATGACAAATGATAAGTTTGTAGCATATTGCTTTTTGTAAAGAAATATGAATGCTATGTGATGAAGTGCCTCCTCAAAAGTTTAAAAGAATGTAAAGCTTTCCGGCAAATTAATTTCAACTTTTCGATTCATATTAATAAGAATTAATGTGTTTTCTTTTTATTTTAAAATTTTAATGTGTTTAGATCAGAAATGGTTAAATTTACGTATAGACTTACATGTAGAGATGAGATTAGATCTTTACCTAGTCAATTATTTAAATAATTTACTTTACATTTAAAAACCTTCCCAACTCTATTCTATATTCATAAAATGCTTCACTAAAATTTATTCAGTTCAACAGTTAAAATATAAACATAATGTTTTTTATTATTACTAAAAACCTCTGTATTCGTTGTTTAACTTAACAATTTAAAAAAACAAAAAACAAATAAAATTTTGTTTTAATTTATAATTTGACATGGGAATTGGCCTCTTTTATTTTATTTTTTTTTTTATTACATTATTTTTATTTATTTAAATTACTTTTTATCATTCTGTTCTTTTCGTTTTTATTTAAATTAAGACAAAAAAAAAAAAAAATTATTGAAGTCGCACAAAAAATCTTCAAACTTTAATTAATAAAAATTATATTGTCAAAATATTTTTTTTTTTTGTATTGCAAGCACCTTAATTGTTAACACATGTATAACCAAGAACAAAAGTGTTGCCATTTAATTTTTTTTTGTTCATTTTTTCTATTGTCTGCCGAAATTTTATTTTTTATGTGTTTGCAGAAGATAAAATTTTTTTTCCATTAGATTAAAAAATAATTTAATTTACGAAATAATTTTTTTTTTAATAGCTAATAAAAGTAAGTACAAACAATAAAAGACGAAAGAAAAAAAAAATTAAATAAGAAATGATTGACCTCTGTCTGAAAAATCTTTTTTTTTTTGTTTAAATTATTACAAAATCATTTTGCAAATATTTCTTGAGTTTATTTAATTGAAAAAGTGACGTAAATGTAAAAATATTTAAATGAATAATTTTATTATGCCGTTAATACAATTTATTTGAAGGTAAATACAATATAACTGTTTTTTCGTTTTTTCATTTATAACCAATGAACTTTTGAAGGTTTAAAATTTAAGGGAAAACAAATATGTGTTTTTAAGGAATCTTTTTTGTGATAATGAAAATTAAACAAAACATTTTTAATATAACTTTGATTTTTTTTTGTGAAATTTTGAAATTTAAATATAGCCACAACTTTTGAAGAAAAATCTGTATGAAAACGACCATTCAGAAAATATCAAATTTTTTTTGAACGATAATTTGGATAAGATTTAAAGGAAAAGCAGACATTACTAAACCCTTAAACACAATAAAACTATAGCCTATATAGGTATCAAGCAGTTACAAAGTTAGTAAAGTGAAAAATGTATCTGTCAAATTTTTTTGAAGTTTAAATATAAATTGTTGCATGTATTCAAATTACTATAATAATGCTCATTTTTAAAACTCTCTTTTCCAAATTTTAAGTTTTTACGTAAGTAAAATAATCAAAAATATCAATTCTGTGTTAGAGTTAAAAGTTGAGAATTTTTTGTGCGATGGCTGACGTAAGTGCGATGGTTACTCAATCGCTACTTATTTTGATTGTTGTAAGGTCTATTCTATTCTTATTCTTGTTGAATTCTATAGGTTTATCATTTAAGATAGGATTTCTGCGGAATGATATTTTATTCTTTCATGGTATTTAAGAAGTAACTGGAAACAAAAACAAAGATTAATCATATCTAGATATTAAGGGGGAATTATTCTTACAACATGTGTGAGACTGGAATTCACACTCCCTCGTTGTTTACAGCGTACTTTATACGCTCTTACTCATTAGACCACCGAGGCCCCCAATTTATTTTTTTTCAATACATTTTTTTCTTCGACACAATAAAAATTAATTTTGTTTTGATGAAAATTTTCGATTTTTGAACTAAACAAAGTTTTTGAAGAAATTTTATACCAATTTTTTCTGATATGTCGTTTTTCAGTTTGCAGAAAATCAATTTTTTAATTTATCTAAAAAATTGTAATTTTTTGACTAATACAAAAAGTATATTTGACTATTGTCAGAAAAATGATCACGATTTAAATTAAATTTATAAAACGACACCCCATTTAATTCATAATTAAATACAATTAGTAAAAAACTTACCCAATAGTTGTGTACACCAATTTTTAAAATTTTTAATTGTACATTTCAAATTTTGTTACACAACATTTTAATTTGTATAAATTTATTATCTTTTTCTTTTAATAATAATTTATTATAATAAATTTAATAATAATTAATTAGTAATGGGATTCGTAATAATAAAATTAAAATACAATTTTTTTTATTCAAAAAAAAAAAAAAAAAAAAAAAAAGATGATTGAAATAAAAATGAATCTAATAAATTTTGTAACCTTGAAATTTAAATTTGATTTCGTGATTTTTTAATTGTGTTTTTGGGTTTTAATTTGTTTTTATTGTTTTTCCCAGAACAAATTAAATAACATTAATTGTATAGGTATTCTTTAAAATTATATTTCCGTGCAAAAAAATGTTATCTTCTGGATAAAAATAATTTTGAGGAGTTTGCTAAATTATTAAACAGTTGAGTTATGATTTAGTCTGTCTGCATCTCAATTACATGTTGAAACAAAATAAAAAGTATTTTAGGAAAATAAGTATATGATGGATAATGCATAAAAGGTAGTTGTAGTTTATTGCAAATAATGAATGTAATTTTTATTATTAGAATTACTCTTAATTAATTCCCCCTCAATTACTATGCCAGGCAGTATAAATTTTTTCCCATGCAAAAATGACTAAATTACAAATAATAAAATTGTCTTTATGTTTATATTTTTATATACGGGCCCGGTCGCCTAGTGGATAAGAGCATATAAAATACGCTGTAAAAACCGGGGGAATGTGGTTTCGAATCCCACACATCCCACGTAAAAGTTATTCCCCCATACGCCACGCCTGAAAAGGAAAGGCTGTGTAATTTCCTGTTCACATTTATGTGGCAGAGAAATGCCCTAAAAAAAAAAAAATAATATATAATACATTTTTTTTTGTTTTGGCCTTCTATATATGTATTTGGATATGTGTTTGTTTATATTTGGATATGCGTTAGGATATTTGGATATCTATGAGTTATAATAAATAAATTAAAATTGTTTATATTTTTGATATAATGCAGTTATTATTTATAGTTTTACCATTAACTTGAAACTAATCCAAAACAGTAGGGTAGAATTAAATTAAAAATTATATATATATTTAATCTTATATTTTTCAACCTGGACTGCCGGATTGAATATTCTGTACTCTAACCTAATTAATAAGATACTGCATAACCAACTTGACCCCTTGTTTAATATTTAATTTGATATTTTGTGAATCCAAGTACCTGTTGTTATTCAAATATAATCAGTTAATTTAATAAATCCTTAAAGATTTTATATACCTATAGTCTTTAAATATCAATTTTAATATAATTTTAGCTCATATTTTTTTTTAACAAAAGATACTAATATTATTGAAAATAAATTTAAAAAAAACCAAACCAATTCAACCGTAATAAATTAATTATAAAATTAATTATGTTAAAGTTCAATGACACAAATAATTTTATGAAAATAATTTCCATTAGAAAAAATATAAACTGTATCAGAGAATATAATTGGAAAGGAATGATTTAATGCATTAAGAAATTTCTAAAGTAAACTGAGAGTTGTCCGTATTGATAACCCTTTAAACTGTAGTTTCTTTTTAGCACATTTCCAAAAAAATTTTGAAAAAATGTGCTTATTAGTTTCACTCTGTCCGTCCGTCCGTCCGTCTGTTTACAAAACTTCTACACCGTTAAAGATAGAAAAAAAATTTTTTAACCATGGGTAGGTCTTATAAAAAAAATAATTTTGTGGAACAACTTTTTCATGTAGCCCCACCCATTACGGAGCTACAGCCCCTCAAACTTTCAAAAAGCCCTATTTTTAAATGCATATATCTTATGTTCTGCTTAAGATTTTTTCAATCTGAAAACGCCACTCGACAAGTATTTTTTTTAACTTTGTAAATTAATATCAAAATTATACAATTTTTTTAAATTTAGTATTTAAATTTACCGTTATGTGAAAACCAAATTTTGCATGATTTTTCTACTTTCATAACTCCGGTACGCTTCTAGATAGAGGATTGAAATTTTGAGGCAAGAAAGAACTTTTAGAATTAGTATTTCCAAAGTTGCAGCTCTTCAAAATTTCGAAAAAGCCCCATTTTCAGATGTATATATCTCAAGCTCTGCGTAATAGTTTTACAATCTAAAACCGCCAGAAGATCGAAAATTTTATTATCTATATAAAACAGTATCAAAATTATGTAATATTTTGTAATTTACTATTTAAATTTACCGTTTTCTGAAAACCACATTTTGCATGAAATTTCTTTTTTCATAACTCCGGTACGCCTTTAGATAGGAACCTGACAAGAAAGACAAGAAAGAGCTTTTAGAATTAGTATAAGTGTCTTCAGAAAATTTTTTGGTAGCACCCGTTCTTTAAGAGTTATTACGCCTCAAAAATTGAAAATTTGGTATTTTTAGACACCTGTAACTTAGGCACCTGTACACATTTTTTTCGACAAGACATAAAAATTAAAGCTTCAGTAATATATTTTTACGTGTGTTAACGGTTTTTCTTAGTTATAAAGCGTTCCGGACTTACAGCCCCTCAAAATTTCAAAAATGTCCTATTTTCACGTTTTTTCGTATTACATGAAATTTTCAAATTTTTGTGCAAGTCAAAATTCTAAACAGTTTTTATTGAGTTTTGGAAATGTGCGCTTTTAAAAACCGTTGGTTTACATTCTACCTTGTTTTTTTTTTTTTTGAGAACTAAAGGATTTATTTATAGCTTTATTTCAAGACAAACGAGAACAATTTTATTACACAAATAATTGGTGTAGTAATTGTAAGCTTTGACCTGTACCACAATAAGATAAAATTAGTCCTGTCTGAAAAATCTATTGAAAATTTAACTCATAGCAGCATCAGTAAACTGCAATTAATCTCAATTTTATGAAGGTGGAATAAATCTAAAAGGTGGAATAATTAAATATAAATTATATATTTAATTATTTAATTGAATATTTACTATAATTTTCAAAATTATTATAAATTTCATATATATAATCTTTTAAAAAAAATCCATTTTTCATTTTCATCATATCAATTTCATCAATTGTAAAATTCCAGAAATATTTTTATTCAAATTCCTAATTGGATATAATTAACAAAACATAGAAACAAAAATTTTAAAAATGTTTTCCTTTCCCCCTTTTTTACCCTCCTTTTTTTTATGGAATTCATTTTAAATACTTTTTTTAGATTAATAATTATTCTTTATAAATTTAATTTTTAAAAATGTTTTTGAAGTTTAACTAAACAAATTTATAAGAAATACAATTTTTCTTTTATTTTACAAATTCCATAATTTGCTCTGTTTCCGATGTACGTTTCTACATAAAAAAAAAAAAAAAGAATTAATTAAACCACAAAAAAAACAAAAAAAGGAAAAAAAATCTCAAAAGTAAAAGAAGACAGAAAATGCCACTGAAAGCATTCAACCGATTTTAAATCGATTACTTCTCCAATTTACCATTCTAATTTTAAAAATCGATATATTATCTATATATATGTATTTATAAAACTGCAATATTGCAGTCAACCAACCCCAATTAAATGGAGCACACAATAAAAAAAAAACAAAAAACAAAAAAACTAATAATAAAATTATGTTCAAGATAACATACAAAGTCCAACAGTAGGCTGGTCTCCATTTTATCTTCACTAATTAACGTTAAGTGTTTAACCATATCTTGTTTCTGGAAAATGAATTTGTATTTAGATCAAAGTTCTTACCGCCATGATTGCCACCATCATTACAATCACCATTAGCCAAACCATATCACTTTATTTTATTTAAAACATAAAATGTTGGTGAACAAAAATTTAATTCAGTCAGTATTTATATATTATATTATTATCATTATTATTGACTCACAGTTGTTATGAATTTAATGGATATTCAAAGAAAAAGAAAATTAAAAGTACCTATCTTGTTAAAAATTAAGAAGTATGGTATTACGTTCTACACTCGTATATAAGAAAATTTACATTTAAAAGATAAATGGAATAAGTTAAAAAATGATTGCATATTTGTACAATGTATAATTTAAATTTGACTAATCTATAGAAAAACATAAAAACCTTTTAGTTTTTATTTTTATCTTAAATTAGGACAATTGCACAATTGGTGAAAAAGGACAAAATCGATCACCTGCGAAGAATCAAAATACGTCTTCTTAAATATATAAATAAATTTGACATTGGTATACCTCTTCGTTGGGAAGAATCCATAATGAATCATTATACCCGCACAGATGTAGCCTATAAAAATACCCTATACCCTTACGTTTGTAACATCTTAAAGGAGACGGCATATATATTAAAAGCTGTATGTATGGCCATGTACGTCTATCCATCCGTCCTTTTGTCCTCATAATAACTCAAAAAATAGAGGAGCTAGAATTCTGAAATGTTTACCATTTTATCTACATATATAAAATTGTTAATTTTGCTATTGTTAGTTCGATCAGGAGGACGGGGGTTTGGGTAGCTGCTATAAAACTTCTTTTTTATATAAAAAAATAACTCAGTGTCTATTGAAGTTAGTTATCTGAAATTTTGTAAAAAAGAATTAAGTCTTAGGCCAACGTCTTTTTTTTTTTAAATTTATATCCTCATATTTCGGTACTTAGTAAAATAAGACAGGTGAAATTAACAAGTTTTATAGAAATAACATCTGTGAAATTTTGTTGGTTTTTTGCAAATGGTTTGGTTAACTGTCATTTCTTCATATTTAATTAAGTTAGAATTCTGAAAATTTTGTAAATTTTGATCAAGTTTTTATATGGTATTAAATTATGTGAACTTTGGTTGCTTTGGAGCAACGGCTAAAAATAGCTGTCATACAACTCCAAAATTTATATAAATATGCCTCAACAGTTAAAATAACTAAATTTATTGTAAAAGAATAACTTATCTTCGACTGGCTATCCTGACACAATCAACTCTATAATCTTTCACGGTTTTTCAAGATTCATTATAAAGTAAAGTAAACCTTGAAATTCTATAAATTAAATAAAAAAAAAAATGTTAATTGGTATTTCTTAAAACAAAAAAAAAAGGAAAAAAAAACAAATTTGAATTTAAAATATTTTTTAATATATCACAGTAAAATGAAAGGTAGATTATTTATAAAATATTAAAATATTTAATTTAAAAAGAACAACTTCTCATCATCAATATCATTATTTTTTTTTTCATATTATATAAAACTATAAAAGTTCTTTAACCTATAAATAATTTTATAATTATTCTTCATCAGTATTACAAAATATACCCATACAAAATATATAGTATTGTAACCTTTAATATTCTAAAGTGTATATACATATGTAATGTATATAGGTACATAATAATATAATATATAAAATGGTAATGAACCATTTGAAAATGTTTCCATTTCATTGACATCGACCTACTATGTATTATATAGTTTAGATTTCAATTTTACTTTTAATTTTAATTTTAATTTTAATTTTTAATCTCATGTTCTAACTATAAATTGTTATTGTCTTGATTATGTTACCATAATATATACTTGCCCCTATATCCATCTCCACTCTCCAAATTTATGTCTATTCTGAACAAAATAGGAATGTATTTACAGGAGTAAAAATGTCTTGCATTAAATTAAATTGCCTGAAAGTATGTTCAATTGTAATCGTATTAATTGTATATGAATATATGTATGTATGTATGTATGTATATTCATTTTTTGATGACCTAAAAATTAAAAGAAAAACCATGGTAGAAAAAAAAACACATTTTCTTTTTTTAATTTTAAATTTATTTCACTTGCAATTTAAATTCATTCTTTTTCTTTCTTTCTTGATGGTCTTTTTCAATTATTTGTCCTTTAATTTTCATTTTTAACTCATTATGCATCTTCCGTGGCTTCGGTTCTCTTTTGAATTATTTCATTCAGTTATCCAGAATATTCTTTAAATATCTATATATACATACTGTAAATAAACATGCATTAAGTATATCTGTTATAATGACTTTTAAGCTCTCATATAATTGAAAATTTTCAATAATATGAGTATAGGTATACAAATAATACAATATATATAATGAATATATTATGGGTATATATATGTATGTATATGGAGTTATGGTTAACTAATTTCACTTTTATCTCGACTTGTTTTTTTTTTTTTTTTTTTTTTCAATATGAAATACAAAATATATGGAGTGCACAGTATCTATATGGATCATTTAATTTGAACTGGTAGAACTGGTGTAAGTTTAATATGGTATGGTAACATTATAATAAAAGAAAAAAAAAAAAAAAACAAAAAAAAAACAAACGAATGAGCAAAGTATATGTAATTCAATTTAAGTTGAATTCTTTTTTTTTTTTTTTTAACTTTTACAAATTAATTTTTCCTTCTCTTTCTTTCTTTTCTTTGGTATTGGAGAAATAAATGAAATGGATAGAATAAGTGAGTAAAATTTGCATAAAAATAATTACTTCTTTAATTTATTTTTGGGTTGGTTTGTTCTTTTTATTTTTCATTTAAAATTCTTTAGGTATACTATACTCAGTAGTACTATAATGGGTATAGTGATTATACTGATAGTATTTAAAATGAGATGCAATACAAAACTTATGCAAATCTGTTATCTTCATATATTATAATATGTGTATAGTTATTTATGGCTAGATAAGTATGTAAATTGAAGAAATTACACCGTTTAAAATAAAAAAATATTATAAAAGTTATAATTGGACATTAGTATACCAATCATGGATATTTTTATTTTGTTTATGTTTGTGAAATAAAAAAAAAAAAACAAAGTATCTATATAGGGATTAGATAAAGGATCAAGTGTTTTTCAATTTAAAATTTTTATAAGAATAAAATTGAAAAATTATGATTAGATACACATATATTTAATGTTTTAGAAAGTTAATTATTACCCTTGACGCAAATACATATTCATTATATTATTCATACTTAAAATATCATTTAATTCTAATTAACTTTCTATGATAATTATTTAAATGTATCATTAATGTTCATATAATATTTAATCACTTTAAAATAAAATTCAATCAATATACTACAAAACTCCTCCGGAGTAAAAATATTTTTTCATCTCATTTTAAACTTTCTTTCAATTTTCGGTTGATTGACCATTGATATGACAATTTCCTCACTCTACATAAATTCTATATACTCTATATAACCATTATATGTACTCTAAAATAATCGCGTGCAAGAAAATTACCTTTAACTTTAACTTATATACTAAAATTCGAAAAATAAAAAAAACTAAAAAAAAAAAATATATAAATTTATAATATTAAATGAGCCAATGAAATGAATGTGTAATTTTTATGAGTTCATTTGATTTAACCTGAGCAAATATATATGCGTACCTACTACTTGTATTCATTATGAACACATTCAACAAGAAAATTTCTAAATTAATAAAATTAAATAAAAAAAAAAAAAAAACACAAAACAAAGGAAAATATACCGAACTACCAAAAATTTAGTTAACCATGAAATTTCTAATCATGTTCGCGATGTTGATCATTAAGTTCAAATAAATACAAGTAAATATATGTGCGATTGATTATACATAAAAGTAAAAAAAATAAAAATATATGTATTTCGCCTGTGGTCAAAAAAAAAAAAAAAAAAAATTCTTTCGCTCGAAAACAAATCACATTAAAAAATAAAGAAAATACCCAAAAATCAACAAAGCTCTAAAACTGAGCAAAAAAAAAAAAAAAATACAAAAATAATAAACTAATCAATCCAATTTCACTCGGTTGTAATTTTTCATTTACAAATATCATTAATATTAGAAAAAAAAACCTTAAATCATAGTATTATTTATGTCAGGGAAGCATAACCATACTTTTTTTTAATTTTTTTAAGAGCATTTCTCTGCCACATATATGTGAACAGGAAATTACACAGCCTTCCCTTAACAGTCGTGGCTGTAAATGTCGTAAGGGGAAATAACTTATACGATGTGTGTGTGATTCGAATTCACACACTGTCGGTGCTTACAGCGTATTTTATACGCTATTATACCCACTAGACCACCGAGGCCCCTCATAACCATACTTTGTGTAGAAAAGTTTGCAAATATTAGACAAAAAATTTTTTCTAAAATTAGCTGAAAATTATTGAATCAAGACCTATATCCCAATATCTAAATTATTTAATAAACACCTACTATCTATAGACCGCATGAGATTCACGAACACCGAACTTTTGTATTAGAGCCATGTGATACCAGTAGAGTTAAATAAAAACTTATTATATATCTGCAATTGAAGTAAAAGATAGTGAGATAGAAATATAAAGCGTAATACAGTTTTGGAAAGAAAACATGCATGATCTACAGCGCAGGGTTATTAAATAAGTAAAATAAGTATATGTAGATGTCTAAAAAAATTTCAATATAATCTTTTTGCACGAAATAAAAAACTACAGCAATTAAACTAGATTAGATTAGTACATACCTATACATACTTTATCTATTAAAAGAATTTTAGACTTTTATTTCTTCTGTTCTTATATTAATTATTAAATTTTCCAACACTTATTTTATGCGTTGTCATCAATATATTTGTTTTTCTTATTCGTCTACTAGACATGTTTTAAATATCTGTAGAAAAAAAAACTTATCATGAAAAGTTAAAAAATGGGGAAGAGTGTATAGTTAGAAGACTGTGTCAAATTTAGGATATCTCCATGAACATATGTTATTATATTTCCATTAAACTTGATCATCTTCTAGAAAATTTTAAATGTCGCAGCTATCCGAACCTATCGTTCGCTAAGACTCAAATTATTTTTTCCAAAATTTCAACTTCAATATAAATACCTAAGAACTAAGAGCCTATAAGAACACAATACAATACTTTAAAATCATTATATGAAAATTTAAAGTTTTACAACCCTGATGCTTTTAATAAAATCAATTACTATAATGATTGAATGAATGAGTAAATGATTGAATAAATTAATCAATGAATCAATTATATAGTACGACTTAATACCGCACAACTATTTGTGATTAAAAAAATTTAAAAAAAAAAGTTAGAAACATTTTTTTTTTTTTCAACTATAAAATGTCTAAAAAATTAAATAAAAATGCGTTCACTTAAAAAAAAAAAAAAAAAAAAACATACCGTTAAAAGTGTTTCAATCAGTTAATAATCAAAAACTTCAACTATAATAATTATAACATTAAGAAAGAAAAGTAAAATGAAAGAGAAATAAAAAGAAGAGTGAGTAAGAAAAACAATCAATTCTATTAATTTTTTATAATGTATGGTGAATTTATGCGCTATGCTATCACTTATTCGCTGGCTTGTTACATTTAATGCGTAATCTTTTATTACCAAAATGAAAATCGTTTTATTTTATGGAATTTCGACTAAACAAAAAAACAAAAAAAAAAAAAAAATATATATTTGAATTTAATTAAAAATTTCTAAATGTTTTTTTTATTTTTTCAGATTTTGTTAATTTTAAAATGCACTCTTTTATTATTATTAATTCAATAATATCTTATTAAAACCCGAACTAAACCATATTTCAGTTCAAACTCATTTGGCTAGATCAAAATAAGCTAAACTTGGTTTTTTATTTTATTATGGTCACTGACTATAAATTGATTGTATAATTGTGAAAAAATGTATCATGTAAATCAAATAGATATGTTGTAATTTTTTTTTTTTTTTTGGATTTTTTAAGATTATAGCTGAACTTATGGTGAAATAGAGAAAATTACCAGTATATATATAATTTTTTTTTTATGGGGAAAAAAAATTATAATAAAATAAAAATAGAGATAACGGATTTTGAAATAGAAATTTAAAATTCGATTTTCTTTAATGTGGTCTTGCCGCAAATTTTATCAATTGTTCCATCACTTATGGATTATATGTAATTAAAATAAAAATAAATAAATCCTATGAAATTTTTTATTTGATTAAAAAATGTTGTTTATTACACAAAAAAAATAAATTTTATAACACGTTAAAAATTAATTATATATACATAATATGTACATATATATATATTTGTATCTTTGTAATAAAGTTTAGTTTTTATTTAATTATAATATATTTAATCTTAAAATGTTTTAATCGATTTATTTTATTTGTGTTAGCTAATTAATGTACAGGTTATCATCGATATATCAAAAAAAAAAAAAAAATGATAACTGGGTTTATTGGTGTTATAATAAACCAAGTGACATAAAAAATTAATTAAGTGTTTATTTTTAATTGGAGAAAAAATACCTTGATAATTTAAATGACTTTTAATGGTTTTAGGAACAATTTTGTTTTTTTTTTTTTTGTTTGATTAATTAATTATTCAAATTTAATTTGAAAAACTTTAAAAAAATGGTAATACTATTTTTTAGTAGATGCTTACAGTTTCTGATCAAATTTCAATTATATAGGTACGACTTTTTATCAAAAAAGAAAATTTTTAGTAAATGTCGGTTAAATTGGAAATTTAAATTACATTATAATTTTAATTTGATTTGATTTAAATTAAAATTATATTGACGTTATTTCAAATTGTTGTCATATTTACAAAGTATCTACCTGTCACAAATGCATGCAGTTTAATTCATTGTAACTGCCACTTTATAATTTACACATTAGCAGAAGCTAATTATTATAAAATCTAAGGATATTTTAAGATCATAAAATCAATTTAAAAATATTCATTGTTATCAATATTAATACAATAAAATATTTAGGGTTCGACAACTGTATAGATTAAGAGAAGGTTAAGTATGTTAAGTATAAGTTTTTAGAAATAAATTGCCCTATCTGATATTGATTCTTTAAAACTGATATTTTCCCACTAATATAAACTATAATGTTATCTTTTTATCAAAAGGAACTGTTAAAAGTATAGAATTAATATGAATTAGATACACATGGATTGCGTAATGTAAATAACTTAAAGTGACACATAAGTTATCTAGAATTAGAACAAACTAGATTGAAGTAAATAATAAAAAAAAATTTTGAAAAGTACTGTAAATCAAAATAAGATTTATTATTTATTTATTTATATTAATATTACATACATAAATGTAATGCAATATTATTGAACCATCGGCTACTAAGGCTATTATAGGTTTTTATACTATTATTAAATTATATACTAATATTATTTATTTTGTTTATATTATACTATATATTTACATTATATGTGGTCGTAAGGGGGGTATGAAAAGAAAAAAACACTTACGACCTGTGCAGCGATCGAACCCACACTCCTTCGGTTAATATGCCACACGCGCAATAAGAATTTTTCGTTTTTTTAAAAAACAATATGGATTTATAAAATTAAATCGATTACATCAAAGAGGATTTGTAAAGTTAAGAAAAAACTCTAATAAAATAGATTTTGAAAGTATTTTGAAGGTATTACATTTCTTTGTCAACTTGTATTAATTGTAAGTATAGATCGTGTAAATTGTATACTTTTTTATTCTGGTATTAAAGGAGTTGCCCTATTACCTAATTTTCAAATATATATGTATACTTAAGTATATTCAGATAGTTAACATTGAAAACTTTAAATATAACTAGTAATGTGGTATTATTTTATATAATTTTGACATTTCACGTCAAAAGCAAAAAGAAGCTCAAATACTGTCACAAAATATTAAAATGTATTGAGTTTTAATGAAAATGCCACAATTAACATAGTCACAATTCTTACTTACGCAACTAAGAAAAAATGTAATCAATTTTTATCTTTTACTTTTAAAATACGCTTTCAAATGTCAAATATGTTTTGTTGTCATATTTTTTATTCACATTGATATTCACAATATTCATATTTTATTTTCTTTATTTGAATTTCTTTCTTGAATTATTTAACTTGAATTTTTCAGAATATACAATATTCATAAACAAAACAAATCTCATCAATTCAAAAACAAATGCTATTTCTACGCTTCGAAATGTTTTCATTGTGACAGAAATTTTTGTAGATGACGCAAATTGTCGTAAATGGGCGTAAAAAATTTTGATTGTATCTGCACATTAAACATAACTCAAGAAAAAGTATATCTATAACTGAAATTAATTAATTTTTAATTAAAAATTTAGCAATAAAAAAAAAAAAATAGAGAAAAAGAACCAATAGGAGGATTAATATAATATGTATAATGAATGATAAGCTAGTATAACATTTTTACTTTTAAAAATATACGTCAATTTATAATTTTATTTAGAAATTTTTGCCTTTTTTGAGATATACGAACATTTTGAAATAAACATACATTGTTATTTTAATTTAAAGAGTTGTTTTACAAGGAAATTAAATTTTAATGCGGTTTATAAAATGTCGTTTTAAATTGAAAAACATGTTTTTTTTTTTTTATTTATTTTTATATATATTAATTATTTAATTTAACATCAAATTGAATATGAATAACAAAAAAAAAAAACAAAAACGAAATAGAAAAATGAAACCTAATATCAAAATTAATTAAGTTAATATTATAAATGTTGTTGTTATGTCATTATTATATGATATGACAGATTTTTATTAAAATTTTATTAAATAAAATTGCCTTTAAAATTAAATGATACACTAATAATGTGGACAGGACATACATATAATATAATATTTACTTTAATAAAAATCTTTACTCACTAATTAAACATTAAAATTTTTAATATCTTTTCCTTGTTTTTTTTTTTAATGAATTTTTAAATAATATACATATATATGTATATATATGTATCTATTAAATATTAGTATATGACATGTTTTACAGTTTATGTAATTTTTCAATTTATTTATATAATATATGTATACTTTTTAAGAGGAAAAAGGAGTTTTTATTTAAACTTTATATTATAAACTTAAGTTACACTTAAATATGTATATTTAAAATAAAAAAAAAAAATAAAAATTTCCTCAATTAAAAATATTGTTAAGAAAAAAGGAAACTCTATTACATGGTATCTAATACACACAAACATACATACAACATTTATATAAACAAATCAATCCTATATTCCATTTTTTTAATCTTGATATATAGATTAAAAATCGGTTATAACAGTGACACCAAAAAAAAAAAACAAAAACAATTTATCGGGAAAAAAAAATGTTTATAATTCACATGTTTAATAATTTGCAAAATCAATATTTACAGGAAACTCAAGAAAAACAAAGACAACAATAAAAATAATACATATTATAAGAAAAAGTGTTGCATTAACATTTTTCATTTCCCCTAATATTATTTTTTTTAAGTTGATGCAGTTTTTACCGTAAATAAATATTGCATATTTATTTTGCATATTTATTTAAAACAGTTTTTTGATTTAAATATTATAAAAACAAAAAAAAAAAAAAACAAAACAGGTAAAATTTGCTTACAGATAGATTTACGGAAAAGAAATGAAAAAAATGTATGTTAAAAAATCAATTTTCTTTTCTGAAATTTTCTAGGAAAAAAGCAAATTTGTAAAAATCAAATTTCTCAATATTTATAGATTTTATATTAAAAAAAAATAAAGAAAAAAACTTGTTATAATCTTTAGTTTCAAATGGTATGAAATTGGAATATATCTATAGATATTATTATCAAAATATTTTTTTTATAACTTTTTAATTTTTTTCTTTTTTCAAAAAAATTTTTTGGAATTTAAAGTGTTATATTATGACATTGCCTCTATGTTGTATAGACAAGCTGTAAGGTAAAATAATAAAAAAAACGAGGAAGAGTGCAGTAGAGTAGACTGTGTCAACTCTGGGATACCCGTATGAACGTAATATATCCTGTTTCTATAAAACTTGATCATCTTTTAAAAACATTTAGATGTTTTAGTACCGAACTACAGAGATATATTTATGTAAATTGTGGAGTTGTATGACAGCTACCCGAATCTATTGCGCCTAGCTTCATTAAGTTCCAAGAAATGCAAGAAACCTGAACCGGCTGCTTTAGACCAATCAAATTTTACAAAAGTTTTTGGCATGCAACTCGACACTTTTTCACTAAATTTAAGATACCTAGCTTCAATAGACACTGAGTTATTTTCATTTAAAAAGACAAATTGTATGGCAACTTTCCGAACCTGCCATATCATCATAACCAAATTTTACAGAAGTTGTTGCCATAAAACTGGATCATCATTTGCAAAATTTCAGATACCTAGATTGAATAGACACTGGGTTATTTCCATTTAAAGAAAAAAGTTGTATGGCAGCTACTCGAACCCGGCGGCCGAAAATGCTGAAGTTAAATAGCAAAACTAACAATTTTGTAAAAGTGACGTAAAAAAAATTTCAGCCTCCTAGCTCCTTTATTTTTTGAGTTATCGTGCGGACGGACGGACATACATGGCTTAATCGACTCAGAATTCGATTCTGAGCCGATCCATACCTTTGACACTATATCTAGCTCGACTCATTTAAGGTGTCACAAACGTAATGGCAAATTTATTATACCCTTGAACATAGTTCATACGGGTATAAAAAAACAAAAGCTGTCCATTTTCCTGTAAGCAACAAATCAGTTGATTTTTTAAAATGTTATAATATATTTAATATAATGTAATATAACGGTAATTGTATACCCTACGGGGAGATTTTTAACTTGCAAAAAAAAAAAAAAAATATTTTTATTAAGATCATTAATATTTATGTATGTTATTAAAGATTTTATTATACAAAAAAATTAATTTCATAAATATTTAATGGAATTTTTAAATTGTTTATTGTTGTTGTTTGTTTGTTTGATTGTTGATTGAAGTTTAAATTTTTGACAAAATTTGATAATAAAGTTATTTTATTTTAAAGGTATGCTCATATTTTTTTTTTGTATTTCTCGAATAAATTTTTCATTGAATAGCCAAATATTTAAAATTATAAGAAGATCTTAAATTTATTAAAAATATTGTAAAAAAAAAAAATGATTTATGAATTTTTTTAATTCATAAATCATAATGTGGAAAATTGAAATTTTATTTTTATTGGTTCATTTTATTGTATACATTTATAAATAATACTTTACATTTTGTATATTAAAAAACCTTAAATAAATTCAGGCTACTTCAATTCCAATTATACTGTGTATAAAAGTTGTAAATTTTATTAGAAATTCATAGCCAGAAACGGAGCGAATCAAAATCTCCCGCGAATTTTTTAAACCTCGCCTTTTTCTCGTTTTTTAAAATCTCCCATATCAAAATCTCGTGTCTCCAAAATTTTCTTTCTTCAAATGTCCAGTTTTCGCTTAAAGAATATTGTGAAAAAGTAAAAATGAAAAAAATACAAGAATTAAATGCTTTGTTATTGTAATATGTATGTACAATATGTATGTACAAAAGAATAATTAGAAGAATTTTATAGTTGGTTATAAAATCAGGGTTTCAATAATTTTTTTTCACGAGGGTTTGGGAATGGCAACCCCCACTGTTTTAAATATTTTTTGTTGGAATTATATAAAATACTTTGTAATTGAATTGTTTATATAAAAAAAAAATAATTCGAAGTGATTTTAGAGTTGGTTTCAAAATCAGGGTTATACTCTTTTTTTCAAAATATATACTTCCGATATTTTAAAGTAGGAGTAAGTTTATATTTGTTTATAAGTTTTTAAGAAAAGCCTAAATAAACTTTTGATATCAATTTCAACACAATATTCAAGTTCATATATATATATATATTTAATTAATCAAAATATGAAATAGAAAATATATACTAGCAATACTAGAAGAAATCCCAGTTATTCAAAACCGTCAAAGGTTGCAAATTGAATTTTGTGTGCTGTGATTTTGCAGGGGAACCAAATAAATATAGTTTTTTTTTTTTAAAACACATAATGGTTTGAGACACGAGATCTTGTATTGGAAGATTTTAAATGCAAAATTTCATAGCCAATCCCTTTATCAGGAATCATTTTGACCAATTAATTTTTAGAAATACAACTGAAAATCATTTTGTTTATATAAATTTAGCATCCTTCGAGGAATTCACATTTTGTGATATTACTTTATTGATGAACTATAATTATTTTAATTAAAGCAATACTATTGTTTGCTTGTTCATAAAAAAAGGATTTTTTAATTGTAATATAAGTATACATTACTTTTCATTATAACTATATTTGACAGATTTTTTTCGATTTTTTCTTTATAACAGTTTTCATACATCCCTAATTATGAATAGGCTTTGGTCATTATACTACCGATAAGTTTAGATATTTTCATATCATATACCATCTACCCCAAAATCTAATAAAATTTTAAAAAATTGCTAATTAATATTTTATTTTTGTGAATACCCTACTCTATAATAATGATGAACAACTACTTTTTTTTTTTATACTTTACATATTATAACATACTTGCACTAATTATTTAATCATATATCTTGGTTCTGAAATTTTTTTTTTGTGCAAATTTTACTTTTTGTTTAAATTTAAAGAAAAAAAAAAAAAAAAATTATTTTTTTTCACCCTAACATAACAGGGCAAAAATTTTTTTATTTCTTATTTAAAAATTTTTTTTTTTTGCATAATTATTGTATCTTAAGATATAATTTATACCTTTTGTATATATATATAGATAGGTACCTACCTGTTATATTTAATGATTTATTTTGAAACTTGTTTTCAAATTTATATTTTATTTTTTTTGAAAAAAATTAGACTTTTTTTCTTGATGGAGGTGATTTTAATACAAAAAAAATGAACATCTGAAAAAAAAAAAAAATGTTTATAAGAATTAACTTTAGATATATGTAAATGTAGATATAATAATAATATAATCCATTTAATTTTTTAGAGTTCGATTGTACATACATAATATGTATATAATATTTGAGATTTGTTATGTCATTTCATTAATCATGATTCATGACAGTATAAAATTATAGACACGTACGATACGATTTTGAGAAATTAAGTGAAGAATTGCGCAATTTTTTTGTTTGTTTTTTTTTTTTTTTTGTTAATATAAAAATTTTAGTCAGGTATAGTTTATTGGAGAGTCATAATATATTTTTGTTTGAAATATACAAAATAAAAAATAGAAACAACAATCGATATAAGAATAAATCGAAAATTTTATTTTCTTTTTGTTTTTAAATTAATTGTAGGTACAACCACTAAATAGTAATATGATAAATTATACTAATGATTTTGATTTGCGATTTTAATCATTATAATAAATGATTCATTATTATTAGATATTTTTATTATAATGATAAATCATAAAGATATTTTTAAATTTTAATTGAAAATGTAATATATATTTTTGATTTGATTGAATTTTAAAAACTGGTATTAATTTTTACACTTCATGAAATTTTTTTTTTTTTTGAAATATTTTTAATATATTCATATATTTTTGTTATTATATAATGGTTTTTTTTTTTTTTTCTAAATTACGTAATGCTAATTAATCTTAACACAAAATATTTTTCTTCCTCTTTAAGTTTTATATATACATTTAAATAAATTTAGTTTTGATTTTTTTACATTTTGTCTGACAATTTTGCGCAAAGATGATATAAGGTAAATTTTTGTAATTTTTGTTTAAAGCTTAATTCCTTAAGGTAATTCCTTAATGAAATTTAAATAATTTATTACCTATTTTCTATTTTATTTTTTAACTTTTAAGGTTCTGATTAGATGTGCCGCTTTCTAATAACTTTAGAAAAATGTTAAGTCTTTTAAGTGAAATGTTCGGACCGGAATCTCTTAAAAGGTTATTGAAAGAGTTTGAACTTTAGTATTTGAGGTAGCTGGAGCTAGTAACTCTAGTTCGATAAAAAATGCTTTCAACTTCAAAGAGTCTAGTATATATGAATTTCCAAAAAATTGCAAAGTGATAGGATATAAGGCTATTTTAAATGTTTTATGTTTTGAAATATATAAATATGTTTAGAGTTGGTTACAAAATCAGGATTTGATTTTATAATGTAAAGCCCAACAAATATTATTACTATGCTTAATATATTCAACTGAGAGAAATAATATTTTTGTTTTTAAATTACTAATATTATTAACAAAAACAACTTTATTGTGCTATTGAGGTTTTTAAAGGTTCACATTTTCCAAAAGATAATAAAAACAGTTTTTGCTGCTAAAAGTTTTTAAACAGGGTGTGGTAAAAACAAAAAATTCAACAACCTCAGAAACTCGTAATATTTACTTATTCTGAAAGATGTTTCTTCTTTAAAAATATATTGCAAAATATTCAGGTTGTATCTAAAAACGTCTCGTATGAAGTAAACAAAATATTAGAAAATGTTGTTTTCGAATAATGGTAAATTTAGATACTAAATTTGACTTTTCTGAAGATAACGGACCCCTCGTAAGTCCAAATCAATTTACGTCAACGGTACTTCGCAACGTCATATTTTCAAAAACATATATCAATATCTCGGTATCAAATCTTTTAAGGACAAAAATAACATTTAGAAACATGCTATCCCATTTCAGTATCTTATTTAAACCGTTATGTTTTTTTAAGTCTATTGAATATGTATATATATATATTTGATTTTAATTAAGCAGGATAATGATCTAGCAATTATTTTAATCTTTTATTTTAACATTTGTTTTGTAAAGATGGGTGTTGTCGTTGTGAAGATAGTATATATAAGAGAGGTGTTGCTGTTGTGGAGGATTATATAGATTATACAGTACAAAAAAAGATTTTTTTTTCAAAAATAAATGCTTATATCTTCTAAAATATAAGAGATAGGTTCCAATGTGTATGGTTAGAGTAGAAAGAGACCTTTCCAAAGAGGTAAATTAAATGGGGGTGCATTTGTTATATTTTCAAAACGGCAACACCTATCTTTACCAAACAAACGTTAAAATAATTGTTAAATCGTTAACCTACTTAATTAAAATTAAATTTATATATTTACATATATTCAACAGACTTAAATATATAACGGTTTATGAAGTGAGCCAATCATGTTCTTAATCGCCTTTTTTTGTCCTTAAAGGACGAGATGGAAGAATAGTGATATACGTTTTTGAAAAGGTGGCATTTAAACGTAGCGTTATAATACACTCTGCCCTACGCATGTACTCTTTATATTCAGAATCCCCCTAAATTTCAATAAATTGTATAATTGAAATTTATTTATATTGATTTATAAAGTTAAAGAATATTCTGTCGTTTGGCGTTTTTAGATTGAAAAAAAGTTAAACAGAAATTTGAGATACACATATTTGAAAATAGAGCTTTTTAAAATGTTGAAGAGCTGTGTAGCTCTATAATAAAAAAACATTCTTCTACAACATACATTTTTTATGAGACTTAGCCATGGTTTAAATTTTATTGATGATCTAATCTTAAACAGTTTAGAAGTTTTGTGAACAGGCGGATGTAAATGGTAAAAAAAAGTTTCATTTAAATTTTCCAAATATGTTAAAATTTCATTTAAAAACTTTAAAATTTAAAATTTTTAAATGGATTTTTTTTTTTTAAATTTCTTTTAAATGAACTATAAAGGCATATGTATTATTCTAATTACTCTAGATAGTAAATTATTTTAATATTTTATAGAATATATAACAAAATATTTTTCTTTTATTTCACTAAATATTTTTTAATATTTTCCGAATTTTTAACTTGGTTTTATTCTAAGTTAGGAATTAAATATTTTTTTTATTTTTTTATTTTCATAATGGCTCAATTAAATTCCTTACAAAATAAAAACAAAATTAAATTTATTTTTATACTAAATTTAAAATTTTAATTTTAAACAAAAAAAATTAAGCTATTTTTGCGATTTCTCTTTCTTTTAAATTATTTTTTAAGTCATTAAAAAACTCTTATTTAACCGCTCTACATTTTATAAAGTTAAAAAAAATAAAATTAACTAATTGAGCATTCGTTAGGTTTTATACAATTTAGATTGAACCATGATTAAATTCATAAGAAAATAAAATCTAAATATTATAAATATGTTTTTACGTTAGTGATAGACCAAGGCAAAAAATTAAACGAATTAGTATCAAAATTAATATTATGGTTCATTTCTTTCTCATTCTCTGAAGGAATTGGTAGTCACAAATGAAAAACAATATCAAAAAAATTCGAAATAATATGTAAAATTTTTAACATATTATTAAATGTTAACTAAAATTACATCACCTTTATATAGAATCATATGTGTAGTTATATATAAGTGAATAAACCCAACAATCGCTTGTGCAGCATAATGGTCTAGGCGTATCAAAGACTACAAATAGTATAATGAAATAAACACGGCAACTGGCTGGTGCAACATAATGGTTTAAGTATATTGAAGAGAAACAGAAAGAATTTATGTTTAGGAAGAGAAGACTCTTAAGTTTTGAGGTATAGGATAATAAATTGATATTGTTAAAAACAAAAATTTTCATTTTTTACTTTATCAATTTTCACACCCTTTATTCTCAAATCTCATAATCTCATAATAATGGTTTCGGCTTTCACCCAATAACAGAATTAATTTTTTTTTTAACTAATTTTCCAATAATATTGACAAAAAGATTATTGTCTTAAAAATATATTTTGTGTCTTCCTTCCCTTAAGTGAAACCTTAAGTATCACAGTATATACCCACTCTTTGATTGATTTTTTAGTGCCTTAAAGTATGCAATACCGAAAAAAATTGATTAATTTTAGAATTAAAGTTTTAATTAAAACCTACAGGGGCTTCGGTAGCCTAGTGGGTAGGCGTGTGGCGTATTAACCGAAGGAGTGTGGGTTCGATCCCTGCACAGGTCGTAAGTGTTTTTTTCTTTACATACCCCCTTACGACCAAATATAATGTAAATATATAGTATATAATATAAACAAAATAAATAATATTAGTATATAATTTAATAATAGTATAAAAACCTATAATGGCCTTAGTAGCCGATGGTTCAATAATATTGCATTACATTTATGTATGTAATATTAATATAAATAAATAAAACCTACACAGGTAGCAAGTTTTATTAATTGTAGACAAATTCCCCTTGCTACCAAATATAGTGTAAATATATAATAGAAACCAAATAAATAATATTAGTGTATAATTTAATAATAATATTCGACCTGTAATGGCCTTAGTAGCCGATGGTTTTGTAATATTGCAATATCCTATGTAATTTGTAATATTAATATAAATAAATAAATAAATAAATAAAAAAAATATCCTAATATACTTTGGATCAACTAAATAGAGCATTTTCTAAATTTAATTTATTTTTGATTACATTTTATCTGAAATTTGTTGCAATAACAATGCAACAAAAAAAACAAAACCAAAAAAACATTCTGTAACGAAACAAAAAAAAGCAAAAAAAAAAAAAAAAACAACAACAACACAAAATACCTAGGTAAATTGATAGTTAAATTAAATTTATTATACAAAATAGGTTTATTTTTTTACCGGATAATGGTTACTAAAATTACAACAGCATCCAAAAACAAAACAAAAATAATAATAATAAACTAAAATAAATGTAACAAATTTAAAATTAAATAATATAATAATAATAAAACCATGATTACATTAATCAGTACATATATACATTTGTAAAATGTTGTAAAAACTATCCCATATATTAACTATATAAAAAAAAAAAAAAAAAAAAACTAAACTAAACTAAACTATAATACTATAAATTTATATAAAACCTTTTAAATACATATTTTATACATTTTCTCTATCATCATCAACAATATAAATATCATTATCATCATCAACATCAACACTTAATAATGATAATCCTAAACCCCATTCAATGTTAACATTTTCCGTAAATTTTCACAATTGCATAAATAAATGCATTTTATTTCCTGCTGCTTTTAAATTTTTGGAAAAAAAAACAAAAATAGAATAGTTAGTTGGATGATGGTATATGGTATATATTCAGGAATCCAGTAGGTACACAACAGGATATAAAATTAGAACAAAAATTTAAATCATTTTACACATGAAATAATTACATTGAAATATAAATGGTCTACTTAGATGGCTTTTAATAATCCTCTTTCCTCACTTTAAATTCTATATAGGCATACATGTACCTATGGATATTTTATTTTAATTTCTGTTCTAAATTAAAATCACAATTTGTATATTTTACACCAGGTGGTTTATTTTGTGTTAGTATTTCAGTAGACGGTATAGATATACTCTATTACTGGTGCTAATGAAAATTAATTTTAATTTTTTGTATTTCGTTTGTTTTTTTTTTTTTTTTTTGAAAATTTTATAGTACACATTGGACTTATAAATGTTGTTAGATTCTTATGAAAAACACATTAACGGTATTTATTTACTCAGAATTAAAGAGAAAAAAAATACAAAAAAAAAACGAAATTGTAATTGTTCAAAAAGGATTTTCAGAAATAATTAAAGTGATATTATACAATATATAGAAATAAAGTGAGTCTAAGTATAGAGAATCTCTATTGAATTAAAATTAGATGTAGTTAATATTAAAATAGCGAAAAAAATAGTATATATATATAAAACATTTTTACCCATATTTTATTACATTAAAAGACTACATATTGTATTAAATACATACTCGTATAGTCAAGTTTTTAAATGGTAATCATTTATTAAGAGTTTAATTCAAAAAGTATCTAATTACACTTGGTAATTTTATTTAATAGTTCAGCTTTTAAATATGGTATAGCAAATACATGTACATTAATTTTAAAAAATTGATCTAAAATTTTTAAAATAATGATTACGTTTTATATAAAAATTGATTAACTGTTTTTATTTTGTATTTTATTTTTAAGATACTTGTGTAAATTATTATTATATTTTATCATTTTTTGATTTATTTTGATGCGTATAAAGAGCTAAATATATGTAATGATAATGACTAATGACCTATGGCCTACTTGCTATTATCATTATATTTACAACCTGTAGTTCCTTTTACTTAAGTTTACCAACAATCGTTTATATGACAATGAATCGGTCTAATTTGTTTCCTCTTGTTGATAGTTTTATGTTTGGAACTTTTTAAATAAATTTTGGCATTCCAAAAGATTTTTCCTTATCATCCACACTTATCTCGATTTTTATTAACAACTTAATTTCTTCTACACTTTATGCAATCCATTGTTTTTTTCGACGCCAGCTTTCTATTGGCATCCTACTACTTCTTAAAGAAATCAAAGGGCAGTTCTAAGGTAATCAGTTTAAAAAGGGGAAATAAGAGCTAGGTCATTTAATTATAACTTAGCGCAAAAAAAAATCTGATTTGGGTATCGGAAACAGAGCCGAGTTCAATACTTCTAAAACTCACACTAGTCTAATCCCATGTAAAAGACATTAATCTGTAGCAATTCTGCGAAATATATAGGATGTAATCAAAAAAATATTATGAAATTAGCATATAATTTTGATGTAACGAAGTAATTTGCATAATATTTGGGTATTATTTCTTCCAGTTTGTATAGCTTATTTTTCTCTTAGTGATTTGGCTAATACCTATAAAACATATATTCGACCTAAGAGGGAACATATCTCTAAGATATAGACTTCCATCAACAAACTTATAGATTATCTGGACCAAATCCAAAACCGCACCTTACATTTAATTAGCGACTTTATTATTCAGGTAACTTTTACTCCTCTTAACTCACGTCAAAATATTAAAGCAATATCTCATTTTTTGTTTTGTATATAGCGATACTTGTTCTATTAAACTAAAATCAATAATGCCCCTTTCGAAACAATTACAAGACAATAAAAGGGAGACTTCAAGAACCTACTTGTACGCCATGAAAATTCCCAATTGACTTAGTTGCAAACTCATTTATTGTGTAAACTGCTAAAATGTGAAGCATCCAATGTGTTGCCCGCTGATATATATGGTCCATTTTTGCAATTTTAAACTTTTGCATTCTTGCAAAAAAATTAAACTTTAACATACACAAAATTATTATTATCCATATATACTTAATATTTAAAAATTCAATTAAAATTTTTTAAAATCTTTTAATAAGAACACTTAGAAACAAAAGAATAGCATGAATGTTTATTTATTCTATAGTCTATTTCATAGTTTACTATATATAGTATATAAATATAGTGTTAGTATATGGAAAAATACTTTTTATAAAGAAAAAAATAAATATGCTCCAATAGATTCAAAATAAAACTATCAAAAATTTATATGGAACAAAACAAATCAAAGAACAAATGCATAAAGATTAGGTAATACTGAAATTAACAAACTATAATGTATGTTAATCCAAATAGTTTGTATATCTATAGATATTTTATTGACAAACACCAGATCAAATCGAATATACAACTTCTAACAAACAATTTAATTTAAAATTTTAATATTAGGACAGCTAATCAAAACTTGGATATTTTATAGATGTTAAATCAAATGGATATTAGATACAATAATTAATTCTACTAGAAGGTCGGTCATACAACAAAATACCATCAAAATGTTAAAATGCTGTCAAAATGTATATTCAAAAATCTTCGATAATTCTTTGGATTTTTATAAATATCTTAAATTACACATTGTATCCTTTTGCACAATTTTGCTTTATTTTTTATATATATATGTATATACTTTAAAATATATTTTAAGAGAACAATTTGAATTATTATATATACATATACAATAATACAGGATGTCTTTCAGGAATAAGCTACATAATATCAGAGAGTGATAGAGAAGATGAAAGCAAATAAAAAATTGTTCCGAAGAGTAGGTCTATTCTTAACAGAGTTCAAACTTAATATTTAAAAAAAAAATAAAAAACTATAACTTAAGAAATGAAGCCTCAGTGGCCGAGTGATTAAGTGCATTGTTAATCAACTGACTAAGAACTGCCGACTTAGTGCCGACTTATATCTTACACAATATGTCGTAAGAATTTTTAAATGAAAAAATTTGAATTTTCAATTACATAATTTCGACTTTTTTTTGTTTTTACTGCCCCACCACGTAACATGTGATAGACATATAATCAACTTTTTCTGTTTAGGTGCAGAGTATTTGTTTCGGTAAAAGTATAAAATTATAATTATATTATTTATATTTTTTACATTACATTACATTATTATTATTTATATATAACATTTTGATGAATTCCAGACCTTTCGAAGAAAAGATCGGCAAGTTATGCACTGCATCACATAGTCACATACATTCCGAATTATTATATTCAATTATGTATCTCGAAAACAATTAAAAAGATCTTACATAAATTATCATAAAATATGATAAAATAACCGTACAAAACAATTTTTTTTTTCAGAAATAACTGCTTATATCTTATAAACTATAAGAGATAGGTTCCAAGTGTATGAATGATTGTTAGACTAAAAAGTGATCTTTTCAACGAGGTACAATTAATGGGAGTGTTTTTTTTGACAAAATCTTGCAATATCTTATTTTTAAGAAAAAATTTAAAAAAAAAAAAATTTATATTTTTGGAATTTTTACTTTCTACAACGGCAACACCTATTTCTACCATACAAACATTAAAATAATTGTTACATAAGTATCCTATTTAAATAAAATTAAATATATATATATTTTCAATACACTTAAATATATAACGGTTTATATAAAAAATTTAATGAGCAAGCATGTTCTTAATTCTTCTTCTTGTCCTTAAAGAACGGTGGAGGGATAAACGAGTTATATATGTTTTTGAAAAGATGACTTTACAAGGTATGGTTAATATACACTGATTTTACCTTACGTAGGGTCCTTACGTATATACATTGACTTTATCTTGCGTAGGGCCCCGTTATCTTCAGAATCCCTGACCTCCTCTACGGAACAAGTTTTTGTGTATCTTAATCTGCTCCATCACTTTCAAAAGTTTTGCAGTTTTGCTCTTGAAACACCCTGTAAAATTTATACGAAATATTAAGTACTTTTTAAAATTTTAAAAAATAAATAAATACATAAAAAACAAAGAATACGTAAATTATAATGGTATTTAAAAAGGAATCCACTAAGAATATTTTTACATTAATTTTTAACATTATTTTCGAAAAACATAAAAACAAAATATAAAAATTTAATAATATTATATTTGTCAGATTAAATCTTATTATCACAGATTATTTCGTTATTAAAAAAAAAAAAAAAAAACTTAACAATTAAATTATTTCATATAAAATTATTTTCTTTTAAATGTCATACCCTTATCTTATAGATTGATTAGTGGAAAACCCAAATATTTTACCACATTAAAATTAATTAGGAATATTTTAATTATTATTATTTTAATTTAATTCAATTATATATTTGAAGATTTGAGGTAAAAATTAAAATTTGTTTATTATTTGATGATGATCATTATTATAAAGAGATGATGATTATAAATAAAATGGTTGTTATATTCATAATAGAATTAAAATTTAAATATAAGTATCTATAGAATATTATCTCAATATTAAATCTATATATTTAATGTTCTTTTATAAGGTAATTAATTCATAATTTATAAATTCTCTTTGTTTGTTATAAAGGAGTGAAGCCATTTTATGTTTTACTTCATTTAAAACAAAATCGACAAGTTAATATAAATTAATAAAATAAATTCTGTGCTTCATTTGAAATTATTTAAAAACAAAAAATGTAAAGCAAAATAAAAACAAGAAACAATGTATATTTGATTGTGCCAACACTTGAATAGTCCATATGAACATAAGTTATGCTGTTATCATAAATGAACAGCATAACTTAAAATAAAATCTTCTTTTACAAAATTTCAGATACCTTAGCTTCAATAGAGACTGACTTATTTTCATATATATATATATAAGTCTTGTCTAGCTAAAGCAGCCAATTTTTACAGAAGTTATTGGTATGAAGGTTGACTTTTTTCATAAAATTTGAAATACCTAGTTTTAAAAGACACTAAGTTGAAAAAAGAAGTTGTACGGCAGTTATTGAAATCCCCCAGGTTTCAAATTGCTCAATTTCAATAGCGAAGCTAAAAATTTTAAAAAGATATAATGGTAAAAAATTGTAGTTCGATTATTTTTTGAGTTATCATGCGAACGGATGGAAGTACATCGCTAAATCGATTCAGAATTCAATTCTGAGCACAAATATGATTACTTGCTTTGTCTATACTTTTTATATCTATTTCGTATCCGTCAACATGTGACAAACAAAAATTTCTTTCTATAAATCTGTATTTTTTTCTTCATATATTTTAGAATTTAAACCATTCTTTTATTTAAACTTAAAATTACAATTTTAAATAATTTAATTTAGAGTAGGGCATAAAAATATCTTCAAGAAGTGTAATGCTATAATAAAAAAGACCCAAATTAAACCATTTCATTACTTACTTTTACAGTATATTTCATTTTTTTCAAAAAGTATGGAATTAAAAAAAAAGAACTCAAAAAATTTATTAGAACCTATGACATAAAAAAAAATTAATTTAATTAAAAGAATAAGTCATGGTCAGATTATAAATAAAAGGGTTTTATATATAAACTTGTACACCTTTTGAGATAAATATAAATCTGACATACATAGTAATCGTTTAATTCATTACCGCATCAATTACATATAGCTATATTTATCTAAAGTTAAAAAAGCCATACATTCACATGATTATAATCCTATTCTGTTGGGGCTAATATTTTTACAACATTAAAGTGCGAAATGCCAAAAAAAATCTTAAGATTTTTAAATTAAGAAATCATAATTTTAAAAAATTTGTACATTCCGTACCTCCTAAACCCCTAAAGATACAACTTCAAAATTTTAATAAAGATGTGATAATAAGGTAATAAAAGGATATTATAGGATTATAAGCGTTAAAAATTTTCTAATTTTAAAAACTTACAGACTGCAAAATTCTGCAAATTTTCTTTAAAGTTAAAAAGTAAAATTTAAAACTGAAGCATTACATTTTTTACATATGTTAAAGGCATGTTTTTTATACCTAAGTAAAAATTTTCTTTCATAAATTATTCCTTAAAGTATTTCTCTTAATTTTTTGCAATTTAGTTAACAGAAAAAATTCTAAGAAAAATTAAAAGTTTTAATACAAAATTACTACCCAAATTATAAAAATTTATTTTTCTTTCGTTTTGTAAGTGTATACCTTTAAAAACTTTTGACTTACATAATGCTCTTTTTTTTATTATTTAACTTTTAATAAAAAAAATTACCAATTTTCTCTTAATCTTAAAACATTTATTTAAATCTTTAGAATTTTTAAATTCCTTTAAACAAAAATTTTAAAAATTTTCCAAAAAAAAAAAAAAATCTGATCAATTTTTTTTTAACTTGAGGCTAAACTCATGATTTTTAATAGACATTTTTATGATATTGCCTTGTCATATTCATAAATATTATTATTATGTATACATATACTATGTATATTATATGTATAATTATTACACATTATAAATAAAAAAAAAACAAACTCATATGAATATTTAATAAAGTATATTATAACCATTATTTTATTACCGTTATTATTCAACATAACAACATTAATCATTTCCTGCCGCTCTTTTATATTTATATTTTTCTTATTTATTTTTTTACTACATATATATATACACATATACTCTTTTGGGAAAAATTTAGAATCACCACACTACAATAAAAAAAGAAAAAAATAAAAAATAAGAATTATCCTCCTTGTTTTTTCACTCCCCAGTCGCTTTCTGGGTTTTTTTTATTTTTTTTGGTTTCTATATGGAACTGGAGGAAAAAAAAGTGAACAAAAATATATGAAAAAAAAAAAAAATAAATGAGTGAAGCTTATGAGTAAATACACAAAAAAATCCTTGAAAGAAGAATGAGCTGAGTATTAAACAAAAAAAAAAAAAAAAACAAAAACAAAAAAAAAGGATAAAAATGTATTTTATTTCAATAGAATTTTTTATAGTATAGGTAGAATTAAATTTTTCTATGATAATTTTTTTTTTTTTTTTTAATTATTAAAAAGCATTAATTGAATCCTTATTTTAATATTTCAATAATGTAAACATAAATACTGAAATATTCTTAATTATAATTTAATTACTATGTTCTAAAAAATAACGTACTAGTATAAGATTATATTATGTAGAGATAAATTGTAATTTACATAAAGAATTTTTAATTATTTAATAGAATATTTTTTATTCAGTTTAAAATCGTATATTTAAAATCGAATATCTATGAAATATCTGAAACACATCTACCTTTATATCTAAATTAGAATTTTTTTCGTAACAAGTCAAGAGATTCTTTCGTTTTATTTTAAGGAAAACATTCATAATTAAGAAAATCCCTTAATAAATGTTAAAATATATTATTCGAGCTATAATTTTTTTTGGTTACCATAAATTTGCAGAGATGTCTAGAAATAGTGAATTTTTAAATTTTTGATCGCAAATACCCTCTTAATCTTCTAAAGGGGCAAATACAAACATTTAATTTATTTAAAGATACTTATACTAAAAAACTTATCCTGAAAAGATCTTCTTTCTTTCAAACTTTCTGGGTTTAAAAGTTTTGACTAGAAGCGTTCAGGAGTTAAAAGGAAGCAAAATCTTTCAAAATTTTATTTTTACCTAACGGTAAATTTAAATAGTAAATTACAAAAAAATATGTAATTTTTATATTGATATATAAAGCTTAAAAAATTAAACTGTCGTTTGAAGTGTTTAGATTGAAAAAAATATTAAGCAGAACTTGTGCTATAAAATGATGGGAAATAAGGCTTTTTCGAACTTTGTGGGGCTGTATATAATGTGTAGGACTAAATTAAAACGCTTTACACAAAATTAATTAAAGACTTTTCTATACTTAAAATTTCATAACTTCATTTAAAAGGGTTTTTTCTTAACAGACCGGCAGACAGAAACATAAAGTATTAATAAGAAAAATTTTTCAAAATTTGTTTTTGGAGAATATACAAAAAAGGATTGATCAAAGATGATTAAATACTTTTTAAACTCCTAGATAATTTAAAAAAAAAATACAAAATCATTTTCACGCACAATATTTCAATACAAAAATTAAATTATTTTTCTTAAACGCATATCATTCATATTATTCACTCATGCGAAAAAACTCATATTTCACAGTATCTAAATTTCAAAAATTAAATATTTATTTTTAAATACCAAAAAAATGCTTCATAAGGTCTTAAAATAGTCAAGTTGTTATTTAGTTGTTGTAAGTTCAATTTTAAACCAAAGAAAAAGCATTTTAAAATGACTATTCGGAAAGAAAAGGATTCATTTGTAGTGTTTGCGTTGGGATTTGACTAAGGAAGAATTAGATGTTAAGTTGGAAACGAACTTTGAAAATGTTTTTTTTAAACAATTCCAAATTATAAAATGGTATAATAACAATAGTGGGGAATACATTTGATGGTATAAAATTCTACATTTTACCAGTTGATACAACAGTTTATTATACCTTATGAAATAAAACAATGATAGCATTGCATAAATTTATATTAAAAAACGGATAATATATAGTACAACAGCTGTTTTGCTCCATAAAATTAAAACTAAAACTTTATAAATCAATAGTCTAAAGGTGAAGACCCAATGTGCGCTTTGCTTGTTTCGTTTGGTTTGCTTTGAAAAGCGAATAAACAAAGAACAGTAATCAAAGTAATTTTAAATCCCAATGTATGCTTTTAAATTGCTTGACATTTGACATTTTCATTTCTTTATTATTGTTTATTTCGTTGTTTAAAATGGAAGATTTGCAAGATATTTGTGATATTTTGTACATCATATTTTTATTGTACGAAAGCTACAAAGTCTTTCAAAAAATAATGAATTAGCGACAATTTTGGGTTCGAGACATATATTTGGATCGCAAAATACATGGGCTTTATGAGAGTACATTTGCAAAATTAAAACAAGAACCTGCACAATTGAAAATTTACCAAATATTTTCGAATTCAATAATGTAAATATTTATTTAAAAACAAAATTATCTCTGACGTTTTAAATATTATTTTAAACGTCAAAGTAATAAAGCAAAGCGTCTAATTGAAAATTGGTCAATTTTGAACTTTTTTTACTTTGTTTCGCTTTGATTACTTTGTCATTGGACGTTGATACATAAGATACAATGTAATTTATTTCAACTGTCAAAACGTGTAAAGCAAGCGAAGCAAGCAAAGCGTACATTGGGCCTTCATTTTAAAGAAATAATAAATTCAAAAATTTAAAAATAAGTTCCAAAAAGATCTATCATATGACATATAAATGTATGTAGATTCTATTGATATATATATTTTAAAAGATTTATTTTTATAAGAAACAAGTTTTTATTTAAAACAAGTTGTAATTTTAATATTATATGCTTTTATATTAACTCGTCGCTGTCGGTTTATTTATTTTTCTTTTTAAATCATTTTATGTCAAAAAAAACTTGAAATATATCATCAAACTATTAACAATAATTATGGCAAAAATTTATAATATTTACAATAAATGATCCAATCTCCAATTGAATTCAATTTGTATTAAACTAAAACGAACATCGTGACTAATTAAACTCGAATTATATCCGAACAAACATAGTTTAATAGTGTAATAAATCCGCCATTACATTTGTGATACCTTAAAGGAGACGAAATAGGTATGGAAAAGTATATAATATATTCTTACTCAGGATTAAATGGATTAAATTCTATGTTAATTTAGTTCATTCGTTCATTCGTCTGTCCGTTCGACCATTCGCATAATAACTCAAAAAATAATGGACAAATTCGACCAACATATTTGAGTAGTTCTTTAACTCAGTGTCTGATTAAGCTAGCTAGATATTTAAAATTTTGTTAAAAGAAGTTAAGTTTAATGTCAACGACTTCTGTAAAATTGGTTTACTCTAATGGAATAGGTTAGGGTAGTTACGAAATTTAAACACTCATATTGTAGTATACTTAAAAATGCTACACATCAGAAATATTGTCAAAGATGTTTAAGTTTTATGACAAAAAATATGGTTAGTTTGGCGCAACGTAGTCGGATAGCATATCATACAACTTGAAAAATTTACATAAATATATATGTAAGTACTTAATTAAGATTGACATTTTCAATTTATCTAAAAATCTAAAGATGATTAAATTTTATAGAAGCATCATAAATTTTGTTCATATGGATATCCTATAATTGATACAGTCAACTCTATATTCTTCTTTGTTTTTTTTTTTTTTTCTTTCCAATAAATTAATAAAAAAAAACCTCAAAACAACTACAATTCAAAATGCATTAAATTTAAATAGAGACTTCTTTAAATACTGACTAACTGATTCATTAATTCATATTCATTTTAATTTTCTATCAATTTAAACACTTTTTTTTTTTATTTTTTTTTTTTTTTTGCTCTATTAAGAAATATTTTTTTATGGTTCATTTTCTTAATTTTGTTTTATACTTAAGAAATAATATATTTCATCTAAAGTAAATCAATTCATTGAAAATGAATATTTTACTCATACAAAGTAAAAAATACAGTAAGTATCTATAAGAAGAAAATTTTATAGAAAATATGAATTATATATTCTGGAATCTAGACAATTTAATTATTATTTATTGTATTCATTTAAACTAGAAAATAAATAAATCTATTTTAATAACTTCATTCTTTATAGTATAGCATTTATTAAGATTAGAATTAATTTTGGTCCCCTATGACGTTTATATAAATTTCAAAAACTCTGTAAAACAGATGTTGGACTTCCAACAAAGTAAAATTTGTTTTCTCACTTGTGTACTTTTTTGAATTGAGTTTAAGTATATATACTTGAAAGCAATTAAAGTTGTTTTGCATACTAAATAAATATTTTATATCACTACCATCTTAAACGTTTATATCACATTACAGGGAGAAAATTTATGATAGGGGGCCTCGGTGGCCTAGTGGGTAAGAGCTTATAAAATATGCTGTAAACACCGAGGGAGTGTGGGTTCGAATCCCACACACGTCGTAAGAGTTATTCGCCCTTACGACATTTACAGTCACGCCTTAACAGGAAAGACTGTGTAATTTCCTCTACACATTTATGTGGCAGAGAAATGCATTAAAAAAAAAAAAAAATAAAAAAAAAATTTATGATAGTTTCTACTATAAGTTTGTAACATTTACTAGTTTGAAGTTTAAAAATAAGATTTGCCACGAAATCTCAAATACAAAATCCCAAATACAAAATCCCAAAAACCCAAATTTTAAAATTCAAAAACCCAAAATTTTAAAATACTAAAATCCCAAAGCAGTTTTCTTAATATAATTCCTTTTGAATTTTTTTTTATTTCGGATGTTGGTCGATTTATTGAAAACAAAAATATTGAATACGAAAAATGTTGGAAAAAAAATGTATAAAAGATATTATAGGTATGCCTACATATTTATATTTGTTTTTCTAAATATTCTGGAAAACTTTGATAACTTTGATTAACATAACCAACTAAAAATCACTCCAAGTTCAGAATATCGCTTATACATATGTATATGTAAATATTCTATAAAAGACATAAAACTATGATTTTTTAACCAATTAGAAAGTCCTAGTCCTATAGTTTTTTATTTTACATATATGTATATATATATTTAAACATAAATAACAAAATATCCGCTAAACAAATTATTGAAACCCTGATTTTGAATCCACCTGTAAAATCCCTACTAATTCAGAATCTCGCACATCATATATGTATATAAATATTTTGTAAAAAGCGTAAAATATTGATTACATAAGCAACTAAAAATCTCTTCAAATTCAGAATCTCACATTTACATATACATTATATGTATAAGCGTATTCAAACAACGCACCAATATAATTTTTTTCTTAATTGGGCTTGTTGGTATTTTGGGTTTTTGGAATTTGGGGTACTTTTTTTTTGTGATTTCGTGGTGCTCTCTTAAAAATCTTCTTTATTTTTATAAAGGGGGTAAAGGTATTGTTAACGTAATCTCAAAAATTTAGGGGTGATTATTTTAACTTTACTTTGACAGTTTGACTGCTTATAGAGAGCGAACAAGCTGCAATCATTGTAGATGTAGTATTAATTTGAAAAAAAAATTCAAAACATCAAAAAAAAAAAAAAAATATCATTATTCATAAATAAAATTTACGATCTAAAATATTTGAATACAATGGGCCTTGTCAGAAACTATAAAATAAAATATGAGAATTAATATAAGATATACCCATTCTAATAATATCTAATATCACACAACATTTTTTTTTAGATTTCTATATATACCAGTATATATATGTATATAGTTAAATGAAATCACAAGTATATAGTTGAATTGCAGCCTAACTATATACAACAATTAAAATTATCATGCAATACCACCAATGAAGATTTTCTTTTTTTATTTTGTTGCAATCCTTTTGTAAATGACACCACACCATAAAGAAGAATCCAAAATCAATTTATTATAATATATTTTCAGACCTTGAATAAAATTTTTTTTTTTTTTTTCGATTTTCTTTTTTATTATTATTTTTTCCATTTTGTTCCTCACGTCCTTTGCAACACAATAAAATATACTTGAAAAAAAAAAAAAAAAAAACATCAAAATAAAAAAATTAAAAAATTTTCAACAGAACTTAAAAGAAAACAGCTTGTATTGTTGCATTTCATTTATGGGTTGCCGGAGACAACACAAAAATTATGATTGGGAATTGGTGTACTGTTGGTAATATTTACCAACTGTCGAATATTATCATTTAATTTATGAATGCATTTAGGAATGGTATAATGGTAATAGTTAATGGTATTAATAATGGTGTTTTTTTTTTTTTCTCTTAGTATTTGGTTGTTCTGTTTTAATTGTCATAACATTAAGTCTAGTGTATATATGGTGCATATTTTTTTTTCTTTATTATTTTTCTTTTAGTATCATTTCCATTGCATAATTATGTACTTTGCTATATACTGAGTATAGTACAATTGTTTGTTATTGTTGTTGGTGTTTTTTTTTAAATTTGTTAGTACAAAAAAAAAAAAATTTGTTGCAAAGATTTGACAAGAAAAACAGTATACAACAACAACATTAACAACAACAACAACATTAGCAACAAATAATTTAATGATGAGAATGATATTTACCACCAGTGATGTTATTGTTATAATTAGCATTGGTTGAATTAAATAGCATATGTACGAGTATATTATTATGTATCTATACAAAATATTATATATAATAATAATTACATTAAAAATGACTAAACAGACTTATACAGAGTTGCTTTTACTGTTGTTTATGCTGTTGCTGTTGGTATTAGTATTGCCATTTTCCTTATTCTTTTTTGCTATATATTTAATAATTCACTGTTGTATAATTCACTGACTGTACAACAATGCACTAATTATATTAAAAAAAATAAAAACAAAAAAAAATAAAATGAAAATATTATGATAATAATGAGAATATAACGTAAATGATTTAAAAAAAAAAGAAAAAATGTTTTTTCAACTCATTATTATACAATATTGCATTGCTTCAAATTGGTAGCTTAACTATTTACAGAAGTTCATGAATTTAATTCATTCAATATTAAAAATGTAAAAGTTCTCTTTTTGACATTTTCTTAATTCTAATTTTAAATGTGTTAAAATGAGTGCCAATAGTTGCTAAAGGTTTTACTATTATGTAAATTTTAATACTTATTATGCTATTCTAAAAATTGAAGAAATGATTCTATAATTAGGCAAGGAGATATTGTGACCCTTGTCATAAAAATTTTATCTTGTTTTGATGTCTAGTATCACCCGCCTGCGATATTTGGGCAATACAATCTTTATATACAAATAATCAATTTTTTTTTGGTTTTATTTAAAAGTGCCATTTAAAGTGCTGGGTAGAGGAACGATTGAAATCAGACTTTGCACTATTTTTTTAAACTTTAGTTCATGTTAAAATATTACTGCACCTACTGTGCTTAGTTTAGTATTACTATTTGAGTTTAAATTGAGTTTTAAAATTAAAAAATTAAAGAAAAGTTCTCATTGTCATTAGCTGTTTCTAACTTAAATGATGCTCCTATAGATTTATTGACTCGAATGCATAAAACCGAGCTTGAACTCATATCTCACTTTTTCAAACAAAAATTACGTTTGAACTCATATTTTTGTTTGAAAAAGTGAGTTTTAAGTTCAAACTCAGTTTTATGCATTCGACCCATTGTCTTAAAATCTAATATATTGTCTTATCTTTCAAAATCGGAAGAATCATTTCTGAATTTAACATAAATTTTTTTTAAATTTAAAACAGGAACAAGAAACAAAGCAGAATGTACAACTAAAGGTTTTTAAAGGCACACATTTTCCAAAAAAAACAATAAACACAGTTTAGAATACTATGACTTGCATTAAAAGGCTAAGAAATAGTTGTGAAAAATCAAAAGACACTTTCTTCAATTTTAAGGAAATCCTATATGTATAATTAAGAAAAGCTATTTTAATATATGTGAAATTATAATATTGAAGCTTTAATTTTTGCATTCTACTTTGGAAAAAATAGTTACAAGTATTTAACAATAGTAAATTTTCTATTTCAAATAGCTTTTAGTACAGAGTATTTCCCTTTATTTTATTATATATATATTTATATTCATATATGTCTATCAATGCGAGATTTTGAAATTTCGGGATTTTGATTTTAGAGATTTTGTAATTTCGGGATTTTGATTTTCGGGATTACATACCCACCCAACCCTATAAATTTTTATTTTTTTTTATTCGTTTTTTCTGTTATGTGCAGTATTAGTTTTTGCTAAATGTTGTTGCAAACGTTTACAGCTTTTATATATAATAGATATTTTTGGTATATATATAAAAAATTAGAAATTAATATAACAATATGTATGTATATGTTATTATATATTAATATAAATGTTTACTATTGAATTAATCGTATACATATTTATTAAAAAAACAAAAAAAAATTATTATTATTATTATTATTATATGTTAATATTGTATATACGTTCGAGAAATATATATATTTAATTTAATTTAAAATTACATTTATTACAAACTATCTAAGAGCGAGATAACAGAGCGTTTTTTTGTTTTTATTTATTTAAATCAAAAAAAAAAATATTCATTTTGGAGCTTCACTTTTATTGTTGTGCTGCGTATAAATAGTTGTTATGGATTTATAATAAACTGAAAAGTTTTCGTGATCTTTTACGAGACATGAAATTATTCTCATAATACCATATACGATATACCATATTTTGATATTTTGATACAAATTTCATGAGAAATTTATTTTATTTAATATTTTGCAATATTATCATTAATTAATGATGATGTCATTAACACATAGATTACATGAGAATTTATATAATAATTATAATAATAACGAATTTAGAAGATTTAATTTAATTTTCATTGTTATAAAAAAAAAAAAAAAATACTAAAAATAATTTCAATTCAATTCAATTTTAATACAATTTTATTTTGTTCTTCAAAATAAACACGAATTATGTTAATTATATAAAGATTAAAAATTTTTTTGATGCTAAATAGTGAAAATAATATTTAATTTTTTAAAATTAAATTTAAATAAGGAAAAGTTTCAGAATAAAGTAAGATATTTTTAGTTGGAAAATAAGTATTTATAGTTAGAAAGGATTCATAATTTTTAATAACGAAAGAAAATTATGTCAAAATGTAATTTCTATATGAATTCGATCGTAGTTTTGAAAATTTTTAAAAGGATGGGATAGAAAAGTTCGTAGGATAAATAAAATTTAATCCGTAAGGAGGTGTGCTATTTCCCCTTCTTTTGAATATGGTAGTAAAAAAGCTGCTTAAAATGCTGGAAGAGACGGGCTGCACAACAATCGCCTATGCGGTAAAGATGAAGAAGAGGAGAAAACGACTCTCCATTTCCTTTGCCCATGTCCAGCATTATCGGCAAAAAAGAACATCCATTTGGCGCAATATTTCTTCAACAACCTTAGCGATCTAACAGGTAAAAATGTGAAGAGCTTTGCAAAGAGCTCAAATTGATTTTAACGAGTGGGATAGAAAAGTTTCTATTTGGTATCACAATAGACCAAATACGGTCTAAGTGTGCTTTTTTGACAGCCACCTTAACCTAACCTAACCTAAAAAGAATTTAATTCCATTATGTTGTTAATGTATACCCAAGAAGAAGATCAATTTTATGTTAAACGAACTAAAAAAAAAATATATATAATTGGGTTAAAAATTGAAAAAATCTCAAAATTAATAGCCTTCAGCGATATTTTGCTGAACCGTTCAATTATATTTTTTTAGAAGTACTTTTTATTTTTATTGATAAAGTCTGACCTAACGCATTAGTAATCACTAGATTATATAAGTCCCTAATTAACCTTCAAATGTAGAAGAATTGTTGCAGAATGTTTATAACCTGTGTGTTCCAGAACGTTTGACTATATACTCGACTATACTCCATCAGTAGGTATAATTTCCCAGAAATCGAGGCAGCATTTAGAGCTTTAAACTTGTTTTTAATATTTTTGCACTGTATACCAGACCGTATCATTGCTTTGTATAACAGATTGTTTCGTTATATATTATTATATACCAGGTGTTATCGTTACATATTGTACAACAAATCGTTAAATAACATATAATGTTCTTTTAAAATCCGAAGGACAAATTATATTGCATTTAATCCTTTTTACCTTTTAATTTATAAATTTTGTATCTGATATCAAAATATATGTATAATTTTATTTAAATCTAATTTTTAATGTAAAATTAAAATAATCAAAATTTCCTTGAAAACATTTCTCAATACCAAACTAAAGTGTTCTCAAGTGAAAATAAAATTTAAAAAAAAAGAACAAAAAAAAATCACATCAATGAGAAAATTCTGTTTTTTTCATTTTTCATTTTCATAATTCTTCAATAAAATCTACTATCGGAAAATTTTATAATTTCATATATAACTGTTACTGTTACTGTTTTCTGTTATTAATGTTCTTTATAATTTTCTTTAGTTTTTGTTTTGTTTTTCTTGTAAAATATTTTTTCAGGCGAAAAATTAGATCATTTCCATTCACACAAATATAATTTTTGTTTGTTGAATGAATGGAATTTACTATAATTTTTTTTTTTTATAAATTTTCCCCATTGTCATTAAAAAAAAAAAAAAGAGGAAACTATAATGTTAGAAAGAGAAAAAAGAAGGAAGTTTTTTTCTTTATAAATTTTTTTTTTTTTTACTTTATATTCGTTAAATATTTTTACAATTTTAATTCAAATGAATTTGTTGAATTAAAGCTTCTGTACATATCTTTATATGTATACATATATGCAATGCTATGCAGTATATGCAGTGTATGCACTAATATATAAATTTCATTGTATTTATTATATATGTTTATATAAATGTAACTAGTAAATTTTCTCATACAAATGTATATATTAATATTAAATATATATATATATATATAATTTGTAGTTTAGTGTAACAAAATTTTTTTGTCAGTAAAATGTATATCATGCAAAAACCTTACAAAAACAAATTCAAATTATATGAAAGAAAAACTTACATTGTTTTTAAATATTTAAAATGAATTTATCCATTAAAATTAAAATTTTCATTGGATTTTGTTGGAAAATTGAAGAAATTAGTATTTGCGTGTTAAATAGAAAACATTTTTTTTTTTGGTTGACCACAATGTATATATATTAAGTTTAATTTATAAAATGTGTACAACAGTGTTGGCAAAAACTAAATTATTATTTATTTAGTCTATAAAATATTAGGTTGTAAAAAAAAATCGATGTTTTTTACAAAGTACATATTAAATGACCTTTAGTTCATAAAAAAATATAAATTCATAAATTCGGAGTTATCACAATTAATGGAGCAAATATATACTTTTCAATTTTATTGTATACACAAGCTATAGCTATAATAATAAGTCAAAATTTAAGAAAAATGTTTGGAAATGTCAGGTTGTACCAGGAGTTTTTTAAAAATAATTTGAGATGTGGTTTCCTGTATGTAAAACCCAATATTTAAATATCATCAGTAAAGTGGCCAAATCTTTTTAATTTTGTGGAAATATTGAAAGATTGTTTTATTTACGATTTACGTATATAGATTCAAATTAGGCCAATATTTATTTATAGAAAGACAAATGTCAAGATATGTTATATACAAGAAAAGATAAGATTTTGTTTTTTTAAATATAAACGATTTAAACAATCTCGTTGATCAAATGTCAAATTTTACTCAATATTGTACAAGTATTTACTTTACTTTCTTTGTGTAACTTTATGAATTATTTTTAGACTATTTTTTAGTATTCACATGATATTTTCAAAAATTTATTAAAATATAAATGAAGATTTACTAACTTTAAAAAAAATATAAAAATAAAACTCAAATAAATATTTTAACATTTAACTAAAATGCATAAACTACATGGCCAACAATCCCACTTTAGACACATTAATCATCTGTTCATTATATAATATAGAAGTAAATATTTAAAAATGAATTATGATTTAGGTTTGTGTCCGTACTAAAAATATTTTTTACATTATTATTGATAGAAATTGCATGTAATTAATTACCAAAAAATATTAAAATTTTTTATATGTATAACTATATACATATATATATATATATATATATATATATATATATATATATATATATATAGAGTACATGCGTACATGAATTGTTTCAAACTTATACATTTTAAATATAAATATTAATATACTACATATATTATATATAATACATGTTATGAATAAATTATACTCGGGTACTATGTGGGTCGGTTTAAAATTAAATGCTATAATCATAATTTTATAGATTTTTTTTTACCATTTGAAGTTGGTTTCTTTTAATATGGAAATTGTTAAACTGAATGGTTAATACATTTGGTAAATTGGTAATATATAATATGTTTAAAGAGAAAATGTATAACTGGAAGTTTCTTTGTATAGAAGAATAAAATATTTTAAAATATCAACATTACAGCTTCTTATCCATTTGCCTTATAACTTTAAAAACCATTTTTTTTTTTTTAATTTTGTAAAACAAAAATTTCCCAATTTTTAAATACATTTCCAATTTATTAAAAAAATAAACAGAAAAAAGAGAAATAACAAAGTTCTCTTAAAGGAGCAATTTTTCAAATCAGTATTTCTAAGTAACATAAATATCCCTTTTCCTGTTCTTTTTGGAAACATCATGTTTAAGATGATATCTTCAAAATTCGGTTTGAAATAGTGTAAAAAAAAATAAAAGCATCACATCCAAACCTAATTGGTAACTATAGTAAGCGATTGGGTGGTGTCGATAAAATCAATCTACGAGTATAGTAGTCTACAAAACCTAAAAAAGACAAAAAAAATTATGGTAGCAAATTTTTCCGATGTTTCATTTCTAAACGCAAACGCGGTATTTAATAAGAGAAATAGAGTCACCAAGTCTTAATCTTTTGTATTTTCGCTGTAAGATTGGTTCTACAATGTTATCGAATTATAGCTCCTACTTCTTTTTAGTGAACATGCTCTAATTCATTTGTCACCATTCTTTTTACACTTTTTGACTTTTTTTGTTAATGTTACTATTAGAGACTGAAAAATATGAGAACAAAAACAAACAGTAATTCATATTTTAAAAGTCGTATATTGTTTGGTCAACTAATGGGTGAACATTACTTAATAATACCATATTATTATATAATATATTATAGTTTTATTAAACTTACCAAGTAATGTCATAATACATTTATTCGTATAAAACTATGTATATTCTTTCATTAGTTAAAGTAATTGCAATATTAAATTGCTTGGTTCAAAAAATTATGGTTTTCATATAAAAACTTTTACTTCCCATGATGTGGTAAACCTATCTTTAATAAAAAAATAAACAAAAAAAAAACCTATATGTACTTAAATGTTCATTATAAATTCGTGTAAGTCGAAAATAACTGAGCAAAACCGCATCATTTCGTTGATATTATGGATAAATTTTAAACCCCAAAAAAAAAAACAAAAAAAAAGACTTTTATATTATTTTTTTATTTCAAACAAAAAATTTTCAAAGCCTATCAGCACATTTTCATAAAATTGAAAATAAATTAATAAAAATTTAAATTTGATTCTTGTATGGAAAACTTTTAAAAATTTTAAAAATCTATGAAATTTTTACAAAATTTAAAAGGTTTCCGTACCAAGAGTCTTCAAGTTATTTAAGAAAGATTTTTATTGTTTTCTATATCTTCAGAATTTTTTGTTACTACATAATATTTAAAATTACAACTCGGCATAAAACAGCGAAATTTTAATAGATACCTAGTTGAATTTAGGTTATAAATTATTTTGAACAAAACAATTTAAATGCTATACAACGGATTTAAATCAGTTACCTGTCATTTCTCACAAAATTTATCAAGTCTATCAAGAAATATCTTTAAAATAATCCTATACCAACCTCTGATTTCTACAACTTTTAAAATTTATTGCAAAATTTAAATTTTGTCTGAAAGAGTCTGATTTAATTGTTTCCTTTAAGAATTGTTGTAAATTTTGAAATTTTAATTAACTGGTTCATTAATTTTTTTAAGGAGGTGGGAATCTTCCAATGATACCACCAATACTCCTTTGGTAGCGCAAAATTCTTACTGGCCTCCAGTATAATGACCTTTAACCAGTATAATGAGATGAAACTCCTAACTGTGAAACGTAATACAATGACCAGAGAGTAGTGATAGGAAAGGATAGGACAGAGATGGGGAAACTTTGAATTGGGCAGTGGGACTACAAGGGAACAATGAATCCGCCTATTATTATTAATATTTTTGCTCTCGGTGATGGAGCCATAGTAACAGTTGTTACAACATGCCCTAGTATTGTAGTATATAATATCTTCCTGCATATGGTAATAATTGAAGGCAGCTCCTTTATAGGAGGAGCTATTATTGTTACTATTAGTATTAATTTGGAACAAATATAAACTATGACGTTTCGAAAACAAAATGGGTCAGTTCAAAAGGATTTTTTTTAAATTTTAATAAATTTCAGATTTTTTTATCTAACCAATGGTGCAGTGTGTAAGTCAACGGTCTTATAGGCGAAAGATCTCGGATTCAAACTCCGGTTAGTTCAAAAAAAAAAAATATATATAAAGTATAATAAAATAATGTTAACAAAATATTAAATGTAATTATAATTGAATACTTGTACCGAGATGACCCACATGCTAAAGGCAAAAGAGTTCTAAAAATATCAGCAGATATTTATATGTGGACGATATAATATAAAAAAAAAAAAATTTCAGATTTAAAAAAAAAGAATATACTATACAAAATAAAATAATATAAAAAAAAAAAACAAAAAAATTATTATATGATTTACAAAATTAAATGTGATATTTTTGAACAGAAAAAGAAAACTGATGAACTGTGAAAAACCACATAACTACATACAAAATTAATTTAAAATATAATATTTTTATTTATTAATTTAACTAGTTATTGTCATTTGACCTAAATTTTTAATAATGAAAATCCCGAATTTCATTTATAATATAGAATCAAAAAAAAAAACAAAAAAGGAATTCCAAAAAAAATTTTTATTTCAAATTAAATTTTGTTTTTAAAAGATTTTTTTGTTTTATTCTTAATTTTTTATTTTTTTTTCTACTTAACCAAATTAATTGGTTAAAAAAAAACTTGGCATACAAAATAATAAAAGTATCTAAAAAAAAAATTTTAGTTTAATTGATTTTTATATCATTTTTAGCACATTTCCAAAAAAAATTTGAAAAAATGTGCTTATTAGTTTCACTCTGTCCGTCCGTCCGTCCGTCCGTCTGTTTACAAAACTTCTACACCGTTAAAGATAGAGAAAAAAAATTTTAACCATAGGTAGGTCTCATAAAAAAAATAATTTTGTGGAACAACTTTTTCATGTAGCCCCCCCCCATTACGGAGCTACACCCCCTCAAACTTTGAAAAAGCCCTATTTTTAAATGCATATATCTTATGTTCTGCTTAAGATTTTTTCAATCTGAAAACGTCATTCGACAGGTATTTCTTTTATCTTTGTAAATTAATATCAAAATTATACAATTTTTTTAAATTTAGTATTTAAATTTACCGTTATGTGAAAACCAAATTTTGCATGATTTTTCTACTTTCATAACTCCGGCATGCTTCTAGATAGAAGCTTGAAATTTTGAGGCAAGAAAGAACTTTTAGAATTAGTATAAGTTTGCTCAGAAAATTTTTTCGGACCACCCCCTGTTTATGAGCTATTAGGGCTTAAAAATTGAAAATTTGCTATTTTTAAACACCTGTAACTTAGGAACCTGCACACATTTTACTTCTGCAAGATGTAAAAATTAAAGCTACAATAATATATTTTTACGTGTGTGAAAGGTTTATTTTAGTTGTAAAGGGTTCCAAAGCTGCAGCTCTTCAAAATTGTAAAAAAGCCCCATTTTCAGATGTATATATCTCGGGCTTTGCGTAATAGTTTTGCAATCTAAAATCGCCAGAAGATCGAAAATTTTATTATCTATATAAAACAATATCAAAATTATGTAATATTTTTTAATTTACTATTTAAATTCACCGTTATGTGAAAACCACATTTTGCATGAAATTTCTTTTTTCATAACTCCGGCACCCCTTTAGATAGGAACCTGAAATTTTGAGACAAGAAAGAACTTTTAGAATTAGTATAAGTTTCCTCAGAAAATTTTTTGGTAACGCTTCCTCTTTAAGAGTTATTACGCCTCAAAAATTGAAAATTTGCTATTTTTAGACACCTGTAACTTAGGCACCTGTAAAAATTTTTCTTCGGCAAGACATAAAAATTAAAGCTTCAATAATATATTTTTACGTGTGTTAACAGCTTTTCTTAGTTATATAGGATTCCGGACTTACGGCCCCTCAAAATCTCAAAAATGTCCTATTTTCAAGTTTTTTCTTATTACATGAAATTTTCAAATTTTTGTGTAAGTCACACTTCTAAACAGTTTGTATTGAGTTTTGGAAATGTGCGCTTTTAAAAACCGTTGGTTTACATTCTACCTTGTTTATATTATTATTTCATTTATAAAATATAAAAAATTATTATAAATTAATAATATAAAAAAAAAAAAAACTGCATTTTAATAAAATTATTTTTAATTAACATGATTATTGAGTTTTATTATATTTTTTTCCCCTCAATGATTGATTTATTGTTTGCTTTTGTTTTTTTTTTTTTGCTAAAGAATTGTCCTTCACAGAAAACTTTAATAAAAAAAAAAAAATAAAATAATGACAACCGCACCTAAATTCCAATTCAATGGAATTAATTTGTTAAAAAAAATTCTAAGCAATTATTTAATATAAAAATGTTATCTTCAAATACAATATTTCTAAGCTTTACTTATATGAATTATTCTTAAGCTTTATATAAAAATATTCTTAGTTACAGTATCGGAAAAACGATTGCATGATTTCAGTGTAAAAAAGTACAATATTTAAAATTTAATGAATTCAATTAAGACTTCGTTAGACTTCACGTATGCATTAGAAATATTAATGAATATTTTACAAACAACATGCATTCGCACGTTCATATAGCCTGCACGTAAGCGACAAATTTTTATTTTGACATATTTTGCTTGCTGAAAATTTTTTTTTTTTTTTTTATTATTGTTTTGACATTATTACAAGGCGATTCTTTTAAATTTTCTTTCGTTTTATTATATCAAATTTTTTTAAATTTTAAACAAAACACAAATAAAAAACAATTTTAAAAAACAAATATATTATTTGACGTCTTGACGCTTAAATAATATGCTTCTTGTTCGCATCTTACAGTGGAAGCAAATCTTTTTGCTTCTTAAATGTGCGAAAGGGGAAGCATGTGATAAATAGTATATATATTTTCAAGTAATCAAAATATTGCATCAAGAGGCATGCATCCCATGTTAACGTACACTTTATTATACAAAAAATTTTCCTTTATCTTGACACGATATTTTTTGAATTTTCAAAATTTATTTATTTATTTAAACAAAAAAAAAAAATAGATCACATATTTTTTCATTGTTCAAAATCAAACACATTTTTTGTTCATTCTCATCTTCTTTTATAATACCATGCAGGACGAAAGTTACTCTTTCTTTTTGTAAGCATAGATCTTTCCGTTAACCAGATGATTAGTAACTTATTGTATCAATCGAAAGTAGTGCGGATTAAAATTTTTCAAATATTAAAAAGAATTTTTAACAGGTTAGAAAATTAATCATATTTTTCTATTGAAATTAAAATTTCATCTATTTAGAAGTGATCTTGAAATCATCATGTAAAAAAAAAAAATACATAGTGTATCAAAATATTACCATCACTTTTTATTAAAACAAAAATATCATACTGTCATAAATTTAAAAAAAAAAAAAATAAATGTCTAAAAAGTTTAAGATTTAATTCGTGCTTTTACTATATTATTTTGTAAGCTCATCTTTTTTCTTGCTCATTCACAAAGTAAAAAAATGAAAGAAAAAAAAAAACCCGCTCATTATGTAACAAATTTATTCATTCACAATAATTATTATTGTGCAGTATACAATATACCACATATAAATCTTTTTGTTTCTCATATTTTCAATGAATATAAAAGTTAAATATGCGCACATATATACGTTCATAGATAACTATTAACTGCTTTATGCATATTTTAATATTAACTAATAAAATTAATATTTAAATGTACATATATATACATATATGTACCGGATTTTCATGGGAAAAACTGAATATAAAAATAAATAAAAAAAAATTTAATGAACATTTGATGCATTATAGAGAGTTTTATATAAAATCAAAAGACTTTGAATTTCTTTTTTGTATTTTTTATGATGATGACGTGATATTTTGTTATTTTTAAATTTACTGGAAAATTATTATTAATCAATAAAAAAATCTTTCGGTCTATGGAATACTTTGCTAGTTATGGATTACTGTAAATAATTTAAGAGACAATGTCAATTTCTATTGGTTGCTTTCATTTTTATTGAAAATTTAATGCAAAGTAGTTAGGAATAAAGTTACAATAGTAAACAATATAATTAGTTGCCATAACTACCAAAATGGTGATTATTTTCGCCGAAATTTACAACATTTTTTGTTTTCATTTTTACTTTAAATTTTGTGATATTACTAAGACCATCAGCTACTAAAGTCAGTATAATTTATATAATATTATTAATTTTAATAATTTATATACTAATATTATTTATTTCGTTATATTATATGATATTTTTTATGAAAGGGGGGGGAGAAGAGTATCAAATCAAATTTTACTTTTTGAAACAAAAAACTACGAGTTCAAGTGTTGTTTTTATTTAAAAAAGTGAAATTTGAATCCATGATCAGGTTTATGCACCCAATGTTTCTTCCAAACAATAAAAATTAAAATAGAATTTTAAACTCGTCCTCTCTCAGTTATATGGAATATACTCTATACACAATTGGTGTAACACCATGCGCTTAAACATTACGCTACCGAGACCCCTTTTTTTTTTAACTTTTATTTATTATTTAAAGATCTTACATTATTACCCTAAAAAGTTTACAAAATAGATATTTTAGTATTTGTATAATATTAACATGTAAAAATATTTAGTATTGTTGTTTTCATTTTCATTTTCATTTTATATTATTCTTATAGTTTTTGTTATGATGATTGTTAACATATATTATTCTTAATTTACAATTATTGATAAAAAATATTGAAAAAAAAACCATTATAGTATCTTATCCTTATTTTAACTTAAAACTTAATCTAATTAACGCTAAAAAAAAACTAACCTACCCTAATCTAGTTCCTACCCTAATATGTATATTATTATACTACATTCTACCTAATCACCAAACATTTTTTTTATCTAAAGTATCCTTGTACGGAATGTGAGTGTCAAATCTCAGGTCTTGGGGTTTTATGTTATTAGGATTATACTCAATTTGTTTGCATGTAGCCCGTCTATTATAATGAAATAATAGGGGGACATGGTTGTGATCTTACAAATACCCTTCTTTATCCAAATAAATAAAATGTTCGGGTGCAATGTAATCCGATATTAATGTTTTCTTTATGTACTCCTCGTTATGATAATATATGTGGGATATTAAATTATTCTCAGGAGTTTTCAATGCTCTGTCAAAATGATTTCTGATCAATTTTATAATAAAATTGTCAATTAGTGTCATGTTTGACTCTTTATATATGTATTTATTTGAATAAAAATGTTTATAATTAGTCTCGGGTTTACGGTATTTATTAATGCATGTTCTTATGCACTTTCTTTCGTATTTGCGAAGTTTTTCCATTGAGCTGGCATTAATATTGTACCAGATTGGAGATGCATACATGATAATTGGTCTTATGAGTGTTTTATAACATATGATCTTGACTTTATGAGTTATTGTTTGATTATAAAATAAATTTTTGCAAGCCATGAATGCTTTGCTTGCTTTATCAGTGCATTATTTATGTGTTCGGTATAATTTAGGGTTTTGTGTAAGTGAACTCCTAAATATTTATCCATTTTTTTTGTTTTTTAGCATTATATTATTGTGTTGTTTGATAAAGTAATTCTTCCAATTTTTTCTCATGTTTGTGTTAAGCTTATTTACTGTATTGCGAAAAATAATCGTTTCGCATTTGTTGTAATTTATTTTTAATAATCATATTTTAAAGTAGCTGCAACTATATTAAACATTTTTTGTTGAGAACTTTGTATACTTTCTTTATTATCATTTGTTGAGTAAACTACTAGGTCGTCTGCGAAAGCAAGAATATAATTATCGCCTTTTATTGAATTAAGTAAATTTAACAGTTCTATTATATAAGTAGAGAAAAGAATTGGGGAGTTTACTGTCCCTTGTTGCAATCCATTTTCTATTACGTAATTTTTTGTCGCAATAATTTTGTCATTATGTGCCATATAGAATGAGTTTTCATAAATCATGTTCATTATTAAAATGATTATATGTTCTGGGAACTTATATTTAATAAGCTTATAAATTAGTCCATCAATCCAGGCGCTGTTAAAGGCTTTCTCAAGATCTATGAGACAAGCTCCTATTCCCCAATTTTTATTTAGATACCAACAAATATCGGAAGTTATTTTTGTAATGGCATGTATTGTACCATGTTTATATTGGAAGCCGAATTGTTTTCAGGCATGATATCTTTGTCTTTTAGAAACAGGTTTATCTTTTCATTAATTAACATTTCGTATATTTTGCTTAAATTTGGACATAAACTTATAGGCCTATAGCTGTGGAGATCACCTGGGTCTTTTCCTGGTTTTTTAAATAATAATACTTTCGCTTTTTTCCAGGTTTTTGGAAAATAAGAATGATTTAAGCAATTGTTAAATAAAATAACGTATTTTTTTTATCAAATTTATGCTCAGATTCTTTAGCATTATGTTTGGTATGCCATCTTCGCCGTAACTAGTTTTGTTTTTCAAGTTTCCAAATTTTTTAAAAAAAATCTTCAAAGTTAGTGAAGTAAGAACTTTCAGTATATTGATTTGAAGATTTATTTTCATCACTAAAATTACACAGAGTAATATTTTCTATTTCCTTTTGTTTCGCCCTCTGTTTTAATAATTTAATTTTTTTCAATTATTCTGCCATGAAAAGTATTATTAGGTGGAATTATTACATTATGAGTTTGTTGTATGTAAGTACCTAATGTTTTAAATATTTCAGGTGGATTGTTTAAGATGAATTTACCTGAATTTGTTGTCTTTAGCTTGGAAATATTTATATTATTTTGTGTTAATAAGTGTTGATCGTTCGAATTAATGTTTAATAATTTAATGCTTTGGTAAGATTTACGCTTAAAAAGCTTGTTAATTTCACCAAACATGTTCGGATTTGATGGTGATATTTTATTAATTCTACTTTGCCAGTTAGAATTGATTTTTATATTAATTTGTTCTTTTATTAGCTTACTAATATTATTCAAGAGGCTTTTTAATAAAGTTATTTCGTGCGAAGAAAAATTAAAGATTCTGTTTATAAATTTTGTGAATATTGTTCATTAATTTACTTTTTTCTTTAAAAGTTTTTTTTTAGTTTTGGTGAATAGAATCTTTGAAGAATATTTTTGTATTTTATCTGTTGGTACTGTTTCATTAATGGTGTCACGAGGTCACCGAGACCTCGTTTTACTATTTATTTATTTATATTAATATTACATACATAAATGTAATGCAATATTATTGAACCATCGGCTACTTTAGGCCATTATAGGTTTTTATACTATTATTAAATTATATACTAATATTATTTATTTTGTTTATATTATATACTATATATTTACATTATATTTGATCGTAAGGGGGTATGTAAAGAAAAAAACACTTACGACCTGTGCAGGGATCGAACCCGCACTCCTTCGGTTAATACGCCACACGCCTACCCACTAAGCTACCGAAACCCCCTCGTTTTACTATTTTTAATTTGAATGTTTTTATAACCATTGCATACTTTTAGGGGAAATAATAGAATTTAATTAAAAATTTTCTTTTTTTTTTATGTTTTTTATTTCGTTCTTATTTTTTTGACTGTTTTAAAATTTTCATTTTTTTTTTGGAGAAAAGTAAAATTTAATTCTTAAGTTTATTATAAATTTCAAAATTCGATGCCATGTGTCACTTATAATTTTTTAATTCAAATTTTAGTATTTTTAAGTTATCGGGTATTTTTTTTTTTTTTTTTGTTTGACAATTTCAGTTCTATTGTAAAGAGATTTTAAAGTCATTCACTCTATATGAAATAATAAATAAAAATATAGGAACAGAAAGACAATTTTTCATATGGCTATGTTTAAAAATTCTTTTTTATTATTTCTACTTAAGAACAGTTGAACACAACATTTACCTTTTTTTATGTTTATTTGTTCATCTTCTTTGTTTTTTTTTTTTGTTTCGTTAATATTTGAAATCCAGTTAATCTGATAATTATAATGATGATGATGCTTAGCATAAAGAAACAGTACAAAAACAAATCAAAAATCTTTATTTCTTGCATTTTATGTTAATAACAAGCCAGAACAATAAAAAACAACAAGTCATATTTCTGACCTCATGAATGATACTGTTTATATAATAGTTTTTACTTTTAATGCAATACTTTTAACTTTCCATTGAACTTCGATAGTTCAATAAAAAAAAAAAAAAATATACAAAATATCAAATACAATACCATAAGTATATTAAAAAAAATTCTAAACGATTGAAATTTAACTATATGTATAATAAAAAAAAAAACAATTTTCCAATTGAATTTTCCATTTAATTTAATTTAGAAAATATTTTTAAAAATCAGTTTATTAGAAAAAAAAAAAACTGAAATAAATGGCAGTAAATAGTAAAATATTCTTTTTTGATTCTTTTTGAATTCACTTTACATCAAATTATTCTCTTTTTAATAAATTTTATGTAACTTAAAGTTAAAAGATAAAAAATTTTCTTTTTAAGCATAGCTTGTATTTTTCTTTTTTTAAGAATTTCGAATTTCCCAAAAATTACATTGAAAATTATATTGAATCAATCGATAAAGAATATACCATATAGATTATAGTTAATATTTAATAGTAAAGAATTTTCAAATATACAGTTGCTTTGTATTCATTTTTCAAAGAATAGATTTACGTTGAGTATACCTGTCCATAAAGAGAATATATAAAGATTTTAAGTTGAATATTGGTATAGGAAAAGATTTCTAGTATTGGTTCATTAATACCTATATAAGTTTACAATGAATTTCGATTAATACAAGTAGTAAATGAAATCAAAATTAAAATTGAAAAATATAGAAAAGTTGAAATTATTATCGTAATTCCCACTACGCCACCGAGGTCCCAAAAACTAATGTTATAAATGTCTTAAAAAGACTCTGTATAATTTTTAATGCTAGGTATAACTATATTTTGCACATTGTTTCAAAGTTAATATAATTTTTCGTATGCAAAAGATGATTTTGTTTTCCTTTTATCCACTTCTATAAGGGGCATATACGACAACCACTAAATCGTTTATTATTTATGCTTGACTAAGTTTAAGTTTCTAGAACCATTAGTTTCACTGAAGCTATTATATAATTGGTATAGGAATTGAATGCAAATAATTATTTTTATTTGTGCGACATCTATTATCTTATACAAGAACTATTTTTTTTTTTTTTTTATGATATATTTTGATATGATATTAATTATGGGATATTAATTAATAATAATCTTTTAATTAATTTTATTATACCAATAATTTGTTATAAGAAAAATCTATGTTATTTTTTATTAAGTTTTTATGACTCAGCCAGGATGTGATTCTTGTAAGGCTTCATCATTGGATGAATGAAGTTACAAAAATTGAGTTAGAAAACTTATTTAAAAAGTTATTGTTTGGTTTAATAGATTTTGTATTCAGTTTATCAAGCATTGAGGAGGCAATCTAAATCAGAAAATCTATTCCAAATAAAATATATATACATGGAATAAGTGTGAGAATATATAGAAAAATTAAATTGAAAATAACGAATTCTAAGATAAACATTTTTTTAGTCTTTTAAGTATAAAAACATATGTAGGAATTTTTTTTACTAATATAATTTAAATTATGATTACTCCATTTGAACCTACTGTATATAATTATATAATACTGGATAATTAAATTGTTTTAGAACTTGGATCTTTTTGAAGAACTAATTATTACTGCCAATGTCTTCAGAGTAATTATGAACAGTTAAAGTAGAGATTTTTTTTTTAAAGTGCTATACAGATAGAAAGTAAATTATTTTTCCTATATTTACTATTTAATAAATCTTTAAGAAAGATCGGTTATTCTGTGATTTCTATGCTTAAATTAAATTAAGGATAGAAGTCTACTGGTCTACAGAGTCTACTGGTTTACTTTTTAAGTAAAATCAAAATACACAACATTATATTAGCTTAGAATCTTAGCTCCCTTACCGAATACAATTATTGAAAGTAACCAGATTAATATTTTATCTCTTAGACTTTAGTTGCTACGACATTGCTTCAACATGAAAAATTGCTACATTATGCTACATTGCTACGACATGAATAATATCCAAATGATGTTAAAAAACACGTATGAAAACAAATAGACAAACAATTCGAATTATTTACTCTTAATTCAAATTCAAAATCAAATAAAACAAAAGCTAATTTAAAAATAATAATGTGGATTACAAAAAAAGTATGTATTTATTTTACTGACTTTGTAACCGATATTAATGATGATCATGATGACGATGATGATAAAGAAAACTGATGCTGATGACAACAATTTGTTTACAATTACCGACTACTGTGTGTTAGTCCCAACAATAATTTTATTTGTTTATTTCTTTTTCTTTTTTCCGATTTAAATTTTCAAATTTATTCAATGGTTCATTGCCTAAACCTCAATTGTTTTTTTTTTGTGTTTTTGTAGTGTTGAGTGTTGTGTTTTGTTTCTTTATTTCTATTATTTTTTTTTTTGATTTTTTTAATTTTATTATTATTTAACATTTTCGAGAAAATTAAAAAAATAAAATTGATTCGAAGTATCTATAAAATAAAAAAAAAACTTTAAAAGAAGAATCTTTAAAAAAAAGGGTTCTTATTGAGTCAATGGTGAATAAAATTTTATAAGAAAATATTTTGTGAGACGTCCTTTAGACATTTATGACTTTATTATTGAAAGATATTAAAAAATTTTAATTTTAGTAAAACCAAATTATTATTAAAATAAGATTTTTCTTTTGTTTTTTTTTTGTACTTATATAAGAGTATTTGAAAATAATAATAACAACATAATAAAAGTTAACGAGTGTAGATAAACAATCAATAGATTTAAAATTAAAGTAAAACAAAAATTAATAGTACTGCACGTTGTAATCCTCTGATGGAACCGACTCTGTAGTAAATAATAATACTAATACTAATATCAATAATAATGTAGTTGCTACAGTGACAGACAATTCCACTTCAATTACTACCTCATACAGGACGATTTTATATACTACTGTATGTTATAACTGTTGAAGACTTATATTCACTATTAGTAAAATAGTAATAAAAATAAGTGGATTCATTGTTCCCTTACAGTCCCACTTCCAATTCAATATTTCCGCATACTTGCCCTATCCACTCCTATTGCTACTCTCTAGCCAAAATACAGCGCTAGCAGTTGACAGTTTCATTTCATTATATTGTCTAAAAGAGGGAGGTGGATTTAGTCACTAAGAATAAATTCTTGGTGTCTTTGGAAGATTCCTATCTCGCTTAGGAATCAAAAAATACAAGTAGTAAGTAATTTGGTTTATGATTTAGTGTAATGGTTAAGTAGCTATCCTTTTAATCGACGTTCGAAAAGTTTAAACTCCAGCCAGATAATATAAAAAATACGTAGTAATAATAATAGTTGCTATACAGAGGAGCTTTCACCTCCTTCAAAAAAACAAATACAAGTAGTAAGCTCATAACATATAACACCTTCCTACAATAATAAAAGAAAGCTTCACTATAGCTATTATTGTCTCTTGTAGAAAGGTGTTATATGTTACGGCATGTTGTAACTATTGATAGCTTTCTCACTTATAGCAAAATAGCAATAATAATAAACGGTTCCCTTATACAGCCCCACTCTACAATTCGAAGTGTTCGCATCCCTGTTTTATCCTTTACTATTCCTATACTTCCTAACCAATATATTGGCTAATTACATTGGATAAAAATGGCGGTGGATTTGGTTTACCATATATTGGAAGGGGTTATTCTTGGTGTCTTTGTCTTGTTCATTTTTCTTTAGTAAAACTAGATGGCAATGCATCAATATATCCTCTTAGATTTATACAATTTATGTAATCTAGGAAAGAATTTGGATTACGCACTCAATGAATATCCCTATAATAGAAATAATTCCCTGATAATTATAGACAAGCAGTTTTTAAATTTCAAAACTCTGATTTAGTAAAATCTAAGAGTACTTTGTCTGTACTTGAGGTACTACTTTATATTGCGTACTATATATATTTGCAAAACTTAATCATTACGAAACTTTCATAACTGTCAGTTAATAGCGACTAAGGTTAATTTCCAGTTTCAAAGATGTTCAAGATAAAAGATGTATTAGAGAGTGACTTTGAAAATACAAACATTTTGGCATAATGAAAAATATGTATGTTGGAATTTTCATTCACATAATATTTTCAACATCAACATTACAAAGAGAGGGAGACAATTCCAAATCCTTTACACATCTACACAATTATAATTACAATTACAATTTATTTATATTTTATAAAATTTTATATTATTATGATTAAAGTTTTTATAGTAGTGCCAGAATAGTTAGTATAAATTATTTTAAAATGGTTTATTAGATAGTCAAAATCAAAATCAAAACAATAACATTGACTTTCACTAGGAAAAATATCTTTGTATTAATTCATCAGCTATCAATTTTTTATTTTCGTTATAAATAATAATAAATATTAAACTGAAAATTAATTATTTTAAAATTTTTATATAATAAAAATTTATCTGAATTTTTTAACTAAAAATAATAATTAAATAAATTTAAAAATATCTTTTAACAACAGATTAACTATTAATTGCTTTAACAATTAATTTTTTATTTTAAAAATGGTTAATTTAACAATTATTAAATTGAAGTTTATTAAACAAAAATTAATAGCTTTAATAAATTAATCCCAGGGAAATTCCGCCCACGAAAAAAAAATTAAATTAGTTGCCATAATTTCACACAAATTTTAAATTCATTATTTTTGTAACCCAATTACTGCTTAAAATTGACAAATTTTTTAACTTTTTTTGGAGACCTTTTATTTTATTGCTTTTGAAGACTGATTGCTGCTTCAAAAAAAAAGTGTTAAATCCCCAATTTTGATGAGTAATTGCGCGTTAATGAAAAAGGTCCCGAAAATATTTAAAAATTCGTGACAAGTCCCGAATTCAAATCAAGATTTGAACGAAAAGTTCGGAATCGAAAATATTGTAGACAACTCTTTAAAAAAGATATTTTTAAATTTAAAGTAAAATATGTTAAAATTTAATTTTGTTATTCTAGTAATTATTGATAACATAGGTTTTAAAATTATAGCTTGAAATTACTGCTACAAAAGAATTCGAAAATATAAAATCTAATACATTAGAGTTTTTATAAAATTATTGAATCAGGATTTCAATAATTCGTTTAGCCAAGGCTTTGGTACCAATTTAATATAAAATGTTTTATTTTACATGTAGATACACATTAATATTTATTATTTTAATGCAAAAATTATTTGATTTGATGCTCACATCGTATACCCCTCTTAAAGTTTCATCTTTCCCACATTATTTTTTTTTTTGTATCTAAGATTTTGTCATGCAGGATTTTATAATGCAAAATTTCATGCCCAATCATTGTTATTACTGTGCTTATATTTTTAACAGTTCATCGATCGCTTTAGAAAATTTTTATTTTTACAAGTAATATTAATATTATTAACTAAAACAACTTTATGATGTCGTTGTTGACTATTTTGAGTCTCGAACTAAAAATAAATATGTAAATTTTGAGGCTCGAAATAAAAATAAATACATATATAAATTAACAAATATAATTAGCAAAAACAACAAAATGTGGTATTGTATCTTACCATAAGTTGGACATAATGCCATAATACAATTATGTTGTTTTGGTCTACTATATCATTATGGTCTTATGAACTCTGATCTAATATGCTGTCATCATTTTAACAAGCAATGGAGGAAAATTTTAAAAAGATTTTTAAAAAAATTCTAAGATTGTGAAATTTTTGGGGATTATTTTCATTTTGTTTTTGGAGGCTTATTTTAATTTTTTTTTTGGCAATTTTCAAAAAATTAAATTTCGGAATTTTTTTCGTAACGAAAATATTCCCCAAATTTTGAAGAATTTTCGTATTGAAGTAGAGTTTTAATTTTGGGAAGATATTTTCTGGATACTCATTTACTAGAGCCAAAATTAATTAGTTAATTTCCAAAAAAAAAAAAAAGTGGAAGAGTGCAATAGAGTACACTGTGTCAACTCTGGGATATCCGTATGAATGCAATATATGCTGTTTCGATAGAATTTGATAATCCTTTACAAAATTTTAGATGCTTTAGTACCGATATTAAATAGAGTTGTATGACAGTTACTCAAACCTGTTGCACCAGCAGAACCAAATTCTACAGAAGTTATTGCTCGGCTCCTTTAAGCTGTCACAAACGTAATGGCAAATTTATTATACCCTTGAACATACGTCCATACGGCTATAAAAAAAAAAAAACAAAGTAACGATTATTATTAAAATTACTCATTAAAAATGAATGCATCATAAAAAATAATTTTTTTTATAATTTATTTTTATAATTTATTTTATACATTTTATGATTTTTTTATTAACTATTTAAAGAACTTGTAATAGCTAATTTTTTTAATATTTGTTTAAATTTTAAAAAAATGTTTTTATAATAAAAATGTTTCTTGCTAAGTTAGGAGTGCTGGTATAATGCTGTAATCTATCATATTTTTATATTTGAGGATCTGGTAAATTGTGGTTTAGTTTTTCTTAGCATTTCAGTCTTTATCCCTCAAGTTTTTAATTATACTTCTTTTTATAAATTTGAGATCCATAGGTTTACAGTTATGATCAGAAAATGCGACAATTTTTAAATTTCCATAAAAATTCTTATAAATCGACACTCTTATAAAATTTACTACGTCGTGTGTACAAAATACATTGTTTCGCTTAAATCAATTGAATGAAATTAAATTGAAAACCGCAACTATTCCTAGAACGCAAAAAACAATTAAACCCCAAATATACGTACTTTAAAATATTTTCACGCTTGAAATCGTATAATATTATCGTTAGGTATAAATAATTTGATGTTTGTCATCATTTTTTCTTTTTTTTTATAAAATTAAATTTTCATTTTCTATTGAAATACCGAAAAATTTTTTTTTCATACTAAATAATTTAAATTCTTATTAAGTTTTTAAAATTTTTTTTGTAGTTAATATAATCTTAATTTAAAATCTTTTCACTTAAGTACAATCTATCTGATGTCCTCTATTAAATTACAAGTGCAGTACGTGATATTTTATAAAAAAAAAAAAGTGACAAATATTTTAAATTAAATGGAAATTTAAATTTGAAAATAATTTTAATTTTTGGGTTATAGATTGTTAAAGGCTAGTCGGTAATTGTAAATAAACTGGCGATTTATCGTTAAAAGATACAGTATTTAAATATTTTAAAAGTTAAAAATATATTTTATAATCTGAAAAAAACATTTGGGTTTAAAGGCAAATACAGGAAACTTTTACAAGGCTATTTAAAAGATTTGCAACCTGATTAAAAATTTTCTGTCCCATAATTTTACGATTTCGTTTTAGAAATTTTAATTTAATTTAATTTAATACATCGCTGTGTAACACTAACACATACCCTGTTTTATATTACTAGAACTAACGATATTAAAAGTGTGATGCCCTCATCCAAAACAATTTCAAAGAAAAAGAGAAAGAGAAAGAGTTTTGACTATTCATACCTATGTATTTTAAATTTCTAGATGGCATAATTCAGCTTATACAAATCCGTTTGTAGCATGAATTTAGCGAATATGAAATTATCTTTCATCTTATGTGTTCCCTAAAATTGATAAAGGTTACAAATACAATGTTCAAAGCCTCGAGGTGATTATTAACAATTTTAGATTATTAAAACAAAAAAAAAAATGTTCTCAATAAAAAATGTCAATTAAATGATGCCATCTTTTAAAATGTCTATCACTAATCAAATAATCATTTTTGTTGATAAGTGAATGTTTTTTACTAATCAAAATTTTATTGAGTTATTATGGTTTTTTGGTACAATAATCACTTATCAAAAAAATCATTATTTGATTAGTGATAGTAGGCAATTAACAATACAATACATATACCTACTGATGAATCTAGAATAATGTTAAAAGGATGAAACACTCCTAATATATTATAAAAAATTAACAACTCTGTAAACTTTAATATCTACTTTCTTTGACCAAGCACTACATTAGTATACTAAAGGACATAGACAACAAAATATTATTTAATCATAAAAGAAAGATGGTGTTTATAGTGGATTAAAGTACCACACACTCATAGAGGGCTTCTACTCGTTTCATTTCTCTACAATGTCATTCAATGTTTTCCACTTATCCTCTCAAAAAAAAAATTAGTAACTAAAATCGAATTATTTTAATTTTATATTAGAGATCTCTGCGTTGCCCATTTTTAAACCACATTTTTACAATAATCAAATTTAAAAGTTTCTATATATTGGATTAACAAAAATCAAAAAAAAAAAAAACTACTTAAGCTTATTTTTTTATAAAAATTAATGTTTTTTCGATTCTTTAATTATCGAAAACCGCAATTTCTATATAAGTATTCACATTTTTTTTTGCAAATGGTAATAAAAAAAAAATGTTTAACCCTAGCAACTAAATATTATGGTTACCTTCAAATTGACAAATATAAATATCTATCTAGATATTATATCTGCATATTATGTATGTCTATTTAGTCTACAAGTATACAATGCACTTACGACATAATGCAAAAAAAAAATGCATAACTTATGTGAATACATACATTATTTGCATGTATAATTAATTTTTTTTTTTTTAGATTATTTTTTTTAATTAAAAAAAAAAAACTTTTTAAAACTTCATTAAATTCTCATAGGTTATAATGAATATTTCAATTTTTAGTGATGATGAATAATTAAAAAATTTAAATAATATGAAACTGCATTCAATATACAGGTAATCCTCGATTAACACGGCACTTTAATAACGCGGTTTTGCTTTAACGCTGAGAAAAATTTGCAACCTATTTAAAATAACGCTGTAAAGCTTTCGGTTTTACGCGAAAAAAATTTGGTTTTTTTTTTTACTTAAAATCGTAGAAAAGATAATCTATAATACATAGTATGTGCATATTCTATTATATCTTGTATAATCATAGACAAATAACATATATAAGTTATAACCATAGGATCAAAAACATATGTATATATAATCATAGATAAAAAACATATATGTAAGAGTTACACCATGCTCAAGTGTTAACTTATTGAGCAATCTGCGAGTAAAATAAAAAGTACAACTCTAAAAGAATATTGGAAAAAATTGCGGCCTGATATTGTGGTTTCACTTGATATTGAATCTCAATCTGTGAACACAGTGTGCATTCACTGTGTGCACACTTGTGCATTCTGTTAGACATGAAGGTTGTGATACTTTGATAAAACTGATGAAGATTTACTTTTCATAATTGACGAAATAATTGATCATCTGAAGGCGAAATGGAAGAATAGTTCATTAAAAACTTTTCCGCAAAAACCTTGAATAAGGCATTAACTTCAACCTGTAAACTTTAAAGTTTGATAAAAGAAACGATCCAGACATCACTAGAAGTCTAAAATTTCAATTTCAGCTCCTTAACTATACAAGAATTATATAAGGAGCTACATCAAAATAAAAGAATAGCTGATTGAAAATTGTATTGCAAACGAAAGAAAACCGACACCAGCTGACACCAGTTTATTAACTAACGAAAGTTATGAAAACTCAGTTATACCTCCAAAACGACAACTACTAAGGATTAGTTTTGTAAAAAATAATAAGTTCCAGGAATCAGAAAAAAGATTATTTTTTATTGGTTTCCTTTTAAATTTTAAAAACTAAATAAAAATAAAAAATATTTTGTGGAAGCAATTAACCTTTTTTATATCGATTTCATGTCTTGAATAGTGCGGTTTTGATTTACGCGCAGTTTTTTTAGGAAGGAATCTACCGCGTTAATTGAGGGCTACCTGTACATACTTGTATACATACATATGTATATATACATATATTCATTTATTACTTGGTTACTAACATCAATGAAAAGCTTTGTAAATATTTCTTATATGATTTTCTTCTTAAAATATATTTTTTGTTGTTGTTTTTATTGTTGTTGTTTCTAAATTTAAATTTATTTATTTTTTTTTTTCTAACTTCATGACAATGAATCACCAACACCACAATCTGATGTAAGACTCTAAACGTGAACCTTTTCTTAAAACAAAAAAAAAAAAAAACAAAACTACAACAAAAAAAAACAATATTGCCATATTCAATTCATTCAATCTCGTAACCACAACTGTCTATAAATATACGTTGTTTTTTTTTTTTTTTGTTTTGCTTTGTTAAAATATCGTAACAGTCGCAAAACTGTAATCAACATTTTTTTTTTATTATTAAAACTAAAAAAAATGATTTTCTTTTTTGTTTTTCTAAATAATATTTTGTTTACTAACAAAATAAAATTAAATCTCATCTTTAGTAAATCTCATCTTTAGTTAAATTTCAACCAAAATAGTAAATTCAATTCATATACCTATATATTTAGTTTAAAGATCATGCAACATATAGAAAAAAAACAACATAAATTTGTAATGAATGCAATGCTACTAATAAAAATTAAATCTAATCTCCCACCAGATCACCTTTTCCTAATAATATTATTATATTGAGTCTAACAATTGTACCTTATAATAGTCAAGTCATCATTATCAGTTACTGTAGTAAAGTAGTTATGCATAAAATAGTAGTTGTAGTAGTAGTAGTAGTAGTGGTAAATAAATAGTAAAGTTGAATTACCTTAAAGCAATCTGGAACTAATCATGAGGTAATTGTTGCAATTAGATGGGCATATAAAAACGAGAAGAGAAAAAAAAAAAGACAATTTTGCGGTTTACTTTTTGAGGGTTTTAAAAAAAAAAAGTTTTTTTTTCTTCTCTTTAAAATTTATCTATTTCTTGTAAGTATTTCTCTATTTTACCTTTTTTTTTTTTTTTTTTTGTTTTTTTTTTTTTGTAAAAATTTACTTGTCAAAGAAATGAAAAAGAAAAATAAAAAAAAAACAGAGTGGCAACGGCCCTCTGTTATGACAGCATATAAATTGTTAATACTCGTGACGATAAAAAAGAAAAAATCAAACAAAAAAAAAATAAATAAATAAATAAATATCTGACTTAATACAAAAATACAAATATAAAGCAATAAAAGACAACAACAGATTTTGAAATTGAATGGAAAACTTGAAAACATCTGAAATCTTCCGGTTCCTTGTTATAAAAATTAAAATCAAAATTTTTAACAGACAAACTTATTGAATGTACATATAACATTTATTATAACAATAATACCTACAGACAAGATATCTTAAGAAATATTCAAGTAACATTTATTGTTTTCCATTTTTTTTCTTTTTATCTTTTGGTTTTTTAAATTTCAGATATTTTTTTTTTTTTTTTTTGTGCATAATCTTTAAAATAAATTTTAAAACAAATAAAAAAAAAAAAAATGTTTACAAGTTTGAATTTGATTGTAAAAAAAAAAACAAATGAATTGTAAAAAAAAAACAAAAAAAAAATAAATGAAAGGAGGTGAAAATTAATTGAAAGTGTTGTACAATAACATTAACAATGATAATAATTGTAATGATAGCAAAAATATTTTTATAATTCAAAATAAAAACATATGTACATATAATGCATAATATGAAAAATATTATTGTATCTTATCTACATACTTATCTACATAATACATATGTATTATATGTATATATTGGATATCTCTTGAAAAAAAAATTTTTTTTCTTTTTTTTGGGTTACAGAAACATCTTTTTATTCGTCATCATCATCATCATCATCATCATCTTCAATTGACTTCAATTAATTGGTTATAAAAAAATATACATAATAATAATAGTTGTGATCTCTTTCTATTATGGCAATTGTAAGTGAACAGTAGACGATAAAAATGTATCTACATATTGATTTTTTTTTAATAACTATTGTTAAATATAATACATAGATATTAATTAAACTAACTAAATTTTTAAGAAAATTAAGTTCATCATTTTTCTGAGGTTTTTTTTTTTCTAAGGGAGATGTGAATCTATAAAAAGGTCCCCATAAATTCTAAGCCTTGGTATTGTGATGTTTTTTCTCATTAAAACTATCTCCTCTTTTCAGCTAGAATAATTGTATAAATACTTTAACTACCAGCAATGGATGGGGAGAAAATAAGTGAAAACATCCTAACGGTTGGGATTTTTTTCTTGAACTTTTGCAAATCATAAAATCATAAGAATTGAGAAGCACATATGATGATAATATGTTCCTTAATTTGCATGTGTGTATAACCAAAAAACTTTCTGTTCTTTACTGTTTATAGATGGCGGTAAGCTATTAAACGAATATTACATCGAAAACGTTGGATTTGTAATATAATAAGTTTAATTTTTTGATAGGAGTTATCTTAAATATATTTGAAGAAAATACAGCCAGGTTCTACATTTTGGCGGTGACTTAAAGATGTTTTTTGTGGCATCAGTACATATTATGTTGCAAAGTGACATAACGGTGCACTCAGCAAAAATGTGAGAATCATATTCAAGTTTTGACCGATGTGTGGTTCTATTTAAAAAGTAGAAAAGGTATTTTGCACTATCTTTTGCGGCTGAAAAAATATGGTCTTTTCACAAAAGTCTTATTTCCATATTTAATTTAAAGGAGTTTTAAGTTTTTTCAGGTTGGAATCCAAAAAAAAAAAAAAAAATTAATAAACAAAAAGATTCTCTCTCAATTTATAACAGACACTCGGGTTTTTGAAGCATTAAAACGTATCCGGTTAATGCTTCACTATTCTTAAATTTACAAAATATTTTATCTTATGTATTTTATTTTATATATAATAAAAAAAAAGCTTCTAACATTTTAGTTCTCGATATGGAAATAATTAATAAGTTATAGTGGGTATCAGACTGTAAAAAGTTATAAGCAAAATAAAAGATAAGGTAACATAGGAGAGGGTATGTGGTACATTATCAATAAATTTGTTTTCAAAAAAAAAAAATTTCATTAAAGTGAAACAAAGATTAACTTTTATATGAATGATTAACTTTTATATGAATGCCTCTTTTTCATATGTGATGTTTTAAATTTTTAAAGTTTAAAATTCTAAGATTTTAAATTCTTTTTTATAATAAAAAATCTTTTATTAGATAACAATTTTTGTTTCTATTGCATAACAGTAGGCGATCATAAATATCGACAGAAAATTGTCACAATTGTTTAATATTTTTTCACTGAAGAAAAATAGACATCGGAAAAAATGATCAGTCATATATTTTTAAAAAATTTAAAAATCGTTAAAATTACTTTTTAATTAGTTTGGACTGTTTTACACAATTATTTCACTGTTGTCGGATGCATTTTGTTGCGATGACAGGTTCTGCTTTCACACTTGATCTGATCGTACTGATAGTGGTGCACATTTTTTTAATCGTTTTCAATTTTTAGTTAAAACATTTTTATTCAATTAGAAAAACTTGAATGGTATCTTGCATGACATAAAAAAAATCGCGATATTGTTGCTTTGTCATACACTAAATCACATGTAGATAATTACTACTAAAATTTGTCATATTGTGGTTTTTCGTTGTCAAAAAAAAAAATTGTCAGCACAAATTTCTCAGTTTTAACAAATTTTGGAAAATTCATAGTATGTAAATGACATGTAATTTTTTCTCTATAAAACAAAATTTGACTATTTGTCATATTTTTAAGATACAAAATTAGAAATGTCACCACCAAATGTCACCTGTACAATAAAGTATGTCTATTATATTTTTAAAAATATAAATAATTTAGAGCTAAAATTTTACTAAAAAAAATGTTTAATTAGCATTTACATAATATACATATATATATTATGATCAATCAGCGATCTCTTTTTGCTCAAAAAGTATACAATAGTACTAAAGATCCTCAAACATATTATTTATTCAAAAAGGTAGGTGGTGTTTACAGGGTTAAAATCCAACACTTTGATAGAGGGAATCGTGTTCGTATCACTTCTCTTTACAGTCTTTCAATAATTAACACCTACCCCCGTAAAAAAAAAAACAATGGAATAAATATTTATTTTTAACACGCTTAATTATGTCACTTAGTGTACGTGATATAAAACGTTTATGTAATAATGACATTGACAATACTAATTTTAAATAAATTGCGAATTTTGTTTGTTTGTTATTGTTTGTTTTTCATTTATTTATTTTCCTTTTTTTTTTTTTTTTAAATTAATAAATTAATTGTGAAAATAAAAACAAATGTTTTCATCCTCATTAGGAATATTTTTTATTAATGTTTTGTTTTTTTTTGTGTATGGATATTAATATCTTTCTTTCCATTTTGTTTTTTAATTTTTTTTTTTTTTTGTCTCATTTGTCGGTCATTTTCTTTTGAAAATTTAATACGCAAAAAAATGAAGAAAACAACGCAAAACAACAAAATTTAACTGTGATCATGAAAAAGTTTTGTACGTTTTTTTATTTTTTTTCAATTTTTCGTATAAAAGAAGGAAGTTTTAGATTTAAAAATAAAATAAAAAAAAAAATTGGATGTAAAAAACATTTTTACTTTTTTTTTTTTGTTTAGCAACATTCTAATTAACTTATCACGGTTTAAGTTTTACTTGGAATATTGTTTATTTTTTTTTTTTTTTATAACTTTATATTTTAGAATAGTGTCATAATATCTGTTAGATAGTTTCATTTTGTTGTTTTTTTTTTTTTCTTGATATTGATAATACTTACTATTGTGCTAAATTAGATAATCTGTTTTTGCTATTCTTGATTATAATCATTTGATTACCATTTTATACATATGTATGTATGTATGTATGTATGTAATCTACAAATCTTCTATATAAAATTATAATAATTTTTACTTTATTTGCATGAGTTGCAAAGTCATTGGACAGATTAAAATTTATATTAATGCAATCAAAGTATACATATACATACATATACATATATGTATGTATATAATTATGTACTTTTCTTACGTAACAATGTTGAATATAAAAAAATTAGTTATCTAAGTGTTATATGAATGAACGGCATGTGATATTGTTATGTGATCTTTCAGTGAAATGAAAAGCGATATGATTAACTTTTTATAAGTAGAATAATAATGAACTTTTTTTTTTTTTTTTTTTTCTTTTCTGAATTTCCTATATAATTTAAACTTGTTTACAAATTTAAATGAATATTTTAACGCCTTTTTAAAACCGATGAGATTAAAAAAAGATAAAAAAAAAAAAATTATAATATAAAAGGGTTTTATAAGAAAAAAGTAATAGGTAGTATCTATTACTTGTATGATATAAATTTTCTTTTTATAAATATTTATTTAAGAAATGGAAGTAAAACTATTTCGTAATATAAAATAGTGATGTAAGTTATTCTATAATCACTTTCAGTTGCACAGATTACAGATTCTTGATCAATTATAGTAGAAAGTATAAATATGTAAATTAAATATTTTTTCAATAGAAAAATATGGGTTTAGGCTGTGATTTTTAGAAAAAAAAAACCCAGTTTAGAGGTATAATTAAATTAAATAAAGAATTGAAATAAAAAAAAAAACAATATTTTAAATGGTTTTCTTCCTACTTACCTACTATGAAACTTTCTACATGTAGGAAATAATAAATTTTCTAAGAAGATTTTTCGTAAATATTGCAACTGTTCTCAAAATGAATACAATGGAATCCGCTTAAGAATACTCTCCTTTTAAGTACAGAATCCGTTTATTATCACATTATAAAATGCATTAAACTTTTCTTTGATTTTTTCATACAATTAAATTGTTGTTTAAGTGCAAATCGTTTAAATACACAAAGCATACGTCCCGGCGTTTAAGTGCATGAAGAGCATTTTAATATTATGCGGTAAATAATACATTATTCAAACATTTTTAGTTTTTAATCAAAATATGAATGTGTGAACAAAAAACATTGAAAATGAATGTGAACGAAAACATGAATGAATGTGAACGAAACAGTAAGCATTTAAAACACGTAAATATAAGTTTTTTTTTTATAAGTATGTACATAATATATGTATGTATGTATATATTTTTGGTCTTTTGATTTATGAATTTATTTATTGTTTGTTAAATTTAAATTATTATATGTATGTATGTATGTACGTACTCGCATGTATTCGTACTCGTATGAATTAAGTACAAATTTTAATTTTTTTACGTTATGTTATAATACCTACCTACTTTTATCTTGTTTTTTTTTTTATCAATAAATAATAAAATACCTTAAGTCGTACCTATTAATTTTTTAATTTTTCACTTTTTTTCGGTTAAGTACACAAAATGTTTAAGTACACAATTGCCAATGAATTTTTAGCTATGCACTTTACCCGATTTCACTGTATATATATGAAAAGTTCCTTTATTAACATTAAAATCGCTTTCTAATTTTATTCTTTAACTATTGTGTGATTTTAAATGGTATAAATGGTATACATAGTTATATTTAATGGATTATATCTACTACTATAATAAGATGACGTATAGAAAAGAAAACGTCTCATAGTGTTGTATAATAGCTATAGCTACAAGCGAGTAATCAACGGCTTATTGATTAGTGAAATTATTGATTTCGAAACTTAAGCTTAGTCAAGTATAAATAATAAATGACTTAGTGGATTTCTGACAAAAAAAAGAACTACTATAATTATTATAAATTATATTTTATCTTAAAACAAAAAAAAAAAACTTAGTTCAATCCATTACCTACAGTGATGAAGAATCTAAATCAAGTGATGTTTTTTTTTTAATATTAAACCAAATCAGACTTCGGTTTTTATTTGAACTTTAAATTTTGCTTTATTTATTCTAATAAATTTTTTTTTTTATTATAAAAAATTTCACTTCATTTATAAGTTTTAATTGAATCTACATGTATTCAGTGTTCCTTAATTTACTTAAATTTTTGTTCCTCTCTTTATTTTTATTCTCTACTCTTTTCAAATTCAATCGATTTCAACACAAAACTCCTGATGACAAAATACATACATATGTATTCCTTTTATCAATTTAAATTTATCATTATTAATAATAATTTAGAAATAGTTTTTTATTTTATTTTTTTCTTTCTTTGTGTTTAATGCAATGAACTTCGATTGCATAAATATTAACACCAAAGAAATATTAAAGTCTGTAATAATTCTTTTTAGCACATTTCCAAAAAAATTTTGAAAAAATGTGCTTATTAATTTCACTCTCTCCGTCCGTCCGTCTGTTTACAAAACTTCTACCCCGTTAAAGATAGAGAAAAAAATTTTAACCATGGGTAGGTCTCATAAAAAAAATAATTTTGTGGAACAACTTTTACATGTAGCCCCATCCATTAGCTACAGCCCCTCAAACTTTAAAAAAGCACTATTTTTAAATGCATATATCTTATGTTCTGCTTAAGATTTTTTCAATCTGAAAACGTCATGCAATAGGTATTTTTTTTAACTTTGTAAATTAATATCAAAATTATATAATCGAAAAACCTCCATTTTAAGATGTATATATCTCGGGCTCTGCGTAATAGTTTTGCAATCTAAAACCGCCAGAAGACCGGAAATTTTATTATCTACATAAAGCAATATTAAAATTATGCAATATATTGTAATTTATTATTTAAATTTACCGTTATGTGAAAACCATATTTTGCATGAAATTTCTTTTTTCATAACTCCGGCACGCCTTTAGATAGGAACCTGAAATTTTGATAGATGAAAGAACTTTTAGAATTAGTACCTATAAGTTTTCTTAAAAAAATTTTTTGTATCAAAAATTGTTTAAGAGGTATTAGGGCTGAAAAATTTAAAATTTGCTATTTTTAGGCACCTGTAACTTAAGCACCTGTACAAATTTTTCATCGGCAAGACATAAAAATTAAAGCTTCAGTAATATATTTTTACGTGTGTTAACGGTTTTTCTTAGTTATTAAGGGGTTCCGGACTTAAAGCTCCTCAAAATTCCAGAAAAGTGTTACTTTCAGATATTTTCTTATTACAAAAAATTTCTTAAATTTTATTTTTTAAATTTTCAAATTTTTGTGCAAGTTACAATTCTAAACAGTTTGTATTGTGTTTTGGAAATGTGCGCTTTTAAAAACCGTTGGTTTACATTCTACTTTTGGTTTTTTTGTTTTATAATTAAAGCAATCAATTTTGTATTATGTACATGCTTTAGCAACAAATTGTTGTAAATGTATAGTTTTGAGTAAAATGAACAATTTTAATATACATAATATGTACATACATACATTCATACATACTTCGAATCTGTTAAAACTATACAAAATTTCTTTCAAATAGAAGAACTGTCAACAGTGACCAGAAGAACAACCAACAAAACAAGGTAAAAATGTATAAAAAAAACAACAATGATACCTAGGTAAAAATTTTAGTAAGTTTTCTTAAAATAGGGTCAGAGGAACCCACAACACAATAATTAAATAAATTACTGAAATGAAAATTCTGAAAACAGAAGATCTAGTCGAACATATTCATTCTTTCAATTTAGAGGCTCGGCATCATATAATGGAAACATTATCAAAAAAAAAAAAATTAAACAAAATGTTTTTGTCTAAGAATCCATTAATTACATTTAAACTTGAAACTTAAAATAACTAAATAAGATTCGTAGATATCTACCTACCTAGTCATGGAAAAAAATTAAAATAAAAAAAAAAATTTTCTGCATTATTTTAACCCAGTTTTGTTGTTTTCAAAATAAAAATAACATATTTCACATAATTATAATTAAACTAGTTTAAAAATATAACTACATATTATTTTTTAATTAAAATAAAAAAGTTGTATTTTGTACACAACTGAATTTTTTTTTTTTTTGTTTTTTTAATACAAAAATACATTTTTCTTAATTGCTATTAAAAACTTCTATGATAACATTGCATTTGCATCTACAAGATACAAAATACATTCTTAAAAACAAGAATTAAAAAATAATTTAAAAAAAAAAAGGGAAAAAACTAAAAACTAAAAATCCAGACACATCATTTATCAACATTCCACACAATACAACCAGCATTTTTAGTTAAATTTTCGGCTACCATCCCAACAACCAAATAATTCAAAATATACATTTTGAATTTTAATATTATACCCTTTGTTTTAATAAAACGTAATGTTAGTAAGGTTGGTAGCGAGTAGACGGTGTCTGTACTCTGTATCGAAAAGTATTACTAAACCTTACAACTGTTATACTTGCATACAAATCAAATCAAACATTCAAATGTTTATAAACATTAATATTCTTGCAACATTTTACTTTTCAAACTAAATAATGTATTTGATTATAATATGTAAACTGGTTTTTAAATTTTATATTTTTTTTTTGTCAACATTTTTTACTATGGATGATAATCTGTACACAAAACACATACATATATGGGTATACATAAAAATTCATTTATATATTATTGTATTATACTTCTAGCAACATTTAAATTTTTTGATTTTTTTTTTTTTTAAAACAGAAACATTTACCAATGTTGCTTATTATTTGTTTAGCAGAGCTACACAAATTCTGAATTCGTATACAATTTTACCAAAATATTTAATATAATAAATAAATATAAAAAAAAAAATAAAACCAGTATTATAAAAAGAAAAACAAAAAAATACATGTGTATTGAAAAATAATTTTCGCTTTCTTTTGTCGTGCTTGTCATTCCGGTACGAACTTTTCGTGTGGGTGAACGTTTTTCGCGGTAAATAAATTCAATTTTTATTACAGTAAATTTTTTGTTTTTTTTTTTTTTTGTACTGTTCATAAACATAATATTATTATAAAAATATATGTATGAACATACAAAACGTATACGTACGAGTACCATATCTATATTTTGAATTACTAGGATAATATAATTATGGTGGGATTTGGTATTTAAATTTTTTTTTTCTTTTTTTAAATATTATTTATTTTTCGATTTAAAAAAAAAAAATGAAAATTGGTAAACATTTTGTTTTTGAAAATTAAACGAAAAAAAAAATTAAATTTTATAATTTTTTGTATGTACTTAAAATTCAATAAATTAAATTAAATAAAACAAAAATAAGTGAATGTTCAAAAAAAACGGCTTGTGCAAAAAAATATTTCTAAAGTAAATATTAGGTATATTAAAGAAGAATAGAAAATTAAATAACAAAAAAAAAAAAAATTAAATTAAATTTACGAGTGTGTTTTTTTGATTGTTTTAATATTATTTTTCCTTTTTTGTTTTATATTCCAAATTTTTGGTTGTTCTCTTTTTTATTTGTATTTCAATTAACCAAGTGGTTTATATTATTTTTTTTTTATAAATAAATATAAAAATTTTATTCATTTTATTTTCAATTACAATCATTAATAAAATAAATATAGATACAAAAAAAAATTAATTATAATACCTATTAAAAATTAAAAAATAATAACAAAAAAAAATTATTATCTATAAGATATAAGTAAAAGTTAATTAACAGTTGTTTTTCTCATCTTTAACAATTAAATAATTAAAAAAAAAGTAGGTAAATAAATTTAAAAAAAAAAAAAATAAGTGATTTTAATTAAAGTCTTAAAATTTTATTATATTTATGTAAGTGTATACATATATATATAAATAATTAATTGGAATTTACGTATATTTAACATAATATAATTATTTATACCTATATAATATACGTGTACATATATCTGTTAAATTTCAATATAAAATAAAATAAAAGTGAAATAAAGAATCAAAAATAAAGTGAAAAAAAAAAAAACAAAAATTCCTTTAAATTTGTTTTTTTTTTGTTTTTTCTCAATAAAATTTCAAAGGATTAAAAAAAAAAAAGGATTAACAGGATTTCCAAAGGATTTTCAAAGGATTTGAAAAATAAAAAGAAAAGAAAATAATCAAAAATAAATTCTTATTGCTTGATTTATATTTTTAAAGTGGAATATTAAAAATAATAACAAAATTATAACAAAAAAAAAAAAAAAATAAAATAAAATAAAAAATTAAAATAAAAATCGCAAAAAAGATAAAAAAAAAAGGTGAGTTATAAGAATATTTTTATTTTTAGTTTATTCGAAATTTAAAACTTTTTTTTTTTTTTTTTCTGATCCCCTGATTGATATGACAATTTAGACAAGTTTTAAAGAACAATAAAAATAACAATTTATGATATAATTTTTGTATTTTATTAGTTTTAAATAAATGATTTCCGCACTTTTAAAATTAATTATAAGTAGATATTATTTTATTTGAATCTTAAAAGTTGATAGTTTAGAAAAAAAAAAAAAAAGAACAATGAATTCAATTGTTGCTTTTTTGTTTTGATTTAATAGTACCAGAAATTTTAAATGAATAGTTATATACAAAATTTCCAAAATATTGAGATATTTATTACCGTTATTTTAAGTTTAACAAGTTATGAGCAAAAATTATAAGCTATCTACTATCTATAGGTACCTACTGATTTAGTTATTTGGAAAAAAAATTTAAAGATTTTTAAAAAACAAGTAATGCAACATTAATTTTAGAACTAAAAATTACTTAAAATTTAGGGTTTAATTTAAAAATGAAGAGAAAAATATTCTTAGGTTCTTTTTTAAAAAGAATTAAAAAGATGCTAAGCATTATTTAATGTTTTTTTATAGAAGAAAAGTTTCTTGCTCTGTCAAAACAAAATAAATGATATGAAAATAATATACCTAAATAGACAAATTCGACAAACCAATTTTTTTGGCGTTAACGCCGAAACATTATTTTGTGATTGTCAAATTTTAGTTGTAATTATGTAACTAAGTACTTAGTATATAAGTTTTCAGAAATTCCAAAAGTTTCCAAAATTTAAGATGAATTAGAATGGTTGTTCGGGTATCTGCCACACAACTCCCAAAACCAAACAAGCATATCTTCGAAATTAATAAATATAGGTATAAACTTGAAATTTGATATAAGAATGTTCTACCCTGTTGATGTCTCTAAAATTTGAGATAAATTGGGGTGGTGGTCCGCGTGCCTTCACACACTTCCCAAGACCTAACAAGCATATTTTCGAATTTAATAAAGATAGAAATCTGAAATTTTGTACAAAGGTTGTAGAAGCATTTATTTTTTTAGCTTAGTTATATTAAATACCTAACTAAAATAACTTATGGATTTTTAATTTAATTTGAATTTTTTAGGTGTAGGGTATAAATAAGTCGGTTGCATCGACTTACGGTTACTTTTACTTGTTTTTTAAACAATCCGAAGAAACAGTTACTTCATTTTCTAATACTATAGAGTTGAAAATTTATAATTATACTTAAGTATGTAATTTGATTTAAAATTATTTACAAATTATAACTACTTAAAGTACTCTTATTTAATAAAAAAAATATAATTTTTAATCTTTTGTTAGTTACTGAGGGACAAATTATTTTCAATTTAATAAAATATTTAAATTATTTAAATTGTATTCAGAAATGTATGTATATATAAGTATGTATTATTGTATTCCGGAACAATAAATTAAATTGTCATTTGATAACATTCATTAAACATTAATTTTCAATTACAAAAAAAAAATTTATATTAATTAAAATATTTTCTTATCAATAATAACCTTATGTTTAAGTATTTCCTTTTACTTATGTAAATTAAGTACTTAATTAATATAACTAGGCGAATAGTATTTATTTCAGTATTCGTTTACCTAACTATAGTTACTCTTAACTCTTGTTACCTATGAAAAATTGGAATTTAAAATCTAAAAAATTTATTTAATTGGATAAGTAAGTAGATATGTATTCATGTACAATTATTTAAATTTTAAACTATTAGTTACTAGAGAGACATCACTTATCATTAACACAAATAAAATTAATCAAATATATAAGTAACTAAATACTTACTTTAAATATTTATCTTATCTTATTAAATAATACTTAAATAACTTACATACATACAATTGCTTATCTAAAACAAAGAATTTTAATTAGTTTATTTTTGTTTTTGATTCAAATGTTATTCGATATTGCGGCCTTCCTAATTAACTTTAAAATCTTAGTACTTATGTACATAAGTAATTATATTTTTTTTTTCTTACTTATTTTAAATAAGTATAACTGATAGTGATAATAATAACTATAATAAAAACAATATTATTTTTAATTTGATAATAACTCAAGACCCTATGAATTTGAAATTAACTTTTAAAACAAAAATACTTATTATTAATATTATGTAAGTACTTAAGTACTTAACTTTACTAGGTACTGAATAATTAGAAAAACTTAACAAGTTGTAAATGTATACATATATAAATAGTTTTATTATATAGTTATAAACATTTTAAAGATCAATTATTTCATAAAAAATATTTTTTAATAAGATAAAAATGAATTTAATTTAAAAAAAACTTTACTAATTGATCAATTTATTGTAGAATTTAGAATAAATAATATAAAAATCACGTGTGTTGCTTTATTTACGTACGGTTAGAAAAAGTGTACCTTTTTATTAAGATTTTTGTTTTTTTTTTAATTTTTTAAAAATTGAAAGATACTTAAGTACTTATTTCTAGTACTTATTTTAAAAGATAATGGATAACAACATAGGTATGCACATATTTTAAAATTTCTGAATTAACACGTTCACATGAATTAATTACATTTGAAATGTGTTAAAAAAAAGTACCTAAGTAAAGTTTGTATAATTCAACAATTTATATTGGGAAGTTCAATTTTAAATTTTAAGAAAAATATACACTTATAAGTATTAACTAGTATAGAATATAAGTAAATATTACTTAAGTAAGTAGTTAATATATACTAATACTCAGAAATGATTATTCAAGAATTTAAGTACTTAAGTACATATTTTTATTTAAAATTCAATATTGTAATATGGACAACTTACATATTATATACTTACTTATGTAGTTAAAATTAAGTACTTAAGTATAACTAAAAAATGCCATTCGTTATAGTTAGATCTGCAAAGTAAAAATGTCCTAGTTAATAAATAAAATTCCCTTCTAAATTTTAACATTTTAAGTAATTTCATACTTACTTATTACCTAAGGTAAGCATTTACTTATTAAATGGAAAATCAGTTTTACACTTTTAGATATAAAAGTTTGGGATTAGCTTTCCTAAATAGCTAAGCTACGCGGAAGTTCTTGAAAATGAAACAAAATATTTACTACTGCAATATATTTATAATGTTTCTATTTTTTGCATGCCATAATCTGCAGTCAATGAAAAAAACGAAAAATTTAATTCAATTTAAAAATCGCTAAAAATTAAAAAATGTATAATAAGTATTTATATATATATATATATATATTAAGTACTTATATATATATATATTAAGTACTTATATATATATATATTAAGTACTTATATATATATATATATATTAAGTACTTATATATATATATTAAGTACTTATATATATATATATATAACTTCTGTCTATAAATAAGTAAGAATACTAAAAGTTATATATAATTATAGTTATGCATATATTGAATCGTAAGACGAGACCATTAATTAAGTATAGGAAGTCGAGCGAACGAACTATGCGAGAAAAAACTTATACTTACTTAAGTACTTAAGTACTTAAATAAAATAATCTGCAACCTTATTTACAGTACTTATGAATATAAGAATCATAAAACTATACTTACTTATTTACTTTTTAATTTAATTTTAAGCTTAAAAAACAAAACATAATTGATAGAATACTTAATTAAAAATTACTAAAACAAATTTAAGTAGTTTCTATTTAAGTAATTTTCCATTTAAAGAAAAATAAAATTTTATTTATTTAACATTGAAATTAATTGCTTTTAAGGAAACTTTTTATTTTGTTTTGTTTTATAGTTAAGTATATTAAACGACAATTGAAACATTTTAAGAATTTACTTATATTTTGTTTTGTAATTGAAAGAAAATAAAATTGATTTTTAATTTTTTCTTTATTTTTAACGTTTTCTCTTTCTTTTCTGTCTTTTTAAATTTTCTTTCTTGTTTTCTATTTTTTTTTTTTTTTTAAGTAAGCACGTGTATATCCTTTTTCATACAACTATAGTTTTAAAGCAAACTATAATCTACATAACTACACTCTTAGAATTAATCAAAATCATTTATCGATTTGTAATAAAAAATAATGATTGGGTTATCAAAAAGAAAAGAAAAAGAAATATTTAGAAAGAAAAAACAAAGATATCCTTTTTTTTTTTTTTTTCTTCCCTAGATTAAGTAACGTACATAAATATACTTATCAGTATATTTCTTTTTTGGTTTTGATTTTGATTCCATAAACAAAGTAATAATGATATTTTTATGGTAGGTCTGTTAAAAGATGTAAAATCTTATTAAGATTAAATCAATTGAATAAGAATTGATATAATTGAATAAGAATATTATGATCTAGAACAGAAATGATTAAATTAAAAATTTTTATTTTAAAAGTTATTTATTGTAATTTTTCACTAATAAGTAAATAAAATTTGAATTAGTTAATAATAATTTCAAAATTCTTTGTTTATATATATATGTAGATTTTGTTCTTCTTTTGAGAATGAAGTTTTAAAAACGAAAACTGAATCAAAAATACACACTTAACGAATATATTACATTTTAATGACGGAAAAGTGAAAGAATACGCCACGTCTTCAAATCTTTAACCTCAGTCATTCTATTAAAATAATGTATTACTAATAAGTATTACAAACTAAGTAATTAAGTATTATTAAGTAAGTCTTAAAAACTTTTTTACATTTAAAAAATAACATTTTAAATCATTGGACTGTGACAATATTGACAAATAACGAAAGTAAACTTCTTCCATTCTATTGTTTTTTATTTCACTTAAAGTATTTTAAAAACGACTTACTTAAGTATTTATAAATTTTTTATTTATCTTATCCATTTTTCGTATTTTAGTGTTAGGTTAATTAAATAATTTTGATAAAGCTCTGTATAGTTTAAACATCCTTAATACTACACTACCAATTACAAAACCTCTTATATTGCTTTTTTGATTTTACATTTTCGGTAACATATTGTCCGAGACTAGAAAATAAAGCGAATTTTAAAATATTGTTTGTTAAACAAATTTCATTTTTTATTCTTTGAGATTCAGTTATTTGTTTTATAAATTGATCAAAGGTAAACATTTTTATTTAATTTATTTAATTTTAATTGGTACTATATATATACATATAAAACTATAACAATTCAAGTGCAAGAAGTTTTTTTTCCAAAAACACTCAAAAACAATCTTAAAACTTTCTTTAAGTTCGAATCTTAAAAAAGGAGAAACTCTTAGATTTTTCTTTTAGTTAAAAATTTTCTCTTTACAAATCAAAGGATTTTTTTTTTTTTACTTTAATATTGAAAAAGAATTTATTTATTTTTTTTCCATATCGAAAACTGTTTTAAAAAAAAAAAAAAACCTTTTTCTGTTTTTTTTTTTTTTTCTTGTATATTCATTGTTTATGGATCGTTATTTTCTTTTTTTTAACCAAAAAAAAAAACATCATTTCCAAAATACATGAAAAAATTATAGCTTTTTGTGAAAACTTCTCTGAAAAGGGTTCAAAGTTTTTCAAGTTGTTCTTCTATTGTTTCTGTTCTGTTCTTGAATTACGCTACAAAATAACAACCCAATAACCATTTGGGATTCCTTTGACTTACAAAACAATACAAGTGGAGGTATTTTAGTTTTTTTTTTTTTTTTTTTGTACAACTTTTATATTTTCACTACTTATTTTAAGTCTTGTATTATTGTATTTAAATATTCACCATCAAAAGCAAAAGGAAAAACTTTTTTTTTTCATTGATTGTACATACAACAAAACATAATCAATTTGTTATTGTTCTTTTTTTTTTTTCATTTTCTTGGTATTTTTTTTTTTTTTTTTTTTTTTTTAAATTTTCTCTTTATTATAAACAAAAATTTAAATAAAGTTTTACAAAAAAAAAAAAAAAAAAGAAACTGTAATGAGAACGAATCCTTTTGATTATTTACGAGAGGCAATTCTGAAAAAAGGACTTATCGAACATAAACAACAAAACAAAAATAAAAAAAAAAAAATATATTTTAAATAACAATAATAAACGATTAAACGAACTGAAAGAATTTTTGCAATTGTTTAGCAAAAACGAAAATAAAAAAAAATTTTAAGAAAAAATGAAAATAAGGAATGAAATAAAAAAAAAAAAAAAACATACTTTTAAGGAAAAATTTGATTAGGAAAATTTAAATAATAATCAAAAAAAAAAAACCAGTGAAAGAACTAATTGTGATTAATGGAAATACTTGTGCTTATAATATTTATTTTTCGGTTATTTGATTGTTCAAATTATAACAGTTTTGTAAAATAATATATAGTTAATGTATAGATGTAATACTTAATACCTTTGCTATAGATATGTATTAATGTATAGGTTAACAGAAAATTATAAAGAGTTTAAATAAGTACTTATAACTACTTAATGATTTCTTTCAAAAAATTCATCAGAATTTTTAAATATATATTATGTAAGTAGTGGGTTCAGGATCAAGATGAATATTTTAATTGAAAACAAAAATATATTTGTTAGTTGTGTTAATTCTTTTTTAATTAACTAATACTTAAAAATCGGAAATATTTAATCTTTTAATTTGTTTAATAAAAAATCAAAAACTTTTGAACACCTGAAAGAGTTAAAAAGATCTCTTAAAGATAAGGCGATTACTTATATACATATAAGTACTTATATATATCCTTAAATGACGTAATACATATATATACCTAATAGGGTAACTATTTAAGAAATAAATCTTTTATATAATTACATAAGTATACGTTTATTTAAATATAATTACAGGGTGCCTTTTAAACTAACTGATCTTTAGGTCGCAATTTACAGAATTTTCATATATGATTTAGAAATGGAGTTAAGTACTCGTACATAAGTACTCGTACATATGTCAAATCATTAAAATTAAAAAAAAATATATATATAAAAATCTCATTTAAGTCACCATATCTTAAAAACTAGAAAAGTCTCAGCTGAGCCGCATACAAAAAAAAATTAAACACTTATAAGAGTTTATGCTGCAGTACATAGAAGTGTGTAGTTAATTAGAAAACAAAACTGTACTTTTCATTAAAAATAAGTACAGATTACAAAATGTTTTTGTATTTAAAGATTCCAAATATAATTCTAACAATATCTGTAGGATTATTTAGTAAGTCTGTCGATTTAATCAAGATTTAAAATTTATTAAATTCATGTCAGCAAATATTTATCTAAAAGTTCTTTTCCTATGTACTTAGTTAGTTATTTGTAAATAATATTTGATCATTAATTATCATCAAATTATTTTATATTTAAAAAAATAATTTTTAAATAAGTACCTAGTTAGCTTTTATTAAGTATTATGACAATGTGTTCAATTTTGTATAAGTAATGACTCAGAAAAAGAAGAAGAAGAAAAAAACAAATTATTTATTTACTCACTAATTAAATAAAAATGTCTTTAGAAATAAAATAAACAATTAATTAATTATGTAGTTAACAATTCTATACATTTATTAATCATTTTATTAATTTTTTTTTTTAAATAAAATTTTTCTCAAAATTTGAAATGCTATCAATTTTATATAAATTGAATTTAAAGAACAATTTAATTTTAATTTTGTGGGTACTTTACTGAATTTTTTTCGTTTTTTTTTTTTCTTCGTTATGAAAATTTTGTTATAACTAAAACAAAATAAATTTCAAACTTTTTTTTTTCTTACCTTAAAGATTATTTTGCGGAATATTCAAAAATAATGTCAAGCTTATTTATTTTTTTGCATGTTTTGTATGTTTTTTTGTATGTTCTCTACCCTATAACTATAAGTTATATGTATATATAAGGAAGTATTTATATATGTATATGGTTATTACCCTATAATAGCTATAAATTAATGATAGAATTAAGATAGAATTTCCAAAAAATGAGGTGGTTATTCATTATTTAATAAACACCTTAAAATTCTGATTTAGAATATTTAATACATAAAGAATATCTAAACTTTTATAAAGTTTTTCTAAGAAAATTAATAATTAATGAAATAAAGATGAGTTCATGACGTAAATGCTTGTATACTTATATACTTAATTAAATGAAAATATATAGATTAGAAATACTGAGTTAGTTATAATGATTCATGAGATAATTTGAAATCTGATAAACAAATTTGTCATATTTGAGAATTGAGTAGAAATAAAAATGTATATTTATAAGTAACTAAGTACTTAAGTAAGTATATTTAATTAAAACATTGTCACAAGATGTCACAATATAGTTAACACTCGTATATATATATATATATATATATTTCCATACTTATCTAACTATCGTCGTCCCTTTTAAGATGTTCCAATACGCTTAAACTATATGTAAGTATTGTAGATATTTAATTAAAGTTTTGTTAATAAGTAAGTAATTATATATATTTTTAAACAACATAACTAGTTATTACTTAATCGGTTATACCTAACTATATATGCATATAGTTATAACTTTCGACGACTCCAGTCAAAAGTAATTAATAAGGCTTTTAAATCTCTCCCTAGAGATGCTTTTTGATATACTTTGTAACTAAGATACTTATCCGAAAAAAAATATAGAAATTTAAGAATGCTTATAACAACTTTAATTATTTATATGTAACAAGAAGGTATAGTTATTAGTTACTAATGTACAATAAAACTAAAGTTGGACTAACGTTCTTAAATTTAGGATATCAAAAAAATTAGCAACAAATTAAAATATTCCTAGAAATATTAGAATTTTACATGTACCGTTACCTTTAATCATTTAATCATAAAAAATTTTTGCTTTCTTTTTGTAACGCTTGGGCTAAAACATTTTCTATGTAAGTATATTTACTTACTTACCAAAAATAAGTAAGTATATAAACTAAGTAAGTATACCAAAAATATATACCTACCTAAGTATACTTAATATTGGAACAAGAAAGAGCTATATTTGGACAGTCGGAGTTTGTTAAGATATTTTTACATATTACATTGGTTCTCAAGAAATTGACTCTCAATTACCAAACGTTCGATACTTAGTACGTATATAGTTTTACTTATAAGTTATAACTAAGGTACTTATAAGTATGTTAATTAAAATTGTTTTTTTTTATACTTAAGAGTTAAGAGTACATAAGTAAGTAAGTACTTATTTGAATTTTTTTTTTTTTTGGGTAACTAAGTATAACTGTTGTTTGTATAAGTAACTGCTTATTTTATTAACTCCTTATTTTTCTACTTATTGATTGCTATTTCTATTTTTCTACCTATTGATTTTTAATAAATAAGTATTATTATTGTATACTCAGATACTTTCTTTGTTTAGCCAAATGACTAACTGATATTGGTTTAGATCGAAAGATACTTATATGCTTAGTCGTCTAAAAAAACGTCTTAACTTTAAATACGATCCGTATGAAATGAGTACTTACTTAGTCAACAATCTAACTACTGTATTATCCAACCATATAAAATTCAAAATGAAACTGAAACTAAGTAAGTACATATTAATTTTTTTTTTTAATTTGAATTAATTTAATACGTAGTTATTTTCAATGTTTATGTACATAAATGTGCAATTTCAGTACATATAAGTACTTAAGTGTAATATGATATTTTTATACATACATATATAATACTTAAGCATATTTTTTTCATCTAAAAAAAAAATGGTTTTAATCGCGTTCTCAAATCAATATTTATAGTACTAAGAACATAAAAAAATAATAAAAAAATATTTATACAAAGTTTCGAATTGAAATGTTGTTTTTTATAAGTTTTTCTTTCATAATTTACTTACTTATAGTTATTAATATTTATTTAATTATTATCGTCAGCTTTTATAAAAAGCATAATATGCACACATATACACATTATACTTAGTACTTATTTACATTAATTCATTCATTCGTTAAGTACTTAAGTATAAGTTTTTTTCATATCTTATCAATGTTTAATAATTTTTATGAATTTTATTTAATCTTATCATTATAATTAAATATTTATTTAGTCATTTTTTTTATTAATTTTTATAGTTTAGTTAGATAAGTATATATATATATACATCATACTTACTTATATCAGTTTAATTTAACTTTTTGTTTTTGTTTAATTGAATCCTAACCAAAAGCCTTAGATAAAAACATTTTTTCATATCTAATATCAAATAACGATTAACTGTTGCGAATTTATACGTTTAACTTAGAGATATTTTTGTTTTTGTTTGCTAGGTCATGCATGTTATTATTATTTTGTTACTTAAATTTTTATTTTTAATATTAATCATTATACTTACTTAAATAATATGTGTGTACATATACCTACTTAGGTTATTTGTTTTATATTATGAGAGAATGGAAAAAAAATTAGAATAACTAATCAAAAACCTTCTATAAATATTGATAAGAATTTTTGTTTTTATTGTTGATAAGATACAAAAATAAAATAAAATTTTTTTAATAAATAGTTATGGGAACAAAATACTTAATAAGTATAGTTATGATTGGTTGAAAACTTATTTTTGATTTAAGTACATATGTTAACTTTAATATAGATACATCGAAATATAAATAAAGTAGTTAGTTATAGATTATGTAAGATAAATTTAACAAAACGTTATTTTATTTTATTTTTAATTAAAAATTAAGTTATTGACCTGTATTACCGTTGAGTCTATAAAATTTAATATAAAAGCAGTACTTACATAGTTAACAAAAATTATTTTAGGAAAATAAGTACTTTAATTATGTAGTATAAGTAATTGTCCACATAAGTACTTACATATATAGTTATGTATATAAAATAAATAACAAAATACTTAAGTACTTTATTTTATTTTTTTTTTATAATTAATAAATATTTTTTATTATACTTAAATTTTATGCAATAAAAGTCCTTTTTTTTATTGTCTTTTATGAAAAATGCCCCATTAGTTAGTATAAATGGAATTTTTATCAAATGATTTTTATGTTAAAAGAATTTTAACCAAATGAAAATGAATGAATAAATTCTTATTATTAGTGACTTTGAATGAAATTTCAATTTATATTTCTTAATCGATTCTACGAATAAAAATATAGGCTTTTAATTTGTTTGCGTGTCAAAAAACAGGAGAGATCAATGAAAGCAACACATTATGGGCTAACTATAAGTATTTACACGAAAATTTTACTACTTAATATAATTACAATATTGCTGAAAATTTCTAATACTTACCTATATTCTTAATTATTTTGACCAAGAAACTTAATTTGATGTAGCTTAAGATAAATGGAAAATAAGAGTTAAGCAACTAAGTATAGAAAATAAAAATGTTTGCTGTATAAGTAACTAGTTAAAAATAATAATCGCTTGAAATAACTTTTAAAAGCATGAACTTACTTACTTACTTAATTACTAAAATTCTTTGAATAAATAAAGAGTGTAACTCATTTTTGAAAGTTGCAAGATAATATTCTGACCAGTTTCTGTCTAAGTACTTATAACAAGTTACTTACGGTATTAAATACTTAATAATATAAGTAAATACAAAATTTGTCAAATTCAAATAGTTATATTATATATGCTGATTAATTTGAGGTTATACTTTATATAATTGGTTATTCATCAAATTCTCATTTAGAAAAATCTTTAAAAATATTACCGTGTCTTGAAATTTTATTCATTCAATTAAAAAAATTCATATCACATTAAATAGTTACTTAGTTCTAATTTGTACTGAAATATTATTGCGTACTACTTAAATACATTAATTACTTTTACTAATATATACAATACATACTTACATATATTCATTTTGAATTTTGTGCAAATAATTTAAAGTCTTCTAGTTCGGACAAGACAGATTCACTAGTCGCTTAACTTTTTAAAATAAAATAAAGTAAGTACTTAAGTAGTCTAAGTGTTTATTAAAAACTTTTGACTAATTTTCATTTTAAAACGACTAAATATTAAAAAAATACTTACATCTGTAGTGATAAATCAGTCACTAATACTGATGAATAGATGGTTCTCGAAATAAAATAATGAACTTTCATTTTATTTTAAAAAATAATACTTATTGAATTATTATTTTAATGATAAGTTCTGAATTAAGTAATATTTTTATTTTTAATGAATTTTATTATATTAAAATTGTTTATATTTTTTGTATTTATTCCGAAATTAAATACATAAACGTATGTAACTAAGTATTTTTGTTTTGTTTTGGTTTTATTCTTTTTGTTTCTCGAATTTCACGTTTGAGATCTCGATGAAATTTTAAAATCCTTTTGTATTTTCGAGAACAAAAAAAAAAAAACAAAAAAGCTCTAACTAGTTAGTTATGATTGATTTATACATTTTTTATAATTAATTAGTTAATCAAATGATTTATCATATTTTTTACAAATATATATATACATACTTATATAATTACATAAGTATATATATACTTATATGTAGACTTATAGAATTAACTATCAATTTAAATAAATAAGTAAATAGTTAACATAATATGTAAGATTTTAAATTTTAATTTTATTTAAAACTAGGAGGACTTTTCTACTTTGATTGTATTACTGTTAAATATTTTCGTGAAAAATAAATTTAAGGTAAATCATCAGCCTCAAAGTTTAAGCTCAATAAGTTAAACCATTTATACAGCAAGGAATAAAAATGCCGGAACAAGTTACAAGAACTTTAGGAAAATTGATTGAATGTACATTAACATCCTTAAAATATTTTCGAAAAGATGAAAAACTTTTAATAGACTCTTTTGTCATAACGTGTCTAACGAAATTTATTAAATATTTGTAGCCAAACGACTGGCCGGAATCTGTTAATTTATCGTCTTCAAGTTCATTCAGTAAACTTCCTTAGCTAATGCTGGTAATGATTCTGTATATAATCTAATCTTAATCGATCTAATTGTTTATGCAAGACCGAGCTCTCGTACTAGAATGCAGACCGAGCTCTCGCTGAACGCAGTAATAACTAAAAAAAAGTATTAAACGACCTCTTTCTGGTTTACAGGATTACTTATTGCTGCAAAATTTTGTTGGAATAACTGTAATTATTTTAAATAGTTACACCGTATAGGAATGCTTAGTGAACATATATAAAGAAACATAATATAAGTAACTAAGTACTTTCTGGCTATCTATTATACTTTTGTAATAGATTTAAATAATTCTTGCATTTTCTTTTATCAGAAAATTGAAATTTATCCAGCATTTATTTAAAAGAATATTATATAAAACAAAAAATTAAACTTTTAACAATTAAAATTTATTCCAAGGATAATTAATATCAAATGTATACATATTTTACCTACATATATAACTAAGTACTTAACTAAGTTACAGTACTTCTGACATTAGTCACAATTGTCATCCGCCTTACATTATACCGAAGAAATTACTTTCAGATCAATTTATGTAAAATTGATTTTTACATATGTGTGTACTGTGTATGTACATATGTATATATTTATCCAAGAAATAAATATGTACTTACTTATTTAAAAAAAAATATTTATTTTTAGTATGATAATTACTTAAATATGATAAGCATTTAAGTATTTTTAATCAGAAATTACTCAATATTTTTGGTTTTTTTTTTTTTAGGAAAAACCAAAAATTTATTATTTTTAAATCGTTCTTGAATAAATTACTAAATTGATAAAATATATATACTTATAACTACTTATATATAGTTGCATATTGTTTTGTGGTTTATTCAATACATAAGTAAATAAGTTTTTAGGTGTTTTTAATGTCATATATTTATTATTTGTTTTATTAATATTTATATTTTGAAAATTTATTATTTACTTAATTGTGTTAATTATGAAGGGCATATCAATGTCAAAATTAAAATAAAATAATGAACTCATTAAATTATTTAAAGATATTTCTTTGAATGTTTATTAAGTAGGTATGTTCTCCAGTTATATTTTATTTAAATATATTGAAATTTGAGCAGATGAGGGCTTGATTTAGTCGTAACTCAAAATATAAGACCCTACTTATAAATTCTCTTTTAAACTATGGATAAATTAAGTACTTATACTTAAATTCTAATTTAAAATATTTTTAAAATTGACAAAAAAATAAAAACTGAAAATTAATAAATATTTAAGTACTTACTTATTAAAGACTTATTTTAAGTTAGAATGGGTCGAATACATAAAAACAGCTTGCACTATAATTTCATTTTTTCAAGCAAACAATACGAGTTTAAGCGTATAGTTTTTGTTTGGAAAGGGGAGATCAAGTTCAGTTTTATGCATTCGACCCAATATTCAAAATAGAAACAAAATATAATGGTTCCATGCTAATAAAAGATTAATTAATCATCTTTAGTTTTTTGAAACAGCTTATAGTTAAATATTTTTCTTAAAATTTATAAAATATATTTAACAATAAATTTATAAGTATTCGATCATTTGACTTTTTTAATTTTAATAAGTTCTTACTTATGAACATTCCATTCATTTTCTTAGAATGTATATTTATAATAAATTTTTTTCATTGATTAATTAAGAAAAATTTCTGAAATAATTTCAGAAATGCGTTGAATTTTAATGAAAAATGTGGTATAATAAATTTTATGATGTATTTGTTTTTTTTTTTAAAAGTTGTTTATTTGAAATTATGCTTAATTGTAGATTATTTAATAAATTACCTATGAAATTTTAAAAAAATGTTTTTTTTATATATTTAGTATGTAATTAATTTACTTATTGTTAATTATTTTTTAATTACTGATAAGTATATTTTTAATTACTTAAGTATTTAAGTGCTTACTTAAATATAAGCAAATAATTATTTTATATACTTAGTTATTTAAGTATATTTTTGTACTGAAATTAATTCTCCCATGTATTGTTATAGTAACTACTTATAATATACATATTTTTTTGTATTCAAATGGAGCGGTTTTCAGACCGAATTACAGCATTATCATGATTATATAATAATATTTAACATATACTTAGTATAAATTTGATCGAATTACTTTAATAATAGTTACTTATACAGTAGGAGTAGTTATGGAATGTAGTAATGGAATTCACTAAAATCTAAGACACAGCTTTTAAGAATAAAAATTAGTTAAAATATGCTATTACATAATATTAATTTTTCTAATCTTATTATATAATATTATATATACGTATATATGTATATATATATATATGTACATGTATACATCCATCCATAAGTACTTATCATAATTTGTTTTCGAAAATTCGGTCTGATCGATAAAAGATAAAAAACGGGGAAAAATCGAGAATATTAATTTCAGTTAAGTAAGTAAGGATGTACTTACTTAATTCTTAGTTTTACGTGTAAAAGTTAAATATCACCAAAGTAGTATTAAGTACTTATATAAGTATGTATATTGTTAAGTAGTTGTTACATACGTATATAAGTATACTTAACTACTTATGTTTTGCTTTAGCAATTTATCAGAGTATATCTACCTTAATTCTGATCAAATGATTTCTTAGTGTTTAATTAGAATATTTCACACTTACCTAATAAATATCAAAATAATTCGTAAAGTTTAATTTTCGTGCTTTATACCGGACGATACAATATTGAACATTTTTTTTTTTTCAAAACTTAAAACTATCCATCAGAAATTAAAAAAAAAAAAAAATTTCTGAGCAAAATTTATAATTTTCTACCTAGCATTTAATTCTTAACTGTCCAAATCTACTTTTCGTGTTCTTGAACCCCTTCACAACAAAAAAAAAAAACAAAAGAGATAAAGCTACAATATTTTTTTATGGTATTTCTACAATATTTCAAAAACCATTCAAATAATTCATAAATATATGTACTTATATATGATAAGTATATATATATACACATAATATATCTTAAAATATAATTTATTTTTTCCTTATCTTAAGATTTTTTTTTTTGTTTAGTTAATTTTTATTATTAAATATTATTATTTTTTGTTTTTTTTTTTTTTGTTTTTATTGACATCATCTTTCGCGTCGCACATATCTTCTCACATAAATAAAAACCATACATTAAAAAAAAAGCCAAACCAACAAGTTTTTTTTTTTTAACATTCATTTACGTTTAAAACATAGTTTTTACTCTTCTTTTCATCTCTTCTAACCTCTTCTTCTTATTCTTCTTTTAATCTCTTCTAACCTCTTCTTCTTATTCTTCTTCTTCATAAACACTTCACTTCACTTCTTTCTTGATTTCTTAAAAAATTTCTTTAAGCATTAAAAAAAAATTTGTTTTTTTTTTTTTCGTGGTTTTGCAATAATTACTTCTCGTATCTTATCTCTATTGTATCATTCTTTTAAATTTAGAATTTTTGTTTTTTTTTTTTTTTTTTTTATGATTTCCCTCGTATTTCATATTTTGAAATTCAACACACAAATTTTGCCAATCGTGTTAAAATTTCAGAGAATTTCGTTTTTTTTTTTTTTTTTTTGAATTGGTTAATGGATAAAATTTATACCTAAGGTTTTAATTTTATAGCATTTCGTTTACAGACAATAATAATAATTATAAGATACAAAAACGAGAAAAATAAAAAAAATAAAAAAAACAAGATATAAAACTTGTATTAAAAATATAAGAACAAGAAAAATGGTTTAAATTGGAAAGAGTAAAGGATGAGAAGAAAGAAGGGAAAATTTTTTTATTGTAGTTATATGATGACAAATAAGGAAATTTAAAATTTTGCAAAAAAAAAATAACATGTATGTAGGCTCAGATGATGAACAGAACATAACTTTTTGTTAAGAAAATTAGTAAAAGTTGTTCTTTTGGTGTTTTTTTTTTTTTTTTTGATAATCAAATTGTTAATCAAGTTAAGAGGAAGAAAAATCTTAAAATCTTATTTAAAATACTGGTTGGTACAGGTTTTATTTAATTTTCATCTTCTTTAAAAAATAATAATGCGGTTTGATGCAAAAATATTTAAAAGTTAAAATCATTATCAGATTTTGTAAAATAAAATCAGGACATTTATCTTAAGTTTTATTTTTTTATTTTGTAAAAAAGAAAAGAAAGGGATATCATACGTACATATATGTAAATAAATTTGTAGGTACTTTCTTTTTATGTAATCATTTTTTTTTTTAAATTAAAGTTTATTTTAAGATGTATCTTAAGATAACACATAATTATACTGATATATATATATAATTAAGAAAATATGTTTTAAAAAATTCTGTTATAAGTATCTTATATATGTTAACATAGACATAATAACCGGTTAGTTATCATAAGTTATTGGGATGGTCATTCAAAGAAATTAAGATGTTTACAAAAAAAAAGAAATTTCAATGCAATTTAAAAAAAAAAATCTTGTAAACTTTAATTATAAATATCAAAAAAAAAAAAAAAAAGTTTCGTGAAAAATTTGCATATTTATTGGACAAGATGCGAATATTTAATGGGTATTGAACTTAATCAAAAAAAAAAAAAAATTTAAAGGGACTGGATATATAGTTAGTTAAATGATAGTTAATTGAGTTTTAAAGAATGAATGGAATGGAATGAAAGTGCGGTTTTCTTTTTAAAGATTACATTTAGGAAAAATCTGTTTTTTTTTTTTTAATTTTTAATTTTTCAGCACTTGTAAAACTTGTTTCAGTTAAAAAAAGTTAACTAGTTAGTTAGTTACATATTCATTTTATTTTAGTTCAAATTTTAATTTCCTTAAAGCAATTATAATTCCTTTTTGGAGACAAAGAAAAAAACTTGCGTATTAAAAGGTTAATAACCTAAGAAATTTTTAAAGAAAGAAATAAAATAATGTTTTTTTAATTAAAAATGTTAGTTTATATTACATAGAGTAATAAAAAAAAAAATTTCTTTTTCTTTCTATCGCACTTCGCACTAGCTACTAAATTAATTCCGAAAAACTCTGAAAATTGTTTAGTGCATTCGAAAGTAGTGCATTAAATTGACTGATCCCACTTGATTATCTGTCAATCTTTTAGTGAACTCTCGACTAAGTATACTAAATGTTCGCCCTAAAAGAGTAATACATGTAAGAAAACAATGTGTAGAGTGTCAAGTGCTAGTGCGATAGATTCGGAAACGGCCTTAATCTCATTTAAATTTTAAATTTTTCTTAATCGGTTATACCTAAGTATATATGCATATAGTTATAACTTTCAACGACCCCAGTCAAAAGTAATTAATAAGGCTTTTTAATCTCTCTCTAGAGATGCTTTTTAATATACTTCGTAAACTTATCCGAAAAAAAATATAGAAACTTAAGAATGCTTATAACAACTTTAATTATTTATATGTAACAAGAAGGTATAGTTATTACTTAGTTACTAATGTACAATAAAACTAAAGTTGGACTAACGTTCTTAAATTTAGGATATCAAAAAAATTAGCAACAAATTAAAATATTCCTAGAAATATTAGAATTTTACATGTACCGTTACCTTTAATCATTTAATCATAAAAAATTTTTGCTTGGGCTAAAACATTTTCTATGTAAGTATATTTACTTACTTACCAAAAATAATTAAGTATATAAACTATACCAAAAATATATATATACCTACCTAAGTATAAGTACTTAATATTAGAACAAGAAAGAGTTATATTTGGACAGTCGGAGTTTGTTAAGATATTTTTACATATTACATTGGTTCTCAAGAAATTGACTCTCAATTACCAAACGTTCGATACTTAGTACGTATATAGTTTTACTTATAAGTTATAACTAAGGTACTTATAAGTATGTTAATTAAAATTGTTTTTTTTTATACTTAAGAGTTAAGAGTACATAAGTAAGTAAGTACTTATTTGAATTTTTTTTTTTGGGTAACTTAGTATAACTGTTGTTTGTATAAGTAACTGCTTATTTTATTAACTCCTTATTTTTCTACTTATTGATTGCTATTTCTATTTTTCTACCTATTGATTTTTAATAAATAAGTATTATTATTGTATACTCAGATACTTTCTTTGTTTAGCCAAATGACTAACTGATATTGGTTTAGATCGAAAGATACTTATATGCTTAGTCGTCTAAAAAAACGTCTTAACTTTAAATACGATCCGTATGAAATGAGTACTTACTTAGTCAACAATCTAACTACTGTATTATCCAACCATATAAAATTCAAAATGAAACTGAAACTAAGTAAGTACATATTAATTTTTTTTTTTAATTTGAATTAATTTAATACGTAGTTATTTTCAATGTTTATGTACATAAATGTGCAATTTCAGTACATATAAGTACTTAAGTGTAATATGATATTTTTATACATACATATATAATACTTAAGCATATTTTTTTCATCTAAAAAAAAAATGGTTTTAATCGCGTTCTCAAATCAATATTTATAGTACTAAGAACATAAAAAAATAATAAAAAAATATTTATACAAAGTTTCGAATTGAAATGTTGTTTTTTATAAGTTTTTCTTTCATAATTTACTTACTTATAGTTATTAATATTTATTTAATTATTATCGTCAGCTTTTATAAAAAGCATAATATGCACACATATACACATTATACTTAGTACTTATTTACATTAATTCATTCATTCGTTAAGTACTTAAGTATAAGTTTTTTTCATATCTTATCAATGTTTAATAATTTTTATGAATTTTATTTAATCTTATCATTATAATTAAATATTTATTTAGTCATTTTTTTTATTAATTTTTATAGTTTAGTTAGATAAGTATATATATATATACATCATACTTACTTATATCAGTTTAATTTAACTTTTTGTTTTTGTTTAATTGAATCCTAACCAAAAGCCTTAGATAAAAACATTTTTTCATATCTAATATCAAATAACGATTAACTGTTGCGAATTTATACGTTTAACTTAGAGATATTTTTGTTTTTGTTTGCTAGGTCATGCATGTTATTATTATTTTGTTACTTAAATTTTTATTTTTAATATTAATCATTATACTTACTTAAATAATATGTGTGTACATATACCTACTTAGGTTATTTGTTTTATATTATGAGAGAATGGAAAAAAAATTAGAATAACTAATCAAAAACCTTCTATAAATATTGATAAGAATTTTTGTTTTTATTGTTGATAAGATACAAAAATAAAATAAAATTTTTTTAATAAATAGTTATGGGAACAAAATACTTAATAAGTATAGTTATGATTGGTTGAAAACTTATTTTTGATTTAAGTACATATGTTAACTTTAATATAGATACATCGAAATATAAATAAAGTAGTTAGTTATAGATTATGTAAGATAAATTTAACAAAACGTTATTTTATTTTATTTTTAATTAAAAATTAAGTTATTGACCTGTATTACCGTTGAGTCTATAAAATTTAATATAAAAGCAGTACTTACATAGTTAACAAAAATTATTTTAGGAAAATAAGTACTTTAATTATGTAGTATAAGTAATTGTCCACATAAGTACTTACATATATAGTTATGTATATAAAATAAATAACAAAATACTTAAGTACTTTATTTTATTTTTTTTTTATAATTAATAAATATTTTTTATTATACTTAAATTTTATGCAATAAAAGTCCTTTTTTTTATTGTCTTTTATGAAAAATGCCCCATTAGTTAGTATAAATGGAATTTTTATCAAATGATTTTTATGTTAAAAGAATTTTAACCAAATGAAAATGAATGAATAAATTCTTATTATTAGTGACTTTGAATGAAATTTCAATTTATATTTCTTAATCGATTCTACGAATAAAAATATAGGCTTTTAATTTGTTTGCGTGTCAAAAAACAGGAGAGATCAATGAAAGCAACACATTATGGGCTAACTATAAGTATTTACACGAAAATTTTACTACTTAATATAATTACAATATTGCTGAAAATTTCTAATACTTACCTATATTCTTAATTATTTTGACCAAGAAACTTAATTTGATGTAGCTTAAGATAAATGGAAAATAAGAGTTAAGCAACTAAGTATAGAAAATAAAAATGTTTGCTGTATAAGTAACTAGTTAAAAATAATAATCGCTTGAAATAACTTTTAAAAGCATGAACTTACTTACTTACTTAATTACTAAAATTCTTTGAATAAATAAAGAGTGTAACTCATTTTTGAAAGTTGCAAGATAATATTCTGACCAGTTTCTGTCTAAGTACTTATAACAAGTTACTTACGGTATTAAATACTTAATAATATAAGTAAATACAAAATTTGTCAAATTCAAATAGTTATATTATATATGCTGATTAATTTGAGGTTATACTTTATATAATTAGTTATTCATCAAATTCTCATTTAGAAAAATCTTTAAAAATATTACCGTGTCTTGAAATTTTATTCATTCAATTAAAAAAATTCATATCACATTAAATAGTTACTTAGTTCTAATTTGTACTGAAATATTATTGCGTAGTACTTAAATACATTAATTACTTTTACTAATATATACAATACATATATATATATTCATTTTGAATTTTGTGCAAATAATTTAAAGTCTTCTAGTTCTGACAAGACAGATTCACTAGTCGCTTAACTTTTTAAAATAAAATAAAGTAAGTACTTAAGTAGTCTAAGTGTTTATTAAAAACTTTTGACTAATTTTCATTTTAAAACGACTAAATATTAAAAAAATACTTACATCTGTAGTGATAAATCAGTCACTAATACTGATGAATAGATGGTTCTCGAAATAAAATAATGAACTTTCATTTTATTTTAAAAAATAATACTTATTGAATTATTATTTTAATGATAAGTTCTGAATTAAGTAATATTTTTATTTTTAATGAATTTTATTATATTAAAATTGTTTATATTTTTTGTATTTATTCCGAAATTAAATACATAAACGTATGTAACTAAGCATTTTTGTTTTGTTTTGGTTTTATTCTTTTTGTTTCTCGAATTTCACGTTTGAGATCTTGATGAAATTTTAAAATCCTTTTGTATTTTCGAGAACAAAAAAAAAAAGCAAAAAAGCTCTAACTACTTAGTTATGATTGATTTATACATTTTTTATAATTAATTAGTTAATCAAGTGATTTATCATATTTTTTACAAATATATATACATACTTATATAATTACATAAGTATATATATATATTTATATGTAGACTTATTGAATTAACTATCAATTTAAATAAATAAGTAAGTAGTTAACATAATATGTAAGATTTTAAATTTTAATTTTATTTAAAACTAGGAGGACTTTTCTACTTTGATTGTATTACTGTTAAATATTTTCGTGAAAAATAAATTTAAGGTAAATCATCAGCCTCAAAGTTTAAGCTCAATAAGTTAAACAATTTATACAGCAAGGAATAAAAATGCCGGAACAAGTTACAAGAACTTTAGGAAAATTGATTGAATGTACATTAACATCATTAAAATATTCTCGAAAAGATGAAAAACTTTTAATAGACTCTTTTGTCATAACGTGTCTAACGAAATTTATTAAATATTTGTAGCCAAACGACTGGCCGGAATCTGTTAATTTATCGTCTTCAAGTTCATTCAGTAAACTTCCTTAGCTAGTGCTGGTAATGATTCTGTATATAATCTAATCTTAATCGATCTAATTGTTTATGCAAGACCGAGCTCTCGTACTAGAATGCAGACCGAGCTCTCGCTCAACGCAGTAATAACTAAAAAAAAGTATTAAACGACCTCTTTCTGGTTTACAGGATTACTTATTGCTGCAAAATTTTGTTGGAATAACTGTAATTATTTTAAATAGTTACACCGTATAGGAATGCTTAGTGAACATATATAAAGAAACATAATATAAGTAACTAAGTACTTTCTGGCTATCTATTATACTTTTGTAATAGATTTAAATAATTCTTGCATTTTCTTTTATCAGAAAATTGAAATTTATCCAGCATTTATTTAAAAGAATATTATATAAAACAAAAAATTAAACTTTTAACAATTAAAATTTATTCCAAGGATAATTAATATCAAATGTATACATATTTTACCTACATATATAACTAAGTACTTAACTAAGTTACAGTACTTCTGACATTAGTCACAATTGTCATCCGCCTTACATTATACCGAAGAAATTACTTTCAGATCAATTTATGTAAAATTGATTTTTACATATGTGTGTATGTACAAATGTATATATTTATCCAAGAAATAAATATGTACTTACTTATTTAAAAAAAATTATTTATTTTTAGTATGATAATTATTTAAATATGATAAGCATTTATTTTTAATCAGAAATTACTCAATATTTTTCGTTTTTTTTTTTTTAGGAAAAACCAAAAATTTATTATTTTTAAATCGTTCTTGAATAAATTACTAAATTGATAAAATATATACTTATAACTACTTATATATAGTTGCATATTGTTTTGTGGTTTATTCAATACATAAGTAAATAAGTTTTTAGGTGTTTTTAATGTCATATATTTATTATTTGTTTTATTAATATTTATATTTTGAAAATTTATTATTTACTTAATTGTGTTAATTATGAAGGGCATATCAATGTCAAAATTAAGATAAAATAATGAACTCATTAAATTATTTAAAGATATTTCTTTGAATGTTTATTAAGTAGGTATGTTCTCCAGTTATATTTTATTTAAATATATTGAAATTTGAGCAGATGAGGGCTTGATTTAGTCGTAACTCAAAATATAAGACCCTACTTATAAATTCTCTTTTAAACTATGGATAAATTAAGTACTTATACTTAAATTCTAATTTAAAATATTTTTAAAATTGACAAAAAAATAAAAACTGAAAATTAATAAATATTTAAGTACTTACTTATTAAAGACTTATTTTAAGTTAGAATGGGTCGAATACATAAAAACAGCTTGCACTATAATTTCATTTTTTCAAGCAAACAATACGAGTTTAAGCGTATAGTTTTTGTTTGGAAAGGGGAGATCAAGTTCAGTTTTATGCATTCGACTCAATATTCAAAATAGAAACAAAATATAATGGTTCCATGCTAATAAAAAATTAATTAATCATCTTTAGTTTTTTGAAACAGCTTATAGTTAAATATTTTTCTTAAAATTTATAAAATATATTTAACAATAAATTTATAAGTATTCGATCATTTGACTTTTTTAATTTTAATAAGTTCTTACTTATGAACATTCCATTCATTTTCTTAGAATGTATCTTTATAATATATTTTTTTCATTGATTAATTAAGAAAAATTTCTGAAATAATTTCAGAAATGCGTTAAATTTTAATGAAAAATGTGATATAATAAATTTTATGATGTGTTTTTTTTTTTTAAAAAAGTTGTTTATTTGAAAGTTTGCTTAATTGTAGATTATTTAATAAATTACCTATGAAATTTTAAAAAATGTTTTTTTTTTATAGTTATATGAAGTATGTAATTTACTTATTGTTAATTATTTTTTAATTACTGGTAAGTATATTTTTAATTACTTAAGTGCTTACTTTTAAATATAAGCATACTATGTTTATATAAATAATGAAATTAATTCTCCCATGTATTGTTATAGTATACATATTATAATATACATATTTCTTTGTATTCAAATGGAGCGGTTTTCAGACCGAATTACAGCATTATCATGATTATATAATAATATTTAACATATACTTAGTATAAATTTGATCGAATTACTTTTTAACAGTTACTTATGCAGTAGGAGTAGTTATGGAATGTAGTAATGGAATTCACTAAAATCTAAGATACAGTTTTTAAGAATAAAAATTAGTTAAAATATGCTATTACATAAGATTAATTTTTCTAATCTTATTATATATTATATATACATATATATGTATATATATATATATGTACATGTATACATCCATCCATAAGTACTTATCATAATTTGTTTTCAAAAATTCGGTCTGATCGATAAAAGATAAAAAACGGGGAAAAATCGAGAATATTAATTTCAGTTAAGTAGGATGTACTTATTTAATTCTTAGTTTTACGTGTAAAAGTTAAATATCACCAAAGTAGTATTAAGTACTTATATAAGTATGTATATAGTTAAGTAGTTGTTACATACGTATATAAGTATACTTAACTACTTATGTTTTGCTTTAGCAATTTATCAGAGTATATCTACCTTAATTCTGATCAAATGATTTCTTAGTGTTTAATTAGAATATTTCACACTTACCTAATAAATATCAAAATAATTCGTAAAGTTTAATTTCCGTGCTTTATACCGGACGATACAATATTGAACATTTTTTTTTTTCAAAACTTAAAACTATCCATCAGAAATTAAAAAAAAAAAAAAAATTTCTGAGCAAAATTTATAATTTTCTACCTAGCATTTAATTCTTAACTGTCCAAATCTACTTTTCGTGTTCTTGAACCCCTTCACAACAAAAAAAAAAAACAAAAGAGATAAAGCTACAATATTTTTTTATGGTATTTCTACAATATTTCAAAAACCATTCAAATAATTCATAAATATATGTACTTATATATGATAAGTATATATATATACACATAATATATCTTAAAATATAATTTATTTTTTCCTTATCTTAAGATTTTTTTTTTTGTTTAGTTAATTTTTATTATTAAATATTATTATTTTTTGTTTTTTTTTTTTTTGTTTTTATTGACATCATCTTTCGCGTCGCACATATCTTCTCACATAAATAAAAACCATACATTAAAAAAAAAGCCAAACCAACAAGTTTTTTTTTTTTAACATTCATTTACGTTTAAAACATAGTTTTTACTCTTCTTTTCATCTCTTCTAACCTCTTCTTCTTATTCTTCTTTTAATCTCTTCTAACCTCTTCTTCTTATTCTTCTTCTTCATAAACACTTCACTTCACTTCTTTCTTGATTTCTTAAAAAATTTCTTTAAGCATTAAAAAAAAATTTGTTTTTTTTTTTCGTGGTTTTGCAATAATTACTTCTCGTATCTTATCTCCATTGTATCATTCTTTTAAATTTAGAATTTTTGTTTTTTTTTTTTTTTTTTTTATGATTTCCCTCGTATTTCATATTTTGAAATTCAACACACAAATTTTGCCAATCGTGTTAAAATTTCAGAGAATTTCGTTTTTTTTTTTTTTTTTTTGAATTGGTTAATGGATAAAATTTATACCTAAGGTTTTAATTTTATAGCATTTCGTTTACAGACAATAATAATAATTATAAGATACAAAAACGAGAAAAATAAAAAAAATAAAAAAAACAAGATATAAAACTTGTATTAAAAATATAAGAACAAGAAAAATGGTTTAAATTGGAAAGAGTAAAGGATGAGAAGAAAGAAGGGAAAATTTTTTTATTGTAGTTATATGATGACAAATAAGGAAATTTAAAATTTTGCAAAAAAAAAATAACATGTATGTAGGCTCAGATGATGAACAGAACATAACTTTTTGTTAAGAAAATTAGTAAAAGTTGTTCTTTTGGTGTTTTTTTTTTTTTTTTTGATAATCAAATTGTTAATCAAGTTAAGAGGAAGAAAAATCTTAAAATCTTATTTAAAATACTGGTTGGTACAGGTTTTATTTAATTTTCATCTTCTTTAAAAAATAATAATGCGGTTTGATGCAAAAATATTTAAAAGTTAAAATCATTATCAGATTTTGTAAAATAAAATCAGGACATTTATCTTAAGTTTTATTTTTTTATTTTGTAAAAAAGAAAAGAAAGGGATATCATACGTACATATATGTAAATAAATTTGTAGGTACTTTCTTTTTATGTAATCATTTTTTTTTTTAAATTAAAGTTTATTTTAAGATGTATCTTAAGATAACACATAATTATACTGATATATATATATAATTAAGAAAATATGTTTTAAAAAATTCTGTTATAAGTATCTTATATATGTTAACATAGACATAATAACCGGTTAGTTATCATAAGTTATTGGGATGGTCATTCAAAGAAATTAAGATGTTTACAAAAAAAAAGAAATTTCAATGCAATTTAAAAAAAAAAATCTTGTAAACTTTAATTATAAATATCAAAAAAAAAAAAAAAAAGTTTCGTGAAAAATTTGCATATTTATTGGACAAGATGCGAATATTTAATGGGTATTGAACTTAATCAAAAAAAAAAAAAAATTTAAAGGGACTGGATATATAGTTAGTTAAATGATAGTTAATTGAGTTTTAAAGAATGAATGGAATGGAATGAAAGTGCGGTTTTCTTTTTAAAGATTACATTTAGGAAAAATCTGTTTTTTTTTTTTTAATTTTTAATTTTTCAGCACTTGTAAAACTTGTTTCAGTTAAAAAAAGTTAACTAGTTAGTTAGTTACATATTCATTTTATTTTAGTTCAAATTTTAATTTCCTTAAAGCAATTATAATTCCTTTTTGGAGACAAAGAAAAAAACTTGCGTATTAAAAGGTTAATAACCTAAGAAATTTTTAAAGAAAGAAATAAAATAATGTTTTTTTAATTAAAAATGTTAGTTTATATTACATAGAGTAATAAAAAAAAAAATTTCTTTTTCTTTCTATCGCACTTCGCACTAGCTACTAAATTAATTCCGAAAAACTCTGAAAATTGTTTAGTGCATTCGAAAGTAGTGCATTAAATTGACTGATCCCACTTGATTATCTGTCAATCTTTTAGTGAACTCTCGACTAAGTATACTAAATGTTCGCCCTAAAAGAGTAATACATGTAAGAAAACAATGTGTAGAGTGTCAAGTGCTAGTGCGATAGATTCGGAAACGGCCTTAATCTCATTTAAATTTTAAATTTTTCTTCTTTTGATAACTATACATACATCAATTACTAGAAGTTACATAGTAATAATATTATGATCACTAACTACTATGGATGATAGTTATCAATGATCATATGTATTATATGCACACTAAACTGCATTATATCGCCGATGTTTGATATCCTTGTTTAGCATTTTAATTATGTTACGTAACTATGACATTTTTTTTCCATTCAACACACTATTCTATTCTTAATTTATTCTATAGGACTTTTAATTGCAAAAGTTCATATTTTTCACACTGTGCATTAAACATATAAAATACTAATGCACTTCTTCACTATTTTATGGTTTCTTAGGTAATTATTGACTTGAATTTTTTTTTATATTTTAATCTAAACTGTTTTTTTTCCTAATTATTTCCTAAATATTTTCTAAATAAATATAGTGGAAATCTTCTAATGAAACTAAAAAAATCTATACCCTATAGTGAGATTTTTACTTACTGGATTTGGTATTTACCTTACCTTATTCTGTAACGTGATTGCTAAATACCCAAATTGCTTTTGCAGTACAGTAGAAACAGGGATACGAAAGTGATGCGAGAATTTTTTTTTTCTTAAAATTAGGAATGGGATTATTTGAGTATTGCAATAGGAAAATGTTAACTCGGTTCATATAAATCGGATAACACAAATGTGCTCGACAATTTTTTAGGTTCTTCTTATATAACTATTTTATAGTTTCTATAAGTACTTTGAAAACATTTAATTTTTGTTTTTGAATAAGTATGTGTTTTTTTGAAGCGTTTTTTAGTGAAAGTTTATTGGGTATATATTGCATTGTGTTATTAGTGATGTTTTTGACATTATCATTTACATGAACATAATAATTTTGACACTTAAGTATACAATTTGTATTGTATTTAAATGAATGTGTGACAAAAACAAAATACATATATAATTATATGTAAGGTAAAAGTGGGTGTAGTGGCGATATAATTTTTTAATAATGCTTTTATAGTTTCTCAAACATAAAGTATTTATTTTTTTTAATAATAGATTTAACAATTTTAAATACATTTTTGTTTTATTTTTTTATTTATATTAGTTTTTAATTTAATTTTAAACATTACTATCCGATGCTGGTTTAGTGGATATAGCAAAAAAAAAATTTTGTTTGTTTAGTGGTTATACAAAATGAGGGTTTAGTGGAGACATGATAATATTCCTTAAGAAGTAATAATGCATAAGTACATAAAATAAGCGTTTAGTGCAGATGTAATAACTTTGCTTTAAAAAATATTTATTAGAAAAATGAAAAATAATATTTAAAATATTTTTATACCTAACATAAAAAATATTAATAGCTATATTTCAGTATAAAATAAAAAACAATTCTACTAACTTATTAGAAAATAAAAAAAAAATTAAATAGTTAACAAAACATAAACATTTATAAAATTAAGTTTAAAATATTATTTATTGAAAAAAATTAGAATCTAAATACTACGGTATTCTTTCTAAATTCTATGCATGCATTGTGGAGATAACTTACATACTTATATGAATTGTTCATAATTTTATTTTTTATTAAGAGCCTTCTTGTACCAAATATAATATATCCATTTAATAATTTTAACAAAATTAATTTATATTCTATACATTTTTTTAAATTTGGATCTAAATTGTTAAATTATTTATTTAATTATAATTAATAAAAATTAAAACTACAAATTTCATGTTTAGTAGGCCGATTATATTCACTAAACCCACTACAAATAATTTATGTGTTAAGTATAGTGGAGATACAAATTAAATATATTTAAAATAACAAAAATTAAATTTTTTTAATTAAATTAATTAAAATAGATTTTTTTAATAACAAACGATTCATTTATTATAAAATTATTTAATTTCAAACGTAAAAAATCAACAAAAACTTTGGTGAATTCTTTTAATAATTTTCATATGAAATATATTGCCAAATGGCAAAATTTTAAATCTCGAACAAATAAAGATTTTTTTTATATTAATAAAATTATGATAGAACTTAGATATTTTTTGTGTATCTACGTTAATATTCAATCTTACATTTAAAAAAAGATAAAAGTATAAAACTATTAATATTATCTATATTTTATTAAAAAAACAAAAGCACAGATTCTTCACTATACCAATACCTCTCCACTTTACCCACTTTTACCTTATATACATAGATGTATATACGTACATACTTATGTTAATTACACATTAGCGGTATGGAAAAATTTTATATTAAAAGATATAAAATTTCATTAAAATAATATTATCTAAGGTAAGTGTGGGTTTAGTGGAGATATAATTTTTAAATAAGACTTTGATAAACTATAAAATATGAAGTATTTATTTTTTTTCATTTTTTTATTTTTAAGTATTAGGATAGAGGTATTTTAAATACATTTTAGTTATATTTTATATTAATTTTCAAATATTTTAGTTTTAAATTAATTTTTCAACGTTATAGTTCAACGCTTGTTTAGTGGCGACATTTGTTTATTTATTGGACATATAAAATGCGGGTTTAGTGGAGAAAGGTATATTTAGTGCAAATATTTTAAAGATATAAAAGTTAGAATTTGTATCAGTCTTTATTTTGGGACATTTTTATTTTTCTTATAAGTACAATAATTTTTTATTATCTTTATATAAAAAAATTAATAACGGTTATTCTTCTGTTAAATTAATTTCTATGTAACTATGCTTGTAAATTTTATTTTAAAAAAGTAGCTTAAAAACATTTAAAAAAAAAACAATATTTTGATGTAGGTATTGTGGATATAATATTTTGTTACAGTGTTCCTACTTTAACTGTATAATTCACGACTTTTTTGTACTAATACAGTATTTCCATTTAATAATTTTAGTAAAATTAGTTAATTTTCTCTAAATTTCTTTTATTTTTTTTTAAATTGTTAAATTAGGTATTAAATTATTTAATAAAACTTAAAACTTTAAATTGCATGTTTACTGGAAAATTTCTCCACTAAACCGACTTCAAGCACTTTAAGTGCTTATATAGTGGAGATACAATAAAAACATATTCAAAACAAAAAAAAACTCAATTTTTTAGTTTTAATTAATTAAAATAGACTTTTTTAATTCGAAATTATAAATTTACTGTGCCATTATTATTTTTAAAATTGTATAAATTAACAAAAACTTCAGAGACTTACCTTAGCTTTTTTCTTTAGAAACTCTTACTTCTGTAAAAACTTGACGACTACACATAAATAAACACTATTTTAATATTAATAAAATTATGACAGAATTTTGATATTTTTGGTAATCATAGCCTACTATGTTTACTTTTATTTGAAATATTTCAAAAATTTAAAATGTTCGTTATTTCCTTATTTAAACCGAAAAAAAACAGATTTTCCACTATACCCACAATTCTCCACTATACCCACTTCTACCTGATATACTTTAGATACATTTATTTACTTACCTATACATAACTATAAGTAACTATATATTTAATATAAATTAAAAATTGTTTTTCATATTTTAATTTTTAAAACAATTGCAATTTAATTACACTATTTAAAGACTTAACATAATTTTATTTTATTTATACATGAAACATGATATTATAGTTATATATTATATACGAATATGTATTAAAAATGTTTAAAATAATGTTTATTAAAGAATTGTTTTTTTTTTTTGTGAGATTTTTGTTTTATTTTCACGTCTAATTAATTAATAAAAATATTTTTATTTATTTTTTGCACTATTCCACATAAGTAAGTATTTTTTTTTTTTTTTATTATTTTATTTCGTGATAACATTTTTTTCAACTTTTATTTTTTTTTTTTTGTTTTAATTATATTACTTATATATTACACATTATTATTTTTTATTATTGTTTTTATTAAACAAATAAAAAAAATAATAAAAAATAAAAAAAAATAAAAAAATAAACCACAATTGAATCAGCGTAATTTAATTAAAATTAATATTACAAACCGTTTTAATTTTTTACCCTAGATTAAACAATATAATATAAAAGTACTTTATATGTTTATATTTTTGGGGTTTTTGTTTTTTTAACAGTCATCAACAATATTTTGCTTTTGTTTTAAGAGAATTTAGGTCCCGCAAATTTCATTAACATTAAAAATATGTATGTATGAATATTCATTCATTCATTCATTCATTCATTCATTCATTCATATAAAAATAATAATAATTAAAAAATTTTAATTTTAATTATATTTTTATATTACTTAAAGACAATACAGAACAAAAATTTTAATGTTTATCTAAAGTACGTTTGATATTAAACTATAATAACAACATAACACATTAATCGGTAATTGTTTTATTTTTGGAGTATTTTTTTCTTTAGCACTATAACTTGACTCTACATACAGTAGGCTTCTAGTACTGAATTACCCAGACAACTCCTAATTTAAACTTTCAATCAGTCTTATATGAAATTTTATTAAAATCATCTGTGAATCGTTTTGTAAGAAGCTCCCAATGATTTATTTAGGAGAAACACTGATCTAGGATATCATAACGGGCCTAAACTGGTGTGCACCAGCAGCTTCTGCCTACCTATACTTACCTACCTGTGAAGTATAAGACTAATTGAAAATATTTTTACCGTAAAACTGTTTTATAATGAAATCTTTTATAACTGTTTTATAAACAAAAAATTTTTTAAAAAAGTAGGTTAATGAAATCACCGGCTATAGGTTTTAACTACTTAGTAAATAAGTCCAGTGGTAGAGTGGCCGCCTCTTAAACTTTAGAATTCCTTAGTTTGCAAGTTCGATTCTATTCTATTTTTTTTTTTTTTTATTTGTAATGTTTTATACGAAATAAATTCTTACATATCATAATATTTAATCTGTAAATGACATACATTTAAAACCTACTTGTTTTTAATAAGTAACCTAATTTATTTATTAAGAAAGCTGATACACAGCACAGGTATGATTATATATCAACATTTTGTATCATATAAATAAAAGTTCTGTGAAGTTATAAGACTAATAGTAATAGAAAAAAAATTTTTTTTAATAAAACTTTTATGTAAATAAAAATACTATTATCTAAAATTTAATGAAACCACGATTATAAAATATACCAAGTATTAGGTCTTACCAGTACAATATAACATTATTCTTATATAGGTTTTAAGTACATATTTGTAGAGAATTTAGGAACTGATACATAAGTATTCATGATTATGTGTATGTTAATAGTTGTATCATATAAAACAAGCTCTGACAAACTGCATATAAAAGTCATCTGTGAAATATAAACCAGAATAATAATTGTTGTTAATTTTTTATTATATTGTAACCTTCTCTAAAGTTTTTCAATTTTACTTCTTTTCCCCAATTCAAAAAATTACAAAAAAAAAAAAATCCTTTTCTTTTGACAATGATCTTTTGATTTCTGTCAAAAAGAGCGAATTCGCAAGAACGAAATTTTTTTTTATATTTCGTACAATATTTTTTTGTAGCAAAACAATATTATGTGTTTTTTTCGCTCTCTTTTCGGTCAATCAACTGTTACATCAGTCCATATTTTAATTTGTCAAGATTTGTATGATTAAAATGGCAAATTTTTTGTTTTTTTTTTTATCGCAGTCATTTTTAAATGCAATATGTATGCATGCATGCACTGTATTTTAAACATTCTGCTACATCACAAATGTTTTCAGTTTGTTTTTAACAATTTTAAAAAAAAAAAAAATATTTACCCATAACATTATTAAAAATTTTATAATTACCAGAAATACTTAGTTATTGCTAAAAACTATAAAAATTATCGTATTTTTGATGAAAATATAAAATAAATATTTATTTCATAATAAAAAAAAAAAAAAATTGATAATTGGCAACATTTTATAATATTCCAATCATAATTTTTATAATTAGCTCTGTCTTTTTGACTTTTGCATTCCATATAATATCTGTTATTAATATAATATTTAATACTTAAGTATCTGTTTTTTTTTTTTTTTAATCAATATTTATATATATGTTTTATGCTATTAAATGAAAACTTATTAAAATTTTCGTACTTCAATTTTTTAAAAAACAAGGTAGAATGTAAACCAACGGTTTTTAAAAGCGCACATTTCCAAAACTCAATACAAACTGTTTAGAAGTGTGACATACACAAAAATTTGAAAATTTCATGTAATAAGAAAAAATGTGAAAATAGGACATTTTTGAAATTTTGAGGGGCTATAAGTCCGGAGTCCTATATAACTAAGAAAAGCCGTTAACACACGTAAAAGTATATTATTGAACCTTTAATTTTCATGTCTTGCCGAAGAAAAATTTGTACAGGTGTCTAAAAATAGCAAATTTTCAATTTTTGAGGCGTAATAACTCTTAAAGAGGGGGTGTTACCAAAAAATTTTCTGAGGAAACTTATACTAATTCTAAAGTTCTTTCTTGTCTCAAAATTTCAGGTTCCTATCTAAAGTGGTGCCGGAGTTATGAAAAACGAAATTTCATGCAAAATGTGGTTTTCACATAACGGTTAAATTTAAATAGTAAATTACAAAATATTACATAATTTTGATATTGTTTTATATAGATAATAAAATTTTCGATCTTCTGGCGGTTTTAGATTGCAAAATTATTACGCAGAGCCCGAGATATATACATCTGAAAATGGGGCTTTTTCGCAATTTTGAAGAGCTGCAACTTTGGAACCCTTTACAATTAAAATAAACCTTTAACACACGTAAAAATATATTATTGTAGCTTTAATTTTTATATCTTGCAGAAGTAAAATATGTACAGGTTCCTAAGTTACAGGTGTTTAAAAATAGCAAATTTTCAATTTTTAAGCCCTAATAGCTCATAAACAGGGGGTGGTCCGAAAAAATTTTCTGAGCAAACTTATACTAATTCTAAAAGTTCTTTCTTGCCTCAAAATTTGAAGCTTCTATCTAGAAGCGTGCCGGAGTTATGAAAGTAGAAAAATCATGCAAAATTTGGTTTTCACATAACGGTAAATTTAAATACTAAATTTAAAAAAATTGAATAATTTTGATATTAATTTACAAAGATAAAAGAAATACCTGTCGAATGACGTTTTCAGATTGCAAAAATCTTAAGCAGAACATAAGATATATGCATTTAAAAATAGGGCTTTTTCAAAGTTTGAGGGGCTGTAGCTCCGTAATGGGGGGGGCTACATGAAAAAGTTGTTCCACAAAATTATTTTTTTTATGAGACCTACGTATGGTTAAAATTTTTTTTCTCTATCTTTAACGGTGTAGAAGTTTTGTAAACAGACGGACGGACGGACGGACGGACAGAGTGAAACTAATAAGCACATTTTTTCAAAATTTTTTTGGAAATGTGCTAAAAATGTAAATTTAATTTTTAATATAGTATTTACACGTATAGTTAATTTCAAAATATTTTAATATTTATTTATATAGAAAACAAATAATAAATGGCAACAATTTCATGGTAGTTACGTTTATTTTAAATTATTAACATTAAATTTATGATCTGTTTTAATATACATATGTTTCTTGGCTAAATGTCTTCGTTTAAAGTAAACAAAAATACACTTCAAGTAAAAAGGTCTTCAATTAAAGTAAAAAATATTCACTTAAAGTAAAAAAAGTTTACTTCAGTTTAAGTAAAACAGGTATATGTATTGTCAAAGATTTAAAGTATTATTATTTGCTATTTATAGTTTCGAAAATGTTCTTAAAAAAATTAAGATTTTTAACTAAAATAAGGTTGCTTCGCCAAGATTAATTGTACATATAATATTGTATACCTATATACTTACTTACTTATACTATTAAAGCGATCTAAGAAATTACACTACAATATAAAAATCTACCAAATTACTTATGTTAAAATTAAAATTACATGCTTCTTATTTAAAAACAGTCCGCAAAAAAAAAAACTCTGACATATCTAAGTAGGTCTTACCATATACATATAATATAAGCTGACTGTAACATTAAAACAAAGTTCCCAATAAGTAGTTACTTACTAAAATTATTTTTAACGCACATATATTTTCCAGTCTATTGATATTATATATAGTTACTTAGTCCCTTAATGAAAACATCTCCTTAGAAGATCGCTTCCCCTTAGAACACTAAATATGATCGGAACACTAAATATATTTTATTCGGAACCCTAATATCTTCACTTCACTTTATCTAAGAACTTCACTTTATCTAAGTAATTAACTATACGAGTTTCTATACAGAAATCAAAGTAAAAGTTTTGGTTTGGTTTAACTATTGGATATGGAAATTTCCCCTTCGCATAAGAAGTGCTTCATTTTAACATTAACGTTAATCTTATAAGAATACGAATATGATATTCAGTTAAAGCATTAAGCAGATTTCTCGATAAAGACAACAAAAAAAAACTAAGTAGCATATTCATCACCAATAAAATTTTTAGAAAGTATCTAAAAATAAAAATATTTTGGTTAAAATATTCTACTTAAGTATTTATTTAAGTATACCATACAATTTTAGTTCAATAATCATTTTTTTTTTTTTGACAGCTGAGCAGCATATGGTTATTTAAAACGAAACAAAATTACGCTACTGAAATATGAAATTTGTTGTTCGATTTGTCCATTGTCAACAAAAAAAAAAACAAAAAAAAACGTAATTATGACATTTAATTAAAACTAAAAGAAAAAAATATTTTAATTATAAATTCAAAAATAAGTAGTTTTTTTTACAAAACAAAAACCTAAAAATATCAATTTCATTTCCATAATAAATTTATTTATTTTAAAATTAAATAACAATTTTTTTTTTTTTCGACAGTAACTAGTCCTGATTTTTTTTATTTAATATTTATTTTGTATTTTTTTTGTTTTTATTATTATTATTTATTATGTATTTCATTTGTTGACATACAATAACACATTTTAAATTTTACGTTTTCGTTTTTATTTTTTTTTTATTAATATATATATATATTACATATTTCTTAAAAAAATCTCATTTTATTCCATAGTCACAGGTGAATTTATTAAAAAACGAAAAAAAAAAACCAACAAACTTTAAAAAAAAAAAAATATCGATTTCGCTTTGTTGCAGCACTGCTAAAAATAATAAAAAAAAAAAGAAAAACTTTAAAAATCAATGATTTTATTTATTTTTTTTAATAGAATTTACTTAATATTTAAAAAAAAAAAGTAATTGCATTGAACTGCTTGCGTGTTTTTTAAATAAGTATTTCGTTGGTTTATTTTTTTTTTTATAACTTTTTTGATTATATGAGTAACCATGAGTACTTCTTATATTTACAATCATATTCCGAAACTCATAAAAAAAAAAAAAAAAAAAATTGGACTAAATACATACTCGTACGAAAAAAAACAGAATACAAAAGCGGGTTGAAATTGATTGAAAGTGGTATAATATTTAACCGTATCGTAAAAATACTACTTACTTAACTACAGATTTTTTTTTTTTGAAGTTAATTGAAAAATAAGTAGGTATGGTATGCTTTTTATCTTTAAATTCATTTTTATCAGTAGGTCTGTTTTGTTGTTGTTTCTAAGGAGTACTCCTATATATGCGATAACAACTCAAGATTCTTTCTTTTATCAATATTAGACTATTAATAGAAAATTTGACTGATTCGTTTTTTTTTTTTTTAATGAAACGTGATAACTTGAAGTTCGAAAACTTATGAATATACATAAGTACATATATGTCCATATATAAAATAAACAGGTACTTAGTTACAAATATTTTAAAATTTTATTAGTTTTGGTTTTATGACAAATGAATAAATATTAAGAAATTTCTTAATCATTAGACCAAAATTTTTTTTTTTTTTTCAACATTAAGTAAATAATAAGTGTTTTTTCCTGTTCTACACCTGAAATAAAGGTAAATTATCTGTTGTTTTTTTGCAATTAAGTAGTCAACAATAATTTTTTTTTCAATTAGTCAACTATAAGTAAAAAAAGAGCTGTACAAAGGAGTTAATGTACATTTTACAAAAAAGTTTTTCAAAATTTGACTCACCTGATAAAGGTTAGTACATTTTGAACAAAGACATTTTGTTTAATATTATGATGATTAAGGTGAAAGGAAGTAACCCTTAATTTAATGAAGAAGTAATAATAATTTTCAGGTAAATCTTATAAGTCTTAATTGTTTTTTATATTATGCTTTTTTTTTTTTGCTTTTAATATTTTACATAATATTGTTAAAATATAAGTATAGATATTTTCTTGTGTAAAAATTAATTCTTTTTAATAAAATCCACGGTTAAATTAGAAATAAGTATACATATATATGTATTTAAATATATCATTATATGTATTCTCTTTGAATCAAAGTAAAGAACCTTTAGTTAAACAAAAGGCCTTATACTTACTTAACTCCCATTAGATTTCTTATTATTATAAATTGCATTATTATTAAATATAAACTGATATACAATTTACAAATATGTAAAATCAATCATTAAAAACAACTAACTCTTCCAAATATGTACTTAAATATTCGAAACTTACTGATATTTAAATACTATATTTTTTTTATTATAGACAATTACTGTTACACACAAATTTTTAATTTAAATAACAATGGAAATAAAGTAAAAAACAAAAAAAAAAAACACAAAAGAATAATCAATTTAAAATTCCGCGGTCTGTGTTATACTTTTTTATTTTTTGTGGGTTAAAATTGAATGTTTTTTTTTTTTCCTTTCTTTTATTTTACCTTATAATTCTATTTTTTTTTTTTTTTGTGTTTTTGGTTACGATATGGAATATTTTATATTTTTGCACAATTTAAGTAATAAAAATTCAAAAAAAAAAAAAAAAAAGAAAGGAAAAAATGCAAAAACCTTAAATAAATCAGAGTGCGCATTTTTAATTTTCGATTTTTTGTTTTTTTTTTTTAGTTTTTTTTTAGTTTTTTATTAATTTTAATTTAAAACAACGAATTAAAAGAAAAAGAAAACATTTGAATCGAACAAATAAAAAATCATATAAAAACCAACAATAGTCAAAATCAATTAAGATATTTTTTTTTATATATATATAATAATTATTAGCTACTTACTAATGTATTTCATTTGTTTTTATTTCTTTTGATTTTGAAAATCAAAGAAATATTTAATTAATAAAAAAAAAAACAGTATGTAAAATAAAAGATTTTTTAAAGGTGTACGTATATAACCAAAAAAGGTAATGCGTGTAAACTTACATAAAACATTTCGAAATTCCAAAAACAAAATTTTTTTTTATCAAAATTTGGAACTTTTATGGAAAGTAAATTGTAAAAAATTAATTCAGACTCATTACTTTTATTTTTTTGAAAAAAGAAACAAAAAACAAAATTACGCTTGCGTCCAAATTCCAGGTGTGGAAAAATATAAAATTAAAATTAAAATTTCTTTTCTATGACAATTTTAGCTTATTCTATACAAATTTTCCTTCTATATAACAGCTTTTAACGTTTCCACAAAATATTGCAGGAATTTTTCATATGATTAATGGTATAAACCAAATTGCATAGTAAATATTACATATTATTATCCTTTTATCTTTGATTTGTCTTTTCAAGTCAAAAATATCGTGTAGTTGTATATCAACTTTTCAGATTGGATATACATACTTATATACATATGCAATAGAAATATTATGCAAAACTATAATTTTATAATCATTTGATTTTATTTAAGAGTGTTTTTTAAGTTTGGGGATTGCAATTGCAAGTCTACGACGAGCGAAGTTACATATCAAGATTCTTCTACTAATTTATATGTACTTATTTAAAATTGCATTAACTACTTATAAGTAAGTAAGTATATGTAAGTATATCTTAACAGATGAAAAAAAGGTAAAAATATAGACGGACGAACTGACAGAGAGCAGAGCGTTAAAATTAATTTTTCTCAATTTTTTCTAAGAAAAAAATTAGTTCATAATTATTATGTATAAATTTATTGTTTTTTTTTTTGGAATTTTTTGAAATAAATTTTTTACATTGTTTTTTTTTTAATCTTATAATAAATTTTTGGAAATAAACTATTTAAGAGTATTCACCTTCGAAATTTCAGATGTTTTTTTTTTATAAGTGTTTTTAATATACTTATGTGTTCAATTTACCTGTTGATTTTGAAATTAAAATTAATTCAAATTATTGAATAAAAAAATAAGAGTAAAGTAATATAAAAAAAAAAAAAAAACAAGTTAAAATCATCAGTTACTTTTTTATGATTGTTGCATTGCAAGAGAAAATTGCACAAAATTAAAAAAAAAAAAAAAAAAAACAACAAATCAGTTAAATACTTAAGCATATTATTTTAATTTAGTGATAAAAAAAAAAACACTTTTAAATATTTTTCTTTAAATCACGTAAATTTCGATTACGCGGATATTTATAAAAAAAAAAAAAAAAACAAATAAACAAATTTACAAAAAAACGAAAAAAGAAAAAAATAACTAAAATTTACTTTTATGGTTTTTAATTTAATTTTTTTTTATTTTTTTATTTTAGCATGTTTGTTTTTTTTCTTTATTTGATTATTTTTTTTTGCCGCAATTCCAGATATTTGAGTCATATTTTTTTATTATATATATTTTTTTATTGATAAAATTTAAATATCACAATTTAAAAAATAATATGCGATTAGATATGCTATATATAATATTTTGCTACATATTCACATTCACATACAGTATACAGTACACATATGTGTACAATGAGAAGGGTTTTTAATTTATAAAGAGCAAAACATAAACATTTAATGTAATTTAACAGTTATCATGGTCATATACTTATACTTATGCTTTTTATAATAGTTACATTAATCCAAGACGACATTTTATCAATACTTTCATTTTGATAAATTTTGCAATCGAACCGTAAGAAAAACAACAAGTGTAAGTATGTCTACAATACTAAACATTAAAATGTAATACTTATAATATAATTCAGCTCATAATACAATGAAAAAAGATTTTAACACATACGCAATTAATTACTAATCATAATTGTTTCAGTTATTCGTTATGTAGAAAATGTATAGTAAACTCTACTACAAAGCAATCAACTATTATTTTTTAATTTTTCTTAATTATTTTCCATTTTGCAGTTAATAACTGGTCTAAACTGGTATAAATGTGCATCTGCAGTGCCTATCTACACTTTATACTTACCGGTTTTTGTTTTCGTCCTATTGAAGATATAGATCTTCAAAAGACATCAAAAACTCCAAGCCTTCTTCATATAGAGTAAGATTTAACTCACTAAAATCACATCTCCTCGTAGCATAGAAAAGACTTGGCCGAATGTATATTTTGTATATCATAGGAGAAAATTGAAGTATATATGTATGCGTATTTCTTTCTTTCGTGTAAAAATTTTAAACATTTTGTGACATCTTCAGCAATGGCAAAAATGTTGTCGTCCCACAAAATTTTTAAATTTATTTCCATAACCTAAGATTTTGAAGGGTTCAGAGTCAGTTAACTTATTTACATTTCCAAAACATATATTTGACAGAAAAAGAGACATTTTTTGTTGATACTTAACCGGCAACTCTGTCATTTACCTCTGTTCTGTAAAAACAGTTATTAAGATCAATTTTTATCAAAAGTGATTAAAAAAAATGAAACTAAAACTAATAGTTACAATATTTATATATTTTTTTAAAATTATTATACTTAATTATAACTTATAATAAGTAACTAACTCAAAAAGCTTTGTTTCTTTTATTCTTAGCCTTATTTTATTGATAGCAGAGCAGCTTTTTCAATGATATGTTCATGAAGACTTTCAGTTTGGTTGCATATTTGACTGCGTATCCTCTAATTTAACTAATTATGTTATGGATATTAGATCTTGGTGCAGATCATTGTTTTGGATATAAGATCTAAGTATACATATTTATGTATGATATTTTTTTTATGTACTATTAAATTAATACTGCACCGAGTACATACGTAACTAAGTACTTTGCTTGCCAAAATAGTAACTTAAATCCGCATATGCATGTATTACATTTTTTTTACTATTTTTGTTAAATAATTTAAATTTAGTTTACTATGCTTTAAAGTAATTTTATTTATTTATTTAAAAAATTAAAAATAAAAAGGCAAAAAAATTAACTCATTATTATTTTATGTTTATTACATTAGGAAATTATGATATGAATTAAAAATCATAATTTTTCATTTTAAAGTACATAAGTACTTATTATGTATTTTGCAAAAAAAAAAAAAAAAATTAAATTAAGTAAATACAAAATATATATAGTCAATTAAATATTTGTTTTAATGTACAAATTTTTAATTTATCCTAATGAAAATATTATAATTAGAAGATAATTAAACAATAAATTACTTACTCTACATAATATATATAGTTAATATATAAATTCAAATTAATTACAATTACTTTAATTAATTATTTAAATATGAAATATTTTATTATATTTATTAATTTATTATGTATAATACTTAATAATCATAAAAAAAATCAATGCCTTTTAATTTAATTTCTGCAGTAACTATAAAAAGATCAAAGTACTATTATAAACCAAGATATGAAAAAATTGATGTCAAGTATATGTGAAAGTAAAGTGTTTTTTTTCATCTATTTAAATGCTTATTTCAGCTCTAAATATAGTATAATTTCATGCTCTTAATGTTTACGTTTCTTTTACCCGGAAAGAGTAGTTGAGACCAGATAGGTGTATTAGTTAGGTAAATGGAACGCTAATTTAACATAGTTACTTAAGTACTTAAGTAAGTATATCTATATTTTTCTCACTGACCGACAGTAGAAAATAGTATATTAGACCCTGTAAAAGGAACGCAAATATTAAGAAAATTACAATAAAAAATGTATTTCTTAAATTAATAACAAAATAATTTAATATATTCTAAATTAATTCTTAATTATAAAAATTATAACGTTATACGAAACCACTACAGAAATTCCTTAAATCACGAAACATAACCTAACACCTATAACTAAAATATTAGAGATACTTATGCAGTTAATTTTAATACTAAATAGATTTTCAATCTTTAGAAGTCTAAGCTTGCAATTAACAATTTAAAAAATGTTGACGTTGAAATTGGTCAATTCCGCGCCTTTTCTTTTAATTTCCTAGACCTATTTAAAGCTTTTTCAATTATTTTCGTTTTTTCATTTGCCACACCTTGTACATATAGTTCTTTTATACATCTAAATTAGCTTCTTATCTTCAGCATCAATGTTATCTGTTAATGTGAATTCCGTGGATCAAGAAATGTATAAGTCTGATATAAGTTTATCTCCAAATTTCCAATTTTATTTACATTCAGAAACACCATATTGAAAAATTTACATAAATGTGACAAGGAAATTACACAGACTTTTCTTTTCAGACGTGATTATAAATGTCGTAAGGGCGTAAGGGGGAAGTATTATTACGACTTGTGTCGCATTCGAACTCATACTCCCTCGGTGTTTGCACCGTATTTTATATGCTCTTACCTACTAGGCCACCGATCCTCTCTGAAAAGTGTTATTATCATATATAATTATTAATTAGTAATAAGTAGGTGGTATGACAAAAATGAAAGGAAAATTAAAAGAAAAAACCGGCATTTTTTGTATTTGTTTCAACTTTTTCAAAATGTGCCGCAAGCTTCACTATTAAACGGTTTGATTGACAGCACCATATAGATAACAATTAAAATTTTTAAAAAAATTTATATATATACATACTTATTTTTGATTTTCTATTATGAAAAATTTAATTTTTTTTTTTAAATTACTTCAAAATTCTTCAAAAGAAAAAAAAATTTAAATAAAATTGAAGTTTAACTATTTCTAATTTAATTATGCAAAAAATAAAATTTTATACAAAATGGAAAACAAAAAAAAAAAAAAAATTTAAGTAACTTTTCTTGAAAAAAAAATATTATTTTCATCGTTTATTATTATTTTTATAACAAAAAAAAAAAAAGAAAATTTTCCAGATCATTTCCAAAATGGAAAAAAAAAAAACAAAACAAAAAGAGAAGAAAATTAAAAATTCTTTTAATTTTTTTTTTAGTGCATCAAGCGAATCAATAGTTTTTACATTTTAAAAGTGAAAATTAAATTATCTGAAAAACTCAGAAAAGTTTCGTTGAAGAAATTTTTTTGAAGAAATTTCAATTAAATTTTTTGTTTTGGTTTTTTTTTTAATTTCAAAATGAAAGTTAAATTTTATATTTAAGATTCTTGGATTTCAATTTTTTGTTTTTTCTTTTTTTTTTTTATAAAATTTAACTCTTTTTCTTTTAAATAGTAAGTATCTAAATGTTGTTTTTAATTCTTGAAATTTATCGGGTCAATTATTGAATAAATTTTCAAAATTTTTTTTTTTTTTTTTTTGTGCTAGAACAAATTATTTTAATTTTTTATTTATTGTAGGAACATTCTTATAAGTTCAATAAAATTGAAATAATAGAAAAATTTGCATTAAATTCAACAAAAAAAAAAAAAAAAAAATCAAAAAAAATAGGGAGAGGTTTCCCTCTTTAAATTAAAGAAACAAATCATCACGAATTGTTTTATGTTCTTGTACTTACATACTTTCTTTATGCTTTTTTTTTTTTTTGTATTTCTTAAATGACCAAAAACTTTAACAAAAGAATTTACATTTTATTTTGTTTTTGAGTTGAGTTACGCTTGGAATTATTATTTATATAAATAACGAACTGTTCTACTAAAATGACCTAAAAAACGTAACTTAAACTTTTTAAAAAACAAGAAAAGTCACCTACAAATAATAAATAAATCAATATATCTATGAACATATAGTTATTTACATATATTTAATATTAAAATAAATAAAGTATGTAACTAAGTATATATATATTATATTTTATTCAAATTAATGACGTTTTTATGTTTTTATTTCAATAAAACGCAAGAAGATTTACCTCTTTAAATCAAATCTATGATAATACTTTAGAAAATATCGCAGTTACAGTACTGAACTTACTCTGTTTGATCTTTAGTTACATACTTATAAACTTTTAAAAATTTTTCTATAATGTTTAATCGTTTTGAATCATAAGTTCGTTTAGATTAGTATAAGCACTTTAATATAAAAACTGTTTTTTTAAATGCCCATCCCTTGTGGAGTTACACATGTTGGAAGAAATGCTATTTTCAAATACATAAAAGTATGCGATCAAGTAACTAAATGTTAATAATTATTTTGTTTGCAGTTATGACTCTGAAACGACAAGAAACTTTTTATACTTTAAAAAATTGATTATAATCCGTAACTTTTTACTAAAAATTTAAAGTTAAAAACTTAAAATTTTGAGACGAATAAGAAAATTTCAGATGATCATTGAAAATTAGAATAAATTACCTAAGAAAAATTATAAGAATATCTTAAGTACTATGCGCCAGTGATGCTCTATTTATAATAATTAACTATTTTATTCATAAATAGTGTAAATTTTAATTTAATTTTTTAATTTTATCTAAATCCTTCCTTTTAAAGCATTTTTTCCATTAATGTTTTGAAAAAATTATTGAAAAAACCAATTCTTTAGAGAAAAATAAGCATATAGTTTTATGTTTACTTAGTTAAATATATTTTAAAACTTCCAAACTTTACTTATTTCAATAAAAATTTTTATCTTTTATTTTTATCTTTAGAAAAAAATTTCAACAAACCATTGTCCAATTATTCTAAACTGTCACAATATTTTTCAATTTTTGTCTCCTCTATAAAAAAAAAAAAAAAAACAAAATAGCAATAAACAAAAAATTTTTATTAGGTCATGAAAGTTTAAAAACCACTGTTATTATAATACTAATGCTATCAAAAATTTAAAATCGATTTTGTGGAAATAAAAATGCATTTTATTTTTTTTTTTTTTTCCTTTTTCTAAAACATTTTGTTTTTATTTTTTTTTTATCCTAGCTATAAAAACAAACTCTTTCTTCTTCTTCTCTCAACGAAAGTTTGAAAATTTAAAAAAATTATAAAATATATGGAAATTAAAAAAAAAAAAATATGTTTAAGCTATAAAATTAAAAAGTTTTGAAATAAACATTAAAAAAAAAAACATTTTTTATATTTTTTATTTTGCAATTTATTTTGACAATTCGATTTATTATATATAGGTATACAAAATATATATACAAAACAGTGGCGGCTTCTCCTAAGATTCAACTGATTCATTGAATCAGTCGTAAACATTTTAACTTTATTTAAAATCTAAAAGTTTAAAAAAATTTAAAAATCCTTTACATATATTATGTATGCATTTTATTGATCACAACAAAAGAGAGCACATATTTTGGTTCCAAATGCGAATTGCCAATATCAATTTTATCATAGATTCAATAGAAGGAATTGAATTCACAATATTACATAATTCTTCTATATTTTTATTTTTGTCATTTGCATATATATATTAATAAATATTTAATATAATACATATATTATTCGTGTTAAGTTTCATGTATTTATGTTATGTTAATGTATGTATTGTAATGTAATATCATGTCATGTATTCAATTTAGTCATTTGAATCTATGAAAATATGATCTAAACAAAATTTTATTTTTATTTTCTCTTCTGCGAATACGAAATTTTTTTTTTGCTTAGGTATTTTTAAGATTTTTAAACATTCAACAAAACAAAGATTCAATTTTATGTTTTGAATCTAAGCAAAATAATAGGTATGCATTATTTGTATTTATTATGTTTTATAAAAAAAACAAAATAAAAAAAGCAAAGAAAAATATCGACGAAGAGAGAATAAAGAAACAAAAAATTGAGAATTGATTTGAGATTGAGAGTTGAGTTGAGTTTTGAGAATTAAGATTTGAGACTTGAGAGATAAGAGACTATCTTATCATTTTATTTAGTATTTACGACAATACGTTCATACTTTGGTTATACATATTACATTTTCATAGTATGTATACTTAATACATACTTCATTTTCATTTTATTTCATAAATCATAAATCTTAGAAGATTCAATATATGAAATTGAATCCATGATTTATGACTGATGTGTAATACTGTAATATCAAGTATTAATGAGGAATGAGATTTAATGTATACACATTTTTTTCGTTGTATGTATATTCATACTTATTGTATGTATATTCATTATACTATAATTATTGATAAATGTAACAGATGTATCAACTAATATTTCGTTTTGACTCTTTAACTAATTTAAGCTTTTTAAGTTTATTTGATTTTAAAAAATTTGAAGATTTTGAAAAAAAATTTCCAATTAGTTATTTTAATAGATCATTTTCTTTCAATTTTCGATTTTAGTTTTTTAAGAAATGATTTAATTTTAGTTTATAGAATACAAGGTTTCCGCAAATTTCAAAACATTGAAGATTTTATAATATATTGTAAACAAAATGATTTGTTGGATAGTATAAAAGAAGCATTGCATTATTAATAGTACCAGCAGAAGGATCTTTTTCTAACTTAAAAAATATAAAAAACTTATGTTCGAAATTCAATGTGTAAAGACAGAATATCTAGTTTATCATTAATTTATATTGAAAATAAAAATATTGAAAAAAAAAGAACTTGTAATAAAACAATCTTTTCTTGAAGATGTAATAAAAATTTTTGGAACTAAAGAAAGAAGAATAGACCTAAAATATAAGTCTTAAAAGAATTTTTTTATTTTATTTAAATTTTTTTTTGTTTTGAATCAGAAGATTGAAAATCCACGAGCCGCCACTGATACAAAATATACATACTTATTATATATACAATACAAAATAAACATAGTCAAAAGTAGTGGTTTGCTTTAAAACTTTAAAAATATGGAAATAGTCCACCTAACATTATGTGGTCTTCGGTATAATTTGTAACCCAAACAGTTATCTAATGTGTATTTTAGTTTTATATGAGAAGTCTGGTATAGCCATGTAAAGAAGTATATATAGCTATGTGATTTTCCGGTATTTTATAAAACTAATAATATCTTAAATTATTTTTTTAAACAGTATGTGTATATTGAAATAAAATTTCCGTTTCTGATTTTTTAATAAGTATTTTTTCCACAGATAAAAAAAAAAACATTTTTTTTTTTTAGTTTTAAAAAAATTTAAAAGTGAAATGGACGTACTGTTAAACAGAGTTTTTAAAGTACATGTATAGGTACAATCATAAGTATATAATATATTTTTAAAAATTAATCATATTGGTATAAAAAAAAAAAATTTCTAAGCCATAATAATTTTTTAATTAAAAACATTTTTTTTTGTTAATTTTTCCTCTACAATTTGAAATTTTAATACATTTTTTTTTTAACAAAACTTTGATATTTAAAAAAAAAAATTATTATTAAATTATTCAAAAAGTCAATAAATATCACAGTTGTTTTCAGTTCTATTGTAAATATATATTACTTAGGTATATAACATTAGTTGCAAGCGAATTTTTGATATTAGATTGAAAAGATTACAAATAGTTATTTTCAATAAAAAAGTTAATTTTAAATTTGAATGTCACAAAAGTAACTTTTTTGCGTTATAACAGTAACACATTTACATTGTCTTGTTTATTTATCTACTCTACTGTAAGTAATAAATTTAAACCTAATTATAAAGGTAACTACTTATATATGTATATATAAGTATACACTTACTTCCCTCCTATTGTCATATTTTCAGATAATTTTCAGATAAGCATACCATAAATGTTTTTTAAATGACAAAAAGTCTGATTAAATATTAAATTATCAATATCAATTGACATAAAAAAACAAAAAAAAAAAAAACGAATATTTTTTTACAAAATAATTTCTGTTACATTTAATTAACCACAAAATAAAACTTTAAAAAAGTGTAAAATAAAATAAAAAAAAAAAAAAAACTCATGGTTTTTTTATGAAGCACATTTTTAAAAGGGATAATATTTATTTATAAAAGTCATTTTAAAATTCCAAAGATTTTTGAATCACATTACAATTTTATTTTTTGTACAGAAAAATTAATCGATACTTTCGTTAATATCAAGAAATCTTCAGAATATTTACCTAATAGTCGATTTTCGATTTTTATAATGTCAAATTTTTGAACACGATTTTCGTTAAGCGAAAAAAAAACTACGCTATAAAGGTCAATCAAAAGACACATCAAAGTGTCAAATTTTCGAGTATACGTTTTTCGTTTAGAAAAAGGGCCCTTATTTAAAAGATGTTATTCAAATTCATAAAATTTCAAATATATTCCACGGACAGACAGTAATGAAACTATATAAGAAGTATATTCTCTTTGAAAATATTTATACTAAAAATACTTAGTACTTATCTGCAAAGTTTACCGGAACTGTCATATTTTCCTTATACGGATAATTTAGTAATATTTAATTAATAATTTATTTACAATAAAAAAAAAAAAATCATTAAATAAATTATTATGAACAAAAAAAAAAAAAAATAAAAATATAATATTTTATATAAAAATAAGTATATAATTTTTATTACTTTTCAATAAATTTGGGTCAGCATGAGTCTGTAAAATATAAAATTCATAGTTGACCATAAATATTATTTTAAAATTTTTTTCTTAAAATATTGACAACTTCTCAAAAAAAAAACAGAAAATAAAATTTTTTTTAAATCTTATGAAGTAGCAATTCATAAAACATCTAATCTATGCTTTAATAAAAAAAAAAAAATAAAAATTGAATAATAAAAATAATAATAAAAAAATATATAACAGATTAAAATCTTAAGATTCACATTTGTATGCTTTTTAAAAAAAAGAAGCATTAAAGAATTCTTTATAGGTACCAAATATTACAAAATTCACTTTCTTTTATTTACACCTTATCTGATATTTTTTAAACTTGTTATAAACACCCATATTTAGTGGTTTTTTTTTTCTTATTTTTGCGTTTTTTTGAGACAAAAAGTTAAAATGAGTGAAAAGTTGTTTTGTTTTTTTTTAAATTGATTCATGTCTTTTATTCGATTTTGTCCAATACAAGTAAGTCACAACGAGAAAAAAATAGGAGAAAATCAAAATAATTTCTAATTTCCTAAAAACATAAAAAAACGAAAAAAAAATACCAAAACAATAATATTTTAAATATATTTATTAAATTTACAACATTGGATTTAAAAATTAAAAAATAGCAAAACAAAAAAAAAACAAAACAAAACAAGAAATTTGTAATACTTCACACGTTTTTTAAATACCTATTTATGTACATTGACAGTTTATTCCACACCTTTCTTCAATTAATTTAAAATCGCGCTAATTTTTTCATTTATTTCATTTTTAAGAAACTCTAATAAGAAATAAAAAAATTTTTTTCAAAGGTGTTAAAAATGAAGAGGCGATTTTTATTTGATAAAATAAAAAACATAAAACAACTAATTTTCTCTATCTATCTCTTTCTATTATTTTTATTTGTTTTTCTAATATTGACAAATTTTCATTAGTGAGAATAGTGATAAATTGGAAAATTTTCAATATAAATTTGAAAAAAAATAAAAATAAAAAACAAAAAATATTTGCTTTGTCTTTCCAATTTAAAGTTTTTTGTGGTATTTGAAAAAAAAAAAAAAACATCAATAATAACAACAAAAATTTCATTATTGCGGTCTGTGTAGTGTGTATTGATTTAATTCTATTCACATTCCAAACAAATCAAATTTTTTTATTTTTTTTTTTCTTTTATTTTCTTTTTGTTGGATACCATCCAATATTTCGAACATTGATAGTAACAATATTGATGATAACTCTAACCAAATATATCTACCACCCCAATGTGGTGAAATTTGATACCGCAAACACAATCGACTATATACAATCAAAAAAAAAAAAAAACTACATATTTATTTATTTTTTTTTTTTAAATAATATTAAATTTAAATTGAATAATTGTTGTTGTTGTTTTTGTTGTTGTTATTATTTTGTGAACTGTAAATTGATATTGGAAAAACTCTCCAATATAATATTATTTTTTTTTTATTTTTTTTTATTTAATACTTATATTGTCTGACTGTTGCATACTCATCTCATCCATAAATAAAAATGATTGATTTATTATGGGTATAGTAATAAAAGACAATAAAAAAAAAAAAGAAAAGAACAATAATATTGTATTGTATTTTTGGGTGGTAAAAATGAGAGAAAAAGAATTGAAATGAAAAGAAAGAGATAGGAATACAAAAACGAAATTTAATAAATAAAAAAAAATGTATTTTTTTTGTTTGTTTGTTTCTTCTTTTTTTTTTTGTTAAATTAAAATCTAAAATAAATTATTTGAACACTTTTATTCTGTCATTTTTTTTTTATTGATGAATATAAACGTTATACGTGTGTGTGTGTGGGTGTTTTATTTTTTAAGGATACACGTTATTATTCTCTGCTTCGTATCATGGTTAAATTAATTAAAACTTTTTAAAGTCTGCAATCAATTTACAATACATAAAGTATTAATAAATTTATTACAAATCTGATTTATATAAATGCTTTAAGTTGGGATTTAAAAGTTAAATTTTTCAGTTAGAGGTGATAATTTTACTAACTGTTCTTTGTATTCAATGATTTTTATAAATACTTTAAATTGGGCTTTAAACATGGACTCCTTGAGTTAGAGGTAATCATTTTACTAACTTTTCTATTCAAGCTCTTATAAACAAAAGAAATTCTTTTTTTTTTTTGTAATTTTGTCTTTTTTTTTCTCTCCATAAACGTCAAAATACTCAATACTAAGCTATATACTATTTTTTGACTTTAGAAATGGTAAATGTTATTTAAGGTTAAAATTTTTTGCTGTTAAGATTAGAAATTTTCTGCTTGAAAAATATGAAGTGTTTTTTATCTGATATGATTGGTTATTATATTTAATATCAATTCATTAATACTGACTCCGTTAATGTTTTTATATTTAATTGATTTATGCTGCAGAGAAAGCGAGAGAGAAATGGAATTTTATATAATACACTTTAATGACTATAATGTGATTAATAATTTAATATTGAATGAAGATTTCCTTGTACAATTTATATTGAAAAACTTTTATTATTAATTATATGTATGTGTGTGTGAATTTATAATTTTACCTATGAAAATAAGTACTTAGTTTTTTTTTTTAATATGCAAAATATGAAATGAAAACATACCAAAAACTGAGTTATGAAAAAAACAACATTGACGATTATGGAAAATTTTTAAAACATATTGTAAGACATTACACAGGTACGTTAAACTACTTTAGACTTTAACTTTCCAGTCGTTAATATCTGTTGTCCAGCGTTAAAAGATCAAAATTATAGTCTCAGTTTGTACAGAATTTTGCGGTAATTTAAAATTGGTATGGTCCATACAGGAGGTATTCGTTTATTAGTATATTATGTAACTCAGAATTCGAAAATGAAGCTTCTTACATTAGTTTTCTTTACAAATCAAAATCTATAGATTATTAGAGTGATCCTGTGTTGATAATTGGTTTTAAATTACATATAAGGTTACTTTAAAAGAATCCAATTGAGTTGGTTCAAGTAATTCTTAAATAAGATTTCAAATTCATATACATTACAATAAAATTAATTTAAAATACCGGGATTTTCATATATTTTATAAGAATACAAAATTCATATTTAAAAAAATAAATAGACAATAATAATGGTATCGTTTATTATTATAATCACTGTTATACGATAAATTAAATTGCCAGTCAATGGAAATAGAGAAATCCTCTTTAATCTATTAAAAAAAAAAAAAAAAAAAAAAATATATATAAAACAAAATGATGGACATTCAATGAAAAAAACAAAAAAACGGATCGTCCATCTATAAAAAATTAACCATTATTTTTTATGTCAAAAAAATTTTTTTTTTTCCTTTTTTAATAGAAAAAAAACTCATTATATTTTGGTTTTTTTTTTTTTTATTAATAAAATTTTATCCTCCATGATTGGGTTTTATGAATCAAAAGATAAATCATATTTTTTTTTTTGTTTTCCTGGAATTTTTTATTTTTTTCAGTTTTTTTTTTGGCTTTTTTTTTTATAGTTAATGCGCTTTGGTTTTGATAGCTTATATGTATCGCCATCATTAAAAATGATTATTATATTATTTTATAAGAGTGTTTGATGGCAAAACGATTCATTTTATATCCACACATTCATTCAAATTTACTTATATGAATATATTTTTGATTATGTGATATAATATGATAGCTTATTAATATACCATAACACATAATATAGTTAATAGTATACTAGAGAGTCAGGAATCAGCAACCTGTTAATTTTCAATTTGTAATTTTATTCCATGATACTTTTACTACTTACATACTTTCTTTTTTTCTAAATATTTGATAGCGCGATGAAATATGAAAACTAATGCAGAAATTTCTTTAAGATATTAGTGATAATAAGTTTAACTTTTGAAATTCTACTATATCTAATATCTAATGCACTGCGTTCTACTTATTTTTATTTCAAATTAAAAAGGTTCAAGTTAACTATACGAGTCATTTATATTTTGCAGTAGGTATATAATCTATCCCGCCCAACTATTTTATTTATTAATTTTCAGTTTTCATGTTGTAGTTTTGTGTTTCTCTTAAAACGTATGACTCTTTTTTTTGTTAATAGGTTGCCATACCCTGATTTTAACTAACAATTTAAAGATCATAGATTCAGACTATATAATATGTTTTATATATGATTTAATTTAAATTTATAATAATGATCGTTACAAGTATAGGTATATTATATAAAATTGATTTTTAGGGTTAGGACGTATCACGTAAGTATGTAGTAAGAGTTATAAATACGCATAGAAAATTAAAAAGTCCATTATTCTCATTTCATCTTTTTAGTACTTTCACTTTTAATCTTTTTTGTTTTTGTTTTCGTTTACTGTTTTTGTTTTTTTTTTGGTTTGTGGTTGGAATGGATTATGTGGTATATCATAAAATATTTTTATAAAATATTCAAAAAAAAACAAACATTTTTTTTTTGTTTGTAATAATATTTTGTTAGATGATCTGAAGTGGAATTAATAACTTTAAATTGTCAGATATTTTTTAATGTTTTTATTTTTAATATGATGAAAAATTTTGATGGTCAGCTTTTTTAAGGCTTTATATTTTAATAATTTTCATTTTTCTTTTTGTTTTTTTTTTTAATGATCACAGAGAAAAATGAATAATTGGAAAAACAAAACACCTAATAACTATAATAATAATAATTAAAATGATAATTTTAATAGAAAAGAAAAAAAAAAGTGTTGTATATTTTATTAAATTAAAAATAATGAATTTTTTATTGAGAATAACAGTTAATCCGATTTAAGGTGGGTTGAGTTTTAATTTTGTTTTTTTTTTTTTTTTTATTTCAAGCGTCATAAATATATGTTTTTTTTTTTAACTTCAAAAAAGACATAAGTTATACTTAAATATATAAGATACACTGAAGTATGTTATAAAGATTAAAGATTAGTTTATTATTTATTGGTACTCAATATCATAGTTTGAAAATCTTCTTATTAAACATTGATATTAAACTTTATAGTATATGTAACTATATATATACTTAGTTATTATTTGAGTAAAATTATTACGTATACATATATTTAGTATAATTAAAAGTTTATAAATAAGTTTACAAAATATGTAAGCTATGCGAATGATGGGGTGATAGATTGGCTAGAAACTTCAGATATATTTTACAGAATTATGCAAGAAAATCATGTACCTACTTATGTATATATATGATAAAATATTGAATCAAATCTTAAAAATTCGTTCGTTCAATACTGTTATTAAATAAATATACTAGTTTAGAGTATAGTTAATCTATCACAGTTACCCTAAACTAAAACTCTTATCAAAAGCAAAATATTTTTTGTCAATTAAGGAAGAGGAATTTATGGCTTTCCAATTATGGAATTAAGGAATGGCTTTTCATTCATGGCTTGTCAATTAAGGAAGAGGAATTCATGACATGAATGACTGGATAACAAAAGAAAAAAAAAACCTTTTTGCTTGTCTAGTTAAGTATATGTTTACCCAGTCATTTTAAACATGTCAGCAAAATTGTGTTTTTTTTATATTGATTTACATATCTATACTTATTTAATAGCCGCTACAGATACTTAGGGTTCTAACGCTGATTCAACACATCATTTAATTTTTTTACGATTCCGATCATAAATTTGTTTTAATTATAAATCTGAAATTTTATTATAGCGTCATTTATGTTGGAATGGTGGAATTATTTTTTAATATATACTTACTTATTTTTTATTTCTTTTTCGAAGCATAAGGTCATCAACTTGCCTTTTCTATTAGTTTCGATTGTATGCGATGATTTTAATTTCCTTTCATTAATTTTGTTAACTTTTTACTAATTCTGCGGTTATTGTTCGATGCCAGAAGTTATTGGGCCGACCACGTTTGGCTTCCTTAGTGATTCTATTCTAGGGACATTCTATCATTACTTCCACGATGTGTTTTCACAGTATGGCATATTTATTTTCAGTTTTTACGTTTTAATTTAACTTATTACTAGTTCTTCGCCGGTTAACTAGAATAAGTGCCTGCTGCTGATTATGTTGGGCGAGAATATTCTGCACATTCTTCTATGGAACTTGTTCACGAAAACTGTGAGAGTTTTTGATGAATATTGTTTGTATAGTTAGCCAAATCTTAGTGATGCCATATAAAAATCTCTTTTGTATCTCTATTTGTTGTGAAATTGTTTCGTAGGTAGCAGTTGTTCTCCACATAATATGCAACTTCTAAAGTTGTGTTTTTTATTCTCATGAACATCGTTCTATTTAAATATTGATTTTCAATTGAAATGAAAGTTCTTTTTCATTTATAAGTATAATGTGAAATATTTTGAAATTTACTGAACTGAAATCTATAAACATAAACTTTTTTTACGTATAGTTAAAATACTTGGCGCAATTTATATTAATAATAAAAAAATAAAGTTTTTATTTTATAATGAATTTTTGTGAAATACTTAATTTAATTACTTAATGAAAAATTTTTATTTTTATTATATTCTGTCAAATTTATGCACAAGAATTTAAAAATTTTTTCTTTTACTTTAAGAAAAAAATTAAAACTGAAGTTAAGGAAATGAATAAGTAAGTACTGGAATTTCATTATACGTATAAATTTTTTTATTATTATAACTAATTCTTAAAAGACAATTACTTCTATAGAAAAATAAAATTCAAAATTAAATTAAAATTTTATCTTAAGTCTATTCTACTATTATATAGACATTTTCAAGATTGAATCCTTTTACAACAAATACATATTAAGTATAAATAAATTCTTAACATAGTTATAGATAATTTATTAAATGATACTTAATATGTAATAAACTGGAAATTTAAAAAATTTTGTTAAATATAAAAACTTAAGAATTTATATCTAAAATTATTGAATATAAGTACACTTTAAATATTATTAAAAATTTATAATATTTATCTTAAAATATATACGAAAGAATCCTTTTTTTAATATTTTTATTAAATGCTTCATATGATCTATAAGAATAATATGATTATTTAAATTTTTCTTTGGATAAAATGTATTCAAAAATATTCATAGTTATTAATTTTTTTATTAAACTGCTATATATATGTATATGTAATATAAGTATATCATTTACATACATATGTATAACATTCATAAATATACTTAGTGATTTTTAATATTAAATTTAATTAAATCAGATCACTTTAATTACGGATTATTACCATTATTATCCTTACAAAATGTGATGGAAAATTATAGTGCTAATTATTTAAAAAAAAAAAAAAAAATTAACAAATATTTATTTGCATTAAACTGAATAAAATCCTTATTATCCTATATAATATAACAAACACCTCCGCATTAACATATCAACATTAGAATATTAATAAAAAAAAATTAACATTATTATAATTATTTCGTATAATCCGATTTCTCCATTTAATAATTTAATAAATATTATAATAAAATTTTATATGTATACATAATAACTATATATATATACATATATATCTACATAATAATAATTAAATAATAATAATATAATTTGAAAGGAATTTGTTTAATTAAATCAAAGAACAATAAGTATAAGTATATATATATATATACTTAGTATAATTTTCATATTTGTTTTTGAGGAAATACTTATTAAATATTTAAAAGAAAAAAAAAATAATTAATAGTTATAATTGAGATTTAAATGATTTAATATTTGTTATGTTTTTATTTAATTCAATAGATTTTTTTTACATATTTATTTCAATTAATAAATAATTAACAAAAGAAATATTCAATATAGGGGCGTCGGTGGCCTAGTGGGTAAACACTGAGGGAGTGTGGGTTCGAATCCCACACACGTCGTTAAGAGTTATTCCCCCTTAAAAATATTCAATATAATTTTCATTCACTTAAGTATTTTAGATTACATTCTACTTGTTCTATTTAGATATAATAAAATCTACATTATATTTTTAAAACTTTTATGAACTCTTTAACTATTTGTTGTTATTTCTTTAATTTTTTTCAAATTTAATTCAGAATTACAAAGTTAAATTCTATCAAACAAAGAAAAGTTAAAATCTTAGTATTCCATTCTACTGAATTTCATTTACCTTTATTTGACTTGGTTTCATTTGACTGGATTTCATTTTCTTGTATTTCATTTGCCTCAATAAACGTTTGCCTAGATAATTAAATTTTTTCATAATTTTATGGACACATTTATTATACATTCTACTGTGAAAAGATCATGTGGCTTAATTTGCAACAATTTTAGCGTATTAAAATTTATTTTCGTAATATTATAGTTACATATTATAATGACAAAACATTAAAATAATATGAGATGCCACTTCAAATTCTCGCTAAAAAAAAATTATTGAAATCCTGATTTTGAGCCGAACTGATTAATACCCTTCTAATTATTATTTGACATGAATATTAATCGTTTAACAACAAAAAATTTAAAATAGTGAAGACTACCGCCTCCAAATCTTTACTTAACAAATTATTTAAATCTTGCTTTTGTACTCAAGTATGAATTTTTTTTTAATTCAGAATCTTCTGTACACATATAGATAGTTATACATGTGCTGGAAAAGGACGTATAACCCTGATTTTCTGTCCAACTATAAAATCTCTTTCAATTTTTTTATATATACATACTTACATGAATTTCAACACAAAGAATTTATTAAAATCCAGTGAAATAAAATCCAGTCAAATAAAATATACTTAGTCAAAATAGAAACAAATGATAATCCAGTCAACTTGTAAAAATACAGTCAAATGACACTTCAGGAAAATGTAATACAGGCTGAGGTATATGACATACTCCCAATCTAGTGTTAATACTTATGATGATAATTTTTCTAACGTAATAAATCTGAATAATTTTATAACTTAGATTTAAGCTTGCAAAAACTGCTGCAAAAAAAAATAGCTAATATGAAAAAAAATACTTCAACATTTTTAAGTTTAAATTATTCTCTCCACACCTTTACTTAAGTTGAATACCTTATAAATGTTTCAATCGTCCTAAAATTTTAATACAAAGAAATGTAATTCAGGCCTAATTCGCATCATTAACGGAATTACAATTTTTCTCTTTAACCCGACAGCTAGACGAGACAGTATTACTATCTTGCGAAATGTCGATTAATACGAAATGTCAAATTACTGTCTGTGTGACGTATATGGCAAATTTACTACAAAAGCATTTCCAGACTACCAAAACGTTTGTTATAAATATATCGAACAGTATTTTTATATTTTATTTTTTATTATTTATATTTTATCAAAATTTGTCAAGTCTATTTTATATTTTATTAAAATTTTCCAAGTTTATTTAATATTTTTTCAAAATATTTCATTTTTAAAATAGACACACACAAAATATAAAAATAAAACACAACCTCAAAAAATTTTTTTGACATGAATGTTGCAAACACTTTTTTTTCCATTTTTCGCCATTTTTGATTGTTCGAAGTGTCAAATTTAGTCTCAATTACTAGCTAGAAAAATGTCAAGACAGTGGAAAAGATGTAATAGTATTGTCAAAAATGTTCATGTATATTTGTGCATTATCTTGCTATTACTGTCTCGTCTGGCCTCTAGGTAATAGTAAATAGCAGAATAAGTTCGAAATTTGTTTTCGAAAATTATTTGGATTTTAAAAATGTCTTTTCTGCACATTTTCTATTCTAAAAATAATCAATTTTTAACCAATAAAATTCTTAAATCTTAGCTCAATTTATTTAAAGTTCAAATCAACTTCAATTTTTCTTTTAACTTTAAACCAAAACAAAAAGTAATTAGAATTTTTAAAAACAATTTCTTTAAAAAATTATATTTTTTTTTTTTTAAATTTTCCATTCAGGTTATTAAACTTTATAAAAACTATTCTAGCAAAAGTTAATTTTCATTCCCTTTCATTTACACTCCATATACTTACTTATATTCAAGAAAATAAAGATTCCAAAAATAACTATTAATAAAGGGTTAAATAAGAAAAAAGACCCTTTTTGTAATTTATTCAAATGAAATTAATAAAAAATATTACTTATACATGTATGTATATAAAAAAAAAAAAAAAAAATCCAGTTTAAAATTAACTTCGTTACATCAATTAAATCACTTAATTTATAAAATGAACATATGTATACAGGCTTTTATAAAACCTTGAATCTTAAATTGACCACTAAACATTAATTGTTATTTTTTAAGTCATTCACTTCTCACATATCATTTGAATGAAAAAAAAAAAATACTCAAAACATAACATACGTTTGTTATATATATATATATATATGTATATGTATACTGCTTTAAATTGTTTTAATTGAATCACTATACATCCAACTGTTCTGTAACCAATTACTTGGTAATAAACTATTTCCTATTCTATCATTCAAAGATAAAAATTTAATATACGCGCCACCATTATACGTCAAGTTAATTATAACTTTAACCCTGTTCATATTATATTAAGTATATAATATATATCTATCTTATATATCACATATATATACATACATAAATAATTCTTAAAAAATTTTTTTTTTTTTTTTGCATGATGAAAAATAAATTCTGACAGATGGAAAACTAAATGACTTTTCAAGTAAATTTACATTCAGTTTTAATAAAATGAGTAATCCTTGAAATATTCTATAGTTGAAAATTGATCAAAATATAAATTTTTTTTTTTCCTTTTTTTTTTTTTTTCAATTACTATTTCAATTACTATTACATATTTTGAATTTTTAGATATTAAAATTATCTATAGTTAGTTGGAAAATTAATTGAATGGTGTTCTGAAAATAATCACGATGAAATACAGATTAAATAACAAATGCTCTTCAACAGGCATATAATAAACTATATAATAAGTAGATTATATAGTTAGTATGATGATGGAAATTTAATTTTAATGGTTGTATGTTGTATCATACATAATATAAATATGTAATACAGAGAGCCATCTATAAAATATATAATTATTTAAGTATAATATGTTGTATGTACGTTTAAAAAAGTATGTATGAGAATAATATCGTGTTAATTTCACCATTTTACATAAATATTATATTCACATGTTTAATCATAAATAAATGAGACAATGTTATGTATATATGTGCATACATATATAAATAAATAATATATTTAAATAGATCATGATCCAATTAATATTTATTCTTGGGAAAAAATTATATATTACGTTCACATATTAAAATTTTATGGGCTGTGTTAACATTTTTTTTTTTTATTAAAATTTTATTTTAAATTAATTAAAATGTGTGTGTGTGTGTGTGGGTTTTTTTTGTAGAACAAACTGAGTCCTACACAAATAAAAGTTATATACTTGGACTCTTGTTTTTGATTTGTTTTGATGACTTCCGATTTGTTGTCTAAAATATTTATTTTTGATAAATTCTCAATAACTTATATAAGTATAAGTACCTAGTATGTATCTCTTTATTTAATTAATTGAATTTGTATATATCATGCCATATCATATAATCATAAGACCGACTGAATAAATCAGAAGTAATTAAGTATTTATTACATCATTGAATTCTCTAACAACGTATCTTTTAAAAGATTTAATAAAATTGCAGAATTCAATCGAAAAATATTTAAAAAAGAAAATTCTACTTTAGTTAATAATAATCCTAACAAATCCGTTAAAATCCTAGGTAAATAAAATCCTAAAATAGCGACTCATTAGAAACATAGTCCTGGTATCAAAAATATTAGAAATTTTAAAAATTATTAATCATAATTTATATTGCATACTTTAAGGTATAAATTGTTAATTTAACTTTTTTTTTTAATTAAAATTTATCGTGTACATTTATGATTAACGATTTTCTAGTCTACGGTAATCACGATAACGGTTATTATTACTTAGATGTTGTTTTTTTTTTATTAAAACAGCCTACTTGAATTTGAAGCTTTCATATTTGGAAACTATGTTACATCTACATACATATTATATGCTATAAGTATAAATATTGCATGTAACCTTCATTTTTTTTATTTATGACTTTATAAAATTGCATTTATTTTTTGGTTGTAATATTTCTTAATTTTTTTTATTTTTTTATTTTTTTCATTTTATCATCAATTGAATTAAAAATTTGTCTACTGTTAATAATATTTTCACACTCATTTCACATATGAAAAAAAAAAAAAAAAAATAGTGTAACAATTTTTATAACGAATGTATTTGGGATGAGAAAATAATGTTTAACGTATTTATTATTCACCTTTTATAAGTATGAAACACTTTATGTAAAAACTCAATGTTAATATATGAGACTTTCAATTTATTGTAGGTATATATATATACATAATATAACAAAAAATTTGATCTAGAAAATCCCTATAAAGATTTACAGAATTTTAGAAAAATGTTGAATTTTCCTTATATTTATGTTGAAAATTTGTAATTATGCAATCTGTTAATTGTTACAACAAAACAACAAAAACAAAAAAAAAAAATTGTATAAAAGTAACTAGTTAAAAAGTTAAATTAAAAATAATATACGTACACGTTTATGTTTAAGCAGGTCAGGGACTCAAGTTAACTTTATTCAATGATTATATGTTAAATATAAATGAAAATAAGTGATTTTGGAAGAGCATTAATGAAATGTTTGTTTAAATATACAATAATACATATTTTGCTTTAAAAGTTTTTTTTTTTAAAAGGATTTTATAAATCCTCGAAAAAAATACTTTAAGTTAAAAGTAAAAAGGGATCTTATAAGTAAACGATCATACAATTAACTCTTTTACATACTTAAATTTGAAAAAAAAAACAAATATATAAAAACAAAAGAAGCAACTAAAAATAAATTATGAAGATTCCATCAATCGCAATAATCATTTGATTCTACTTTTTATAATGTTGACTCACTTATTCTTCATTTATTTTAGGCATTTATTTAAAAATGGTCTGATGATGGTAACTTAAATTAGTTTAGGTCCGTTGTGATAACTCAAATCTGTGTTTTTCTAATAAAACCATTATCATCGAAAAGCAGTACATATTATCTGTATTCTAATAATTTTTTAAATTCACTATTTTACAAAGCGCTGTATATCGATTATATCTATATCCGACAGCTTGAAAAAATTATTCAAGATGAATTCTTCCCGAAACCTTTTTTCTTTTGCATACAAAAGCTGGACTTTCACACAAAAAATGAATGATAAATTCTTTTTCATCTTTACAACTTCTGTTAAAATCATCATTTGAAGGAAATTCTAACCTTCTGACAATCTTATAGAATTTGATTTTTAATATTGAATCTTTATAATTATATATAATATAGGTATATATATATATATATATATATATTTTTTTTTTTTTTTTAAATACCTAAATAACTAATTGAAAAATTTTAAAGAAGAGTTACTTTAAAATCTACTCAAGTAAACTTTAAAGAATCCTTTTCATAAACTTGAAGAGTTTTTTTTATAGCATTTTAATTGCTTTTTAAACTTTTTTTTTCGCAAATTTTTTTCCTATTTTTTTACATCCTAATATCACAACTATTGTCATTTTCATTGAAAATTAAATTCTTATCATATAACAATATCTTATTTTTTTTTTATGACTTTTGTTGTTTTACATTTTAGTTACATAAAATCGTTCTTATCCACTTAAGTTCAACAAGAAAAAAAAAATATACATATATATAAGTTACCATTATCCTTCCGTTAAAAGAAAATTTCTTTAACAATATGAAAAATTAAAAAAAAAAAAATAATACACCGCTTTTATTTTCCTTTCTTATGGTTTTTTTTTTTGTTTTTTTTTTTTGTAAATTGGCTGGTAGGATTGATATTTATCCCCGTCAAGAGCTATTAGATCTGACACTGAAAATATTATATAAAAGACAAATATATAAAGGAAAAAAAAAACAAAACAAAAAAACAGACAATGTAAACAAAATAATAAAATAGAAAAAAGGAAAAAAAAAATTAACATTTAAAACATAAGAAAAATATAACATAAAAAGAATAAATAAAACAAAAAAAAAAAGATTAAATAAATAAATTGGAGACTGTCAAAAGGTGATAAACTTGAAAAAAAAAAAAAAAATTATATAAAAAAGAAAGAAACACTGAAAAAAATCTAATGAAATATTTTGCACAACTACCTACTTATATAACTATACACACATTATGTATATTGACATAAATAGGTAAAATCGAATACTGTACTGTACTAATTTATATATATGTATATATATATATATATAAAATAATTCTAAATGTATATGTATAATGTATATAGATTAAACATTATCTATGTGACCTCATCTTTTAACCTTTTCGTAAGTCATTAATCTACAATAGAACGAACAATAGAAACGAATAGAAACAGCACAATATATATAGGCAACATAAACAACAAAAACTAAGCAACTTTTCTTTGATATTTTAGGAAGTATTGCGGCATTAACAAAAACAAAAAAAAAAATAAAGACTTGAAGGCATTAAAGAACAACAAAAAAAATTTCTCCATATATGTAAAGATATTATGATATATACTTGTAAGTTTTTTTTTTTACCAACATAAAATATCTAATAGATATTATATTAGTATGCGTATTTATAAAAATGATTAAAATACACTACGTACATAAAAAAAAAAATATTTACGGTAGTTATTTATCTTATGTATATAAACTATAAAATTAAAGATATTCTAAAAGTTATAGATTTTATTGAAAGACGTATAAAACATATTGTATGTATAGTGAAAAGTTTCATGAAAGTTTCAAAAAAGTATATTGAAAGTTTTTTATTAGCAGAATCTGTAACCGGAATCGTTCAAATCAATAAAATCTTTAGAAAAACATTTAGAAAATATTTACTTATGTTGATTTTAATCTTATTGGTCTTTCAAGGCGGCATTAATTAAAAATTATTGAAAATAAATTTTTTTTTTAGACTTACTTTATACAGCTTAAAATGAATTTTCAATCATTTTCAATATATTTTTCAAAGTTGTATAAGTCTAAAAAATATTGCTATAACTTCAATGACAATCTATGTTTTGAATTCTTTAAATATGAAGTTATACGTAATAGTTTAACAATTTTTTTGACAATTATGACGATTTTTATAAAAAAATGTTGTGAGAATTGAAAAAGTGTAAGATTCGTTTCAGAAAATCAGTCTCGTTTCCTGATATTTTTTAATATATTACGAAAAAACTTTATAACATTTTGAAATTATGTTTTAATAAAGAATAAAATGTATGCTTAAAGAATAAATAGAAAAGCCGACACAAGAATATGTAAAGGATTCGTGCAGGAGGAAGACTACCGTCTCTGCCAATGCCTGACACCGAAATCACAAATGAAAAGAACCTTGGGAGAAGGATTAAAAGAAAGGAAACCTACTGAGAAAATCTTTTCAAAATAAGGTGGCTTGACCAGCGAATCATTGTCCGATTCTTTAGAGACATTGACTGAATTTTTTAGCCTCATTTCATTGAGTTGAAATATGTACAACTGGTCTCAGAGCCCATAGCTGTAAGGTTAGTTGTTTATCACCTCTACCAAACAACATCATCAAGAATAAAATGAGCGTAAATATTAATGAATTTGTTGTTTAAAATACTGAAACTAATTTTTTTTTCAATTCTTGTGTTAAACATAGATTTTGCAGTAGTATTGCATTGCCATCTATTTTAGAGTTTGAAACGCATATCTTAATGAAGACGTTTAGTTGGTAAACTTTTCAAATTTCATTGTCCTACAATAAATAATTTACATATAACGTACATTTATAATTTTATAATTTTTTAAACTTTTGTTTACGACTACAAATGCACGAATCGGTCTCACGTGTCCCACCGATGAACTTTGCTGAATGTTCACACTATCCTGAATCAATTTAAAGTACATACCTTTAAAATGTTCACCGGTGATACATTGGCATATTACTCAAATTTATTTTTATGTTCTACGCTTAGTACAGGATTTGAATGATGTTCGCCGGTGATACACGTGGCATTTAATACAGTGTTTTTTTTGTATGTTCACCAGTAAATGTTGGACTCAACGTGATAAGTAATTATAGAGTAAAATCCAAAATTAAAATTTTTTTATTTATCGTAACTACACATTCATTTATTTTCACTTCCGCATCAATAATTATACGTTCTAAAAGTAGTCATGATTATTAACTAGATTTATTAATATGAACATTACTGTATTTTATTTTATATAAATTTTTTTATATAAGTATATTATAAAACTATATATTAAACATAATCTGATCTCAATGTTCTTGCTGTATTAAATTATTTTATAATTATTATTATTATTTATTAAAACATTTTTATAAGAAAGTTCTATATATTATTATATATACGTTGATATATTATTATATATACGTTGCTTGTTGTTGTTTCTGACTATAATACATCATTTGTAACATTAATACATATTAGTTATAAATATGATGTAACAAAATTTTTTCTTATTATCCATATTCGAATTTTTATACACATAATAATATGTACCTATACACATGTAAAAATATATAATTAAAATCAAAAGTCAAAGTCAAAAATTGTTGATATTATTGAACTTCCATATAACAAATTTTTAAAATAAATATTACAGTCAAACCCGCTTATAAGAAATCCTTTTAAAAGAAAAACTCGCGTATAAGAAATAAATATTTAAATCTATTGTTTTTTTTTTATATTTTCATACAAATTTTCTCTTTTATAAGAAACCTAAGAACCTTATAAGAAAAAACCTCTTATACGAAACTACAACTTCGATTTAATTATATACTTTTGTTCAAAAAAAAAAAAAGAACTCCTTTTATTAAACCTGTCAAATTTTCAATAAAAATTTTTAATGTATTCATAATATAATTTAGGGTGTGTACTTTATTATATTGTATGGAATATTTATGGTATGTATATGCATGTACTTTTTTATTCTTTTATTATGTTATGTCTGTATGAATATGCACATAACTATTCATAACAATATAAATTTCATTGAAATGTGCCAAACACGTAAATATATACGTATTTACAAATAAATACGTTTTTAATTTGAAATTGGCATTTTGTTGGTATGGATGGATATTGTTTACATATATATATATATATATATATTTATCTTGCGATCGATCTAAAAATTGCAGTTGCAAAATCAAATAAATGAAAAAAAATGTCTTATAAACTGAACTCGGTTATAAGAAAAAAAAAGTGTTCTTAAAGAGGAGCGCGAATCTAAAAACAAAAGGTTTCTTATAAGCGGAGCCCGGATATCAGAAAAAGAAATTCTTTTATAAGCGAGGCCCGCATATAGGAAAAACTCGCTTTTAAGAAACTTTTTTCCAGTCCAAATACAGTTTCTTATAAGCGGGTTCGACTGTATATGAAAAATCTTAATATAAATAATAATTTTTAATTTTTTTTTATATAATTTGTGAACTTGACTACAAGGCTTAAAAAATATAAAAAAAACAATATAAAAAAAAAAGTTTTAGAAAGCTTTCATTAAAAAAAAAACGAAAAAAACAACATCATTAAAATTGTAATATAAATCTACAATAAAACGTTTAAAAATTATTAAATGAAGCGTTTAAATAAAAAAAAAAAACGTATTTAATGTTTTCTTGTCGCAATTAAATTTCTCGCAACCGCATATATGAAATAAAGAAAAAACTTTTTTTTTTTCTTAATCATAAATATTTAAAAAAAAAAACAAATATTTTTTTTTTTGTTTTTATTGTACTGTCTAAAAACTAATTGGGAACAGTTTTGTTTTATTTTTCTTTTTATTTTATTAGGGTTAAATACGAGCCATTTAATAAATTACAAAACTTGACGAAAAATCTTAATCTAATTATACTTAGCCATTAAATTGTAAAAAAAAAAAAGAAAGATTATGCTTTTTAGTTTTTTTTTTTTGTTTTTTATTAATTTGACAGTTCATTTGTTGTCAAATAAAGTGTAAAGTTTTTTTTTTTTTGTTTACTTTGTTTGCTTTTGAGTTTTAAGGGCCAGACAAAGAAAGTTATTTAAACGTTTTAAATGAGAGAAATTGAGCAAAAAAAAAAATAAAATGAAAAATTATATGAAGAATGGATTTTAGATTAAAATTGGATAATAGTAAATGAACTGTAGTTTTATAAGTATTTTGAGAAAAATAGTTTAAATTGAACAAAAAATCTTCATATACTAATATTTCTTTTTTAAAACTAAATGCACATACATATATATTTTATAATTAAATTGCAAAAAATATGATATTAATTGCTTAACTGTAGTATGTTTAAGGATTAAAAATCTAGTCTATGTTCGTTCGTAGTCTATGTATAAAAAATGGGGTTTGGTGACCAAATCAAAAAATTTAAATCCATAAATAAAAAATTCAAAAGCCAAAATCCATAAAAAAACATAAATCCCTAAATTCAAAAATTCAAATCTGGAAAAAGCAAAAAATTCTGATTTTGTAACAAATTTTAAAGTTTTTCCTATTTAATTTTGTTGCATACATATTTCAACATCAAAGAATATAAACTAGTATGTGCTGCCATCCTCAAACACCCGCTAAAAAAATTATTGAATCATGATTTTGTAATCAACTCAAAAGTCTTTTCTTATTATTTTTACATATGTATATATATACATTTCAAAAACTAAGTATTTAAAATGATAGAAAGTTTCAGATATATAAGCAGCACGTTTAACTATTTCTAAATAGGATACATATATTATTTAAAAACTCGATAAAGGGCTATTCAGAGATGACTGATTCATAATTAATTTAGATTGAATTAAAATAATGACCCATATCTTTTATAGCGGGTCGCTTCGATCTTAGCCTTGTACGGCGCGTCATCTTTATTTCGATGATTCAAAAACAAAAATTTTTACTTACCTTTTTAAAAAAGTTATTTTAAATAAATAAGGTATTTTAAATTTAACTGCATTTAAAACGAATATATACCTACAATAATGAAATCAAAGGAAATTTTTGAAATTTTGTTAAAAATTTTTTTTTGTTTTTATTCTTTATAATTTTTTATTTTATTTTTTAAGCGGGAAGAAAATCAAATAGAAAATAAATTCAAATCCACCGTTGTTTAGAATTTTTATAAGTATCGGCTTCATACATCTATTATGAATAATATACTATTCTTAAAAGTCAAAGCAACTACAATAACATCGTCAATATTCTGTAATTATACCTTTAAATAGCCCAATTTTTAAAAGAAAATTAATATCTAGAAATTAGTTTACGGTATGCTCCGTTTAAAATACACAATATAAGCAGTATTAATTGTCAAAAATTTAAATTCTATATAAATGTAATTGAATTGTATCTAATTGGAATTGCAATTCTAAGTAACTTTATTAAATCTCAATTATAATCTATAAGTATATAAGAATTAAAAAACTAAGTCATGAAAAAAAAAATGTTATATTATTAGAGAACTAAACTTATTTTGCGTCATAAATAAAAATTGTTCTCAAACAACATATAAATAAATGCATCGGACTAAACTAAAGTTGTATTTTGTATTGGATGGAAATTTTTTGGATAAAACCGTATACAGAAAATTTATTTATTTCGATAGTAAAAAGTGAATTGCATTTCAAATTCCATATTTACCATTATATAACGGTAACGTGAGTGTTTAATTAGTTACTAAATTAAATGACCCAATTTTTATATAAAACTAAAAATTTAATATATAAAAATTCAATAAAAAAAAAAAAAACCTTTTAAAATTTATTATATAAAAATACTATAAGTATTTCTTCTTGGTTTTTTTTTTTTTTGTATATCATTGAATAGAACCAAAAACTTCGTCAAATTTTCACTCTCTAAATGCAATTCAGTTGTAAAAAATTATTCATCAAACCTTTCAAACATTTAAACAAAAAAATAAAAAAAATAACTCATATTATATAAAAATTTATTTTATTTAAAAACAAAAAAAAAAATTTTAAATATCAATATTGAAATAATAATACATTTTATTTTAATGAAATTTTTATTAGAAATTCAATTCAATTCGGAATTGTAAATATTTTTTTTTTATATATATATTTTATATATTATATTTATATTATATATTTATATTGGATATATATATATATATATTTTTTTTTTAGATATCCCTAAAGTATCTCAAAAATTGAAATAAAAATATATAGGATTGTTTTTTTTTTTTTTATTTCGGTACATATAGTTGTTATATGCATTTAGATTTTCATTTAAATAAAAAAAAAAAATCAAATAAAAAACTAAAAACTAAAACTTTTATTTTAAAAAAGTAATCTAAAATCTAGATTTATCCAAAACAAAAAAAAAAAAAAACAAAAACGGAAAAAGAAAAACTAAAAGCAAACTGAAATCAAACCATCTTTTATTGGAAAAACAAAAAAGAAAAATAAAAATATAAGAAAAACTTAGGTAGATACTCGAATTTTAACACTGTTGTAAACAACATTGTAGTGTTTTTTTTTTATTTCATTTTTCGTAGAAAATTTACGAGTTTTTTATGACTTGCAAAAAAAAAAAAAAACTTTTGCTCTCCTGATTTTTGGTTTTTGTTTTTTTTTTTTGTTTTTGTTTTTCCAAGTTCTTTTGATTCCAAACTATATACTTTTTACTATCACTATTAAATTTTTAATGGTGCACCAAAAAAAAAAAAAAATAAGTACTATAAAATAAACAAAACAAAAAAATAAAAATTTGATATCTTATAGTTAACAACAAAAACAAAAAGAAAAAAAAAAAACACACTACCATCTCTGTTCTACTCCACTTTATATCGTTCAAAATTTTAAAAATGAAATATTTGAAACCAAAACTATTTTTTCATTATTTTTCAACTCCCTCTTCTATATACATACACAAGGTGAACTTTTAACGAATCTAAAATATTCTGTTAATACATATATATATATTATATATATTATATATATTATAGATACCATTTTTTTTTTGTTGTTCCACTTAGTTCCAGATTGTTGAAGAACCACACCAAATTATTGTGTTGGTTTTTGTTCTTTTTAAATAATTCTAAAATTAAAAATGATTCTCCTTTTTCAACAAAGTATAGCCAAAAAAAAAAAAAATGTCCTTTAAAAATAAAAAGTGCTTTAAATTCCAAATTTTGTTTCTATCTATATTCCGCCTACCCACCTTATATCCTAACTATAGTTCTGACAAAACTGATTTAATTAAAAAATAGAAATAAATCTTTTTTTGTTTTTTTGTATTTGAGCCCCTTTTTGATATCTGCAGTGCAGAACCCATTCAAAATATGTAGTTTTTTTTTTTTTTTTTTTTTTAATAGAGAAAAATAGTTTCTTTTTACCTTTACCTTTTCATTCACCTAATGAATTATATTAATTAAATATTTTTTTATCTCTTTCTAACTATATAATTTTTTTTTTTGTTTTTTTATTTACAGGTAAGAATTATTTCCATCCTTATTTATTTTTTTGTGTGATGCTCACCCCTACATTATTTAACAGTAATTAAATCTAAAGAAGAAATTGAATTACTTAAGCGAAGGTGAAGGCTATTTGTACTTTATTGTTGTTTGTTTTTTTATTTTTTTTTGGACATAATAAAGAGAGAACTTTCAGGATACAATAAAAGTAAGGATTTATAAATAATAACGTAAAAAAATTACTATCAGATAAGTATTTAGTATATATGTATAAAATAACATATCTATAGGTGGTAACAATTAATTTTCAATGGAACTATGAAATACTAAATGTAAATAAATTATGTATAACTCAGTTAACTATATAATAAAATAGTTAATATTAAGTGAAAATAAACATAATGTAGTAAAAATTAAGTAATATAATAAATAGAGGGGAAAAAAAACTTTCTAATATAGGAGTTGTAAATACATATGCGAAAAAAATTGTTAAGAAAGTTGTCTAACAGAAAAATAAATAGCATGACAGTAAGTTCTAATGTAAAAGATTTGAATATAACTAAAGACATAGTTTTAAAAATATAATTTAACTTTAATCTAAATAATTGTTATTTCCAATTCGATGTCGCTTAAAACTATTAATTATCTTGAAAATTTTTTAAATAAACCTCCGTATGATAAAAACAATTTTTTAAAGAAATAATAGAAAGGATTAAATACTGGTATTCTTGGTGGTGATTGATAAAAAATTACTAAATTAGTTGTCTCTTCCTACTACTAAACTCTACTACTGTCTACCATCTATTCTTGTCTACTAAACTCTACCACGGTTTTTGTTAAGCAGGTAATGAGGTAACAGTTACAGTGCTAATGACATAACGTTAAAAGAAATATATAAATAATATAATCAAAGTCATTGATGTGATATATTGATTTGGAATAACTTTTAGTTTTTATATTCTTTAATCTTAATTTTCTTTATTTTTTTTTTACTTCGTCGAAACCTACTGATATTCAATCATCATATATTGTATTAGTTTCCATAACATATGAAAACTTTTGAACATAGGTAGGTAGGTAGGTAGGAGCTGCAGTTGCACACTTAGGCCAGTTTAGGGCCGTTGTGATGCTCTTGATCAGTGATTTTTCTAATTAAACCAGTCGGAGCTTCTTACAAAGCGCTTTTAAGTTCATCTCTAACAGATCGAAAAAGTTGTTTAACAAAAATTTCCCCAGAACCTTTTTCTTTTTAGAGCAAGACCTGCGGACATTCACATAGCAGGTGAAAGATTGATTCCTCTTTATCTTTGCAGCTTCTGCATAATTAATACGAGGGGAATCCTAACGTTCTGGTATGTCTGCCGATCTAACACTTTTGAACATATTTCTGTATAAGTACAGGTCCGTTATATTAATTCTGCTATATAGTTTCAATAGATTCATTACATTCTATGATGCTACCATTAGTTTTAATAAAAAGTATTATAATAACTACTTTTTTTATACTCTCTTCTGATCGTTTGAAAATTCCAAATAAAAACTTTTTCTCATAAGTTAAAAAAATAGAGTTCGAAAAATACATTTAGTAGATATTTAATTTAGGTTTTACAAAATTTATAAATTAAAGTTTTGTTTTATTTTATCTACTTTTCTTTATACTTAATTTATTTTTTAAATTAAGTTGAAGAATATATTAGCACAAAAATTATTTCTTTGGATTGTCCCTTAAATTTCATTAAATAAGTCAAAATAAAGTTACAGTGATAAGTGGACAAACAAAAAGAAAATCCAAAAATAAAACAAAACAATTTAGATATGGTTTAGAAACTATAACGGTAATAAAACAATTTTTACTTTATAAATTTATTTTCCTTTTCATTCCCTTTTCATTCCCTATTCATATCAAAATATCCTGTTATGATAGTATTTCAAGGTTTTGTTAATAAATGTCATGAGAAAGCATAATTTTTTTTTTTTTTATTTGTTAGATTTTAAAAATTTTTTTTTAATTTTAGCATGAAATGATAAATTCTGGACAAAAGAAAAAAAAGAAATTTTGAGAGGGAAAACTAAAGATAATAAAAAACAAAAACAGAAAAAAAAAACATTAGTTATTATTTTTGTTTTTTTGTTTTATTACTATACACAATCTCAAGTATGAAATGACAGAGTAGGTAATAAATGGGTGAAGCGGGGTTAAAAACTAACATTTATCTAACTAATAGTCATATATATATATAGTGATATAAATAATGGTAAATATGTGGTAACAGTGATGAAAACAATTAAATTTATCTCTTGGGTAATTTTTTTGTTTTTGTTTTTTCCTGTCTTTTTGTTTATTTCTTTTACTTACAATTTATTTTCGTTTTTGTTTTTTTTTTTTTACCATTATTTTTTTTTGGAAATTATTGCATATTAAAACTATACGTATATATATTTATGTGTTTATGTGTATATTTATTTTTTCTATGTATAGTTCTTTATATTGTGTTAGTTTATTGTTTATGATGACTAAATCATAGTTCTTTTTTTTTTTAAGATGGCAACACTTTAAATATAAAAGTGTAAAGTTTATTACAAAATGTATGATTCTTTCGAATTGTATATGAATGTCCTTTTACAATTTGATTAAATAGAATTTTTTTTATTTCCAAAAATTAAAAAAAAGGGAAAGGGAAAAATTTTAAGGAAAGGATAATAAAAAAAAGGATGATAATAAAAAAAAAAAAACAAACATAAAATTTAATGAGTTAATATTTGTTAAAAATTATTTCATGATTTTTAATAATTTTTTTTTTTGTTTAGTTTATTTTTTTTTTTTTTATAACTTTTTCTGACATGAATTATTTTTATTATGTAACAATATATGTATAACGAACACTCCTGTCAACTGTTAAATTGATAAATAAGTAGGTATAATTAAAAGACATTTTGATTTTATTTTGTTACAATGCTTGTTTTAATAAAACATTAATTAGTTATAGTGACATTAATTTATTTTATATGATAATTTTTTTAGATAAAAAGTAAAAAAAACAAAAAAAAAAGGTTTGTTCTTTATTCATTTGATAAAATGAAAATTTAAAATAGCTACTTGTGGAATAATAAAAATTAGTACCTATTTATTAGACAAAAATAAAAAAAAAAATTTTGGTAGTTATAAAATTTTTATGGTAATACTAAAAAATTTTAAAACAATATTTATCAGCATTAGCACTTATAATTTAAGTAATATTCGGCTTTTTTTTTAAAGGATTTTTCTAGGTTGATATTTTTTTTATGCAACACAAATATATTCAGCTAATATTTGAAAATATTTAAAATATTTAGTATACAAATATGTTCTTTTATATATCATATGAAAGAATCTTGTTTTAAATCAAAATTCCGGCGAAAACTGAATACATATTTGAAGGCATACCTTTCTAAGTGCTTAGTTCATCACTTCGGCATATTTTTTCTGAGCTATTTTAAAAAAAAAGAGAAATCTCTAAACAACAATTCACCACTTCAGTACAATTTTTTTGCATAAGAAAAAAATTTTGACAGCTGAAATTTGAAAATGAACTTAAGTTATTTTAAATTTTTTGTTTGTTTGATGAATCGAATAAAAAATTTTTCAAAAAATGACAGATAAAAACGAATTCGGCACAAAAAATTAAATCAACTTTTTTTCCGGAGAGAAAAAAAACTTCCGAACTAAATTTGAAAAATTAAAGAATTCACATTTTCATATAAAAAACATACTGGCGCATGAGTGCGGCTAAAATATCCGAAGCGGAGAATCCAGCATATGACGGTAATTGTAGTTCATTTGACGTAAAACAATTTCTTTGTCTATAATAACTTTTTTTCCACATAAATGTGGACAGGAAATTACACAGCCTTTCCTGTTCAGGCTTGACTGTAAATGTCGTAAGGGGGAAATAACTAACTTACGACATTTGTGGGATTTGAACCCACACTCCCTCAGTGTTTACAGCGTATTTTATACGCTCTTACCCACTAGGGCACCGAGGTATCTTATAAATACCTTTTCTTCTTCAATTGGAAATAAATTTTTTGTATTTTTTCATGGTTATAGACCAAGTTTAATATTAAGAACAAAACGAAAAATTCTCCATTCCATAATTTTTGTAACTACTTTTACTACTTTGTTACTACTTGCAACTACTTTTAAAATGTATGTATGTATGCATGTACCTGTCTATGTATGTATTTAAATTTTAAAAGTAAAATCGATACTTAAAAATAATATTACTTAATTTTCTATATAGTACTGATAATTTTGTTTAGTTTTTATATTTTTAAACAATTACTTAACCAATGTCCTTGATTTTCTTTTATTATGAGGAAAATAAATGATTCAATTATTGATTTTTTAAATGATTGACACGCGACTATAGATCGTGTCTTAATAATTTATAGAATAATTATAAATAAAAAGTTTAACAAAAAAAATAACCTTCATTTCCTTTTAAGAAATTCTTGAAAACTTTTTAAAACTGCTGAACAAAACAAAAAATAAATTATTTAAATTTCAAATTGTATTTTTACAGAAAACAACTTATTTTTTTATTAAAAAAAGTTCAAAATGAATAGAAAATAGAAAATTTTCCTACAAAAAATATTTAGATAAATATATCCCATATGTATGTTGGGTTGAAAAGTTAATTCAAAAAAAAAAAAAAAATTCCACTTAAAAAACAAAATTGAAAATTTAATGGCAAACACTTAAATAGTAGTTAACTTTTATATAAAACCCTGCTTAACAAATTATTTAAACCCTGATTTTGTAACCAACTATAAAATTACTGTTCATATATGCATACAAATATTTTGTAAAAAGCGAATTTAACTGCATACTCTGATTTTGAATTCAATTTTAAAATTTCTTCTAATTCAAAATCTCGCATAAGGGGAATAATTTTGATTTTGCAAACACTTGTAAAACCCTCTCCGTCTAGATATTTTTTTACATGCTTTTTATTTATAGCAACAAAACACATAAAATAATGAGGACTTCTGATCACAAACTCCTGCTAATTATTTAAAATTCCGATTTTATGCGCATAGTAAGTTTTTATTTTGCCTTTATCTTAACTGGACTGTATTTCCATGCAAAAGTAGCCTTTTCAGTTTCAGGATTTTTTTTTAATATTATATATTATTACATAGTCTATAGAATAGTTATTGCCTTATGAAATTTGTGTTCTGGAATGTTTTTTTTTTTCATTGTTAAAAATTTTGTATCTTTGGAAGTTTTTTTTTTTTTGGAATTAGACATACATACGTATATATTCATGTAATGATAAAGAATATTAGCTAAAACAAAAAAAAAATCAAATCAGATTAAACTAAATAATTAAATAATTTTAAATTTAATTAACAAGATAATCACCACACCCATTTTAATGATTAAAGCAATGTATAAATAAATTATTATTAATTATAATATCTATGTTGTCTATTAAATTCATTTTTTTTTTTTTTTTTTTTGTTTTGTGATAATTGAAATTGCCATCAAATCTGTCAAAAACTTAAACCAATATAAAATAAGGAATTCAAATCATTTAAATAACTTCATTTATGACGGATTCAGTATAATTAACTTGAAAAAAAAAAAAAAAATCATTAAAAATTATAAAACTTATGCAAAGAAAATTCAAGGTTAAAAAATTGAATGATCTTTCTTTTTAAAGTAAATTCATTCAATACAATAATTTATTGTCTAATTAATGAACAAAACAAAATAAATATACATATATCTTTTATTAGTTTTTAGTCAAAATTCATTTTTTTTTATAATTAAATCATTAAAATAAAAAATTGTATCTATAGATATTTTTTTTTTATTATTATTTTAACAAAATTTTTTTTTTATTACTTAATTAATAATTATTGATTTGATTTTAACAAAAAAAAAAAATTATGATATCTTAACTATTGTATATAATTCTCGTTAAAAAACTAAACGAAACAAATAATCATTACCTTTTTTTGTCAAAAGTGTCAAGTTTTTTGAAAAATTTTATTAAAGATATCTACATAAAAGAAAAATTAATAGATTAAGTAGATATTTGACAATTTCCGGTTCTTCCCATTTAAAATCGATACAATTACAATTTATGCCAAAATAATAACTTAGTTTTTAATTAAATATTCGAAAAATTTTTTAGAATCACTGCATCATTTATCTATATGTATTGTAAAAATTCATTTTAATTTAAATACTGAAACAAAAGCGTTAAAAAAGTTAATTATTATTATTTTCATATTTTAAAAATTTAAGTTAAAGTTTTTTTTTTATTTACTAATTATATTGTCAAAAAAAAACAAAAAAAAAAAAAATTAATAAAATTTAGATACTTTAGATACTTTAAATGTATCTGAAACAAAAAAAAAAAAAAAAAAACATAAAGGGGATTGTAAGAGAAGCCGGAGGAAATCTACAAAATAAATTTAATGGTTTTAATAAATTTAAAGTGTCATGTAAAATTTGAAGGTCATTTAATATCATAACAGTCATTTGAATGTCAATTTATTGAACAATTGAGAGCCATACAAAAAAAAAATCAAACCAAAAACAAAAACAAAACAAAAAGAATATCTAACAGATTAATTTTTTTTTATACTTATTGTAGTGTTTTTTTCTTTTTTTTTTTTTTGTTGGTTAAATTATGGTTGAGTTGTTGACGTTGATTTGAAAAAAAAAAAAAAAATTCAATTTAAACTAAATTCAATCAAATATTATAATGAGTTGAGTTCAGTCCACTTGAAAAATATTTGAAAATGGCAAGACTTTAATGGAATTTTTTTTTTTTTTTTTTGGGCGTAGTTAGGTACTACAATTTTTTTTTTTTTCGAAAAATGATTGTTAGATCAGAGAAGGAAACAAAATAAACAAACGTACAAACAAATCAAAAGAAAAATATCTTAAATTTACAAATTATGAGAAGAATATAAATTTAAAAAAAAAAGTTCTTTAATAAAGGCCATACCACCTAATAATTGAACACTTGAACATTTTTAAACTCATATAAAATAGTAAATACATACTTCAACGTTCGTTTTATTTTTTAAATTCACGAAAAACAACAAAAAAAAAAAAAATTCTGAAATTGTATCTTATTAAAAGTAAAAAAAAAAAGAAAAAGAAAGAAAACGCAATAATGAAAGAAAAAAAAAAAACTTAAAATTTTATTGATTTATAGTTCATAAAATGAAAATGAATCTGATTACAATCTGAATTCTGATTTCTGACTGTGAATTCAATTATGTATATGTATTTTTTTTTTTTTTTTTGTTCATAGAATTCAATTTTATTTTTTTCATCTCATGAATTTTTTAGATTTTTTTTTGTTTTTTTTGTTACTATTTGTCGGATTTCATTGACTTTAAGATGGTAAAAATTATACCAAAATTATTTAAGAGAAATAATGATTATGAAAAAATGTATGTTCAAAGTACTTATTTATATATTCATGTTTAAAATCATTCGATAATAAACAAAAAAAAAAAAAAAAAATGGCTGCTTGATTAATCAAAGGGTTTTAAATCTTTTTTTTCTTTTTATTTTAATCAAGAATTCAATTTAAATGGATTCAATTCAATTAAATGTTACATGAATAAAATGATTTTTTTTATTAAATTTAAAAAAAAAACATAAAGAAATATAAAAAAAAAATTGTTGAATGTATATCAACAATGTTGCTATGTTAATATAATGTTATGTAATATGTGTTGTCGTGTTTTACAATCAAAATTCAGAACTCCCAACAAAACTATACTGAAAAATAAATGTAGGTAATTACTACTTACAAATAAATTTACCTTTCGATAATAATATAGTTAAGTATGTGCATAAGTATATGTATATGTATGGAAATTCATTTTATAAATTTAAATTGTATTATTTTAATGAGGTGTTCTTACTTTTATTCATTTTTTGTAACAGGTACATGTGTAGGTGTTTTGAATTTTTATATACAAAAATTTTATATTTTTAAAATTTTGTTATGGCGTATAACTGACATAATTCTAAAAAAAATTGTTTTAAAAATTTGATTTTGTAATTTTTTTTTTATAATAATATTTTAATAATAAATTTACATACAGAGGTACTTATATAGATTTACATTTTTTATATAATTTTCTTTTTGTATGTACATACTTAAATTTTTCTTAGTTGGTTAAACTTTTACTTATTTAAGTACGATAATATTTTTAAACGGTTAGAAATATTGTTTAATTCGGGGTCTAACTAAATAACGAATATAACACATCCACACACACTACAGTATTCAAAAAAATAAAATTAATTAATTAAATGATGATGTTTTAAGTCAACAAAATTGATAATATGTATATAAATCCTCTCTGTGCTCTTAGGTTCGTTGTAGGTTTGAGTAATATGAAATTGTATCATATGTTCTGATCATCTGTTTTGAAAACGAAATTCAAGTAAAAATCTTTGACAGTAAAATATAATTGTTATAAATAAATGTTTTAATCCAAGGAAAACACACGATGCATCTAAGCATATATATAATAAATAGCTTTTAATATGAAATTAATGGCACTGATTAGCAGTGAAGATATAGTTAGACTTTGACAACATCAACAAAAAATTTAAACGTTATAAGGGTGACTATAGAGATATGATAGAGGATGACTATATGGATGTGATAGAAAAATCCATCTAATTATCAACGGTGAAGATATACCTACTTAGTAAAAGTTTTAAAAAGACATCAAAGAATTAAAATGTTATATGAATGCTTTATAGGGATGGGACACAAAAATCAATCTTTTAGTCAAATATAACAAGTAAACGACATAAAAAGCGCCCTAGAAGTATAGATGGTTCAATAACATCAAAAAAAATTTATGTATGGTAGGTTTTTAAAACTTTTAAAACAACAGCAACAACAGACAGAGAATTTTATAACAATATTGTAAAGGATGTCGAAAATACAGATGATATTCAATAAAATATAAACTATAAACAGAATCTTAAAAGCAGTTATACTTTAGCTTTAGTTTTACTTTATAGCTTTAAATTTCAATTAGCCCGTATTTGGTAATCAAAATTACAATAAACTTTAACTAAACAATTAATTTTCAAGTTAAAATTAATTCTTATTTCGAATTTAAAAAAAAAAAACCCGGATTCAATTTTATTATTGGCTTTTTACATTCCATTTTTTTTTTTTTTATTTTTTGATAAAATTCCAATTCAATAATTTCTTCCATTTATGAAAATATAATATTTTTTTTATTCTTATATAGGTACTCATGCTTACTTTTAACTTGTAGTGTATAGTAGATTTGGAATTATTGAATTTAATGTTATTATTTTTGTTAATTTCTCGTGTCATTAACACATAATTAAAATTAAAAATGAAATCAAATTTAATAATTGAAAAAACATTACTTTGTTTTTTTTAAATCTTTATTCCCAACAGTACAAATGTTAATATCATTAGTTTCAAGCTAAATCAATATTTTCCTTTTACAAATTATACAAAAAAATAATAAAATAAAAGCTGAATGATTATTGGTAGATTTAGGAAAGAACTAAGTAACGATATTCGTCTCCTCGCTCGTTCTATAATTTTTTACTCGTAATGGTTCAATGTATGTATGTACCTACATATGTATGTATATACATACAAATTTACTTTTTTGTAATAGCATTTTTTTAAATAATTGTTTTTTTTTTATCATCGGTTGATTTTTTTTATTTGACTTTTGTTTTTTTTTTTTTTATTATCCAGGGTTCAATAAAAGGTCAATAACAGCCTAAAAATATTTGTGGAAATAATAATCTGATATGCGAATAACCAAAAAATAAAAAAATAACTTCGTTAAGAAGCAAAAAAAAAAGAAATGTACCTACTAATATTCGATGGTTTAATAATTTAAGAAATACATTTTTTAAATATCCCTAAATACTATAGGATTACCAGAAAATAAAATTTTCGTTGACAGAAGTTCAGACACGTAAACTAAATATTTGTTATTTAGTAAAGCAACTTTTTTTAATTTAAAAGAAATTTAAATTAGTAACTTATATGAGTAAGTACTTAGTTTTTTATTTCAATAACCATTATAGGTAATTGCATTTATTCTTTTCGTATATCTTCTTTAAAGCTCCAATCACTATTAATGATATTATTAACCTGTCAAACTGTTTTATTTTTTCATACAACGATAACAAAAACAATTTTACCATATTTGAATTGATATACAAAACGTCAAAAAAAAATATTGAATAAAAGATATTTGTTTCCTTATTTCAGATACATACATACATACATACACTGCATCATTGACAAAAGCACTTTAAATGTTTGATAATTATTCATATCGATTTTTTTTTTTTTTTTTTTTGTTTATTGTCGATTATAGCAATAACAGTTACATTATGAGCACAGTTATTTTATATACATATTCTCATTATCATTATTTTTATGAGTATATTTTTTTGTCTCTTTTCCGTCCAAAATCTCCGTTTATTTACCTTGAATTATATACTATATTTTTATTAATATTTACATAGCTGTCAGGCATTTTTATCTAAAAAAAAAAAAAAATTTTTTTTTACCGATTTTTTGTTTTATTGACAGGTTTATTACAAAAAAAAAAAAAATAAAAATAATATAAATAAAAAATAAGTATGTACATGTATAGCATACTTGTAGGCTAAAATTATATATAGGAAAATTTCATAACATCGAACTTTGCGAGAGAATGTTATTGGTAAACTTTTCTAATTTATTTAAATTATTTTTAATAAAAAAAAATTTAATGTTTTTTTCATTTAAAAAAATTTTTATATTTTATTAAAATTTTTTAAGTAACTAATTAACATATTTTATTAGAGAGTTATAAATTTAATTTTAAATTTTTAAATTTAAAACATGGTTTGCTTTTTATTTTCTGAATAACTCTAAGTAGGTATAAAGAATTTCAAGAGAAAATGTAATGAGCATTTTTTAATAATAAAAAAAAAAAAAATCTTTCTTTGAAATTTAATACTTACTTATAAACTTAAAATACTAAAATTTAAAAAAAAAAAAACAAAATTATTTTTCTGTGTTTTCTTTTAAAGACAAAATTTTTCTTTTAAGAGGATGTACATATATTTAATGTATTTTTCAAGGTTTATCAGTAAGATTTTGCTTTAGAAATTTTATAATGTAGTTCATTTTCAATTAAGTATACATACTGAAGTTAATTTTATTTAATATAATATCCGTTTAATATCCGTTTCATTTTCTGTAACTATACCAGATTGTTTAAATTTAAATATACACTAATAAAAGAAAAATAAAGGATATTGAAGAGACAATGATTAGACCCTTAAAAATTCTTCACGTTTAATACATCATTTAATAATTTAATTAATTTTATAAAGATTTCATTTAATACAAATTTTATTTGAAAACAAAGATTAGTATTATTGTCCTGAATTGTATGACAAAAAAAAAAATATTAAAATCAAATTTAATAATGAACAAACTATAATGTAAGTAAAAGAAATCTTTTTATATACTTGTAGTAGGTAATTAGTAAATTCGATTTAAATATTTCGAATATAATAAGTCAAAAATTTAAAATCAACAATAAGTTTCACAAATCAGTTGCCTATTTAAATTTCTTTTGTAATTTTGTTTTAAATTGTTTTTTTTCAAACTTTAGATTTTAACAGACTTTAGATATTAAAAAACATTTTAAACTTACTATGAATAACAATGATAAATAAATAATAATAAATAATACATATGTATATATTCATTTATTTATTCATTTATTTGCCTTTAGGGCTGGCATAGAGTCAAAAATTTTTACAAACTGTCCAAAGTAAGGAATTGATTGTTACACATACTAAACGTAAGAATTCGCTTACGTGTATTTTTACGTAACATATACAAAATGAAATACGAATATGTTAATTGTCCAAACTAGTTATCTGTCATTATACCCGTACGATAGGATCGGGTATAATAAAATTACTCCTCCGTTTGTAACACCTCGAAATAAGCGAGCTAGATATACCTTCAAAGGTATGGATCGGATCAGAAAAAAATTCTAAGACTTTTGAGCCATGTCCGTCCGTCCGTCCGTCCGTCAGCACGCTAACTCAAAAACTAAGAAAGCTAGAATCTTGAAATTTACACAAAATATTCTGGGAGTAATTTGTAGGTTCCCTATTTTTTTTGGTTGAGTTTGGACCAAGCCTTAGGGTAGCTCTCGAACACCTAACTTTTAGATCCCCACATTTTTTTTGCAATAGAGCTATGAAATTTTAACTACTGATAGATCTCACAAAAGTATTAATTTTATTTTTTAAAACTTTTTTTTGTAGCCCCACCCATTACGAAGCTACAGCTCCCCAAAGGTTCAAAAAAGCTCCATATTTAAATTATTATAGCACAAGTTGTATAAGGTATATCTTCATTTTGAAAACGCCAAATGATTACTACTTTTATTAGCTTTAAAAGTATATATACAATAAATATATATTTGTAGCATACGGTGTCTTAATTTACCGTTATATGAAACTCAAATTTTGCAAAATCCTTCAACCCTTCTATCTTCTAAACGGTTTAAGTTGGAAACTTGAAATTTGAAAATAAGTATGAGTCATTTCAGAAATTTTTTTTGTATCACCCCCCGTTTAGGAGCTGTAAGGGGTCAAAAACTGAAAATTTCCTATTTTTAAACACCTGTAACTTGAACACATGTTAAAATTTTTTTAAAGTAATACATAAAAATTAAAGCTTCAACATTATATTCTTATTTCTGTTAACAACTTTTTTTAATAATATAGCGTTACTTTATAATTGACCAAAGTGTTACTTGATTTTTTCAAATTTTCTAACAAATTTCATTAACGAATTTTTTCTATTTTGTTTTACTCGATAATTTGAAATTGTTGAGGATATAATGCGTAGTACATAAAAATGTAAATAAATAAACAACATAACGGTTGCTTGAAGAATTTTTATTTATATGATATTAATATATATACATACTTATATAATACCATGTTTATTTATATATCGTATATGTCGCTAGTGAATGAATGATAAGAGTATAGATGTATATTATATAGCGCCGTATTTACATACATATATGTATTTTATTGTACTTATAAGAAATTATTCTGTCAATGGAATATTTAAATATAATATAATATAATATTTAAAATTATATTTACTATTTTGTACTAAGTAAATTTAATATACATTTACCGCTTAGTATTAAATGGTACTATAGAATATTTGAAAAAGTTTTGGATTGATAATCGTTATGTGAAAGGTTAGAATCTGCTTTTGAAAAATGTACATATAAACATATAGTTTGAATATATGTACAACCCATAGTTCTAGAAATTATAAAATTCATCCAAATTATTTTAAAATACTAAAATATTAAAAAAATAATATTGTGAGCAGAGTGACAGGCTGTGAACATACTAACGGTTCGTACGGGTATCTAAAAGTTGACAAAGGCAACTGTATTCTTCCTCGTTGTTATTACATTAACGGTACATTTTTTGTTCCAATGTTTATTTGTTTTTTACTAATTACATATTCCGTTTTTTATTTTATATTTTGATATTCAATATTTCTATTACACTTTCAATTCATTTGGTTTACTATAAAACACATATAAATAAGATTTTGAATCCTATTACAAGAAAACAAATAAAACAACACAGAAAGAAAACCAACAATTTTTAAAGGTCCACATTTTCCAAAATAATATACAAATAGTTTGGAATACATGTGATTTGCAACAAAATTTGTAATTTTTCTAAGACCTTCATATAATACAAGAATGTACAAAATAAAGAGACATTTTCTATAATTTTAAGGAAACCATATATAAATAAGTAAAAGTATAAACAGATTGTAAAATTTTAGTGCTGAAGTTTTCTGTTTTATGTTTTATTTTGAAAAAATTCGTACACTTGTCTAACTTACATTACAGGTATCAGGTAAAAATAGCAAAATTTAAATTTTTATGTAAATTTTTTGCTTTACATAACGATAAATGGCGGTAGATACTAAATGGTAAAAAATTGTATAATTTTGATATTGATTTTATAAACGTAAAAAAAAAATCATGTCGTTTGGCGTTTTTAAATTGAAATAATGTTTACAAAATCTAAGGGCTAAAAATTTAACGTTTTTCAAATTTTAACAAGTTAGCTGAAGCTTCCAAATGGGTTCCCAGCTAGTTAAAAACAAATATTCTATAATATTAATTTTTTTAAGAGATCTATCCATCATTAAAATTTGATTGTTCTTATTCTACAACTTCACGTTGTGCAAGTTTTGTATGCAGAAGAACAACCGAAAAGATGGACAGAAGGAAACTAATAGCCAAAATTTTTAAAATATTTTTAAAAATTGAAAAAAAAAAACAGAAACAGTTACACTCAATTGTTTTTTTTATCTGAGAAACAGTTAAAACAATACTGAATTTCTCAGTAACTGTGTTATAAATTCCGAAAAAATGAGAAACAAAAACGAAAATAGACAACAGAGTGCCTAGATATAACGCATGAATAAGTAAAAAAGAAAACTAATTGTACCTATATATATATATATATACAATAATAAAAACTAGTTTTTAAAAAAATATCTCTAAGGATATTTTTAAAAATTTTTATTTAATTTTAAGCAGAAAATACTTACTAAATAAATGTAAAATAGTTGTTGGTTTATATTTTTATATTGTTCGGTTTTCTTATTGTGTAATATAAAATAGTGGTGCACAACCTTTCTGTGGTGGGATTCTAAAACTTAAATCATACAAAGTTCTGAAGTTCCTTATTTTTAAAGAATAAATGCTGATATCCTTTCTTAAGCTTTCTAGACACAATATAACTATAGGCACTGTATACATACTGCATACGACTATGTCATTTCACAAAATAAGTCAAACAAAAGATTAGTTATCGTATATATGTATGTACATATGTATAATTTATAACTTCCGTTTTATTATAATATTCTACGCTGTTACTGGGTGTTGTTGGTCAAAATGTTACTGAGTGTTGTTATCGAAATTTATTTATATATATATACATACATATATTGAAATTTGACATATCAAACTTAAATGTTTTGTTAGTTTGACAAAAATTACACGGTATTACACGATTTATATTGTACATAAGAAATATATAATATCGGATCTTGCTTCCATTTTCAAAAAAACTAATCAAATTCAATCTTTTAAATACAACTTGGACGTGAAATTTAATTTGAATTTTTCATATTATGACCGGTCGAGTCTATTTTTTAGATTAAAATACTCTGGTACAGAAACAATAAAATTAAAAAGTTCACTATTAAAATAATTTTATTCGTTTTAGCAAAAAAAATATGGTTAGTTTAGTGCAACAATTTGTTATGCTCTTTCCGGTTTTTTTGTTTTTCTACTTTTTTTTTAAACTTTTTTTTTTTTTTTTTGTGTGCATACAAACGTTTATTTGTTGTAAACTTTTAAATGAATTTTTTTGAAATCGTATATATGTACATATGTATGTATTTAGTAAATTCTCTTTTTTATTTTTCAAGGATTCTGTTTATGTACTTATTGCACTTATTTATATAATGTATAAAAGTAATAGTGAAATTTAAATGAACTTTGTAATACAAAAAAAAAAAAAAAAACAATTCGCTGAAAAAAGAATTTACTAAAGTGCTATAGATAAATAAAATGTTTTAAAATTTTATTAACAAAAAAATAAAAGTTTTTTTTTTCAAAATTCTTGATATTGCTAATCATTTATTGTGAATAGTTTTTATTTTATTTTTTTTTTTCTAAGGTACGTGCCCTTGAATTAGAACTATTTTCATTCAATTTTTATATACCTGCTCAGATATCCTTTCAATGTGATGTGAATTAAAAATTTTTTAAATAAATATAAATAAGAGTAACATATATATTTATATTATTATTATTATTAAATATTTACATATTTTTATAAAAGTAATATATATATATATATATATATATATATACAATAGAATAAAATAAAAATCACGTTCAAGGATATTCAAAGATAACGATAACTATAATGATTCTAAAAGTTTATGTTTTGTTTTTGTTTTACAAAGAGTTAAGATTTTCATTTAGAATCAAATCCAGGTCGGATTTAAAAACATTGTTTTAAAATAGAAGAGAAAGATAAAAAAATATTTTATCTTTACTTTTTTCTTTTTTGTAATTTAATTCATTTATGGTTTTAGATCTTATAATTACTGATACATGATTCAGGGATGTTCCCTTGTAATATAAATTTCAGAATAAAGTAATAAAAACAGGTTTGATAATACATATTTGCTACGATTACAAAACAAAAAAAGAAAAATAAAACATCTAGAATTACGGTTCAGCAAATGTTTTATAACTTAAAATATTTTATTCGAAAAAATTATGATTAAAATCTTTTAAATAGAAACCCTTATATAAAGTGTAAAGTAAACGGCACACAAATCGAATTAAATGGGATTACATTATGTTAAATCAGAGTCCTTTTATAAAATATTGTTACATATTATGTATTTAAATTTAAAAAATTTTATCAAAAAAAGTTGAAAATTAACCAAATAAACCCTTCTTAATATTGAATTATATATTTGACTAAATTTGTATTGCTTAAATCGCAGAACTATCAATCTAATCAAAACTCGATCAGGTCCGTAATATACTATAATTAATATCGTAATACAAAATAAATAAAAAATAAATAATTCTTCTATAAGATAATAAGATACGATATGGCCCACAAATATAATATATATTTATGTTTCATAATTTTGCACAATAGCTATAGCCAAGTAATCAACGGTTAAGTAAATGAAAATAATGATTAAAAAGAAACTGAAACTTAGCCAATAAAATGATTAAGCGGATTTCTCTATGCTTTTCATAGAAATTCAAAGGATAAAAAAAACTTTTGTTATATATTTTGGCTTCTTACACTTTTATCTAAGCGCTTTATTAAAGGAAATCGCCTTAAAAATAAAAACTCAATAATATTGAATTTAAAAATGTCAATCTAATAGACAGTAATTTGACAACTTGATTACTTAAGTAATTCATACATGAAACTCTAATAATTTGTATCAACATCTATAATTATACAGAATATAATTAAGTAAATGTATTTTTATCTGTTTTTATATAAAATATATTTGAGATTATACGAAACTTTTACTGTTGTTGTTCAACTCGTGGAAAATAATCAAAAAAATAAATAAATTCACACTGAAAACTTTTGAGGAACTGGAACAAATATTTTTTAAATTTACCTCATCTTTAAAAACGTGTTACATCCCTCAAACAAAAAAAAAGCATCTTCCAATTTCAATCATAAAATAAATTCAAATTGGATTTGATCAGGTGTATTGGGCTTTGGATCATGTTTTAAACAAATTACCTGTGCGTGTGTAAAATTTACTTACGTAATTATGCCAAATGATTCTTTTTAATAGTTTTTGAATTGTAATTTTATTTTTTTTTTTTGTATCTATAATAGACGCCATTAGCAAGGACATATTGTTCGTTATTTTTTTTACTTAATATTCTGTGTCTTAATTTATTTAAATTCCATTAATCATTTTAGTTTTACTAAATTACATTAAAATGATGAGCTGACATACTCTAAAGTTTATTATAATATTCAATACATGAAAATTCGAAATATTTTAATCATAGGTGGTCATGCATAAAAATTACGATATCGTATTATAAGTATTTTTTAAAGAAATTTTTTTTTTTCAAGTAAGTAACTATAATTTGTTATTGTAATTTTTTATTAAATTAATAGATGGCGCGACTTTGACAGTTTTTTTGTTTTTTTTTTTTTTTTGGCAAGAAAATTTGTTTAGTTTCTTTAGTCTCATACTTTTTTTTTTTGTTTTTTCATTTAAATTTTCGTTAACCTGCGCCATAACCTTGATAATTTGTTTTTTTTTGTTGAAAAAAATTTTTTTTTACCTGAATTCACCTGTTTAAATTTTTTGTTTTTTTAAGTAAATATATATGTATTTCTTTTTATTTATTATTATTGTACAGATTTTTTAATTAAAATGTAATCACTATTAAATCAACTTTTCTAGTGTTTGGCGCGTTTTTTTTTTTAATTCAATTCTTAATACTTAAGAGTTGCCGAACTGAACAAAAAAAAAACAGGTTTTTTACAATTACAATTACTATTTTAATTTATTTTATTTTTCGACTGAAAAAAAAAAAAATTCCGCTGTGACGACGCTGTTGTCCCGCATGCTATGCATAGTAAATTTTTTTCTTAATTTTTCATGTCCCGTACAAAAACAGTAATAGCATGAGATTAAATTTGAAGAAGGCTATTTTACATTTTTTTGTTTGTATTTTGTTGTAGGTTTTTAAGTTATGTATATTTGAAAAACAAAATAAAATTGAAAAAAAAAAAAAATTAAATTTCAAGACCAGAGGAACAAAACAAAAAAAAACAAAGGAAAATAAATAAAATAAAAGACGACTCATTGTTTACCTATCCTATTGCCTAAAGGTAAATATAGATAAGAGAACAGAAGGAGGTATTATGCTTTGTTTTAGCCGCTCATTTACAAAGAGAGTCTTTTGTTCGTTAGTAATGAATGATTGAGCAAAATTATATACTATAGTATTAATAGTACTTATAGTTATAGTGTAACTATAAGTATCAATAGATATACTTAATTTCTTAGGTTGATAATTATTAATATAGCCGCAATATTAAATAGGGAAAAATTTTCTCACTTAAGAAAATATTAAAAATAAAAAATATTTTTCTTTTTTTTTTTTGTGAATATAAAACATGAATTTGGACAAAAAAAAAAACAATTTCATAAATTTTACCAAAAAAAAGATAAAAATTTTCAAAAACAATAAGGAAAAACAGTTAATATAATTATTTTACAGGTGATTTAATGAAATATTGCGTAAATTTTTTTTTGTTATGATAAATTTTTGTAAACATAAATAAAAAAATTTTTTTTTTTCCTAGAAACAAAAGATCGAACGAAGATTAGATATTTTTTTTTTTTGGTTTTTTAATTATTGTTTCCTTTTAAGGTCAAGGAAATCATGTTTTTTTTTATTATAGAATAAAGATTACCGTTATACCATGTAGGTATATAATATTATTAATTAAAATTATAAGAATGGCAATTCATTATTAGCCGAAAATAAAAAAAAAAATAAAAATTTCATAACTGAGTCATTATTTAATTTTTCTTTAATTAGTTTCTAATTATAATAACAAAAGGTTTTGTTAATTATTTAAAATTGATATAAGTAATTCAATTTATTAGGTTAAAGTTTATCTAAGTATTTTTACAGTAAATATATCCGAAATTAAAATACAGGGTGTCAAAAAGTAATATGACAAAGTTTTTTTTTTCAATTTTATCTTCTTTTGAAGAATATTGGTCTATTATTATTTCCTTGATTTGAATGTTAATTTTTTTTATTCTTAATATATTTGACTAGACTTATACTTAATTTAGACTTAGACGTAGACCTAATATATTTGATTAGACCTTAAAAGTTTTAAAAATATATTTTGTTTTTTTGGAATGTTCTTAACTTCATTATATTTTAACTTTAAACAAGAGTGTATTTCAATAGAAAAATATAGGAACCGGAATAAGTTTGTTTTAAAATTAAAAAGTTTGTTTTAAAATTTTGTTTTCTCAATAGTTGCTAATTGTTGCATAGTTTCTTAATTTTAGTATATTAAGTTGAGATGTCGTAAGTCTTGGTTGTATTTCATTCTTACAAAATTTTGATATACTGTTTGTCGTTTTTAGATTAGATTATGTTTATACTCGTAATATATGTTACTACTTACCACTCATAAAATGATAGACATCTGATACGTATCATTAAAAATGTTTCAATGAATTGAGGTTAGAATTATAGCCGTTTTAATGATGTTTGTACATAAAAGGCTAATTAATGTTGCTAATTGGTTTATTGTGCCAAAATAAAATTAAAAGTTCTATAGTTCGTGCTTTAATTTTGTGATAAATTTTGATGATAATGAAACGTATCATAAGTCTATCATTATATGAGTATAAATTCAGTTAGTTAATGCAATACTAACATTCATAATTTACCTTTAAGAATACCTGTCTACGAAAGTTTATTTCATTAGAATGATATATTTGTCGGCGTTCTGTCTGATATCAAACCATTACTTTTACCTTTTTTTTGTTAACTGGGAATCAGTATATATGTTAATGTAAATTATTGTTCTTTTAGCCAAATATTTAGTTTATAAAATATTTTTTTATATTAAAATTAAAAAAAAAATATGTAAGTTCGTACTAAAATTTAATTATTCAAATCAATCTTTATTAAATACGTTATCATTTTTTAGTGTTTTTTTTTTGTTTTTTTATCTTAATTTAATTTTAATATTATTTACTAAATTTAAAAATAATCCAATTCTAAATATAATTATTCCAAAAAAAACAAAATCTGCTTTTCTTTTACATTTCAAAGTAATTTTAACCTTAATTTTCAATAAAAGTTTCAAATATCTAATTAGAAATCGAATCACTTTCAATTAAAATTATTTTTTGTCCATTAAAATGTATGCATGGTTACAAACAAACAAAGGTTCCTTTTAGCACATTTCCAAAAAAAATTTGAAAAAATGTGCTTATTAGTTTCACTCTGTCCGTCCGTCCGTCTGTCCGTGTGTTTACAAAACTTCTACACCGTTAAAGATAGAGAAAATAAATTTTAACCATGGGTAGGTCTTATCTTTGTAAATTAATATCAAAATTATACAATTTTTTTAAATTTAGTATTTAAATTTACCGTTATGTGAAGACCAAATTTTGCATTACTTTTCTACTTTCATAACTCCGGCACGCTTTTAGATAGAGGCTTGAAATTTTGAAGCAAGAAAGAACTTTTAGAATTAGTTACTATTAGAATAAGTTTGCTCAGAAAATTTTTTTGGGCCACCCCCTGTTTATGAGCTATTAGGGCTCAAAAATTTAAAATTTGCTATTTTGAAACACCTGTAACTTAGGAACCTGTACACATTTTACTTCGAAAAGATATAAAAATTAAAGCTACAGTAATATGTTAATTAAAGCTACAGTAATATGTTACGTGTGTTAAAGGTTTCTTTTAGTTATATAGGGTTCCAGAGTTACAGCTCTTCAAAATTACGAAAAAGCACCATTTTCAGATGTATATATCTCAGGCTCTGCGTAGTTTTGCAATCTAAAACCACCAGAAGACCAGAAATTTTGTTATCTCCATAAAACAATATCAAAATTATGCAATATTTTGTAATTTACTATTTAAATTTACCGTTATGTGAAAACCATATTTTGCATGAAATTTCTTTTTTCATAACTCCGGCACGCCTTTAGATAGGAACCTGAAATTTTGAGACAATACAGAACTTTTAGAATTAGTATAAGTTTTCTTAGAAAATTATTTTGTATCACCCCCTGTTTAAGAGGTATTAGGACTGAAAAATTTAAAATTTGCTATTTTTAGGCACCTGTACAAATTTTTCCTTGGCAAGACATAAAAACTAAAGCTCTAGCAATATATTTTTGCGTGTGCTAACGATTTTTCTTACTTTTATAGGGTTCCACACTTACAACCCCTCAAAATTCCAAAAAAAAAGTCCTATTTTCACATATTTTCTTATTACAAAAGATTTCTAAAATTTTATTTTTTAAATTTTCAAATTTTTGTGCGAGTCACAATTCTAAACAGTTTGTATTGTATTTTGGAAATGTGCGCTTTTAAAAACCGTTGGTTTACATTCTACCTTGTTTTTTTTTAACAATCCCTTTTCTAAAATTAGAACTTTTTATTATTATTATTATTATTATTATTATTAGAGACTAAAGTTCTTGAAACAAAAAATGTATGTTTTATTTTTATACATTTTTATTGTGTAAGAGTATCTTTAAAACTAACAAAAAGATACGAAATATTGGAATAACAAACAACATACAACGTTATTTTAAATAAGTATAATATAGTTTTTTTTTTTATTTTTCCTTGTATTTTACCTGAATTCAATTAAAAAAAATGTAATAAAAACAAATTACCAGTAAATATTCTCTTTTTCTTTCTGATTTTTCTTTAACTTAGTTGAAATGAATTAAATTGTAAGATACCTGTCAATATCCGTTAAATAAAAAAACAAAACAAAGAAAAAATGTCATATTGAAGGAAAATAAATTTTAGGGTATGTCGGAACTGTCATCATAGTAAATATAAGGACAAAATTGATAATATCGAAAAAATAGCGATTCGTTTTAGTGCTTAGATAATATCGAAAAAATAGAAACCTTTAGAAAATTCAAAAAGAAACCTTTCTTGAAAACCTGCGGTTCTTAACGGAGTTAATAATTAATTTTACAGTAATACGAAAATTAATTTTAACCAATTCAATGCGAGAGATTTCTATAATATACAGTTAGTCATATTTTTCCCTTTTAAATTGCATTTGTTGTTTTTGTATCCCATTTTTAAAGTTATTCGTTCCTTCCATGTCGATTTATTAATATCTTTTGTACATAAAAATCTTATATAAAAAAAAAATTAATTATTTCAACTAAGTAAGTATTTTAGAAATAGAATATAAATAATAGTTTGTATTTATTTAATTTAATGTCAAATTATTGGATTTTATTTTTGATCTTAACTTTTTTTTATTTTTTGTTTTATCTATATCTTATTTTCTAATCAAAAAGCTTCTAATGGTTTTTGTCTTGAAATGAAAAAAAATGTATCATGTATTTTATTACATACTACAAAAAATCATACTAGCAGTGATCATGTATTTTATTTTTTTTGAGTACATTTTCGTGTCACTTGTGACAAAGAAATTACACAGCCTTTCCTTTTCAGGCGTGACTGTTAATATCGTAAAGGAAAATTATTCTTACGATGCGTGTGGGATTCTGACCCACATTCCCTCTGTGTGTAGAACGTAAGTCATACGCTCTTACCCACTAGACAACCGAGGCCTCCGCGATCTTCTACGAAATATTTCAAAAAGTCAATACGAAATTTAAAATATATGGCAAAAATATTTTTACCATTATTTTATTTTTTGTAAAAAAAAAAGCGAAAAATACAAAACGTATAACAACCGTGACATTCAAATTACATAAAAAAATACGTCCGATGCAAAGTATTATGATCCAAATTGTAAAACAAAAGCTTTTTACAAAATATCATGATCCAAATTGCATTATGTGCATTATGTGCCTACGATGTGCGTTTATTTAAAATTTTTGCATCTAAAATTTTCTGTACACTTTTAATTTATCTTTGACAATTTGATAGTGAATTTGAATTGTTATTTAACCCGCGAAAAAGTTGTTCTAAATTGTATTACATTTACATTGCATTTAGACGCGAAACATCGGTTTTACAATGCATTAAAAAACTTGATGTGTATATTTGTAGCGCATTCAAACGTTTTTTTTATGCAATTTGGATGTCACGGCAACTTTTATATTGATTAGCGTACCAATAAAATTGTTTTCATAATCTCTTCCAAATTTAGCCCTCAACAGTTGAAATTGAGTTACACAGTTTAAAAAAAATTTGAGAATAGCGGAATCAGACCGTAATTGACAATACAATTGGATCTTAGGATAAAAAACAACCAACTTAATTTAGTTTGACTCCCTTTTTCATATTTTTGTTTGATCTTTTCTTTGTTCTTTTCTACATATTTACATCTTAGAAAAATGATAAACAAAATGTTTCAAAAGTCTTGATATTCTCTTGTAAAGACGTGTAAATACGAAAAGGATACAATAGATAAAGAAGTGTCGAAGTTAATTATTTATATTCGATAATTTTAACTATCTAGCCTACAAAACATACTTATAATTTAACTTTTTAGTTAAATGAATGAATGGATCTATACTTTTAATATTATACCATAACTACCATACCATAACAAAAATCTGAAATTTTCCAGAATATAAATATTTTCAAATTTTTGTATATAATATGATAAAATGTAATGGTAAAGGTCAAAAGCATTCTAATAAATGTATGTATGATATAAAAAATTAAAAAAAAAAAAATGTTAACAGTGCAGAGCTGTGGAAACAAAAGCAAAATTATCCTTGTAGAAATAAAAAATAAAAAATAAAAAAATAGAAATAAAAAAAGAAAATCAATATTGTACAAATAAGTCCTTTATTTTGCTTATATACCCAAATATAAGTGCACATATCAGTTTTCTGCACTTATATATTAAAATGGAACTTTTTGTCTTTAGCCGTACGATTTAACTTTACACTTTAAACAAAATAAAAATTATGTTACTATCATAATGTATTACAAAAAAAAAAAAACTTTTTTTTAAGAAAGGAGTGAAGTTTGAGTCCTTTTTAATTTAAAAATTAATGTAGGTTCTAATAATAGTTCTGAATAGTTGAACCTTGAAAGAAGTTCTTATATATAACCAAATTTTTTTTATATGATATGCATTTTCACATTGAACCCTTAACAAGACATAAAGGGATCAAAAAAAAAAAACAAAGACTAATCAAAAGTGACTAGAGAAACAATGAATTAACAGAGCAGAAAAAGAGGAAAAGCAAAGAAAATTTGTGTTATTTTATTCATATAATTTTCTTTATATGTAACATCATACTCATTTTGAACTCATTAAAAACTCATTTTATTTTATAAATCTTTCATTAATTTCATTTAGTGTTTTAAAAGTTAGTCCATTCCAGTCTGTATATTTCAGTACTTCAGTACAAATTAAAAATATCAACAATTTCTATTTAATATATTCTTTTTTTTTTCACTCTTTTTCTAAACCTCTTCCATTTAAAACCAAGGATATTTTCTTAATCCATTTTTTTATATTTTCTTTTTTTTTCATTTTTATGATTCCAGTATTTCAGAATATAACAACTTATTTTTAAGAGAAAAATCTTGCACTTTTTCTTTTTTAAACAGCAAGAAAAAATTTTTTTTTTTTGAATGACAGCAAAAAGAAAAGCAATGACAGCAACAAAAAAAAGCAATCATATTTATGAGATGCTTAAAAGACAAGGAAAAAAAAAAACAGAAAAAAAAATTGAAGGAGACAACAACAAGACAAAAAAAAAAAAAGGAAAAACACGTAAAAGAATGATAAAGCAAAAAAAAAAATATCCTTTTTTTTTCTATTTTTATCGAATTTTACTTTTATCTTTTTTATCTTATTTTTATCTCGTCGTATCTATTTCTTTCTTTTTCGTATTTCAATATAGTTTTCTCTCTCTATAAAGTTTTTGATTATTTTTGTTTTTTTTTTTGTTTTTATTTTTTAAATTAAAAGATTTCATGGATCAGACAATTTGGAATTTGATTTGAAAAAATTGAGAGATAATTTAGTGTCGACTAAAGGAATACGAAGGATTGAATAGGAGGGTAGATAGATTAGGAGGGTAAGTGTATATTATAGGAGAAAAAACGAGAGAATGCAGATTTAAGATAAAATATCGATTTTAATAAATTTAATAATTTTTTTTTGTGTACGAATAAATATAAATCGGTATTAGATTTAAAGCTGTTTTTTCCGCTAAAATTCTTTAAATGAGCAAATTTTGATCATAATGATTGTTGGCTATTGGGAATGTATATAGTATTATGACAATATTTATTAATCATTTTTCATCCGTCTTCTATTCTACGAAATTTCAGATTTATTTATATTTTTTCATTAATTTTTTTTTACATTTACTTAAACAGACACAAATTATGATTTTAAAGATATTTTGTTTTGAATTGTTAAAGGCAATTTTTGAATGAAATATGAATTAAAAGTTTTATGTAAATATGTATATTAAAAAAAAAAAAAAAACAAGAAAAAATAGATAAGCAACAGATTTGAAATTTTTTATTGAAAATAAAATTATTGAAATTGAAAATTTCATATTCTTCCGATCGCATCCTTAATCTTTGCAATTGATATGAAATATGAGATTTTTTTTATTTTTTCTTAAAACATTGGATAGTTTGTGAACAAAAAAAAAAAAGAAAAAGAGTTGAAATAAAATATAAAAATATTTTTTTCCAAGGATGAATTAAAACAGCAAAATTTGATTTGACAAAGTAATTTTTTGAAAGGATTTATGTCCAATTTTTAGATTTTCGTTTTTTTTTTTTTTTTGACATTTAATTTAACAATTTCTGAGTTCTTTTATTTTATGCTGATTTGATTTGAAAATATAAATGAACGAAAGAAACCTTTTCAATGTTCTTGCAGTTTTTTTTTTCCTAAGGGAGGTGAGAATCTTTGAAAGACACCAAGAATTTTCCCTTAGTAGTGTTAGATTCTTACTGACTAAACCCACCTCCTCCTTTAGCCAATATAATGAGATGAAAGCCTTACCTGCGAAAGCAGTATATTGGCTAGGGATTAGGGAGTTCTTTTAGTGGTTTTTTTTATACCATTGCAAATATCATTCAAGTCACGAAAAAAAAGGTTTCCTTTTTTCGACCCTCCCTATCATCTTCTTTCTTTATAACCTTCGACTACCAGACCTTCCGTATATCTATGTTAGACTTGTGATATGTTTCATCAATATTTTTCATTCAATTGAGGTACGAGTCATGGTTTTGTTTGAATACAAAAAGCTAAATAAGCATGCTAAATGGCATGCTTATTATGTCATGCATGCTTATTATGCCAAAATAAAACTAAAAATTCTATAAATCGAGCTTTAATTTGATGACAAATTTTGATGATACGTGGCAAGTTTAACATTGATAAGGGTGGATAAATGACGAGATATTTTTTAAATTGATTATTTTCATTATTATAATTTTGAAAAAATAGGCTTTATTTATGTAATTTATTACATTTATTGTACAAAAAATCACTTAAAGTGAATTAAAAATGGTTTCAAAAATACATTTGAATTAAAAAAAAGAGAATCCTGCAAATTTCTGTTCAGAAGCTTAATTCAAAATGAACCAAAACAATTAAATTAAAAATAACGTTTTTTTTTTTTTTTTGTTTTTCTCATATGTAACATCCTTTTCTTAAAATTGTTCCCGTTCATCTGTTGTTTTTGTTTTTGAATTTTTATTTCAATTTAATTAAATAATAGCATCCTTGCTGCAATTTTTAATTAATTGTTCTTTATTTAAACCTTCCTATCAATATTTAATATAAAGTTACCTTAATAACAATTAATTTATTGTTTGCAGTATAAGTACCTATAGAATTTTTATTGTTTCAGTGTTTTGGCTATTAATTAATGCAAATATTTTTTTTTTTCCTTCATTTTCTTATCTTCTCAAGGTTTATGGTATTAAAAATTTCATTTTAGTGTTTTTATGTTGGAAACCTTTTGTTAAAAAACAGAATTACTCTGATAAGTCCACAATAGGATAAAAATAAAAAAAAACAAAAAAGAGAAAATTGAACAGATTTTTCATCATCAATGGACCATACCAAGATAAATTCATTCATCCATAATAAAAAATTATTAAATACAGCATTATAAGAAAAAAATTATATCTTTATCTACTTCCACCTTCAAAAGTATCATCAACAATAAGAAAGAAAAGCACCACAATAAGTATTTTAAAAAATATGAATGTAATAAAAAATAAAAAGGAAGTAACTACCGGACAGCACCGGCATTTTTTCAAAAGGATATAAAATAACATATTATTCAGATTTATTCATCTTATTTTTAATTTCTCTCAATTGCATAATATTTTAATAAAAAAAATGTTTAAGCATATGTGCACTTACATATGTATGCATTCATCAAAAATATAAAAAATAATAACAAAACATCCTCGTTTGAAAAGGGGATTTAAGGATCACTTAATTTTTGTTTTTTTTTTTTTTTTGATATTATATTATAATGTATCAGTAGTAACACCTGTTCAGGTCTTTTAAAGTTTTTTTTTAAAGGTTTTTGTTTTTTTGTAGTTTATGTTTTTTTTTTATTTTGATTTTTACTTCCTTTGCCCTAAATTTTTTTAATGCATTGCATAATATAAGCATTTACTTAAAATATTATGTACTTATAATAAGTACAGTAATTGCCAAAAAAAAAAAAGCAAAAAAAGGGAAAAAGAGTAGTAGTAAGGGTAAGTAATTATATTCGTTATTCCAAATTTAGAATAGTTATAATGAAAATTTTTAAATCACAATAATAATTATTTTTTTCGAACTTTCTTCTATCAGTTCTTATTTAGGATTTAGGGTCACAGAATTAAATATATAATTAATACAAGTATTTACTTATGTAATTTAAAATTATTTGTTATGTATCCTCAGTCTTTTCTTTTTTAATTAACTATTAGAAAAGTTGTACAAATTTATTTTATTTAAAGCATTGCATTTATTTTGCTGGCTACTGTAGCTACAAATAGAACACTTTCATCAGTACATTGAAAATTGTTTTTTTTTTTTTTATTTGTATTACTTGATGTAGAAAATGATTTTTTTTTGTGCATGCAGGTGTTTCATTTTATATAGTAATAACAGGTATGAAAGAACAATCAACATAACAATATTAAATGATAGATAATCTTAATTTATCCACCACTTTTTGTGTGTGTATTTTTTTTTTTTTTTACCATTAACCATTCATCCTACAAAGTTTCTAATATAATGGTGCTCAACATACATAAGAATTATACTTTAGCCAAATCTACCACAAATTCATATAGGTATACATAGTTTTTTTTTTATAAGAATAAAGCAGGTGTCACTGATATAAATCAAACTGACTCACAAAAAAAAAAAAAAAAAAGAACTAAAACAGAAAATAGAGAAAGAAAGACAGAGCTGTTTTTATTAAAACGAAAAAAAAAAAAAACAAAAATCTTGTTGTAATTTTCTTTAATAAAATTTTAGAAAGAAAAAAACAATTTAGAAAAAAAATTACTAATATTAGTCACTGAACTTAAAAATTTGAAGTGATGCTACTGCTATTACCAGGTTTTAGTGGTTTTTTTTGTTTCTTTTTTATTTCTTGTTTTGAAACACTACTATGATATTTAGTTAATTTCCACATTCCAATGTTTTTTTTTTTTTTCTCGAAATAAAAGAAACACTTTATTTTTTTATTACTTTATTAAGATGAAAAATTTTTGACAAAGAGGGAAAATTGTATTAGACTGAACAGTATAACACTCATTCAAAAATTAAATTAAATTTTAAATAAAAAAAAAAAAAACTAAATGTTGTCAGATAAAAAGAGTATAAAAATGATTAATAAAATAAAAATTTGTTTTCTATAACATACCGTAACTTAATCACTTTATGATAAATGAAGAAAGTAAATCTGATTTTATGAAAAACTTCCAAATTCCTGTTATTCTAGCAGATATTAACTAATTTTTCAATTTCAAAAAATTGCACATTACTGAAATATATAAATACTTAGTAAATTCTATAAGAGATTCATTTTAATATGATGGAAAATTTAATTTGCAAAAATGTTCCACCATGTCAACATAAAACAGTATTTTTTGTTATTTAATAAATAAATTAAAATATTGAAATAATTTTCCGGTTCATTCCCGTTAAATTCTAAAAAATATATCTATAGTAGGTATAATAAAACATTTAGGAATTAATTGGAAAATGCCATATTATTTACCCTACTCCATACTGACAGGTAGTTCATGTATACATTTCAATATAATATGCATAATGCATATTAAAATAAGAATGTTTATATACATTGTTGCTATAGTTATTATATACGTAACCAATTAGTATCACACATTTTTATACCCGTATGAACTATGTTCAAGGGTATAATAAATTTGCCATTACGTTTGTGACACCTTAAAGGAGTCGAGCTAGATATAGTGTCAAAGGTATGGATCGGCTCAGAATCGAATTCTGAGTCGATTAAGCCATGTACGTCCGTCCGTCCGTCCGTCCGTCCGCACGATAACTCAAAAAATAAAGGAGCTAGGGGGCTGAAATTTTTTTTACGTCACTTTTGCAAAATTGTTAGTTTTGCTATTTAAATCCAACATTTTCGGTCGGCGGGTTCGAGTAGCTGCCATACAACTTCTATCTTTATATAGAAATAACTCAGTATCTATTCAAGCTAGGTTTCTGAAATTTTGCAAATGATGATCAAGTTTTATGGCAACAACTTCCGTAAAATTTGGTTGTGCTGGTGCAGCGGGTTCGGGTAGCTGCCATACAACTTCTCCGTTTAAATGAGAATAACTCAGTGTTTATTGAAGCTAGGAATCTGAAATTTAGTAAAGAGGGGTCGAGTTACATGCCAACAACTTTTGTAAAATTTGGTTGGTCTAGAGCAGCCGGTTCAGACTTCTTGCACCTCTTGGAACCTAATGAAGCTAGGCGTCTGAAATTTTGCAAATGATGATCAAGTTTTATGGCAACAACTTTTGTAAAATTTGGTTGTGGTGGTGCGGCGGGTTCGGGTAGCTGCCATACAACTTATCCGGTTAAATGAGAATAACTCAGTGTTTATTGAAGCTAGGAATCTGAAATTTAGTAAAGAAGTGTCGAGTTATATGCCAACAACTTTTGTAAAATTTGTTTGGCCTAGAACAGCCGGTTCAGGCTTCTTGCACCTCTTGGAAGTTAATAAAGCTAGGCGTCTGAAATCTTGCAAATGATGATCAAGTTTTATGGCAACAACTTCTACAAAATTTGGTTGTGCTGGTGCGACGGGTTCGGGTAGCTGCCATACAAAATCCCTTTTTAAATGAAAAGAACTCAGTGTCCGTCCGCACGATAACTCAAAAAATAGAGGAGCTAGGAGGCTGAAAATTTTTTTACGTCACTTTTGTAAAATTGTTAGTTTTGCTATTTAACTCCAGCATTTTCTGTCCGCGGGTTCGGGTAGCTGCCATACAACTTCTTTCTTTAAATAGAAATAACCCAGTGTCTGTTCAATCTAGGTATCTGAAATTTTGCGAATGATGATCAAGTTTTATGGCAACAACTTCTACAAAATTTGGTTGTGCTGGTGCGACGGGTTCGGGTAGCTGCCATACAAAATCTCTTTTTAAATGAAAAGAACTCAGTGTCCGTCCGCACGATAACTCAAAAAATAAAGGAGCTAGGAGGCTGAAATTTTTTTTACGTCACTCTTGCAAAATTGTTAGTTTTGCTATTTAACTCCAGCATTTTCGGCCGCCGGGTTCGAGTAGCTGCCATACAACTTCTTTCTTTAAATAGAAATAACCCAGTGTCTGTTCAATCTAGGTATCTGAAATTTTGCAAATGATGATCAAGTTTTATGGCAACAACTTCTACAAAATTTGGTTGTGCTGGTGCGACGGGTTCGGGTAGCTGCCATACAAAATCTCTTTTTAAATGAAAAGAACTCAGTGTCCGTCCGCACGATAACTCAAAAAATAAAGGAGCTAGGAGGCTGAAATTTTTTTTACGTCACTCTTGCAAAATTGTTAGTTTTGCTATTTAACTCCAGCATTTTCGGCCGCCGGGTTCGAGTAGCTGCTATACAACTTCTTTCTTTAAATAGAAATAACCCAGTGTCTGTTCAATCTAGGTATCTGAAATTTTGCAAATGATGATCAAGTTTTATGGCAACAACTTCTACAAAATTTGGTTGTGCTGGTGCGACGGGTTCGGGTAGCTGCCATACAAAATCTCTTTTTAAATGAAAAGAACTCAGTGTCCGTCCGCACGATAACTCAAAAAATAAAGGAGCTAGGAGGCTGAAATTTTTTTTACGTCACTCTTGCAAAATTGTTAGTTTTGCTATTTAACTCCAGCATTTTCGGCCGCCGGGTTCGAGTAGCTGCCATACAACTTCTTTCTTTAAATAGAAATAACCCAGTGTCTGTTCAATCTAGGTATCTGAAATTTTGCGAATGATGATCAAGTTTTATGGCAATAACTTCTGCAAAATTTGGTTGTGGTGGTGTGACGGGTTCGGGTAGCTGCCATACAACTTCTCTTTTTAAATGAAAATAACTCAGTGTCCGTCCGCACGATAACTCAAAAAATAAAGGAGTTAGGAGGCTGCAATTTTTTTTACGTCACTTTTACAAAATTGTTAGTTTTGCTATTTAACTCCAGCATTTTCGGCCGCCGGGTTCGAGTAGCTGCCATACAACTTCTTTCTTTAAATGGAAATAACCCAGTGTCTATTTAATCTAGGTATCTGAAATTTTGCAAATGATGATCGAGTTTTATGGCAACAACTTCTGTAAAATTTTGTTGTGATGATATGACAGGTTCGGATAGTTGCCATACAACTTCTCCTTTTAAATGAAAATAACTCAGTGTCTATTGAAGCTAGCTATCTGAAATTTAGTGAAAAAGTGTCGAGTTGCATGCCAAAAACTTTTGTAAAATTTGAATGGTCTAAAGCAGCCGGTTCAGGCTTTTTGCATTTCTTGGAACTTAATGAAGCTAGGCGCAATAGATTCGGGTAGCTATCATACAACTCCACAATTTACATAAATATATCTCTGTAGTTCGGTACTAAAACTCTGAATGTTTTTAAAAGATGATCAAGTTTTATAGAAACAGGATATATTACGTTCATACGGGTATCCCAGAGTTGACACAGTCTACTCTACTGCACTCTTCCTCGTTTTTTTTGAATAATAAAATATATGTACATAGATGTAAGTGATTAATTAGAAAAAATCTGTAAATATTTTTTTTTTTATTATATAAAATATTTTATAGATTTATGGATTTTTTATTAATTATTTTAACAACCAGTTTTAGTTTTTAGGAGAAGGCTTTGAGGAGACTTCAATATATATATTTACAATTTGAAAAATGAAATTATGATATTTTCAGATTCAGATTTTAAGTTAATGAGTAAAACAACATTTTATATTATTTATAAGTCATTTTTGATAAACATCATAATTTTAATGTTGTCAATCAATGTTAATTGACAAGATACCTAATATTATTGTTACTTTAAGGTGCAGGATAGTTTATTTAATGAGTTGAATTAAGAATTTAAAAATTCTACTAATATTCTATATACATATACATACATAGATTAGATTTTAATCGAATTATAAACTTTTTTCTAGTTTTCTTTTTTTGTAACAAAAATGTAAATATTTTGGCAACAGGCTTTAGAATAGTTTTTATCCATCTTCAAAATATTTCAATATTCTGTATATATAACAAAAACTATATACTTAAGAATGTACATATGTATATCAATTTACCCAATTTTAAGTTTTGACATCCCCAACTTTTTTTTTGTTTTTACTGAAATTTTTATGTAACTTTGTGTATTTGATAAAACTTTGAAAAGCTGTGTTAACTTGAGTATAAATTTTCTTATGTAAATTATATTATATTATAATCAACATGTAAATGTTTTTTGGGTAAAATTTCAGCCGAATTTTCAAAGTTCAAATTTTTATAGAATGTTTATTTATATACTGAGTAGAAATACACTAGAGTACTTTTTTTTTTTTGAGGATTGTAAGATGAGGCTTTAAAAATTGTGGTATGCGATAAAACTATATTTTATGAATATGGCTTTTATGACTGATTCAAATGAGTAAAGCCATCATATTCCATCATAAAACCTATCTTCCCATATTGATGAAATATGGATATATGACCTGTGGCTTTATCGCCCCGCATCTTTAAAAATTTCAAATAGGTACTTAAATAATTTTAAATTTTAAAAATTTTTTTATAAATTCAATATAAATTTTTATCCTATATTGACATAGAAAAAATTTTATTGTTTATATTAAATAATTAACTCTAACCTAAATAAACATTAAATTAACTTTTTTTTTTTTTGAAATTATCAACAAGAAAAAAATAAAAACAAATTATTCAAAATTTATTACTATTATTAAATTGTAATTTAATGATAAAATAAGATACAAATAATAAGAAAAAAAAAAAAAAAAACAATATAACAATAATTAACTACCGTAATAATTTAACAGGCATATAAAAAATTTAAAATGCTTCATTAATAAAACACCCATTTTTTTTTTCTATTGCCTTTTGCCTTATTCCCTTACCATATTGTTTTTTTTTTTTTTTTGTAGATTTTTAAGATACATTCAAGATACTTCAACAAACTGAAAAGTATCTTTTTATTTAATAAAATAACCATTTCTACTTTCAAACTTTTTGAATCTTTTTCTTTCTTTTTATTCTGTGCCTTTTTTTTTGTTTTTTTTTTTTTTTCTTTTTGATTAATAAACGCTTATATTGTTTAACGCTTGTGATCTACAATAATTTTCTTCAACAAAATTTTGTAGTAAAATTTATAAAAGAAAAACAATAATTAACAGATAGTATCTAATATCTATGTTTTAAACTGTAGATACAATATCTATATATATACACATAATAATAATGAAAGAGTAAAGATGTTTTTTACTTATATCTTAAAAAAAAAATATTGGAAGAAGTGATTTAATGATAGTTAATTAATTTTAACAAAATTTGTTTGAGTAAAAATAAAAAAAAATAAAATGATCCGGAAATTAAAACAAAACATACAAAAATAGTAATTATACAAAAGAGGGGAGAATATTTTTAAAATTTTTTCATTTTTGTTTATTTAAAATTTAAAAAAAAAAACAAGAGAAAAAAAGTTTTTTATTTTTTTTTGAAGACTTTGGTGATATTTTACAATGGATATTTTTTGATGATGGTTTTTGTTAATAATTTGAATTTTTTTTTTTTTTTGCATTTACTTTACAAAATAAAAGATGTCGTCTATATTTTAAATACCAACATTTTGTTGTATAATACAATTTGAACAATGAAAAGATTCATAAAAGCAAAAGATTCAAAAAAAAAAAAAATAAACAATTAATATTTGTCCTCTTTATTTACATATTATAGTGAATTTAGATTAAAAGCTGTTACATGTGCAATTATATTTCATTATAAAAAAAAAAAAAACCGTTTATAAAATAAAGTATCTGCGGGTTTCTGTGCAAACAAACGATTTTTTTAAACAGCTTTAATACAATTACAATGTATACCGTAAATAATAAATCGCATAAACATGTTGTTATAATAGTGTCTAAAACGAAGTTGGTTGAAATGTCTAAGTAGCTAAGATTTTATTCATTGAATTGAGCGTATCTTGAAATATTTTTTATTTATTTAACCAAAAATAGAATATAAAAGCTAAATTTTATTACTGGATATTTAAAATGCAAATCGATGTAGTGCAAAATTTTAATTTTTCTTTAATTATTTAGTTATATTTGAATTTGTCCCTTCCCACTCCTATAAGAAGTCCACGGCATCATTCATTCAGTTATTTATTATTCATATATTTGACTAAGCTTCAATTTCTGGAGACATTAGTTTCACTGAGTCGTTGATTACTAGATTCGATTTTTTATTAATTACATACATATACATATACATATATACTAATTATACATTATAAGAACAATCTTTAAAATTTTTTATTAGTCTTTCCCAATCGCTATTTGATCATCAATGCTTTCACAGATCGTAATATGTATGCAAAAGTTCAAGAATTGTTGGTCTTAGCACATATAAAACATTTTGTTTTTTTTTTTTTGTTGTATAAAACATCAACCTACTTTTATGAATACAAATTGATATTGATTGATTGATTATAGTGTTAAAAATCTGGTCAAGTCTGTAATACATTGCAAGGTTTCCGTTTTTTTTTTATGTTTTAAAATTTTTTGTGAAGATTATTTAGAAGTTTTATTAAAAAATTCAAAAAAAAAAAAAAAACAAAAACATATTAATTTTATTTATGATTAATTAGTTGGTAAAAAAAAAAAAAAATCAAAATAATGTACAAAAATTAATGAAAAAATTATACTACCAAATATGGTTGCAACGAACTTTAAAATACTTTAAAGTACCCTTTTAATATTTACAACAACATTTTAAAGCAAGGTTGAATTAAATTTAACTAAGTATAAATGACCTGGTTTTGATTTTTAATTAAAGTTTTACTAAAAGTACTATTTTAGTATAATTAAATATAGTACGAGCTATTTAGAATTACTATTTTAAAATTTAACAATAAAAATTAAAAAAAAAAACTATACAGTTTTAACCATCTTTAATATATAAGTATAACTATGAATTTTGCAGGTGAATTGATATTTAGTTTAGTTTTAATTACTGGCTAATTATTTTCTTAAATTATGATTCTTTTTTTATCTTTACGTTTACTTTTGTATCGCATTTTTTAAAAAATTTTTGTCTGTCCGTTCAAAAAATTTGTACACGGTTTTTAGATACAACAATAAGATATTAATAATCATGGATATGTCTCATAAAAAAATAAATGTTCTAGAACAACTTTTTTTTATGTAGCTCCATCCATTATGGGAGTTTTTTTTCCCCTTTACTCCTCTTGGGAGTATAGGACTTCTACTTGACACCTTCATCTCACGCGATTTCGTGGTGATATATTAATGTCAACCCAGGTGATGCTGTATTTAGCCATTTCTTGATAAATTGTTCTGCGCCATGTGATGTTGGGACGGCTGCGTCTTCTAGTACCTTGAGGGTTCCACTCTAATGCCATACGTGTTATAATTTCATTTGTCTTTCTAAGCGTGTGGCTTATCCACTTCCATTTCCTACGCCTGATTTGTTTGGCTATGGGTTCTTCGCCGGTTAGTGTATTATGTAAGGGCAGAATATGCGGCATATTATCCTGATACACTTATTTACGAAACCTTTAGCTTGTGGGTTAGGTTGTTGGTTACAAGCCAGGTTTTGCTACCATATGTCAGAACGGTTCTCACACATGCCGGGCATATTCTTAGTTGCGTTTTTCTGGATATCTGGAAATTCCTCTATAGAGGTTATAGACATCCAAATGCTGCTCTCGCTTATTCTTTAGCCTGTGTTCCACGTCTTCGTAGGCCCGCTCACTGGTAGATATTATACAGCCCAGATAGTAGAACTGTTTACAAATTCTATCTGTTGTCCTTCCAAATTCTATCTGTCACTTTTGTTTTCCCCAAGTTGATTTCTAGACCAGCGTGTTGAGCAAGTTGTTCAAAGTGGTTTAATTTGCTCTGTATGTCGTCAAACTTATGCGATAATCACAATGTCGTTGAACATCCCTGGGCATCCGTTTGACTCCAGATGTTGTGGTGAAGGAACTGCTGATTTGGCCCTTGTATAATACTGCGAGTTCGGCATTATCATAGAGTGCCTGTAAAGTTTAAAACAGGTTATTATTACATATACCTATACTATTTTTAGGAGAATTGTTATTTTTTTGGGGAAATTTTTTAACGCTAAACGGAATGCTAAACGTAGATCGGAATGCATATAAGATCTGAATCCTTTGAATGGACAAGAATAATATTATTCGATAATTTTTTAAATTACGTATATGGCATATATTTTATTGTCATACCATAAAAATTATAATTTAGATTTGCACAAAATTATATTATTTGTACTGACTTGCACACAAATCTTCACAAATGATATTTTTTTCTACCCTTTAAGTCCTTTAAACATTTACATTTTAATTAAGATATTAGTTTAAAATTTAAAATAAAAAAAACGGGATATCCATATTAAAAAATTACCAACTTTTTTTTCAGTTATGATAAAAATTAATTGACAACCCCACAAAAATTTTTTTTTTCATATTTATATCAAAAGAATGTCATATTGTTTTTGTTTTGTTTGAATACACCTTTATATTATATGTAATTACAAAATACAAAAAAAAAAATTTAAATTATTAGATCGAAAAACAAAATTTATTTATTATAATTTTCCATTTTTAATATATAATTTGTGGTAACTAATGCGTTTTTATTTTCTTTTTTTAAAAAAACAAACCAACGCCTTCGCGTTGTTTTTATTATACTTAGCAGTAGAAAAAAAATGTATAGAACTCAGCATAATTTATAGTTAAAATTAAACATTATGACAGACAGCTTTTATTATCTGGTCATAATTTTTTAGTAACATTAAATCATTTCACTTTCATTACATTCTTCTGTAACACATTAATACTAAACACTATATATAAACATTTCAGCAAAGCAGGACTATAACAAGACAGTATGGCGCGCACAAATTTTATTTTAAAATTCCTTTCTAAACTATATTAAAAATTTGATCAGATCTAGTTGATTTATTCTACAAAATTTATTGACAAATCTTTAATGGTGTAGAGGTTTTGTAATAACAGGGACGAGCGGACGTTCAAAAAGGCGTAAAAGTGTGAGTGTTCAAAAAGGACATTTTCAAGGTCATATCCAATTTCCCCTTCAATTCCTCTCTGTTTATTTTACTCCCTCACTACTCCCCTATCTAGACGAACCTACACCAACAATGAACAAAGGAATCTTTTCCTCGAGTATTTGAATAATTAGTTTTTAATTTTTTTTAATGTTAGTATAATAATACCGTTTGTCAGTTCTAAGAATCAAAACAAAAAATTGAAAACTAAGAAACAGAGCAGAACAAAATTAAAAGATATTTTTCACTTCTATCAGACAACAAATAGTTTTTCAAAATCCTTCTAATTTATTTGTATTTTATATAAATTTTGTTGATTATAAATATATAGTTACCATCCAGCCAATGGTGTAGTTGTTAAGACACCGGCCTTTCATGCGAAAGGTCTAGGGTGCAAACCTCGGCTGGATCATATATATTAATAAAAAATAATATAGATTTTTCTTATAATATATAATTAGTATAATATAATTAAATTAAAAATTAGTATATATGTCATATAAATTATAATAAAATATCATATTGTAATAGCTATATATATAATAAAATAATAATAATTCTTGTATAAGATAATAGATGGCGTTCAAATAATACAAACGTCTAAGTCTTGTACAATAGCTATCGCCGAGTAATCAATAGGTTAGTGAAATTAATGATTCACGAAACTGAAGCTTAGTCAAATATGAATAATAAATGACTTAGTGGATGCCCTATACTCCTCATTGAAGTGGTAAGAAAAAAAAAAATTATATATATATATATATATATATATAGTTACAATGAGCCAATCTAATGATTATAATATAAACTAATCATTAAAATTGTTTTGGCCCGCAATTTAGAATTTTCATTTACTGGTTAACATCTCATAAACAGAATAAATAGACTATGAAATAAATTTAATTTATACAAAAAAAAACAAAAAAAAATACAGGTGGGCTAATAAAAGCAAATATTATAACAACATATATAAATATTTTATATAAATTCACTTTAAATGAATAGATTTGTATCACTCACGCGACCGGAAAACATTAAAAATAATCAAATTATTAATACACATATGGCTTATATATAAAAGTAAAACATTTACAACTAAAGTAAGTATTGAAAATTATCATAACAAAAAAATAAAATTGCTCTATAAATTTTTTTAGACCCGTTTCTAAAAATGTGACATTTTCAACGTCATCACAAAAAAAATTTATAACATTTAAACTTCAGTATTGTATGCATACATATATTAATTGGAAGCCGGTAATTAAATTTTCATATACATATAAGTTCACACTACTACACATTTTAGATTAACTCTAAAGGGGATAAAAATTCATATGGAAGTTAAAAAATTAAAAATTACTATTCAGTAGACAAATTTGTTTCTACTTGGCTGCACCCAATTTCCTCAAACAAAAAATAAACAAAAAAAAAAAGTGTAAAAGCCTCTAAGGAAGCTTCCATCATCAATTTTCACATATTTACCTATACTATTTCTGCAATTGCTTAGTTAAAATATAATTCGATGGAATCATCTGTGACTGATATTCGTTATATGTATGAATTTTCAAAAATAAAAATTCCTCAATTTCTATACCAAATATAGACGTTTCCATACTACGAATATATGATCGTTAATTACTTTGTTTTAATTAAGAATTTTAAAGTATAAAAATATTACGTCATCGTTTTATTTTTTCTTTACGTATTTTATGACACAACTTTAAATTCATTTTGTTACATTGAATGAATAAAGATATTTTTTAATTCATTGATCACACGTGAGTACTAAAATAAATTCTCGAATTTTAAAAAGATAAATATTGGCATATTTTTGATATTGATTCCTACTGAGTTAAGATTTCTTGTTTCTTCTTACTGTTTTGCAGTACACATTAGAGTAAGCATAAAAGAAAGACTTAAATCATATAATTTATTAACAAATAATAAAATGATTAAGTGCTACTCATCCCTATTATACTATTACCCATTTTAGACCTCAAAATTTTAAGATGTATCTAAATAATGTTTTGCTCTCAAGGGTTTTTTTTTTTTTGTAATTTAGAAGTAATTTCAATAATGAAGAAGAATAAATACAATTTTCAAAATATTCAATTTATTTATTCATTATTCACCTGAACCCCCAATTTAAAAAAATGTTCGAGTAAAACTCCTTTGTTAGAGTTTAATCTAAACCAAAATTTAATAATTATTGCAAGTAAATACTAAGATCTGAAAGTAAATTTTAATTCTTATTTCCTTCATTACTTTAAGGAAACCAAACTTGAAATAGTTTATTTTGTATATAAGGTTTACTCCTCGAATATATCTACTCCACGCAAACGATTTGTGCCTTAACGATTTGTGCCTTTGAATATGGGAATATATATACAACCGATTACTTATGACGTGCCAGGGACGCGACTAACGTTAGTGACTGGTGAGTTAATGTTGGTGAGAACATATATCAATTTGCATTTTTATACCTAATAAAACTAAACCTTTGTACACCTAATTATGTTTGCGTTTTTGACATTTCAAAACAGATTATTCACGTCATCCATTACCAAGGCATTATGTAAATATAAGTAATGTTATCTAAATGTTGCCCCTTAAATCTTATGAAAAGAATTACTTAATCGTGAACCAGAGTTCTTCAGTTTTACTTTAAAAAGTTAAATAAAAATGTAATTTTTCACTTCTTCATAACTTTATATTTGATTGAAAATAACTTTTTTGTACTAACGTCAATTTTGTTGTTGTTTTATTTATTTATTTATTAATAATTATATAAAAATATAAAAAAAAAAAACATACTGTTATAATATTTTTTCATAATACTGTAAATACGGTAAAAGAAAAGTAAGATTTTGTTTTTTCACTGTCACTTTCAACTCCCTCTTAATTTAAATTTGTTTGCTTCCATTTATTTTCATATTCCACTAGCTTACTTTCAATTAATATTGAAATTTACTTTTAAGTTGCCTAGTCATATGATTTCAGTTTATTGTGTTTTATTTTTTAAGCAAAAAAATTAGAAAGAGAAAGAAATAACCAAAAAAAAAAAACAAATCACGAAGTAAAATTCATTTTACTTCAAATCTCTAATGAATTAAAAAAAAACAACAAAAAATGACAGCAAGTATAGTAAAATTTACAAATTTTAATGGTCTGATAGTGATAGCAATCACAGTAGCAGCAATGCACTAATAATGAATAATATGTATATATGTACGTACATGTACGTACATATAAGATGTATATTACATTTTGTTTTTAATTTTTTATGTATAAGGATAGAAAAAGAAAGTGCAATAATTTTAATAGAAGAAAAAGAAAGAATAAAGAGATTCAACAAATTAAAATAAGAAATTGAAATTTGTTGTTTTTTTTATTTTTGTGTATTTTCAATTTTCACTGGCAAAAATACAGTAATTGGTATGCCCTTATTAAATTGGTCGTTTGATTGTTCGTTTATAGTTACTTTGGTTCGTTGATTACAAATTTTTTACAAATATACTTTTCATTTCTTATATGTACTCATTCATACATTATCCATTTTTTTTTATGTATAGTTACCATGCATCAAAACAAGTGTAAATTTTGTTTTTTCTTTTTTCCCGAATATAGGAATTGATTGGAAAATTAATTGAATTGAAATTGAATTTACAATAGACAGTTTGTTTAAGTTGCCATTATAAGACAATCCACCGAATGAAACAATTAACAAAATGAAAATTTTAAATAACGTGAACAAAACTAACAATAAAAGTAAGAAAAGAAGTCAAGGAACCGTTATAAAAAATTTGTACTCTTTTTAATTACAATTACAATAGTATATTTTTAAATGTTTTGAAAATGATAGTTTACAAAATTATAACAAGTACAAGTCATATTTAATCACTCAACCATTGATAGTATCTTGAAATTGTTTTCTCATTTTTTTTTTTTTGTTTGGTTATTTATTGTTTAAACTAATGGATTTTGTATAAGGTGGAAATGATGTTAATTTAGTGATAACACAATATAATCAAAATAAGAAATTTTTTCATAGAATTGGACTTAAAAAAAATTTATAATATATGTAAAGTCTATGATATGGGATTAAGATTGATGTGGAAATATATTTTCAGCATTATGTTATTTCAAAAGAAGTTTAATTAGATTATGAAATGTTTTCTGTTTAGTATTAATCGCTATGTTTTATTTATCATACCCAAGTACTTCCAAAGTTTCATCCTTTTCTTATCCTTTCCTATCCCTACTCCCTAGCCAATATACTGCGTTAGAAGGTAGAGATTTCATCCCATTATATTGACTAAAGGGGGAGGTGGGTTTAGTCAGTAAGAATCTGATACTACCAAAGTAGAATTCGAAGTGTCTTTGGTAGATTCCCACCTCCCTTAGCAATCAAAAAAAAAAAGTATTTCCAATCATTTTAAAATATTTTGAAAATAGTCGAGCCTTTCAATTCTAGTAAAATATTTCATTAGTTTTTTGCATATTATTAAAAAAAAAAAGTGAATAATTATTAGTTTACTCTATCCGTCCATCTGTTTGTTTACAAAACTTTTACACCGTTAATGCTAGAGAACAAGTTTCGCACGCTTTTCAAATAAATATAATAGAATAAAAAAAAACATTCTAAGTATTAAATTCTAAGTAATTAAAGATTTTTTAAATTAGAAAATTAATAAAATTTTTTTTTTTTTTTGTTCATTTTCAGATTATCATTTTTGGATTATTAAAGTTAATTGATTATAAAAGTAAGTAAAACTAAAAAAAAATAATTAATTAAGCATTTGTGTCTTATTTTTTTTTTTTTTAAACATTAAATTAATCTATTACAAATTAATTAAAAGAATCTAAAATATTCCAAGTTTCCTGAAGATGTTTTAAAGGAAGTATAATAAAACACACGATATAAAATTTGAATCTTGTTTTTCAAAAATTTTGTTTTATTGTAAAGAACAATATATGGTATACATAATCTACTAGATTAGCATATCTCCGATCAGAGATTTCTTTTGCATGTACTAATACCAATCAATTATCATATTTAACTATATCTATAATATAATACACAAGATGTTGGCGAGACCTTGCCAACATGTAAAAAAATATATTTTATATCTATAATAAAACACTCACACTGAATGTAAACGAAACTGGCAATGATGATATTTCTGTATATTTATTTAATAATTTAAAATTTTATTACCAGAGACACAAATCTTTGACTCAAAGTATTATCAAGAGACAGAAACCGTTAATTAAAAATATAAATAAATTTAGTAAATATTATTACCAGAGACGAAATTTTCCACTAGAAGTATTATCAGAGACACAAGCCGTTCATTAAAAGTTAGTACAGTCAAAAAGAGAGAAGTACATACTTAAAAAACACATTTTCAATAAAAATAAATTCAGCAAATTTTTAAATTTGACCGCCACATCCATTATGAACTGGTCGCAGCGGTAAATTAAAAATAAATTATTAATATTCTGTTGGCGTTTTTCAATCTTTGTTTTGAAAAAAAAAAAAATAAAAATAGGTACTCTTAATAAAATTAAAACGCCTGAAAGTGAAAAGAGCAAAGTTTATAGTAAGTCTCATATTTATAAGTAAAAATTAATAGGCCGATTTTATTCTTGATTTTGTTTTCATTAGTATAAAAGCTGGTAAAAGCTTCGTAACAGACTTTAAAATAGTTTTGTTTATTTAGGTTTAAATTTAGATTTTTAATATAAAACATAACATAAAATATTAGAAATTTTTTTATTAATATAAAATTCGGCAGACTTAAATAATTATATTTCATAACAGAAGTCTGGAACTTACCAAATATTATAGAAATGGATATTTTTCTTAAAAAAACTAACATAGAAAATATCATTTTAGAAGCCTTCTCTCACAAAAGATTCATAATTTTGTACTAATTTATTATTAGACCATTAATAATATTGCTAGCCGTGGAAAAAAATACGATTTATTAATCAGATCAGATAATATAATAATGATTGAAGGAATTAATGATTGAATTTCTGATAATATACATAATATTATACATACAAGATGTTGGGTCTATAATAAACCACTCACACGGAATGACTGAATATAAACTAAACTGACAATGATGATATTTCTGTATATTTTAATAATTTAAAATTTTATTATCAGAGACACAAATCTTCGACTAAAAGTCTTATCAGATACACAAACTTTTACTTTTTAAAAAGTACTTTCGACACAAAATTTAAAACAAATTTTTAATTTTTAAATTTGACTGCCACATCCATTATGAACTGGTCGCAGCGGTAAATTAAAAATAAATTATTAATCTCCTGTTGGCAGTTTTCAAATGACTCTTTGTTTTGAAAAAAAAATAAAAATACTCTTAATAAAATTAAAGGACTTGAAAGTGAAAAGAGCAAAGTTTATAGTAAGCCTTATATTTATAAGAAACAAATAATAGGCCGATTTTATTCTTGATTTTGTTTTCACTATTATAAAAGCTGGTAAAAGCTTCGCAGCAGACTTTAAAGTAGTTTTGTTTATTTAGGTTGGAATTTTGATTTTTTAAGCTGCATTTTTGATATAACATAAAATTTTCGAATTTTTTTATTAATATAAAATTCGGCAGACTTAGCTAATTATATTTCATAACAGAAATCAGAAACTTTCTAAATATTATAGAAATGGATATTTTTCTTAAAAAAAAAGAAAAAATAACATAGAAAATTTCATTTTAGAAGCCTTCTCTCACAATAGATTCATAATTTTGTACTAATTTATTATTAGAACATTAAATTAAAAAGCTGTCGAAAACGATCGTCACAAAAAAAAGCCCCCGAAAATTTATGAAATTTCATTATCAGAGACATGAATCTTTTATTAAATATACCAAAAACCTCTTCCAAAGTACATTTAAATAAAATAAATTCAGCAAATTTTTTTCAAGCAAAAAAAAAAACAAGTAAAAGTAACAGTAAGTCGATGTAATCGACTTATTTATACCCTACACCTAAAAAATTCAAATTAAATTAAAAAACCATGTTATTTTAGTTAGGTACTTAATATACCTAAGCTAAAAAAATACATGTAATAATTCTTCCCTTAATACAGGTAGTAAGGGAGTCAGTATGATAACGTAAATGTTTTTGCATCTATAGAAATTGTGCAATTGCACAGGGGATTTTCTAGTATGTATATATTATATTAAATACTTTTGTAAACATAAGATACAACTTAAGATGTACTCTGTACGAGCGCACATTTGAGATATAAATAAAATAAAATAAATAAATAAATAAAAATATTTCAAGTTTAGAAAAAGGGCAAGCATAGTACACTTGTATCCTTTTAATGTCAATTTCAGCCAAATAGTTTTAATAACCCTTCAAATTGTATTTTTATTCTATGGTTCCTGGGCCAACTTAAGAAAGTGTATTTGAGGGTTTAATGTTGTATTTGAGGGTTTTTATTGTTACCTGTACAAACGAAGAATTTTCAAGGTTTAATAAGGTAGGTTTATAACCTAATTTCCGAATCAACAAAACAATCCGTTATTTAGAATAAAATATTTAAACTCTGATGTTTAAAATTTTGTTCTTAAAGTTAAGAATTTATAAGTTTCATTAAATTTTGTATTTTTTTTTTTTTCTAATTAACTTTTGTGGAAAAGTTATTTCCTGTTTTAATGAATTTCTTGTATCTACCTGTATATACATGTATATTTTAACAAATATATTAAATAGATAATAAATAAACATATATAGGAATACAAAATTTTATTTATATAACCAAAATAAAACACATAGATACTTTGTTTACTACATGTTAAACAAAATACAAAGATAATTAATAATATAATAATAAGAAAATGGGATAAAAGTTAAATATTATGTTATAAATAAAACAAAAATAAATAATTACTATTTTGCTATTTTTCTATTTGTTATTTGTCCTAAAGGTGATATATTAAATACAAAGGTGTCAATCAACATATTATTATAGATTTAATAATACTGGATGTTAGACGAAGTTGACTATGAATTCTTATTTTATTTATAAAATGTATATTAATCAAATTTAATAAAAGAAAATTTTATATTATGTATTTAATATATATTTTCTATTTATTTTGTTAAATTGATTATATATTATTTGATTTGTTATTTGTCAAAATTAATTAAAATCTCTAATTAATTCTTGATGTATAATCAATCAATATTCTTGAATATCTTGAAAATTTACTGCATACATACATATATACAAACAAAAAACCAAAAAATAAATAAATAAAACCATTTATATATGAAAATTAAAGAAATATTAAAAAATTTAATATTATTTAAAATTTAATAAAAATTGTAAACTATTTTAAAATTAAACTCAAATGTATAGAAATTAATCCATTTCAGGTGTCAATCAATACATTAGATATTTTACTATTTAAATTTAAAATATATATGCATTTATACAACATGATTTACTGTTAATTGAGGAATGGCTAACCAAGCATCGGCTTTTATTAAATTTAAAAAAAAACTAAAATATTATTGTTTGAAAATAAGACACATAGCTCTATAAACTCACTGCAGTATAATAATATGAATGTAGAATTTGTCAGAAACTTTAACTATCTAGGTCTAATACTTGACAGCAAATCAAATTGGAGTTCACATATAGAAAAAGTAATTAAAAATATATCTCCATACATATGCTTAATGAGGAGACTACGAAAATTCCTTTCTGATCATTCAATATACACAATATATGCATCATATATAAAATCTCACATTTCCTACCGTTTACCCATTTGGAGTAGAGCTCCACAAAATTATCTAAACAAATTAGATATGATGCATAAAAAATGTGTCAAGTTTGCCCAAGGGCTGCCCATGTTACACCCATCTGATTCTATATACAATGATAAATATCTAAGCTTAAAAAATATTATATTATTTGAACTCTATAAAATTGCGTTTAAAATCATTCACAACCAACTAAAACATAACTTCATTCTAAATAGGAACCTAGACATACATAATCATAATACTAGGAATAGATCCAACTTCTACCTTTCTCTGTTTAGAACAACACATCAAAAAAATAATTGCTTGTATAACTGTCTTAAAGCCTATAATGAACTGCCAGAACACCTGAAATTAATTTCTAACCTTAATTTATTTAAACAAAAAATAAAATCAACCTTATTTAGCATATAACATTATAAAAAAGACTAGTAGAAATAGAAAAAAAATAATAATAATAATAAATATACTAATTACACTAATAAACAAACTAAAACACTAACTAATAAATAAACTAAAAACACCAAATAAGTTTAAAAAAAAAAGAAAAAAAAAGAAGTGTGATGGAAACTGTAATATTAATAGATGTAATCTCTTTTCTTGTTTGTTCAATAATTAATCAATTGATATTATAAAATTTATAAGACCATACAGCATTATGCTAAGGTCCTTGATTTATATAAAAAAAAAAAAAAAAAAAATTTATTGTCATTTACATTCAAATCATGTAGATTTCATTTATATATAAATAAAGGAAAAAAAAAAGTATATATACTATTCTTGGCATTAGCGCTAATTCTTGGCATCACAACTATAAAAGGGGCTCAACATAGAGAAGCTACTCATCTTTCATATAGTATGTGGGAAATTTCATATAAAACTGATCACCCCAGTAGCCCAACTGATCACCCCAATAAAAAATAGCCTAACATACTAAATTGCAAAAATAAAATGAATTTTATTTTTTTTAGTTTTTCTATTTTTTAAATAGTATGTCAGTATTTATTTAGTTGGTAAAAACGAAATAATTTTTAGATCTTAAGAATTAAATTAACTTTAGTAAGTATTTAAAATATTGAACTGCACCACTCCATATTCGATCTAAGAAACTGGTAGGAATATGAGGTGTAATGTTAGCTACCTGTACTTGAACAAATTTGATACCTATATATTATGATAAAATGTAATTATGTAAAAAATATGCTTGAACTCGTACATTTTGTTTGAAAAAGTTAGATTTTAGTTCAATCAATCTCAGTTTTATTTAATTCGATTCAATATCTGAGACTTCTTTAAATGTTATGAATCCATATATCAGATGCTTTAACTCAATTTTTTTTTGTTACAACAATTAAAATCTGTTCACGGTTTATGGGATGTAGATAATATAAGATTTTTTGAGAACAGATAAACTTGAATATTTTAGAATATTTTAAAAAAACAATTACGAATACATCGAATAATTTAATATAATATGATGTATTTAAAGGATGTAGGCGTTTAAAAAAAAAATTTAAGAAGAAACAAATCAAAAAAAAAGAAAAAACATAGAACTTTGTAATAAAATTTATACGTATATACTAAAATAATATTATGTTATTATTTTTATTACCATATAGTTTTTATTTCTTTGCTATAGTATAAAAAATGTATAACAGCTACATAATATTTTTATTATATAGTCAGACTTTAAATTTATTATTGAAAAAATTTTTAATTTCAATTGAATTTCAATTATTATATGTATAGTATGTACTTAGAATACTTTTTTTTTTTTATTCTATACATGTACTTATTTTAATCATGTCTGCAACCCACTCTTTATCATGTTCTTGTTTATTTGAACATTTCATATATTTTAAAATAAAAAAATTTAACAATTACATTAAATTTTTTACAGTACTACTTTAAATTGAAAAAACTTATTCAGATCTTCTAAAAATATATTCAGTTTCTAAAATTTTAATGTCGAATAGATTTTTAATGAAACTTCAAATCATCTTTTTTCTTTTTTTTAATGATTATCTAATCATATTAAAATATATTTTTAAAATCTTAAACTTATTTCAAATTGAACACTTTCACCTTTTTAAATACTTAGTCGATAATTTATTTTAGCTGACATAATTTTAAGGGGGTATCTCAACATCTAAATAACTATACATAAAATAAATTCTGCAATATTCAATGAATCAGCTTAAATTATACATCAGAGTGATAAAAATTAATAATAAATTACATTTAAAATGTTCTTAAAATGATTTTATTTTATTAAAATATAATTTACAGCTACTTAATGTAGAAGAAATAACGTTTAAATTCTTATACAGTTTTCCATTGTTTCGATTAATTTAACTCCTGTATCGTTAAATTTACTAAAAACACAATCTTTAAAAACATCAGCTAAAGCAGGCAATTCTTTAGTTATTTCATTTATTTCTACAGCATTTTGAATATTTGCCGGTTTTTCATTACAATAATCACCTAATTTTTCAACTTTAGTTATTAAATCACATGTTCTGATAGCTTTCATTAAATCTTCAACTATAGGTTCAAATAATTCAAGACCATAAGTACAATGTGTGCCAAATTCAGTAAAAATATCTTTTATTACTGTTGTTGCTGCTTCAGCAATTTCCGAAACAATTTTTTCAATATAATCAAGTAAATCGTTAAAACCAAGTTCATCAAGTGCATCTTCTGTTTTGTCTATTAAATATGAACCGAGTTCTTGTAAAAAGCATGGTACTAATGACTTTAATTTTTCAATTGGTTTCATAATTATATTTGTTGATTTATCAAATAAAAACGCTGCTCTATCATAAAGCTTACATAACATTTTTTCAGCTTTTCCAATATATTCTGCAACCTCACAAACTTCATCAGGTATCGTAAAATATTTAGTAGCTTCACGAAGACGATCTAAAAAGAATTTAATTAGAGGATAGTCAATTTTTGATGCAAAACTGTGGCCATTTTTAATATGAATTGAACTATAATCTTGAATAGAATGTATAATCTGAGCTGATATATAACGACCTACACATCTTCCTATAGTTTTATCTAAAAATTGAACTTCAACTTGATCATATATATCATCAAATAATTTTGTATCAAATTCAATCGCCATATCAAACATTTCGTCAAATGCAGCTTTTCTTTTCTTAAACATTATTGGAGCTGTATCCCAATATTCCAGTTCATTTTCTATCCAATCTTTATCAAATAATGCATAACATTCTGCATGTTTCTGATTATGATAATTATCTTCATCTTTTAAAACAAGATTAGTTGTATTTTTCATATATTCTAAAAATTCTTCAATACAATTTGCTAAGCTATATAATGAACCATAATACGAGTGAACATCAAATTGTTCTAATCTGGTCTTATATCCTAATAAATTGAAAAATCCTGAACGAAGTTTTACCATATTAGTACCGAATTCATCAAGTATATCATACGCTTGACCAATTAGTTTCACTAAAGATGGTTTTTCATCGCAAAGATATTCATCAGTTTTATTAAGAACAGTTGATAACAAAGATGTATTCGTACAAACCTCTGTCATATTTGCAAATTTAAAATCTTCAATAGCTTTTTTAAACAGAGTTGATGCTAAAAAAAAATAGAAAAAATTAATAAATCAAATATTTTTAATATTAATGTTTAAAAAAAAAAAAATTTTTTTTTGCTTACTTTCATTGATACTTGGAAGTGTAAATTTAAATTTACGTTTGCATAAATCATCGCTTATATCATTTAAAACTGGATTTATTTTTTCAAAAAAATCACTTGATACTTCATCTATTGCCTCTTTAAATTTTGGCAAATATTTAAGATTTTGATTCATTTTTCCTATAGGCCAAAATTTAGAAAATTTTTCAACCTTATATGATTCCAATTTCATTATTTGATCTGCAATTTCAAAACTATTTACAAGTGATGTCTAAAAGTAAAAACCAAAATTATTTTATTTATTTAGAAAATATTTGTAAGTATTAATGTTTAAAATTCTTTTTATCGATTTTTAGACCATTATATTCTATTATTTAATTATACTGTTACATTTATAAAAAAAATTTGCTATCGAAGGAGAATTTAATGAAAAATAAAATTTTCTAGTAATTTCCTTTTCTTTTAAATATGTTTCCGTCCTTTACTAGATTTGAACTTGGGTTGTAATGCTATGTGTATATAACTATACCTAATGGCTTCCATAACATCTCAAAAAAAATATGTAGTAATAAAATAATTAAAAAAACATTTTTAATAACCTGCTCTAGACAGCACACCAAAAGTATAAAGTACACAATGTTCATTTTTGAATTTACAAACAAAATTAAATCAATTTGTATAATCTATTAATCGGTTTAATAGATTTTAAAAACTAATTATAAAAATGATTATACAACGACTTTAAATACAATTTTATTTTTTTATCAATATTAAAACAATTAAATTTTTATGAAAAAAAAATTATTATTTATAATATAAATTTAAAATCTTTTAATTAAAATATTTAATCAGTTGTTAAAATATTTTTTTAAGAAATGTTGAAAATTTTTCTTTATCAATTTGTTTAAATATAAGTCTGGTTCTATTTTTTATTGCAAATAATAAAATGAATAAAATTTTAGTAAAATAAAGATCTAATTGCGATTTAAATTTTTTAAAAAAAATAATAAAATATTTTTCTATGGCCAAGTGGATAAGAGCGTATAAAATACGATCTAAACACCGATTATGGGTGTGGGTTCGAATACCACACACGTCGTAAGAGTTATTCCTCCTTACAACAGTTACCGCCACGCCTGAAAAGGAAAGGCTGTGTAATTTCCTGTTCACATTAATCTGGAAAAAATATATATATCTATAGTTTTACATACCTATAGAAATGATGTATTAATTTAACTTTTAATATTTTAATATTCTGTACTAAAATATTTTTTTTTAAATTGATGAACACCTAAATTAAAAACTAGTTAAATTTTTGCATTACGTTTCACAATTATCCAATTTACAAACTGTTCAAATTATGTGAGTGAGTTATAACATATGAATTAAAATTGTAAATATATTTTTATTCACAGTAAAATTTTATCTAAAAATAAACAAAAGGTAGGTAGTTTGGTAGGTACAGGTTGGACCAATTTGGACTGACTGATTTGCGATGCTTATATTTTTTTTTATTTTTAAAGTTTTTTATTTTATTTTAAATAGATAGAGAGGGGTACTAGATCAAATTAGGTCTGTTGTGATATCCTGAATCTATGTTCTCCTAATTTAGTTTTTTAACCATTGTGTTCTTTATACATAAAGCGATATAAAAATGAAGTTTGATTAAAAATTTTTATTACAAGTTCAAAATTATAGGAGGTTTTTTATCTGAAGATAACAAAAAAGTTTTGTATTTGTAGGAAATTAAATTCGAAGCTCTGAATTGCAAAATAAGTTTATGTAAATAAAATAAAGTTAAAAAAAAATTATGGTATCCTCATTCAGTGCAGTACATACAAAAAAGAAAATTCTTATATGAAACCTATTTGAGATCCATATTCAAATATATGATAATTAAAATATTCATATATCGCAATATATAAATACTTAATATATCATAATATCTTGTACATCCCACATTCCTGCCAAGAAACAGGGGTTATAGTTACCTGGCACATTTATGTACCACGGTACCTGGATATAAATAAATAAATAAATATAGAATATTTTATTCTTTCTAAAGTTTTTTTTTTTTTTTAAACATTCTTAAAATCAAATAAAAGAAAATTTAAATATTTTTAACTAAATTTTTTCAATTAAAGATTAAAGTCTTTTAGATTAAAAAATACTAAGGCATTATTAATATTTAATCGAAAAACTAAACAATAGATTGTTCAATTTTTTTTTTTTGAATTTATACAGTTGTTTTATACAATTATTGCATAAAATTAATTAAACAATTAATATGAAAATGATTTATTTCAAATACTCACCCTTTTTTAATAATTTTAACACAAAAAAAAAACCTACTAACATAAGCTATGAAATATACTACGAGTTTTCGGCTACCCCGAGATTAGCGGTTTTTTCAATTACAATTCAAACACATGTTTAAAAAAAAAACAAACATTATTAGTTACTGATTAAATTAATAATAGACATTTAATACAAGATACTAATTTCTTGCAAAAAATTCCCGTGGAAGGTTAGTAATTTAGTTTAAGGAATGTACCTTCTCATCTATCTTAGGGGGGTGAAGGTTGAAAACTGATCCAATTTTTGAAAGGTTCTAACATACTTTATCTAACTTTTAAGTTTAAAGAGTGTATCTTAAAATATGTTGATTTTATCACAATTTTAATTTAGAGCTAGGGAAACTGAACCCACTGAAATTTGCAGCCTCAAATTATTTGAAATCACAATCAATTCGAAAACCCATCACAACACTCATATCATTTTATACTATATGATTAAAAAGAACAAAATATTTGAACGAATCAAGAAAAAAAAATTATTTGTTTGTAAATGATTAGAATTTCATTGACAATTACTTACTTTTTGTTGCAATTGCTGTACTGTTATAAAATTAGTGATTATAGCATTAAAAAGAAAGGTTTGAACTTTAAAGTTGATTCCATTGCATGAACTTTTACAGTTATGGGGTTAATATGCTATATTTATTCTTATAAATATTTTATTTATTCAATTCAAGTTAAACCTAAAGCGATATTTTTAAACGACAATTTCAACAAGAGTTTGCCTGCTATACAATCTACTATAGATAGGACGTAGGTACCTATATAATTAATATACATATGTTTGATATTACTACTCAATAACTAGATAATACCAATTTTTTGCATAAAATACATATACCTAACCTATCTTAACTGTTACTATAAAATATATGTGGCATCTCTTAAGTATTTTAATTTTATTTTTTTTTTAAATTATTGATTTACGTTTTCTTTAAATAAAAGAAAATTTAAATATAATTTTTTTTTCACATTTTTTCAAGGCTTTTCAATTGTTTTTAAAAATATAAAAAAAAAAAAAGCTTTAAGTTTATACAGAAAATTTTGTATAACTGTTATTTAATATTCAAAATAAATAAAAAAAATTTTTTCTACAGTTTCTACAGTTAATTTATACAGTTGTAAAATAACTTTTTTTTTTATTAAAATTGTATATCTAAACATAACTTGTTACTAAGACATAAAATACATACATACATACTTTCAAATTAGCCTTTCTTCATTTAATTTCAATTTGAAATTTAATTTTAAAGAAATTGAAAAAATACGAAAATCGTATTTAGGAAGTTCTGTTTATTATTAAGATTAAAATTTTCTACTGGATAGTTAGGTATTTATAGAAGCAAATAAGGAAGTGGATAGGCTTGCAAAAGAAGGAGCTACAACTTCTTTTAAACAGGTCCCGAACCTTTTTGTGGCATTTTATGTAAACGCAAAATAAGAGAAACACTAAAAATCGAACAGGACAACTGTAGGAGCAACTATGTAGTGAAAAATCTGGGATCACACAATCTAATCAGCCTATGCGAAACTATAACCAAAAAAGATATGAAAAAATCATAGGAGCCAGTAAAAATAAATTGAGATTTCTAATAGGATTCCTGTCAGGACTCTGCTGACAGCTAAAAGAACACTTAAAATAAATTTTGAATAGAAAATGACGATACTTACAGATTCAATCAAGAGCAAGAAGAGACTCCAGGACACATACTCAAAAACTGTAGAGTTTTACTCCAAGCAATTGAAATGTGCATCTGGGAGTATATTGCTTTGCCGAAGATGAACTGTCAATAATAAACCCCAATACAGATCTTTACATTCTTAGAGACAGTAGTGCTGACAGAGATATTATAAGTGAAAGCAAAATCCACATAACTTAGTGACACAATTTAGATTTACATCAAAAGAGGTTGCAGTGTCATTTACATACCAATAATCATCATCATTAGCACTATTCACTACCATTGATCATAAAAAGTTTTTATTTGAGGCACCGAAATTTAATTTAAAAAAAATTAAACAAAACGAAAAATATTCGTAGCTTACCCCCCTATATAAAATAAAAATATAATGCATTAAATATATTAGAATTTTTTTAATTTAGAAAAGAATAAATTTTAGTATATTTATAAGAGACCTTCAAAGAAAAAAAAAATTAATGAAATTGGAATCAGAATTTGCATTTTATCTGAAGGTGTTTGTTAGGTTTCAAAAATAAGTACATAATAATATGTAGTGATGTTTTTTTTATATATCAAAGAAAAATTTTCGATAAAATAAGATAACTCCAAAATTGAAAGTCTTGTTTTTTATATAAGATAATAAGGTAGGATACAAAAACACTTCATCTTTATTCTTAACAATTGTCTCAACATTAAGTAACTTCTCACATTTCCCTATTTCCGTTATTGTAGAATCCAATTTTTCCAATCCTCAAACCAAACAGTACATTATAACATGGGTTCTAACCTAATGTTCGGTTTAAAGGAAAATTGCATTTATTAGGTTGAAGTCCAACACTATTAAAGAGAAATTCGTTTTTTCGTCTCATTAGTGTCTTTCGAAATTCCCACGTACCTTTTGAAAACAAAACTTTTCAGTGTTTTTTATTTATTTGTTAAGTAATGTTTTATATATGTATGTGTTACTTTCTTATCTTTGAGTATATACGAGTAAGTCATTGGGACAACTCACTGCCAGTTCTACAATACAAATAACTTTAAAAAAATGAAAGACTATAAAAAAGGTTTATTTTCTCAAAATTTTTGATCTCAAAGAATTCTACCTTTATTTGAAATCTTTTCTGAAGAATCTTCTAAGAAATTATTCTAAACACATTCGAATATATAATTATATATATACATATATCAGATTACATATTGATAACGTCATTTAAAAAAAAAACCTTTTTCATTAAATCAATTTTTTTTTTTTTTTTGAATATGCAGTAAATTTAAATCCCAAACACTTCAATTTATTCTTCCCGTAAATAATTTTAATATGAAATCATTTTTCATTCTATTGAAAAAAAAATCATGAAGCGACAAAAAAATATGTTTTTTTTTTCTAAATCATCTCTTCTATAAATTTATCCCGACATTCTTAATAGCATCCAAAGCGTTTGATAAAATAGAAATTTGAGTCATTAATTTTTATACTTTTTTTTCTTTCTTTTTTTTTTTTTTTTTAATTCGAATCGTTATTTTACCAAATATCTAATCCAAGTAAAGGATCTCTCAAAAAAATTTAGTTATCTTCAGTGTTTTAACTTCAACTTCATTTAATATTTAAAAAAAAATAATTTTTTTTAAGAATCAATCACTATTCACTGGCTATGTATTTTTATCTTCACATATACTTTTAGAACATCATAGATGTTTAATATAGTTTCGGCTTTCCATAGGTGGTACTAATTAAAACATAAATATCGTTTTTAATATAATTGTGTATACAGTTATATTATGTATTACAACTTGGAGAATGCAATAAAACGTGCCATGTCCGTTGTAGTGGTATGAACGTTGAAGATTTTAATATCCTCAAGCTTAATCCTTAAAAAAAGTGGATATGCGCATCTTTCAAGGTTAATCACCTTAGCAGAAAATCTAAAGGTTCAAATCAGAATAACCGTAGCCCCAATAACAACAGAATTCCGATAAAAAAACCAAGAAACACTTATAGCGAAAAACTATCTCAAAAATCTAATCAAATTATAATCAAACAAAGGCAAAAAATTTTTGATCAAATAAAGCCAACAAGCATTAGAAAAACTAAAGTTTGATGAGCTGAAAAAAGAAATACGAGAACTCAAAATTTCCATTGATTTGCTGACACACGAAAATATACAACTGAGAAATGATAATGTTATTCTTGAGACGAAAATAGAAAATTTTAAAATTGGTATAGACCTAATGAAACGGAAGAAATATAGAAAAACCATTAAAGTAAGCGGACTCGATCAACTTCAAGAAAGGGACTCGATATCAATAGTAAGAAAACTTTTTAATGTGTTAGAAGTTGAAGTTAAGGAAAAGGAATTGACGGAGGTGATCTTACGCCTTACTTCAGTTTGTAATTTAAAAAAATTAGAGATATGAAAAGTGATCAAATAATCAAGTATGCATGGGTGAAAGATGGTAAGATATGGTGTTAGCAAGAAAGGAGAAAAATAGTAAAATAATTACAATTTTAAGTTCCAAAAACTTAGAAAAGCTTAATGTCAATTAAACACATAGTCGATACCTTACAAATCACTCATTTTTATCAAATATCTCTAATATAATTCACACTAAAAATAATGAAATAAACTTTGAAGTTTTACCAATTAATACCAAAATTAATCGAAATAGTTGTATACATAATTTTATTGTATACAAAATTTAACAAATTTTAACAGCAAATAAAACACAAATAAAAAATAAATTTAAAAATCGACCGTAAGATTTATTTCTTTAAAATCTTTTTTTTCCCAAATAGTTTCTTTTGAAATCATTTCAGTACCTATTCATTTTCTTATTGTCTTAAAACATTTTATCATATAATATAAACATGTTTATTTTTACATATATGTACATTTTATCTATTTATATGTACTATATGAGACGGCGGTCTCATATAAGGATTTGTGGTTCTATAGAAAATAAATAAAAAATATAATTCACATATATGGAAATTAAAAATAAAACAAAATAAAATAATAAGAAAATATTTTACAATACACAACCAAAAAGAACAAGAGCTAGAAAAAAATTAAAGAAATTTTTAAAAATTATAAAAAGCAGCTTCTTTGGAATAAATGTAACCCTCCGATTTTTTTGCAATTTTTGTGACGTATACTTTCTACTAAAATGGAATAATTATTATCTCTGATATATGTATATATATTATTTTGAAAGTCGTGATATATACAGTCTTTAGGAAGCCAAAGGATTTAAATAGCTATAAGGTTTTTATTTATGTTAAGAGTTATTTAAGAATGCATACCTTTTTTTCAAAGCAGCGATTTTAATACCTTCATATCGTACGCATCAATTAAGACACCCTACCCCACAAAATTTCATGAAATTTATTATAAAGTTACCCCAGAAAGGAGATACGAAATATTGAAAGGTTTCGTTTAAGCCAAAACAAGCACCCTCTAAAAATGAAAATATTTAGTGAAATACGCTCTAACTATGAGAAATCAAAAATATATAAATGGATCTCAGCATCTTCACCACCTCATCAAAATAGGAAAAAACTACAAAAAAATATGAATCAAGTAAAAATTTTATTTAACGACCAATGAATATACAATTAATCTTTATTATCTTTAAGATTCTAAAAATATCTTAAAATAATGCTTTAAAACTATTCTAAACTGCTCTCCCAACTACCTTTTAATCTGACTCTATACAAATTATACGACCCGTAATATCGTTTTAAATAAAGTTAAAAAAATAAACATAAGATGGTCCTTCAATATATATAAAAAGTCATAGGGATGATTAAAACAACAATTACCGCATTATTTTCATCACAAAGTTCTTATTAAGATAAATTTCACTATGGAATAAAAGTTATCGCAAAGCATTTCGTAACATAACTTACTTGCAACTTTTGCTATATCCTTCTCATTTATTGCAGAAGATATATATACATACAAACATAATATGTCTTATAAAAATTTAGACACAATTTTAATTACAGTCATCAAATAATATAGACATCAACAATTACATTTTCAGTCATTAATCGCATTTTTTACCAAAAGTCAAATGAAAAATTTTACTGAAAAAGCTGGCAATGGAAAAACAATGGAACTTAATAAAAAAAAAAAAAAAAAGCAAAGAATACTTAAGAATAAAAGATTCCTATTACAATTTCCGTTTAAATATAAACAATTTTTACAATTAAATATTTTTAAATCAAAACATAAACGATTTTAAATAAAATTTACTTTGTCGTTTATTGAAATTTTATCTTTTTGATCAGATAATTTTAAATAGTAAATATCCGGTGTTGGTTCCAGAATGTCTCATATGTAAATGTAAATTCATAATAAAAATTCTAATATCAATATTTATCTTTAATAAATATATACAAAAGTTTTTCAATTCGCGAGTCACGTTAAAAATCGCATTTATAAGAATGTTGTTTTTTTTTTCTTTTTAATTGAAAAGATATATTATAAATATCTGATATAATTATTTATGAGATCTGAATTCTATAATTTAAACAATTTTTTTTTTAATTTAAAAGTAATAGGAACGCTTCATATTTTATCCATTTAGAAATAATACATTTTGCAAATTCAAAGTTGTAGTAACATCAGTTAAATACTGTCGCATTTTTAAGACAAGAAAATAGAATAAAAATGATGTATAGTGTAAGGGTTATGGTTTCTTTCAAAAATAAAAGCACAAATAAACTGTGAGTATAATGCGAATTAATGTGAACATACACTTTGTCAATATAAATACCGTAAAAGTTTGTCATAGGTAGGTAAGTAAGTAAAAAGGAGCTGCAGAAGGACACTTAGACCAGTTTAATCCTTTTGTGGTATTCTGGTGATCAGTTTTTCTTCTAATTAAAGAATTCGGAGCTTATTTCAAAGCAGTGTAAATCGATTAAAACCATCTCTATACCAAATCGAAAAGATTAGTTAATTTTTCTTGGAACTAGATCCGGAAATTCACACAATTCACACACGGAAATTCTTCATCTTTGCAGCTTTTGTAAAAGTCATATGAAGAAAGTCGCAACCTTCTAGCATATATGACGATCGGACAGTGTTCCGTTAAAATCTCGATTATATTATTGATGTTAGGGATTAGGGATAAGAGCATTAGTTGATCCTTTAAAAATTTATATTATAGGAAGATCTGTTTGGCCACAGCGGAAATATTAATAGAAAACCAAATACAGTATCTGAATATATTGGCATGTTGTAAAGATCAATATTTACAGGTTTTAATAGGACCTCCGAGATTCTTCTTTTCTCGGAGATGAAGACGCAGGATTTCTTAGGAGATTCTGTTAAGAATTTCTTAATAGAAAAGAAATTCTGCTAATAATTCTGTCCAGTTGAAACTTCCACCCCAATTAACTCTTCTTTGATTTTTGAAATAATAAAATTGTTAAGAATAACTGCATTTTTTTTACCTAATTCTTTACTAAAACTTTTACAAGAAAAAATATTGTAGTTTTATTAAAATTAATTATTCTTTATAAATTAAATTATATATACAGGATGTCACACGTTCGGTCTTAAATATTTATAAAGTGTGGTTCAGTATCATGAGGACCAAGGCAGATATCTCCCTCTCGAATAGAATAATTATTTGTTTGTTTTGACGTAATTACTATATAAATATAAAAGACTGAACTTGGGACACCCTATAGTATATGTGCCAGATTTTTATATTTATATACATATACATCTATCAGAAAAATTATTCTATTTTATATTTTAAAAAAAAAAACCTATTACATAAATTTTTTAACTAAATTTTCAAGTATACAGGATTACTGCCACTTAGAGTTTGGACAATATTTCTTCAATATTTCTGTTGGAAATGATTAAATCATTTAAAAATATTATTTTTCGGTTAAGAATTAACTAAATCATTTTTACATGTGGAATGCTTTTTTTTTTGACATGTCACTGCAGCATAAAAAATATACTGTTTGTATTTACAAATGAAGTCTAAACGTATTCAACGCAAGAAGCAAATAAAATTAAAAATTAAAAACTTTAGAAATTAAAAGCAAAATTTTTATTTGTAATAAATAATGTTTTTTATATTAAAATGTTCACATATTGCAGTTGTACGAAAATTTTTATTTCTGCTTCAAAATTTCAAATTTTCAAATCAAAAGTCCAAAATTAGATTTATTTTATTTCAATTTTTGACGTTCAATTTTTGGAAATCCCGTTTTTATAAACAATTTAAAACCCCTTATATTTATTTTTTATATATATATATTTTAAAAAAGTAAAATGAAAATGTGCAATGAAATGAAACCAGATTTTAAAATAATTTTTTTATAAACTTATATATATCTATAGTTAAAATATTTTTTTTTGCATACAATAAGAATTTTTTGTAGAATTTCCATGTACAACAAAAATGGAAAATATTTTGTTTTATAAACATTAAATTTTATTACACATTTAATTTCAGACGCCGAAGCTTTATTTCCCAAGAAGTCATAGATTAAATTAAAAGAGAATAAACATACCGAGGCTTTAATTTTTTTTACGCTCTTTTTGTGACGCCTCAGGGTATAATTTCTCATTAAATGTGAAATAACACCCTGGGGGTCTTTATTCCGTTGCAACTTAATTCACGGCACCGAATATACGGTTTTAAAATATTGAACTTTTTTATAGAATTTTTCTAACATTTATCGATTTTGTTTTTTTTTCAAAACTAACCAACAAATCAACATACAAATCATAAAATTTAAGATATTATCTATTCACAAAACAGAAAATTTGTTTAAAATAAAAAATAAAATTAATATTTATAATTTTAAAAGATTTAAATTAAATTTAAAAATTTTTCATAAATTATAATTCTGTAAGAAATTTGAAAAACACAACAAGTCCATGTTAATAGAAATTCAATGAAACGATTCTTGATTCATAATTTCATATTACAAAAATCGATTGCTAAAAATCAATTTCGTATGTATTTGCGATTTCATTCAACTTTTACAAATTAAAATTTTTCGATTTAAAAAATAAAACCGTCAGGGATTAAAAGTAATTTTGTGTATTAAAATTAATTAAATTATTTAATACTTTAAAATTCAAATTTATTAAAAATATAATACAATCATTCAAATTACGAAACCTAAAAAAAAAAAAGCAATTTTATGATTTTCAATACATACTTAATTAACATTTTTGAAAGCTTTAACACTTTTATTTTTAATTAAATTTTAAATGTTCAGATAGAACCCAAAGTATAATACGTTTCATTTTTCAATTTAATTTTTATTGTTTTCTTAAATTTAAAAAGATTTGTTAATCTGATAACTGATATTTAATAACTGATCTTAATTTTTTTATTTAAAAATCATTTTAAATAAAAATTTTTCTATATCTATAATTACAATTTAGTAGTTTTCAGCCGCACACTACGTATTATGACATTCCGCTAAGTTTTGAATACAAGTATGAATTTGGATATGATTTTTCTATTACAAAATTACATTAACATATAACATACATATGTATGTATGTTTAGAATGATGATATTTTTTGTTTTAGATACAAGAAATTTTTGCATTCCATATGAATTTTTTTGTAATTTAGATGTTACGGTAAAATATACTTACACACCAGCTACAGGGCCCCTAGTATTAATATAATATTATTGCAATAGAAAATCTTAACATTTTTGATATTTAATCAACTGTTTTTATATATAATATAATATGTATATGTATATATTTTATTAACATTTCTCCTATGTACAAAAATAAAATTTTATTATTTGTGCAAATTAAAAAAAAAAATATTTATTAAATAAGTAAATAATCAAATTATACATATATTTAAATATAATTTAATTTTATTTCGAAACTTTTTATTATATTCTTTTAATTATTAAAGACCATTCCCTAATGCTGGTGTTGGCGTGTAACTTTAAATTAAATTCAGTTTCCAATGCTGACGTTACGTCAATTGTCAGTGAAGTGCCAAGTGTCATTGTATCCAATATTAACTAACTTTAAAAATGGATAGTGAAGAATTAAAAAGAAAAGTAAATATCGTTTTTCACAATTACTTTACATCTTTTTTTGTATTGTTTACAAAAAAAAAAAAACAAAACAGAATAAAAAAAAAAATGTCCATTTAATGGTCAGCTTTCAGTTTTAAACATTGCTCAACTTCAACTTTAAAAAACTTACACACCAGCTGCCAACGGCTGCATTGGAGAAGATTTCATTAATTTCCATATACATAATTAAAATAGTTTAGCGGTGAAGTTATAAGCCAGCGTTGGAGAATGACCTTAAAACGATTCAATTAATTATTTGATCGTACCACGCATATGCATTTGTAGATAATTCTTTGGATAATGATAATAATATATCGTCGTGTCACAATTTTTCTAATATCATTTGAAGTAAGTGTATACTTTAGAAGAGCTATGTCCTATTAATCGGAAACGGAAAGCATCCTGAAAACATACTGATCATTTTACTATGTTTTGACTATTTTTTTAAGTACATATGATATGGTTTTAAAAAAAATTGAAAAATACCAAATTCCATTTGCTATTTCTTGAAAGCCATTCTTGTTATTGAAAATAATGTTAAAAAAATTTCAAATTTTTATCTTTTTTTGATATAAGATACAAAATTTTTGATATAAGATAAATAGGAAGGAATTAGGTATATTTTTATATGAAACGTTAGAGGAATGAGTAAAATACAAAAGCCTGGTTTGCCGGACTTACTTTTTCGAAAAAAGACTGACTAAAATATTCTAAATTATTAATTTTAATAAGTATAAAAATGTTATTTAGATTAAATAAAACCATATTAGAAATAAATTAAACTATTTTTTAGTAATTTGCAAGTTATCGTATGGAAATCTCGCAATTTAAAATCTCGTATCTCAAAATCTCATGGTTTTATATATTCCGTTTTTAAAAATTTCGAGATTTTTCAGATCTCTCGACAGTTTTATGTCTTACTTTGTGCTTGAAATATGTATTTAAAAAAACTAATTAGGAAGAATTTTAGAGTTGATTACAAAATGATGGTTCCAATAATTATTTTATATCGGGGTTTTGGGGGAATCCCAACTATACTAAATGCCTTGTTGTTGTAATATATATCCAAATATATAATTGGAAAGGATATACACTATACGCAAACTGCGATAATTAAATAATAATAAAAACATTAAATGTATAAAAAAAAAGGAAATAGGAGTTCCTTAATCCTTACGTCAAAGCAATTTAACAGAATTTAAAATGTTTCTTACTAAACGATTTTAATTAGTTTTTGTTTTAGATATAAGGGCTAAAGACAGTGGAGTTGAAATATTCTTACAATATTCTTGAATAATGAAGAAAACTGGTGATTTAATCTTATATTCAGACTAATTCTAAAACATTTTTAATTTATTCTCATCTCTAAACTTATAAAATTTAAAATCTATTTTGTCGTATGTAAAAAAAAAGGAAATTAAAAACTTAAAAAAAAATTTTTTATTTATCAAAAATTGTTAAAAACTAGAATGTATAGAAATTAAAAAGTCAATTTAAAAATAAAATTTCTTATATTTTCATTTTAACAAATTTATAACAACTGTCCAAATATTTAAAAAAATTAAAAAACATAATACTTCATATTTTATTTTAAATTATTTTGTTTTTAAATAAAATTAAAAAATACCACATATATTTTATCCCTTTTCAAAAATACGCATGAGTATGGTATTCTAAAGCAATCTCATATCATTATTAAGTGTTGCAGAGTTGTTTATTTTTATACCCGTATGAACTATGTTAAAGGGTATAATAAATTTGCCATTACGTTTGTGACACCTTAAAGAAGTAGAGCTAGATATAGTGTCAATAGTAGTGAATCGAATTCTGAGTCGATTAAGCCATGTACGTCCGTCCGCACGACAATTCAAAAAATAAAGGAACTAGGGGGCTGAATTTTTTTTATGTTACTTTTGCAAAATTGTTAGTTTTACTATCTAAATCCAGCTTTTTCGGCCGCCGGGTTCCAGTAGCTGCCATACAACTTCTTTCTTTATATGGAAATAACTCAGTGTCTACTGAAGCTAGGAATCTGAAATTTAGTAAAGAAGTTTGGCATAGTTCTCTCAAAATATGCCAACAACTTTTGTAAAATTTGGTTGGTCTAGAGAAGTCCGTTCAGGCTTCTTGCACATCTTGGAACTTAATGAAGTTAGCCGACTTGCAACTGATGATCAAGTTTTATGGTAACAACTTCTGTAAAATTTGGTTGTGCTTGTGCAATAGATTCGGGTAGCTGTCATACAACTCCACAATTTACATAAATATATCGCTGTAGTTAATGTCGGTGCTAAAACATCTGAAAGTTTTTAAAACATGGTCAAGTTTTATAGAAACGGGGTATATTACGTTCATACGGGTATCCCAGAGTTGACACAGTCTACCCTACTGCACTCTTCCTCGTTTTTAATTAATTTTTATTTTACAGGGTGTTTTGTAAATTAAATATGTATGTATTTAATTTTGTTTAGATATTACCATATCATTCTTACTACAAAATGTCGATAACATGTTCATAAAAATTCTAAATATTAAACAAGGCAAAATGTAAATCAAATGGTGAATATTTTTCAAAAAACAATAAAAACAGTTTAGAATTGGGATTTGCACCAAAGTTTCTAAGTTTTCTTTGAATTATTCGATATACTTGTATATGAAAAATCGTGAAAAATTTACAGATATTTTCTTCAGTTTTATGGAAACTGCATGTAAAAACATAATATTATAGCTACAAATTTTGCGTATTAATTAATTAGTAAAAAATTGAACAGGTGACATTCAATAGTTACAGGTTTTTAAAAATGGTAAATTTTCAATTTTTTACTCCTAATACCTTTTTAATATATGGTGGTAGGTACAGAAAAATTTTCTGAGATCAAAAAAATCTTCGTTCTCTCAAAATTTCAAGCTCCTACCTAAAATCATTTCAGAAATATAAAGAAAGCAAAATCTTATTATAGATCTTCTTTTCACCTAACAATAAATTGAATAACTAAATTTGTACAAATTGTATTTTTTTGGCATTGATTTATAAAGTTAATAATATGTCATTCGCTCTAAGGTCACTACATTAAAAAAATATTGAGCAGATCTTGTGATATAAACAGTTGAAAATAGGACTTCTTTCAAATTTGAGGGCTTATAGGAGACGATAGGAAAAGGATGCGAAAACATTGAATTGGGAGTGGAACTATATAAAGAATGAATCCGTCTATTATTATTATTTTGCGAACAGTGACTATAGCCATCAATGGTTAGGTATAACACTCAGTAGTATATAACACCTTCCTAGATGAAATAATAATTGAAGAGAAATTTTAATGTAAGAGTACCTATGATTGTGACTATTTTATCTCAATTTCAATTTTTACCTTTAACAAAATATTACCTCAACAATGTTTATAACTACATTAAAAACAATTTTTTTTTTTATTTATTTCATTACAAGTTGTCGTATGTTTCCAAAAAAAAAACAAAAAATAATTTTTAATATTAAAATTTTGTAAATTTTTACATAATTTATCTAGCCAATGGTGTAGTTGTTAAGACACCGACCTGTCATACGAAAGGTCTCGGGTTCAAACCCCGGCTGGATCATATAGATTAATAAAAAATAATATAGATGTTTCTTATAATATATAATTAGTAGAATATAATTAAATTAAAAATTAGTATATATGTCATATAAATTATAATAAAATATTATATTGTAATAGCTATATATATAATAAAATAAATAATAAACCATAATTCTTGTATAAGATAATAGATGGCGTACAAATAATAGAAATGTCTAACTCTTGTACTATAGCTACAGCCGAGTAATCAACGGCTTAGTGAAATTAATGATTCAGGAAACTGAAGCTTAGTCAAATATGAATAATAAATGACTTAGTGGATGTCCTATACTCCTCATTGGAGTGGCAAGGAAAAACAAAAAAAAAAAACATAATTAATTGAAATTATTAATTTTACGTTTATTTAACATTCAGAAAATTTTTTTAATGTAATTTTTTTATATTCTTCAATTTTTTCTTCAATAGACAAAGCTAATTTATATGTTTTATCTCTTTTTTCCACTTGATCCATAAGTTCTTTCCAATGATTTGGCATAACATTTTGGTATACTTCGGCATTGAAACCATTATAAAAACTATTAAATCGATTTTGACAAAATTTTCTTAGGGTTTCATTTATTAATTGATCTTGTAAATGCCGTTGTACACATTGATTTAGGCATTCAGTTGTATCTAATTTAAGTTGTGGTAAAATTTCTACCAAATAATAACTGTTTTTTATATCTTCTGCAAGTTTATCAAATTTTTGTTCTTCTATTTGAACACGATGATAAAGTAAATTAGCTAAACCCTTTTGAAGTATATTCATATTATTTATATAATCATTTCGTTGTTCATCACAGTGTTTTTCAATATTTTTAATATATGAAATTTCTTTAATTGCATATTCATATAAAAGGGTTAATGTATAAACATTTTCTTCCATATCTGGTGTCAATTCAACATTTATTCTGTATTCAATAGCTGCTTCTTTTATTGAGTCTCCAATTGTTGAACTATTTACGAAAATGGTCTAAAAGTATAAAATAAATATTAAAAAAATTCGTATAAGTTTATATTTTGATAATGTTAAAAAAAATTTCTAAATAACCTGCTTAAAACAATATATAAAAAACACAAAAAACAAAAATCTCATTTTAAAAAATTATAAGGAAATAATCAAATTTAATAATAAATCGCTTTAATAAAATATTAAAAAGTGATTTATAAAATATGTTATCATCAGCTTTAAATACAATTTAAAATTATATTAAAATAATAAATTAAAAAGTTATTTGATCAGTTGTTAAAATATTTTTAAGAAATTATTAGAAATTTTTCTTTTTTTTTTTTTTGTTGCAAAAAATAAAATTATAAAGAAAATCTTCTAACTGCGATTTAAGTATTTTTAAACATTTAAAACGTTAATAATTAATAAAATAACAGTAAATGCTACAGTTAACTAATTTTCAAAAATTTTTCATTTAATTTTTGTTCTAAATATAAATTAACCTGAAGATAAACTTTTAAATCAATTATCACAATTTGTATGTATGTATCTTGTTAAATTTTCTGTAAAAAAAAAAAAAGATAATTTTTGAAGTAGATAAATACAAAAGAGACTAAAATAGTGTTGATCAAATTAATTGATTGTAAAATAATCGGTAATCGATAATCTTTTGGGGATGTTACAAAAAAAAATATTAAAATAATTAAAATACAAAAATAAAGTAACGTTTAAAAAGAGATAGTTTGATTTTTTTTTTAACTGGTAGTAATTTCATTAAAATGAGTACACAAGTTTTACTTTTTAAGTGCATTAGGCTTTATTGCTTTAGGCCTTATTTCCCCCCGCCAATTTTAGTATTTATATAAAAATTAAAATATCGATGTTTATACTAAAAATTTTAAATACATAATAATAAAATCGTTTTAATGCCTGAACAATTCAAAATATACGATACGATTTACATGTAGGCAACTGTCAGTTGAACATTCAGATCATCAATGTCGCTTAAAAGCTATTAATATTTTTTTCAGCATCTTTTTTATGTTAAAAATTAATCAATAAATTTTAAAAATTGAAACCTTTTTAACAAAATTTTGCAACAGATATATTATTACACCTTTAATTTAGGGTAAAATCAGTTTTGTTATTTATATAGTATATATGCTATGTTATTTATATAGTATAGTGCTATATAGTATATATTATGTATTTAGGGAAATTATATACTAAATTATAGAAAATCTTATGATATAAGATGTAAATATGAATTTTTTTTTAAACGGCGGTTAGACATGCATTTTTTTATCAAATTGTTTATCAAATTTTATTCAAATGAAAAAATGGGAATGGGAATAAATTTCTTTTTTTTATTTTTGAATTTTCTAGTAAAATATTTACTTTAATATAATATTTTTATTATTATTTTTCATACTTTCATCACGTTTGGCATTTATTGCTCAATCTAAATAAAAGCATATTTTCTGTCAAAATATTTTTAAATACATGCATTTAAATTAGAGCACCCGTGATGTAGTGTACGTCAAGTTTTTAAAATTTTTAGGCCTCAACCTAAACTAATGACGACGTACGGCGTATATTTCTTATCAAAATAATTTTAAATACATATGAAACTTAACGCAAAATGGACACATAAATTAAAATCAAATAAATTAAGCTCTTTTGAGAGCTACCAAATACTTACTGCGTTAATTGCAATTGCTTATTAAAATGCATGGAATTTCGAGAGGCGGGCGAATACTAGTTTTTTATTAAATGAGAAATTATACCCGAGTATATATTATAAATATTGAACATCTCTTATTTAAAGACAATCTATAAAATAAATTAAATTAAGAACTTATATAATTTTCATTAATGATATAATATATATCATATTTAAATAAAAAAAACACCTGAATAAATTTCAATATTTAAAATTTATTTAACTATCTATGTATGTATGTACTTTGGATTAAAAATAATTTTGAATAAAATTTAATATAATACCATGAAAATAAATTAAACAAATACTAAAATTAAATCAATAAATAATTAAAACAAATTTAATATTTTAGATTTAAAAATGACAGTTAGTCGCAAAAATTGTTAACAATAAATATATTATTAAAATTTTATAATTAAAAAACATATATTTAATGTAACGTTCGAATGAAAGGCCGATGTCTTAATTACATACTACACCATTGCTTAAATTGGATGAATTTAGTTTTAGGGATTTTTGTTTTGAAATAAATTGTCAAATAAATTGATCCACATTAATGTCATATAGGTAGAAGCAAACATCCACAAAATCCATAATGATTTCAATTTTTGTCACAAAAACAATTCTTAAAAAGAATATCCACAATTATTTTAAATGGAATAAAGCTGCAAAAGACGGACTGTTGTAAGGACTTAGTTGTTAAGGAAGGACTTTAGAGTTGGTTACAAAATCAGGTTTCAATAATTGTTAAGGAGGTTTGGCGACAGTTCGCGCTATTTTAAATTATTTGATGTTGAAATATGTATGTAAAAAAGATAATAAGGAAAAATTTTAGAGTTGGTTACAAAATCAGATTTTGTTTAATAGGCGGTTAGGAACGGCAATCATATTTTGTAAATTTTGTGGATTCTTGTTTGTGGATTTTTTTTTGTGGATTATAACGCTTTGGTTCAATATAGGCATATATATATAACCAAATTGAAATGCAAAATTACGGTATATATATGTGTATAATACAAAGAGTATAGAAAACAACTGAAAAGTTCGAGATGTGATAAAATTTTTTAAAATCCATTTAATTCGATTTCCAAAAAAAAGACAGGCACAAGAACAATTTTTTATCAATGTGGGATCAATGTGGACAAGTTTGTTGTGTATGAGGACAGTCTTAAACTATCGTCTATAACTAGTAGAGTTATCATTAGTCTATAACTAAGTAGTAGAGTATATTTCGTTTCATGCTTAAAATAATAAGTTTGTTATTCAAAATTAAAATTTTGGCCAAAATTTTTGGAAAAAAATTCGACTGTAACTATAAGGTATTGTATATTTGTTATTTTAAGATTTAAATGTAGAAATCATTAAATCGTAATTATTTAATTTTTTTTATTTGCGAAATTTTTTTCTTTTTTTTGGTAAAAAGACAATGAATACCTATTTATTTTTTTTTTAAATTATTGATAACAAAAAATAAAATTTCTAAAATTTTCTAAAAAAAATATTTTAACAACTGATCAAATAATTTAATTAAAGATTGCAACTTTTAATTGTTTTAATTGAAAATTAAATTGTATTTAAAGCAGGTTAACAGTTAATCTTAAAATTAGTTTTTATTTTCTGATTAAATTGATTAATTAAAAATATAATAAAATTAAAATTTTAAAATGAAATTTTTGTGTTTTGTGTTTTTGGTGTACTGTTTAAAACAGGTAATTTATAAAAAATTATATTATATAATGAATCCCTTCAATTAATTTATTTTCTATATAGACATCAATCGTAAGTAGTTTTGAAATTGCAGGTCCTTTAATAGAAGCAGCAGTTTTATATGAAGAAAATGTTAAATTAAGCTCAGATCTGGTAAAAAATATTGAACCTTTACTATTAACTTATGAAGATGCATTTGATGAAATATCAGACGACTTTTTAGAAAAAATAAATCCACTTATTAAAAAAATAGGCGAACATTTCTGTGAACATTATTTATCATTTAATAGTTTAAATGAAAGTAAGGTTAATTTTTTTTTTTTTTAATATAACTAATCTTAACTATAAAATAAAAATTTCTATTGAAAATTTCAAGCAAAAAACATCTTTAAAAAAACAGTTCAAGATTTCAATTTATCTAATATTACATCAATTTGTTCGAATACATCTTTAATATCAAATATTGTTAAAGAAACAGATACATTGATTTGTGATAATGAAGAAACTTTAATTGGAATGGGCATTCAAGTGACAAAAACATTACAAGATTATATGAGAAATGCAATTAATCTTCGAAATAGCGTATTTAATTTACTCCATCACTCAATAAATGAAAAAACAAAAATCGCATTTGAAAAAGTTAAGGGATATCAAATAACATCGACATTCTTGTATATGACTGCAGGAGTAACTGATGCTGAACATACTATTACATCAGAGGTTTTTGGACCTTTAGATAAATGCTTAAAAAAATTAAGATTAGATAAAAATGCTTGTAACTCTATTTTGAATGGCGAGAAAAGTAATCGTGTTAACAATTTAGAATCAGTTTTACCTAAAAATTATTGGAAAGTTTACAAAGGTTTGTTAGACGAATATAAAATGCTAATAACAAGAGTCCTTACAATTAGCAATATTATTGATAACAAAATGCTTTTTATCTCTAAACTTATAAATGATGAATTTTTCGACAATAACAATAACTGCTTTGGCGAAAATTTATTATATCATATAGATTTTTATAGACGTATAATAACTGACACATCAATTTTTAATGAATATTTCATGGGCCACGAAAACTCTCTTCATAATGATGTTACAACTGCTGTACAAAATTTTGATCTGTTTTTTAAATTTATAAATAATACCGTAGAAAGTCTTAATGTTCCCGATAATTTTTGTGAAATTACAAGTTATATTGGAAAAGTCAAAAATGTCTTATGCAACGTTTATGATAAAACGTCGTTTATATTTTTTGACAAAACAACAAGTAAAATTATGGCACCAATTGAAAAATTAAAATCATATTTTCCTTGCTTTTTAAGACATATCGGAAATTTCGTAATAGATAAAACTACAGATTTTCTTGATGAAACTGGATTTAATCAGATTATTACCGATGTTGAAGAGGAAATTGAAGATGTTGTGCAAGCTTCAACTTCTATACTAACTACCTTCTTTGATGAATTTGGTTCAGGTTGTGCTAAAATTCTTGAGGCTTTTGAAGCTTCATTGGAAAATTTACCGAAAGATATAAAGTCATGTGAGTTTGTGGTCAAAATTGAAGAAATTAATGATACATGTGATAATAAACCAGCAAATATCGAAAATGCACGTCTTATAAATAAAAATCTTAAAGAACTACCTGTTGCCGCTATTCAATTTAAAACTTGTGTTCAAAACAAGATTTTAGAAAAAGCCAACGAAATTTACGATGCAATGACACATTGCAGAAATGTTTGGAAAACAATTTTTTCGAAATAATAATATTTTGAAATTTTAAAATTAATTCAAATTTTAAAATTTAATAATTAATTTAATTTTAATTCAGCAAAATACACCTTTAATAAATTTTAAAATTTGTTTAATTTAAGGTTAACAAAAGTTTCAATATTATCAATGCTTTTTCATCATTCTCTAGAAAGCTTTTTCTACCCCAACTTTTTTTTATATGCGAAACAACATTTTCGATAGAAGGAATTTTTTTCATACAAATTGTCTAACTCAAGTAAAGTAAAAATTACTTTAGGAATTGGAAATCTTTAATAAGGCCCTTTTTTTCCTATCAATATTACCCGACTTCATGTTGCACAAAAATTGTGAAATTAGGATTTCTTTCAAAAAAATTGTAAAATTTATCGGATAAAATATTAAATCTATATATTTTTTATTATTTTATTTGAACTCCTTATATAAGGACAATTACAATACAGGGTGGTTTGAAATTAAGTTGATTTGTATACAAGAGATGATTTAAAAGGTCATAATATTTTTAAAAAAAAACTTGTAATGTATGTTAAAAGATTTTAAAAGCAGTTAAAACAGTTTAAAGAAGTAAAAATTACACCAAAAGTGTTTAAATATTATGTCAAAATCAATGGGTATTAAAAATTTAATTAAAACAAATATTTTAATCAATATACTTTTTTTAAAAATCAATCGTCTAATCTAAAAATATTGTAGATCAGTAATTTACTAAAACATTTAATGCTTTTCTATTTACCTTATACTTACTTAAATATCGTTGTTTTATATATTTACTTAAAGGACTTTATTTTTTAAAGGTCCTAAATTATTTAATAGTTGAAGACTATGACATTAATTTTTTAATACATTTGGACGTTGTAAAATTTTTTACTTACACTGAACGTCGGGGGTTTTGGTGGCCTACTTTGCAAAAACATATTAAATAAACACCGATGTAAACACCGATGGAGTATGGAGTTCGATCCCACATACTTCATAAAAATACACAGCTAAAAAAGAAAGGCTGTGTAATTTTCTTGTTACCTTTTAAATGGCCGGGGAATAAACTAAATAATATAAAACTTCGCCGAATAAACTAGTATATCTGACATATTTTAATCTAATGGTAAAATTGCTTGAAATTAAATCATCAAATTAAATGCGATATAAATTTTTTATTTTCAATTTCTTGTCTTAAACTTTATCTTGGTTTTGAACTTAATTTATCATCGGGATCAATAATTATGTATATATATATATACTTACTATATAATAATTATGTGTATACAGGATGTTTCCGACTCGATGGTCTTCCTTGAATTGGGTGATTGGGCATACCGAGACGAACAAAGGAGGGGGGGGGGGGTCTATTCTGGACCCTTTTCGAGATATGAGGAGTTAAAGATTTTTTAGAGACTTTTCATAAAAAAATCTGCAACTTTTGAACAGCTTACTATAGAGAGATAAAAAAAAATGTATTTTATAGAGTAAGTTCTTAGCTTTAATTTTTATGCCCTAATGATTCCATAACCCCAACAGTTACAACGTTATGGAGGTTTAAAATGATTTAAAATGAAAAAAATATGTTTCAAACTCAATTTTCTTTTGAAACACAATGTATTTGGTGTACATTTTAGGGCATATTTCGAAACAACTTTTCAAGCCCTATAATTAGTACCTAATAACTTCTTCTCTATCTCTAACCGTTTTAGAGATAGATATAAAGAATATAAAAGTGTGTTATATATATATATATACTACAATATAGTAGGCGTATAGAACGCCGGGGGTTTTATTCCTCATTAAAATTTGAAATAAAATCACTATGGGAAAACATAACCAAACCAAAAAAATGTTGCGTTGTTAATTCATTTTTGCTTTGCGCAGTTAATTCATAGCGCCTCTCATATTATTATTATTATTTTTTTTTTTTTTTTTGTGTAGAATTTTTTTCCAAATTAACATACAAATTAAAGAGCTTAAAATAATATTTTAATAAAAGTTGAACAATGGTGATATCAATTTTTAATTACATACTTTGGGATAATTTTATATTATTGTTTTCATATTTAGCTTTGTTTAAGGTATTGTTAATCTATTCACGTTATTACAAGTATAATTCAATTACAATTTAATATTTTCCTGTTTTCTTTTATGTACAATAAGTATCTACGCATTTTTACTTAATTTCCTTTATATTTAGCCAAATTTCATAGTTAAAATATTCCCCTGAGATTGAGATAATTAGATAGGATTTTCAATAATTACAATAGTGTAGAATTTTATTTTTGTACAAATTAAAAAAAATGTTTAATATAAAATGTGCCATGCTCATACTTACTGGAATTTAGTTCCAGCCAATGGTGAAATGATTAAAGAACCGACCTTTTATTTGAAGGGATAAATTATAAAAATTAGATTATAAAAAATTAAATAAATTTTTCTTATAATATAAATAAATAAAAATAAATATTTGTTATATCCTATTTTTATATAACATATTAGTTAAACTAATGATTCCAAGGGGCTCGGTGGCCTAGTGAAAAGAGCGTATAACAATACGTTGTAAACACCGAGGGAGTGAGGTTTCGAATACTACACACGTCGTAAGAGTTATTCTCCCTTACGACATTTACAGCCACGCCTGAACAGGAAAGGCTGTGTAATTTCCTGTCCATATTTATGTGGCAGAGAAATGCATTAAAAAAAAAAAAAACTAATGATTACAGAATCTAAAGCTTAATTTTATATTAATAATGATTGATAAGGTGGATAAACCTTCTGAAAAAGTGGGAAGAAGAAAAAAACAAAAAATATGTTTAACAAAGTCAACATGATTAGAATTTTGCGATAGAAGCGGTTCAATATTGTAATGTTTGTTATACTTTCGTAGAGTTTCCGTTGTTTTAGTTTACCATCAAGATTTTTGTAACGGTATTTTAGGATAAGAAAACAATATTTCTGTTGCGATTCTGGTTTGATGACTCTACTTTGAAAATATAACCAAAGCTGATAATTTAAGATCTTTCTATTTAAATGCCAAAAAATATTTTACGCTGAGCAGTTAAAGAGATATTTATATGTACTTAATATGAATTTTGTGTTAATATTTTCAAAATGGCGCCGCCACTTCACATAAAGTGAACGCGAAACTCCAGCAAAAATAATTTTTTTTCATTTTCTAAAGTTACGTTATACATGAAAATCGGATACGAGACGTTTTCCGAAGTACAACCAAAATATTTTACCTATAAACATTTTAATGTGTTTCTTGACATTGAAAAAAAAAAAAAAAAATAATATAAACAATTATTTATTTTTTTTTTATATTATTTAGAAAAACAAATCATTTTTTTAATGTAAACAAAAAATGTCTGCACATAAATAATAATATTCAGAATTGAAAAAAAAAAAAACAAATTTTCTTATTTCGTAAAAGTCAATTTGTTTTAAAAATTTCTATTCAAAAAATAAAAAATAAAATTAAAAAGATTTTATAATAGGTATTTAAGGTTTTTTTTTTTCTTTGTGAATCATTCAAATACTTTTAAATCTGTTAAATCACAATGTAATTTAATTTTATTGTAATCCCTAAATTATGAGTATATATATATATTATAGTGATATAATGAGTTAACTTTGGCATTGACACTGAAAACTTTAATTATTATTTTTTTATTGTTTATTAATATTTTTTTTTTTTTATTAAAACAATGCACGTAATTATATCTACAAAGTGAATGGCAATAACATAATATAAAAACACATATGTATAGGTATATAATATAATCTAAATCTTACAAATAAGACACTTACATAATATACATTATGTACGCAAATGATGTTTAAAAAACTTTAACAATTCGAAATCATAAACTAGACTTTTGAAATAACATACACCTTTACTTTTATCAATACTTTACAATATAAATGTCATACGTGGTTTGTGTTAGAAATAGTATCCAATACATACAAAAGTTTTATAAAGTAAGATAAAAGTAAGATAAAGTTCCCAAAACCATATAGCATTAAATAATACAATGATAATAAATTTTTTTAGGAGCATGTTTTTAAAGGCATTGTTAGCATATACACATGTAAGTCATATAATATGATCTCCTTTGTCTGACCAGTTAATTTCATCAGCGTATTGACGGTATTAGGCATTTTTGATACAGCTGAAGATTTTATGATGATAATATGCATTAAAAATAAATAAGCCGCCGGAGAATAAAAAATTAAAACACTATTATCATTATATTTTATTTAAAAAAAAAAAACTTTCTATGTTCAAAACAAAAACGTTAACGGGCGAAATATTACCAATTTAGTGCTGCAAAGAAAAATGAATCAAATATTATCTACTTACATAATATGATATACTTATAGATACATATAATTGAATAATTAACCTTTATGTGACGATTGGGGTAATTACATATTCGCTTTGTCATTATTAGCCTGTTAACTCTAATTTAGAGACATGTATTATTTATAAAACTCAATGAAAATAATTTTTATATAAAAGTTTATCAGTGACGTAACACATAAAAATAAACGGTTAACAAATTGAATTTATTGAATTTACTTTCTCTATATTTGTTTTTTTGTTTTTTTTTTTGTTTTTTGTTGTGTGCGTGATTTCAATAATACATTTTAATTGAATAATTTAGTTTTTATTATTATTTTTTTTGAACTTTTTCTTTAATTTATGAAATTTTTTTCTTATACAAGCAGATGTGTATGTATTAGGTATGTAATATGAAAAATAGTTTAATTTTTATTCTTGATAACTTGCGTTATAATTTAAAAAAAATAAAAAACAAAAACTTTTGTTCTTTTATTATTTTGATGATCTAAATTAAACATGAAAACATTTATGTAATTGAATTTAATATTAAAAAACAAAAAAAAAAAAAATTAAAACAAAACAAGTTTTTTATTTTTAAATTGATTATAATAAAAAAATAATTAATGAATATTGTTTGATTTTTATTTGAATAAAAAGATTTTCATTCTTTTAGAAATGAAATAAATAACAAATTATTATTGTTTTATTTTCTTTTTTAATTTTTTTTCCATTAAAAATACATATATATTTTATGAATTACTTGTGAATCATATTAAATAAAATTTCTCTTAAAAATATAAAAAAAATTCTGATTTAGTTTAGTATTAAACGAATAATTGAGTATTTAATAAGTTAACAATGAATTTGCTATTTATTTATTAGTATTACATATATTAGTAATAATTAAATAATATTTACTCTCGATTTTTTCTAAGGTTATTATGGACTTAAGTTGAATTTTACAATGTTCATTTTAATAATTGATAGTTCATTGCATATTTTTAGGTTGTGTTGTATTTTTTTTTTTATTTAAAAATGTCAACATTTTAAAATCAAAAATAAAAAACGAAAACGTCACACAAAACAAAACATAAATAAATATATAAAATAATTTTTTAAACTTAATTTCCAATATATATACATATAAATAAATTATAATATATATATATATATACATATTTATATATTTATTTTTTTTTTTTTTTCAGAAAATAAATTTAAGAAAATCATTTTAAACACAAATAATGGCACATATGCCTAGACGACGTTTAGGATCTGTTGGAGATTCAGCACCACCATCAGATTCATCTGAAGGTACAGCATCAGAAACATGTGAAGTTATTAATCAAGATTGGACAAATGGTATAACATCAGATCCAACATTAAATCATCAATTACATTTACAACAACAACATTTACATTTACAACAACAACAACAACAGCAACAACAACAAAAAATGCATCAAAATGATATAAATAGTCAACAACATATTTATATAACAAGTACAACAAGTACAACAAGTAATGCTAGTAGTATTAATCATAATCTTCATAATAATCAAGAACCAGATATTGATGCAATAAGTACAGCTAGTACAATATTATCTGAAGATGAACGTAGTCAAGTTGAAAGTTTTTTTGCTGGTTTAGGTACTGAAATTTATGTTAGTTCATCATTGGCTAATTTATATGAAGGTATTGGTAAAGATGATTGGCGTTTAATATATACTGGTATACCAGTATTATTACATGATAAAGGATCAGCAAGATCACGTTCAATACCACGTGTTACATTATGTTTAGCTGAACGTGGTTCATGTTTTGCATTATGGCGTGATACAATTGATAATATATCACAATATCGTGTTGCTGGTCCATCATTTCATACAATGTTATTATCATCAAATCATAATCAAGTTATTGGTTTTAGTTTTGATTCAAGTGATTCAGCACATGAATTATGGAAATGTATTGAAAAATTAATAAATGATCCAGAGAATAATCCATTAAATGGTTCGGGTAATAAAAGAAAAATAAAAAAAGAAAAAAAACAAAAACCAGCACCATTACCACCAAAATCACAAATATCACATCCATGTCAATTTCATCATGTTACAAGTGTAACAAGAGAAGATGCTGAACGTTATTTATTGCAAACATTTGTTGCTGATGCTGCAAGTGGGAATAACAAACATAGACAGTAATTAATGGTATAAAAAATAAAATATAAAATATAAAAAATATGAAATTATAAAACAACGTTTCTTTTTTTGATTTTGTTTTTTTTTTTTTATATAAAAATAAAATAGCAACGAAAAAATTAAATTAAATTTAAATAAGTGTTAAAAAAAAAAAAAAAAAAATAAAATAAAAGAAAAATAATAAATTCAAATAAAATAACAAATTAAATAATAATAGTTAGGTGAAAAATTAGTCATATTTAAATTTTTAATTATATATATTATATAATAAGAAAATATCCAAAACTTTTTTAGATTTAAATCGATTTTATTTTTAAATATTCTTATTTTTTTTTTTTCTTTTTTTTTTTTTTTATATTTTTTATCTTTTTGTTGTAAGTTAAATGAAAAATGGAAGAAACGTGATATGTAAAATGTAAAATTAAGGGAGAAAAAAATCAACAAAAACATTAAAAATTTCTGATAGAAAAAAAAAAAACCATATACACCTTTAATGAATTATTTATAAATTAATATATTTAAAATTTTACTAAATCTCCCAAAAATAATTTATCAGAAATCCGTCAAAAATGATAAACAAAAAAATTTATATTAATCAAAAATACATATATACATACATAAATTTATTTTTATATAATTATCCTTTTTTTATTAATAATTATGTATAATTTTTATTTCAACTTAAATTTTATATACTTTATTTTTGTATAATCATTGTCAAAATGTATAGAAACAAAAAAAAATAAATATATGTATATATTTTATTTTATTTTATTTAAAAAAAAAAAAACTAAAATAAAGAATTATTAATAATAATAAGTAAGTACGTGTGCCAATTCGACTTTTGAATAGCAAAATTAATAGTTGAAAACTCCTTTTCAGGTTATTTATTTTTATTTCAAAAAAGTTTTGTGTCTTGAATGGATATTCTCTCAACTTTTCTTTTAATCGACAATATTGTGTTTATTATAAATAGATCCTTGTCTAAATCTCTTTAAATAATTAATTTCAAAATAAGAAAAGGCAAAAGAATTGATTATAAAAGTCAAATTAGCAAATGACCTATAAAATATATGTTAGCGCCTATTATTGAAAAATACGTTTCAGTTGCGGATCGAATCGATTTGCTAAAATTGGTATTATTGGAAAATTGTGTTTCAAAAGTGAAACGGGAATTTTTTTTTTTGTATTTTTGAGTCAAAACGCAGTCAAAACGTGTTTTATGCAAATTATTATACTACATATCCGCCATTATTTTACCGCGTTTCAATATGGATAACCACAAAATAAAATCAAATTAAATAAATTAAATATTTATTTATTTATTTTTATTTTATAATAAAATTATTTAGAAATATCGAATATTTGTTTATTTTAGTATAAGTGAAAAAAAAAACGCCAAAATAAACATAAGCAAGCAATCAATTTAGTTTGGTGGTGACTGGTAAATTCAATCAACTTTTAAAATCTCCAATTCTTTCAAAACGTATTGAGACGCATCTTTATTTAGTTAAAAATTTTTTGTAAACATAACAGTTAAAATTTTTAAAACATTTAAGTATATAATACTCGTATGTTAAAAATTTTGTTCATAAAAAGTTTTTTTTACTTATACTCTACCAGTCAATCAGTTACCTAAAAAACATTCTTTACAATATTACGTACATTTATTTTTGTATCACTTTTCTTAAATTCTTTTTATAAATCGATAGAATCCATTTTTTTTAAATATTTTACCAGATTTTATTCTTTAAAATGCTTATTGTTTAATAATTTTATTGCGGTTGTCCAACACTTAGCAACAAAAAAAAAATTTACCGCTACCAGGTACCGATTACTTTAGCAATCGACGTTTTTAATAATACGTATTTACCATTCGATCCGCAACTGAAACGCCGTTTTTAATAATAAGCATAAATTATGTAATTAATAAAAAAAATAAAATATTTAAAATGGAAAAAAAAAGAAGTATAGATAATATTTGATCTAATGTATATTTAAGTAGAATAGATGAAATGAAAAAAAAAGAAAAAAAAAATTACATATTTTAACAAAAAAGAAAAGATAAAAGAAACATTTTTTTTTTTTTTATGGAATGTTTTTGATAGGTTTTGCAAGTTTTAATATAATCCTTCTACGCTCAGCTAAGCAATAATATATACATATATATTTATTCTTTATTGAATCGAATTACAAATAAAAAAGGTTTAGTTACGATATTAAGTATAACATTTCAAGATATGTATATAAGCATGTACATACATATTTATATGTATTTAATTTGAAATTTTATTTCAAAAATGAAAACTTACGATTTAAATTTTTTTTTTGTCAAAATTCTATTAAACATAAATTAAATTTTATTTATAGTTTAGACTTCAGAAACAAAGTCCAACAAAAATTCAACAACCGTTAGATTTAAAAAAAAAAATTTTTATTCCGTTATTTTATACCGGAAAATTATTAGAATTACTACAAACGAAATTACATTTTAACGAAATTAAAATTTTTTTTATTTATAACAGAAATATTATAAATTTATTTAAATTTTAATATTTATTTTACAAATCTTCAAAAGATCTTTTCTTGTTTTTTTTTTTTGTCTCGAAAATTTTTAATCTCAAAGTAAAAATTAAGTAAATGTTCTAATCGAATACCAATTTTTATATGCCGTTACAATTATGCACAAAATATAATCAAAAATAACAGTAAAACAACAAAATTAAAATAAAACTTTTTTAGTCATACAAATAACATTTTTTTCATTTCATCCATTTTAGTTTAAATATAAATTATGATATTTTGCACAATTCATACCACCAACCATACATACATACATATAAATACATATATAAAACAAACATTATATACCTATTGTGTAAATTTATATTGAAAAAAAGCATAAAAAAATCTTAAAATTAATTAACACATAAAAAAAAAAAAAAAAAAATTAAATTAAATTCTATTTAAATATATACATACATACATATATAATTATAAAATATTATATAGGAAGCAAAAAAAAAATATAAAAATAAAAAGCGTATAAAAATAATTTGACTGTGATAAATTTAATTATGAAAAAGAAAAAAAAAAAAAAATACATATTTAAAAAAAAAAATTAATAAAAAAAATTAAAACAAAATAATTAATTAAATATTTTAACAAAAGAAATAAATTGTTGTAAAAGTATATAAACAATTTTTAATCAATATTAATTTTTAATTTTTTTTTTTTTTTTTTTTTAATTAATTTTATTATTAATTTTTAATAAGAAAGAAAAATTATTTTTTAAAAATAAAAATTAATGAAAACAACAAACAATTAACAAAAAATACACACACAAACATATATATATATATATATAAATACATATTGAAATTTTATTCTATTGAAAATAATTTAAAACAAAAATCTAAATTCTATATAAGACTGGAAAATTTTATAGTCCTTATTAATATCAATTCAGAGCGTATATAAATTTTATTGGTATAAATTTTTTGTTGTAATAAAAAATCAAAAAAAAAAAAAAACTAAAATTTATAAAACATCACATTTATATAATATCAGATAATAATTTTGACATTTGACATAAAAAACAAAAAAAAAAAAATAGTATTTAATTTTTATATTGACAGCATTTGATTCTGCGGTCAAATTTTAGTTTAGAGCCTAGTCAAGATTTTATTATTTTTTTGCGAAAAATTCAAAGGACTTTTTAAGATTCAGTTAGCAAGTAATAGCTATTACACTTTTTGAAAAATATAAAACTATGAAAAGAATATTATGAAACAGTCAAAATAGTAAAATCTATATCAGTTGATCCCAAAAAAATTTTTCAAATCTAAAAAATTATTCAATAAAATGACATTTAATGACAGTTACATTGTATTGAAATTTTTTTTTTTTTAAAGAAAATGTAAAATAATAAAATATAGGTACATAATTATTACAACAGCACGTAAATATAAATGTATAAAAATCTTTAAATTTTTACTAATAGGTACTAAAAGTTAAAAAAAAAAAAAAAAAAGAAAAAAAAAAGTGAAATAAATTATATAAAAAGAAAAAAAACAAAAAAATCAAATAATATTTTAAGTTTTATAATCAATAAAATGTTATTATTTAATTTTAATTAATTATATATTATATTATGTTCTTTATTTTTTTATTTTTTTTTTATTTTAATATTGAAATCTTATTGGTTAATTATTTTTGTTTAATTTTAACAAATTACATATATTATATAACATATATATATATTTAAATTTACTTTCTGTTTTTTTTTTTTTTAGATTAAGAAAAGAAAAACAAATGTATTCTTTTTTTTTTTTTAAATAAATAAAAAAAATAATATAATAAAAAATATAAATAATAAATAAAAAAATAAAATATAATATAATAAAATATAATAAATATAATAAATATAATATATAATAAAAAAAAAAACAGTTAAACTACAACAATACAACAATAATAATGCGAACAAACAATTAAAATACATTTTTTTTTTAATTTTTTTTTATTTAAATAAAATTTAAAAATTGTTGTTATTGTTGTTTGTTTTAAATATTAATCTATTACATACATATAAACAAACATACATATGTTTAAATTATTGTAAATCAAATAAGAAAAAAAAACAAAAAAATTTAAATAAAAAATGTCCAATCATTAAAAAAAACGAAAACCAATTTTTTTTTTTTAATTTTTTTTTAAACTAATAATATTGTATTTTAAATTTGAATGATAATTTATATCCCTATACCAGTGGTTTACAATCTTTTTGAAATTCTTTTAGGTATGTACATATATAATATTTTACCTAAGGAACAAAAGTCACGTTATGGTACCAAAAAGAAAAAAAACGATTTATTTTTTAACAGTTGCAGGAAGGATTTACTGTTAAATTAGAAAATTCAATATCCAAAATTTGATATCGTTATACGTAAATTGTACCGTTTTGCAAGTAGTACAATTGTTTTTAAAAGTATAATAAACCCGTTACAGATACTTTTTTTCTACTTTTATCTTGGAACTGTGCCAAAAGAAAAAATTGAAAATATAATGAATTTGACAACATTTTATTTATTAATGATGCAGAAATTTATAAGGCGAAAAATGAATTATAACTTTCTTATTAGAAATAGGCTCAAGTTAAAAAAATAAATGTTTGACAGTTTATAATTATATACAAACATATATAGTATTGTGCTGAAAGATAACTCGCAATTTCAGTACAATCTACTATCGCACATTTTTACAAACATTTTTATAACACAGATATACAAAATTTATGTAACATATTCACATTTTACGATTATATAACATACAAAAATTTTAAAACAACATTATTGTTTTTTTTTTTTTTTTGTAGATTATTCATTTTGACATTATTAATTTAATATTTACATTTTTATAGAGTTAACTTTATTACATACATATGCATAATCGGTGACATTGGAAATGTAAAACAAAAAATCTACTTCAATATAAAATAGAAATAATACAAATGTCAAATTTTATTTTTTTTCAATTTGAATTATACATACATTTCAATTAATAGCTTTAATACGATTTTACTTTAAATGTTTTAAATGTCAGATACATAATATGTATGTATGTATTGTAGAATTTTTGAATAAATTCAAATCTACTACTCGTGCCGTTAGAATATATTATATAATATAGTCATTTCATGTCGTCAAATAAATTCCGAACGTGAAAACATTTTTTTTTTTTTATATTTACCGTTATAAATTGGGATTTTAAACCTAAATTTAGCCTTTAACTAAGTTTAAATTAACTTTCAATGGTAATTATAACAACAAGTATACGTAGTTTACAAATTCTAAATGAAACCATTTTAAATTTTTTTTTCAACATCTATATAAGGTAAATTTAAAGTACTTTCACTCCTTCCAAAAAACACTAAAAAAAACTAATATAACTAAAAAAAACAATCTTACTTTTTGTATTTTAAGTATTTTAACGCGGTCAATAAATATTCCGGCCAACTTGGACTGACTAATTTCAAATGCTTATAATTTTTTTTATTTTTAAAGTTTTTCCTTTTTTTTTTTTAAGTAAAAATATGAATTATTAAATTTTTTTAAGCTAAGTGTAAAAAATTACATCCTTCAAATGTTTTCCCTTTTACTTTTGGCAGTTAATGGCTCTTTTTAAGACATTTTTGGCTCCAATTTTACAATTTCTGTGCGAATTTTCGGCCTTAACAAACGTCGGCCTTAACAAAGAGAACAAGTAACACGTTAGCGTTGTTTTGCTACCACTTCCGTGACCACAAAGCTAGAAAAAGTTTGGTATTCTTTTCATTCCCAACCTTTTTAAATATGCTTTTAAAATGGGCTCCTTTTTTAAAATCTCCGTTTTTTCTAAAAAAAATCTCCTGTTTTATGGAAAAACTCTCAAAATTTAAAAAAAAAAATATTCAACAAAAGGAGCACGCCGTTTTCCTGAAAAAAAAATCTTAAAAAAAAAAATCTTGAATTTAATCTTGAAATCAAATATTATTAATGTCTCTTTAAAAAAAAAAAAAAAATTTTTTTAACTAAAAAAATTACAAAATTAGAAGTTTTTCAACAAAAAAAAATACGAAATTAGGATTGCTCCTTTTTCCGGAATGTTTATATATCTATATCTATATGAGAGACTCTAAATTACGACGGCATGGCATGGGAGCGTCACGAAATCGCCCAAAAAAAAATCGCAAATATCAAAATACCAAAATCCGAAAATAGTTTTGATATTATAGTTCATTTTGAGTTGGTTTCAAAACCAATATTGCCGCTTTTTCCCGAATATGTATATGCCAGATTCAAATTAGCAAGGATATTATAGAGTTGGATTCAAAACCAGGATTGCTGCTTTTTCCAGAATATGTATATGCCAGATTCTGAATTAGAAAAGATTTTATAATTGGATACACAATCAGGGTCCCAGTAATTTGTTTAGCGGTTGTTTGAGAACGGCAGCCACGATTTTTTCTTTTTTAAATCATCATTTCAAAAATAAATAATTTTATTTTCCAAGATTTTTTTTGTTTTTTTTTTTCAGGTTTTTCTTTTTCAACATTTTTTTTGTTCCAGATTTATTTTTTTTGTTTCAGGATATCGATGCGGACCCTTCAACAAATTCAAACAAATAAATCAAAAAATTTTTAACTTATCATAAAAATGATTTGTTTTTCGATAATGCAATACATAAGGAAAAGCTTTTTTATTGTTTATTATTGTTTCATACAAAAAAAAAAAGAAAAGTTAATCTTATACCCTATACCCCACTACGCTCTATAACATATTTACACGCATAGTGTGTGAATAAGGAAGGTAATGATATAAAAATGATTTTGAAAAAGGAGATTTTGAAAAAAGAAGATTTTTTTTTGGAGATTTCATAGTAGACCCTATTCAAATTTAGTGACTTAAAAAGGCTGACAATTTAAAATTTAAGAACTTTGTACTAAAATAGTATAAGATTTCTATGTTCTCTGAATATAAATTTAATACAAACGGCGTAAACAAAAAAAAAAAAAAAAATTACTCTAAATTTATAGTATAAAATGTAATAACTCTTTTTTTTGTTATTACGTTTTTTAAATAATAGTTACTTTACCATGTACAGTAATAACTTTTAAACAATACTAATGGTTTGTTTTTTTTTTTTACGAAATGCATAAGTGATTATTTATATTTTGTTATTGTTACAAATTTATTTTAACATTCACATTGTGTTTCTGTCTACTATGACGATAATAACGATATAAAATTTAATTTTTTATATTTTTTTTTTTTTGCTTTTTTAAAAAAAAATTTCCATGTAAACAGCGCGAAAACTAAACTGAATGGCATTCTCAAAAAAAAGAAAAACAAAAAAATTACGAAAAATTTTGTAAAAGTTATTAACAAAAAAAGAAAAAATAAATTAAAAATAGCGAAAATATTAAATAAATTATAACTAAACATTATGATTTATTTCATTATTTTTTTCTTACTTTTTGTTTCAATTGTAATTTTTTTTTTTTTTTTGTTTCCTTCATTTTAATTTAAAGCTCTACGAATAATCAGAAATAATAATTTTATTACAAAAACAATAAATAAATAAAAGTTAAGTAATTTTTTTTTAAATTACTCTCTGCTCATTTGAATATATGTAATGCATCCATATTACAATTTTGTTGGTTAACTGTAAGAGCATTAAAATGTAAAGTAGCATTTTTAAGTATATTTAAGAAGTTTTAAAATTTATATTCTGTTAATATACATAGAAAATCATTTAAGTTATATGTACAATTAAAGTGTCCTATAACAGAAATAAAAAAAATTCGTCACAATTCGGTTTTATAAAATACTTTGAACATATCCTAAAGAAGAATTTTATTATGTTTAGGTTTGAGAAAGTTTGGTTCTAGTTTGGTTAGTCACTAGTTAGTCTCTATCTCTAGTTTGATAATGTCACTTTTAAAAAGACATAAATTTAAGTCGTTTTGAAAAACTGACAAAAAGGCAAATGACCATATGACACTTTTGAATTGACATTACTATGTCTACTAAATTAAAAACGGAAAATGGCATAACATCAATATATTTATTCCAAAACAAAAAAGTCACCCGTCAAACTAATAACTAATCAAAATAAAAATTTTATAAAATGTAAGTATGAATATTATCCTATACATTATATATAGAGGGTGTCAACCCCATAAATATTTTGGAAAAAGCCAATACCCTGATTTGGAATACAGGACCAAATGTCGAAAAAATTGAAAAAGTGTGTAGAAGCAAAATTGAGAAAAATTGAAATATTTTGCACTTTGAAGACTTTTGCAAAAAACCACAATTTATAGCATTAAAACTAGTTTTCGTTATTTTTTCGGGATCACCTACCATTTATCATAAAAATAATCACTTTTTTTGCATTTTAAAATAATAAAATCATCTTGGCTTTATGTCACTTTTATGTGCATTAAAGTGACATAAGGTCAATTGATACTATGTAAGAGAAAAAGATTTTAAAATAATCTAGATATAGCCATGTAAGTATATATGTACTATGTATAGATAAACGTAAAGCTATTTTAAAACGATAAATTGTGCATTACTTACTAGCTGTTCTTGCCAAAAATACTTATGTATATTAATTTGACTTTTTGTCTCGAACTTTGAAGATATCAAAAAAATTTTTTTCTTCTTCTTTCTCAAAAAAATGTTGACACTTAAAGTGAAACCAAATCAGAATTATGTCGAAATTTTGTTGCTGCCGACGAATTTCTTCAACAAAAGTAATGGCAGTGACGGGTAACGAAAATATTTACGGGAACAAATAACTAAGAAAATCAAAACAAAAAGCAAATGTCAAAATTAAAAATAAAGTGAATTATAAAAATTGTAAAAAAGGGATTCCACTTATTGCAATAGTGGTTTCTTCAAAATTAATTTTTTTTTATTTTAATTTTATCAGATTCACTAGTGACTGTTTTGAATATTTTTTGACTACTATAATTTATCTTTCAAATTCATGTCATTAGTGTCAAAAAAAAGATCGCAACGGAAAACTTATAATTTACCTCATTTTGCCGCCAACGAAAAATCTGTTAACTCCCATTTAATTACATGACAATTTGAACCCTCGCATTTAATTACATGACTAGCGAAAAACATTCTGACAACCGCCCAGACAATCGCTTACGTTTAAAGAAACTCTATAGCAAAACAATATTAAACTGACAAGTGCGAACGATTTATTATAATATGTATTTAGATTTTATCAAACATTTAACTGTACTAATAAAACGTTGTATTGATAGAATACTATTCAATTTTTTCTTAAAACTTTTTCGTTCACTATCAAAAGCTCATTTTTCTTTTGAGACTTGACATTCTTCGGCTAGTTTGATTTATTAGTGCAAAAACACAACTAAGACTTTGCTTATACATTTACCTTATGGCAAGTTTCAATGAAATTTTTTACTGGTATTGAAAAATAATTTTAAACAAAAGACTCTTTATGATTTTAGCATATTAAATTAAGTAATGTGCATTTAATTAAATAATTTTAATATAAATATTTTAATTTTTGTAACAAATTAATTTGCCTAAATTCTGAATTAAATTTTTTTTTTAAATAAAATTCATATTGATTGTCATTTTTATTTTTAAAATCTATTTATTGATAAAAATTGACAAATTTATTTCTAAAGTATATATAAAATTTTAATATTTTATAATAATTACATTTTTCTAGGTTAAAATAATTGATATCAATTATACTGTAGATGTCACTTTGATGTAAAAAAAAAAAGAAAAAATCAAAATGAAATTACGTAAATCAATCAAGTCAAATAGAAATTTGTAGATTGTTATTTTTGATTGTGTAGGTATATGTAATGTATACTTATATTGTTTGTTTGTTGTTCTTAATTTATTGCAATTTTTTGATAAAAATAAAAAATATCGAATATAAAATATTGAAAATAAGTAATTGACTAATAGAAGGTACATTATATACATATATTAAAATACAAGTGTGGAATGGTTTAATTTAATTAAATAATGAAAAATCATTCTAAGTGTATACGTCAAGTATCATTGTACAACACACATTTTCATCTCATAAATTTTGAATTATAACTAATTTTAATTTAATTTAAATTTAAATTTCGTTCTAGAAGTTTTAGGAGAACATCTAAGTTGATTAATGAATTAATTATAATTTTTCATTTCATTTCATGAAACTCATATTTGAATGGTAGAAATGTAAAATGATAAATAAATAATTAGATATAATATATGTAAATACAAAAGTTGTAGTACTGAGACTAAGAAAAACTTAAATAAATTCTTAAAATAATTATTAAGTATAGGTACTATTACTAAATTTTACATACAGGAGCTAATATTTTCGATTCATTTAACAAACTGTATATAAAAAGAAAAATAATAATAATAATATCAGATTGAAAATAATAAAAGCGTATAAAAGTGGAAATTCTTTTTAGTTATGATAATAATAAAATCTTCAGTATTTTAATAATCTTTTCAAATTGATCAAACTGTAAAAAAATTAAATATAGAATAATAAGTTTAGAACTTTAAATCTTAAATCATCGTATAAAAATGTTCAGTTGGTAATCATGGAATTAAAAAAAACAATTATTTTTAATAAACCGATTAACAGCTGACGCAATTACTGGAACTGAACTATTTCCATATTATTTTGAGCTAAAATGTAGCTTTGTTTCATTTATACTAAGTGACATATTTAATTGTTTTATTTAATTTTTGCTTTTAATTAGATGGAAACACTTATCAGTATATGTATGTCACTTTTTATCAAATGTATTTCAATTGATTGACAATATTGTTAACAACATGTGACTTAGTGTACGACAAATACTCTTGCAGTATTGCATAGCTTTCCCAAATGAAAGTTATGCACGTTTGTACATGTATATGTAAGGATTAAAGAATCTAATACTTTTAATTATATGTTATTATTATATGACATTAAAATATAAAAAATTGGAATAGTAATTATGACATCTATATATGTAGTAAGGTTGGTAAACATTGACATTAAAAAAAATTATTTTCCAATTTATTATTTTATTTTAATTTTTATGACATTTTATATTTTATGAGTTTTTTTTTTTTTTTAAGCAAACTAATAATTTTAAAAACTCATAAAAAAAATGTTTAGAATAAAAAAGTAAATAAAAAAAGTTAATATTAAAAATAAATAACTACACCGATTTGCAATAAAACAAAAAAAGATATATGTATATGTAAATATATATGTATATTAATAATTTAAATTAAAAATTAAGTTTTTATTGATATTTTCTATTATAAAAAGAAATATTCATAAAAAAAAAATGTACATTTTTTTAATGTAATTATAAAAAAATTGACAAAAAAAAAATTCTTTAAACTAAACAAAAAATGTAATCATATTTAAAATATTGAAAAACAGCTTGAATAATAAGGAAAATATAAATGTATAGGTAGGCTTTAAAGTAAATATTGTCTCTGTGTATGAAAATTTAAAATTTTCCTTTATAAAACGTATAAAAAAATGTCAATATTTAATTTATTTTACTTGAACACGTTATACCACTGCGAGTACCACTGTTATCACGTTATACCACTGCGAGTATAAATTATTATAAAATGCTATCTTCACTCAAGCAGCACTCATAAAGAATTTTCAATCAAATCGATTCATCAAATCAATCAAAAAAATCAATTTCTCTAATAAAATATGAAAATAAAATCGATTATTTATACATGACTCTAATAAAAGTTTATAGTTTAGATTTAAAAGACAATTTATACTTAATAAAGAATTTTTAAAATGCTAACCAATAAAAATGTTTACAAAATGTATATTTTATGCCTTCAAAAAACTTAAGAAATAAAATTTTCACTTCAAAATAAACAAATTAAAATTAAAAAGAATATATGATTATAAAGATAATAATAATATATGTATAAATATATAGTAAAATTCTAAAATAAAGACTTATTATCAACGGAAAAATTAAAATTTTTAATTTTGTACACATTTTTAAAAAAATTACAAAAAAAAAAAATAATAAAAGAAAAATTTTAATTTAAAATTATAACTTACAGATTAAAAATTATTACTGATGTATATTTCAAAATTTTATTATATACGAGATATGTTATACATTTATAAAATATTTATAAAAATTGTATCTATATTAAATTAAATTGTATATTTATTATAGATTAATAAATAAATTTATCACTTAAAAATATACAACTTATTATGTTGAAAAATAAAAAAGCGTTACTAAAAGGAATAAATCTAAAACATATAGAAACAAGGTAGAATGTAAACCAACGGTTTTTAAAAGCGCACATTTCCAAAACTCAATACAAACTGTTTAGAAGTGTGACTTGCACAAAAATTGGAAAATTTCATGTAATAGGAAAAAATGTGAAAATAGGACATTTTTAAAATTTTGAGGGGCCATAAGTCCAAAATCCTTTATAACTAAGAAAAGCCGTTAACACACATAAAAGTATATTATTGAATCTTTAATTTTCATGTCTTGCCGAAGAAAACTGTTTACACGTGCCTAAGTTACAGGTGTTTAAAAATAGCAAATTTTCAATTTTTGTGGCGTAATAACTCTAAAAGAGGGGGCGGTACCCAAAAATTTTCTGAGGAAACTTATACTAATTCTAAAAGTTCTTTCTTGTCTCAAAATTTCAGGTTTCTATCTGAAGGCGTGCCGGAGTTATGAAAAAAGAAATTTCATGCAAAATGTGGTTTTCACATAACGGTTAAATTTAAATAGTAAATTACAAAATATTGCATAATTTTGATATTGTTTTATATAGATAATAAAATTTTCGATCTTCTGGCAGTTTTAGATTGCAAAACTATTACGCAGAGCCTGAGATATATACATCTGAAAATGGAGCTTTTTTGCAATTTTGAAGAGCTGCAACTTTGGAACCCTTTACAACTAAAATAAACCTTTAACACACGTTAAAATATATTACTGTAGCTTTAATTTTTATATCTTGCAGAAGTAAAATACGTACAGGTGTTTAAAAATAGCAAATTTTCAATTTTTAACCCCTAATAGCTCAGAAACAGGGGGTGGTCCAAAAAAATTTTCTGAGCAAACTTATACTAATTCTAAAAGTTCTTTCTTGCCTCAAAATTTCAAGCCTGTATCTAAAAGCGTGCCGAAGTTATGAAAGTAGAAAAATCAAGCAAAATTTGGTTTTCACATAACGGTAAATTTAAATACCAAATTTAAAAAAATTGTATAATTTTCAAATTAATTTACAAAGTTAAAAAAAATACCTGTCGAATGACGTTTTCAGATTGAAAAAATCTTAAGCAGAACATAAGATATATGCATTTAAAAGTAGGGCTTTTTCAAAGTTTGAGGGGCCTACATGAAAAAGTTGTTGCACAATTTTTTTATGAGACCTACCCATGGTTAAAATTTTTTTTCTCTATCTTTAACGGTGTAGAAGTTTTGTAAACAGACGGACGGACGGACGGACGGACAGAGTGAAACTAATAAGCACATTTTTTCAAAATTTTTTTGGAAATGTGCTAAAAACCATCAAAATGGATACATTTTTTTTTGATTTTTAAAAATAAAAAAAAATACAATTTGTAAATAACAATAAATGCAAAATATCATTCAATTTAAAATCAAAAATTAATTTGAATTTATTATTTTTTATCTTCTTATTATTTATGATAAAATTAAATTTATAATCCCTTTACATTTTAGCAGACTTACAAAATTTTTAATTCTTTAAGCTTTGAAAACCAATATTTTAACAACAGATTATTATTTTTGATCACATTTTTAAAAAATTTTCAATTAGTTTGTCTATTTCTCTGTCTATCTGTCTTTTTGTTTGATTATCTGTCAGTCTGTCTGTATATCTGTTTGTATGACTGTCTGCCTGTTTGTCTGTCTGTCCGGGTGTTTACAAAAAATCTACATCGTTTGAAATAGAGCAATGAAATTTTAACTATACGGATAGATATCGCAAAAAAATTAATTTTATGGAACAACTTTTTACTGTAGCCGCACTTATTACGTCACTACAGCCCCCCGCAAAGTTTGAAAAACTCTATATTTAATTTGTTATAATGTAAATTCTATAAGGTATATATTTAAAAGCCAAACGATAGCTGCTTTTATTAACTTTAGAAATATGTACATAATAAATCTATACTTTTGCCATACTGTATTTTAATTTACCGTTGTGCGAAATTAAATTTTTCCAAAATTCTTAACCCCTTCTATCTTTCAAACGGTTTAAGTTAAAAACTTGAAATTGAGAGGATTTATAGATGTTTGAAAATAATTATTAGTCATTTCAGAAATTTTTTTTTTTCTATTGCCCCCCGTTTTAGAACTGTAACAGGTTAAAAACTGAAAATTCCCTATTTTTTATACACCTATATTTTAAACATTTGTCCCATTTTTTTTTTGAAGTAAAATACAAAAATTAAACCTCTAACATTATATTTTTATTTCTGTTAACATCTTTTCTTACTAATATAAGGTTACCTATAAAAATTGACGAAATTTGTGACTTGATTTTTCCCAATGTTTTCTAACAAATTTTCTAACGATTTTTTTTATATTATTATAAATTTATTTTATTCAATATACCTACTTATGTCCTCTTTACATAAAACTTTTTGTGGAATTTTATTTAATTTTGGAAAGAGAAGCCTTGGTTTATTTGATTACATGTTTTTTTTTTTATTTTAGAAATTAGAATCTACTTCCAAAACTCAATAGTTAATTTTGTTGTTAAATAGTTCAATTGGTTTAACGATACAATTTTAGCTAATATATGCTCTTAACGTTTCTTCCAAATCCTTAATCACATTTTATTAAGGGCCTCCAAAAAATCCTATTGTTTAACGATTTATTTAAATACATTACAATAACCCCTTGGACATATGACATGTTCCGAAATTTTATTGACATAATGTTTGGTTCGAAATTTTATATATTAAAAGAGAAAGACGACATAGACTTCAAGTAAATTTGATTTTCTTTTTAATTTCAAAAAAAAAACAAAAATTTTTAATATGTTGAATTAATGCACGTTTTTATGGTTATCCACCTTCAATTGAAGGTTATTTCAATGTTTTACTTGACACTTATCAGTTTTATTTATCAACAAAACTTTTTTTTTATAACTAATATATAAAAATGAACGTAAATTAATTATCGTAATTAAAAAATCGTAAAAAAAAACCATCTTTATAATAATTTGTATACTTAAGTTTAAGAAGAAAATTAAAAAATTTAAATGAAATTTATTAGCGGGTCACAATCCTGCAAGCCAGAATCAAACTGCGACTAAATCTTGCTTTTTTTTATCTAACTTTCTAAAATCTTGCATTACAAAATCTTTCACTGACAAAATCTTGCAAAATATTTTTAAAAGAATAGATTGTGGCTTTCTTTTTAAAGTATGTATAAACAAATAGTTAAGGAGAATTTTAGAGTTGGATTCAAAACCATAGTTATTCGCCTTTTACAGAATATGCATATATATATGTATATGTGATTTAACAACTTTTACAACATGACACTTCGCAACTTGCACACTTAATGTATATCAGACTGTGATTTTTAAAGTTTGCCGCTTTTTCCAGAAAAGTTATATATGTATAAGAATATGTGACATTCTGAATTACATGCAAGATTTTGTCGCATCAGATTTTGACGTAAAAGATAATGTATAGCAAACCCGAAATTTATTATTAAATTTTTAAAATAAAATGCATAAAATGTATCCAATAACTTGAAGATGACAAAACTAAAATTTCAAAAAAAGGAAACTAAATTAAAATATATATAAACTAAAAACGCTTAATAAATAAGAGAAAAAAATAAAATTAAATAAATAAAAAAAAATAGGTAAATATTAAACAATATCAATTTAAAAGATAGTTTTATTTAAATATTGGTTCATCTACTGTTGGCAGTATTTTTTTTTTTTTGTTTATTTTAATTTAAATCCCAATTACTGGATGAGCATCAAATTAGATTATTCAAAGGGAATTTGCTCAAAAAATAAATTAGTACTAAAGGTCCCATCATAACCTATTGTTTAATCAAAAATTGAGCGCTCCTCTTTAGTGTATTTCGATGATTCTGACCTACACTCGTAAAGAAATGTGAATATAAAATTATTAAGCAGAGAAAAATAAAGAGTATTAATGAAAGAAATGAAAGAAAATTGCAATACAAATCATTTATTATTTTGGCTAAGCTTAGTGTGAAAACATGAAGCCAATACATACTAACACGGTGAAGAACCAATTCAACTTTATCATTTCTTTGTAATAAACTACATACAGGCTACAAGTAGTAAATGCATATTTTTTTAACAATATATTATGTGGGCTGTTAAGGGTTTCATTATATTATATTGTCTAAAGTAGAAGGTGGGTTTAGTCAGTAAGAATGTGATAAAAGAAAAATGGTATTCTTGGTGTGTTTGGAATATTCCTACATCCCTTTTGGAAAAAAAAAAGAAACATTTTGACTTATTGAAAAAGAACATTCACTCATTAAATTATTTACGAATTCTTATAGATCTTTTAAAGAGTGTTACCTATTTACAATGTTAATTATAATGACATATGCTTATTAAGTATTGTTATATAGTTTTTTTTTAACTCTATGATGTGTTTTTTCTACGTATGAGAGGTATCGAATCAAAAACATTTTCGACCATAAAACTACTGCACTTGTAAACCTAATATTTATTTTAAGTCAATCATATCTTTTCAGATGTTACTTCAGCTGCTTACTTCAACCAAGAGATCGTTTTAATGACATTAACATAATTTATAAAACAAATTGGTATACCTACTGATCAAACTGATCAGTACTGATGTTTTAATGCAGTTCTATGGATTCCTCCCCTATAATATGTGATATTATAATACATTTTTAGTTTTATATATATGTACATTTAATAGATTTTCAGTATATTAAAAGAGAAGAGGTTTCAATATACAAAAAACTGATGCTTAAGGAAAATTCTTAACATTTTTACTTTTCTTAAGGCACTAAAAAACTATGGCTGCATGTAATATTTCAAAAGGTAATGACACTATTAATTTTTAGTTACTCTAAGTATTATATATGTACATATATTTGAAATAAACAATACTTATTATTAGACATATATATATACTTTTTATTTTCTAGGGAGTACCTATAGGATTTCTATTTTCAAAACATTTCGCATCAGTCTAACTCTTATAGCACTTCTCTTCGTTATGCAATATTCACTTTTTTTAGTATATAGTCGATCCACTTCCATTTGCTTCTGGTAATTTTCTTCACTATGGCTTCTTCATTTGTTAACTTCCATAAGTTTCTATTGCTTATTCTGTTTGATGGGTAGAATATTCTGAGATGTTTGTTTATGAAAATATGTAATTATAAATTACCTTAAATTTGCAAGTCAATAACCTTGTAATAATAATAAACGCATCTTAATACATAATCATCATCCATATCTTCTTTTGATAACATCAATGATAACATTTTTGTTCTACTATAATGATGGTAGATACCTGAAATGTTAACTATATATAAAATTATATTATACAATTTTTGTTTTTTTAATGTCATCAAAATTTATGTAATGTACATCTAAACAATTTTAATCTTTTTTTATTTACATTTAATGTAAATATATTTTTTTTATTACAATTTTTAATTAAAGTTATATGCACCAAGTCTCATCTATATTCATTTTTATTACAATTTACAATTAAAATTCTTTATGAAATCTCATAAAACTTCTCATCCTACTTCTTAACAACAATTTCTTTATAATATATCTATGAATGTAAACAGGTATTTATAATCTTCAAATGCACAAACATATATGTAGATATTATGTTTTCTATATTTACACTAAGTATATGTATCTTTAGTTAATTTTAAAGTTAAAAACTAAAAAAAAAAAATATAATCAAAGAACAAATTATGATTTTAATCTATACTCATAAACTATACTTATGAAGTGATATGAGACAAACAGACAAACTTATAGGAATATATGCATATACATGTGTATAACCGCAACGTATATACTTTGACGATGCATTTACCACAACATTATTAACTTAAATTGTTTGAATATGAGAAAAATTTTTAAAAGTTATTAAAAATTCAAAACAGCACATATTATATTATTATATTTTATCGCAGAGCCCCCTCCCTTCTCCACCATTAATTTCAATCCTTTAAATTTCATTATCAACCAACTTCTTTCCTCTATTTTATCTCTTTGATTCTTCAACAAGTGTGTTGTAAAAAAAAAAAAAAAAAAAAGATGGAATATTTTTTTCTTATCTTATATTTAAATTAAAGATCTTCATTAATCACTGAGCACATCAGTGCAATACAAAATAACGCATTGCATTCATAGGTGTGTGTATAAGAGAATGCCAACTAAAAAATAAAAGAAATTCAGATACTTTTTAACTATACATATAAAATTATAGTCAACGCAGTGTCTGCATTTGCCAAAAACCATTTTTAACAGCAGGTATATATACCCAACAATATTATTTTCTTTTCTCTTTTTTTTATCCTCTTTAAATAGTTTTTTGTTTGATATCTTAAAACTTAAAACTACAATCTTTACTAAACTGAAACCAGTTCATTTCAACTAAAAATACACTCCTCAAAATACAAAAAAAAAAAATAAATAAAAATTAAAAATCAAACATAAACTTTTCCTTTTTATTCACGCTCTAAAGAAAATTCTTAAAAGACTTGACGAATTCCTTTTTAACATAAAAAAAAAAAAAAAATCAAATAAAAAACGAAATCAAATAAAAAACGAGCACGTTCACAAAATGTTGTCTTCTTTCGATCTTTTCCAATTCACTTCTCATGAAAGTGCACAAATTTTAAATTATGTGGTGGTGCACTTTATGATCTGCATTTGGTCGGATCATTTATTTCTTTATTTTTTCTGTTTCTGTTTCTTACTGTTTCTGTTACTTGTCAAAAGTAAATTAGGGAACCGTATAAGTGATAAGGGAAATCAAATTTATGAAAGTTGTCTTGAAAATCATTGGTGCGAAATGTATGTATTTAAATTGAATGTTGAATAATTACATCAACAATTAAAAAATAAAAAACTTTAATTGAAATAAACTGAAGTAAAGAAGTTTTTAATGAGTTCCATTCAAGTGTAAGGAACAACGGCTTTGTTGTCTTAATTTGATCAGATTAGAAAAGAATTTTTAATTTATTTTCTTATAACTGTTGTTTTATTTGTTGTCTATATTCAGCTGATAAAAAAATACGATATGTAAAAGATATTTATGTTTTAGATAATAAGTTTTTTTTTTGTTTATAGGTGGAAATCCCGAAAGATATCAATGATCATTCCGCAAATTCCCTTTGGAAATATTGCACTTTAAGCAACCAAACGCCACCTCTCTTTTAAACCAAAGTTAGAACCCAAACTTTATATAAAAAAACTTTAGGTTAGGAACTATGGGGCAATGATGGATAGGAAATATAGGAATAAAAGAAATTGTGAAATGTGGGAAGTGACTGAATGTTGGTAGGATTGTTTACATCTCATATTTTCTGTTCTTTAAATGCTATTTTTGTTAAAATTCAATTCAATTTTTTCTTCTCTATCTTAAAAATGTATACCTAATTCTACTGTTTAAACCAATTATATAATTATTTTTCTTAACTTTTTTAATTTTGATTATTTGTGAAAGTTATCTTAGATTTACTTATGTTCTTTATTTATTTTTACCATGAATGGTAGCTGTTTCACATTTTTTTTTAAAAAATTTCGCTAATCAGATGTGTTTAAAAACATTTAGAAGCTGTTTAAATGGAGACCTATAATAGTATATATTATAAGACTTTAGTTTAGATTAGCTGCCACACCCGATGGTTTTTGCAATTTGGCACAAATGAAATTCAATAAAAATAATGAAATTCATTTTATTCATATGAAGAACAAGAAAATATTCAACTTTATTTCATTTTCATAAATAACCTACTAAGAAAAATTATTTATTGTTAAATTTATTATTAAATTAATACAATACATGTATTAAAAAAAGACCTTAAGTATATAGAAACAAGAGATATCTAATATATAGAAGAAAATAGAAAATATATTGAAGAAAATAGAAAAAATCTCGAAAAACAAATCACAACAGTAGTTTTTCAGTATCAATAAATTGATTAACGTATACTTAGAAGCGGCAACTCCCATTATTGTAACTGCTTTGTTGTTAGAATAAGTACGTAAAAAAATAATAAAGAAGTAAGTTATTTATAGTTGGTTACAAAATCACGATTTCAATCATTTGTTTTGCGGCAGTTTAGGGGCAGCTGCCCTGATTACTTTAATTGCTTTGCTTTTGAAATTTGTATATGCAAGAATATAATTAGAACGAATTGATAGTTAATTCATACGGTTAAATGAACATAAACGACAAATAAAACTATAAATAAACTAAAAGGTACCATTAGGTTATATGGACAAATTTTTCAAAAACTTTCTTTCACGTGATCCTGTTTTTAAACTATAATAAACACACAACAGAGCGTTAAACATTATTTAAAGAAGGATCTCAAGGACAATTTTTTTAAAAAGATATCAACCAATATTATGGTCTTAATGTTTCAAAAGATATTTGCAATTTATCTGACTCATGGCGCAGTGGTTAAGTCGCCAACCTTTCAGTCGAAGGGTCTTGGGTTCAAACTCCGGTCAGGTCATAAATAAAAAATATGTAGTACTTTTATATCGTAATAATGTATATCGTATAATTAATATTAGTAATAATAACAATAATAATACTGATAATAATAATAATAATAGTAATAATAATAACAATAATTATAATAATAATAATAATAATAATAGCTGCTACAGTGGAGCCATCTTTGGTTATATCATGCAAGTAAGGTGATATATACTGCTGCATGTTGTAATCCACTGATGGCGCTGACTCTGTGGTAAAATAATAATAATAATAATAATAATAATAATAATAATAGTAATAATAATAGTAATAGTAATAATAATAATAACAATAATAATAGTACAATAATTAAATAGTATAATAATAGTACAATAATAATATAACAATAATTATAATAATAATAATAATAATAGTACTAATAATAATAGCTACTTACAGTGGGGCTATCTATGGCTATATCATGCAAGTAAGGTGTTATATACTGCTGCACGTTGTAATCCACTGATAGCGCTGACTCTGTAGTAAAATAATAATAATATTAATAAGAATATTAATACCAATAATAAGAGCCGCTACAGTGACAGTGGGGGTTGCCTTCAATAATTACCTCATGTAGTAATATATATAACTGCTACATGTTGTAACTGTTGTGACGGCTTTAGTCACTGTTAGCAAAATAATAATAATTGGCGGATTCATTGTTTCCTTACAGTCCCACTCCCAATTCAATGTTTCCGTATCCATTTTCCTATCCTTTCCTATCCCTACTCCCTATCCATTACACCACACTTTATGGTTTCATCACACTTTATTGGCTAAAGGGGGAGGTGGGTTTAGTCAGTAAGAATCTGACACTACCAAGGGGAAATTCTTGTTGTCTTTGGAAGATTCCCACCTCCCTTAGGAAAAAAAAAAAAAAACATGAATTTGGTATCAATATTTTCAAAAGGTGTTATTAACTCTTTAAAGGCTGTGATACCAATTTGGATTATTACCGAAGTTCATTATTTTCATTGAATTTTGATTGTGTAACATTTCGAAACAATTGGACGTGGCAACTAATCTAAAAATCCTATTGTAATGATACTCTATTACTACAAGAAAATTTTTAAAATGTCATTGAATAATTTGAATATTTCAGAAGCGTTTTATAATTTAATATGTTTCATTTTATTTACATACTTATATGTACATACATACATATATAAAAAAAAACATAATCTTATTTTTTATCATTTAAAATTTTTAAATTGCAAACTAACACAATATAAAAATTTTAATTAAACTTTTATATACTAAATAAACTCTACGACAGCTTAAATAGTACACATATACATATGTACTTATTTACTAAAATTAAACCTTAATTTCAAACTTCAAAATAAATTCTAATGTTATCAATATTATTTGTGCATACATACATACATATATAGACAGAAATATAATATCCAATAAAAAATAAGTATTTTTTTAGAGCTCTGTGTGTTATTTGTCATTAAAAAAAAAAAACAAAGAGCAACAGAAATAACAAAAAAAAAAATGCATTATTATCGTTAGATATTTTGATATTTCACTTGACAGCGCTAATGCAGTTAAAACCAAAATAACAAAAGAAACCCATAAATACTGTGTTTTCTTTACTGTGTGTTTTTCTTCTTGGTTTTACTTCAAAAACCAAAAAAACAAAACTTGAAAAAAAAAAACAAAAAAAAAAGTAAAATGAATTTCCAAGTCCAAGTTCATTAACCTAAAAAATGTATAAGCGTTACGCTTGCAACATATACAATTTTCAAAATTTGACAGAGTGTAACGACTAAAACCAAATTTAATGGATTCATTCGTTAGGTCTTCCGGATAATTCTGTCCATTCAAAAAAAAAAAGAAAAAACAATTTAATATTATTTTTATATGCTTTTATATTAAACGACGCTGACAGGTTTATTTTTAAAAAAAACTTCAGTTTTACGCTGATATATTAGCAAAGGATAAGACAATAGGATGCGCAATTTTTAATTCATTGAAATTACCTATAATTTTAAACTTCTCTTAAGAATTTCGTACACCGTTAATCTATTTTGAACATCTTAAGATGAAGATTTACTTTTTATCAAGAAAAGGTGGGATTAAATGTGATTAGGAAGGATTCTATTTAATGCCGATAAAAACTTTTCTGCTATAATTGTGTACACCTAAGATTAAAAGCAATACTTATAGTTAAGTACATTATAATATTTTGTTCGAGAAAGGAATATTGTCAAGATTCACAAAATATTAGAAAGAATATTTTCTGTTTGATAAGGTAATTCGAATTATTTTAAGCAATTCTACTCTTTTCTAATATTCTAAGTCATCATTATTTATATTCTAGATCTGAATTTTTTAGGAGAAAACGATTAAAATTGAAAATTTTATAAAATATAATTTTCCTATTTCTGAGCGATTATACAGCTTTGCAGTTAGAGTGATTTTTTGATTATTCTGGCTATGCGGAGATGTGGTGAGTACAATTTCCATTCTATCATGGCGTTGTATTTTTTTTTTTTTCTGTTTTTTACAGGTTACATCCCGCCGGAAAGAAACAAATTGTCAAAGATATAAGAAAAGAACTATTCATATTTTTAAAATTATAAAACTTTGACAATCTGTTTGATGCAGTTAATGATGTACTCTGACACTTAAAACTGCTATTGAACTCTTGACAATTCTTAATATTCATCATTATTAATGTATTTATCTAGACTTAAGTAGTTTAAATTACTTAAAAATTAACGGCAGACTTGATACGTATATATTTTATGCATATACATACATGTTACATTTTGCATGTACATATGTATGTATATATTCACAAATAAATATGCAAACACAACTGCAAAATAATATTGCATTTTTTTTACATGTTGCTCATGATGTTAAATAAAATTGTTAAATGATTATCATATACATTTTATCACAAGATATATATGATGAAGACGCTATTAGTATTTATAAAATTGTACTAATATAATATACATATTTATATATACTAATATTGTACTATACATTTTTAGATATTATATTATGTATTTGTATTTATATTATAAAAATAAATAAATATTATGTAAAAATATTTCTAACATAAAGGTGGCATTAAACATACATTATATGCACTTGAATTATATTCATATACATACATATGTATATGTTTTATGATTGCAACCTAAACTCCAGTGAACCATACAACTGAATTACTTAAGTTGATATTTATTTCCTTTCCTTTTCATTTTTATTTTTTTGGTTTTGTGAATGACGGGTGTAAATAAGCCCTTACTTAACCCACTAGTAATAGAAAAAACAAGGTAGGTACATAATATAATGTTATGTAATAAAATTTTATTTTCTAAAAAAGTAAAATAAGTTTTGTATAGTAACCGTCTGTTCATTTATTTAATAATATCCAATATAGATACTCATAAAGTGTATTAATTCATATTAGCCGGTATATTTTAACAGAACATCATTGGTATTTAATGTATTTAAACACCTTTTATGAATTTTTCTATAATTATGCTCAGTTACTAAAAAAACAATAATTAGAGTTATAGTATTTTTAGTTTGAATCCCTTCCAAAATGAGTTGGATTAAAATACAGGGGCATTAATAATAAAAAAATCATCAGAACTGCATTTTTTTTTGGATTTTGAGCATTTTTAAGAATTTTTTGTTAGAGGATTTTCTTTAGCGGATACGATAAAATTAAAATGGTTTTAATTCTTTTTTCGATTACAGTCTTTAAACATATATGTATTTTGGGGTCTCGGTAGCCTAGTAGATAATAGTGGATAAAATGCGCTATAAACACCAAGAAAGTGTAGATTCAAATACCACACACGTTCTAAGAATAATTCCCTTTTACGACACTTATAACGACACTTGAAAAGCAAAGGCTGTGTAATTTCCTTGTCATATTTATGTGACAGGGAAAGAAACGAAAAAAAACAAAATGTATTTTATAAAAACTTGTAAAATATAAAAGTAATTTTCTTAAAGTAATTGAAATAAGTTAAAAAAATAATTTTAAAATATCCTTTTAAGAAATCCTTTAATTTTAATTTTAACTTAATAATCATCGTTTTTTACCGACTGCATACATGAATGCATAAGGTAGGTATTGTTTTCACATCAAAAATTTGTAGCAGAAATTTTCGCAAATATGCACTACTCTGATGATCATGTGTCTGTGTCTGGGTTGATATGTGTGTCTGGGTGTGTGTGTGGGTATGGCTGTGGGTATGACTGTGTACAACCTAAACGAATCACTGCATATTGCTGTCGGTTCTGTGGTGATAACAGCTGATTTTGTTTTTCTTTTAATTTAATTCATTTTTATTTCTTGTGGTTATGGTCTCTTGACTATATTTTCAAGATATGCTAATTTACGTTTTACACTTGTTTCTCCAAATGAAGTTTCCAAGACATCTAGAAAAAAAGAACAAAACAAAAAAATAATAAAATAGGACGAAATTAGATACAATCCTCCAAAATGGTAAAAAATGAAAAAAAAAAATAAAAATACAAATCTGTACAATCTCAACAAAAAGTACAGGCGTGCTTGTAAATTAATTGTAGCATAAGCGGTATATGTACTTATATATCAATATACTATATATTATATAAATCCATATTATATAGATTTTCATAAATGCAAATTCTAAAATTACAAATCTTATGCACCTATATATGTATGTATAAAGGAGGGAGGTTAAGCGTTATTCTTGTGACATTTGTGATTCATTAAACATGAGATTTTAATGGTTTTATTTTTAATTTTGTTATTTTTATATTTGTTTTTTTTCTCTTTTTTTTTGAAATTACTAAAGATTAAAAAGAAAAATTAATTTTAAAAATATATTTTAATTTTTTTTTTTTTTTCTGTATTTTCAGAGTGATTTGTTCAAATTAGCTTATGTTCATTATAATAATTTTATAGTGCTTTAAAATTATATGATTTCAGAATAATATAATCATAATTATATTTTATGAAGCATTTTACCACCAGACGTGATTTTTTATTAGGATTCTCACATTTCAATTTACAAAACTATGCAAATTTATTTTTTTTATATTTCATTTAACTGCAGTTGCAGAGTATCTTTTTTCAGCAAATGCAAGCGAATGAAATATTTATTTTTATTATCACATTATTTCACATTATTTTTAAATCACATAAATATAAATCTTACCGGAAACGAACGGAATTAAAATTAAAAATCGAATTATACCGATAAAAATTATGTTAAAATTATTATATTGTCATAAAACAATAACTTTTATCCAATATCCGAACCGAAAAAAACCTCATGGTAGTTAGTGGTAAATAGGTAGATAAAAATGACAGTTTACCGTATATGTACATGTACAGCTTATAATGAGTTATGTCAAAAATTTTGACACCTATATAGAATTTAAATAAAAGTTATTGGATTCATTATTTTATTTTTTTTACTTTTAATACTTTAGGTTTAATACTTTTTAAAATTATTTATTTTAGAACTTTTATTTAGTTCTACACTGATTGCAACTCTTTAGCCCTCTATCCAATTGTAATTTTTTATATTAATTGAAAAAAGGAATAAAAAAATATAGGATAAAATTTAAAGGAAAAAAATTAATCTTTTAAAAAAAAAAAAAAAAATGAAGATATAAGTATATATAAAAATGATTATAACTTTTTTTTTCCTTGAATTTATTTTTGATTTTTTTTGCTTTTATATTTTTTATATATTTTTTAATGTGTTAAAAGAAAAACCTGAAATTTCCATATTTTTACATTTGAGATATCCAAACACTTGATATATATTATTTGGTGCGTATATATTTTTTTAAAACCCTATCGAAAAAATTTATTTTAAAATCTTATACTTTAGGATATACTTCTTAAGCATAAGCATATTACAAGGTGTAGCACTTTTAATAATTTAATTGAAAATCTTGATAAAGTTTGATGAAATAGTTTTTAAGAATGAAATTGAATCAAAAAACAGTTGTACAAGTAACTTCCATCATATTTACATATACATATATATAAATAAATTTATTATGTTCATTTAACATGTTGGAAAAACAAGAACAGTTCATTTAACGCCTTTTGGACATAATAATAAATAATAATTCTTCAAAATTCTATTAAAATAATTTTAATTGTTCTATATTGTTAATTTTAAAACATTTACATATGTGAGTTATAAAAATGAAATAAAATTTTTTTTATATTTGTTTAATATTATAATAACGGATGTTCAGTGAAATCTTGAATTTGTTTTTCATTTTCTTAATAAATTATACTATACAATCTTATATTTATAAATATTATATTTTTATACATAAGAATAATAATTACTTTTATATATAGGAACATGACAATAGGTATTGAACGACAAAATCTGTTATCTATATTTTAAATCTATCTTTTGTTTGATAAAATCATGCAGCTAATTTATCTAAAGCCTTTCAATAAATAAACATAAATTTTTTAAATAAATTGTTTGGGTATTCTGATCTGACAATATCGCAAATTTATTATTGGACATATATTTTTGAAAATCTAAATATGAATTAAGGTTTTTTCAGCTTCTTTTTAGTCCGAGATTTTTAGGGAAAATAAAAGAAAAACAATAATTTATTCCTCTTTTAATAAATCAAAGTTTTTTTTTTTGAAAATAAATTAATTGAATGCGTCAAACATGTTTTAAATTAAAAAAGAAAAAAAAATTTCTTATAATAGCATGAGTTTATAAACCTAACTTTTTCATTGTCCGAAACTCAATTTCAAAACCTCTTTTAAATTTTTTGAGGAATTGTGCATAATTTATGAAAATATTACCAGAACAAAAATTATTAAAGAATAATTTTTAGTATTTCATTTTATAACAGCTATACAAAAATTATACCATTTAAAAAATTCTTGATCATTTTATCGAAGTATATAAGTATTTTAGTAAATAGCATTTAGCATGTGGTAATAAATAGCATTAAACAACAAAAGTAACAAAAGATTTTAATTTTTTTAAGCCTCTGATGCTGCCTTTTTTATAAAAAAGAACAAAATAAAACAAAGAATCACCAAACAAAAAAATGTAGTATGTGAATTTATGCAAAGATCTCTAAAATGCAAAGAATATAATCAATGAAAAATTGGGTTATGCCAGAATTAAAAGTTTATTGAACTTTTTTATCTAACCAGTTTAAGTTATACACAAATAATATTTAGTATAACAAAAATCTTGTGTTGCAGCAATTTCAAATAAAACGCATTCTTTTTTTCTTTTTTTCTTTTCTGCGTGCATTTCAGTCTTTTCTTTTTCTTTTTTATACCGCTTTTTAACAGCATCTTCTTTTGAATTATAGATTAAAATTAAAGGTTAAGAATGCTGTTTGAATGCTAATTTCATTTTTTTTTTTTTATATTCATTTTTAGATTAAGCAAGATTAAGTTGCTTTAAGGCTTGGTCTTTGTTTTTGTTTTTATTGTATATGAAATTTATTAATTAGGAAAAAAATGTTTTTGTTTTTCGTTTTGCTATTGTGATGGAATTCCATTTTAATGTGTTCATCAGCTCTAACACGTTTTTCTGAATTTTTTAAGAATTGGTTTTTTTTTTTTTTTTTGTTGTTGTTGACACAATGATTGATTAAATTTGAATCTTTCATCACTTATAATTAAAAATACTTAATATTAAAAGTATATATTTATACCAAATTGATACACTGGTTCTTTAATTTTTATTATTAGTTACATTACCAATATATGTATATGTATATATTTGTTTGTTTATTAATGTACAATGTTGTGAATTAATTATTAATGTACAATAAAAATATTTAAATTTTAATTATAATTTATTCTTTTGATTTTCTGACACTTAATAGTTTAGTAAATCTTAATGAGCTTGATGGTATCCGGCATAAGAATGAATATTAGAAAAGAATGTCTGAAAAGTGTGATTTATTTTAAAATGGTTTTAAAAAACATAACGAAAAAACTTAACGAGAAAGAAAAGAAAAGAATCTAGCTTATTTTAGTCTTTTCGAACCTTATCGAAAAAAATAAACGAAAATAATCTTTATGAAGTATAGTGATTGGCCGTAAGTATTTTTACTTTGTAATTGTCTCTGTCCAACATTAATTCATTTAGTTTTTAAAATTTTAATAAATGTGATCCTGACCTGTTTGATCCGACCATATTGATGAACGAAAGAAACATTTCGTATAACATAAAACATTTAATAGAAAATTCTTTGAAAATATAACGAGGCAAACACTTTAATACAGAAAATTTTTTTAATTTTGAATTTATCCTAACAAAACACGGAAAACTAAAAATTGATTATGATTTCTTAATTTTATTCTATTAAAATTACCTGAACATCTGAGCGTGTTAATTTGCTCTTAAGTTTTAAATCTTAATTTTTTTATTTAAATATAATTTTTGAGAAATTTCTTTTTCGCAATTGAAGTTTTAATAATAGCGTTACATTTTGAAGTTTTAATAATAGCGTTTAAATTTTCAAAAAAAAAGGTTTAAACAATTTAAAATTAATATAAGTATGTTATAGTACGTTCACAAACACTTGATTTTGAGAAATCGAAATGATTTCGAAAGTTAAGTTGATTTCGACATTTTTCAAAAATTTATCTGTCAAAGAAAATCAGCTTGTTACTTGATTTTCTGAAAATCACCTCAAAATCACGTTGTTCGTTCATTAATTTTCGATTTTTTTTTTCGATTTTCGATTATTTTAAAAAATTTTTCATAACCCTTGCTTTTTTGAATTTGTCAAAAATTGTCAAAAATTAAAACAAAAATTTTGTTGATAGCAGCTGATTCAAAAAGGAAATATTTTCTATTGTGTGGACGGAAAAATAAAAATGGAAAAAAGATATAAAAAAAATTTAATTGGAATTAGGAATTCCATTAAATTGTTAATTTCCAAATCTATTTTAAATTTTTTCAAATATTATTTTATTTATTTACTTTTAACAATAACTTTACTTTAACAATAACTTTTAACTTTTTATTTATATTTTAATTTTTTATTTACTTAAAACAATAATATAAACAAAAATATGTCAAATTACGTTCTTGATTTTCAAAAACATTTTGTGAACGCTTGACATTTTACTTGATTTTGTACATGATAATCAACTCGATTTCGGAGTTTGTGAACATACTATAAGACATCTAAAAAATCATAAAAATTTTATAGCCTGTACCTCAATTTCCATTAAATTAAATTTAATATCAATGTGCTAATTCTTAAAATTTTTTTATTTCTTTAAACTCTTGTAAAAAAGGGACACAAAAATAATGTTCGAATAACATTTCAATTCCTTTATTTTTTCATCTAATTTAAATAACAAACAAAAAAAAATATATTGATTTTTTAACAAACCAGTTTTTTCTTAAATTTTCCTCCAAAAAAAAAAAAGAAAAGAAATCCCCATATAAAAATAAACACATTGTAAAAATTTTACAGTACATAAAAAACAAAAACATATTCTACTTTAAAAAAAAAAAAAAAAAAATCATCTACAGACCATATCTTAACAAATTTAAAGAAAGCTTTCTAGTATATTTCAATTCAACCCACCCAAAAAAAGAAAAAAAATATAACTTCAGATTAAAATAAAATTTTACGATCTAACCATTACAATTACAATTTAAATTGATTTCAGAATATTTTAGGTAGTTTTGTGTACTTATTTTTGTTTTCTTTTTTTTTTTTCTTTTCGTGAAGAAAAAAAACGAAATACACTTTTCCTCCACAAAAAAAAACAAAAAAAAAAAACTAAATCTAATCGACAACACTGAACATTTTAATTCAGGATTCGTATCAGGAAACATTCAAATTCAAAGAATTTTCAATGTGCGTTTATTTTATTTTTTTATGTCCTTGGTGCTTTTTTTTTTTTTTTAATATGTACATTTAAAATCTAGGACCTAGGATATAAACACATTTCAGATTTTTTATCTCTTTCTTTTCAATGAATGAATTTTAAATTAAACAGTGCAAAAAATAGTACATATAAAACCGAAATGATATGAAAATAAAAAAATAACTGACATTTTAGTACTTTGTAAACAATTGTTGTTGTTGTCGTTGTTGTAGCTGTACAACTTTCAAAAATTATTGTCATCATCCTGGTTCTTTTTCATTTTTTTTTCTTATGTATATGTATATAGGTAATGCATATGTGTATAAATTGCGTATCGGAAGCACAAATGTAATAATTTTTGAATAAGCAAAGAAAAAATACCATCAACATAAAAATTTCAATAAAAATGCCATAAAAATGGTATTTTATTTTTGTTGTCCGGATATGTTATGCTGATACAACACAACATAACGTAAATTTTAAGTATACAATTGCAAAAAAAAAAAAGAATTTAGTTAAAATTCATCATTTTTTTTGGCAATAGAAAAAAATTTTAGGTAAATTTGATGATCTGATCTCCTAATTTTCATATGTAACCATTCTTTTTAAGTAAACTTTATAAGATTTTCAAATGTTGATAAAGGTTTAGTGGTTCAGACTTTCGTTTATATCAAGATTATTCGCTTCAATAAATAACATGAAAAATATTCATTCAGGCCTTAAACATAAAACATACCTTAAACATAAAATTTGAAAACAACATTTTTTTTTGCTTTCCACACCCACTTAGAAGCAAGCATTGACTAAGTCCGTTCCTTATTAATATTTGGCTAAAGTTTAGTTTATTTCATTATTTTCACAAAGTCCTTTGATTACTCGGCTGTAGATTATTGTTACAAGATTATGAAACACAAATATTAGATTTGTGCGCCATCTATTATCTTATACAAAAATTATTTATTTTATTTGCAAAACTTTAGAGATCCAATCCAAGAAATGGAAAGAGATAATAAAAATTCGAAATTTTATGATTTGTATTGATTTTATATACATCAGAATGAATCTGAATGTATGTATGTGATAAATGATATTAATGGAATATAATTCTCATTTAAATTTTAATGGTTTGAATTTTTTTTTTTTGAAATTTAAAATATGTATAAATTCTGCAATGGAAAACAGAAACAAACAATTGTAATGCCAACATGATTTAGAAAGTTTAAGTATTTTCTTCATCACATACCATATACTTTTCAATTCATTTGTTTTTTTTTTTTTTTTTGTTGTTGTTGTATCACACACTGTAACCATCACATTGTAAAAATTTAAATTGATGTTCGCCCTTTTCAAAAAATAATATTATTTTTTTTTTTTTTGGCTTTTAAATTTGAAAGTTGAAAAAGTTGAAAGAAAATATTTTGTAAAAGTCTTTATTTAAATTGCTAAACCAAACCAAACCAAAAAGAAAAAAAAAATTGAAGACAAAGTTTTTCTTCTTATTCTTTATTTTTTATTTGAAAAAAGCCAATCTTAATCTTTTTTCAAGTTTTATTTTTAAAATACCACTGCGAGTGTTAGCATTCTAAGTATATTACAACTTAAATTTCGAAGTAAGTAAAAAATTAAAATTATACAAAAATAAAAAAAACGAAAAAAAAAAAATATTAAATTAGAGGTAAACTTAAACTCTTTAATAAAAAAATTAAGTTATGTTTTGGTATCGTCCCTTGGCTTTATCATTATTATTACAAAATAAAAAAGGATCATATATGAAGAGTTATAAATTTAGATATCAAAGAATATTAACTGTCTAGCAGGATATATAAAGAAGCATTAAAGTAAAGTTATTGAAATTTTTGTTAATTCTTATAAAATTCACAAGGTCTCGTCACTTTTATATGTCATTTACTGATACCACTTTACTATTTTCTATATTACATTTTAATATATTGTGTATAGTAAGCTGTATGTACCTAAAGACTTGTAAATACCTATTTAGATTATATGCCTAGAAAGGTATATAAATGCCTTATATACATAATACTTACTTTAATATTTTAAACTTACAAAAAAAAAAAATTAATAATTAAAGATTTAATAATTTATTAGTAAATATATAAAAGATAAAATAAAAGAATTATTTACAAAAAATTTATCATTATTTCAGTGACCTTGTCTGTTTGTTCTTAAATTTGATCTAAAAATCATCTCAGTAGGAGACTTTATGTTGTATAGGTTTATTTATTGTATGTCCTTCATGATATTTATCGAATTTCTGTTCAGATTTCATCAACATGTGCCATACAGAATTTTTTTTTTTTTTTCTCTTTGAATTTGAATAACGTCTTTACCATTAATCTTTCTTCGATTGATTTTTGTTATTTTCCTTTTTTCTTTTCCTCTTTTTCTCCCATTTATTTTGTAATTTTCTTTTTTTTTTTTTCTGTAATTTTTACCATCATTTTTAAAAATGTAAATTTATATACAGTTTTTGAGTTGTGTAAATTTTGAGTTGAAAATTATGTTTTTATTAAATTCTTAAAATTTTAAGTCTGTTGTGGTGGGATGAATCAGTTAATGGAATATAGATGATTATACTTTTTGTTCTTTTAATTTAAGCACAATAAGGATTACACCCTTTTTTTTTTGCTTGTTTCGGTTTAGTATTAGTATTTTTAATGTTAATTTTTATAAATATTACATTAAAACTTCGTTCACAATCACAATCACAATAATTACAATTCCTCAAAAATTTAAAATTGTTTAATTTCTTGCAAAAAAAAATCAATTCTACCAATTTCTGTTATTTCAAGAAGGAACTGTATATCAGTCCATATATCTAAACATTTTATGCATGCAGGTAACTAAAAAGATGCTGTAAAATGTGTACATTTTCGATATAGCTAAAATTGCTGTCAAATTGTCTTTCTTTCCTCTTTTAAGAAATACTTCGCTCAAAGACATTTGTTAAATATCTAAAAAGTCTAATATTTGACCTAAGATAGAGTACAACTCTCATATATTTACTGACACACCTCAAACTCCTTTGAGTTATTTCGACGAAGTTCAAAACCGCATCTTACGCCTTATTAGAACTAATAACAGTTACTCCTTTTAACAATCGTTAAAATATTAGAACAATTACATTCTCTTATAGATATATTGAAGAGATAATTATTAAATTGTGGAACATGTTTGAATTTAAAGTGTTCCCTTCTGTCATTAATGTTCCTTTCTAGAATTACAAAAATTTAAGAACATTTTTAGATTAAATTTTAGTTTACCGTCTAACTTTTTCTAAAGATCCTATTACCCTCCTGTTGATCTACTAAAATACAAAGTCAACCTCAAAAAATTGTTTTGCTATAATCTACAAAACCAAAAAGTATAATTATTATACGCCAACATTTATAATTCACCTTAAAAAAATGGTGAATAATAATACGAGTATAAAAGCATCAAAATGTTTACTAAACAAAAATATTTGCAAATTTTTTTTTATTTTAAATTTTATTGTTAACTTTTTTTTGTTCTTAAGACAAAATTCATTGTTTTTGGTTTTTGTACCTTACTGATAATTGAAATTTAATTTAACTTTTGTTTTATTCCAATTAATTCCCTATTGAAATTCACCACATTTTTAGGTTTTTTTTTTTCCTTTAATAAAATTTTATACCTGCCTCAACTTTTTTTTGTATTTGTCACAAAATGTTCAAAAAAAAAACGAAATTCTTTTAAGTTCCAAGTAAATTCCAGGAATTTAATCAAAGATTTTTTTTTTAAATTTTACATTAAAACTTTTGTTTTTTGTTAATTCTTTCATTTTTTAAGGGGGTTTTGTACATCAAACTAACAGTGAAGTTTTATATGGAATTTAACCAAAAAATATAAAATTTGAGGGGACGATGTGTAGGAAAAAAAAGATTTTCACAATTTCTTTTATTTTTATTTTTCAATTTAATTTTTCGTTTTAATTTTTCATTTTAATAAAAATAAATACAAATTGAGTCTGCCACAATTTTCAATTCTTAATTTGAATAATGAACATACAATGTCAATAATCTGTTCTACTATAAGTATTGAACATCCAAATTCTTTTATTAAGTGACATAGACCTACTAAAAACTGAATACTTTTAAGATGCTTTACTTTAAGTATGATTTCACTGAAGTAAAAGTAAGTAGTAAATATAAAAGTTAAAAAATATTCCATAAACAGAACGAACAATGCTCTATCAAATTTAATTAAACATATATGTACGAGTATTTAAATGATTTCTATAACTTCTCTTTCACAACAAAAGATATTTATTATGGCAGAAACTTCTTTAAGTAGCATGTATTGCTAATTTATTTAAAATAAGAATTCCATTGATTAAATAACGCATTGGATAATGCAAAATTACTAAACCAATGATACAAATTCTTAAAGACAAAAATTTTAATTTATTGCATAATTATAGGAGACGCGGGAATTTTTTTTTTTCCTTTTTATTGTTACCTCTAAAACCACTTAAAATCTTACTTTTATTTATTTTTTTTTTTTTTGATTATTATGTCACATTGTTAAAAACAAAATGGATTTTCGGTATTCAAAACAAAATAAAAAATAAAAATTAATAATAAGAGACGTAAAAAAAAATTATAAAAAGAGAATGAAACATGACTTGAAAAATTATATGATGCTTGTAGGTGGTAAGTAGATATGCTATGAGAATGATACTGTTTTAAATGACCTTCAAAATAAAAAACAACATTATATAAAAAAAAAATAAAAATAAATTCAGGCAAAAAACAAAAAACAAATCCATCATGCATGCAGCTTTAAAATTTCAACAAGGCATTTACAACAGTTTCCGTAGGGAACGTTATATTAAAAAAATTCAAAAAATTTTTTTTGTTAAATTTAAATCGGAAATATTATAATGGGAAAATAAGAAAATTTAAAATTTTTATTAAGAAAAAAATCTAAATAATTTTTTCCATTTTATTTTAATTTGCCAAATTGACAAAAAAAAAAAAAATTATTACATTTAAAATACTCATAAGAATATACCTATGAGTAACAAGGATCTAGAACAAATAAATAATGCTGGGTGTAAAAGTTATTTACATAGTATGTATGAATTAAGATACGATGTGTTTTAAAGTTTATTTTTTAACCAAAGGAACAAGAAAAGCTGACGCAGACCTATTGCTTTAAAGTATTATATAGGAACCAAAAACTCAATTATATGTTCTAAGAAGCTACAAAATATCTATTTACTTTTACATGGTAACATAATATAAATATGTTAAAATTTGTAGTCTTAAATTTAAAAAATTAAATTACATGATTAGATTATAATAGATTATTGCTTTAAGGGATTTAAGTAATATTATGATCTTTTGGTGTAAATTTATTGTGTTCCCCTGTTACTAATGTGTTGTGGATGTTTGATGTTATTAATTGTGCTCCCCTGTTACTAATGTGTTGTTATAAACCTCCACTTATAACACTGCTGTCAATCCTACTACATCTACAAAAATAAAGATCTATAGAGGGTTTATTTATGTAAATATCTTTCTTAGAGTAAGGCTGCACTGTTTTTGAGTATTTGCCCTGGATCCAGTTATTCTTCTTGACAGAATTTGCTGTCATCTGAATTTTTTATAATATTAGAATAAGATTTTTTAGAATAACCAAAAAAAAAACTCAATCAGAGTCAACTGAACGAAACTTTTATTTTATAAAAGATTAATGGTTTTTCTTTCATAAATTGAGTTTTATACTAAAAAAATTATTAAATATGTATTTAGAACACGGTTTTTGGATTTTATAAGTGCTGCCGATTCATCAAACATATTATGAATTCGGAATATTAATAAAAACTCAAAAATAATCAAAAATTTATTAAAAATTAACATAAATATTTAAATCTTATGATATACATCTATTATTTATTTGAAAATATGATTATTATTCAATTAAAATGACCTAAAAACAAAAAACAAAAAAAAAACCAATAAACATTTTTTTTTTTAATTAATTTTTATTTTTATGGTTAATTCTATATTAAAAAGAAATCTTTTGACCGGCAATCATTTATATTATCTTTTATGAATTTCCTTATTTAATAATTACCCTCAATTAACTTAATACTAAAGAATACAAAGGACATTTTTTTTTTTGTTTGTTTGTATGTTTGTTGTTCATTGCTTTTTCTTTATTTTTTTTTTCGTTTCTGTCTATAATTAAATTTTTCAAAGCGTAAAATTCTCTGAAAAAAATTCTAAAAAAAAAAAAAAAAATTAATATTCAATTATTACTCATTAAGAAAAAGACCTTAAGTCCTTTAACATTTTGATGACTTTATTAAAATAAAAAAAATTAAATAACAGAAAAATAATAATAAGAAAATCAAATTAAAAAAAAAAAATCAACATAACATAAAATAAAATAAAAAAAAAAATATTTCTGAAATATCCTTGACATAATCTACAATAATGTTACAAGTAATATATATTTTATATATATATATATATATAGTTTTTCTTATTTACAAAATTATTATCTGACATTTTCTTCTGATAAAATTTATATATTTTTTTTTTTTATATATAATATATATTATGTATAAAGTACCAATAGTAAAAATCAATTGACCGTTCTTAGCATAATATAGTTATACGTCCACATATACACACATAGATACCAAATACATTCAATCAGGATAAAGAACAGGAAAAAAAAATATTGAATTTTATTTCCCATTATTTATTATTTTTTTTTTTTTTATTTTTACTTTTTGTTTTTGTTCCAGAAATTTTTTATTAAGAAATTTCTGGTGTTTAGACAAGAAAATTTTTTTCTCTTTAAAGTTCTCTTTTATTTTATTTTTTTTTTTTTTGGGGTTCTGTCCCATGTCCTGTTTTCTTTTCAAGGTTATTTTATCATTTATTTTATATTTTGAAAATGATTCTTTTTGATAGTAAATAAAAAAAAAAAAACAATAAAAAATGATGTTATATGAATGTGGTATCATATGGTTTTAAATACGTTACATTAAAATCTTAACTTTGTATTTTTTTTTAAATCGGGTCATATAATTAAAATTGGTGTTAAACTATAATTTAAAAGTACATATATATTTCGTTTTGTTTTTTCTTGAGCTAAAATCTAAGCTTTATTTATCCTAGAACTTCAACTTTACGAAACTATTAATCAGTGCTATATTGTGGTGCAGTTAGTTTTTTTTTTAACCGAAAAGATTTTAAAAAGTTATTGGTTGTCATAAATTTTTCTTGTATGTATTTTCATTCACGAACCTTTTAACAGTCACTAGTTACAATATGTTGAAAGAACTATCCAGAAATCGGTTTTGGTATCACATTTGTTGAATGAACTTCAAATCATATTCATTTCAATGTTTATAGGTTCTAATTGTAAATGTGACTGCTTACAGTAAAACATTTTTTATTTCAATTGAACGGTAATAATACAAAAAAGAAGTATTATTTTGAAACAGCAATAGTTCATAAGTCTATCTAAAAATCTTTAAAAAAAAATAACATTTAATTTTTTACAGTTTATTACAGATCTTTTTGTTTTGAATTATTTTGTCATTCGCTACAAATTTCTATTGCCAGTTCGGAAATTTTTCTCAATCCACTATTACAAAAGTCCGCCAGATGGCTACAGATGAACTTTTGCTTTTGATTTTGTAACATTTATTATTGGTTAGACCTTTTTACATATTTTTTTTCTATATGCCATTATATTTCTGCTGATTTAACATTTTTCTTTAAAATAAAAAAAAAAAAACTTTTTATATAAAAGAAAAGTAACTATACATATAACAAATCAAAAAGAAAATGTTTCTATAAATATTTTTAAAAAATTTGTTGATAACGAAAATGACAAAATTGACACAACAGAAGAAAAAAAAAATATATATATATATATATATATACACATATATACAATCTATTACCATTTTAGTACTTTAAAAAAACATAGAAAGTTTTTTTTTTTTTTAAATTGCTCGTGCTTTTTTACTATCAAGATAACATTCAACAAATAATAATATTTAAAATAAAAGTATATAATTTATACTCGTATATGTAATATGTATTATATATATATACAAAGTGTTTCATGTTATTTAATAACAAAAGAGGGGTTTTTTGTACTAGTTATCCAGTTATCTGAGTCTAAAATTGAGCATTAAGTTGTCATAAAAAAATTGATTAAAGTTCAAAAAATTGCATTGCAGGGGTCTCGGTGGCCTAGTGGGTATAAAATACGCTGTAAACACCGAGAGAGTGTCGGTTCGAATTCCACACACGTCGTATGAGTTATTCCTCCTTTCGACATTTACAGCAACGCCAATCACATTTATGTGGCAGAGAAATGCACTAAAAAAAAAAAAAATTGTATTGTATCATCTGAAAAAAAAAACATTAATTCTAAATTAAAAATCGAATTGGTACCTTAAAGAAGATTTGTTTTACGAAAGGACATATGAAAGTTAAACATTTTTTTTGAGTTTAACTTAAAAAGATTTACTGAAATTTAAAAAACAGGTTATTGTATTGACATCAAGAAAGTCTACTTCTAATTTACTGGTAAATTAAATTTCAAGGAAATAAATATTGGTAATATACTTATATATATTGGTATAAACAAGAACAACATAAAAAATGCTATTTAATCTAAGTATATATTTAAAAAACAGGATCATGATTGCAGCATAAGATTTAAATTAATTTTTCCAACATTTTAGGCTAACTTAGATTTACTTAGAATTACTAATCTCATCGTTGATAATATTAATTAAATTTTGAAGTATGTATTTTTTTTAATTGACTTTATTCGCCTTGATATTATTGTTAGACAATCAGCTTAATTAAAAAATTATGTTAATGATCATATTTTTGATATGCTGCTTAGATTTCTCTTTAGTTGGATATAATATTTCAGACACTTGATTAATATTGCTAAAGTTTATATATAATCTAAAATGATATACACTTCACATATATAGGCTGTTACCTCATTTTTTCCTTTAAATTACCTTGATCGAGTTCAAAAAGGCACTATTTGTATCATTCGTAATATTGAAGTCCTTTTTCTTTATTATAAATATCTTGCAGGTGATAACACTTGTTCTAATAAAATAAAATCATTGATGCCAAAATTCCAAAGTACCACTAAATGGACTGTAATTACTCATTCTTACTACATGAAACTATCTATTTGATGCTCTACGGTATATACCAAATCCTTTGTTATCAGAACTGAAAAAGAGTGAAATTTCTTACCATCCAATGTATTCTTAAAAGTTGGCTATAACAATAGATGATTTTGTTTACATGATTCAGATTCAGTATACTCAGAATCCTTTTCAAACATTATTGAATATCTTTAATCTATTGAATTTATAGATTCGTATAGTTGGAACATAAAATTTTCAACCACTCCTATATTTTAACAGGTTAAATATTATTTTCATGAGGCTAAATAAAAATCATTTTCTGTTTTGTGTAAATCCATGTTAATATATTCTATTAGAGTTTTTCGAACATAATTTCTATCTGATAATGATAAAATTGTCAATATTTTGAAATTTAAACTACTTTTTTGTATTTATATATGAAAACCAATATATCAGATCTCTCAGCACTAGAAAATATCCAATTTCTAAAGTATTACAATTAAACAATTACAATAAATTAAAATGCCTTTTGATCTTTTAATTTTGTGTTTATATTTTTTTTACTTGTTTTATATCTTCTTTCATCATCTTTTATAATCATCATTTATTTCAAAACACCCTGTTTCAATCTATATAAGTATTATATATACATTTATTTTGTATTTATTTTAAGAGCATTCAAAACAAGTAGGAAGCTATTACAAAACTTTTTGTTTTTATATTTTTAGTTTTTTTTTTGTTTATTTCTTAATGTTTTTTCCAATATTTTAAAGTGGACAAAAGTGAGATAGAAACCATTATCAAGTATATTTCATTTTTGTTTTTTCTTTTTTTTTTCTTTATTTTTATTCATTATTATCACATTCAACTGTAGCAAATACCAAAAAAAAAAAAAAAAAAAAACAATTACCCAAAAAAACAAAAAATTAACTTTAAAAAAAAAAAAAAAACAGGGCATTAACAGAAAAACAATATACACATTATATTATACTTTCTTGATGATACTTTGATCCTTTTTTTTATGTCCTTAACAGCAATTCTACTCTAAAAATAAAAACAAAAAAAAAAGCAAATAAAATAAAAGAGAAATCAAAATTGAATATAATGTACATTTTGAATGTACTTATATACATTTCAATCTGACATTTAACAAAAACAAAAAAAAAAACAAAAATTCCTATTCCATCTTTACATTAATAATGACACCGTTACCAACTTATTCACTTCACCAATTCATTCATTCATTCATTCACTCTCACTCACCAAAATTTCGTAGGTTTATAGAATAACAATTGAAAACATTTGGTGTGTATATGGTATAATCATCATTTCATTTTCTTTACCAAAATATTTAAAAAAAAAAAAAAATAACAAACCATTTGGAAAATCGAAAAATAAATAAAAAAAAAAAAAAAAAGTTTTCCCTAGAAAATAAAAACAAAAGTTAAACCCACTCTTAAAAAAACAAACAAACAAACAAATTTTGTAAAAAAAAAAAAAACATTTTTTAGGAAATAGTTGATATGTTTTTCTAAAATGTATAGTAAAAGAATTTTCATAGATAGAATTTTATACAAAATAATAATAGTAATAATATAAAATGGTAAATACAATTCACAAGAGCTTTAAAGGACTTAAAATACTATTAAATATGGAAAAGTATAATAAAAATGTATTTGTAAGTACAAAATATCAACAAATACAAAAGTGAAAAAAAAAAAAATATTTATTTACATTAGATATGAAATTTTAATGTACATTTTAAAGATAATATTATATTATGTATAATGTTTTTTTTTTTTTTTTTTTAAACTAAATAATAAAATAACAATAAAATTAAATATTTAAATAGTTTTTAAAGTTTAATAAATCTGTTAAATTCATTATTTAAAAATAAAAATTTAAAAGAGACCATGACAGTTTACTTTAATATAATCATCCGATCCTGAATAATAGGAATAGCAAACTATTTTATTTAAAACAATTTATTAAACTCTTTTTATTTCAAGTGTTATTAAAAGTGTCGTATACAATGAAAAACAAGGTAGAATGTAAAGCAACGGATTTTAAAAGCGCACATTACCAAAAGACAATACAAACTGTTTAGAATTGTGACTTGCACAAAAATTTGAAAATTTAAGAAATAAAATTTAAGAAATTTTTTGTAATAAGAAAATATGTAAAAATAGGACTTTTCTGGAATTTTGAGAGGCTGTAAGTCCAGAACCCTATATAACTAAGAAAAACCGTTAACCCACGTAAAAATATTTTACTGGAGCTTTAATTTTTATGTCTTGTCAAAGAAAACTTTGTACAGGTGCATGAGTTACAGGTGCATAAGTTACAGGTGCCTAAAAATAGCAAATTTTCAATTTTTGAGCCCTAATAGATCATAAAGTGGGAGTGGTTCAAAAAAATTTCTGAGCAAACTTATACTAATTTTAAAACTTCTTTCTGCTCTCAAAATTTCAAGTCCCTATTTAAAAGCGTTCCGGAATTATGAAGGTAGAAAAATCATGCAAAATCTGGTTTTCACATAACGGTAAATTTAAATACTAAATTTACAAAAAAATTGCATAATTTTGATAATAATTTAAAAAGTAAAAAAAAATACCTATGTCAAATGAAGTTTTCAGATTGAAAGAATCTTAAGCAGAACATGAGATATATGAATTTAAAAAAAATAGGGCTTTTTCAAAGTTTCAGGGGCTGTAGCTCCATAATGGATGGGGCTACATGAAAAAGTTGTTCCACAAAATTAATTTTTTTATAAGGCCTACCCGTTTTTTTCTCTATTTTAAACGGTGTAGAATTTTTGTAAACAGACGCACGGACGGACGAAAAGAGTGAAACTAATAAGCACATTTTTTTTTCATTTTTTTGGAAATGTACTAAAAATGGAAAATCAATAGTCGAGTTTTTACGGTAATCATTCACGTATTCTCTAGATATTTATATCTACAGACATTTTTAGAGCTTGTGTTATAATTAATATAACAGAAAAAAAACATTTAACAAAACATCAAAAATACATATAGCTGAATATTGGTATTTATTACCTCAATTCAGCCAATGGTGTAGTAATGGTTAAAACACCGGCCTTTGATACGAAACGTCTCGGGTTCAAAACCCGGCTGGATCATATAGATTAATAAAAAATAATATAGATTTTTCTTGTAATATATAATTGATATAATATAATTAATTTAAAAATAAGTATATCTTATAATTAATATCATATTCTAATATATAATAAATAAATTCAAGTATAAGATGATAGATGACGTAGAAATAAAAGAAATATTTTCGTTTCCTAGCTGAAGCCGGGAAAAGGATTATGAAATTAATGATTCCCGTAACTGAAGCTTAGTCAAATATGAATAATAAATGACTTTAGTAAATGCTCTATGAAAAAGGGAAGGAGAAAAATAAAAAAATATTGTAGACCTCTAGAGTCCTCTGAATGATTAATATTATCAAAATTTGGAAAAATAAACGTCATGACTCAAGATATCAAACTTTTTATGAAATTAAATCTTTGGTAAAGTTTAAATTGTGATAATAAGAAAGGAAATTTGTTGTTGTCTTGAATATGATCTTGCGTTGACAGTATTGTCAAATATTCTTTTTTTTTAAAGTTCTCAAAAGCCTGCGACCGCCGATTTTCTTCGAACTTTGCGTAAAACTAAAACTATAACCTCGAAATTTTGTTAAATGTCATTTAACTGTTATACAAATTTCTAAATACGAAGTGATATCTCTTATATTTCTTATAATAAAAACAACAGCTTTTCCTTTTGTTTTAGAAACGTCCTCAGAACTAAATGACTTTAGTCACATATTACTGAACTTAAAATATTCTATACTTCGATTTAAAGAAATAGTTAAGCGATTAATAATTAAGAAATTGAGTAAAAAATTTTCTCTCAATCTGACATTAAATAAGCAAATTAAAATTAACAGTTATATTATTTTCTTTGTTTTAAAAACACATATTTTTATTTTGTTATTTTTCTTTTTCATGTTTCATTTTAATTCAACTTTATTTTGACAGTTTTTCATTATTATTTTTATATTACATACTCATACACATATTTAATGTCTATTCTGACTATAATATTTTTTTTTATTGTCATATTATGTATATGTTGGTTGAATTTTAATGATCTGACATGTTTTGATTACAGTGATAATGACAATTTAATGCTAAAACCAGAAAAGCAGAAAAAAAAGGAAAAATGTTGAAAAAAAATGTTCTATTAAATATTTTGTTTATTATTTAAAAGGATAATAAAAAACATGTCACAATTTTATTTTAAAAGAATATAAAAGAATTCCTTTTACTTATATGTATATACATATACATATGTATGTTACGATACTTATAAATTTAATATAATTAATTTATATTTGTGTACTTAATTAATATGAATAATATGTTTATATGGTACAAGTTCACCTTTTTGTATGCTTATTTTTGACATCAATAGGATTAGTTTTATATTTTGTTTTCCTTGTAAAATATATTTTATGCAAAACTTAATACGTGTACCAATTTATAACACTTTTTTTTTCCATTTATTTTAAACTTTATGAATAATTTTGACAGTTTTCGTTTTTATGTAAATTTTTTTGACAGATTTTTATAACCTTGAATTGAACATACCCATAACATAGTATAGTAAAATTTTTGTAACATTTTTTGAATTTCATGGTTATCAAATATTATTAATCAATTATCAATTGATCACGGTTATCAATTCTCATAATAAACTTTTATAAGGTGTTTATTGTTATTTTTACTGTTTTTATAGCCATATGAACATAGTTCAAGGGCATAATAAATTTACCGTTAAGTTTATAACCCCTTTAACAGAGGCGTGGTAGATATGGCAAAAAATGTACATATATATTTTCTTTGTCAAAATCGAATTCTGAGTTGATTTAGCTATACACGTTCGTCAGCACGATACCTGAAAAAATAATGAAGCTGCGCTTCTGAAGTTCTGATAAAGAAAGTTGTGGTTTATGTCAGCGATCTCTGAAAAATTTTGTTAGTCTAAAGTTTCAGCTTCACAGCTTCTGGTAGCTGCGAAATCTATCTTGATACTTTAAAAAGCTAGGTATCTAAAATTTTCTAATTTCGTTACTTTACTGTAATGATTTCGAGTCGCTGTCATACAACTTTAAAATTTACATAAATATATCTGAGTACTTAACTAATTTAGATATCTTAAATTTTCTAGGAGATGATCAAATGTTATGGAAACATTAATATATTATTGGAATTTTTAATGATTAGCTTTAATAATCTATCTTAAGCTTTTATATTAAGATTTTCTACATTAATTAGAATTTCAAAAAATTATTCCCTAAGGGGTTCAACTCAATTTATCCAAAATACCAGACAGTATCATATTAGATATTCCGAAAAAAACGGTTCTTTGCATTGATTTCAGAATTTTGAGTTTAACAAAACTAGTTTTACGGCAGATCTTTCTAACAGAAGAATTATTTTAATCTTGATATAAATAGCAACTATTATTCTTTTATTTGTATAAAGATATAAGATATAAAGTATAAATGATTAAAACAAAATTAAAAATATTAATGATTTTCTAGGAAATGTAGGTTTGTCAAAATGTATTTAGTGACAAAAAATTAACAGAATAGAAAAGAAATTTTTTTTTTTTTTTTAAGTTTATTCCCCTGCCACATAAATGTGACGAGTAAATTACACAGCCTTTCCTTTTCAGCCGTGGTTGTAAATGTCGCAAAAGGGAATTATTCTTACGACATGTGTGGGATTCGAACGCATACTTCCTAAACACTGAGGAAGTATTTTATACGTATTTTATACGCTCTTACACATTAGGCCACCGAGACCCCAAGAAAACGTATAAAAAATAAAAATTTCGAATTCTAAACAGAAACTTGAACATAGTCTTATAACAGTTTTAAAAATTTGTGAACAATCAAAACTGAGTTACCTATTAACGGATAAAACGGATTAACGGATATTAACCAGGATAAAATAAAATGTAATAGGTAGATAACATTCCAATTAAAAAAAAAAAAAACCCTGAATATTAGTAACAACAAAACCGTCTTCAATCTACTTAAGTATATATGTATGTATATACATATGACATTTTTAATTTTTTCATTTCCATTCCTATCAACTTTTTAATATTATATTTAAGAATGTACCTATATTTATAAAAATAAAATTTAATCTAATTAATTTAATTAAAACTTATTTCGATATAATAAAAATTAATTAACAAACATTCTATACCTAAACACCTCTTTAAAATCAATATTTTAACATTCATGAACCACACATAATTTGTAATATTTCAAGTTTAACGCCACCACATATGATATTTTTCTCATTAAATTCTTATATAAACAATTATAGGTACCTATACAACATTTTGTTTCTATTTTAAAACATATTTTCATTTCCATTTTATATTTTAATTTTTATTTTTAATATATTTATATATTTATTTTTTATTTTTAATAACAAACACAATCATATGAATCACTTTTTATTATTATTATGTATGGTATGACCAAACTAAATTTAATTCAATAATAATAATATGCTATGTATGTATGTATGTATGTATATAAATTAGACAACATAAAATGTTTCATTTTTGTTGACTGTTTTGTATGCTCTGTGTTCGACTTTAGTGTTGAATGCGTAAACAAATTCTTAGAAAAAATATTTATTTATTTTATTTTTTTTCTTTAATTCTTTACCGTCAGGTTTAGTCATAAAGTCAAGTTTAAATTGTGATGCGATGCCATTAAATAAAAATAAAAAAAAAAAAAAAAACGAGGAAGAATACAGTTGCCTTTGTCAACTCTTAGATACCCGTACGAACCGTTAGTATGTTCACAGCCTGTCACTCTGCTTACAATATTATTTTTTTAATATTTTAGTATTTTAAAATAATTTGGGTGAATTTTATAATTTCTAGAACTATGGGTTGTACATATATTCAAATGTTTATATGTACATTCTCCAAAAGCAGATTTTAACCTTCCACATAACGATTATCAATCCAAAACTTTTTCAAAAATTCTATAGTACCATTTAATACTAAGCGGTAAATGTATATTAAATTTACTTAGTACAAAATAGTAAATATAATTTTAAATATTATATTATATTATGTTTAAATATTCCATTGACAGAATAATTTCTTATAAGTACAATAAAATACATATATGTATGTAAATACGGCGCTATATAATATACATCTACACTCTTATCATTCATTCATCAGTGACATATACGATATGTAAATAAACATGATATTATAAAAGTATGTATATATATCAATATCATATAAATAAAAATTCTTCAAGCAACCGTTATGTTGTTTATTTATTTACATTTTTTTGTACTACGCATTATATCCTCAACAATTTCAAATTATCGAGTAAAACAAAATGCAAAAAATTCGTTAAAGAAATTAGTTAGAAAATTTGAAAAAATCAAAAATCAACACTTTCGTCAATTATAAAGTAACCCTATATTATTATAATAATATATAACCCTATAAGAGTATAATGTTGAAGCTATAATTTTTGTGTATTACTTCAAAAAATGTTAACAGGTGTTCAAGTTACAGGTGTTTAAAAATAGGAAATTTTCAGTTTTTGACCCCTTACAGCTCCTAAACTGAACTGGGGGTGATACAAAAAAAAATTTATGAAATGACTCATACTTATTTTCAAAGATCTAACTTCTGTCAAAATTTCAAGTTTCCAACTTAAACCGTTTAGAAGATAGAAGAGTTAAAGGATTTTGCAAAATTTGAGTTTCGCATAACGGTAAATTAAGACACCGTATGCTACAAATATATATTTATTGTATATATACTTTTAAAGCTAATAAAAATAGTAACCGTTTGGCGTTTTCAAAATCAAGATATACCTTATAAAACTTGTGCTATAACAATTTAAATATAGAGCTTTTTCGAACCTTTGGGGAGCTGTAGCTCCGTAACGGGTGGGGGCTACAAAAAAAAGTTATTAAAAATAAAATTAATATTTTTCTGAGGTCTATCAGCAGTTAAAATTTCATAGTTCTATTTCAAAAAAAAATAAAAAGTTAGGTGTTCGAGAGCTACCCTAAGTTTTGGTCCAAACTCAACCAAAAAAAATAGGGAACCTACAAATTACTCCCAGAATATTTTGTGTAAATTTCAAGATTTTAGCTTTCTTAGTTTTTGAGTTAGCGTACTGACGGACGGACGGACGGACGAACATGGCTCAAACGTCTTAGAATTTTTTTCTGATTCGATCCATACCTTTGAAGGTATATCTAGCTCGCTTATTTCGAGGTGTTACAAACGGAGGAGTAATTTTATTATACCCGATCCTATCGTACGGGTATAATAAAATAAAATCAAGAAATTCGCAACGGTACCATATTGGTTACCTACTATGAAATGATGCCGTATACATATATTGTTGGATAAATTTATGAATGAAGGTGTTTATTTATTTTTTTTTTTTTGTATAGATTTCTGTATTCTTACAAATTCCAATTAAAGTATAATTTTATTTAAATGATTTTTAAATTGTGTTAGTTGATCTCTGCATATATATGTACAATATTTAAATGATTTTCTTTTGTATTTGTCACGTTTAAACCACAGGTTGGATAAATATTCGTTTTTAATAAATATTTAGTAGTATAGAAACAATTTTTGTTTTTGTTTTTGCATTTATACAATAAATTACCATTATTATATGAAGAAGAATCATTTGGTTAGTCATTGATTTTTTTTTAATAAGAATTTTTTGTATTTTGAAAAATACCAGAATAATTCCACGAAAAAATGCATTTCAAATGCAAACTACACATAAAAATTATTTTGGAATAGGTATTGGATAGGTGAAGCAAATAGAATTTGTTTAATTTTTTTTCATTGAGTAAAAATAAAATCTGAAAAAAAAAAAAAATCGTTTCTTTAAAATATTAATATGATAATGTATGTATGTATGCTTGACTTTAATATAACTTTTGTTTGTTTTATTTGTTGTATAATCAATTAAGTACATATATGTATAAGTACATACATATGTATTGATTTAGCATTTTTCTTATCTAAAAATAATGAAAAGAACATGTACTACACCGTTCAAGATAGAATTCAGGCTTGAAAATGCTGATATATTCATATATGTATATATAAAACATTCGTGAGGTAGATTGTAACATAGGTATGTATACTGATCAGAAGTTTAAACGCTAACTGTTGAAGACGAAAATAAATTAAGAATCTTCAAGGGAAAACTACTAAGAAAACTGTTCGGTCCTAAACAAGATATGTCTATGTCAAACCTAATAACGCACTAATCAACAAAGAAGATGTAGTGAAATTCATAAAAATCTAAAGAATTAAATGGGCAGGTCATATTATAACAATGACAAAAATCTATCTTTTAGACCAATATAATTGATACACATAATAGAGGCCAATAGTTAGTTAGCATAGAAAATGATTTAATGTAGTAGGTGTTCGGAACTGTAAGGGTTGTAGTATCAAAAATTGATGATGATGATTTTTCTTATCTATATATAGCTATTGATTGATCGATTTTTCAAGTTTCATTTTTTTCTTTATATGAAAGTGATTTCTGATTCATTTGATTTTAAAATTATTAATTATCTTGCCATAATGATAAGAATTGAAATTCAGTCTGCTAAAGTTATAACAAAATTTAATTTCTTATAATCTCTGTGGACTATTTTTAAAAATTACTTATATAGAATTCAATATTGGTTATGTATGACTCTATGTATATTTGGTACTTAAACTTTATAATGAAATATGTGGTACTTGATAGGAGAAATTTTATTTGAAATAGATTAAAATGTAAAAGAGTATTTTATTTGGTCGTCTGTTTTATCCTACTATATTCGGTCCTCTTCAAAACTTAACAACTTCCTATATATATGACAGTTAAACTATTGTTAAAAATTGTTCCCGTCTGAAATAAATATGGAATTAAATAAAAATTTTAAAAATGTAAAAAATTTTCAAATTTTTAATAACAAGATATTTCGCGTTATTTTAAAATTTTCAAGCACGACGGAACATCACGGAGTTTTTCAAACTATCGATCTTTTGTTTTTTTACCTATCTATTCAACTCGAAAACTAAAATTTCGAATTAATTTTTTAAAATCCAAATAAAATTTTTACTATTTTATTTTTAACATTTTTTTAATTATTCTGGATTTGTTCCGGTTTGTTCATATAATCAGAGTTTCAATAAATAATTATTATTTGCTTTGCAGTGACAGACAGCTCCTCTTAATAAGTTTGTAATAATAAAACTTCTGAAAACACTTTATATTATATAGATTTTAAATTAATTGTAGATGGAAGCATACCGAAATCTTATTTTTTTTTAATTTTATCTGTTAAAATAAATCTAATTTTAAAAATTTATAGGGTTTCAAAAATTTAATTAGCGGGTGTCTGGGGCGGCAACCCACACTATTTTAAATGCTAGAATGTTCAAGTATGTAAGTAAAAAATAATTAGGACAGATTTGATAGTCGGTTGCAAAATCAGGACTCCAATAATTTGGTACTTTTAGCAAAATCAGGATTTCAATGGTGGCTGGCCCCACCATATTTTTTAATTGTAAATAGCAAATCAACTCTTTAACTATTAATTTATTATTATAAATCATTTTATCAAATTCATTATATAATTAAATTAGGACATTATTTTAACTGGTTATTAAAGCTTCCATGTATATGTATTTGCATATGGATAAAAAAAATATACTAGAACAGTTTAAAAATCTCTTTCAATCATCTGTTATTTTCTTCTTGTGAGGGATAAAATCAAATTGAATTTTTTTTTAAGAGCAGCAACGGAAAGATTTTTTTATTAATTTGATTGAAAAAGTTTCTCTTGCTTTCTATCTCAGTTGAAAACAGTAAACTACACCATTCAACTGTCCCGAAAGCAATTCTATTAATAGTTGGTTGTAGTTTTGTGTATTGCCGTCAGTCTAAAAAAACTTTTTTTATTTTAAAACTTATTTTTCGCAATATTTCATGAATAAAAATATTTTGCATAAACGTGAATATAATAATATGTGAGTATTTTTCTATATGTTATTAAGTAAAAAGAAAAAGTTATTACTTTTATGATGAACCATTTGCCAAAAATTTAAATTTATTCCACGAAAACATTATCCTTTTGTGAAATTTAAAGCGAAACACTCGCACAATCCAGTGATAGCATACTTTAGATTTTAATGTTGCATAATGAATTTTTTTTAATTAAATTACAGAACTATTATGGATTTAAATATGTTATATACATATACGATACGTATATAATAAATATATGATTCTTAAAAGTACCACAAATTAAATTTCGCAATTACAGAAAAAGGAAAACATATAATTTTGCTATATAGGTAAAAATTTTACACAGAGATATAAAGAAAAACAGTTTGAGAACAGATATAATTCATAATAGAATATCTTTGACCCTTTGAGATAAAAACGATTACCTTAATGAAGAGATCGACAAAAAGATAAAAAAAACATGTATGAATGTAATAAAGGCTGAATGAAAACCAAAGATTTTTAAAGGCGCACATTTTCCAGAATATAATTTAAAAATAGTTTATAGCATTGTGGTTTGAACCAAAGTATGTAATTTTTCTTGGAATTTTATATGTAAGAAAAAAATGTGAAAAATTAAAAGACACCTTCTTCAATTTTAAGGAAAATCATTCAAAATGTAAAATTATAAAGTTAAAGCTTTAAGCTTTGCGTTTTACTTTGGAAAAATTTGTGTAAGACCAAGTTACAGATGTCCAAAAATAGGAAAATCACAATTTTTGAGTCTAATAGCTCTAGCGTGCCGAAATTAAAAACGAAGCAAAATCTTGCAAAATTTTGTCTTCACATAACGGTTAATTTAAATTATAAATTGTAAAAAATTTAATTAATTTATAAAGTTAAGATAATGTCCTGTCGTTCGACACTTTTGGATTAAAAAAAAAATGTTAAGGAGGACCTGAGATAAACGTATATTTAAAAATAGGGCTTTTTCAAAATTTAAAGGGGTTCGTAGCTCCGTAGCATGTGAGGCTTTATAAAAAAATTTTTTCTATCTTTCACGGTATAAAAATTTTTTAAAAAAAGAGAACGGACGGAGATAGAGAAACTAATAAGGGAATTTTTAAATTTTTTTTTTGAAAAATGTGCTAAAAAGTGAATACTTTAAAAATTTCAATTTTATTTTCATTAAATGTTTACTTAAATTATTATGGAAAGGCTAACGGCTAATCATGAGTCGAATGCATAAAATTGAACTTGTACTCAAAACTTGTTCAAACAATCTCTACAAATGTATTCTTAGTTTTTGTTTGAAAAAATGAGATTTAAGTTCAACCTCAGTTTTATGCATATACGACCATACTAAATTGACAAACAGACTCAATGGCAAATAAAGTAGTTAGACATATAAGTAAAAAAAGTAGTAAAGTCTTAACAGAATTAAGAGTTTCTTAACATATTTCACTTTTATTTTTTTAGGTACGCAAAAGTTTTCAGGAATTATCGCCGGTAATATTTTATTTTTCTTTCGTACCGTTTTGAAAAATTATCAAATTAAAAGAATCAAGACATAAATTGATCGAATATATTAATTTGTCATATGTTTAAACTATATAAACAAAATTTCAATAGATGGCAACACTAAAATTGTATAATAAAATAATTAAATTTTATTTTTAATAATAAGCAAACTACATGATGTGCTCTAAAATGTTAAATGGATATAAAAGGCAACTATTAAAAATAATTAGATAAAAATAAATTTTAAAATTTATTTTTATATTGCTTTAAGCAAATTCATAAGTACCAGCACCATGCAAAATACTTGCAACTACCACCATTAAAATTTATAGTTATGCATCTAAAGCATTTTGAAGTTTCTTTAGTAACGAAATTTAAGTGAAGCATATATGAAAGATAAAATAAAATAGGATGCTTTTGAGAGAAATTTCTTCTTTTTCTTTTTTTTTGTGAAAGATAAATTAATTTTATTTTTCTTACGATTAATTAATTCATAAAAATTATATTTTAAAATAACCTTAAGCAAACTTAACTAAATATTTATTTTAATATTATCTGAGGAAATTTTAAAGAAAATAATTTATTTTTATTTTTACTTTGGATAAAAAGAAGCATTAAAAAAAAATTTAATTAAATGATAGTTACTGTAATTTAGACATGTGTATTTTAAGAGATTTTCAGGAAATTATGAAATCGTTTTCAAAAAAAATATGAGCATGCCTATTAAAAATAAAACATAATAAAAACTACCATGGTATGATCAATTTGATGGAAAGATTCTAAAAGATATACAAAAAAGAAGTATAAGATTCATTACATACCGTTTCAATGCCATTTTGAGGATGAACTGCTTATCTGAACCGTAAAAATTCGTTTTATTATTATACCGAATCACGTCAAAAATTTAAGTTTAGTTGGTACATAAAGATAAATCAGCTTACTGTTCACAATCTGCATATTATTTGAAAAGCTTCTAATAAAGAAATTGAAACCTGTGATAATAGAAAATATAATTCTAAACCATCAATTTGATTTCCTCTAATAAAATGAAACAAAAGAGCAGATCTACAGGCTAAAAAAAATTGAAACTAGTAAAAGCCATTACTTATCACCTTTATCCTGGAGAAAAATATGTGCTAAAGGATGAAACTAAATAATATTTTTCTACCTTAATTAAATTCAGTAAAGTACTTATTTCTACATCTGGATATAAGAATACTTACTTTACTTCAACATCTGACTAAAAGATTAACTAGGTAGACATACACAAAACACATTCTAAATAAAGAAAAACACCTTTGAATAAATTCATTTAAATGTATATAGTGGTTATTTAACTAAAGGTCACAATTGTCATTAAAAAATCAAAATTATACTGTATAAATACATATTTAAGACTGCATGGTCATACAGAATTGAATTCAATAAAACCGACAGCATATCGAACCTAGAAATTTTCAGTCTAAACATCTAAGGTCAATTATTGCCTTTGTACTATTGTATGCGTGCAACACAACTATTGGACCTATCTTCAAATATCTACTATTAAAGAAAAAATTAAATTATCAGGTACAAAATATTTTGGCAGATCTACAGAAATACATTAAAAAACATTCTAGTTAGAGAATCCACTGACTTCAATAGTTTTAAAGGCTCTACACTAATAAATCTATGAACAAGATTCATACAGTACATTTATATCATCTTATTGAGTATAACAGAGTAGTTTATGAAGGATACATAAGGAAGTAAGAGTTAGAAGGTAGAAGGCACATGCAGTAAAGAAACAATTTTCGAAATATATTTTTGTCAAATTAACAATGGATAATGATAACCTTTAAAAAAATGTATACCTACTAATTGAGAGCAATAAATAATTATTATAGCCATAATGAATCAAAGAATTTATATTGCAACAAAGGTTGCATAGATTAATCTAAACAGTGTTTAAGAATTAATTATCTTAAAATTCTCTTAGCTTTGCAATACAATATAAGAATTGTAAATGTAAAATTTCGTTTTTCTTCATTAAAGACCAAAACTGTAAGGACATTTTTTTAAAATGACTTACAATAAAAACCAATAATTTTTTGAAATTTAAAATTTTTTAAAACTTTAGCAAAAAATTTTGTAAAACTGTTGCCATATGCTTTTAAAATAATGACATATTTTAATATTTTATTTTCTTGATTAAAAATATACCAAAAAAAATTTTTAAAATTTTTTATGCAATCAACTTAAAAACAATAGAAACAAAATTTTATTATTATTTTAATTTTAATTCCCAACACTTCCTCTTTTTAATTTTCTAAAAAAAAAAAAAACTAAAAAAAAAAATTAGAAAATTAAAAACTACTTTTTAAACTTAAAATATTTTTATACAAATCAAAACTTTAAACAAAGAAAAACAAAAGGGAACATTTTGACTGTCAAAAGTTTTTTATTCTCCAAACCTTTTTTAACGTTTTGTAGTGATTAAAAATTCATCATAACTTTCATTTTTTTTTGTATTTATTTTTTTTAAAAAATTATAAAATTATTTCCTGAAAAATGAAAAATATAAAATATGATAAGTTTAATTTGTTGGTTTATAATTTAACCACCTGGTGCTTCAAAAATTTCCTTTTGTTTTATTAATTTTTATTTTCTTTTAGTTATATAAAAGTTTCTTAAGATTTGTCACAATTTAAATAAAATATAAATATAAAAAGACTATTAATGATCTGATAGATACATTTTTATTATATGATGATGAGTCTGGTGAACTTATCTGGCTACAAATTTAGATCACTAATGTTTTTGATAATCTCTCATACATTTTAATGTAATATTGACCTATACTCTAG